>JAWNPA010000012.1:17182500-19595000 GCA_035045345.1 Drosophila hamatofila | reverse complement strand
CAGACAGCTGGGCAGCAACTTAACATGACAAAAAGCTATGAGCTTTTCACCATTTCGTACGCCAACTTTTCAGGGTAAAAAAAAGGTAATATATAAAGAGCATTTTCGTTATACATAACAGAAGCTTAACATAGCAGGCTAAGTCAATATGATATATGTAATATAACATAAAGTCATTGCTATGTTATGTAATCTTTGCTGACAATAGCATAACAGTTTTAGACCTGCTTAACATTTCTTAATTTATTTGTTTTGTATATACTCTATAGAAGTCTTTCATAAAAGTCTGACAAATTATAAATCTGATAGCAACTTAATATTTCATAAGACTGATAGCTGATATACCATAAAGCTGTTAGCTCATAATCTTCTAAACTTTAATCAATTTTCAACAAATAAGTTTCATACCAACTCAATATCACAATAAACTATTAATAAACAGCCATTTAATATGCTTTGTATACAAAACTTGACAATTGAGTTAACATAAGTTAGAATCTACATATAGATAGAATGAATGGAAAGGTCATTAAACTAACAGCAATATAATGGGCTATAGAATTGAAGACACAAGCAACATAATAAAGTTGTGCTAAAATGCAATTGATTATCAAAATGAATCTGAAAACCAAAACAAAATAACAATAGATATTTGATAGAACTGTAGAACTACCGCCTCTACAGTTGCTGAATATAACATAAAGCTGTTAATTAACAGTCATTTGAATATACAAAAAATAAACCTGCTCTACAGAAATTCGGCAATATAAATTTCCAGCTAACACAGCAAAAATCCCTCTATATCAACAGCTTAGCAACTAACAGCAGTTTAACATAATGTTAGCCAGCACTTAACAGCACAGCTTGAATTACAAAATTCTATCATCGAAATGAACCAAAAAATTATTTATGGTTTATTATTTTAAATGCTGTTCGGGGGTCAGCAGTGGATCAATGGCAACAATGGGTTAAGAGTTCAGAGGCTGGAGGGGCTGGACAACAACAGGAGGCCAGTCGGTACGGTAGACACGAGTCTGTGCGCTCTCCAGTTGCCCCAATCGCAGCTCGATTTTATTAGCTTAGCAAAAGGCTTTGATTGTTGTTCATGTTGTTGTTGTTGTTGTTGTTGTTGTTCCGGCTGCTGCGCTTGTCTAGACGGGCAATTTTTCACACACATACACAGAGAGAGACACACACAGGCACACACATGAGCTGGACTTGCTCTAAAATTGGCATTTTTCACACACATAAGGCAAAAATGTAAAGCGCAGTCCGCCGCATCCAACTCAGAAGGCAGCGGCCGAGTCAAGCGGTTTATTTGCCTTGTGTGGCATCAGCTTCATCATCATCCTGTCTGTGCCTCGCCGTGGCAAGCATATATGTAGAGGTGTGTGTGTGTGTGTGTGTGTGTGTGTGTGTGTGTGTATGTGTGGTATATAGTTGGGGACTGGCCAGCCCGTTGGCATAATGTGGACGGGTTGAGTTGGAACAGCGCGCAATTTCTTTATTATTACGAGCATTTCGTTTGTTGTCCTTTTAGGCAACTCTGTGGCAAGCTGTGCTGCTCTTGCTCTAGCTCTGGCCAACTGTCGCTTGTCAAAGCGCACTGATCATTATTGTTGTTGCAGCTCTTTTGTGGCTAGCTAGTTTATGTTGTGCCTGGATGCTGCTCCCCCTCATACAATGCGATTGTCAATGTTTTGTCTTAATGCCACATAATGCGACTCTCGCTGCTGTTGTTGTTGTTGTTGTTTGTGTCCCATGTTATTTAAATGGACGCTGTTTGACTGCAAAGATTTACAACTGGTCAGCGCACCGATATATTATGCCATGGCAAGTTCGCTGTCTAAGTCATTCGTTTGTTCTTGATTCGTTCTGGCCATAAATTAAACGCTGCCCAGACACACTGCAAAAGGCTGGATGGAGAGGGGCGGGAGTAAAGAGAGGGGGGGGGGGGGGGGCAGACTTAGGCAGGGCTTCAGCTTTATTGCACAGCAAGGTCGACGTCGCGTGCGCTGCTTAGCCAGCAATTAAACGAGTTAATCACAGTTCGATGATTTGTCAGTTGCCTTTAAAGCAAGTCGAAGTCGAGCTCGAAGTCGAAGTCAAAGTCTTTGTGCGCTCAGCTGTGACGCTTGATGAGCAAGAGGCATCTCATGCCAATGAGATCATCCAGACATGCTTTTTTTTCATTTTCAAGCAATATGCATAGACAAAATAATTATGCTTAGCTAACAGATTTTCTTTCCATCGGCTTAGCTAAGCTGCTGCTAGATTTCCCTTAACTTTTACTTTTTCTTGGAGTTTCGCTTTAGCACTGATTTGTTTCTTAGAGTTTCTTTGTGACACGCCCCATGCTGGCAGCCCCGTAATTTAGCTTTCAGCTTTTGCTGCCGCTGCTGTTGCTTTCTGTCTGCCACAGATGCTACAAGTCAGCCAGCCAGTCAGCCACACAGCTGCCACGCCGGCTATGAAGTTGCGTCTTTCGCGCTCTCCTAAATTATGTCTGCCTTATAATATATATATATATACGATATAAATCTATATATATACACATATATTTATATATAGTTATATATATATTTGTTATCTGTTTCTGTATCTGCTTTGCTGTTTGGACACATTAGGCTGCATTTTGTTTTTAGCCAACTCAATTGAGACCTGTTTCGCCTACACGTTCTCGACTGTCGCGCGTTGTTTTTTTTTTCATTTTTTTATCGCTTCATTTTCTGCACTTGAGTTTCGCGTTTAAAAATAAAGCTGCTTGGCTTTTTTTTTCTTTTTTATATATATATAATCGTATATGGTCAGGCAGTACTCAGACTTACGCGCACAAAGGCCAATGTCAGGCGAGTGGCTACTGCTGCTGCTGCTGCTGATGCTTCTTCTTCTTCGCTTTTTGCTGTACTGGTAATAAGTAAAAATATCGAAGCGCCTGATTGCTTTTTAATAAGCAACAGCAGCACGTCTGCCTCATAGTCATATATGTATATAAATATATATATGTATTGTATGTGGGCGTATGACTCTCATTCTTTGGATTTAGCATTCTGATTCTCTAGAGAACGGCAAACTCTCTTGCTTCTCCATTTTTCTCTATAAATATATATATATTTCTATATATATATATATATATATATATATATATATATATATATATATATATATATATTTCTCTATAAATATCCGATTCTGAATCGTCTTAATATGTCTCATTTTTCTCTCTCGATCGATATTGAGTGTGGAGTATATGGAGTATTTATATATGTCCATATCGATTTCTCTTCTTTCATTCATATCTTCAACTGTCTCATGATCCCCCTCTCTCTTTTCATTTCTGTCGCTCTCTGTTTACTTAACACTTTCTCAGCTGCGAAAACTATTTTTTTTTTTTGTATAATATGCTAAACATTTTAATGGGATATATACTTTGATGTTTTAGATGTATATAAATACAGTTAAAATAGCCAGTTTTTGTTTTTTTAAAACAAGTTAAAGTTTATACAAAATCCACTTAAGTCCGACTTAAAGTTGGATAATTATCACTCAATATATAATTTGCTTGAATATATTTGCATATACATAAGTATATATATTAGATATAAATATATACAAAACATTTCATATATATTATATATATTTAAAACATAAATCCAAAACTCACATAATTTTAAAATTCCCCAAATTTAGCCATAATGACAAATAGGTAAACCGTTGTTTATATTAATTGCCATTTAAAGATTCATTACCTATTATATAAATTTTTGCCTTTTTTACCTGAGCAATTAGCATTTTTTTGAAAGCTAACAATATTTTTTTATGAACACTTCAAGTCTAGGGTATTGCATTGCTATTGCTAATGTTCTTCTTCTTCTTCTTCTTCTAACTTTACATATAAAGTATTTAATTTTTTCCAGTTCATTTTCAGCGTGTCATGTTGCCCTTCCTGTTGTGTTGTTCGCTGTTCGTTGGCTGTTGTCTGTTGACTGTTGACTGTTGTGTGGGTGTTTTTCTTTTTCATTTTTGTTGTTTATTTGTTGTTTTCTTGTCTTTTGTTTTTGCCGCTTTTGTTGTTTGTATCTGTGTGCGTGTGTGTGTGTGTCTGACTCTGTATGGCAACTTGCAAGTTAATGACTAATGTGTGAGGCTTTGTTTTTGTGGCTGTGCATAAGTTGATGAGCGCGTCGCCTTGTGGGTGGGGTGTTTGGGCTGTGCTTATAAGGTGGGCAGGCATAAACAGACACACGGCGTGAATCATGGTAGGGCCCACACTGGAGCTACACTTTATTAGCCAAGTTCGTTGTCAGAGTCATTTGTTTCGCTTTGAACATATTTTCTACTTTTTCTATTTTGTGCAAACAAAAGCTGCCCTGGCAAACCGTTAAACGCGAACACTCACTCACACACACAGAAATATGCACCCACTCCCATTGAAGATCGAGCGAGCGCAGTTCAAGCGAAAACGAGGTCAGTTTTGCGGCGAAATAACCATTTTCGTATTTCATTGCCCACAAAATGACATCATGCACGTGTGTGTGTGTGTGTGAGTCAAAGCTCAATTGCAGTTGTATGTATGGACAAAACAAAAGCTTTATTTTTTTGCACATACAGATAAAAAATGTTATTTTTGTTTTACTTCTTTACTTACCCTTCGCATGCGCTAATCCACAATAAACGAAAGCTGCCAGGCATAAGGCATGCCACAGTTGTTGCGTCGCCAGCATTTTCGCCACCGCCGAAATATGTTTTATATATATTTTTAATTTCGTCTCTAATTGGTCGAAACGGAAAGACAAACGGCGTTATTATATATTAGATTGCACAAAAGAACAGGGCAGAGAAAAACAACGGCACATGCTCCACAAGAGCCGCCAACCGCACATATCATTTGTATTCTTTAACAGTCAGTCAAGCACATACACTCACAAACACACACACACACACTCATACACACATACGCATACACATAGATTATGAAACAAAGCCGTAGTGCTAAAGAGAATGCCAGTCCAAGTAGCGGCCGAGGCTGCTGCCGCTGCTGCTGCTGCTGGCCAACGGCTAGTGGTAAACGTCGAAAACTCAGCAAATCAACGGCAAATAAACACACAAAAAACACACAGGCACGCACGCACACACACACTTACACACACACATTAATACATTCATACAGAGAGACGAAAACAGAGAAACGTGAACACAGTACGTCAGCGCGCCTTACTTCACACGACGAAAATACGTCCAGGCCGCACGATGGTCGCGAGGTAACTAAATACTCACAGCCAGCCGAGCATCAGTTGAGCTGAGCTCAACGTCGACGTCGACTTCGACACGGACTGCGGCAGCGACGCTTGCGCGTGACGTCTGCCGTTGTTGTTTTTTTCGCTCGCTTCGCTGAGCCAGGCTAAAGTTTTAAAGCTGCTGCGCGGGGCGCCCTTAGAGTTTTAATGCACTCATAACAATAATTATGTATAATATACAATTAAATAATAGTAACTAGATGTGTTTATGTGCATAATTTAGCTATCCTACAGACAATAACAATTCAATTAGTCAAAGCTGAGCTTTTGCTTTGCTGACTTTCGAGAGGCTGAGAGAGTGAGAGAGGGAGCGCTTGAGTGGAAGCTTGCGGCAGCCATACTGGCAGGATCGCTCTCTCTACAACACACACACACACACAAGAAGACACACACTCTCTCAACTTTTTTGCTGATAAAAATCAGCCGGCTGCCAATGAGAAAAATGAGAAATTGTGGGAGCGCAAAGTTTTGTTTGTTTGTTTGTTTTTTTTTTTTTCATTTATCCATTTTTTTCCAAGCAATTACATAATATGGCCTTAGTTATTGTTGTATGTAGTTATAGCAAGCATTTAATTATTGTCGCTGTTCTCAGCTGCGCTTATCTATGATGTGTTGTGATAGCAGACCCGGGTAAGTACTTTAAGCTGGAGTTCACTGTACTGCATGCTGTGCATCTACTTCCGCTTCTTTAAGCAGCCAGAACCGTTCTTTTGGTGGTCATTTGGACCAGGTCTACACAGCGCCATTATGCCATGTTATATGCACTCAATTTCACACTTGTTGGCCGCGCGTGCTCCCCCATCCAAAATGCACAGTTTTTATTGCTGGGCAATGCACACACACAATCACACAAACACTCTCTCTCTCTCTCTCGCCCTCCCGCTCCCTCTCTCATACAGCTGCATTCGGCGCTCTTGTTAGTTTTCCAATGAATGGGCAGTAAAGCAGCTGATGTGCCAAAAGCTCTGCGCCTATCATTAGTCCAGCTGGCCATTTGCCATGCCCCCCGCCCCGCTGCCCAGTAGGCGGGCTAATGGGCAACGGTAAATGACGTGCAAACAAATGCAGCCAACGATGCGCGCTAATTAAATTTGTTTCTTAAAGCGAACACCAAGCAGATGCCTATAAAAAACAATTGATTTAACACAATTGCTAAAGTCGTAAATTAAGATTAGGTGTCAATTTAAGCTAGGGATTTATAATCAATTGAAGCCTGTATGCAAATTCCTATTCCTATTCCGAGAGCAAAATTCAATTATTTTGAATGCGTAACCTAAGCTATCACGCGTTACTTAAATTAATTAATGTAATTTTATATAAGGCATTTGTATACTCATTCAAAAGCAGCAAAGAATTAATATTGATTATTGTTTGTTTTATTTTAACATCTTGATTAAACATTATTTGTTTAGCGCGCTCTTTTAAAATCTTTTAAAACTGTTAAGTTTACAGTATGTTATTCTCTAAACAAATAATGGTTACTGTCTAGGCTGTCTAGAAAATACTTCGTTTTGTTGCTGTGCTGTCTGTACTACGGCAGGTTGCTGTCTATGCTAAACTCTTCTTATACACGCAAACGAATAAGTCTCTGCACATTGCACCAGGTGGCGCTAGACGAAAAAATACGTTAATTTGAAAAACAATTTTGCATTAAAATGTAAATGTAAATGGAGAATATTAAAATTTTTGCATTGATATTATTTGGAATATTATAGACATGAACATGATCCAAGATTAGTATTATACTAATTCTTTTATACTATTCTCTTCAAGTCAAAAGCACTAACAGCCAGTACTTTAGATATAATTATTATTAATTTTCAATATTCCTAACTACTATGAATAAAATAAAATATTCTTTTTCACACATTGCGCCTGCCACTTTTCTATTATCCATACACGACGAATGCACAGATAGACACAGCTCGAAAGGAAAATGGTAAAGCACAGCGAGTACGAGCGAAAGCAAGGCAAAAGCAGAATCTGAAAAAGTTCGACAGCACAAAGCTGTCGAATTTCTAAGAAAACAGATTTTGCACTCTATTTGTCTCGCTCGCACTCGCAGTATCTAAAGCTGATCTAGATCCTAACGGGACTCTATTTTTTTACATACGTATACATGCACAAAAAGGCCGCGGTACGATTTCTATTTACATACAGACATAAAATAGAATTGTGAATGTGCAGTTGAATTATGTATTTACACTTGTAGGCCGGGAGATGTGCAATATGATAAATACAATTTAAAAACATATTGACACAAAGCACGGCCTAAAAATGGATACATTTTAGCGACATTTATGACCAAATTTAATAAAAATATATTATTTTAAATTGAAGTTCTCGCAACTCTTTTGTAGGCCGGGAGATGTGCAATATGCTAAATAAATTTATTTGAACATTACATATTGTCACAACTACCGTCCTGCAAACGCAGATGCAAATTTTTAATTTTTCGTTTCTTTTTAATACTTTTCTTTTAAAACTTACTTGGCGGGAAAATGGTAGCAAATGAAGCACAAATTGCAAACTGCACAGTTTAAACAAAAAATCTGCATAATTAGTCGTGTTAAATATTTTTTCCTTTTTTCCGGCCGTGAAAAGTGCAATACTTATCAAATAAAAAGTATTGACACTAGTCACAGCCGGAAAACGGGAGAAAGCTCGAAATAAAAGTTTCACTCGTTCTAACCTTTGCAAAAAATTTCACAATTAAAAATAAGCTAAACGTTTTCACTTTAAATAAAAAAAATCCTTTAAAAAAATTTTTGCATATTAAAAACTTGGGAGCTAAACGATGTTAACGGAAAGACTGAATAAATTATAATGAGAAGCCGCTTAATATTAACATCGAACTTTGGCTATTGAACAGCGCTGTTATCCTGCTGTTAAGCGCAGAGAGGCGTTTATCGATCAGTCGATAATTCAATTGTTCGCTAAATCTGGTGAATTACAAAATATTCGTTAAAATTCAAAAATGAATATGCAATAATTTTAAAGTATTTAATTATTTATTATTTTCTAACATTTATATGTATATGGAATACACATAAATTATACAAAGTAATGTTATATATTTGATAGAATATAAAACTATAATTAATATTTCATTATAATTTAAAGCTGTTTAACATTACCAATAAAATTATGGCTGCCTAGAAACTTTTCACCACTGGTTACAGCACTGCAAGGAGCGAATGTTAATCGAGTAATCTATTAATTGAAATGTCGATAATTATTCACAATGAACTGCTTTAAATTTTATATATATTATATATACAATTAATACATTTTAAGCTAATCTACATTTCCTATCATTAATTTTGTTAGATCCATTAGTTTTGGCTCCATTTCCTCGTAGTAACTCATTTGCTGTTGCATCAGGGCGTAAAGCTTGACACGTTCGTTTTGAATGTTTTGAATGCGTTCCCGGTTCTCTTTACTCTTTGCCAAGGCAATCTAAAAAGATAGAAGAATATGATATTCAAATATAAGCAGACAACACAATAAATTATAAGTGCAAACATGCCTGTATAGCTTTCTCCTGTGAGTTTATCTGCTTTTGTATAAATCTTATGCTGGAATCCATAAGACGCATGCGCACAGGTCTCGTCCTTTCCTCAGGAGTCAGCTTATGCACTTGCCTGCAAAATTTATATTTTCAATGTTATAGTTAGTATATGCATATCAAAACCTTCTTACCAGTTGGTGCCTTTATAGGGCTCAAATTTCTCTTTGAGCACCTCAAGAGTTATTAATTTTTTGCCCACATCATTGGAAACAAAGAAATTTTCGTTTATCTTGGGTAGCAGCTGGCTCATGCGCATACGCACGCGCTCGATTAAAGTGTCCTTGTTGAGAATAGTGTTCTCGTGCTCCAATAGAATCGCTGCAAATGGTTCCAGGCAAATGGGTCTACAATTGATAAATAAATAAATGCATATAAATAATAGATAATTCAAAATCAACGAAAAACTTACCCCATGTCGGCAAACACGTCTATCAGTGCTTTTTCATATTCTGCCTGCACTCTGGTTGCAATCGGACTGTGCCTTTTGAAAGCTTCCTCAATATTTGGTTCGGATACAGATTTTTTAGCCGGCTGCGACATATTTTAAGAAGTTTATTAAATATCAGCAATAACAAATCTGACGCGGCTTCAGCTTGGCTTGGCAATGTGACCGCAGCGATAAACAGCTGCTGAATACAGTTGCTATCAGTGTCTATCGACAAACCACCACATAATAATTTATCGTGCGTGTGGCATATCTAATAAAATTGAGAAGATTGTTTTTGTTTACTTATAAATTGAAATTGCATAAAAAGCCACCAAAATGGGTAAACGACAGCATCAAAAGGATAAAATGTAAGATTTATAGCCTAATCTGAAATTCTAGAGTAACTAATAATGCTTTTTAACAGGTACTTAACGTACACCGAGTGGAGCGAGTTCTATGGTGGCAAAAAGGTGGAATCCTTGGAAAATGAGCATATTAAATTTAAACGTTTGCCATTTGGACATTGCTGTATTACCATGGCACCATTCGAAATGCCTTACTGCGATCCGAATGGCAATGTCTTTGAATATGAGGCCATACTAACTTTCCTGAAGGCATTCAAAGTGAATCCCATTACTGGCCAAAAAATGGATTCCAAGTCCTTGCTGAAGCTCAACTTTTATAAAAATGCGAATGATGAATACCATTGTCCAGCTCTGTTTAAGCCGTTCAGTAAAAACTCACACATTGTGGCTGTGGGCACAACGGGCAACGTTTACTGCTGGGAGGCAATTGATCAGCTCAACATCAAGACCAAGAACTGGAAGGATTTGATTGATGACACACCATTCCAACGCAAGGATATTATAACCATACAAGATCCGCAGCATTTGGAAAAGTTCGACATATCCAAATTCTATCACATCAAGAAAAACCTGCGTGTTCTATCGGCGGAAGAGCAGCTGGAACGCAAAGATCCCCAGGGCCGCATCAAAACAATGAATCTGGAAACAAAAGAGACGCTTGCACAGCTACAGAAGGATTACCAGCCAGCAGAAGAGGCGCCCACAAGCTCAAAGCGCACAGCAGACAAATTCAATGCAGCTCACTATTCGACGGGTGCAGTTGCAGCCAGCTTTACGTCCACTGCCATGGTGCCCGTCTCCCAGATCGAGGCAGCCATCATAGATGATGATCTGGTCAAGTACGAGCGCGTCAAGAAGAAGGGCTATGTGCGACTGAACACAAATTTTGGGCCACTCAACCTAGAGCTCTACTGTGATCAGACGCCACGCGCTTGCGATAATTTTATAAAACATTGCGCAGATGGCTATTATAACAAAGTGCTGTTTCATCGCTCCATTAGGAACTTTATAGTAAGTAATGTAAGGATTTATATATAACTGATTATAACATTTATATTCATCTCTTCTCAGATACAAGGCGGTGATCCAACAGGCACTGGAGCTGGCGGCAAATCGATTTGGGGTACAACGTTCGAGGACGAGTTCAAGCCAAATCTGACGCACACGGGACGCGGCATACTCTCGATGGCCAATTCAGGACCTAATACAAATGGCTCTCAGTTGTTAGTAAAGCTAGTAAAGTTACTAAAACAATTATCTTATATTTGATTTCTTTGCAGCTTCATTACCTATCGCTCCTGCAAGCAGCTCGATGGCAAACACACAATCTTTGGCAAGCTTGTTGGCGGACTGGAGACGCTGCAGAAAATGGAAAATATTGAGGTGGACAACAAAGATCGACCCATCGAAGACATTATCATAGAGAATGCCCAAGTGTTTGTCAACCCGTTCGAGGAAGCCGTTGAACAGTTGGCCAAGGAACGTGCCGAGGAGGCGGCCAGCAAGGAGGTGGCAGCCACAAAGCTGGAGCAGCAAAAACGCCTGAACGAGCCACTGAAAGTATATCGCTCAGGTGTGGGCAAATACCTGAAACCAAGTGCACCTAAGAAACCGGAGCCTCAAGCACAATTGCCAGCTGCACAGCCGGCGAAGAAGAAGAAAGCCTCAAAAGGTTTCGGTGACTTCACCAGCTGGTAGTTGTAGTCAAATAAATATACAAATTTTAATAATGATGTTTTACAAGTCCTTCGTTTCATTCATTCACTGTCCCCGCGTTCGCGACTCTGCCAGTTCTTCTTCATCTCCTGCAACTTTCCTTGCCGGCGTTTCCGCTCTGTTGACTTCTTCTGATCGAGCGCCTTTTGCTGTGCTGCAATTGACTGTTCTCCGTTTAGGTGGATATCAAGTTTTTCGAGCAGTATTTTACGGGCTTCGATGCGATTCTTGGAGGCCAAACGATGCAGATGACATTTGACGGTTATGCCCGTTGGCAGATGACGTAAAAAGACACAATTGTTAGTTTTGTTTACAGCCTGCCCTCCGGGTCCACTGCCACGCATCAATGTCTCCTCAATTTCCGACTCCTGCAGGGTTGGATAACGTGAATAGTCCAATTGGCCGCTGGAGGCCAGCCGGCAGAGGTTGCTGGAGAGTGAACCAGCTAAGGAACGCAGTTTTAGCATTACTAGAGTATGCGTCCTTTCTTCAGCAGAGTCTCGCCACGCTACGTAAACATTTCAAATAATTTTAATTCACTTTTATTATGATATAACAACGTACCTTAAAATTAAACTCAATTTCTTGAGCGTTTGTTAGTTGCCTATTTTCACGGAACTCGTGTCGCACTCGGCCAAGGAAATAATTCTTATCCGTTAGCTTCAGATGATTGCCGTATTTGATAAGATGCTTATAAAGCCGGAGTACTTGCTGCCGGGTAGGATTTAACATATTTTTCTAAAATTCAAGAACGACCTGTTGTTCTTAAATATATAAAAGGTTGGTGCTGCCAGACAACACGTACATATACGAGCGTTGCCACATAGGCGGTGCAACCAGCTGATGGTAGCACATGGCGTTGCATATCCCAAAACATAAACACACATTTTATTTGATAGACAAACACCCCGCCGTTGCCACACTGGTAGTGCGGCTTTTCATGCCAATTTAATCAGCTGACACATGCTATCTACATTTAATTAACATATACACTGACATAGAATTCTTCGTTTATTAAACAGCAATACATGTGCAAAATCTTTTTTAGCTTATCATTACTAACATCAACAACTTCTAAAGAAACTAAAAGTCATTGCATCTGGCAATATTTATTTTTACTCATTCACAATGACCGCGCTTCTTGTGGATTTTAATCTATGCAAAATTAACACTTGTAATCCATTCGCTGCTATCAATATCTTCATCAATTTGAACATTATGCAACTGACTCAGGTCAAACATTTCCTTCATTTGGTGGGCAATTTCACGATCGACTATTTCGCCACCTTGCGTCATGGATTCTTGAACAATTTCCTCGTCGGACTTTTGTTGAGCAAACATCTCAGCCGCCGTTAGTTGGGGCGGGTCAACCAACCACGGGAGAAAGGATGCTGAAATGCCTAGTGAATATGGCAAAAAGCGTATGTACTCCTTAAGCAAAGTTTCGCGACTGAAAGGAAACATTTACAATCTGTATCAAATTCATTATAATCATCTTACTTCAAGAATGCTGGAAGTTGTTCATTGTTGTTGTTCGATTGCTTCGTATAGCTCTCAAACAGCGCCTCGCAATAGTCATCAAAAATAGTGTCGAAATTTGTATAACGCACATCTGCCAGCACAGAATTAGCCAGAAAGACGGATAGATCTATCATTGGCGAGGACAGACGCATTGTCTGATAGTCGAACATCATAATATCAAGAGGTGTTCCACTGCTGTCCGTGTCATACTTGTAGGCCACATTGTTCCTCAGGTAATCCCCATGGCAGAGTGTGGCGAGAGGCTCCCGAGGCGCCACTCGTTGACGTCCATAGCCCACACTGCTGTACACTAATTGCTGAAACTTTTTGACAAACTCCTTGTCCACTTGTGGCTGGTAAGTCTGGGTTGATTGACCAACACGCCGTAGTCCGACTTTCGTTATTAAATCCCACTCGGGACTGATGGTGTCATGGGCATAACGTGATTCTCTAAAACTGCTCGATAGTTCCTTGAAACGTTGCGGCTGATTGTGCTTCAAAGCATAGCCAAAGCCATGAAATCTGCCCAGATATTTGACTGAGAAAGAGCATAGAGAATAAGTTAATATTTTACTTACTCTACTCATCCTTGGACTCACCTGCAATGCGCACATGCTCCAGACTCAAACCAAATCTAGCCTTGGTCACACTCCAGCCCTCCGATGAAAAGTCACCCAAGATGATCACTGCCGACTCTGCTTTAATCTTGCCGTAATAAAACGTGGGCGCTGCAAATTTGTTATCGTTCAGTTTCTGTACAATGGGCAGTATATCCGTATAAAAACAAATCTCATTGTGAAATAAATTCTCAAATTGAGCGTCTTTGTAAGCTTCAGCTGGGATCTCTGGCGTTTTCTACGTGTGTGTGGGAGAGAGAGAGAGAGAGAGGAGACGCACAGAGAGAGAGAGAGAGAGAGAGTCAATTAAAGCGTAGTTTAGTTTGCGCAATCTATTGTTCGTGCTATAATATAGTATAGTTTGTAATGTTTATATATATAGTTAATTATAGTTTGTGATTTATGAATACAGTATAGTTAAGAATGTGTGTAAGTGAAGTATATAATGTAAAGCAAAGTATATTATGTTTATTGTAACATACGTATGTATGTATATAATATAATATATTGTACTATTTATAGATATGATGTATTTATAGTTACATACATATATGTACATATATCATTAAGTATATATATACTATGGAACACACCTTAACAACCAACTTGCGCTGATGCTGCTCGCCGGCGTATTGGAATTGTATTGTCGCTCGATAGCATTGTGTCAACATGAAAGCCTCCTCGGGTCCGATTACAGTCAGTTTGATATCCCCAACCTTGAAGCTCGCCAGCAATGCTTCGCTGTAATTTTCAACCAGTCGTCCATTTTTCAGAATCTCTGGCAAAATTGTACTGGTCAGCCAGTCGATTTCTTTATCAACACTCAACGCCATTATCTAAGCGTTCGTCGAGAACCATTCAGCTTCGTGAATAACAAGCAACTAGTAGTTGGACGGCAATGTGGCCAAGTTTTAAACGAAAAGCGACGATCGTGTGTAATTGTTTGCATACATATAAATATATATGTATGTATTAATATATACATATGTATGTATTACACGTGCGAGTGTGGATGGATACGCGTTTGATTTGTCTAACAATATTTGTTTGGTGCCATCCGAAATGTTTGCGAATTTATCGTTGTGAGGTTTCTGCACAATGTAGACACTGTAAATACCCCCCACCTAGAGATAAGATAATACATTTTCTATGTGGCGGGAAGCTATGCGAAAAGCTTTTACATATATTATTTTCTGTAATTCAATCACTTTCGTACAGGTCGGTTGGGTTGTTAACAAATATGGCAGCCTCTTCCGACCACTTGGATGTATCAATATTCTCATCTATGCGCACATTGTGCAAGCGGCTTAGTTCGTATAATTCCTTAAGTTGATGAGCTATTTCACGATCCACCAACTCGCCGCCTTGAGTCATGGCTGTCTGCACAATTTCCTTGGTCGAGACTCGGTCTGACTCGAAGTTTTCCGCCGGCGATGTTGAAAGTGGAGCAACTAGCGACATCAGAAAATATGACGTTATTTGTGTGGCATAGGGCAAAAATCGAATATATTCCTTGAGTAAATTCTCGCGACTGCAAAAAAGAAAATAAGTTAGTAATCTAGACAGATCTAGGTTAAGAAGTATACCTTAAGAACTCCGGCAATTGTTGACCCAAATGTTTGCTATAGCTTTCGGCCAAGGCATGGCAATAGTCATCGAATAGGGTATCAAAATTCGCATAGCGCACTTCGGCGAGCAGCGAAAGAGCCAGAAAGACGGACAGATCTATCATGGGCGAGGACAGACGCATTGTCTGATAGTCGAACATCATAATATCAAGAGGTGTTCCACTGCTGTTCGTATCATACTTGTAGGCCACATTGTTCCTCAGATAGTCGCCGTGGCAGAGTGTGGAGAGGGGCTCCCGAGGCGCCACTCGTTGACGTCCATAGCCTATATAATCGTAGACTAGTTGCTGGAAACTTTTAATAAATTCCTTATCCACTTCTGGCTGATATTTAGCTACAACTCTTTCAGCTCGCCTCAGGCAAACTTTCTGCTTCAATGCCCATTCCGTGCTGAGCGTGTCCTTGGCGTAACGTGCTTCGCGCAGCTTCGCAGTGAGCTGCTGAAAGCGCTCCGGCTGCTTGTGCTTCATGGCAAAGCCAAAGCCATGAAATGTGCCCAGGTATTTAACTGTAAATTTATAAATAAATATATATGTATATATTAATAAAATTGATATTACTTTGCAGACTCACCTGCAATGCGCGCATGCTCCAGACTCAACCCGTATAGGTCCTTGGTCACACTCCAGCCATCGGATGCAAAATCACTCAGTATGATCAGCGCAGCATCCGCTTTGAACTCGCTATAATAATATTTGGGTGCAGTGAACTTGCCATCGCTCAGCTCCTGTATGACTGGCAGTATCTCGGTGTAGAAGATAACTTCATTGCTGAACAGATTATCAAACTGTATCACATCGTATAGCTCGGCCGACAACTTGGGAGTTTTCTGTGCAAATTATTGTAAATACAGCTTAGCTTATCATGTAGATTCTATTGTAATTCCTTTTGTCTAGCTGCCATACATAATTGTTTACCTTTTATCTGTAGCAGCTTAAGTTTACTAAAAATTACGATAAGATCTTCTTTATTTTACCTTTACAACTAGTTTTTTCTGCAGCTGTTGCCCTGCATACTTGAACTCGATCGTAGCTCTGTAGCATATGGTCAGCATATATGCCTCATCGACGCCAATTATATTGATTTCAACACTCTGCACTTCGAATGTCTTAGCCAGGGATTCGTTGTAATCATTAATAAGTTTTCCATTGCGCAAAATCTGTGGCAAAATAATCTCCGTCAGCCATTTGATCTCATTCTCGACTATCAAAGACATTTTTTGATTTTTTTTTGTTCTGGTTAGCTGGGAAAACTTTTAGCAACTGAATTTGAATCGAGATTGTTGTGGTTATTATATGATATATATATATAGTATATACACGATAAGTGACTACTATCTACATAGATTATAAGGCAATTTTAACTTGCCCTACTATCTGCATAGATTATATAGCCATATTAACCAACCCATTCTGTATTTCTCGTTTTACTTTTTTTCGTCTCTTGCTTTGATAATAAATTCAAAATTTCAACGCTATTTGCGCAAATGAGCAAGCATCCGAAATGGTATAGGCTCTCGTTCCGTGGCTCGTTGACCTCGCCCAATGACTATGTCAATCGCAAGATCTCGAATGGCAGCCACGAAGTGAGACAAGCTTACAAGTTCATTGAGAACTTCTTTGAAGTGCCGCCCACAAGTGCAAAACCTTTGAAAATGAAGATCAAACGACCGAAGGCCAAGCAAATCAAACCAAAACCCGATACACCCAAAGAAGCTCCGGTCCAAAGGGAACAATTACAGATCAAGCTATCTCCAGTGTTAAGTGAATTCGAACGCGAATTACGTTATCGTGAGCTGAAGCGCTACTATGCAAAGCTAATTCAAATGGAACGATGCTCGGATAATATGTACGTCCGAACGTGTCCCACCTGCGGCTTGGCTAAGCCTCACAAAGATCACAAGGATATAAGCAAAAATGTCTATTGCTGGGGTCCAGAAACGATGCCCCGGAATGACAACCAGACATACTAGAGAGAGAGAAGGATGCTGCGAGCGAGAACTAGCCTATGAAGTGGCTCTTTATTTCATATCTCAATTCTTTCAGCTTAGAGTGTAGCTTGAGTTGGCATTGTTAGTAAGCTGCTGCTCAACCTATGCTCTCAACTGAGGGGAAGGAAGGAAGGGTATGCTGACGCCTTCTTCAGTCAATCTTCCATGGTAGTCTTCCATCATGAGGCCATGCCAAAGAAGTTGCTGCTCCCATCATTCTTTCAATGTGGAGTATAAATCGAGAGAGCATGTCAATGAAGCTGCTCTCTCTAAATGTACTCTCAGCTGAGAGATCGATGGAGTAGCGATGTGATCTCCCATGGTTTTCCCATTTGAGAGTATGCATTATAAGGGCATGTCAAAGAAGTTGCTGCTGCCCTAATTCTCTCATACTTCAGAGTATAGCTAGAGAGAGCATGACTAATAAGCTGCTCTCTCCAATTATACACTCGAGACAGGAATCAATAGAAATGATCTTACATTTATCACAAGGTCATATCAAAGAAGTTTGCTGCTCCCATTATTCCATTCTGTCACTTCAGAGTATAGATCGACAGAGCATGATCAGTAAGCTGCTCTCTCCAATTATACTCTCACTTGTGATAGGAATCAATAGGTGATCTTCCATTTATCACATCATCATTCTCCCATACAAAAGAATTCTACTCTTTCACTTCAGAATATAGATCGAGAGAGCATATCAAGAAAGCTGCTCTCTCCAGCTATACTCTCATGTGAAAAAAAAAATTTACAGAGTATCCTTCTCTCGAGTGGTAAGCAGCATCTTTGGTATATATTATATACCCATAAAATAGTATATATATTATATAAGATTGGCCTGCTTTACTCTCCAAATGAAATTCGAATAAAATCATCACATGTGCGTCCAAATATCTCGTTGCTTGTCTTGTTTATGTCAACTGGGCTCAGATAGAAACAAAATTCACAGTTGTCAGCAACTCCATCATTGAATTCTCCTAGTTTGCGACAACACATTGCGGCGCCATGATGTATTCGGATCCACCACAGACTACGAGGTCCACTCAGACAGAGCCTCAGCCAGTCGAGCGGCCACAATGCGTTCCACTGATGATGGTCGATACGGATGGCAAGAAGAGGTATTGCTATCATGGCGGCAAATGTCGTTGCCAGCAATGCGAAATCATACGCCAAAAGCAGCTGGACGAGCTGGATGTAAATCTGGATGAGTTCATACCCCATTATCATCTCCATCTGGAGCCGACGATACGGCAGGTCAAGCAGAAGCAATATAGCCTAGCGGCCAGATATACTTCACCAGAGATGGGGCAAATGCTGCTGAAGGATCATCTGCGTATCATCAAAGAGGTGCCCATATACTACCTGCCGGACAAGTACTACACGAAGAATGTGTGGGCCTATGCGAATCCACAGGAAAAGGGAACGCAAACCGAAATCCTGATTGGTAACTATGGAGTCGATGGTTGTCCGTGCGCACAGAAGAACGTTTGCTGGGACATCTAAGTGGACGGGCGATGATGGATTGCATATTCAAGGAAGATCATATCGATTAAACTAACAACTAAAACAACAACAGCTGGGAGAATAAAATGTTTCGAGATCAATTTACTGTCAAGTTTGATTTTGTGATTTTCTGGGAGGGTTTTTGACAGCCAGAGACAGCTCATAGCTTAGTAAGCTAAGGGCATATTTTTTAGATAACTATTTTATTTCAAAATTTTGGTAGCTAAATTTGTATCGCTACGATGCGACGATTGCGGAACTGGAAATATCAGCAAGTTTGTTTGTCACTGCTGTGGAAGCGCAGCTACGGCGATGATGCCAACGTGATGGGGGCTACGGCTGCCGTGGTCAAGGGTGAGCTGCGTACGAGGGATGTGAATGTTTTACCTCGCTCCAGATATGGAGGGATTACACATGTCACGCTGCTCTGTGGCGAGACCATAATCGGCAAACAGGGCGCCAAGTATGTGACCTCGTTGCTGAGCAGTGCCCGAGTGCCGGTCGATGTGCAGCGCATCTTCGTGAATCAGGGTCAAGAGTATTACAATTCGGTGTTGCGCAATCGTGCTGCGATTCATGTGGATATACAGCACGATTCGAAGGCTAAAGCCCAATCGTTGAAAATATGCAATGATCTGGACTTGCATGTCTTTATGACCAACTTGCGCAGCTTTCCCGGCTTCAATTGTCGCTTCCCGAACGTCGACATTCAGCTGATCGCGCAGAACAATATGGGCAACTATGCGGAGCTGGAGTACTCGCCGGTGGAGGGCGTCATCGAGGGATTGCGCGTCATCAACAGCAAGGACATCAAGAGATTTCTGCGCTTTGCCTTCAGGGTGGCCATTGCCAAGAAGCGCAAAAAGGTGACCCTTGTGCACAAGTCATCCGAGTGGCCAAAGACCGAAGGTGCCCTGCTGGACATTGCATCGAAGTTGGTGAAGACAGAGTTTCCCAATATTGAGACTGAGCCCATGGAGTTGGATCGTTGTGTAGCACGTCTTATACTGGAACCGCAGAACTTTGATGTTGTGGTGACCAGCGATCTCTACGGCACATTCATGGCCACCATCTGCAGTGCGATCTGCGGCGGCTCCAATCTGTTCTCCTCAATCGAAATTGGCGACCATCATGCGGTGTTCAAGCCATTGCAAACGAAACTATCGTTGACCAACTACAAGATGCTCAGTCCGTATGGCATCGTGTCCACCTGTGTGGATCTCATGCATCATTTGGGCCATCATCAGTGCGCCAAGGCGTTGTGGACCGAAATGTTGCGCACCATGGAGGAGGGCATCAAGACGGGCGATTTTGATGGCAAGGATCGTGGCGAATATGTGATATGCAACATCATGAACAAGTTGCGTTGCAATATGTTTAGCAAAATATCAAAAGATTGAGAAATATATACAAAATGGTACACAGTTCATCTTCTTAGTATACATATATGTACATATATATATATATATATATATGATGAAATGTCTTGACTAAATTTATTTCTGTATTCGATTTTGATATACATAAAATTAACAAAATACATTTAAAAATTATGTGCAATTCAAATCAGTCGAATATGATCAAAAGTTCCGCCTCAGATTTTTGCACTTTTCTCTCTAGATAGATACCTATATAGATATATGCATTTAATATATATATATATTTCGATACACACCTGTTGATCCTCGGTGCGCAGGTAGCTTTGGCTCGTCTGCATTTTCCAATCGTCCGTGAAGGTCACCAGATCTACGACACACTTGAAGGAAACATTCTTCCTCATCTTGAGTCGATTGTGGTGGTGATTGTGCAGAACTCGGCCCTTCTTCTTGTTGGGATATTTCATATAGTCGTACACGACCGGCTGTTCCTCGATCTCCGTTTGCGATGTTGTCGGTGACTCCGCTTTGTCGACCAACTCTGGCGCACCGCTAGTTTCAGAAATAGATAGCTTCTCTAGTCTCTTATTGATCTCATCCATAATTGCTGAGAATTTTGTGAAATTTAAAAAACACGTTTGCTTTAACTGATCGAACTTTGATATAAAATGCCTAACTGGAATGATGCGAGTGAATTATTTGAATTTATCACTTGATTTTTTCTTTTTTTACTGCATGAGTTTTGTAAAAGTAAGATTAGGTTCTGATCAAATATTTAAAATTTTAGTATTTTGAAAAGCATAGCTAAGTACTTTTAATATTGTCAAGTGTTTTTTAGGGTAACCATTAGTCGAGCAAGAACTACTGTAGTAAATTTCCAGTTTCCTCTGACTTCAACTTGCAGCATGAGTATCTTCCAGTCGAGTATGCTCTACTAAAACAATTTTTATTAGATTAGGTCAGGTTGAATATGGAAAAGGAATTGAAAAGTTAAGTTGAAGAATATCTGTATACAGAACTTAAATTAGTCTTATCTTATCTTATATTCATCTCGGAATACAAAACATAAGTCGACCTATCTCATAAAAATTTAATGGACCTCTTAACTTAATTTAAAATATTGTAAAAACAGTTTTTAAATAAACTTTTTGATAACAAGTCAATAAATAGAGTTTAGTTTAGTTTAGTCTATATTATCCAAGCAAAGGCTGTTATTTGTGCTCAACTAAAGGCTTGCAAATGAATCTAACCCCACTGATGATGATAATAATAATAATGGGCCATTAGGTGCTATGCGTGTGCAATAAACTTTGGTACAATTTCAATAAATTTATGCGTGAGCAGCGCCAGAAGCAAAAATACTGTAAACAACTACATAAATACAACAGCAGACAGAAAGAGAAATAGAGTAAGAGAGGGAGAGAGATAGCAATTGTAATAGAGACCATAGAATCGAGAATATAATTGAAGCTTGAAGTGCTAAGAGAGCGTGAGAAAGAGAGAGAGAGAAAGAGGGAGAGTAGCATATTTGAATACAATAAGCAGAAAGAGTGGGAGAGAGAAGGAGAGATACTAATAAAATGTAGCATATTTACAGGCGCCGAAAAGCAGAACGAAAATAAATAAATTGGTACATGTGTAAGCCCCTAGTCGATACTTTATCATCATGCAAATGGGTTGCTGCTTTAGGGTCCACGATGTTAATAAGCACAATAAATGGCTGAGACACTGCGATACACGCGCACAAACACAAATAACAAATAGTACACAAAACACACACAACACGCACAACACACACAATGTAAATAGACAAATCCTTGCCTCAGGCCAAGTCTAAGTTATGGCTCCTACGTACGATAGGGCGAATTGCATCAATTTTGGACAAATAAACAAAACTTTTAAATGTGATTTATAAAATTATATTCATGATAGATATTACTATATGATATAAAACAAGTAAGAAATTTATGGACGGCTATAATTGACTGCATAATACTTGTTCAGGATCCAGTTGCATCATTTTTAGTATATCTCAGCAGGGAACCTATGGTAACTTAACTATCAAGTTTTGTGGCTCTCGCTCTAGAAATTTGAAAGATAAATTTGTACAATTTGCCATATTCCCAATGAACGCATATATATTATAATATATATATACTATATATTTATAATATTGGCTAGTCTTGACGCGTTCATCCAGGCGCTTCAGGACCTAATGGACCTCTTAGTTAAAGCGGTCAATGGGACCCAGGACTTTAATAGTATAGATTGTCCACAAGGAGCTTATAGCTACATGTGCCTTAAAGGAAGATCTGGGCTGCCTGGCTAGCCTGTAGTCTCTAGCAACTTTTATTTTTCTTGAAATGGCAGGGACTTTATTTACTTATTGTTTTTTTATTTATTTCTACAAAGAACTTAAAAACCTTCTTTAGACAATCTTATAGGTCAGTTATGGCAGTTTAATAGTCTGTTTAAGAAGGTCAAGCTTCAATAGAGACAAAAATGTTACGCGCTCATAAGGGCAGACTTTGGACGGTAAGACGAACTTAGAACAAAACTAATATACTCTTTCACTTCGTGAACGAGTATAAAACAATTGATTATATATTTGTAAAACTGTATCATCTTTTGTATGAAGAAATATATGTCAGTAATAATTATCAGTAAATTAAAGTAAATATGAAAAATATGATACTATTCTTCAGTTATTAAATATGCTTTAGTATTTAAATAATTAAAGAATTTATTTTATTTTATATTTTTAAGTTTTTATAAATAAAAAAATGGTTTCGAAAAGTTTTTTTCTAGAATAATATTTATATATTATATTTCAGATTTTTTGTCTATAAAAAGCAAAACATTTCAGTTTACCACAAGAAAATTCTCTAACGAGAGATTCTTAAACCACTGTGCCATAGTCAAGTAACACTCAAACACCTCAGTTTATACACGCATGCAATTTATTCATATACATATATATATGTTACATATATCTAAGCCAAAAAAGTACATCAAAAGTAAAGTAGAGTTCAATATTTGATTCAAAATTCTTAGACGTTGCCCACGCCCCAGCGTCTCTCGGCCTCTCGGCACTGGCCCGTGCAATGGACATGGAGTCCAAATGTGAACCTGGGTCATTGTTCCATCAGAGCGAGCTGGTTGTTGTTGCCGTTGTTGCTGCTGCTCAGCTTGGCTTTGGCCGTGTTGCACATCATCACGAAGGTGAGCAGCGTTAGCTCCAGCATCCGGCAGACACAATAGGCAACCACATCCACCAAATGCTCCACGACGCCCAAGTACAAGCACATTTTCACCACACGCAAATTCTCGTCTGTGCAATCTCGGATGGAAAAAGTCTTTTGGCTGGAAATTTCACTTTTATCCGCTTTGATTTACGTTTGGCTTTTTAACGCTTGCAGCGCTGCATCGACAATGTTTATGTTGTCAACTATTCGCCATGCAAACACTTCGACAACATTTTTGTGGTCCTGTTGCTGCTGCTGCGGCTGCTGCTCCACGAAGTCGTCTCGTTTTTCATTTTTCTCTACAAAACAATTTTGCCGAATGGCAACGAGAAACTAACGAATGAAATGTGCATGCGCAGCATCAATTTACTCTCTCTCGCTCTCCCCCTTTCTCTCACTCTCTCTCTCTCTCTCTTTCTCCCGCTTTGAGCATTTCGCAGGCCACCCACAGTCAAAGTTTTTGGCCTCACTTCCTGTTCTCTAATTTAATGAAGATGCATTTATAACGATAGAGGCAGCTTTCTGAGTGCTTTGAGTACCATATAAATAGGTCAGATTCATTTCATTTATACACAATTAGAAGTACACCTGAGGGGGAGTTGCAATGGAGTAGTTTTAAAGGTACAGACATCTGATATCTTATACATATACATTTTGATTGATATAATTGTATATACATATAAATATAGAATTTTAATTGAGAACTATTAAGCCTAACATTTATCTAGCCATATTTTATATATAGAACAAAATATTGACTAGAGATCAAATTTAGCGCTTCTGTTATATGAAAATATCTAATATATAAAATATTTTCAGCATAATAAGCGCATAAATTAAATTAATTTAAATAATATATAGTATAATTGGTTACAATAATATGAATTCATCGAAAATTTCTTTTAATTCACCAAAGAATTAAAAATCTTAAGCAAAGTAATAATATAGCCTACCTATGTCAAGTAAGTTAAATCTTATAGGTTAGACAGCCATAAGCACAGGCTTCAGACGATTCGGATGCTGAATCAAAGATATACCATCTCAAAAAAATAATCATGGGAAAAAGAGCTCAATCGAGCCAAATTGTATATATATTTTATATATTATATATTTATATATTATATATTATATTATATTCTGTAATTCTGTAATTTGATATGCCATAAAAATGTTTTCAGAATTTATGACCTTCGTCTGGCAGTTTCTGCATATGTTATATAGGCTCAAGCACAAATTATTCTGCCTGTAACATAAATTGCAAAATAATAGAATTTGTAGATTGAGTTTTTAAATATTTATACTATAAATAATTTATTTTTAATACTATTCATACAACAAGAACTACTATATAATTTCTTATGTTTTGGAACTAGAGCTCCCAAAGTGCTAAAGATCTCTTTTAAGATCTATCAAATTTTTTTTTTTTTTAAGAATTTAAATTTACAAAAAAAAAATAAAATAAAAATATAAGGTTAACTTACTGTTATAGTTAATGATTTAATAATCTAATCTTGATCTATAGCTTTTCATACAATATATAATACATTTTCAATAGTTAATAATCTAAATATTCTATCTTTATTCTATTCTACTATTCTACAAAAATGTCGAAGCTTCCATCTAATAGAAGCTGTGCCCTGTAAGCCTAAGGTTCAAAGCAAAATGTATAAGACTAGCACAACACAATAGTCGCGTGTCAAGCAAAAAACATCAGAAAGAAGTAAATAGAAGGTAATTCAAAAGGTAATCCAAAGGACATTTACTAAACACTCCAGTCGAGAGCTCGGCTTGGTGCTGGCCATATGGTGTCGGTTGCATTGCAGTGCAGCATATGGTCAGTAGACGGGACGGCACTAAAGAAATTCAACAGCGAGTTAATTGATGTGCCACAGCCAGTCGACGAGCTGAGTTTAGAGTTTGAGTCCGAGTCGAGTCGAGTCAGACGGTAGCTCATCCTCCCTCTCGCTTGCTCTGCTCTGTGTGTGCTGTTGAGCGTGAAAGTCACAAATTATAGAAAAAGAGATCAGATGCCATGATAGCGGCAATTTGGCAAGCTATGACGCGTGCCAGGGCGAGAGCAGAGCAGCAAAGGTCAAAGTAGTAGGCGGGTGCAAGAGAGACAGACAGAGAGAGCGAGAGAGAGAGAGAGTGAGTGCACTTCTAACCCCCAAATGTTAGCGCTGAAAAGAGAGACAGACAGAGAGAGAGAGAGAGAGAGAGAGAGAGAGAGAGGGAGAGAGTGAGAGCCGCCCCTGTTGATGATCCTTGATATGTTAATGATGAAGATCCTTGCTGCCTGGCTGACTGACTGGGCAAGGGGTCATTTGCTTGCCTCAAACTTGGTCAGCGCGGCGGTAAAAATATTTATACAACTAGCCCAAAGGGTGGCTTCCACAGCTCGTGCCACACACGAGCGTCTCTCTGAAGTGGCAGCAGTTGCGGCTCAGCACTCGAGTCGTCCAGTTCAACGCCAACCATGAGTCGCTACTACTCATCGGAGGAGGACAACAGCTCCTCACAGTATCTCGGCAGTCCTAACTATAATCTGACACAGCCTTTTAACCAGCTCAGCTATCTGACGCCCGATTGGCAATTCCTGGAGCAGCACCAACAACAACAACAACAACAGCAGCAGCTGACAACGACTCCCAACTATGATGATGCCCTTGCCATGCCGGCGAGTGTCGCATGGAGCGTGGAGACCGAGCAGCCATTGAAAAAGCGCAAGCTGGAGACACGTCGCTTATCCGATTCCACTGGCTTGATCCTCAGTCCCAGCGTGCAAAAGCGACGCAGGCAGGCGGCCAATGCACGCGAACGCAAGCGCATGAATGGCTTAAACGAGGCCTTCGATCGGCTGCGTGAGGTGGTGCCAGCACCGTCGATCGATCAGAAGCTCTCCAAATTCGAGACTCTACAAATGGCCCAGTCGTACATCATGGCCTTATGCGATCTGTTGGACAACAATGGCGAGGATGTGGATGCTGCGGACTACACGATCTTTGGCGGCAGTGAAAGCAGCTTCGAGCTGACGTCTCCACATTGATGCTCGACTTATATTTATAGAATCTAAGATATAAGGTTTGTGATTTCTCTTTTAGCTATTATATATATATAATAAATTATATTGTACTAAATAAAGGAAAGGTAAAAAACAAAGATGTGCAGTTGAGTCTTGATAATTAGATATATATCATGATTTTTTGGGTAGTTAGCAGAAACAATTTACAGCATAGATCAATGCTTCGAGGTTGACAGATCTGTAGTCTAAGCCAATAACTAATAATTTGTATATTATAAATACTTCCTTCCATTCAAAGTAAATTAAAATAGGTATAAAGTTCAGTATATATGGGCATAAAATATATAAAGCATTCACTTACAAGAATAAGAGCTCTAAGTTCAAAAATTATCTTTAAGACAAGCCTATATAACTGATTTATAATATTCTTCCTTCTATTCTTTATAGTAGACAATTCATATCAATACAAAGGATATTATGTTCGATCTGTATAATAAATTCGTTGATCAACTCAAAAATATTATTCTATATCAATATAAAGATCTGCAAGATAAATTTCAATGGGTTAAAATGCAGATGAGCATGCCAAACACCTAAATAGCTTTCAGTTCACCGTATAGCGAATTATATCCACATACATTTTTAAAAGACAACAAAAAATGTTGCGCAAACATATAACCCAAAAGCTTTTTTTACGATATCTAGCTGCTAACTACATAAAAATCAATTAGCTGGTCTACGCATCAATGCTTTCAGCAAATACTCATAAATTAATTACAAGAAATAAAGTAAAAACTTCATTGATAGGAAAACAATAAGTTTTGGGCCAAAACTCCCTAACAGATGACTACCAGAGTGTTATGCTCATATAGCACTGATGCGTAACGCCCCTAAAGCGTGCTTAACACTAGGGTGTTCCAAGAATATCCCTTTACGCGCAGACCAAAAAGTCAAATGTTGTTGTCTTTAGTTGTTGAATAACATTTTATGGAAGGTTGGATTGTGGTTGTGATATGTGTAAAGGAACTGGAGCTATGTTTGGATTAGGCTCTCGGTTGACTTAGTTATTACATTGTTGATCTTATTTCTATCTGGCTGACAATTGCGGTATACATTTATCCAGCTTTGAAACTTGACTATTGTTATTGTCACACTCTTTTACGCTGAACGAATTCTTCGAGGCTCGGAAGCCTTGGGGCGGAGGATGCAATACAATTATATTGCCTTTGGAGGCATCGTAGTTGAGTTTTAAAAATGGATTACTTCTATACCGACTGGCTAGGTTTGACGTCTTCGTATCGGAGCACTGAGACTCGCACTTCTTTGGTGCGTTTTCTCCTGGAAAACTCTTGCGGGAGCCCGCAGCCTTCACATCGATCTGTGGTTCACATGCTATATGATTGGTCAGCATATCTATTGTCTTCTCAGCCAATACGGATGGCACTTCAAATGAGCATATTATGGACATGCCATCGCATGGCTGAGGTACAACTGTCTGTTCCTGTATACTATAGCCGGTTTTCTCGGCACCTAGATTAATCGTTTTGCCACCGTTGTGTATTCCATAAATAAGATTGCATCGTTGGCCACCGTGACCCTGGAATTCTAGGTAATGCCACCGATCAGATAACATGACTTTCATTATGTTTAAACTTACTGTTTAAGTTATCATCCTCCACGCGACTTTGACGTTTGCTAGTTGAACGACATTTCGTACCCACCGGCGACGTAGATCTTTGTTTAGAATTGTCGGGTTTTGTCGCTCCATTTGCCGATTTGCAGCATTTCTTTTTGTATAAAGCTGGCGGCTGGCATGAGCAGATCTTTCTTCTGTTGACCTTTGGTGGCCGGGGCTTTACATTTGGCGGACTCACGTCATTTAGTTTTAAATTTTTCTCCTCAGCCCCATTTTTGGACACCTCAGCCACATTTACGGCTGTTTCGGCACATTCACAGGCACTCGGTTTTTTTGGAATATTTCTATCATGCAGGGTCATGTCAAGATCTGTCTCAACGGCTGCCTCGCAGTGAGAAACTCTGTTCGCCTTAGGCACTGCAGCTTGTGGTAGTTGGTCGGCTTTCGGTTTCTGTACGTCATCCTCGTCTGATGGACATTCGCAATCTAGCATTTCGTCCACAGGATTTTTGAAATTCTCCTGTTGAAGAGGGCAGTTCTCTGGTATGCAATCACTATACCGAGTCACATTGACCTCATCTGTAATTTGCTCCACTGTACTCTGGTCATTTACAGGTAGCAGGCTCCCATCACATTCACAATCCAAACTACCGTCATTATTATTATTATTATAGTTCTCGTATGCTTTTCCATAGTCGTTCTGGTGTTGATACTGCTCAGCTGGAATTGTCTGACGATTTTCATAGTTATGTTCTTCACTCTGATATTTTCGTGAGTTACAATCCTGGTACCTGGACCCCTCCCGACGAAACGGACAATCAAATTCACAAGTAACATACTGATCAGCTTGAGGAGCCTGTTGATTTAAATAGTCCGCTTCTTCATTCTGATACGTTCGAGTGTTACCATCCTGATACCTTGAACTCTCATGAAGATCCGGATATTCAGAATTATAGCCAGTATACTCATCAGTTCGATTTGCCTGTTGTATTTCATAGACATTCCCGTCGGTCTGATATTTCACATTCGAATTGTCATTTCTTCTGAAGTTCTCAGGAACAGCCGGCATATTGTCACTGTGTGATCTGTGTTCGGGTTCAGCATTGCGATTATAGTCTGTGCTTTTATATTTTTTAGGTAAACATTGCCTAACGCATGCATTATACTCATCATCGTCAATTATATCATTATGATATTTGGAGGGCGTATGTGCTGATCCTTTCGCACGATCGTATTTACCATTATAGCAACATGTATTTTCGTTTCCTCCGATTCTTGAGCCAGTCTGCAATCTTTCACGATTATACTCAGGCATATCTCTATAATTCTCAGTTGTTGGAGCTCTGGAACGATTAAGATCAACGGTTCGTCTATCAGACATATCAGGATTATACTCGGGCATATCTCTAGAATTCTCAATTGTTGGAGCTCTGGAACGATTAAGATTATCGGTTCGTCTACCGACGTTTCTTGAGTAAGTCTGGAATTTTTCAGGCATATCACGATTATACTCTGGAGCTCTGGAACGATTATTATCATCGGTTCGTCTGCGAGCATTATTAGGATCTGTCTGCAAGCTTTCAGGAATATCAGGATTATACTCTCGCATTTCCCTGTAATCTTCCTGACGACTTCGACCGTTGACACGATCATACTCCTCATCTCTTTCATAGTAGTCCCTTTGGGTATTACTTACTGGATATTCAGAATCATTTTGATAGTTTCGGGTACTCCTCCCCCATGGACAATTGGCGCATGTACACTGTCTTTGAGAATGATTTGGCTCGTATTCTTCACCGCTCATTCGTTTGCTTTCTGGTTTGCGATCATACTCCAACTCTGATTGTTTCCTATTATCCGGCTCAATATTTGTCGATCTGTGTTTATCAACAGTTTGCCTTCTGGAATCATTTGACATTATATCAAATTTCCTTTGCTGAGCGTCCACCGATGCCATTTCCATTGAATAAGTCTGTTGTTGGTGAGCACTGTTCCTACGACTTTTTTGGGACTTCGCTTCTGTAAGTAAATTATTCTCTTCCCTAGCCTTTGGAGCGTCTACTGATTGACGCTTTGGTGTTGAGGTATTTGCATCATCACGAGAACGACGATTCGGGCTTCTTGCTTGATTAACTTCGAATCCCTGTCCACTAGTTTCTTGCATTGGCCTATCAGACTCATAATTTTCAGCTTGTAGCTGTTTTGTAAATGGACAGGGACGCAAGTTTTCATTATTAGGACTTCTTAATCTGTCTGTGTCACTTGTACAGTACTTTTTCTTTGAATATTGAGCTGATGATCGAGTAGACGTGGATTGTCGTGCCGAGGCGGCTGCTGATGTAATTCTAGACATGTCGTGTCGACCAATTCTACATTTGCCAGTCGGCTCACACTCAAGATCTTTCATTTCTGGAATATCTCCGCAATGTTGTTCGTTGTCATAATCACGATCGTCGTCACAGGGCCTATGCTTCATGTGCGCAGATACTCTTCCATTTTGATGACCACTATTCTCAAATTCTTCGACGGCTTTCGCATTTTGCGTTTGTCTTCGACTTTGATTGGTTTGATTATAATGTTGTAGTTTAGGGCAATTAATTTCACTGCATATCCTTCCTGCAAAAGCGTTCGGCTCATTTTCCGCCAATGGATCATTCGCCTTGTCTATCATTTGATTGTTTTTTTGATTATAACCGCAAACGGCCTCAGAATCATTCAGTGCCGGATAAGTTCCATAATCGATGGGACAGTTGATACCAACACATTTATTACATGGCGTTATATTCTCCACACCCGATGTGTGCCGGCTGAGATTCCGATAGCTTTTAACACAACGATAATCACTTGTATTATAGTTGCTGGCACCATTAGCAAATCTAAATTGAAGCCTATGTGGGTCAACATATCTTTGATAGTCCTCGCCATCGATATAAAAGCCTGTTGACTTTGATCTGCTTTTATATCGACCCGTCAACACTTTCTTCTTGGATGCACAACCACATCTCGGATAGGTCCGTTCGGCATACACACTCGTATTTAATTTGTTATTAAAGTCGACATGCGCTTGAGGTGCATAACCCAGAGCCCATTGGCTATTATAATTCCGGTTACAATATTCGTGGTCGGCACTCTCAGTGTTGTAATAGTCATAATTATGATTCTGTCCATTTGCATTGGCCGATCCACTCGGTCGTCTGACATAATTCTCGTCTTCATCATCATAGTAGCTTGTTTGAAGCCAATGATCGCAGCCGGATTCACAACGTATTGGCAAAGGTAATTGCTTCGATTCTGACTCGTGCGATGGTAGCTCAGTATTTGTAAAGGTATATTCATTTGATGACGGCATCTGAAAATCAAGTTGCTCGCTGTGGATGCTGTTCTCGCTGTTGCTCAACAGAAAGGCATCCTCAACGATGCAATTGATTTGATCCTGCGTCTCTGACTAAAATAAAGAGAATATATATTTTTGAGATGCACAATATAGACCCCATTATATTGTATCATACCTCAATAGCCTTAACACTAACACTGGGCTCTATCGCTTCCTTGAGAAATTGCAGATCTTTGAAATAAGGTTGCTTCGGCACATGCGGATATCCCCCCTGTTTACAACGTTTAATGGCCAACATTTCGGTTGCAAAATAATAACGTAATGAAAATATTTGCAATTTAACCTCATCGACGCTTAGTCCGTTATTGAACAAATGGGAAATGCGTTGCCAGGCTTTTTCTTTCATCTTCAAATTTCGAAAGCTCGACGATTTGGGATTCCATAGGCAATCATTGGCTCGATAAAGACGTATCAATTTGCATATATCATTTGAGCAGCCCCTAAGCTTTTGACCGGTGGCTACCATGTTAAACCAAAAATGTTGCCAACAAGCCAACCGTTTTCATTTGCAATCTACCATAGCATAGTCCCTTCTTAGGCTATGGTTGCTGGTCTATTACGTATTAAACAATTTCAAATTTTGTAGTTTTGTATGCCAAATGTTTAATGTTGTGAACACGTCAAATAAAAAAAACAAATTAAAATTTGTTGGAAGCAGCCAACCAATTTTGGCAGATAATTCAAATAAGAAATAAGTGTTGGAAAAGTTCAGAGGAACGACAATCGATACTTAGCGACATACATTCACTTAACGAAACAGCTTACACAAATAATAATTCATTATAATTGACAGAAGTAATACATAGTAATTTTTAAATATGTATATTCAGAATCTTATCGTTAAAAAGTGAATACATTTGTGTTGACAAAATGAGCGAAAATGCAGTATATATATCTATCGAAAAGTATCAACGCTTTTCTGCCAGCAAGTGCGGTCTATCGACAACATATCAACCGACCGCCACAATCTGTCGAACATCTATCCAACAAATAGTTTTTTATTCAACGTGATATTGAAGCAAAAAAATACAATTTAAGTGGAACAAATTTAACAGCACAACGCATGAGAGTGCATTTAACGGGCTGCAAAACATTCCGGGCCACCAAACAAGCGAGCTTATTATCAAAAACGGGCCGCTGCAGTTACAGTAACAGCAGCAACAGCAGTAATAACAACAACATTTGCATCCGATTGATTGTGTGAGATTGTGACTGCTGTCTGGTATAACCACAAAAAAATTTTCTCTGCATTTCGAGCCCCAATTTCGCTGCGAGAACAAGCAAGCGGGCAAGCAGCTAGCGAAAAAAGAAAATAAAACGGAGAACGGTGTGACGGTACATCGAAGTCACAATCAGTGCTGGTGACTTCGTCATCGTCGTCGTCGTAGTTTCAGTTTTGAATGTTCATATTTTTAATTACATCGATTAATAACACTGAACGTCAAAGTTAACGTACTACTAAAATTGCGACGCATCTGCTCCAAGTTAAATAAACTTGGCTGGAAAAAAGAGCAAAAATATTTACAACAGCTATCAAGTGTGCGGGTGACGGAATTGCATTGAAATGTCTGCGGAGCGTGAAATACCCGCTGAGGACAGCATTAAAGTCGTTTGTCGCTTTCGGCCACTGAATGACAGCGAGGAACGCGCCGGCTCAAAGTTTGTTGTTCGGTTTCCAAACAATGCGGAGGAGAATTGCATATCCATAGCGGTAATTAAACAATATTTAATAAGCAATTCAATTAAACCACAAACCAACACATACACATGCATACCTTGTTATATACATATATTTCTGCGTGCCGTTGCGGTTCTGTGGCGGTGACGTCATGCCGAACATTGTCTAACATTAGCGCAGTCCATTAGCCTTTCCTTACCGCCACAATTACACACAGACACACACACTAAAGCACGCACACACATAAATAAATATGTATGTGTAGTACCAGTGAGTGAAAGAGAGTAACATTTTTATACATACATATGAATATTTGCTGGTCTGCTTATGTATTATAACTAATTAGCGCTCCAAATTTTTGCGCGTGCCTTGTGCAATTTTTTCATTTTTGTTGCCAAATCTCTTTAAAAACTGTTACCGCAATTGCTACTTTAGTGTCCAAAATTGCAGGCGCTCAATTGATTTTCCACGCACGGTGGCAACCTGGCGTTTATGTTTATGTATTAGTGTGTGTGTGTGTGTGTGTGTGTGTGTGTGACAAGTGCCACCCACTAGCAATTTGCCGGGCATGTTTTTTATTTGCTTTTATTTTGAATTTGCATTGCCATTTGACTTGATATGGCAATATATATGCATAGGTATATATACACTCTACCTAGACGCCCAACTTCACTTAGCAAACCTCCAACTAGGTAGGTAGGTACTCTATATACCTGTGTATGTGTGTGCATGTGGGATTGTTTGCATGTGTGTGTGTGTGTGTGTGTGTGTGTGTGTGTGTGTTTGTGTGTTCGTTCAGTTAGCTTTGGCCCCAAAACAAAACATCGCCCTCGAATGTTTGCTACTTGCCACCAGCTGCTGCCCGTCGAGTGAGTCATGCCACGCAAGTCGCAAGTCGGCAAAAAGAAACAAAAACATGAATATACATGTTTTCGATTTTACTGAATATTATTAATGCCCCAAAAGTTCAGCTGTCTCAAGCTATGGCCGCCATGATAAAGTTAGTTGTACTTATACATATAAATGTATATATAAATATATATGTATGTACATGTATCTATGTGTTTGTGTGTGTGTTGTGTCCATGCCCTTTACCAAGCAGCAAGAGTTAATCAGCTATTCAAATCATTTTGTCCATTAGATTTTTGTCATTCTTAGTCATTGCTAGAAATTTTGTACATATACATAAATATTTACATATGTATGTATGTTTGTTGTTAATCTTTGTATGTATGTACATATATTCTGCGCATTTGTATTGCTTTGCATTTCCCGGTAAATATTTGCTTAGGCACTGACTAACTGGCATCGAATTACATGCAAAAAAGAGTTGACTGGTTTTAGAATGAAATTAGTTAACAGCTGCAAAAAACAGTTTAGCTAAAAGGCCACCAGAGTAATAATAATAATAATAAAGAACAAAATTACAGAAAATATGAGATTGAATATATTTACAAAAATATTATTTTTTAAAATAGAAAATAAATTAAGTATTAAAAATTAGTTTTAATTAAATTAGAATATAAAAAATATGAAATTTTCTATATTATATAGTTCAGTTTCAAAGGTGTGATATTAATTTTTTAAAATATTTAAATTAAATTGATATGCTGATATATATATATTTTTTTGTATATTTAATCAACAATATTTATTTTTATGTATAGAAAATATATATATTTTTTGGATATATCTATATTTTTATTTAAAAAATGAAAATTAAATTCATTCCGTATGCAATCTAGACAATTTCCGCTGTAGAGCATTTACAAGTCGTATACTTCCAGCTAGCATTTTTGCTATTATTCATATCTATACTCGTACTGACTGCTCTCTTTCAGCTTTTTCTTTTACACTACTGCTCGGTTATCCATTAATTTTCAAGTTCCACTCATTTGTTGTGCTTCTGCCTCTTTGCTCATCATATAATTACGAGCCGTGATGCGTTGAAAATGATTTGAAAGCAGCTTTTATTTTGGGGAAAGCCAGAAGGGGTTTGAAAACTACTCTAGCACATGTTGTGGTAGATACAATTTAAAAATATATACATACACTATACTACAAGATTCGCATACTCTGTCTTTCCTGCTTATAGGGTAAGGTGTATTTGTTTGACAAAGTCTTCAAGCCGAATGCATCCCAGGAGAAGGTGTACAATGAGGCGGCCAAATCGATTGTCACGGACGTCCTTGCTGGCTACAATGGAACTATATTTGCCTATGGTCAAACATCCTCCGGCAAGACGCACACAATGGAGGGCGTCATCGGTGATTCGGTGAAACAGGGTATCATTCCACGCATTGTCAACGACATTTTCAATCACATCTACGCAATGGAAGAGAATCTGGAGTTTCACATCAAGGTCTCGTACTATGAGATCTACATGGACAAGATTAGAGATTTGCTCGATGTATCTAAGGTGAACTTGAGCGTGCACGAGGATAAAAATCGTGTGCCCTTCGTCAAGGGAGCCACAGAGCGTTTTGTTTCCTCGCCCGAGGATGTATTCGAGGTGATCGAGGAGGGCAAATCCAATCGCCACATTGCCGTAACAAGTAAGCAGAGATCATCTAATCATAATCTTAATTTACAAATTATGTCTAATGTTTATCTAAAATCCTTTTAGACATGAACGAGCACTCGTCGCGTTCGCATTCGGTGTTCCTTATTAATGTAAAGCAGGAGAATCTGGAGAATCAAAAGAAATTGTCCGGCAAGCTGTATTTGGTGGATTTGGCTGGTTCCGAAAAAGTCTCGAAAACAGGCGCCGAGGGCACAGTTCTGGATGAGGCAAAGAACATTAACAAGTCGCTATCGGCGCTGGGCAATGTCATCTCTGCGCTGGCGGATGGCAACAAAACGCACATACCGTATCGTGACTCCAAGCTGACGCGTATCCTGCAGGAGTCGCTCGGTGGCAATGCACGCACAACAATTGTCATCTGTTGCTCGCCGGCTAGCTTTAATGAATCGGAAACGAAGTCAACGCTAGACTTTGGTCGTCGCGCCAAGACAGTGAAGAATGTGGTCTGTGTCAACGAGGAGCTGACCGCCGAGGAATGGAAGCGTCGCTACGAAAAGGAGAAGGAGAAGAATGGACGACTCAAGGGCAAGGTGGAGAAGCTGGAACTGGAGCTGGCTCGTTGGCGTGCCGGCGAAACGGTCAAGGCGGAAGAGCAAATCAACATGGAGGATCTCATGGAAGCCAGCACGCCCAATCTCGATGTGGAGGCCGCTGCAGCAGCAGCTGGTGCCGCAGCAGCGGCCGCGGCCGCTGCCCAACGCACGGCCATTGCCAATATGTCCTCGTCGGTGGCAGCGGACGAGCGTGCCCGTTTGGCCACGGAGTGCGAACGTCTCTATCAGCAGCTGGATGATAAGGATGAGGAAATCAATCAGCAGAGCCAGTATGCGGAGCAGCTGAAGGAGCAGGTCATGGAGCAGGAGGAGTTGATTGCGAATGCGCGACGTGAGTACGAGGCGCTGCAATCGGAGATGGCGCGCATACAGCAGGAGAACGAATCGGCCAAGGAGGAGGTAAAGGAGGTGCTGCAGGCATTAGAGGAGCTGGCCGTTAACTATGATCAGAAGTCGCAGGAAATCGACAACAAGAACAAGGACATCGATGCCCTCAACGAAGAACTGCAGCAAAGTAAATCTCAACTCAATTCCACATCAACGGAGCTGCAACAGCTGAAGGACATGTCCACACACCAAAAGAAACGAATCACCGAAATGCTAACCAATCTACTGCGCGATCTGGGCGAGGTTGGCCAGGCCATAGCGCCTGGCGATTCCGCAATTGATCTCAAGATGAGTGCTCTAGCTGGCACCGATGCCTCCAAGGTGGAGGAGGACTTCACCATGGCGCGTCTGTACATTAGCAAAATGAAAACGGAGGCAAAGAACATTGCGCAGCGCTGCGCCAACATGGAGACCCAACAGGTGGACTCCAATAAAAAGATCTCCGAGTATGAGAAGGATCTTGGCGAGTATCGTTTGCTCATCTCGCAGCACGAGGCGCGCATGAAGTCGCTGCAGGAGTCGATGCGCGAGGCCGAGAACAAGAAGCGTAATCTCGAGGAGCAGATCGATTCGCTGCGCGAAGAGTGCGCCAAGCTAAAGGCGGCTGAGCATGTCTCGGCAGTGAATGCCGAGGAGAAGCAACGCGCCGAGGAGCTGCGCTCAATGTTCGATTCGCAAATGGATGAGCTGCGCGAGGCGCACACTAAACAGGTGTCTGAGTTGCGCGACGAGATCACCGCCAAGCAGCACGAAATGAACGAGATGAAGGATGTGCACCAGAAGTTGTTGCTGGCGCATCAACAGATGACCGTGGACTATGAGAAGCTCAAGCAGGAGGAGGCAGACAAATCGAACAAATTGCAGGACATTATATTAACCAACGAGCGTCGCGAACAGGCGCGCAAGGACCTCAAGGGTCTGGAGGACACCGTCGCCAAGGAGCTGCAAACGTTGCACAATCTACGCAAACTCTTTGTACAGGATCTGCAGGTAGGATCATCTAGATCGATTTCACTTTATGCACCTTAACTAATCTTTGTCATTTGTAATTGTAGCAACGCATTCGCAAGAATGTGGTGAACGAGGAGAGCGAAGAGGATGGTGGCTCATTGGCGCAAAAGCAAAAGATCTCCTTCCTGGAGAACAATCTCGATCAGTTGACCAAGGTACACAAGCAGCTGGTCAGAGACAACGCCGATCTGCGCTGCGAGCTGCCCAAGCTGGAGAAGCGTTTGCGCACAACAATGGAACGTGTGAAGGCACTGGAGACGGCGCTGAAGGAGGCCAAGGAGGGTGCGATGCGGGATCGCAAGCGCTACCAGTACGAGGTGGATCGCATCAAGGAGGCGGTGCGACAAAAGCATTTGGGACGACGAGGACCACAGGCACAAATTGCCAAGCCCATCCGGGCTGGCCAGGGTGCGATTGCAATACGCGGCGGTGGTGGCAGCGGTGCCGCCGGCGGTGCCACATTGGCTCAGGTTGGCGCTGTTAACTCCTAACTCCTGACACCCAGTTAGCCGCCGCCCAGTTTCCGTAATGTTTCAGTTTAGCTCCGCTTTAATCTATTATAACATAACCTTAAAATAATTGCCTTCGCTTAAAGAATGTCGTTTTGCGATCATGTGCAGCGCTTTATTTATAAATAAAAGTAATTAAATAAATGAGAGGATCGTAAACAAAAGGAAATTATTAACTAAATTTTACAACAAGAAGAGAACCCCACAGATATTTAAGGACACATAAATAAGTATAAGCATATTTATAAACTTTTCAGATATAAACTTAAATAAAAGTCGCAGACAATTTATGCTTGAGTGTTTTTTCCACCTCATTTTTCGTTTTCCGTTACAGTTGTGTAATAAAGATACTATAACAATGTTGTAAAATATCATCTTTATTGTATATCTAAGTTGGTCCTTGATGGCTGGATGGTTTATGGTTGCTGCAAATGGGCAGTGAATCAAGTTTAAGCTTTAGCTAGTGGCTTATTCATTGCAGCCAACAGAAAATCCAGGTGATGAACAGGTGTATGAATGGGTCGAAACAGAAGTCGAGAACCTTTGTTTTTTGAGTTCAGTCAAGACTTTTAGCAATGGAAAATTAAGTATTATAAAAATTTAATAGAATCATAGTTAATATTATAATAGAGAACTAAACCTGTGTCTATTCAAAACATATTTTCAAACTATTTTAAATATAATTTTATGGAAAAATCACAATCAATTTCTATGACATTTTGCAGATTTTTTTTTCTAATACACTTGTTTTTGTATAAATTTAATTATGTAATTGTAACTTAGAATTATATTTAAATTACACAATTATTTTATAGCCAAAGCTAACCCCTTTTTTATATAACTCCCCACATAAAGCTTATAACCGCACATTGTAGCCTATGCCACCCGGATTGTGTAGCTCGCATTCTTTGGGTTCGCGAACCTGCCATTCGTACCAGACCTTCTCGGTGTTCACGCGGCGCCAGAATTGAATGGAAATGGTGTCACCTGCCTTGATAGTAAGTGGTTGCTGCAACATAGATTTAAAATTGATTTAAATGCAAATTAAATATAGTTGAGCTGCTCCTACTTACCGTTGGGAAGAACATGGGAAACCAGGAGAACATGCCGGGCGTATGCGTTAACGGATTTATGCTTATTATTATGTTTTTATACAGCACAGTATCAAAGTAGCCGCCAATGCCATGCAGCACACAATCCTTCTGAGCAGTGAAGGACAGTGTTTTGTGGCGCGTATTATCAATAACCTCGGCCCGATTGGGATGCGTAAATTCGAACAATGCTTGCGGCTCATCAATGTGGTAAATGTTCTTGAGCAGCACCACATAGCCACAGTTGAAGGCTGGCACAGTGGAGGTCAGTTGACTGACATTGTTATGCAGGACAGCAGACATAATGGGATTAATATACGATGTTGATTTACAGGGTATACTAACGCCATCCGGCTTGAGTAGTTTCAAGGCGCCATCGAGGCACTCGGGTGAGAGCTCGTTATCGCCAAATGAGCCCAGCAGCTCAGAGACAAGCACGTCGGCCAATTCAGGAGGCGAGAAATCGCGCATGTCCTTGGAGAATATGTGAACGTCTGGAAAACACAATAGGTTAGTATATAATACAAGGAGTTTTAAGCTCATTTGTTACCCTTCTTTGACCACAACGTCTTCACCATGTTGGACAGTGTGCGTATGGCACTGGGATTCTTTTCTATAATATAGACGCGAACTTTCCGCTTCGTTATCTCCGCAGCATTGAATACGGCACGGGCTAGAGGACCACGTCCACCTCCCAGAACCATAACGACGGTCTGTGAAAGAAAAATATATATAAATTTGTTTAATGGCAAGAGATTTCCGAGCTAACCAGCCGGCGTTTAGCCTCCGCTTCGCTAACGCGATCCAAAAGTAAGTGCTGGATGGCCTCCTGGTAAAGCTTATACTTGACTGGATCGGTTTCAAAGACTTCATAGGTGTAGCTGTCCAGGTTATCAAACAGCGGCTGCAGCGGAATCTCCAACATGTTCTCATAGCTAAAATATTAATGTTTCATTATGGTAAACAATAAATTGAATAGATTTATATGTTTACCTATTGAGGTCATGCGTATCTCCATGATCACTGATGAGTTTCTTAATATATTCCGAATATTGACATATTGCTTTATCATTGGTTTTCGTGGAGATAATGATGCTGGCTCTCACAGAAATAAAGTGACCCACAATCGCTTGCCACTCTTTCTGGAGCACATAATAATTGGAGCGATTTAGCACAAATAAACTGGATGGAATGATGATGGCTTCGATGGGCTCACCTAGCCAGCGGCGCACACACTCACGACTGGGTCGATCCGAGTCGCTCAGCTCCACCACAACTTTCGCCCTGGCATTGTGCTTGATAGCAAAACGTAGCTCGTTCCACCAAATCCAAGGATCCACCTGTTGAGCCTCTTCAATCTCTGTTTCTGTGGCATCTTTTCGATGCTCAAAGCTGGGCAATTCGGGATTGGTAATGGGTACATTTATAAACCAGTTGCCTGAAATATGAAATATATTAATTGCTGGAAATATAATTAATATTACGAGCAAACAAACCTTTCGTCCTTGACTTAATAATCTCCGCCAAATTGTCATTCTTTGGTCCTCGTAGACGCACCATTATGCTTCCATTATTTTGCAAGTGCTCTGCCCAGGTGACATCGCGCATCAGCATAGCTTTCGAATATTCACGTAGCTTTGCATTGGGCGAGTCCACATCCACATCGGATACCTGGAATATGACCTTGGTGTTCCAGTCGACAGCACTCAGCACAGTGGCCGGATATGTGGGATCCGTTTCGTATGGATCCATGGGCAGCATATTTGCGTTGATCGAGATGGCCACCACATTATAATTATTTGCATAGGCTTTTTGTATTAATTTAGGTATGCTGTTAATGCCTTCTTGATGCAGGCAAATGTAGTAATTCATTTTAATCAAAAATAGCGTGTGCCGGCTTTCAGTGTGTACACAAAGAAGAAATAAATAAACATAAAAGATATCGATAATAAAATACCGCGATATAAATTCGATTATGTTTTTTAAGTGTGTGCACACTTTGTTGATAGGTTTATTCTGTGTTTGTGGCTCATTAAAAGAGCGATGGGCATTTTCGCCTTTCCGGCTTTTATTTATGTAAAATAGTATGTAATTATTATTGTACATGGCTAATCGCGATGTGTTCTCCAAGATCTTGCCCAACGTTAAGTTGGCAACGCGCTACGATGCGGAGGGCCGTGAAATTCAGGTGGGTATATTCCGTTTCTGTGTGTAAACAAATCCATTTGCCAGTTTTTGATTTCGTGTGATTTTTGTAGGTGGAACGCCGCGAAGATTCGGATGCTGCCGCCAAAGAGTTGGACACCTTTGACATGCTTGTCGCTGCCGGCTATTACAGAGCACGCATCAAGGGCTTATCCGCCTTTGATAAAGTTGTGGGTGGCATGACCTGGTGCATCGAGTGCTGCGATTACGATGTCGACGTCGATTTGCTCTTCCATGAAAACCTAACGATTGGACAAAAGATGTTAGAGAATTCATGTCATATATACATTTGTATTAATTGATTTTTATTTGCAGCGCGCTTGTGGAGAAAATTGTTGCTGTTCTAATTGACATGAAGTGCCCGCATAGCTTGGAGCCGCATCAGGTGCAAGGCTTGGAGTTTCTAGCTATACATCCAGTTATTCAATGGCTTGTGAAGACCTCTGTAAGTTGTTATGCCCATACCATGGTGTAAATGTACTCGCATAATCACACACAGCATACTCATACACATAGACTCATACACTCACATATGTACAGTGGTACATTTAAATACAATCACACATAAATTCCACAATACTCTGCTACACTTCAAAAAATTACTTGTACTCACTCGTTACAAGCAGACCTGCTAGACATACTTGAATTTTTAAGAATCGAGGAGGAGAGCAGCAGTCAGCTACAATTTAGATAAACTCTCGTATATACATACATACATAAATACATACACACACAAACATAGTCACGCATATATTACTATAAGTTTTCTTTTTAAACAATACTACTTTTGCATATTTGCAGGTGGAAAATCGAGAAGAACGTGGCCAGCGCTTGAAGAGATTTGCGATTGGCCAATTCCATAATGACTATCAGTATAAAAGCGATAAAGATAATCTAACAAAAATACGTTATGCCGCCGCAAACATAAAAACAATACAGGTTTTAATAGATATTCATTAATATTAAAACAAAGAAACTAATTATTTTTAAACTCTTGCAGGAGCTGTACAGTCCAAAAAGGCAATACGAGCGCCAGGAGGCAAACAGCGAGGATGATGCTTTGCGGGTGCGTCTTACTTTAAAGGAGTATGGCGAACAGAAAATGGGCGCAAATGCAGACCAAATGGAGACGGAGGTTAACTATAAATAGTTATCTGTATAATTAATATAATTACCAATCATTTTGTAATTATGCATTGCAGCCTGAGTTGGAGAGAAAGCTGCAGCAGCTCGCAGTCACAAAGGAATCCACAAAGCGCATCGATCTAGATCCCGTTGCTCGTAGCGCTCTGCAGCAGCATTATGCGGAATTTAAGATGGAAATGGAAACAGATGCACAAGAGCTCAAATCACAAAATCAACAGAAACGCCTGGAGGCTGCCAAAATAGCGTTGGAGCACAAGATTAAACGCTATAACAAAGACAACGAGCAGCTGGAAGCGTCGATGGAAGCACAAAAGCAACAAACCGAACAACAGGAACAAAAGCTGCAAACGCTCAAGGCACAACTAGATGAATACAAACAAACGGAAGCGAATGCAGATACGGGGTATGTCTTGGCTTGATTATAGTATATATTATATATTTCTAATTTATATATCCTTGCAGTCTGCTAGAGAAGGTGCGCGGTTTGCTGCAGCAGCATGACGAACTAAAGAAAAGTGAATCAGAGTTCAAGGAAAGCTGTCGAACGGATCTGGCCAACTTGCAGCAGCAAATTGAGTAAGGCAATCAGGAGATATCTTAAAGGAAATACTTACTATATTTACTTTGCAGCGAACTGGAGGCTTTCAATGCACAGGATGAGGAGGCGCAGGCGGCGGCAATCGAAGGCGAGCAGCAGCGCTTGCAGGAGTTGCGTTTGCATTTGGCTAAGCGCAATCGTGGCATTGTGGCCATTGAGCGCAAATTAGATGCCATACCCGATCGCACAGAGCTGGCACAGTATCAGAGGCGCTTCCACGAGCTGTACAACGAGATGAGTGCCAAACATTTAGAGACTAAGCAATACTATACACTCTACAACACACTGAACGACAAGAAGCGCTATCTCGAAAAGGAGCTATCGCTGCTCAACTCCATTTGCGAGGCCTACAACGAGGGCATGCTCAGTCCGCATGGCCGTGAGGACTTCATACGACAGTTCGAGACGATTGTGGATGGTGTGAAAAGCGCCCAGGACAAGGTGCGTCACAAGTATAACGAGGAGCGCATGCGACGCGACGAGCTCAATGAGGAGCTGCTCGGCCTGCTCGAACTGCAGCGCCAATATGCCACGGCTGTAAAGCAGCTCACCAGGGAGTGCCAGCGTTGCGAGCAGCTGCAACAGCATCTCAAGTCAATTCAAAAGTAACTGAAAGGAAATTCAATTTAAAATATTGTTATGAAGAATAATAATACTGTTGATAAGAATAATATTTGAAAAAATTACGAATAGTAATTGTTTATTGAAATATTGTAGTTGTAATATACATGTATGAAAATAGATATATATATATACTTATTTATTCAGCAACTGTTTCCATAATCTTAAACCTGAAAACGTAAGTTATTGAAAATAATAAAGTAAACTATTTGTTTTAAATGCCTATTGAAATTATTGTACAAGAAAGTATTACAATTTTCTTGCAGTTGGAAGTGCTCTGTTGAACACGGAATATTCTACGTTTAGATTAAGGGCTTTTATAATGAATGATCTTAACTTAATCTACATATTTTAGTTCTTAGTGAAATTTTAAACTAGTTAAAACGACCAACCATAGTAGCTGACCATAGACTTTGGAAAGGAAAAAAGAACAAGTAAGAAAATTCAAGTCTAAGACTGCTCGACTACGAGTTCCCCTGAATTCTTAGATAATAATAAATTAGTGTATATTTTTTGTGAAAGTACTTGCGATAATTGTTTAGAAAATATAATTTTTCTGGCAGTTAAAGTCTTCTAAGTCTTTCAAGTTTACTAAGTCTGTCAAATTTTCTAAGTCTTCCTAATTTTCTAAGTCTTCCTAATTTTCTAAGTCTTTCCATTTTTCTAAGTCTGTCAAATTTTCTAAGTCTTCCTAATTTTCTAAGTCTTTCCATTTTTCTAAGTCTGTCAAATTTTCTAAGTCTTCCTAATTTTCTAAGTCTTTCCATTTTTCTAAGTCCTTAAAATTTTCTAAGTCTTTCAAAGTTTCTAAGTCTTCCTAATTTCCTAAGTCTTTCCATTTTTCTAAGTCTTTCAAGCTTACTAAGTCTGTCAAAATTTCTAAGTCTTCCTAATTTTCTAAGTCTTTCCATTTTTCTAAGTCCTTAAAATTTTCTAAGTCTTTCAAAGTTTCTAAGTCTTCCTAATTTCCTAAGTCCTTCCATTTTTCTAAGTCTTTCAAGCTTACTAAGTCTGTCAAAATTTCTAAGTCCTCCTAATTTTCTAAGTCTCCATTTTTCTAAGTCCTTAAAATTTTCTAAGTCTGGCAAATTTTCTAAGTCTGTCAAATTTTCTAAGTCTTTCCACTTTTATAAGTCCTTAAAATTTTCTAAGTCTTTAAATTTTTCTAAGTCTTATAACTAACAATTATTTTTAACTATTACAATTGTGCTTAAAGTACTTAACATTATTAACAAATAAAGTACTTACCTCGCCAGACTTCCTTCCACTTTCACTTTCACTTTCACTTTCACTTTCACTTTACTGCACTGCACTACTGACCCCCACCGGGCCTGGACGACTGAAGAAATGCTGCAGCTGCTGCTCTTTATATAGGGCGACTTCCACTCAATTTCCAAGGCGCGCTCAAATGTTGAGCCTGCGTCGAGTTGCGGTCGCTGCAGTCGATCGTGAAGTGACCAATGAGAACACTCTCTGCTGCTTCAAGCATTCTAAATGAGTTTAACTTAAATGTAAATGTAAACAAATATTGCTGAATACATAAAGACAACAGAAATGATCTTCTGCAGCTCATTTTCGTTGCTTGCTTTAGTTAGGCAGACAGACAGACAGACAGACTTAGAGATAAAGAGAGAGAGAGAGAGAGAGATAGAGAGAGAGAGACAGTTTGCAGATATACAGACAGACATACGGTCAGATTAACAGGCAAACAAACAGAGAAGAAGGGTTCAAGAATATTTAGTCTTTCCCACCAATAGCCAATGAGAATACATTCTGCTGTATCAAGTGCTCTATATAGGTTTTATTTAAATATAAATATTGCTTCAGACATATAAAGGTCTTATACTTGTCTTCTAAGGAATTGAGTTGTTTACGCACTATCAAAATTAGGAAGCCACTCACACAGAAATCGGACAATTACACAGACAGACAGACAGACAGATATACAAACATACATACACATACATACACATGTTATATATTTCATCGGCTCTTGCAATAAATCATAGACAAGCTTCTGCTTCTGCTTTTGCTTGTTAAACAAATTTAAATATATTTTGATATATTTTGTGCTAGATATTAAAATGAATGTTTTATTTTTATTTTTATGGGACACTTTATTTTTAATAAAAATTATGTATACAAAAGTGCTGTGTTTTACATTTGTTAATATTATTAATATAGTTATAGGACACCCTATTTCTTATCTACTTAAACATAATCATATATATGTATAACATTGGAAAATAATTGTATGAAATAGGAAATAAAAGATTTACTATATATACCCTATAACTATAAGCAAATTGTCTATAAATCGTATAATGTGTTCAGCCAGACATGCATTAGTATTTTTGTCATTGAGTTCTAATAGTTTTCTATTTGAATTGAAAAATAAAAACAATAATACAAAACGAATTTTGGGCAATATATACTTATTATTTTTACTTATTATTATTATTATTATTATTATTATTATTATTATTATTATTATTACACCCATAGACATTGGGGTTGATTACATAGTCAAAATTCCAAATCCTCTAAGGTGATGTCACACCTGGCCTGAGTATAGACTCGTATATCAAATTTCAAGTCAAACTGAAAAATAGACAACGAAAACATTATATTCATATGTGCTATGTGTGTGGCAATTAAAAAAGCGAGCATTCTCAACTCATAAACATCTATTAATAAATTTTCATTCAAGCAGCGCGCGCAACTGATTAAAAACTTTTCAGCAATTCAAGTTGTTTTGCCGTAATTGGTCTACGACTATGGCTAGAGCTTAGCTGGCCTGGCCTGACAGCAATTATGTGGATTTGCAGAGCTCGTTGAGCCATGACAAATGTAGTGCCAATGCATACATACGCTATACACATATCTATATACTTATATATGCATATATATGTATGCTATATCCATAATGCTGTCAATATGAAGTATACGCCCCAGTGCCGCGCAATTTGTCATGCTTAACTTTAACCTTTTGACAGCGCCGCACAATACACACAGAGAACAAGAGAGAGAGAGAGAGAGAGAGGGGGTGAGAGGAGGGAGACCAAAGGACATTCATATATCCCATTGCAAGACTTCGTTTATTTGTGTATTTATGGACTGCAGTTTATTTTCATGCAGTGTATAGAGCATCAGGCATGCGCCAAATATTTGCATATGCGCCATGGCTGCGCAATGGGACGTTATTTAATTCGTATCCTTTCAGCAGTCTAATTAATATGCAGGCCAGCGCTTAGCTGGCTCAATTGTTGCTCTTGCTGTTGCTGTTGCCAACGCAATCAGAGCCACTTCAGTGGGGCATCAGCTGCTCGCCCGCTCGAGTCTCTTAATTAATGTCCTTGCGCGCGCTTAACATTCAAACGAAGCTCCAAGTGCAATCGCAATTAAATTTCAATGCGGCAATCAATTCAATTCAACAAGTTGCTGCCAGGTAAAGGCTATGGCCTGACATTGAGATGCTTGGGCCAGCAGCTGCCAGCAGCTATATATACATATATACAAGTATATATATATCTATATCTATATCTATGTCTATCTATATCTATAGTTCAAGTTGGAATTGTGCCCATCAGCTGAACCTTAACCCATTTTGATAACATTTCTTCTACTCATATGACAAAAATGTAACCTTCGGCCATTGTGTGAGCGCAGCAGCTGTATGTGTGTGTGTGTGTGTGTGTGATAATGAGCTTTTCAATGAGCAGCAAATGCTTCGTTATCACACATTCACACATCCATACACACTCACACACACACGCATACTCGCTCATAAAGTCAGCCAAGCATTACATACGCACTTTCATGACTTGCTTTGGGTTGAAAGTGAAAGGTGGTCCGCCTGACTACCCGCATTTCCTCATTTATATTTACGTTGGCATTTCCACACACACACACATACACACACACACACACACACACTTTGATAGATTTGCCTTTTGCACGGCGACAAAAGCTCACGCACACACACAAAAGCCGTGAGCCTTGACAAAAGTCAATCAACATATTTGCTCGATTGGAGGGAGCATGCCAAGCGTATAATCGATTCGCAATGTGTTTGAATAACAAATTACTCAAATTGTGAATTGTGCGAAAGCCCATTGTGACTACTTATACACGTACGCACACACTAACACACACACACACACAAGCAGGCACACATACGTTTTTCATTGCATGCTTTTAGGCGCGCCATAAAAATTAAATTTATGCACAGCTCCACAGGCACAGTGCTTATCGTCTGTGTGTGTGTGTGTGTGTGTGTGTGTGTGTGTGTGTGTGTGTGTGTGTGTGCGTCTCTGACTACTCAAGTAAAAGTATATATATTATACATGTATCATATATACACATATGTATTTATATATATAACTAACCACTTGTTGAATTTTGGCTTCTGGGTTGGTGACTGAACTTTCGACTTGAACTATTTGAACTTTGCGACAATGAACATTGGCTTATCCTTGGTTTTGGTCTTGGTCTTGGTCTTGCCTTGCCTTTGTCAGCTACGACATGTCGTACATGAAGAGACAAAAAAGCAATAATCATCATATGTGTGCATGCGACTATAAACTGAATCAAACACGTACGCAGCAGCAGCAGGTGCAAAAATGCTGAACTTGAACTTCAAAGATGTTTGAGCTGACGCCCCAAGCATGTAAATGGAAATGTAAATGTAATTGTAAATGTTTATTCAATTAGACAAAACAAGTAAAAAGAAGAAGCAGAAGGTATGTCAACTAATATAGCTATTGAACATGGCCGTTCGACATGTTTCGATCAAATCAAATGAATTGGAGCCTGAGCAACGGCTGGCGGGGACAGCTCACAGACAGGCAGCCAGACCGACATTAATCAAGTTCAGTCCCCAGGATTCTTTATCTCATATTTGGATTTGCAGCAATTTGTCAATGTGTCAGGCAAATAGCGCTGTAGGCGGGTTAATAAACCAGGCTCAGCTACAACAACAACAACAGCAACAGCATTTAAACATCAATTTAATTAATTTATGTTGCCATTTCGCACGCCGCCTGGCAACAGCTGCTAGACGTATGGCAACACTGGCAAAAATCACAATTGCCAACAACAACAACAACAACAGCAGCAACAGCAGCAGAAAGCAAGCAACAGGTTTTCTATTATGCGCGCAAAGCTTTAGCACAAAAAGCTTTTGCTAAGCATGAATGAAAAGCACACGCATAAGCTGCTCTCGCCGCGTCTGCTATCGGCTCTGCTCGGCTGCTGCTGCTGCTGCTGCGAACGCTGCCGCTGCCACAGTGACTGCTGCTGCTGCTGCGTCTGCTGCTGCGTCTGCTGCTGCTGCTTTTGCCATTTGCATTCGCCTTTGGTTCTGTGTTCTCCCACAGGCGCTCATTGCGCCGTTAGCCAGGCATGCGAACGTACACGGCGCGCAACGTTTCTCTGCTACTGCTGCTGCTGCTGCTGTTGTCGCTGCTGTTCCGTTATTCGTCCTTTTTTGAGTTCGACTGTGTGTGTCTGTGTGCGTGTGTCTCTGTTAGTTGGCGCGCGCGTTATTTTGATACACAGCATCAACATTTGAATTTTTATTCAATTAAAGTGCAAAAATCAACGCCATTTTCAACTGTTAATTCACAGCCCACTTGTGTGGGTGTGTATGCCGTTACTCTCTCTCTGTGTGTGTGTGTGTGAAAATATGCGCGGCACAATAAGAAAAATACATATTCAAATTTCATTTGAAATTACTGCACGCATTTAAATAATTGTGTAAACAAGTGAAAAAAAAAATTCAAATACTAAAGCAAAAAAAAAAAAAAAATCAAGTGTGAGAAAGAGCAAAAGATTGTCGGAGAGAGAGTGAGTGAGAGTGAGAGGGAGGTGGCATTGGTATAGCCCCCAGCTGGTCACACACTCCACAGTAGCCAGGAGACAGGCAGCAGCTAGCGTAGCCACATTTAATAGGATTACGCGCTGCCTGACAGTTTTGCCGGATTAATACAACTCAACTCAAAGAGGAAGCACATAGCCTTAGGTAAGCTCCACCTGTCCGATGGCACTGATCCTGTGAGTGCTGAGTGTCCTTTTAGCAGCTGATTTGAATGCCAATCGCAATTGTTAACTATAAGCGCACATATTATTAATAAACTAAACTTGCCAAAAGGGGCGGCCACTCGGCAGTAAACTCCATAAATAACGTATTTTTATTAAACCCAAATCCATTTGCGTTATTGCGTTTACGTGCACGAATGTTAATTGAAGCCAGTCTCACCTTTCCGGTGTCAGCAGGAATATATCGACAGCTAGATAGATATTCATATTTATATATATATATATGTATGTATATGTAATCTGTATGTACAGATTAGATAAGTCCTCGATGGCTGTTCGTGTCGCTTAAAGCTCATGAAATTATTAGCGCATTGTGCTAAATGTTATGCGAGCAAAAAAAAAAAAAAAACACAAAAATGAATATTCATAATGAGCAGAGGGGGCGTGTGGGGTGTGGGAGAGAGTAAATTTGATATGTGCTTGAAGCATGAAAGCAAATTACGCACAAAATAATTGACATTAGCATATTTTGTGCTCTTGACGCCTGTGCAGCAGCAGGAGCAGCAGGAACAGGAGCAGGAGGAGGAACAGCAGCAACAGCAGCACCTGCTGCCTGTCTGTCTATCTGTCTGTCTGCCCGTCTGACTGTCAGACGAGCATCTCCGGCCTTTTGTATTCGAACGCCACACACATGGCGTATACGTGATATCGTGCTTAAGCGTCATGTTATAAAGCACTTAGTTGCCCTTTTTCGGCCAGCCAGTTTTGCCAGCCAGTTTTGCCAGCCATATTTGTCCGATATACTATATGGACTATATATACACGTTTAATTATTATTTGCTGTTCAGTTTATTTACTTTTCGCTGATTTCATGCATGTTTTTCTCTCCTTTTTTATTGAAGCAGCAATTGAATATAAATTTTGCTGCTGCTTCTGCTGCTGCTGTCAATCTTTCACTTTAGCTGCGGCTACTCCTGCTGCTCCTGCTTCTTTCAGAAGCTGCTGGCATGCGTGTAAACGATTCCATTGGGGCATAAACACCACAAGCTCGCTGTGCAACTTAATCATTACAAATGAGGCTCACACGCACTTAACACACACACACACACACACACACATAGACCACATCGCCCATTTATAGCTCGTTAGCAATTCCAAGTCGAGTCAAACGATTTGGCTAAAGCATCAACAACGCTGATGATGTGAAAGCTGATGCCATGCGAGTCCTTGTTTCGTCCTGGCTTCAGGCTGCTGGCGGCTGGCTGCAGCCCCAGCGTTAATTGCTACGTTTTGCGGCTGGGTTGATTGGGCGTATTATGAACCGCGCTGATGGGCCTCAACCAATTTGTTTGTCTAAAGCTGCTCGACAAGTATTTAATGGCTCTAAGGCACTTGGCCTTAAAAAGTTGGTCAAGTGCTGCTGCTGCTGCGGCTGCTGCTGCTGATGCTGTTGTTGTCGCTGTTGTTTCCATTGCTGCATTCTATCAAAGTCAAGTCTCTCTCTCTCTCTCTCTCTCTCTCTCTCTGTCTCACTCTGCTGTTATCTGCACGAAACTGTTTGCTGCTGAAGTTGATAAATGGATTTACTTTGATTTTATAGCTAAAAATCGATCTGCGCTGCTTTGTCTAACATCCTGCCCAGCACAGTCCTAGCCAGCCCATTTTTGAATGTCAGAGTGCCTACACCCACACCCACCCACACACACACACACACACACATGAACACGAATACACACTCACACTCACACTCATTTCGTCTTTTACTTTTTTATACAAGTTTTTTAGATTTTGATGCGGTCAAAGACTTTGCCACTGACTCATCAGAACTGCAGCCATAGTCAAAAGGTTTCTCCGCTCTCTGATTGGAATGAGACTGACTTTCTTCTTCTTCTCCTTTGCTACTTTTTTTTTTTTTTTTCGCAAAATAAAAATTGCACTTAAAATTGAATGCTGCGAAAGAGCTGAAGCGTTCAGCTACACAGATAATCTATGACATAAAATCACGCGACAGTTAAATGCCAGACAAAGGCAAAAAAAAAAACAAAAAAGGAAAAAAGGACACAAAGAGCAACGGGCTGCAGTCCTGCTGCTGCTGCTCCTGCTCCTCCTCCGGCTACTCCTGATCTTTTTCCTTTAGCTTCTCCCACTTCATCTTCTCAGTCCTCTGCACTCCACTCCTGCTGCTTCTTCTGCTCCTTTAGCTTCTCCTTTGGCATCTCCCACTTCATCTCCTCAGTCTCTGCACTCCATTCCTCCTACTGCCACACCCCCTCCCCCTCATCTACCATCATCTGCCTGTTTAGTCTCCACTCTCTATTCAAGTGGAAATTATGTAAAGAAAATTTCGCATTTTGCTTAATTTTTGCGCACGTTTTGATTATCTGCTAAAGAAAAAAGGGAGAAAAAAAAAATATATAATAACATTTTATACAATTTGCATTTTAGCTCAATTTGTACAAAAAAATGTTTGTGTGACTCACATTTGCAGCTGGTCGAGTTTTCTGCTTTCTTTTTTTTTTTTTTTTTTGCTTCAGTTTCAGTTTCTGCTTGTGTTTGTCTGGAATGCGCTGTCAGCTTGTATTTATCATTTGCGCCTCATTAGTTTGTTGTCTATGCTGCTTGCGGCTAGATTAAAGCACATTATTTATATACATACATATTCGTGGACAACTGGATAAAAGTCGCTCGCTCTGCAGCGTGTCTCACCAGCAGAGGTCATGAACTGAACTGAAATGATTCTGTTCCCCTTTGTTTATTTTTTGAGCTTAGCTAAGGTTTTATTTAGATATGACATATGCTTAGTATGTGCAGTCAACGCATAAATATTCATTTGAGAATGCATAAATTTGACGCAATAGAGAAAGTCAAGCAAATTGAGTTTTCTTTGTGCAGTTAATAAGAAAACTTCCTTGGCTTAAAGCTTAGAAAAAAAATTTAGTTCTATAATTGACAAATATATATATTGTATTTTTTTATATTTTTTATTTTTTATAATACTATAAAGTGTTGAATCTGTACATCAAAAATTTGTATTATTTTTATTTATTAATTTTTATTTTTGATTATTAATATTAAAGTAAATCTGTACATCAATTTTATACTTTTACAACTTGTTTGGTATAACAGTATTTTATTTTAACATTTATTTTATATAATTTATAATATTTTTATTCTTATACTTTAAATTGAATATATAAAATATATCTTTTTTAACTTATTTACATTTATTTTACAACTTAACATTCAGCTACCTTTTAGGCAACTTAATCTAAACAGAAGTTAATTAATATTTAAATATATCACTTTTTTCTCTTTCCAAATCAGCTCTAAAAACAATTTGTTTCTTTGCAAAAACCATTAAAAAACCTTTTGTTCAAAATATTTTAATTTTTAATTAAACGCTTTCAAAGCTTTTGTAAACTTTGCATACAATAAAACGTTATTAGCAGTTGCTTGCTTTCCTGTTAACTTGAAATGCAATTATTCCTGCCCAGAAAAGTATGCTACGGAATTTTCTCAGAAATAGCAGCGCATATATTTCAATGCTTAGTGCCGGAAAAAGTTGAGTAGGGTAATATGGTTTTTGTTAGCTGTAGGTAACAGATATAAGAAGGTATATATAGTGTATATAGGGTATATATGTATATATATATTGCCGATGAGCAAGAGTTAACTTAGCCACGTCTGTTAACCTAAACGCGTTTAGTTTGATAACTATTGATATTTGTGTATAGATAAATAGACAAATCATAACTATTTTTTTAACTATTTTTTCATGATATACATACAATAAATATTATAATACAATATAATATAGATTAAAATTTTAGACTTATCCTAAAATCTCAACTTGCTGTCCATAATAAATGCAAAGTTTCCATTCATAGACTACAAAGAAATTTAAAATTAATTTGTACACACGTATGTGTATATATGTGTGTATGTATGTATTCATTATTTGTATTAAATTAATTTTGCTGCATAAAAACCCTCTGCTTAATTGGATTATATGTTTACAGATAACACGCCAGAGCTGCGGACAGCCGCAAAGTTATGCTGGCTGAAATTTCAATTCATTTTTCATTTTTTCATTCATTCATTTATCATTTTTTATTTTTTTTTTATTTTATTCATTTTGTTTTCGATGCCGACATAAAGTTTTCCATTCTCTGAGTAGGGCCCACTACTTCCTCCAATGCTGGAATTTTTCTATCTTACGAGAATCTTCTGCACTCGTTTAGCATCCTTCGCCTTGCCTCCTTCACATAGCTGCGGCAGCATCTGCGGCTAGAGCGCGTTTGTGATAGATAAAAAATTAGCCCCATTTAACTTACGATTTAGCTCTGGTTTTTATGTCCGGGATAAGTGTTTGCGTTTAGCAGCCTTTCGCTGAGATGATTCCCTCTACTCACTGTTCCCTCTGCTCACTGGTTGCCCTGCTCACTGTTCACTCTGCTCACTGTTCCCCCTGCTTACTCTTCCATCTGCTTACTGTTCCCTCTGCTTACTGTTCCCTCTGCTTACTCTTCACTCTGCTCACTGTTCCCTCTGTTAACTATTCCCTCTGCTCACTGTTCCCTTCCTCGCTGTGTGTTGCACTCTGCACTCTGCTGTCGCCTCTCGTCTCGCTCTTCAATCTGGATCCGCAAGTCCTCATTGGATAGCATTTCGGTGATTACAAGTGTAGCGTCATTCGAGACTTGTCGGAATGGGCAACTCACTTGAGTAGCGCTAAGTCGATTAGTAGCCTCAGCTGCAGCTTAGAGTTGTCATTGTTCTGGAACAGTCTCGAGCTTGCCGAAGCTCATGACACTCATTGGCAGATGGCATCGTTGTTGTTTTGGAGAGAGTGCTCTTCAGTGTGTGTGCGTCTGCATATATATATATATATATATATATTTACATACATATATGTATCTCTTCAACTCTTGCAACCTTCAACGCCTCACAAAGTTCAACCCACTCCTCTTGCTTGTTTTTTAATTGAAACGCCTTAAATGTTAAGTCCCCGAACTGTTTAAAACTGTCTGATCATCTAATAAAAATATGCTTAAGCCTTTGGATGGCGCAGCTGCACTTGAAATAAAATCAAAGTAGAATCAGAGTCCACAGCTAACTACAATATAAAGCGAGGAAAATAAAATGCTACACATAAAAGTAAGCTGAGTGGTGCTCTATGCTGATTTTATGGCCATAGGAAGTCATCAAAAGGCGCCCGGGTGGCTTGCGACTTGTCCGGGATCATTTGATGCTGCTCCGTGGTTGGAGCTGCTTTGGAGCTCTGCAATTTTCGTGTTGCATACCTTGAGGCGCTGCGACTTAAGCCCCCTTTTAATTGCTTAATTACGCCAGCCATGTAGACATGCCCACCACAAACGGGACTTTTATGACCTGGCTAGTATATGATTGCCACACTTAAACCACAATTGCCCCGCCAAGTGTTTTAATGTGCTGCCTTTTGCCTTTGCCTTTTGCCTTTGCAGCTCCGCTTTTACCTGACGCTGTTTGCTTTTGCCCCGGGACTGTGCATCATGTGCTTAGCGTAGCACAGCCGTGGATGAGCCGCAATGTGGACTTATATGATGGCAGCCGCCCGCGGAGATCGGGTCAACACAATGATGTCCAGCAGACGCCGCCCCGAGACCGAATCGCCCAAATACGGTTACAAGTGAGTGCGAATGGCTACATAAAGTTTATTTGATTGTGGCACGCCCACTATTTCTATTTGCCACAGCCTCTCCCGTCCCATGTATCGTACAACACGATTTGTTAGCCCCGTCGCCTCGGCGCCCGCCCAACTCGGCCCCGCCAGCTGCAATCCGGGGCACGAGGAGCTGGAGATAAGCGGCGGCCTCTACGCCCCATTTCAGCCGACGCTGACGGCTGGGGGCGCAGAGGGCGGCGGCGTTTGTCTGCCGCGCAAGCATTTGATTGCCAACCAAACGGCAATGCCGTTGCCCATGGGTCCAACCGACAGCGCTGAGCCGGAGGAGCAGCAGCTACACTATCCGCGCAGCAGTTGCAGCAACAACAGCAGCTGGCAGCGCAGGCAGTGCCAAAACTATGATGACGACGACGATGATGATGATGATGATGACGAAGATGATGATGATGTTGATGAGCAGGAGGTGGGGATGAAGCAGCGGCACCAACAACAACAACAGCACCACCACCATCACCACCCCCAGCACCAGCAAAAGGTTAGCAGGCAAAGGGAGCTTCCGTTCGATGAGGTCGGCTTTGCCAAGGATAACAGAGAAGAGGCGATTGACCTGGCCGAGCAAAAGTCAACGCAGCCACGTGCCAGCGACGCCAACTATCTGGAGAACGGCAGGAAACTGATACAAGTGAGTAGAAGTGCTGTTCGCAATCGATCCAATCGAGAACGAATTTTAACATAACATAAATCACTCGGCGTATGCGTAATTTAATATGCCGCATATACAAGAGGCGCTGGTTAATGAAGTGCGAGATAAATAGCTAGAGATACGAGAGATAAGCGCTGCGATGCTGCCAACGAACACACATTTGTTGCATGAATTCCATTTTCATTTTCGTTTTCATTTTGGCCCGGTCATAACTCTGAGGACGCTCGGCCAATTCAATTATGTGGGCCGTAATTAAGTAATTGCGCTAATTGATTGACGCCATCGACAACCACAAAACAACAACAACAACAACAGCAATATGAATAACAATAAAACATTGGCACTTGCCATGCTGCGGGCAGCGCTGTTAGAGCGAGCGGGACAGAGATAATGAGAGTGACAGCAACTTCTTTCTGCCTTGCATGAGTGTGAGCGAGAGTGGGAGGGAGCGAGTGCAACTCTAAGCTAAATTTTATGACTAAGCTGAGAGAGTGGCAAAGAGAGGAGCAAAGAGAGGGGCAAAGAGAGGAGCAGAGAGAGGAACTGAGAGAGGGGAAGAGAAATAGGCAGATAGATAGGGGCAGAAAGGTAAAGGCGAAGTGGAGGCAGAGAGAGAGGCGCAAAGAAATAGGCAGAGAGAGGAGCTGAGAGAGGAGCAGAGAGAGGAGCAAAGAGCGGAGCAGAGAGAGGGGCAAAGTTAGGCAGCGCGAATATCACTACCTACACCCCACATCATTGTGTGTGTGAGAGTGTGCAAGTGAGAGGGAGAGGAAGAGCCACAGGCCGAGTCCCAAGTTCTTCTTCTTCGTCTTCTTCTTTCTTTCATTTTTTTCGCGTGCGTCCGTAACCCATGTCTGCCATGCAAATGAACTGCAGACCTTCATAAACTTGACCTTGCCGTAAATCGCGTTTTAATTACTTCCTCTATTGTCACGTAGCCGTCGCGTCAGCCTACCACGCTCCAAGCTCCAAGCTCGAAGCTATCATGCTTTCATACTCCATGCTGGGAGCGCGCTCGGCAGCTGACTGCCATTTATGTATAGCCACAGAAATTTTTATTAGCACGTGTCAAATTACATAAATAAAAATGATGAAACGCACTGAAAGTTGCGACAAGTCGACAATTTGATACGCTGGCAAAGAAGTTAAGATTGGTTATGTAATATATTAAGGGAATGTGTTTTTATGAACTTCTTTTATAAATAGTTAGATAACCTATTTTCTATATATAGTATAGCTGGAATTATAAATAAAAATTATATATTTTTTAGATTATTATTAAATGTTTTACATTTAACTTCTGAATATTACAAAAAATAAATATATATCATTTTATTTGATTTTATATTTATTTTATTTGGTTTTTAATTTAGTTATTTTTGTATTTATACATTTTTTTATTTTTTCTTTAGTTATTTATTTATTTTATTTTGTTTTATTTATTTATTTATTTATTTATTTTTATTATTTATTTATTTTTTTTTTTGCATATTATGCAAAAGGTTTTAAAAATTATATATTTTAAAATATTCATACATTTATTTAAAAAATGGACCCAGAAAAACTTTACTATATATAATATACATAACTAGACTAAAAAAAAAATTTGAATATAAATTTAAGTACAACAGTATATTTATTTAAATTTAAATTTAAATTTTACTTTAAAGTAAAAGCACCAATTTAAATTATGCATAATATTTATTTTAGTTTAAATTTAACTTTAAAAGTAAAAACTTACCCAAAAAAATACTTGAAATAAAAAATTCTATGCATTTTCCAACACTTCCTGCCACTCAAGTCAAAAATTAAACAGTATAAAGAACGCTTTAAAGCTCCTGCCCTATTCGAAACAACTTCAACTTGAAAAAGTTTGGATAATTACATTATTTAGACCTTGCCCCAGTCTAAGAGATAAAAAAAAAAAAATTAATGTACAGAAATAAAGGTCTGTTTAGAACTTAATTTGACCCTCAAGCTATAAATACTTAAGTGAGTAAAAGTCTCCGAGGCTCAGCGCCGACTGACCACAGCCATATCAGCTGGTCACGTCGAGCTGCGGGCATGGCCCAATAGAGGACAAGGGAGGGGTATCGGAATCTTGGCCGTCGACCAATTTGATAGATAAGAGCATTGAGCCACACACACACACACACACACAGAGATACGCCGCTTAAAGTAAAAGGCAGCCACAGAGACTGGAAATGAAACTGAAACTGAAAGAGAATGAGAATGAGAATGAGAAATAGCAACAGCAACAGCAACAGAAACACCAAACTGTTTCAATGCCATTTCATAAATGACAGCAGAAGCAACGGAGCGACGAAAACGCAGTGAAATAAATACAAATGGTAGTAAAGCAACCCAAGCCCAAACCCAAACCACCCCAATCAGGCAGCTGGGCGGGCATCAGGAACCACACAATACAATCAAGCAGCCCGCCCGCATTCAAACATTGGCTTGGTTGTTGTAATGCTTTTGAGGTGTGTTGTCAATTTGGCCAGCACAAAAACCGCAAAACGGAGGCCACAATACACACACACATATACATATACATAGCTATATATATGTACATAGAGATATTTTCAGCTCTAGTGCTTTATACATAACTCAAAAGTTGGAAAGAGTTTTTTTTTTTGTTTTTTGTTTTTAGCGTGTTGCTGAAGTTCGATGTGAAGGCTTCAAGTTGAACGAACACCAAGAACAGCAAGTCTTGGGGCCATTAAACCGATTAATGAGCTCTATTTGCCTGCCATACCTTCCAATACTTTCTTTCAGCATTGCTCAACAACATTTTTTTCTTTTACTGCCTTCGATTGGTTGCCGTTTTGTGACTCTGTTTTGCTTATTGTTTTCTGTGCAATTTGAGCTGACAGGACACTCGAGCAAACAAAACGCTGAATGTCCTGTTCTGTCCTCCCGCCCTCCCCCCTAGCTGATAGCCAGGAGCAACAGCAGCAGCAGCAGCAGCAGGACGCTTAGTCAATTTTGTACAAATTTTCAGTTGCGCAAAAAACGCGTTCGCCAACGGCAGCAAAACAAAAGACCAAAATTTTCCAAATTGATAAAAAACAAAAAAAAAAAAAGAAGTGAAATGAAGGAGTTGCTGATTTAGAATACTGGCACTAAATCAAAAATTGACTAATTCGCTGTGTAAACAAAAACCAACAAGACGCAAAAGATTAGTCAAGCTAGCAAAAAAAAAAAAAAAACAGAAAAAGGGACGTCGGGCAGCTGGATTTTGTGTTGATGAGGGTCCTTTTTGGACCAGCAGAAAAAACCTTGTTAGTCAACCTGTGCGTGTGTGTATGTGTGTGTGTATGTGTATTTGTCATTTCAGTTGTTGTTGCTGTTGTTGTTCTTGTTGCTGTCATCGATAAGCGCTGTTGTTTATGGTCATCGTCATCCAATTTGCGACACATTTGCATAATTTCCCACGTCGCTCACTGATGCATTAAGCCCGAAATAATACAGAAAAAATCTCTCTCTGAAAACAAATAATAGAACAAATATGGCAGATAACTATATCGCAATAACAAGTAAATAATAATCATTTCTGGCATATTGATCAAAGTTCAAGTACACACGCAGAAAAAAAAAAGAGAAAGAGTTTATCAGCTTGACAATTGAATGTTGTTTATGATAGTGGCTCGTGGCTCCCCCGCTAAAATACAGAGCAAGCATATGGAAACTGAATAATGAATGTGTCAAGTCATAAATTCGCAATTTGGTAATATATTTGGAATTATTCGCAGGGCGTCGAGCTGTAAATCATATTGTGATCTCAGCAGCTAAGAAGTTAAAGAAGGTCATTTTTTACGTCAATAAGACCCAATGAGACCTTTATTAATGAGACCCTCAACTTAAATTCCATTTCTACTCTTAAATATTTAAGCAGAATTGGTTTTTATTCTTTAATTCTTGGTTTAAAGGCTTAAAACATTGATTTGCAATGTTGAAAAATGCATAAAAAATAAGGCATTTTTTTTAGATATATTTCAAGGCTTCAAAAAATTTCCCTCAAAGAAATAGAGTTGAATATAATTATATTCATTTAGATTTCTCTATCTGTATATTTGCGGAGGGATATACTAATATATTTCCGGCAAATAACTAGATATTAATTAAAATAAATTGATTTGCATATCTCTAAATATGTATGTACATATTCCATTTTTATCAGTAATTTCAGTGAAATTAGCTAATCCAAAGCTCTATAATATATTATTTTCTCTATTTAACGGAAATCGCATCGCAATTAAAGATGGGCCATAGAAAAGTAGCCATATCTTTTAAATACAAGCGTTGCTCAACACTGTTGATAAAACTCAAGCAGGCCTATTTCCTTCAGCAGCAACACTTCTGCAAACATAAATGAAATAGTAAATATTTCGTGTTTCGCACTTGACATTCAATCTTTTACTTTTCGGGGCTTGCCCATGTCAAAAACGGAAATAGGAGACCCACATACAAAATACACACAGCACTCACACTCACACAGATACACACACACACACACACTTGGAAACACATTTGATTGAGAACAGTTTCAGTTACATGCCCAGCCGGTTAGCAGCAAAGACAATTTCCATTGAGAGCTTAGGGTTTGGCTTCTTCAATTGGTGCCACGTGCCCAGACCTGACCTTCTCATATTTGGGCGGACAGCTTGGCTGGCATTTCAATTTCGTGTCCACTGTGTCCATTTCCAAAGGTTTTGTAGTCTATGCTTTTTTGTGTGGGCGATTTGAAAAGTCGCTTAAAGCAATTTTATTTGGGCATAAAATACACGCATGCAATAAACATCAACACCAACGGCGGCACTTGATTTGCTTAGCATAATATGCTACGTCTAACCAACTGGCAGTATAGTCGACCTGAGCAACCGCCCACCCGCCGACCCGCCCACCTGCCCAGCTCAGCTGTGTCAACACCTAACGGACGCCGGGCAATTATGGAAATTTATTGTGCAGCTCACGACGCAGCGCTGTGAATGCCAATCAGGCCAGAGCCAGCCAGGCAGTCGTTGGGGTGTCAGCAGCACAGCTCATCGATGATAGCGACGCTGGCGGGGGGTAATTCAAATTATATTTCGATTCCAATTCCGATTGTAATTTCAAGCACAAGAGCTGCCTTTGCTGCTGCTGCTGCTGCTGCGAATCTGAATCAGTTGAAGTTTTTGGCTGCAACCTTGCAAATAAAAAAATACAGTAAATACATAAGTAATCTAACATGCAACTAGTGAGTGGATGAGCTCATCAGCATTTAATCAACATGTTTATTATTATAGTGCGCTGGTTATCCATCAACAATTTACAACTGGTTGGCTGCTTCCTGCCCAGCTTAATTTATGCACCAGTTTTCGTTAAATGCATACGTATGTAAACACTGTCAGCCAAAACATATCGAATTAGCGATTAACTATCGATATCTGGCTGGTGAGGCGCGCTCCACTCCGCTCCTCTCTTGCTTGATCGCTTTCGTTCAGTTTGTGTTTGTCCCGCCTGCCAACAGCTTTCAGCTTAATTAAATGATGGCCAAACAATTAAAAAACGTTTACAAAAACGCGCGCAGTTCAGCTGAAAGTGTCATCAATCTTGTCAAATTGCCATCAATGGCTATAGTATCCACACCCCACACAAATAACAGCAACGACAACAACAACAAGTCTTTTGTCCTCTGGCGCGGCTGCGGCTGCGAGGTGGCGCTGGCAGTGAAGGACTCAAGTCACTTGAGAGTTTTGCGGGTTAATTAATTAAACGCCGACGACATCGCCGACGTCGGCACATGCAAATTAAGAAAATTGCAAAATACAACAGCAGCAGTAGCAAAAAAAAAAAAACGCAATTCGAATTGACAACAGCAAAAACAACAACAACAACAACAAGCCACATTTAGTTATTGTGTATGCCTGCCGTGGCCAGAGCTGCGCGTTCGTGACTTTGACGTCGGCGTCGCTGCTGACGTTGGCGTCGCTGCTGACGTTGGCGTCGCTGCTGACGTCGTTGCTAGTATTGCCTTCAATGGCAGAATGCAAAGCGCGCAACGCATTTTTTTCCAGTGCTAACGGGCCGCTCGACGTCGACGCGCATGCGCAGCTGCGAAAAAGGCTAACGGTATTTAATTAAAACGCTATTCCAAACAGTTGTAGGTTAAAGTTAACGACTCAAATTGAAAGTGTTAAGTGAAACAAAAAGAGAGGGAGAGAGACAAAAGAAAGAGAAGAAGAATACGCGTGCGATATTAACGTCGCTTTTGCATGCGACATTTCAAAGTCAAAGCCATGGTGCAATCTTTGGATATAGCAGCCATAGCGGGACAACAACAACAGCAGCAGCAACAGCAACAACTACCACAACAAAACGATGCGGTAAATGTCAGCTTAAAGTAGTACATAAATAAATACCAAATGTACATGTGTGTGTGTGCGACCTTTACTACAGCTGGGCGCAGCGGGAGGCGTGGCATTGCATTGTCATTAGCATTGCGCCCAAAGGGCTGCTATAGAGATAGCGATATATGCGTCACATTGAATCCCAACTCTCATACCAACTGTCACACACATACACACAGATACTCACACACACACTAGCACACAGGGAGTCATGCGTTGCTATATAGCTTAATGGATTAACCGCTGGCAGCGACTGATACGCGTTTATTAGACTGTCAAGCACACGCCCCTAATCTCAGGATGTGCAGAGTGAACGCGAAACAAGCATCACGTGTGTGATTGTGCTTGAGTGTGTGTGTGTGTGTGTGTGTTAGCCATAAAGTCTCCGCACACTAACATATGTATTCGTATGCGTACAATCTTTATACATATGTAGTATAAACTTTAGATGCTATGGGAACCCCTTGCATAAGCACTAAGACTAACTTGTCTGTTAACTAAATGGGCTGTTACCCTCTTGACCTCAAAGTGTTCAGTGTTATTAGGATGTTGATATGAGTGAGTATGATTGATAAGGAGATACCCTGTAGTCAGATTATATGATAGCAAAAGATAAACTGATATAACTACTAATATTTATGAATACATTTGTATTAGCACTTCTATATAAGCTATCTAAAAAGCTTTCTCAAATTTCGAGAATCGTCTAGAAGGGTGCTGTTTGGATATTAGGGCAATGAGTTTTAGTTGATCAATATTATTTTATTAATATTATATTATTTTATTAATATTATTTTATTAATATTATATAAAATATATTTTAACTTCCTTGCTTGAATATAAATGAGAATGGCAGAGAAGGGCGAGGTTTACAGGTAGACGCTGGCGTGATCACCTTTTTTTGTTAGTAAAACTTAAACACATAAAAAATGTATTTATTGCCTATTATGCATTTCGTGACAAAAATCACAAACAGTGTAAAGCTTAAAAGCTTAACTTGAATTCATGAGAATCGCATAGAAGTAACAGAAGTAGCACAAGTATTATTGAAAGATTTTTATAAATAAATAAATAAAATTAGATTATTTATAATATATTTAAAAGTTCTCTTCAATTTCTTGAAAATTGCAATACATATTTATTTAACAGCTAGATATACGCAACCGTATTTAGTTTACTGTTCATTCCAAAGACAAGTTGATTGCTAATCGCTGATGAGTAAAGCTCTAGGGGCTTGCAACGTTTTAAGCAATAATTGAATAATCCTCCATTTATGGCATCGCTTCCCTGTTATCCATCACTTAAAGCTTAAGTGAAACATAATGCACTCAATAGAAAAACTTCCACCCCAACATTGTACAGCTAAGCTATGTGTATATATCTATACAAACTGAAGCGAATATATGTATATAGTTTCCCTGCCAAGCCAAGCCAGCTTCAGCTTCTCGCTTGCCCTGCTGCAGCTGTGCAGACATAACAAAACTTAAGCGTCAAACTTACAAGATGCTGACCAAGTTTTAATGTGGTTACCCCTGCCAACCGCACAAAGGCAATGTAGATGGCCATTAAAATGTTTCAATTAGCTAGCGCCAGTTGTGTGGCACATTTCACATGACAAAGGAAAAGGGGAAAGGGCAAGGGGAAGGGGAAGGAGGGAGGGAGCGAAGAGGGTGCCACAGGGTCGATAAACTTTTGTGAAATAAACTTCATGCCATACTCTGACATTTTGTATCTGTCTACAGGAGCCGAGCAAAGGGAGCAAACCGTCAGCGTTGCGACGCACGCTGCAGGCGCTGCGACAGCGTCTGACCAAGCGGAATCGCGCCAAACCGCCCGACTGGTTCCTCGAAAAGTTCTCGAATGCCACCAACACGGACAAACTAGGCAAAACCGGAGCCATGGACGATGCGGCGCTATCGAGCGAAATTCGCGGTAGCAGCGCTCTCTGCAACCGTCTCTCCGTGGATCCCACACTGCAGTCCCATTACAGGGTAAGTCATCAAGAACTTGTAACCCATGCCAATCCATTAGCTAATCGAGCATATACACATATGTATATCTATATATGTGCGCATCATGACAGTGGCTCGCTATCGTGTCGCTGGCGGTGCTCTATAATATCATCTTTGTGGTGGGTCGTTCCGTTTTCTGGGAGATCAACAAGAGTGCGCCCGCCGTTTGGTACACGCTGGACTATCTGTGCGATTTCATTTACCTGCTGGATACGCTGGTGCACATGCACGAAGGTAAGTTGCCCATCTCAGCCAGCCAGCCAGCCAGCCAGGTGAAGGTAGAGGCAGAGGTAGGGGCAGGAATGCTACTGCTGCTTATGCAAATGAGACTTGGTGGCTTTTGCTCTGACTAAGCCGACGCAGACAATGGTTGCCAGCAAAACCCATTTGTGCTTCCATATAGAATACATACATCAGCATATGTATATATATAGAAGTCCATATGTATGTGTGTGTTTGTCTGTGAGTTGCCAAATGCAGAAATAAGCCAGCCTTGACATTTCAGACGGCAGCAACAAAAGGGATTTCTTTGGCATACACTTGCCGTGAGCATTGTCACTTTGTGAAGCGAGTCGAGATGAAACTGAATAGCAAAACAAATACGAAAACGCTAACTGTAATAGTTTAGAACTAGTTCAGTTCACAGCTTACATTTCGAAAATAATGAAACTAAGTTCTCTAAGTAAAAAAATAAGATGATAGACAGTGTAGATGGGAGCCGATGGGTTGCCTCGGTTACAAATCCCTTGCAACATTTTAAGTGCGGCTTTATCTGAGCTGTAGGTCTTAGCTTAGGTCTTAGCTGAGAATAGCAGATGTGCCTCATCTGAATTTTGAATTTTATCTATTTACATATTGTTGGTTTACGATTTAGCATTTCCTAGAAACTGAAGTATTATTTTTTTAGTATAGAGATTAAAAAGAATCAATCTCCATACAAGCATTCTTTAGTTAACTAGAACTGGGACTAAGAATAAGACTTAGACTAGAACAAAGACAAAAACTAAGACTATGACTAAGGCTAAGCTAAGACTAAGACTAAGTCTAAGACTCACGCTAAGACTAAGACTAGGACTCGGACTAGTACTTGGAGAATTTGAACTGGGACCTGGACCTGGACAGGACCTAGTCCTGGTCCTGGACAAGCCTTCGTCCTGGACCTGGACAGGACCTAGTCCTAGACCTGGACAGGACCTAGTAATGGTCCTGGACAGGATCTAGTCCTGGTCCTGGACTTGAACTTGAACTTCGACATGGACATCAACTTGTAGGACTACGATTTTACCTGAGACCTGGATGTGAACTTGAACTGGAACTTTAACTTGCACTTTATCTTGAACTTAAACTTTGACTTCGACTTGAACTTGGGCGTTAACTTTAACATGTAGTAGAGCTTTGCAGACTTTGCCTTTTCTTAGTTTAAGAAACTCTCTGTTTTTATTCATATAAAATCTCTGTTCATCTCTTCTCCATCTTAATAATACTTAAAATATATGCCTATTCCTAATTATAGTAATATTTTCAAGACATATATAAAATTGTAAAATAAATAAAGTTCTAGTCCTTAAATAGTGCCCGCATTTAGAATTCCATTATCCAGAAACTAAACGCCAGCTGTAGACTCCTTATACTAATACTCTAATCCTGCAAAGGATTTGTGTAAATAAACAAAGCGGATTATCCAGTTGCCTGCTGCAAGGGTATCAAAGTTTTAGTTAAAGTTTTGCATTTCTGTTGCCCGCTGCCAACTGTGAAATGCTTCGCTGCATGTGGCATAGGAAAAACAATAACCAAGAGGCATAACCACATGAACACGCCCACACTCACGCACAGGGCCAACCACACACACACACACACACACACACACAGCTATGTAGATCCCGGCCGTATCTAATAGTTTCATCTCCACATCCGCAGGATTTCTCGACCAGGGTCTCCTAGTACGCGATGCGTTCCGGCTGCGGCGTCATTATTTCCACACCAAAGGCTGGTATCTGGACGTGCTGTCCATGCTGCCCACGGACCTGGCCTACATCTGGTGGCCGCCGGAGACCTGCTCCAGCCTGTATCTGCCCTGTCCGGTGATTGTGCGGCTGAATCGTTTGCTGCGCCTGCCCCGCCTCTGGGAGTGGTTCGATCGCACGGAGACGGCAACGGGCTATCCGAATGCCTTTCGCATCTGCAAGGTGGTGCTGGCCATCCTAGTGCTGATCCATTGGAATGCGTGCATGTACTTTGCCATCAGCTACGAGATTGGTTTCAGCTCCGATTCGTGGGTCTACAATTTAAATGGAACGCGAAATAATACGCTGCAGCGTCAATATATCTATAGCTTCTATTGGTCAACGCTGACGCTGACGACGATTGGGGAGACGCCGACGCCCGAGAATGATGTTGAATATTTATTTGTGGTCGCCGACTTTCTCGCTGGCGTCCTCATCTTTGCCACCATTGTGGGTGAGTAGATAAACAAATGCATATACATATATACTGTATATATATATACTCCTAGTTAGGGTCTGTGTAGAGACAGTGGGGAGGGAAGTTCACTTCATTTTGGGTTTTCGCTTGTTTGTTTTGGCGCATTGTTTACGCAAATATTTCGTCTGATCGTTTAATTGGTTGCCGAGTGACATCTGTGACATCAATGGGTATTAATTTACAGCCCGCCACGTACGTCAGGGACAACGACCCACACGTCCGTGTCCCTTTTTTGTAGTTCGCCCCAACACCGTCTCCGACCCACATTATTCATTATTGTTGCTGTTGCTGCTGCTGCTGCTGCTGCTGCTGCTGCTCTACTTTGTTTTGTTTTTCATTTTAGCATGTGCGGGGTTGATTTGTTGCTGTCGACGCCTTCGCATTCGCCACGGTTTTCTCTTCTCTTTTTCTTTTTTTTTTTGGCAAACGTGCCTTTTTATCATTTTTGTCGTCCTTCTTATCGCTGCCATTACCGGGCAGCTGCCGCTGCTGCTGTTGCTGCTGTTGTCCTCGCCTGACATCTGGGCAAACAAATTTACTTACCCATGATGAATGCAAAGTTCGTCAAAGTGGCATATTTTACCATCATATGTACATATGGAGAAGATGCCTATGCTGTCTGTCTGTCGGTCTGCGTGGTCCTCTGTGCACCGGAAGTGCCGCCATTAGTCGCCTTTGTGGCACACGCAGTCGCCGCCGCGTGGGCCCCTTGAAGAATTTACGACACACAAGTGGCGCAGCGGAAATGGCTGTCGAAATTAAAATGAGTCTCTAACAAAACAGGCAATAAAAGTATGAATTGCATACATGCTCGACTAGGCAGATACCCGGTCCAATTTGAATAATAGATAATATGGGATAAGTTTAATAATGGCGTAGATATGTATATGCAAAAAGAATATGTAGTAGATATGATTGCTTTGCAAGACTGTGCTTGACTAGCATATACCCTGTTGATCTGAAATATTAATAATGCATTGGGTAGCACTCACAACATTGCAAATGTACGTAGAAAAATCATAGAGATCGTAGGGGTTTGGCTGCTGTATTAGCTCAACTAGCTAATTAGATTTAGTATCATTATCACCTTTTATGGCTCTTATAATGCTATAAAAAGATATGCAGTTAAGATATCAAGGCTCTGCACGCGTCTGCTTGACTAACATATACCCTGTAGTTTCTTACATATACGCAATATAGAAAAGCATAGCTCTAACATTGTTCAGATGAGAGTAAAATAAATCTAATATTTTAAAATATATTCAGACTCTGTCTCTGAAGAGAGGGAGGGAGAATCTTTTAAGTGTATCCCTGTAATAGATACCAAAAGTTAATAGATACACTCTTGTTTCGAGTATCAAATGTTGTTTTATCTAACACTCAGAATCTCCAAAATATGCTTGAAAAACTCATAGTGAGGCCACATTTAGAAAACACCAACGATGGTAATTCTACTTCTCGTTAACATAGAAGTTGGTACTTTGTATATACTTGATAAATACCTTGCACATACCTTGTATTTGTCTTACCTTGTATTGCCATACCCTGTAGATGCCCTTTATATACTTTGTAGATACCCTGTATACCCTGTATACCCTATACCCTGTATACCTTGTATATACCCTGTAGATACTCTGTAGATACCCTTCAGACACTCTGTAAATACTCTGTGGACTCCACATTTGCACCCTTTTCCATTATTATACCCCATTCGAGCAATTACCTACAGGGTAAACGAAAACCCAAACATTTTATGGCACTTTCAAAAACCGCATTGTTCCGCAGGTAACATCGGCTCGATGATATCCAACATGAATGTGGCGCGGGTGGAGTTCCAGAACCGCATGGATGGCGTCAAGCAGTACATGGCCTTCCGCCGTGTGGGCCACGAGCTGGAGGCGCGCGTGATTCGCTGGTTTGCGTACACCTGGTCGCAGAGCGGCGCCCTGGACGAGGAGCGGGTGCTGGCGGCGCTGCCGGACAAGCTGAAGGCCGAGATAGCTATACAGGTGCACATGGATACGCTGAAGCAGGTGCGCATCTTCCATGACACGGAGCCGGGCCTGCTGGAGGCGCTGGTGCTCAAGCTAAAGCTGCAGGTCTTCAGCCCCGGCGACTACATCTGCCGCAAGGGCGACGTCGGCAAGGAGATGTACATTGTGAAGCGCGGCAAGCTGTCCGTCGTGGGCGACAATGGCGTCACCGTCCTGGCCACCCTGGGCGCTGGCTCGGTGTTCGGCGAGGTGTCCGTGCTGGAGATCGCGGGCAACCGGACGGGCAATCGACGCACGGCCAACGTACGCTCGCTGGGCTACTCGGATCTCTTCTGTCTGGCCAAGCGCGATTTGTGGGAAACCCTGGCCGACTATCCCGAGGCACGCTCCACGCTGACGCAGCGCGGCTGCCAGCTGCTGCGCAAGGACGGGCTGCTGGACGAGCAGATCTTTGCGGGTAATTGATGCACATATATCTCAGTATATGTGCACACAGTATTTTGGGCCACTTCCGGCAGCTAGCTAACTTCCTGTATTCCGTTTATGCCTTTGCACACAGATTCGCAGCGCGTGCACGACAGCATCGAGGGCGGCATCGAGAAGCTGGAGCTGTCCGTGGAGAACTTGAATATGCGACTGGCGCGTCTGCTAGCCGAGTACACGGCCAGCCAGGCCAAAATCAAGCAGCGTCTGGCCAAGCTGGAACTCAAGTGAGTAGGCATTTGTTCGACTTTTTATTTGCAATTCAGTCTAAAGCATTTCATCATTGACAGTAGTGGCGGCGGATCTGGTGGACGGGACGGTGCGGAGCCGCAGATGCGAACACGCAGCGGTCGTCTCTATTCCCTGCAGACCAAGCGGCGCCCACGTGCCCGCCTTGAGGCAGCTGCCAAATGCGGCGATGCGGCCAAACAGAACACGCTTTAAGTACGGACAGACTAGACGGGCAGGCTGGGAACAGGGGCGGGGCCAGGACCAGGGCCAGCCACATGGCGACATTCCAGTGATAAATGCATAACGCCTCACACAGAAGGTTAAGCAGTTCGAGTTACATGGAATACGGAACATGGAAGCGGCAGATTAAAAAGTTGCTATCGAGTTGAAGTTGGGTCCGAGCGAGAGTTGGCCGAGCGCCAGCTCGTGCGCTTTCAAATCAATTTTTAATTTTAACAATTAGTTTTAGGGCAGCGCCAAGCAGGTGCCCAGCACAGAGGGAGGGGCGGAACAATGCGTGGGGGGAGAAGGTTTTGTTTTTATGTAGCGCAACTTTATAAATTTGTAATATGATTCAAACTGAATGTGCCTCAAAGTGTGTAAAAGTAGATTAGTTAAAAGAGCCAGGTGGGAGAGCAGGTGGGGAGAAAACAAGTTTAAATTGGCTACGATATAGCCATAGCACAACTAAGTAATTAATTTTGTAAAACACACACACACAGAGATAAAGGGGAAGAGCTAAGGGGGAAAGATCTTTGTACATATGCGAAAGCTGAAATGGCATTTTGAATGCCAACTCGGCAATAGTCCAATTTTACAAGCTAGATTTTATTTTTCTATGAAACTCTAAATGTTTCAAATACGCTTAGGTACAACAATGCATATACATATATATAAGCATCTATATATACATATATATAATTATATATGCAAATAACTATAACAAGGAACCACCACCAAGAGACACCAATTTGCTGAAGCAGAAAGCAAGAAATTGAGAGACAACGGAAGTAAAGCAAACAACAAAACGCATTTCCTATTAGCCACACCTGGTTGCACCTTGCAGCGAAACGGATGCTACCTATAGTTAACTGTACAAGTACTATATATACTATATATATATGCATGTATACAAATTTATGTATGTCTGTGTGCGTGTCTAGAGTTGGGCAAATAACGAGAAATCATGTTAACATTTTTGGATTCAGCGAATTCTAATTTGTAATTTAAGTAATTAAAATGTTAAGAGAGAAACAGCTTCCAAAGCCAAAAGTCAAATACAACAATTGTAAACACACATAGAAACTCACACACACACAAACACACACACACACATGTGGAAAACTGTATTTTTATATAAGCAAGACAGAGACAGAGAAAAAGAGAGGAGAGGAGAGAATTATATATGTATATGTAAGCAGAAAACTATGAATAAAATGTAAAGAGAAAACTTTTAAGCATCCACTCAATAACAGATCTAAGCACTTGGCCAGCATTGTTAGCCAATAAATGGGGAAGAGCTACGCCCAGCCACGCCACGCCTTCCGAATTCGCCAACAATGGGAGACGCAGGCAGACAAAGGAGGCAGCAATTACGTGAAGTACGCAAAGAAATGCAGACGTGTTCGCTTTTTCGTGCGTATCACACGGCGTATGAGTAACGCACACAAATAACAAGCAAGGCTGCCGGGTTGGAGCCCCCACCGATGCCAATTCAGCATTTTTCCCCGCCAGATCTGGCTTTTTAAATGTCGGATTGCTGGAAGAAGTGGAAAACAATGGGCAGCGGAAATTTTAGCTTTTTATAAAAAGAGAAAAGCTTTTTTCATTTTTTTTATTTTTGGAATTTTTTCTTAATTTTGCATACGTATTGTACTAAAATACAAAATTATCAAATTATCTGCACGAAATTAAAAAACTAAATGAAGTAAAGCAAAAAATAAATAAAAATAGATCATCAAATGTACGAAAGCAAATTAATATATGCCTATTATGCATGAAAGCTACGATAATGTTTTAAAATCCCGATTCAGCTTTTTTTGGCCCGAAAAAAATGACAGCACTGCCTGGGGGGCGTGGCAGGCAGTCAGTCAACAAATCGTGCGCAAGTCAAAGTGAAAGTGAAATGACAACCTCATTCTGCTCCTTAAAAAAAGAAAATCAATTTTGATGAAATGCGCCAAAAAAGCAGAAATAGAAAAAAAATGCGAGTCGAGTACAATAATAAAGGAAACCCTCTACCAAATTGCCAAGTGTCTGTGTTCCATGTGTCTCTGGCTGTGTCGCTTCCGCTACGACACCGCACCTGTGACGCCCTTCGTCCCGCCCCGCCCCCGCCCTGCGCCCTTCCAATATCTCGGCGGGATATTCATATGACTTTATTTTCCATGTTGCCATGACAAGAAATGAATGAATCTGCTTTGAGGCACATGACAGACAATAAAATTTCAACGCTTCAATGGAATTATGGATACATAGATGAATGTGTGAGTGACAGAGACAGAGAGAGAGAGTGAGAGAGAGAGAGAGAGAGAGAGTGGAAGAGGGGGAGTGAGAGTGGGAGTGGGAGAGAGGAAGATTTTCGTTTTTTATATACAAAGTCGAAAAGAAAATCTTGACTGCTGCAGGCAGTACGCCTAACATTGTTAATGGGTTGTCTCTGGTAGAAATAAAGGACTTCCTCTTGCTTAAAGTTCGTTTGTAAGCTGATGTATAGAAGTTCAAATATAAATATTTGAAGAATCTTTTAGTATGTCGAAATTTAAACAAAACTATAAGGCAATTTTAAAGCGCAAGTAGAGAAATCTCATCTCATATATGTGAAAAATATTTTCTTTAAGAAATACATACATCAAGGATATTAAACAATGATTCCATAATAAACAAAAATCTAGAAATCTCTAAAATGTAATCAAATGCTGCGTCAAATAGTGCGTTTTACGTAATACGTTTGACGTAATAAGTTTAACGTAATGCGTTTAACGTAATAAGTTTAACGTAATGCGTTTAACGTAATAAGTTTAACGTAATAAGTTTAAGGTAATAAGTTTTACGTAATAAGTTTTACGTAATAAGTTTTACGTAATAAGTTTTACGTAATAAGTTTTACGTAATAAGTTTTACGTAATAAGTTTTACGTAATACCCTTCACGTAATACGTTTTACGTAATACCCTTTACGTAATACCCTTTACGTAATACGCTTTACGTTTTACGTATTACGTAATACGCTTTACGTTTTACGTATTACGTAATACGCTTTACGTTTTACGTATTACGTAATACGCTTTACGTATTACGTAATACGCTTTACGTAATACGTAATACGTTTTACGTAATACCCTTTACGTAATACGTTTTACGTAATACGCTTTACGTAATACGTTATACGTTATACGTTATATGTTATACGTTATATGTTATATGTAATACGTATACGTTTATGCACCAAATGCTTTATGAAAAGATTACTTTCTAGAATATTTAGATTTTTTTTTTTCAGAATAAAAGGCGAAAAAGAGAAGACAATAGCGAAAGTGTTAATATACATATTTACGTCAAATGCATACATAAAACGTATACGTAATACTTGAGTATATCGAAAACATAGTACGCATTCATATGTAATACATATTACGTATACGTAATATCTATCGACAATATTTTTTCTCCTGCTGTCCCAAAAAACTAAGTTGGCCCATCTAAAGCTTTTCAAACTGTTAAATCTCGAATTTAATAATTATTTGAATTTTTAAACACGAACAACGATCGAACACAAACATATTCATAAATTGTGCGTTTACTAAGAGAATATAACTATTCATACATATTTATACTTTTATATATGCTAATCAGCTATGTCCAGCCAACCAACACCAGCACCATCAGCCACCGATGTGCAGTATCTGCGCTGTCTGAAGTGCTTGAAGATCATTAAGTGCTCGCGCTACGACACCAGCTGCTTGGTGCATCACGTGCAGAAGGATCATCCGGAGATACTGGAGGACACCGCCAACGAGAAGCTGGTCAACCTGCACAAGCTAGCCGCTCAGCATGGCATTAGCCAGGAGCGTCTCTCGGAGATTAGCAAGATGACCGGCCTGTCCGAGGTGCAGATGGCCGACGAAGCCGAGCGCTGTAAGTGTAACTCTTTCTATACATAGCTGAAGCATTGGCTTTATCTTCCCTGAACAGATTTGCAACGCAAAACTCAGGGCGATGAGCCGAAGGCTCCCAAGGCTCAAGGGTCAGCTCCCATGGCAAATGATTCAAAGGATCTGGGTCGTCGGCAATTCTATCGCAGCTCCATCGAACGCTGGGTACCCACCGAGGGCTGCATCTATTGCCCCAGCTGTGGCGTCAATCGGCGGCCGGTGATCAAGACCAGCAACGAATTCTATTCGAGCACCGGCTGCCCGGCCTCCTGTGTGGCCAACTGTTGGCCCTTCTGCTTTCTGCCCTGCCTGCAGTCGTCGGACAATCGCGAGTATCTGCACTGTGCCAACTGCAAGAGCTTCCTGGGCATCTATGATCGCGAAAGCAATTGCATACGACCCAATCGTGAATTTGTGCCTGCTTGTCAATAAATTTTACGAATTAAACTAATTACTTTTTTAATTAAAAGTATTTTAAAGAAATTTAATTTAGCCAAGGCACAAACCCTAAATGTCCCAATTGGGACTTTTTGAATGTGCACCACGGCAAGCTTAGCTAAGACGACAACCTGTTGCATGCGTTAGGTAGCTCGCATTGTTTTGCATTTAAAAGCTATCTTAGCCTAGACAACAACCAAATGTGATCAATTAGGCAAAAATATTCATAAAAAAACAGTGAATATTTTTGCTTGCATATGATCGCTGCATTATTTATTATTTAATTAAAATTTTAAAAATATATTTATTTCAATGCAACTCTTTTTTTTAAAGCTAACTTAGTCAAATCAACAAGAATAGGGCACTAACTATCAGAGTTCCACTTATTGCTTGGCGAGCATAACTAGACAAGCCACCAACCATCAGGCCAATTCGCCGAGCTGCGGCAATTTGCGCTCATTGGTTGGGCAATACAGTTTGATTCGCTTGCTGCGCCTCTGCTTTGGCGCGCTTCTCCGCCCGCTTGGCCAGAATGTCAGATCTCAGCTTTTGGGCACGCACTGCACAATCCCTGGGTTTCACCTTCAGGTGCATCTCGTCCACGACGGCCTTTTGGCGTGCCGACTTGGACAGGCAGCGCTCGTAGCAACCAATGGGCACATAGCGTCCTATAAAGCAGCCACAGTGAGCACAATAATGATTGCAATCATGACGACCCGACCACTTGCGGCTGCAAGAATATCAGTTGCAGTATATAGTAGAGATATATTATATATATATACGCACCATAGCTTGGCCAGACTGAGCATTCGCTGCAAACAGCTGACTGTCTCATGAGCCACGATGCTCAGTTCAAAGTGCTCGCAGGCTGGGCAATTGACCATCGTTGGCTCCGGCTGTAGGTAACCCACCGGGGCCTTGAGGCTGCCGATGCTTATGGCAACAACTTGCGGCTCCACTGCGGTCATGTTGCGTGTGCACAGTGTAACCGAACAGGCGTAACTGAAACCAGCGACGCCCCAGCTGAACGAAAAGAGTCAAGTGAGAGCGGCAAGATTTAATATTGAGAGAGCGAAAGGCAAAGTGAGCGAGAACAAGACGTGCTATTCTCACTTGCTCATTTGAAAAGAGCCAAATGAGAGCAAAGAAAACAAAACAGCTGAGAGTAAAGGAGCAAGAGTGAGAGTCTGATACATATGCTGCTCTCATTACTAACTCCCCATTAAATAACAAAAGCAAGAGTGAGAGTCTGATACATATGCTGCTCTTATTACTAACTCCCCATTAAATAACACATTCGATATATGAAAACAGAATCATATTTATTTAACTATATAAAAATCAAAAATGTTTTGGTTGCTCATAGCTGGGGTCGCCTGTAGACGCCAAGATATTCGCCGCAAGCGCCGCAATGGTGACGTTTAGTGCAGAAGTGCAGCCAGGAGCGCACCAGCCGTGTCTTGGCCAGCACCTTACAGTACGGGCAGGTAATCTCACGAGCATTGGGGCCAACGGCAAAATATACGGGCGGCAGATCTTCAACCATGTTGACTAGTGCAAGGTAAAGTGAGGAGCAACAGGCGACAGCGTGTTGTTAGCAGCGCGTACGAATGGAGACTGAGCTCTGGAGAGCAAATAGACAAATGCGGAAAATCGAAAATGAGAGAGCGGGAGTGGAGGAGAGACGGGTGAAGCTGAGTCCATACTAAAACACATATTGTGGGCTGTGGGTGGTATTTATTGACTGTCAACGATATGAATGAGAGAGAGCAAGACTGAGAGCAAGTGAGTGTCAGCGCGCAAATTACTTATGCTCATCCATATATTTTGGGGGTGGGTAACTTTGATTGGCTGTTGCGCTCTCCCGTTGAGTACATTTGACTACGGTATGCAAAAATCAAGAGCGAGCAATAGTTAATGTTATGCTAGATCAATTCTTTTTTTATTGGTTAAAGGTAACTGTTGTTTGTTGCTCTATTTGATTTTGAGTGGAGCTCGTCGCTTCATGGCGCGTCCAAAATAACAGCCGCAGTTGCCGCAATAATGACTGCGATCGGTTTGCTTGCAAGGCACAATGTAGTCCATGCAGCAGCAGCAGCAGAAGGTGCTGGAAAGAAAATGCATAAGGATTAGCGCAGTTGCCTCACTTCTCACTTCCTCAATCATGACCTACACAAAGAGACAGCCAACAATGCGATTCAGCTCACTGGCCCACCATTTCAGATCGTTTTCCAGCACTGTCTTGTCCTTGATGCCGCAGGCCGGACACTTGAGCAGCACGGACTCCTGTGGCAAATTGAGAAAGGTGCCCGGCAAAGGTGTGGCAAAATTCTCATAGATCTCGGCTTCCTTTTGCGCCTGCTTCAGCTGCTGCTGCTGTAGCTGCTGCTGCTGCTCACCAGTTGTTGTGGCCATAGCTGAACGAATTCCAAACTGAAAGCAAAATGTGGCCAGAGCCAAGGCGCAACCTGTTTGGACAGCAGCCAGAGAGCAAGCAGAAGTGAGTGAGAGAGCGGGAGAGCAACAAAGTGAGGTAGAATGGTAAAGTGGAGAGTGGAAGAGTGGGAAGTGGAGAGTGAAGAGAGAGGGACGAATAAACGATGACAGACAGCGAGAGCGAGCGTATTTTAATTGAGTTAGCTGCGTAATAGAATTAAAACAAACTATGCGTGACATTTATAACATATTTTAATTGACCTAATCGGAACGCGTCTGAATGCCCAGCTTGCCGCCACAGTGGCTGCAGTAGACGCCCTTGGTGATCCACTCGCGATTGCAGCCGCACCAGGTGCAAATGCAGCAAATCCAGAAAATGGGAAAGACGCTAATGAAAAATAAATAAAGCAAAAAATAAATTACTCAGAGATTATGCTTAGAGTGCAGTCATTTCTTGCTCACCAGCTCAGCAGGCTGAGGCTGCAGCTGATGTCCTTGCAGCCGGCGGCACGCATCACAGCCGCATCGCTTCTCTCGCGGCACAGCGGGCACAGCAGCTTGTATGTGGATGGACCTGGCTTGTAGTAGCGCAAGCGGGGGGCAGCTGGAGTGGCCGCCTGCAGCTGCGTGTTCAGCGTAATCTTCTCCAGCGGCTGGCCCACATCATGATCATCGATGTAGGGCACCAAGGATGCCTGTTGGCCCTCCACAATTACATTGGCAATGATGTTGCGGGCACGCTCCTCCGCTGTCCGGGCGGGCAGCAGTTTGATCTGTAGCGTCTGCGGCTCCATGTTAACTGCCTCGAGCAGCTGTCGGTGCCCGCGACAAGCAGCGAGCGTTTCATTAACGAGAGAGAGACAGCAAGAGAGAGTGAGAGGAAGTGGGAGAGCATGTGCTCACGGGGCGTATGGGCAATATGTATCTCTTGTTCTGATGGCTCGCATATGATGTCATCGTCGTCATCATCATCATCATCATCATCACGATCATCTTCATCATCGCCATTCCACTGGAGCTATTCTGTTTGGCAGACCAAGCAGAAATTACAGCAACAACTACAAAACCAGAGCAGCAAACAAATTGACTTTTGTTTATATGCTTAACAAATGTGAAACATTACGAAATACCATCGACAGATCGGCCACATATATGTATATATGCATCTACACATAGATATCTTCCATATATATATATATATATATATATATATACATATATATTAATAGTACAACTGAGCTGTCAGATTTCCGAAATACTTTTGTGTTTCATTATTTGTTTGCTTATAGAACATTTTTTGGCTTTGGACACGCCTGGATGGCATCATATGGATTCTCTCATGGGGCATCTAGACGACACAGGATTTGAGATAAAATTAGGCTACTAGTTAAGAGCAATAGATCAAAGTTGGCTAACTCTTGACTTATAGCGTAAGCGTCCAATAAGAATTTGTCATATTCTTATTTGAATTTGAATATTTTACTTGTGCAATGGTTGGAACGCTAGTCGAAGATTATGAAAGCCAGCTGATCGTGGCTAATATTAGAATTGCATTAATGTGTTTATGAGCAATATCAGTTTAGCCAATCTGCAATGAGAAGAAAGGTAAGGGACTAGAGAAATTAATTTTGAATTAATGAATATATACTTACGGTGGGTATATTCCTGCCGACCTGGTGTTAATCTCTATCTTTGCTATATATAAATGGAATGTGCAATTTTAAGCTGACACGACTATTATTCATTGTATTCCATATTAGATGCCCATCCCATAGCAACAGCTCTGGATTGTTCATCAATTAAAATCCCATACTTTTCACAAGTACTTCAGTAGCCGTAATAATTCTCAATCACGCTTAGAGTAAAGGCACTTTATCATTTGCCACTGCCTCTTTATAGGAATTTCTATTGCCATCTGATTAAAATTTTCATGACTTCATTTTGCACAGCAGCTGAGCAGCCAGCTTAGCTGAAACGAGTTACGGAAGCCATAGTTCGAGAGAGTGAAAGAGAGACAGAGGCTTTTACGATTACTTCATACACTGAGAGCGCACATATGTTGTTGCTCCATCTTGCTCACTCTAACTTGCTCAGTTTAACTTTAAATTTGAAGAGTTTGTTTTGCTTGTTTTCTTTTTTGTTTTGATTCCAGATTCTTTGCTTGTGCCGGCTTAGCTGAAGCAAGTTAGTGCTGTATACGAGCGAACGAGAGAGGGAGAGAGAGAGAGACATAGCACAACTCAACGTTCACTGCTCACACATATAGACAATTAATGTGTTCCTCTCTCTCTCGCTCACTCACTCTCTCAGTTGAACTTGAAATTTGAAGAGTATGCAAAATGAAGTGAGCTTTTTTTGCTTCGTTTTAGTTTTGATTTGATTTGATTTTTTATTTGCAAAGTTTATATATGTACATATATACATATGTATTTAGCAGTGTATTTACTTTGCATACCAATACTGCACGCGTTTAGAATAAATATTTTCCACATTCATGCATAGCTGCATGCATGCATACATTCATACTCATACTCTTACATATATGCACACCGCATACATATGTATGCATTGCATACATACAAACCTACAAATAAACATTTCATAGCCAATTAAAAATCTTCTTTTTTTCAGGCCTTGTATCAATCATCAGCTAATCATCAATCTGTCAGTGATCTATTCGGATCAAACAGCTTTATCCATAGGTGCGATAATTCTAACAGCTTTTATGTTTACATACATATATATTCCATGATTTATCGTTTATAAAATGTAATTAAAAATCAGGCACGTTTGGCTAGGCGCACATGCAGACCTCCCTCTGGCAGCAAGACGGGCGCCGGATCAAAGCGAAATTGGACCTCCTTGCGTGGCGCGTGAACTAAATCGAAATTGGCCAAGACTTTGGCCACAGCCACTTTGGCATTTACTTTGCCCATGCGCAGAGCTGGAAGAGAGAAGGAATACATAGAGACATAAACATATATACATTTTTAGATAATAGAAAAGAGACACACCTATGCAATGTCTGGGACCCTCGCCAAAGGGCATATATGCAGTTTGGTCGTAGTTCATATTATCGGCATCAAAGCGATGCGGATCATAGTCCTCGGGATTGGGAAAGTAGTTGGCATCACGATGCAGGCCAAAGAGCGAGATCAATATGCCCGTGCCCTGCTTTATGGTGTAGTTCAAATCGGGCACCAAAAAATCCTGAGTGCACTCCCGATTGAGGAAGGGCAGACCCGGATATTTACGTATAGTTTCTGTTTGAATAAATAAGGATATTGAGCTGTGAGACATATAGAGATATATATCAAAGATACCCACCCATAATACACAAATCCAAGAATTTTAGATCCTGCACCGCCTCATAGGTAAACTTATCTCCTCTCTTCAGATGATGTCGCTCCATAACCGCATCCAATTCATCCCGTGCCTCCTTCAATAGCTCCGGATACATGGCCAGCTCGTAGAGCGTAAAGGCTGACGTAGCCGCCGTAGTCTCCGAACCGGCAATATAGAAGAGAAAACCCTGAGCGGCAATCTTATCAATGGACATGGCTTTCAGTTCCTCCCGCGCTGTTTCAACGTCCCACACCTCGTCGTCGTCATCGCCGATCTTGCCCGTGTTGCGCAGCCGTATGAGCAACTGCAGCAGATCCTTGCGTACGACATTGTTCTTCTCCCGGAACTCGACTGTATGCTTCATAATATCTCGCAACTTGGCCAAAACTTTGTTCTCAAATCCTATGCGATTCATGAGCTTTGCTAATCTGGGAATAAAAACAGGTAATCAGAGATGGATCGAGAAATGAACTAGTTTCAAATACTCACGGTGGAAATATTATCGTGGCCATGTTGTGAATTTTGAGCACAAGTCCGACCTCTGATAGAAGTGAATCGCTGAGAGCTCGAAACTCGTTCTTCGGATTGGTAAAACTATCGATTTCCAGTCCAAAGATCACCGATCCGATGATGTCTACGGCGTAGGTTGTGAGTATGGCCTTCATTTCAATTGATTCATTTGGGGCCTGCTCCACTATGCCCTGTAAATGCTGCACCAGTCGATCGCCCACATCGTCGATCGTACCAAACATTCCCTTGATCTTGCCGGAGGAGAAGGATGGCGTCAGTTTCTGGCGCAAGTTGCGCCATGAGGCGCCTTGCAAATTGAACAGATTGGCCGACAGAGGATCATGTTCCTCATCCACATACATGCCACGATCATGAAAGCTTGCAAATTCACTCGTCATGATCTGCCTCGCTAGCTGAGGATCACGGACCAGCAGCACGGGCTTATACATGACATAGAGTCCCACAATCTTTGAGCTGTGTCGTTCATAGACATCGCTTACGATCAAACCAAAGCCGCGTTGCCTCTTCAGCAGTTTGAGCATTACACCAAACGGAAATATAGCTGGCTCCTCTTCCACGCCCTCACGCTGCCAATAACTGTAAATGCGTCTTACATATTGCACCAACAAGGCCAAGAATATAGTCAGCAACAGAACCAAATACATGACGAAGCCGCTTCCAAACTGCCCTAACGAGGTATGCAGGCGAACTGAAGGAGAGCGTTTGTTACATTTGGATAATGCGATCCACTTGTAAATATAATCAAGCAATTCCAGCTGGAAACCGTAAAGCTTTCCTGCGATAAGCATTGGTCAGCCAGCAATCAACTGGAAGACTCTCTTTTTTTGCTGATTTGCTTTGAGCTTTTCGATTGGCGAACTTTTCGAGTTGCATTGGCGCTGAAATTAATTGAGAGCGTATTGTATGTATTCTTTGAGCATTGCATAGCTGCAGTTAAATTAACTTGTAAAGCTTAAAGCTTTCCATTGGAACTGGTTAAATTTTTGAATATAGAAAACAAAATACAATAAAATAGTTGAAAACTAATTAGAATCAGCTGAAAAATCTGTAATAAATAATTTAATCATTTATTTAATTGAGCCACTGATTTGATATATTTGATATATAGTTGCTATCTGTTATAAAATAGCTCATATTTGCATTCAAATGAATCACTGGTTCACAGCTTAGCAGATTCGAAGCTGAAGAACTTTTTTTAATAAATAAATTATATTTTAACTATGAAAATGAACCTGGAACTAGTTCTTTGAGAGTGCTGCACGCTGTTTGCCCAGCTTCTTTTCATCCAGTTGCTCCTTCTCGACCTTGTGGAAACGCTGCCAACGTCCATAGTCCTCCACCTCGGAGCGCTGCATGCGGAACAAAGCGCGTTTATACCAGCTGAGCGAGATGTAGCGGCCAATAAAGCATCCGCAGGCGCTGCAATAGTGATTAATGTCCTGTCGGCCACTCCAGCGAATGGGATTACTGAAAAGAAAGTAAAAAAATATATGAATTAAATGTGAAGCATATGGGTGAGGTATATTTACCAGCAGAGCACTTTATTCAGACAACAGGTGATCTTCTGCAGGCAGGTGACAGACTCGTACTCCACCTGACTCGTCTGCAGCTGCTGGCAGGCGGGGCAAACGAACTCGAGCGGCTCAGTGGGCAGGTGACCCACCTGTGGCACCTCAGAGATGCCATTGAAATCACAGGCGCTGCCGTTCAGACTCTCAGTGCTGTCCATTTGATGACAACGACGAACGCAGAGCAACTAAATGCAGATCAAAGAAATAGCCAAAGGCAATTAAATCTAAGTGAGAGAGAGAAGAGCAGAAAACAGAGAGAGAGAGAGAGAGAGAGAGAGAGAGGGAGAGAAACAGATAGAGAATGGGTGCTCTCTAAGTGGAGGCGTTGATGGAAATATGCGTGCTAATAACAAAAAAAATAGCTGAAAATTGGCAACAGCTGCGCGAATTTGTTTTTTTTTTTTTTTCCTTTATTATTTATAGAGCATTTGCAAAAAGTGTGACGACAACTTAATAAATTATAACTAAATGGGACGCCAGTGGAAGCCCAGATGTCCGCCACAGCTGCTGCAAAAGACGCGCTTGCTCTTCAGGCGGCTCTGCAGGCAGGTATAGACGCAGCTCAACGCAAAGATGGGAAAGCAGCTGGAAATCAAGAGTTGAGCCGTGAATGTGGAATATCTATAAATAGCATTGTAAAAGAAACGCACCAGGACAAAGCAGAGAGCAGGCAACTCAACTGACCCAAAGCTCCAGTCATTTGCACCGTCTCGGAGCGCGAGCGATGCTGGCAGAGCGGACAGCGCACGCGATAGGTGCTGGGACCAACGCTATAGAAGCGCAGCTGCGGCTTCACTGGAAGCTCTTCCTGCAGCTCCAACTGTTCCAGTGTGGCTGTGGCAGCGGACACATTGTCCAACTGCAGTTCGGCCGCCTGCGAAGCGTTTGACATTGCGACTGCGAGCAGCAACAGGCGGCAGCCCAAAAAGAAAGCACGAGAAAGGCATAGCAAACAGAAGTGTGAGAGAGGAGAGGGAAGGAAAGCGGCACAACAAGTGCCAGAGAGAAAAAGGAGAGCAGTAAAACAAATGTGAGAGAGCAAAAGGAGAGAGCAAGAGAGAGGAGTGAGCAAGAAAATCAAAAAATTACTCAGGCACTCAGCGAGCACATCTTCAATACAAATTAAAATACAAAACAAAAGTAAAACAAAACATTTTTCATCTTTTTTTCTGGCATACAGGGTCAATTGGTGCTTAAAGATTAACAAAATTCATACAAGAAAAAATTTAACTAGAAAAAAAGTATACTTAAAAACAAACAAAATGTTAGCTAAATGCGTGTGTCATTGACGCTTCCAGGCGCCCAGAAGATAGCCACACTTGCCACAAATCACCTTGCACTCGTCCTTGGCGCGACGCATGCAGCATGGATAAATGGGCAGCAAAGCGAAACAGCTGAGACAGAAATCAATTGAAAAAGTAACAGTAAAAGTTAAGTGAGAAAACAAACAAATTACATTAACCTACCACATGGTGAGTAAGCGTTCCAGTCGCACGCCCTGCTCATGCAGTCGCTCGTTGCACTCCGGACAGTACATTTGCCGCAAGCAGCTGATGTTGGTCACTGATGGCGGCGGCGGCGATACCTTCTCGGCCAGCTGGCCCGTTGAATTTGATTTCTTGCAGAAGTAAAAGTCCGTCTCATCATCCGTGTCGCCATAGCCATAGGGATAGCCACGATGCATGGGCAGTGTTTTTGTTGTTCTCGACTGCAGCAGCTCGTCCAGCGCCTGCACCGACTGTTGCTTGGTGTACTTTCGATCGCCATTCAAATTGATCTCCACCAGATCAGAAGGGCATGCTTCTATGGATGCTGGGTGCTGGATGCTGAACCTCAGTTGCCGGCTCATGTCGGATGCGTACTGCGACGCCTGTCGTGCGCAAGTGTTTCTTATTTGATTTAAATTTGGGTTAAAGTACCAGACGCGTTAAGAAACAGATGAAACGAAACACAAAAACAATAAAACATTGGCTCAATGTTTGTCAAGTAATTTTTTTTTTAAAACCAGTTGTTGGTATTTTTGCGGCTACTATTTTCATATTTATTATATTTCTTTGTATTTAGTTTTCTGCTCTTCGAACTATTTTTTATCATATTTGCTTAACACTATTTTCATGGCTTCAAATGTTAACGTTTGAACTTGAAAGCGCCAAGGCAAAACTGCAAAAGCAAAAGCCACTAGAAAAGCTTTCACCAGACAGCCAAAAAAGCTCTCGCGTGGGTGAAAAAATAAATAACAACAGCGTAACATGTTTTGTAGTGAACTGCAGTTGCGCGTAGGCTGCGTGTGTGTGTGTGTGAGTGCGTGTAGTCTGCCTCAGCTTTAGCAATTGCTGCATCGCCACTCTCTGAGAGCGTAAAGTGCTCACTCTCTGATCAGTGACTGTTGTTGTTGTAGACAAGTGAACTGATTTGCAAAACAAGCAATGGCTTGGACTGCGCCCAATTAGAGAATGCTTGAAAGTCACATATGTGGCCCTTGGGCAGTGCTGTTGTTGTTTTTATTATTTTGTTTTCTTCCTATTTTCTCAGCTTTGAACTGTACATTTAATTATGCGTTCTATTTTAACTTGCGCTGAAGTCGTTTAAGTCTGCTTACATTATGCATTGAGCGTCTAGTGGTTTCTGCACAGTGGGCGATTGATTAAAAGTTTTACATTTATTAAGCTGGGTTGTTTGTATGTTTGCTGAAAAGTTGCTATCACTATACTGTTTTTTAACAGTAACTATTATAATACATATACCAATTAATTTAAATACATAATCATTTCTATCGCCTATAGTATTTTATCTTGTCTTACGCTGTGTTTAATATTCAGAAAAAGTACATTGGTTTGTTAAGAACTTATTCAGATTTATAAGTGTCAAGATTAGATAATAAATAATATTAATATTAAAAAGCGTATATTAGTATGTCAACAACATGTTGAGCAGATTTATGTCTCAAGATTAGATAATAAATAATAAACTGCTCAGTTTGAAAATAATTTTAATAGCTACACCCACTGTCATATTATATTTTTAACAGTTGATATGCCGATATCCCATTATCAATCTATAAATATCATTAGCTCTAGATCACTCTACAAACAGTGTGTGCAACAGTTGTGTCTCTTTGTCATATTCATTTTCCCATATCAATATTTATATATTGTGAAATACTCAATGTAAGTCTCATTGAACTCGAACACAACAAAGTATTACACAAAAGACGTCACAGCCACTGTGACTCAGAGACTTTACAGATACAGAAATTTCAGCTGATCTCTATATATATACATATATGTATTTGTGGGATGAGCGGAAACAAGCTAACAAACAGCCAAAATTTTACTAAGCCTAATTGCTTGCACAAAAGTTTGCTCGAGTCTAATCGCTGAGCAACGGCAACAAAAGCAACAGAAGCAGCTGATAAGATACGCACGAATTGGCTTGAATAGGGCAGCCAGATATAGCAAAAGTAAATTAAAGTCAAGTAAAGTCAAGTATAGTTAACAGCCAATTCAGTCGAACGACAGCCAGCAAGCCGTGCAGTCGAGCTGCACAAGGAGAGTGGAATACACAGTGAGAGAGCGAGAGCGAGTGAGAGAGATAGAGAGATACAGATTTATTCAGCAATGGAGAGCAAACAGCCACCGCCATATAGCGCAATGCCGCAACCGCAGCCTGGCTATACGCCCGCACAGACCTATCAGCCCTATCCGAGCGGACCCACACAGCCACCGCTGTATCCACCGATGCCCCAGCCGCCCCAGCAGTCCACCGTGATCATACAGACAACAACCACATCCAATTTGGTGCCCATCGGCAGTGGCCCGACACGCATACGTTGCCCCTCCTGCCATGCCGAGGTGGTGACAACTGTTAAGAGCACACCCTCTGGTCGAACACATTGCTGGGCATTGATACTGTGCCTGTTCGTGTAAGTTGAGATGTGAATATGTGCACGTATGTGTGTGTGTGAGTGGTGAATCAGCTGTAGATGCAAGTGACATTCGCTCAAAAACAAAATAAGCCAGACAGACTGCTTATCGAAATGTGTGTGCTGAGAGCGCGAGAGAGCAAGTGCGTAGAGAGAGTGTAGAGTCTACATTGTAGAGATATGAATGTTGTATGTGTATGTGTATGTGTGTATACGCGTAGCTTTACTATCTCAGCTGGAGTTTAGTTAGATAAGGCATAATAACAAATATGATCAAATGTGGAAGAAAAGAGTAGAAATAAATTGTTTTTTGTAAAGCTTTAGCTATATATAAATGTAATATAAAATAATAAATTATATTATAATATATAATATAAGAACTGACAATAATATACATATATTATTCATTTCTGCTCTTCTTCTTCTTCTTCCAGCTGCTGGCCCTGTGTCTGTATACCCTATTGCATGGATTCCTGTCAGAATGCCAATCACTATTGCCCCAATTGTAGCTCCTACATAGGCACCTACGAGAACTAAAAACGAAAAAAAACCGATAAATACACACACATAGACATATGTATGTACATATATACATATTTATAAACAGAAATATATATATATATATATATAAACATATGTATATGTACACGTGTGTAAACTACATTATCTAATTAAGCTTATAGATCTTAACTCTGGATACATTATTGTATTATTTAAATATACATTGTTTTTCATACGAGTAGAACGAGTAAATTATTACGTATACGCCATGTTGTTCTATTTTAATTTCTTTCTTAACTGATTTAATTATATATATTTTTTATATTTTTTGTTATGAGCGCTTCTTTTGTTATTCTCGGTTTATAATAAAAATGTATAAATAAATAAAATGCTTTAAACACTAGTTATCGATTTTATTAATCGATTTTTGTTCTTTTTTTCTGTTCGGCGCACATGATATTCTTATCTTCTTTTCTAGGCTGACAGATTGTTTTATACTAGGAAAAACATACTTGGAATGATAAGAAAGTAAGTGTATAGGAAATACCTACTGTTGCACTGATATGATAGACTATGGCATACCCTGTATTTTAGTTTTAGTCTGCTCAAATATGATAGACTATGGCATACCCTATATTTGTATGGATAGATAGTAAATTAGGGTCATGATTGACAAATTTAACAGACGACAGCTTTATTCTATTTTATATACTGCACAAATATGATAGTCTATAATATACCCTACATAAATAGTTAGAAAATATAAATATTAATAACAAATATAAAAAAAATTTGAAACTTTCTAGAACCTAATCAGCTTATCTAAGCATAAAAAAAAAAATACAGACTTCATTCACTAAATTCCTGAATGCTCTATCCATAAATTTTAATCTGATCTCAAGTTGATTCGCACTTCTTTGAAATGAGTCAACTCCAAGAGCTGTAAATAGCTGAAATGGAAATTGTTTTATAGACCACTTAAAGGCATGAGTCATGCAAGCATTTTACGATCCTTAACTCTAAAATGGGTATATATATAATACATATACATTATTATAAATGCTCATGTGGGCAATGTGCTAAGCTTGGACAGCTAATCAGCTAAGTAATAAAACAAAAAACTCCCACTTTTGTTTTTTTTTTTCTAGCTCTGTCTCTCTCTCACTCACTCTCTCTGCGACTCTCGTTGTCTGCCCTTTTGTTATCAGGCATAACCACGCCTGGTTAGATAAGCGCATATCATATCGAAATGTAGCTTCGGTAGCTTCACTATATATGCCTCAGTTATTCAGATATCATCGAACAGTTAACGTCGACCGTTGAAAAAACTTGTTGAGGCAGCAAACATGAGTCAAGGATATACGCCCGCCCAGACCTACCAGCCCGGTGCACCACAGGTGATCATACAGACGACAACCACTACAAATGTGGTGCCCATCGGCAGCGAGCCGTCGCGAGTTCAGTGTCCTTCCTGCCACGCGGACATCCTGACAACTGTGAAGCACACCCCAACCGGACGCACGCATTGCTGGGCCCTGATCCTGTGCCTCTTTCTGTGAGTTGAGCAAACACAAGTGATTCAAAATTCAATCATTGACTCACCAATGAATCATCGTCTGTGCAATCAGTGAATATGTTTTCAATTGCTTTTTTTCTAATTGCATTTTTGTTTCTATATTTTTCTCGCTCTGCTCTTTGCAGCTGCTGGCCCTGCGTCTGTGTGCCCTACTGCATGGACTCCTGCCAAAATGCGGAGCACTCGTGCCCCAACTGCGGCGCCTACATTGGCACCTACGAGCAATAAAGTATTAACTAATTATAAGCAACGATTTGTCTATTTAATATGCTAAGCTAAACGACTTTAAATAAAAGCCACGAACGATCATCATCAATCGAATCAAGGATATAAATTTGTTTCCATTGGAATGTGAATAAGTTTAGTTTCTATGATAAATATTTAAATATACATGTACAATATTGCTAAACAGTCTCTATATAAGCACAACTTCTTCCGTTGCTTCTCTCTGCTTTAACTTTGGCATTGCATAAACTTTGTTGAGTCAACTTTGATTATGACTAAGAATAGAGGCTAAAATGCACTCACTTTGCTCTAAGTACTTTTATTACTATTATTTCTAGTTAAACGTGCCTCAAGTTGCTTCAAGAGAACTTATCACAATTTCTATTGTATTCTGTATATATATATGCCGTATCAATTGCTAGGCTCTATCAATATGCCCTATAAAGCTATTACAAATAGTTACTTTTGCTGCTATCTCGCTCCCACTTACACACACACACACACACACTCTCTCTCTCTCTCTCTCTCTCTCTCTCTCTCCCACTCGCTCACTCTCTCTATCTCTGTGTCCCTATCACTTTCTCTCTCTCTCCCACTCACTCCCACTCACTCTCTCTCTCTCTCTCTCTCTTTCATTTCAAGAACTGATGAATACAAAATTTGACCAAATATATCAAAAATGTTTAATAGGCATTTGCTGATAATACGGAATATCACAAAATGCCCATTAAACTGACACTTCACACCAATTATTGGCACTTTGTCATGTTTCAAAGGTAGAACAGGTGTAGCCGCTCACCTTTTTGGCACTAAAAATCCCCGAATTCCGAGAGCTGAAGTTGAGCTAAATCTAATCTAATGTGACTTTACCAGATAAGTTCGATATCAGTTCGACATTTTGGCCCATTATCAATATTAACAAACAGCGAGGCTAAGTCAGTAAAACAATAAACACCAAACCGAAAGGTTGACTAAGAACGAATTTGTAAATACAAATATATATATAGTATATATAGTATATATAGTAATATATAGTAATAATTGGATTAAGATGGAAAAACAGGATCCACCGCCGTACACTGAGCAGCCAATGCCACTGCAATCACAGCAACCACAGCAACCACAGCAACCACAGCAAGCACAACAACCACAACAACCACAGCAGCCACCGCAACCTCAGATGGATGCAGTGCCTCCTGCTTTGCCGGCACAGACAACGCCTCAGGCGCAAGTTCGTTTTGTGCCCGCCCAAACCTATCATCCGTATCCGGCCGGGCCCACCCAGCCGCCCTTATATCCGCCCATGCAACAGCCGCCAGGCCACTCCACAGTCGTCATCCACACAACGCTGCCGCAGCGCGTGCCCGTGGGCAGAGATCCAACATTCGTGCGCTGTCCCTCGTGCCAAAACGATGTGGTGACCCGCATCGAGGCCACGCCCACGGGACGAACGCATCTGTGGGCAATGGTGCTATGTCTAGTCGGGTGAGTTGATAGCGCCCACCCAACGGGCATTCAGGTTGAGTCAGTTAACGCAGCGAAAATGGCAAAAAGACCTTCAATCGAAATATTTATGAGCTTGTTAAACCTGTGCGCCTTATCAGTCATGTTTTTATTTACGTATAAACTAATGTTCTGCCTCTGCTCTCTCCCTCTCCCTCTTCAGCTGCTGGCCCTGCGTCTGTGTGCCCTACTGCATGGACTCCTGCAAGCAGTCGAATCACTATTGCCCCGTCTGCAATGCTTTCATAGGCAGTCGATCCATATAGAAGAGAACTGACCTAATCAAGCCATGCAAATAACTTATTTATTACTAAACAGGCTTTGCTGATTAATAAACTAAACTACAGGAAAAACATTTTGTTTTGATAAGAATTCTATTATATATATTACAAATACTATATATCTGCTTTTTATTTTTATTCTTATTTTTGTGTTGATAAGAATTCTATTATAAATATTAATAATACTAAAATAAATATCTATTTAATTCAACTGCCTATTTAAATTGTATACCTAAAGGTAGGCATTAAACAGCTTTTTTCGCCGCCTGAAAATAGGCAATAAAATGTTTTATGTTTATGAGCATTTATACATAATTTTCTAAACAAAATTAATATCTTAGACTCCCTTTCTATTTGCTATACTCACTTGTTAAATACCAAATTTGTATTCCCTCTACTCACCACATATTTGTTTACTGGGTTATGTTCATGAATCTGCATTTCTATTGTCATTCCGTTTTGTGCAGGCAATAAAATATTTTGCTTTGTTTTTTTTTTTTATATGGTTTGCGACTTGACTAATTCAAGCCGTTTTGCTCAACTGCCATTCAAGTATAAGTTTATTAAACTAAAAATGTTAAAAATTACACAGTAGAATTATACATTATACAAAACTAAGAGCCTAATATCTTTTTCCATTTACTAAAGTAGACTCTTTTTAAATATTATATAAATACGTCTTAATTGCACTCACCACATATTTGTTTACTGGGTTATGCTCATGGATCTGCATGGATTTGCAATTGTCACTGTTCAATTCCGTTTTATGCAGCAAACGTTGACATGATTAGACTAGTCATCTCGCTCCCACTGACTGCTTAAGGCTTCCTACAGAAGAAGTTCGGTTATTTTTCAGCGTCACTCATTCCGTTTTGTGTGCTCTTGCGAAGAAGTCGCCGGCCGCTTTGTCTACCCATCGCATACTATTTCCAGGAGAAATAAAAAGAAACTAAAGTTTATAATTGGAAAGGTAATGAGTGTGTTTATAGAACTAAATGTAAAAGTGCGCAGTGAAGTTATATACATATTATATTTGAAGTGCATAACTGAAATATGCATATGTATATATTGTATATATTTGTATGAGTGTGTGTGTGTATATGCACAAGCTCTGGCGTGCAAATGCACTTAAATGCATATCTATGTATATATGTACATACATATGCATGCATGTACGTATGTACATATATGTATGCATCTGTGTGTGCACGCGCTCATATTACGGTTCTTCCCCAGCTATTTGAGTAAATGCAGCATAATTGTAATAAAATATTTACATATACAATCTTTGTTGTTAGCCATGGATTACAGCAAATTGCCTCCGCATCCCCCACCGTATTCTCCGGAGCAGCATGGTGCAGGACCAAGTGCTCCACCAACTGAAATGATTCATACGCCAGTGGCAACGCCACCACGTAACGGTGTTCAGGTGGTCCAAACGAATGTGACCGTTGACAGCTCTGGCCTGACAACCTGTCCCAAATGCCACAAACGGATCATGGTGCGCATGAAGCGCCATGCCACAGGCACAACATATTTGTGGTCAGCAGTGCTCTGTCTCCTATTGTGAGTAGGAAATTGCGAAATTTTCAAAGAAAGTCTAATTGTCAATTACATTACTCTCTCTCTCTCTCCTCTCTATCTCTTTGCCTTTGCAGCTGCTGGCCATGCGTCTGTTTGCCATGCTGCTGCGACTGGGGCTACCAAACGAGCCCAGTATGCCCCAAATGTAATAATCGCTTCTAAAGCGATGCCGTCGGCGAGAGGAAACTGCTAGCTTCTCCAATAGCAACAAGCAGAGCTCCATATTATATGCCAAACATACTTATATATTCCTTATACAATATATATTCCAAATATGCTTACATCAGCTCAAATACATACATATGTATATGTATATGTATATACAGCAGAAAACAAATCAGATAGACTCTTGAAATGAAACCATCGCGTGAAGCTTCATTCGCTTCGTTCCATTAACATAAACAATAGCAATATCTGAATTTAATGTAAACAAAGAATTTACTGAAGTATTTCACATAAACACATAAGCAACTGTAAACTTTCTTAATAAAATTACCGTTGAACGTTGAAGTTATCCAAACTCTGAACTCAAGTTGCTAAGCTCATGTTGCAGCAGCATGCGCGCAACATTGTTGCCAACAGCCATTGCCCTGGCACTGTGCTCAAAGCGCTATTAATATAGACTAAAATGCAGCTGAAATGGCAATATTTGGCAATAAAAATAATTGAAATGCTTAAAATTTGTATATTTATAGAAATCATATTTAATTTAAGCATTACTCTCTCTCTCTCTCTCTCTCTCCTCTCTATCTCTTTGCCTTTGCAGCTGCTGGCCATGCGTCTGTTTGCCATGCTGCTGCGACTGGGGCTACCAAACGAGCCCAGTATGCCCCAAATGTAATAATCGCTTCTAAAGCGATGCCGTCGGCGAGAGGAAACTGCTAGCTTCTCCAATAGCAACAAGCAGAGCTCCATATCATATGCCAAACATACTTATATATTCCTTATACAATATATATTCCAAATATGCTTACATCAGCTCAAATACATACATATATGAATATATATATACAGCAGAAAACAAATCAGATAGCTACTCTTGAGACTCTTGAAATTAAACCATCGCGTGAAGTTTCATTCGCTTCGTTCCATTAACATAAACAATAGCAATATCTGAATTTAATGTAAACAAAGAATTTACTGAAGTATTTCACATAAACACATAAGCAACTGTAAACTTTCTTAATAAAATGACCGTTGAACGTTGAAGTTATCCAAACTCTGAACTCAAGTTGCTAAGCTCATGTTGCAGCAGCATGCGCGCAACATTGTTGCCAACAGCCATTGCCCTGGCACTGCGCTCAAAGCGCTATTAATATAGACTAAAATGCAGCTGAAATATTTGGCAATAAAAATAATTGAAATGCTTAAAATTTGTATATTTATAGAAATCATATTTAATTTAAGCATAGTCTTAAATTATTCTGTTGCATGTTTTGTTGCTGCGCATTTAAATGTGTACCCGACCACTGTGCAATGCTGCTGGTTAACATGACAACAAACGGCTGTCCGGGCGACTTATCTGCGTTGCGAACTTCAAAACGATTTCGCTGCCACAACGCGCAACAAGTTCGCAAAAGAGTCTACAAATCTAGAAATAAACCGAAAACGAGATATATAAACATATATTATATATATAAATATAAATTATAAACAATGTGAGTGATACGACTTTGCAGCTGGCAAAATTATTAACTTAAAATATTTAAATGGAATGTGAAGATTGTTTATTGTGTGTGCGTGTTTCTGTGTGAGTGTGTGATTAACGCCTAAATGTAGGCAATAAACTAAAGAGACAAGCCTTAGCATTATACATTATTTTTATGCTTGTTCACGCAGTGAAGAGAGTTTATTAGTTTTGTGAAATATTCGAATAGCTTTCCGTATTGATCCATTATTATAAAATTTGCAGCATTTATTGGTTGGTAACCTAGTCTTATATTGTGCCAAGATTCTCGCGCTGCGCCCAAGAATTTATCTTCAACAGAATTTTATATATTTCTTCTATAATATAATATCATATATATAGGTTGCTGCTCACTACCTTTATTGATTCACTAAAAAATATAGATGGGGGCGTGGCACATTGAACAATACCATATATTCCAAAATTATAGAGCTCTAGCAGCATAATTTGACAGTTACGCTACTGTAACTGCCCCCCTCTTAAGGTTCATACATATATATTACAATGCACTATGTATGATATATCATACATGATATATTATATATCATGTATTATATATGATATATTATATACGATAAATGTGGGCGTATAGCAAATCGGAAATATGAATATATTTCACAATTTTTCATTGATATATGATATAATCTAGGCATAAAGCAAATGGGAAATATGATATTTGATATATGATGAATGATATATGATAAGTCTACGCGTATAGCAAATCAGAAATATCGAAATATTTTAGAATCGTTAAATTTCATTAGCATTATGGAAATATGGTAAATATATATGTAAATATAGAATTTTTTGTATTTTTAGAGCTATAAACCAGTAAGAAGCAGTCAGTCATGCATTTAGCATTGTTTTATTTCCTGTCCAGTTAATGAAGGATAACGAAACGCGCCCAAAAAATACAAAGGCCACGCCCTTGCCCATCTGAGCAGGGTGGCCATGTTATGCGAGGATTGTTGGCAGGGTTAGGTACACTGAAGTGTGAAGTTTATGTACAGAAACTTTAGTTGTCTGTGCTGACCAAAGAGGCCCCCAGGTGGGTGGCTAGGAGTATTAGCTATTCTCTGGTTTTTTTTGGACAGTTCTTATGAATGACGACATCTTTACACTTTCGCTGACATCACGCTGATGAGATGGGCTTTTGAGTATAATTTGCCTGCTGCATGCCAACTCAATTAGCCACTATCAGGGCAGAGATTAGCTATCATTAGAAGTCATGTGAGAGTGCAGTTGTTTTCAAAAATGGGCTTTCCAGATGTCAAAGCAGCGATTGCAATGGCCAATGCACGCGACTGGCCTAAAGTCAAGGTCAACACCAACTCTAAATCAATAACAACTCACTCTCTATTTATATATATATATATATAGCCAACATGTCAACACCTGTCGGACCGGAGCCAAGCAGCGTAATCTGCCCCAATTGCCATCAACAGGTGACCACGCGCACTGAGGCCAAGGCCACAACTAAAACTCATTTATTAGCCCTCATACTGTGCGTGCTCTGGTAAGACATCAATTCAACTAGCTATATACTATATAGTCAAGCTAACTAACTAACTGGCATTTAATTTGCGTTGGCTTTGCTTTCAGCTTGTGGCCCTGCGCCTGCTGTTTGTACTGCACGGATTGTGCCCGCAACACGGATCACTTTTGTCCCTCGTGCAACAATTTCGTTGGCAGCTATGAGCGTTGACGTGATTTCAGATAGTTTAGCTATATAAACATATATATTAGATATATATCATGTATAGCTAGATGATATATGCACAGCTGCATAGCTTTGAATGCAGGCGAAATGATTTCATTTATTTTTCACACTTTCTAGCTAAAAAAGTAGCTGTACAATAAGTACAGTCAAGCTTCGCTCTAATGCACATTTTTTATGTACTTACAATTTGCTATGCCAAAAATACCTCTAACTCTAATGTTAACTAATATAAATTGCATTTTAGTAACGAGTTTGCCGGAAACTGTTCTATATATATTATATATTTATATAATATTCTAAAACAATATATCTACATATATATATATATAATAAATTATAAATTTTTATTATAAAAATATAATAATATTATATATATATATATATATATATATATATAATTTTTGAAATATAAAAGAAGCGTACACTAAGGCGACAAAATAAAAAGTTTTAAAACATATTTATTATAAAAGTTTAAAAAGTTAGGAAAAATATTTATTGTAAAAAATATATAAAAATACTTTAAAAAAAAACCTAAAAAAATGTTTTTAAAAATTAATTATTCATTACAAAAAATTAATTAAGTTCCTCATGTTCAATAGGTTGAGGATAAAATAAAAAAACAAAACTTTCATAATTAGAAAAAGCTTAATAAATGTTTTAAAATTTTAATTATTTATTTAATAAAATTCAAAACAATTTCCCATTTTCAATAAATTTCAAGAGTATAACAAAAAAAAACTTGTTCAGCATAAAATAAAAACACAAAACAAATTATGAATTTTATTTGTTAACTATTTTATTATTAAACATAGCAAATATAGCCTGATTTCCCAAACTTATTAAATTACGGTAAACAAAAAAAAAAAAAACAAAAAAAACAGAAAGTTGTTAAAAATGTTGTTTAAATTCTGAAATAAATAAAATTGTACTTATTTTTTTATTTAATACAATTTATACTACATTATAAAAATACAAGCAAAAAAAAAAGAAAGAAAAAACATAAAAAAAACTACAAAATATTAAAAGTAAAAAAATTTATAATGAAAGTCAAATGAAATATTTATAGAAAAACCTGCCCAAAAATATACAAAATATGTTTAAAGGTTTCTAATTTTTTATTTAAATTCCAAAATAAAACAAATTGTAATTTTACAGCCTAAAGAGATCTTGCTCCTAGCCAGCTTTGCTTATAGACAATTGCGACTGTTTAGCTCCACTGCATTTAATGTTTACACCTCTGCAATTAGCTTGATGTAAGTCGAATAGAATTTCCCATTTTCTTGATTGAGTGCTTTACGCCTTCGCGCAAAATAAACAAATGACGAAAAATGGAATGTGAATTATTTCTAAATGGGTCGATATTAGGCGTTAATCGCGCATACGCAGCGTGTGCCAACTGCTTGACTATAAAAGGCCGTTGAGAGCCTGGCGATGCTCATCAAAGAGTTTAGCATGGAAATGGATCTGAAGCCGCTGGGTCTTAGCTATATGACAAGTGCACCAGGTGCACCAGGTGCTCCAAGTGTAGTCCAGCCAATGGCCACAGCTCCTGCTCCTCCTCCTCCTGCTGCTCCACCTACTGTGCTGCTGGTGAATGCAGCAGGTAAGTGATGAATGTTTGGATGAACCACTTGAAACTCTTATCAATTACTGCCACAGCTGCAACACCACTGGGACCTGAGCCACAGCGCATGACGTGCCCCAGTTGCCACAATGTGATGCAAACGCGCCTGGAGCTGCGCTCCAATAAAAACACGCATCTCATTGCCATCGTGCTCTGCCTAACCGGGTGAGTCAGTTGAATATATATCTATATATATATACCTGTACTAACTATATTTAGTATTTACTTATATTCTATATTCTCCCTCTCTTTCAGCCTATTTTGCTTGGTTCCTTTGCCTTATTGCCTCAAGAGCTGCCGCAGCCTTTACCATTATTGCAGCTGCTGCAATCAGTATTTGGGCAAAGCCGCCAACTAATTGTCATCCGTGCTAAGCCCTAATTAAAATCAAAATCAATTAAATGGGAAAAACAAGCTTTAATTGTGTTTCAGTTGCTGATTGCTGATATGCTCAATTAACAAAGTTAACACAGGTGAACTACAAACAACATTAGCGCAACAGAGAATCGAACCACATTTAGTTTAGGCTATAAATACATATACAAATAATACCAAAATATACACACACATACATACATACATAGAGTTGTCTTAATAGGAGCCGAGTTAGCGGGAATTACGAGGGAACAGCAAGATATCGGCTTAAGAACTTTCTTTTACTCTTTCTGTATTAAAAGGCAAGCAATTAGGTTTTCAATTAAATCTTATAGAGTAATTAAATCAATAAAGAGTGGCATAGTCGGGAGTATCCGGCTATGCAATCCTGCATTGAGCTTTTCTCATTCTGTGATATATCCATAGAAACCTACACAGTAAGTTAAGTTGAAATCTCTAGAGAACTAAAGGGTCCCTAAGTTGAAGCAACTTCTTATATCGATTATTATCGATAAAAGAGAAGAGAGAAAAGTTATTCCAAGAAAAAGAGAAGCTTATCGGTGCACAAGTCTCTTGCTTGTATGGCTTAGGAGCCAGATGGATAAATGTCAGATGGAAGCGATAACTTAGAGGAGCTGACCCACGCTCAACATAGATTATCGTCTTGATCAAATGGAACAGGCATTTACCTAGAATTCATTCACATTTTCAACTGAATGCAGGCTATGCTAATATTTATTTAACGAATTTACTTCAAGCTGAGCTTCATTAATTGCTAATAACATTATGACTCAATTATTATTGTGCTTGGTGAATGAATTGAAGCGAAATGTAAAATGAATTTTTAAAACAAGTTCAGTTTCGAGTTATTAAAATAATAGTTCTATTATTAATACAATTATATCTAATAATATTTATTTACCATGTTTCAAGCAAAACTTCAATAATAGCTACTATGTATTATTATGAGTGAGTCACTATTGTGAATGAATGAATTTATACTGAAATTAAATGAAAAATTTATTTAAATAAGCTCATTCAATTTTGAGCTATTAAAAATATTTCATTATTAAAATAAGCAAAATATAAATATAGATAAAATTGTTTAAATATTAATATAAATAAAAATCATTAAAAAATTCATATAAATATGAAATAATAAAATAAAAAATTTATGTATATAATTATATGAATATAATTTTTTATATATATATTCATATAATTATATAATTTGTATACATTTAATATAATTATATACATTATTATAGTGACATTTTATTTGTATTTTTGTTTTGTTTTTATGGAACTAATATACCCCACTTGATGTTATGGCCAATGTATGAGCTTACTCTTTAAATGATAACTGTGAGTCATAATCGTTATCCTTGCCTTGCGGACACTTTCCGCTGATAGTTAGGCATTAAGCTGGATAACGACAACAAAGTGACTTTACTATAGACACCCACACATAGGGCAATGCACACACACACACACACACACACAGACACCTATTGGCAGCTCAGGCAATGGCTGAGCAGTGAAATTTCACGCTGCTCAGTTCCAAAGCGAATCGCAAGCGAAGCAGACCTCCAACGGAAGCGAACAAGTGAACTAGTGAACCAGTAAGCCGGTGAACTAGTGAGCCAGTGAACTAGTTCGTCATTTAAACTCTTCGACTAAGAACTTGTTGAATCGGAATGACATCGAAACCGAATCTCTATCCATCGACGGCAGATGCTCCGCCTCAATATGGAGACGTAAGCGCTCCGACGATGATTCCGGCCGAATCGTTGCCGCCCTCCGTGATAAACGTGCAACAGCCGCAGGTCTATATGCAAGGTTAATGAATGTTTGGCCAACAGGCTGGAACAACTAACTGTTAACGTATTTATTACCACTAATATAACCCAATCAGGTGGAGCACAGAATCATTTGGGCCGTGTGCCAACGCTCGCTGTCTGCCCCTCGTGCCACGCCCGACAGCAGACGACGGTGAGCCACGAGCCCAGCACCAAGACGCATCTATTGGCATTACTTATTTGCCTAGTGGGGTGAGTCCTTTATCTCTCTCTCTCTCTCTATATATATTTATATGCTGTAACTATGTCCTTGCAGCGGCATCTGTTGCTGCTGTGTGCCCTACTGCGTGGACTCCTGCCAGAGTGCTGTGCACACCTGCTCCAGCTGCGGCGCCTTTATAGGCACCTACCAGAACTGAGGTTCAAGCAACGGATTACAACAACAACAACAACAACAACAAAAACAAAGATGTTTAACACCTTTTAGCATTGCAAATGAAATTCGTAAAACAAAACCAAAATGATTAAAAATAAACTTTCTAAACAGATATAACAGTTCCGATATGATATTATAGTACCTATATATGAGCACATGATATAAATGACTTGATATGATATATTTGTTATACAATAAAAAAATTAAAATAAAATAAAAAAATAATAATAAATAGTTTTGAAAAATATAGAAGACTTGATCAGTATATGGAGTATAAAGGAAAATTCAATAAGATTCAGATCCTATAGATTCCATTAGGCTATGCAGATATTCTGTGCTATATACCTAATACTGATATTATATAATATTAGAGCTTTATATATAATATATACTAGCTATAGATCTATCAATAGATTTTTACAAAGTACAGCTGTCGGCATATTACAGCTATATATTTGGCATCTCTATAGCTATAACAGAGCTATAGATAATCAATAGCTAAATATGAATTATATAGTTTTATACCCTGAATGGGAAATCAGGTTATAATGGTTTTGTTGAATGTGTGTAACAGGCAGAAGGAGGCGTGGCAGACCCCATAAATATATATATTCTTGATCAGGGCGACGAGCTGAGTTGATTTAGCCCTGTCCGTCTGTCTGTCCGTCTGTTTGTCTATCTGTCTGTCTGTGTAATTGTCCGCTTTCTGTTTGAGTGGCTCCCTAATTTTGATAATGCATAAACAGCTCAATTCCTATAAGTAGGATAGAAAAAGACAATTTTAAGACCTTTATATGTCTGTAGTAATATTTATATTTGAGTAAAACTTATTTATAATGCTTGATACAGCAGAATGCATTCTCATTGGCTATTGGTGGGGAAGACAAAATATTCTTGAACCCTTCTTCTCTGTTTGTTTGCCTGTTAATCTGACCGTATGTCTGTCTGTATAACTGCAAATCTGTCTGTCTCTCTCTCTCTCTCTGTCTTTATCTCCAAATCTGTCTGTCTGTCTGTCTCTCTGTCTGTCTGTCTGCCTAACTAAAGCAAGCAACGAAATTGAGCTGCAGAAGATCATTTCTGCTGTCTTTATGTATTCAGCAATATTTGTTTACATTTACATTCAAGTTGAACTCATTTAGAATGCTTGAAGCAGCAGAGAGTGTCCTCATTGGTCACTTCACGATCGACTGCAGCGAGCGCAACTCGACGCAGGCTCAACATTTGAGCGCGCCTTGGAAATTGAGTGCAAGTCGCCCTATATAAAGAGCAGCAGCTGCAGCATTTCTTCAGTCGTCCAGGCCCGGTGGGGGTCAGTAGTGCAGTGCAGTAAAGTGAAAGTGAAAGTGAAAGTGAAAGTGAAAGTGGAAGGTGGAAGGAAGTCTGGCGAGGTAAGTACTTTATTTGTTAATAATGTTAAGTACTGTAAGCACAATTGTAATAGTTAAAAATAATTGTTAGTTATAAGACTTAGAAAAATTTAAAGACTTGGAAAAATGGAAAGACTTGGAAAAATGGAAAGACTTAGGAAATTAGGAAGACTTAGAAAATTTGAAAGACTTAGAAAATTTTAAACACTTAGAAAATTTTAGAAAAATGGAAAGACTTAGAAAATTAGGAAGACTTAGAAAATTTGACAAGACTTAGTAAACTTGAAAGACTTAGAAAATTAGGAAGACTTAGAAAACTTGAAAGACTTAGAAAATTTAAAAGACTTAGAAAATTTTAAGGACTTAGAAAAATGAAAAGACTTAGAAAATTAGGAAGACTTAGAAAATTTGACAGACTAAGTAAACTTGAAAGACTTAGAAAAATTTAAAGACTTAGAAAATTAGGAAGACTTAGTTAACTTGACAGAATTAGAAAACTGGAAAGACTTAGAAAACTTCAAAGGAATAGAAAATTTAAAAGACTTAGAATATTAGGAAGACTTAGAAAACTAGGAAGACTTAAAGAATTAGGAAGAATTAAAGTACCTGACAAACTTTAAAAACTTGAAAGACTTAGAAAACTTGGAAGACTTGAAAGACTTAAAAAACTGGAAGACTTAAAAAACTTAGCGGACTTTAACTGCCAGAAGAATTATATTTTCTAAATAATTATCGCAAGTACTTTCACAAAAAATGTACACTAACTTATTATCTAAGGGTTCAGGGGAACTCGTAGTCGAGCAGTCTCGACTAGAGCATTCTTACATGTTTTAAATTGAGATCTATATTTTTATATATTTATTAATATCTATTCCTACAGCTGCATAACTCAATGACTGAATTCATCTGTCTATGAATTAAAAGAAAGATTACATGCTCTGAACTGTCAGGAAATTTGTTTTACTTGTAATACTGTAGAATAGAATAATTACTTAATATATCTAAATAAATAGGAAGTAAATGCGGGCTTACAGATCCACACACTAGTTAATGTTAAGAGTTGTAATTACGAGTATCCGACTTTTAGATATAGATAACGATATATATAACGATATATATTAACTCTGTCTCTTGATCCTTATTCGTGTTCGATACATTACAATAACTGAATACATATAATACTCTTTTTTAATTGGTTCAATTTTATTTCATGACTCATAAATGATTATAAACCATTATAATGCAGCTATGCACTAATTATACGGCTCATTTATATACATTTACATGCAGGTAAATGAAATGTGTTAATATTAAAGAGTTAGAAGAGGGCAAAGTTCAACAGTATTGCCACGAACAGCAGGGAAAGCAGAGCTAAAGAGACTACGCAACATATTTAAATATTTATATAATACATATAGATTATCCCGAAAGTACTACAAAATGTCAGCGGTCGGTCACGAGTCGACTCGCGTGGTCTGTCCAAACTGCCGTTTGGAAATGATGACGCGGACAGTGAGCAAGGCCACAATTCGAACACATCTGATAGCGCTCACCATGTGCCTGACACTGTAAGTGGGCGTAATTGAACGAAAGTGTAGAAAGGGTATTCCAAATGTAGAATAAGCGAACAGACGTTAAGTAAGAGTATCATCAAAGTATCATCTATATGCTTGCAGCTTGTGGCCCTGTGCGATCTGTTTGTACTGCACGGACTGTGCCCGGAGCGTGGATCATTATTGCACCTCCTGCAAAGCTTTCATTGGCACCTACGATGGCTGAGCTTAAATTTTACTATACATCTTAACAATAAACTAAATAAAGAGATAAGCAGGGTTTATTTCCATTTTAATTTATTCCAATTAGAATTAAATTCAATTTATTAATTTTTCTTTTACCCCAATAAATAATGTCCTGGAAAAACAAAATTGCTTTTTAAAATACGATGAAGAATAAATAATTTAATTTATGCAAAAATGTAGCAACAAGTTTCCAAGAGCTTTAGCAGCTGGCAACAAGTGTGCAGGCAACATGGTTGCTTGCATAAGCGTTGACTACGTGTACATCGCAAACAGCTGAATACAAACGAGATGACAATAAGAGCGCAGGCGAGATGAGCGTTGGCAACATGAGCGTTGGCAACATGCAAGCTGGATACAAGTGCGGTAGCAGCAAGAGCAAGAGCGTTGGTCACATGAGCTTTGGGAACATGCAAGGTGGATACAAGTGCGAAAACGACAAGAGCGCAGCCAAGATGAGCGTTATCATCATGAATGTAGCCAACATGAGCGCTGTCAAGATGAGCGTTAGCCTCATGAATGTTGTTAATAAACGCTTTGTCAGTAAGAGCGTTGGTCACATGAGCTTTGGCAACATGCAAGCTGAATACAAGTGGGGTAGCAACAAGAGCGCAGCCAAGATGAGCGTTAGCATCATGAATGTCGCCAACAGGCAAGATGAGCGTTGGCAACATGAAAGTTGCTAAAATCCGCTTTGTTAACATGAGCGTAGGTCACATGAGTTTTGGCAACACGCAAGCTGGATACAACTGCACTGGCAACAAGTGAGCTGGCTGGTACTATTTGACTGCGGCAACATTGCTGCGAGAGCGCAGCGCCCAAGCAAATGAGTCTGAAATCAAAGCTGACTATCAATAGACCTGCGCACGGACAAAACGCAGAGTATGCGAACGGCAGCAGCAGGTGGCAACATGAACTATCAGTATGCACAGGCGCAACCAGTGCCGCCCAGCTACGAGCAGGCAACGCACTTTCAGGTGCCAACGACCGCAAATGTTGTGATCATACAGCGTAAGTCTGAAATGAATGATTCTTTGGATGTTTGTCTAACGCGTGTATGGAACACTTGCAGAACAAGCGCCGCCAGCTGTGGGTCCCGATCCGTGCTACATTTGCTGCCCCCATTGCCAGGTGCGGAATCTCACGCGCATTGAGTATTCGCCCAGTGTGCGCACTCATTGCATGGCCGCGCTGCTTTGCATAGTGGGGTAAGAGAAACAAAAATGATTTAACACCTATTATCTTCAGCTCTCTCTCTCTCTCTCTTTCTCTTTATCTTATCTTGACTCCACAACTTTTCACTTATCTATTTGTGGTGCAGACTCTGGTGCTTCGCTTGTTTGCCCTACTGTGCCACAAGCTGCATGAATGCGAATCACTTCTGCGGCAATTGCAACAAATTTGTGGGCGTCTATAGCAGCGATTAAGGCCAAAATTGCTAAACAATAAACGTAAACAATTTCTCCATACAAACGAAATGCGATCATTTTTTGTTAGCTGTTGAGTGATGCAAACACACACACACAAATACTCATATACACACACACATACTCATATAATATATATATACATGAAAAGCTACACATTTACCTGTAAGGTAAACAATCAGCGCAAAGCTTTCGGAAACCTACCACAGAAAGGTTTAGTGTGATAAGAGCCAATTGGGTGCGTCGCGTTTCATGAAATTGACAGAAAATTTGTCATCGCTCAGTCATCGATACAGTTATTATGGAACGCGTCTATCCCAGCGAGCCGCTGGAGCAGCCCAAAGATGTGAGCGGACTGGTGCAGGAGACGCATCCGGAGCATCAGAAATTGTTGGGCCCGCCCTCATATGATCAGGCAACGGGCACGGCGACGGCCACGCCCGCCTTAACAACAGGCCCAGCACCGACGCCCGCACCACCCCCACCGCCAGGCACAACCACGCAGCATACGGTGATTGTTCTGCCGGATTCGCCGTACGGACCGGAGCCACAGGATGTGCAGTGTCCGTATTGCCATAACTATGCACGCACTCGCATCTCCTACAGGCCCAATTCACGCACGCATCTGATTGCGCTGGTGCTGTGCCTGCTACAGTGAGTACTGGCTATAGATAACACTGTTTTCTTTGCTTGATATCATTCTTCTATCGTAGACTCTATTGCTTCGTCTGCTTGCCCTACTGCATTTCGAGCTGCATGAATGCCAACCACTACTGTGGCATGTGCAACCGTTATCTGGGCACCTATTTGCGCAAGTGAGATGCACCTGTGACGCCTGTCTGTCTGCACCGTCGGCCGGATGTGCTGCTCCAAAATTAACATTTATCTGCAGACCAAATTGTCTAAATTGGCTAAGAGTAAAGAATTATACGTGAGATACACACACACACACACACACGCAGATATATATAGGTATTAATATAGGTACACACCTACCTGTCTACAGGTGTGTTTGTGTGCGTGTGTGTACCTTAGATAAATTGTTCAAATACATTTGTAGTTAGTATCTTAATTTCATGTTTTTCACTTTTGCAATTGCCACAAAAGATTGCCAAAGTTTTCTTGTTTTTGGTGTATACCCTGTAGCCAAAAGGAAGGCGGATATTTAGTTAGTTTGATTGTTGAGGATTTACAATAAGAGTCTTGCTATATCTTAGAACAGCCTAATTAAGTAGCATGTGAATAAAAACTTTTATCAACTTTAATAATGAAACTTTTATCAATATTGCTAACTAATTTGATAATAATAGCAATTTTAATGACATGTAAGTTCTTCTTTTCCTGGAATATTATAGAAGTTCCAATTCATTTATCAAAAGAAATAATAATATATAATATTGACATCTAAATTAAAGGCAATATATATTAATCTTAATATTCGATTCAAATTGTTTTAAGAATATTGAATTTATCACTAAGTTTTTTTTTCCCCAACAATATATGCACATATACACTAAGCCGCTCAAAGGGTAGCACCTAGTCGTGCTCTCTTTACACATGCATTTTCGATACCTGTTCGTTTTTGTTGTTTTAGCTTTCAAGCTCGTTCGCTTGCTTGCTCACTCACTCGCTCGCTCTCACCAACAGCAGCAGATCTCTGGGCAGCTGATTCGGCTAGCGCTCAACCCAAATTTAGTCGTGTGTTGAAAGTGAAGCGCAAAAGTCATTCAGCGAGAGCTACGATCTAACGAGAGCGAGGGAGAGTGAGAGTGAGCGAGAGAGGTAGAGCGAGGGCTAAGCAGACAGCGAACGAAGTTTCGAGCCATAGTTGACGCAGTTCTTGTTGTTGCTGTTATTGCTACTGCTGCCAATTAGCAAATCAAACAAAGCTCTTGGAGCTGTGATTTGTCTAAACCTGATTCATACATTAATATACATATACATACATATAAACACGTACTTGGTAGTTAAAGTTGAACTTCGTACCATGGATCAGAAGCGGGCAATGCTCTATCCCCAGGTGGATTTCAACACGCCCAGCGCTCCGCTGCCAACGCCAACAAACGAATCGAGTGTGCCAACGTTGGAGGCGCCGCCATCATACGATGTGGCAATTGCAGCACAAACTCCAATTGTGATTGCACAGCCACATCCACAGCCAGCACCACCACCACAGCCACAACAACAACAACAACAACAGCAGCCAGAACTATTAGAGCCCACATTAGTGCCAACAGGTAGAAATCTGACTTTGCACCTTTATAATTGCCCAGCAATTAGCTAAGCCTTATTTCATTGCACAGCAGCCACAAATTTGGGTCCAAATCCCTGCCGTGTGCAGTGTCCCGCTTGTGGTGCACAGAAGACCACACGCATGACGCACACACCCAATGCGAGGACTCACATGGCCGCGGCGCTCATCTGCCTAGTGGGGTAGGTGGAAATACACCCAACTACATCTATTTTCAATTCCGTTAAAAACTAATCGTATTGTCTATTCTGCAGCTGGTGTGTCTGTGCGTGCTTTGTGCCCTATTGCATGAATAGCTGCCGCACAGGTAATCACTATTGCCGCAAGTGCAACACCTTTTTGGGCGTCTACAATCCGCAGGGCGTTAAATGATGCAGAGCAAATCCCGGCGGAAACTGATGAGCGCAATAAACTAAGATAAGATAAGCGAAAGATGTTGATCTATATAAATAAGCAGTCGCTTAACGCAGACTCAAATGTCAGCTGTTTGTATTATAAGAATATATAGTATCTATTTGTTTAAGTCCAATATTCATGCATATAAATATATTGCGCACATGCATACATACATATGTCGAAATGTGTGTTTATGTAAATTCATACATGAGCATGTGTGTGTTTGTGTAGAAAACGAGTTGCTTTTGGTTGTCTGCTCTCTTGACGGCTTTTTGGGCTCCATTTTCGCAAACTGCGTGGGCGTAACGACACTTGGTTATTAAATACACATAACTATTAATAGCTGCACACAAGAAAAAAAAAACACAAATACACAAAAGACACTGAAAATCATAATTTATATTTTACTTTATTTGACTTCTTACGCGCGGTTTTTCTTAATACTAAAGGTTGCCAGATAGCTTTATTGAGCAGCACTTTTCAGCACTCCACTATTTATCGATAACTTCCACCCGCATCATGCTTATATTTACTCTATCGAACATGCAACAGTGCACAGATAAATACGTACCAGAAATTTCTTAGCTTATTTATTAAAAATAAGTTTAATAAATTACTTAATATGTTTGAAAAGAAAAAACAAGCTGAGCACAAGCCCCGAGATGATGGGGTTGAGCTAGAGAACCAGTTCATAATGCGCTTTCCCAAGGTAAGGCAACATTTTCAGTTCCCTCAGACAGCATCTCAACTTTTCGCCTGAATTGTAGCACCTGGCCCCTGCAGTTCACGAATCCATACAGGCTGGCAATGTGAAGGATCGATTGTCAATACAATTAGATCAGGATTTGCGCTATGGCGAAGTGCGCTTCGATGACCAACTGCTCTATGCCAAAATTGTCGACTTGCCCACGATTATGGAGAGCTACAAGACAATTGATAACAAAAGTTTCTACAAATCCGCAGACATTTGCCAGCTGCTCATTTGCAAAGAGGAGCCGGAGGATGAGACGGAGAAGGAGTCGCCCAACAAGAACAAGAAAAAAGATCCCAACAAGGTGGACAAAAAGTATCTGTGGCCCCATGGCATAACGCCGCCCTGTAAAAATGTGCGCAAGCGACGATTTCGGAAGACGCTGAAAAAGAAGAATGTGGAGACGCCCGAAATCGAGAAGGAAGTGAAGCATCTGTTGCGCATCGACAACGAAGCAGTGCGTGTCGACTACGAGATCATCAATGAGGAGGACAAGCCGCACGATGACATGGATCAGTCTGACATCAAGCCGTACAACGAAGCCGATGAGGATATGCAGGATGAGACAATAAATGCCGGCGACAAGACGAACAATGAGAGCGCCTCGCAACGTGACATTAACGTGGAATCAGATGATGATGAAACTAGCAATTTCGAGACGCATCGTGCACCCAATATGGGCGTCGCTGCACATGATATCTTCGGCGAGGAGGTGTCCACAACTGACGACGAGGACGAGCCGAGAATGCCGGGCAACGATTCGCGTCTGGAGGAATCCTCGCGATTGTCTGCCGACGACTCGCGCATGTCCGACTTCTTTGGTGGCGCCAGTGGCAGCGGCCAGGGGGCACGTGACAAGATGGAGCACAACGAATTCAACAAGTCCATGTTCGGCCGAGAGCCGAGCAGTCCAAAGCTAAGCGCCGCAGGTTCCAGCTCGAATTTGGCAGCTCCAAGTGGCTTCTACGACAATCAACAGACCAAACGCGAGGAGTTTGAGAATATGGAGTTTATGGATGATCCGCAGCCGCAATATACACAGCAGCAAGTGCAGGACAAGATCAATCAACTGAATCGACAGATCAGCGAACTGAAGGCGCAACAAGCTCAGAAGTCCACGGAAATCGCGTCCATTCAAAATGCGACGCTGAAGCAGCGAATGCAGGAGACGCTGGATAATATCTTTACGCAGGTCAAAGAGCGCGAAATGGAGCTTAGAAACTTTGAGAACATGTTAGAATCGTAGATCTGACAACTAAAAAATAATTCAACATGTAGCAAAAAACTGCATTAGATTATATATATTCTATGTACATAATAATATTATAATACAAATTAATGTATTCTCATTTTTTAAACAAATATATTTTGAATTTTATGCAATTATTATTTTTAATATATTAAAAAAACAAAATTAAAATTTGTTTCCATTTTTTTAAATAAATATATTATTAATTATATTCAAATATTTTAAATTTATTCAATAATAAAAACAAAATCAAAACAAAGACCAAATCAAATGAATACTTTGCGATATTTATTCACAGCGATAGCTTGCCGCCGATATATCGATAGTCGCTCGCGGTAGTTCAGCAACATTTTGTGTTTATTCTCGCGTCACATACGGCAACTCCGCAACAATTTTCTATTTGGCCAGAAGACAATTGCAGAAAGTTTTTCGACCAAAAAAAAAAGAAAAAATAAATTTACAACCATAACAATAATTCGCCAATTGCACATTAATGGAGTAACTAAATATTGAAATTGTGCACAATTGGCTAGCGAGCAGCGCTGCAGTGAACGTTTGCGAGCAATTTCTGCCACAGCAGCCACAACAACAGCAGCAGCCGCAGCAGCAGAAGCACGAACAACAACATTTGCAAAAAATTTTTTCGGCCAGCTGCATTTGTCATCCACATTTGGCCAGCGTCGAATTATTATGGACAAAAAATCATCGCCCGTGCGACGACAAAAGCGCCAAGCGAAAGTAATCGAGGAGAACTTCTGGGACTGCAGCGTCTGCACGTACAGGAACTCGGCGGAGGCGTTCAAGTGTCGCATGTGTGACGTGAGAAAAGGTGAGTGACCTCGATTCCAACAGCGGCGACAGCGACGACGGCGACGTCAACGACAACGGCAACTGTGACTGCGACTGCGACTGAGGCAGCGACAGCGACAGCAATGTCGAATGTATGAATTACGTTGAAGGACGGCCGCTAAATGGGTCGCTCTGAGTGAATTGTGAAATGCTGAAGGCACAGTATAAACACAATTATTCTATTCCATTGTACACACTTAACTGATATCGTATTTTCTTTGTTTGTCTATTTCTCACCTGGCCCGGGACGGGGCTGGCAGGCACATCGACGCGTAAACCGCGACTAAACTCTGCGCTAGTCGCTCAGCAGGCGGCCACATTGCCAGGCGCTAGTGGGAACATGCCGAATGGGAAGCCGGCGTCCAGTTCGCGACATGGCAGCGGACACGACAGGCAGCGACACAAACGTTATCCAGCCCGCTTGAAGAACGTTGATCGATCGACGGCGCAAACCCGTGAGGTGACCGTCAATTCGGTTACGGTTTTCATCACAGAATACAAGGCCAAGCCGGTGAGCAGTCGGAGGGAGTCGAGTGAGCAGAGCTTCAGTGAGAGCAACGATAGCCGGAGTTAGGTTCTAATTACATAAGCACGCACTTTTGTGTTTTTATCCCAATTACGAAACTTTACTTTAACTTCATGTATGCAAATCTGTATATGTATAAAGATATTCTTTGTCGGCATGCAGCCACAAATTCCTCTTCTCCCCACTCTCTCCCACATACACACACACACACACACACACTCACACACAAATCCAATGTCTAAGTGTACAACAAGAAAAAATTTGTAAATTCTAATATTAGGCCTAAGTACAATTGTAAATCTATATAGCCAGTTTCTCTAAGTTAGCAAGTATTAAGCGATATTCATGTTCTCTGTTAAGAACAGCAGCCACAGCATTTAACAATGATGTTGATAATGTTATTTATCCATGCATAAGAACTTCCACTTGTATTTGGCTTTTCATAGCTGATGACTGCATTTACAAACAGATGCTGTGGCACGGCTGCAACAATGTGAAATCGAGAACCTTGTATATATAGAAAAAAAAAAAACAAACAAACACACACACAAACAAACAAACAAACACAACTGTCTCGTATTGTAATATTTGATTCCTAATTTATTGATTTGTAAGCGCATCTTATACATACACCTAATTAGATACATATTTATATGTTCTACAAATCTATTGTTTATAAGTGTCAAATTAAAAAACAAAACAAAAATATAATTTGATTAAGTGCAAGTGCAAAATGTTCTCTATGTAAACAACTCAACTACCCATTGAATGGGCAGACAAAACGACGTCGCTCTATACAACACACATACTTATATATATATATATATATGTATATGTATATATAGTAATGTGAATACCTGATTCTCAAATTCTGTATACTATATGTAGGTTGCAGTCAGATCCAATAACCAAGTTCAGCGCGTCTCCATTAAATGGTTTGTGTTTACTTTCAACTTGTTATGTATTATTAATCTATACTAACAATAACAAATGACAAACCGATCTATATATACTTATATGTTTGAATGCTGCATGACAACGAAACAAGTGAATAATATTTAGTGAATTTGCTAATTTAAATCAATGATTGTTTTTTGAATTTTGTTCTTTTTTGTATACAAGACTGATTAAGCGAATACCTAAAGACCATATAACAAATATATAAATATATATATATATACATATATACTATGATATATATATGTATAACGATAGCCCGCACCGTTTCACCGTTCAGTTGGCATACATAAACAATAGTTGCAATAATAACAATTTCTTTTTATACCAGCCAAAGTTTACAAGCTTGGCCACATAAATATATACACTTATATATACATATATATAGATACGGAATATTAGCTGAAACAATGAAATTTTGATATACTTTTTAGCAATGGATAAATGTTTTAGATATGCATGTTTAAAATGATATCTTCTGTTGTTTTTTTTTTTTTTTTTTTTTTTTTTTTAAGGGTTTACTCCACACACTCGCACACACACACCCAAACACACACGTACAGCAAGTTGTTCAAGTCTTTAAGTTGGCAAAAGCTTTGCAGCAAAAAGCTCATTCAAAACTGCCCGACTGAGTAACATAGTCAAAAAAGAAATGAAACTTCCAAGAACAGCTTACAACAAATTTGTATTAAGTATTTAAAGTTCATAGTTTATATACTTAGCAAAGGAATAAATAAAACAATATATATATGTATATTATATATAAATATATAATTAAATCAAGGCTAGCAAACAAATAAAAATAAGCACGAGAATATATTAAAAAAATAAAATTTAAACTTGTGTAAAGCGCAAACAAAAAAGTTTTAAATAAATTTCAAAAATTACACACTTTAAAAATTTGTCTTTAAAGAGAAGAGAACGAACGTCCCTACGCCAACTTCCCACACACACACAAGAACACATATAAAAACAATGTGTGTGTGTGGGTGTGTTGGTCTCATCTGTAACTGTTCTTCTTCTTCTGCTTACGCGTGTGGCCTGCCTGCCTGACTGCCTGCCTGCTTGCTTGCTCGCTTGCTGCTGCTCCTGCCTTCCACTCTCTTTCTGCATCTCCCTCTCCCTCTCACTTACACTCTGGCTACGCCTTTGGCAGCTGCCTCAACTTTCGCACGCTTCGCAAATAAATTACAAATTGTTTCGTTCCAGCGTGGCTGCTGCTGCCGCTGCTGCTGCCTTGCATTGCTACTACTTACACACTGCCACGCCCCAGCCCCCTCTCACTTCTATTGCCACTAGAGCCCCCAGTTCTCCCCCCCACACCACCCCATCCACCACCTCGCCAATTCGTTTCAGTCGACGAGCTGACATTCGAAAATTCGCTTTTCGTTCGCTTTTCTCTAAAATGTTAAAATTCACAAGTCCTCCACACGCAGGCACAACTGTGCCTGTCCGCTTGTCTGTCTCTCTGCCTGTCCGTCTGTCTGTCTGTCTTTCTGTCTCTCCCTCTCTGTCTGTCCTTCCGTCTGTCTATTGCTGCCTGCCTCGGGCCTCAGCTCCCTCCTCTGCTCGGCTAGCGCACAACTTGCCTTATCAGCGTCGCTCTGTGCGCTTATCTTCTGCATGTACGTTGTACGTTCTCTACTTCTCTCCTTTACTCTCCTCTGCTCTCTTCACTTCGTTTCGTTTCGTTCTTTGCCTGGCCTGCTCCTTTCGCCTTCTTATCCGTTTGTTTGTCCGTGCTTCCGACTCGTCTGTGCGACCGTTCGCACATCCTGCTCCATTCTAGCTGCCGTCACACCCCCCGCCTACCCGCCCGTTCGCCTTCCTTTGTTACACTTGCTCTACTCTGTCTGTGTGCGTGTGCGGGTGTCTGTGTCTGTGTGCCTGTGTGTGTGTGTGTGCGCTTGTGCGTGCGTATTTGTGTCGTAGTCAGCAACAAAAATGTGCAGCATTTGGAAAATGTTGCCGAAGTCTGTGCTTTTTTTTCTCGCCCTTTCTTTTGACATGACGCATACGCCGCGTTGACCAGCAGCTAAAAACAACACCCAGCGCGATCATCAAGCTGGACAGTCTTCACTATATATATACAAATAAATTATATTATATTATATTTTATATTCAGTTTCGTTCATAAAAATAGTAGTACTGCACTATACAAAACATAAGCAAAATGAAAATTTTCATTTACCGATAGCAAATAAAAATATTCCCAATTTTTATATAGCATAGAATGTAATGAAGAGAATTCCTGAAAAATCCGGATACTTTCAGTCATAAATTTAATTATTGTAGGTTTTTCTAAGATGCATGGAATTGAAAAATAGTAGTGGTGGATGTAAGAAGTTGAAATAAAGAAATAGTAAATTTTAAAAATATTCTATCCGCCGAAAATGTAAATTTTAATGTTATATTTTAAGGATTTAAAAGAATTGGAATTGATGTATTTTTTATTTTAGGGGTAGGTTTTTTTTTTAAATTTTGTAGTAGCTACTTATATTTTAATGAACGACACAATTTTGAGAATCTTTCGTTCTCAAGCCCTAAAGTGCATTTTTAATAATTTTGTAACAAATAAAAATCGAAATAAAAATATGTATATATAAAATATATGTATGAAAAAAAATAAAAAATAAATTTATATAACTTTATATGTATATAAATTTATTAATAAATATATATACATAAATAAATAAATATATACATTTTTATTAACTTTTTTTAAATTATTTTTTTTTTATTATTATTTTGTTTTATTATTTGCTTTTTGATATTTTTGTTAAATATGTTTTTTATTTTATTATAATATTTCTTTTATATATAAATATATTTATTAGTATCTATATAGCTGCTATAAAAACAGATTCTGATAGAATCTATGTCTATATCTACATATATACTATGTCTATATCTACTTTATACATATATATACATAGCAATCTTTGTCCCCTCTTAAAGCTCCAAGCATCTCCTTTGGCGCATTTTTAAAGTTTTGCGCGTTTTAGGCATTATCCGTTTTAATTACATTAAAAGTTTTTGGCATTAAATAAATTGAAGCTGAGCGCTGAACTTATGTCACTTTGATCCCGGCTACATAGAGCCAAAAGTTACTTTTGCTGTTCAGCTTACAGCGACACCCCCCACACACCCTCACACTCACACCGAACCCTCGACAAAGACAATGAGCCCCAGTCTCCCTCTCCCCTCCCCCTCTCCCTCTCACTCTCCCGCTCTCTCTCAGTCAAAGGGACACCAAGTCCTGTGCCTGTGCTGTATCTGCTGGCAGTTGGTGTTCAGTGAGTCGCGCGTAATCAAGTTTTAGTGTTTAAGGCTTTAAATTGAAATTCCGGCATTAGACAAGGAATTCAACTGCTGCCACTGCTGCTGCTGCTGCTGCTGATACTGCTGCTGCTGCTGCTGTTACCCTTATCTAAGGGTTGAAGGGGTTGAGTTGAGCTGAAATTTTTTGATGCTGCGCCGCATTGCGCGCATAGCTGCAACAAATGAGCAACAAATTGCAATCATTGAGCGCAGCAACACGGCCCATAAATCAATTATACAGGTAAGGCTGGCAGGTGGGGGCTAGTGGGGGGTTAGTGGGGCGTTAGTGGGTTCTGTGTTTGCGGTAAAAACCAATCGCCGTTGGCTGTCTGAATAGCGGCTCTAATTAAATCATTATTGACACGAGCCAGCGACGCACACACACACACACACACACACATATGTATTCAAAACTAACGTTGCACGAGCAGGTGAAGAGCTCAGGTGTTGCCCGCCCAGCCCAGCCCAGCCCACAGTCCTTAAAGCAGCGCTGCTGCCAAAGCTGCGCCGTCAACGTCATTGTATTTATTTCTCATGTTAAAATCAAATTCCCGCGTGTGCAATTTTTCATTTGGCCTGAAAATGAAAAGGAAGTGGAAAAATGTGTTAAGGTGCGTGCGAGTGTTGGTCTCTCTCTGTGTGTGTGTGTGTTGCAGAGCTTGCTTCCGGCGGCATGCCTTGTCCTTGTCTGTAATAATGGGCAGAGTCCTTAAAGCGTGCCAAACTTTAAAGAGCGACTGCAGCGGCATAGGCGCGCACACACGTCGACAGGTAGCAGTGGCAAAGGAGCATGCCACACACACACACACACACACACAACTCTAAACAAAACAAAATGCGTTGGCAAGGCAAGCAGCAGGAAGCAGGAGGCGGCGGGGCTGCAGGGCTGCGGGAGCAGCTAAGGCAGCTGGCGACAGCAAAAGCAACGTCATTTTTGTTGCTGCCTCAGCTGAAGCCCGCAAGGATATGAAAAGGAGAGATACACAAGCAGAGACAGAGAGAGAGAGAGAGAGAGGCGGGCAGAGAGGCAGGGTGGCAGAGGGCAAGCAGCAGAACGGGCAGACACGACACCAAGTGTACAATAGCTTTAAGCTTAAACTCTCGCACACACACACACACACACACACACACACACACACGCACTGTTACACACAGTATATTTTATACAGGGCCCATGGAGCATTTGCCCATAAATGTGTCTAAAACAAATAGCTTGGGCCTTGAAGCCATTGCCAAGCAGCATTTAGAATTCTACAGCTTAAAGAGAGTTGCCGCTGCAACACCCTGTATATATATATATATATATATATATATGTATATGTATATGCGTTTATATATATAGGGGAAAATTCACGGACGAGCGCTATATGTCCAAGTCCAAGAAAGAAAAATACTTGCCATGCGACAACATAGCCAAAAAGACCAGGGCTGCAGCAGCAGCAGCAGCAATGGAGCAAGTTTAGATAAACAAATAAACATATTTAGATATAAATACATATACATGCATACATACATACATACACACATACATATATGTATATACATCTATCTCAAAATATCAAATTCCAACTGTTTCAACAGGAAATATCTATTTCTTGACTTAGTCTACATATGACAGACTTTATTTTTAGTTACCCAAAGAGTAAAGCAAAGTTAAGATCTATAACTTTTACCCATTTATATATTACAGTTATTAAAACCTATTACCTATTGTTTTTCCTATTTATAAATTAAAGTTATAGCTGATATGATATTGGACAACTATTAGATATCAACGCACTTTTCTTAACTTTCTCAAGTTGCAGCCAAGAAAAAAAAGGGAAACAAATACAAAATTCTGCTGAAAAATATAGAGAATTTCATGTTTCTTATCGAATAAACCTAAAATGATATTTTAGTTTGTACAGCTGACATGTCTGATAACAATTTGGGCCTACACTGAGAGAAATGATAAAAGTGTACAATATAGTAAATAATGGTAGTTGATAGATATGTATATCATCTTCTGTTTAATGATTTTATAAAAAAAAGTTTGTTTTACAATTTTTAAAATATTTTAAGAAGAATTTGTAGATTTTATTAAACACCTTTTAAATATAATTTAATTGATTTTATTAAACATCTTTTAAATATATTTTAATTAATTCAATTAAGTTTTCTTTATTACAAATATAGGAATTTTCAAATAAAAAATATGTATTAAAAAATTAAATAAAATTATAAATTTAAGTAAAGTTTAAGTATTTAAAAAACAAAAACTATATGCTAATTTTATATTAAATTTGCAGAAACTAAAAAAAAATGTAGAGAAATAATAAAATATTACACATTTGCAAAATTATTTTATTATTTTATTTATTTTTATTTTTTGTTTTATTTTATTTTATTTATTTTATTTTTTTTCAAATGATACACTGATAAAAAAAATTATATAAAAACTGCAAAAGCTAAAATAATATTCAGATTTGAAAACAAATTATAAAACTTTACAAAAGTATAGTAAATATAAGAAATAATGTATGCTATAAAAAAATAGTAAAAGAATATAAAATTAATAAAATAAAATTTAAATATACTAAACTATTACCTTACATCATCTCTAATTAATTAAAATAAAATTTAAAAGATAAAAACAAAATACAGTAAACGACCTAAGCAAAAACTTCATAATATGCCCAGTACTCAAGGGTTCCTTAAAATAGTATTGTATTATTATCTCAATCCAATCAATCTATATACACCTTGTCTGTTTAGAAGTTAAGAGCTTTAGTTCACCTTGTGTAACACTTTAAAACACTTAAAAATAATAAATTTAAGCAAGTTTGCAGCTTTTAAAGAGCTTTTTTGTAGAGATAGAACTTCTATATATACATATATCTATCTATCTATCTATATATACATATACCCAGTAGAATTAGTCTCGCTTTAAACCACAAAAGAAAATTCCGAATCTATTTCTAAGCATTTTTCAGTTTTTCAGTTAGTGCGCGACGTAGCCCTGGCAACCCGGCAAGGCAAAAGCAAGGCAAAGCAAGGCAAAGGCAAGGCAAGGCAAGGCGACCAGGCAGCCAGCCAGCCAGCCAGCCGAGCCAGCCGAGCCAGCTCCAGCTACAGCTACAACAACTACAGCTACAACAACTACAGCTACAGCTACAGCTACAGCAATGGCTACGACGTCGAAGAGCTGGAGCTTGTCGGGCAGGGTTGGCGGGGCTTGGCAGCGCCCATTTGAGGGAGCCATCAGCTAGCGCATTTGTCTGCACAGCGCACAGCGTTTGACATTTCCCCATACTTGATGGTGCGGCGCGCCAGTAAGTGCACAGAAATTGGCTGGGCTAAAATAAGATAAAAGTATTGAGTACTTTATGGCGCGTACGCCACCAAAATGTTTCAACTTGATGGGCGCACTCTGAGCATTGGCATAAAACTCGATACTTGCTGGCACGACGCGTCCCAGCAAGTATGGCATTAATACGTTGGATATGCTGCGTGCTAAGCAACTGTATACTTGCTGGCGCACGCTGGCTGTGCCCCCAACCCGTGCGTCGTCGTTGTTGCCGTCGACGTCGCCGTTGCCGTTGCCGTCGCTGTCGCCGTCGTCGTCGTCGTCGTCGTCGTCGCCGCCGCTTGCCAGTGGTGGGTAGTCGTTGGAGTTGGCAGCAAAGCAACGCAACGAGGGCTGAGGTGGGCAGACGAGCGCGCTCTCTCACTCTCGCTCTCTATTCGTATTGTGTCTGTGTGTGTGTGTGTGCTCGTGAGAGAGAGAGAGAGCGCGCGCTGAATATAGCTGAGCGCTGAATGAGCGTCAGCCGCGCCACATTTCAAAATTCAACGGTCTGTTTGTGTGCGCACAGCCAATTTGACATTGGGGCTGCACTTGAATTTAAATGCAGCAAGCAGTTACAAATGTGTGTGGCCTATAGAAAAATACTTAAAATAACAGTAAAGCACACACACACACACACACACATACATGCATGCATGCATGTGTGCATGGCAATTTGTTGTTGTATGATTAAAAATATATATTGCCTACTTTGCAGCGCTCGAGGCTGCGACAATAATCAAAATGTCGCAATTATCTATGGCGCTGTATTGCGTATGCAGGCAAATATATGTATGCATGTGTGTATGTATGTATATTGTGCACACGCACACACAGACACCCGCACAGCGTTGCATTTGCATGCATAACCAGCTATGGCAACGTTTCCCTTTTAACCACTCCACCCTCCACCCCCCACTTGGCAACCTCACGCCCTTTTGCATGTTGCACATTTCATGCATTTCCTTTGTGCAGCCAACTTATCAAGCTTCCTGTCCGGCAACATCCAAACCGACCAGCCCACCCACAAACGCACCCACAATCCACGCCAGACCAGACTCCATGTCTGCTCCACCATAACCACTGACCAGACACCATTAAGCATACACAATAATATATTTCCCATTTGCTTCAATGTGCCATAGGCGTATGTAGTCTATGTACATCAATATATATATGTATATGTATATATGTATATATTTAAGTATGTATTATATGCATATATATATATGTATAGCATGTTTTTTTGCATTTTGCTGCACGCACATAATTTTTGTATTCAATTTTGATTGTGTTGCAAGAGTTTTCTTTTTAAATACACTTTAAAACATTAGGCAATACAATTTGACTGATTTATAATTTTAGGCATATTTTTCTATTGTGAAACTCATTTTAAATGTATTTCAACATGTTTCTTGCATAATAGAATATAAATAAAAACCTATTTAAATTTTTAAGATTTATTTATTATTATTATTAAAAAATACTATTTTTATTTTAATATTGTTAATTTTATTACGATTATTATATATAAATGTTATATATTATTATTATATTTATTATATATTACTAAAAAATTAAAAGATTTTTTTAAATAAATATTATATATGATTTTTTTAAGTGTTTTTTTTTTTTTCTTCAGACCATCAGCTAATAAGGGGAAAAACAAAAAAATTCTACTGATAAATTGAATTTCAAGTTTCTTATCGAATAAACCCAAAATTTCATATTAGATTGTACAGGTCACATGTCTGATAGCACATTTGCTATAAAGAGGTAAAAGTTATAGTTATATATTAAACAATTTGTTCAAGACTCTTAAAAAAAACTTTGAAAGAGAATGGAAACAACTCTCTTCACATTTTAAAAATATTTAATAAAATAAAATGTGAGATAAATACTAAAGAATAAGCTCAAGTGGATTCTACAGCACATGAAAAAGTTAATGCAGCTATAAATTATATAACTTAGCTTATGTATAGAAAACTCCAATCTAGCTCTATATACATATGTATCTATATATATATATATATGTATACAGAGTAGTTAGTTGACCCTAGAGCCTAGTGCGACGCCATTTTGTGGTCAAAAACGGAAGTGGCGGCCATGTTGTTGCGGTTAAATGCATTTTATTTACATACGCAAATATATATATGCATATATAGATTTATTTATTTATGAATTTTTCGCAGTTATTTATTTTCAATATGCATAGCGGGCGTGGCACTGCAATTAGGTTGCCAAAGCCGAACAGCAAAACAACAACAACAACAACAAAACAAGTCTGGCAAAGCAAAAAGATCCTAAGGCCATGTTAGCCATGATCGGAGAGCAGGTGGCTGAAACTGACGCTGACACAGAAAACCAGACAAACGACAGCCAGAGCAACAGGCCAACAACAACAACAACTGCAACAAGCAACAACAACAATGGTTAAGTGCAACAACTGCAAGAGTCGACGCTTGACATGCATATGCAAAGGTCTTTCCCAGACTTATCTCTCTCCCCCCCCCCCCTCTCTCTCTCTCTCACTGTCGCTGTCTCGCTTTTTTTCGCAGACCTTCGCCTGTGCAAGCGCCAAAAACAACAACAACAACAACAAAAATGCAAATGACGCTCAACTCGAGAACATTTTTGTTGAAACCTTTGATGTGCCACAGCGCTGCAAGCACGCAATGGCCAAAAACAACAACAACAACAACAACAACAATAATAATCGATAGTTGTTGTTGTTGTTGTTTTTCTTTCAACTTAAGCTGTCAAGCTGTGAAGCTAGCGAACAGCTGGCAGCACTGGCCGCAGCGCTGCCAGAAAGTCAAGCGGAAGTCGTTGTCACATCAAATGGCGACAATAAGCGCTTCCGCCACGCACAATAGCCTGGCCAAAACGGTCCTGCAGCAGACCAACAACCAAAAAAAGAACAAAACTACAGAAAATATAAAAAAAATATATCGCAGCTCTAATCAAGCAGCGCCAGCAACCAAGCAACAGCAATAACAACAACAACAACAACAATAAAAGTTACACAAAACGTCGCATGTGCTAAAATCCCAGTCTCTCTCCCGCTCGCTCTCCTCCCTCGCTCTCGCTCACTCTGCTTGCCTAGCGCAGCCAAAGGGCTTAGCTATTGCAATGAAACGTGTAGAATTCCAAGCCAAGAAGGAAGCTGACATATGACAAGCTTTAAAGCACACACGCACACACAGGCAGATAAACACACACACACGCACACACATACACAGAGACGGCTGTGTAAGCATGTATAACAGTTTGTATAGGTAGCGATAAACCCTTATCTAAGGCAGGGCTGTTGGAATGTTGTATGTATGTATATATATTTATATATATAAACAGACATACATACATTTATATATCTATCTCACTCAGTCGCTCCCTCTGTCTGTCTGTCTGTCTGCCTGTCTATATGGCAAGTTCCCATATTCCACCAAAAACATTTGAAAGCGTCTCGCGTTCCTCTGCTTTGCTGATCGTCGTTTGCTCTTTGTGCATTCTTTCAGTCTGCTTTGCGCTCGCATTCGCTCGACCGGGCCTGGGCCGCGGACCAACGTCGTCTCCAACAACGCTGCGCGACTCACTTCTTCTACACTCTACACACACACACACACACATATACACTAAACACACTCTACACACGCTCTGCCCTCTTCAGTCTCTTCACAGTCTCTACACAGTCTCTCTACAAGCGTCTCCAACGAGGCATGCAGTCATCGTCGTTGCGCGCTGTTGTTGTCGCTGAATTCTGAATTTCAAGCAACGGTGATTCATCGAAATTAAAAATAAGTATCTGTATCTGTATCTGTATCTGTATCTGTATCTCAGCGCTTGCTTTTCGCATTGTTCTCATACACATTCTCGCCGTTGTTATTGTTGCTGTTCGCTCGCATTTCCTGAGCTGCATTAGATGCTTTGACCCTGAGCTCGCCTTGTTTTTTCGTCTTTGCACAGAAAAGTTTACAAAATCATTTAGCTGCATTCCTTGCCATCATTTTAATTATTTGATCAACAACAACGAAGGTATCACAAATCAGCTAAAATAACACTATCGTTACTTCCAGGAAACATCTCGTACTTTGCTTTTTCCCGTCATAAATCTGATTAGTTAAACGTTTTCCAAGAATTTCCCCATTAGAAATGCCCATAAAAAAGTTTTTTGTTTTATTTTTTTTATTGTTATTGATTGGTAACGCATTAAAAAACTGTTAAGCCAAGGTATCATATACGCGTAATATATGAAAAATAATGATATTTTAAATTAAATAAATATTTTTATTGAAATATCTTTAATATACGGAGAGGTTACTTTTATTGATTGATCTTAGATTAAAGCCAAAAAACAACTCATTGTACTTGAATGTCATATTATAAATAAATATTGATTTTACCAATATATCATATATAAGTTATCTTAGTTTTTTTTTACTACTGCCTAAAGAAAAGATTAAAAATCAGCCTCCAGTCTATACTTGTTCCCAGGGTTAATTTCTTGGTAATAAAACTAAGATTGTTTATTCTGAATTTCTTTTTTTATGGGTGTCAGGCTATGAAAAGTTAAAAGAAGGGCTTTAAAGCAGAACAGTTTTTCCGGATAAAAGCTATCTTTCATCCGATAAATCCATTTTTTCTTTCTCTGACAATAAAACTAAAATGTCAACAAAATCGTTATTTTAGATTCATATTTGGATACGTAAACGCACCACGTATATTTTAAAAATCTTTTGATATAATAATAATAAACTGCTAAAAGTATATAGGTCGTTTTCTTCGCCTTGCCGTCTATACGTCCATCCATCTGTCCCTCCTTTCTTCTGTGCGTCTGTCTGTATAACAACCATAGACTAGCAATTTTTTTTTGGGATAACTGAGATTAGAAGCTTGGAAATGGGTATATATTCTATATATTGTAATATTTATCTTAGCTATATATGTAAATATATATATCCCTCTAGAGTTGCCCTATAAATATACTCCTATTGTCCACTTGAATCAAATTTTTCCCTAACATACATATGCATATATACATATATGCGTCTAGAGTTACTTGCCTTTCAAACTCTATAATTCCCTCTAGACTTCTTTTGTAGACTCTAGACTTCCCTCCAGACTTACTTCTAGACTTCCATTCAGACTTTCCTATAGAATTTCCTTTAGACTTCCCTCTAGACTTCCCTCAAGACTTCCATCCAGACTTACTCCTAGACTTTCTTTCAGACTCTAGACTCCCTCTTAGACCCCCTCTATCACTTCCTCTACAAATATATCCCTAAATTTTACAGTTTGTCCATTTCAATCACTTCCTCACTCAAATCTACATTTTGCCTACCCTTCCTTGCTCACCTTTTATATTCTCTAGCCCGTTCTCTTGTAATTCTCAACTAGTTGGGAATTGTCATTCTTTCAGTCTAGTTTGCCTAGCTTTATATGTATATGTATATAGGCATGTCCCACCCTCAGGCCGCCAGCGGAAACTATTTGTAATCTTGGAGCAATTTGGACACCTGTTTCAATATTGCTGCAGGCAACGAAGAAATCTTGACACTTTGTGCGCTGATCCTTGGCTGCAGCCTGACAAGGGGAAAGTTTTTTGCATTGTCTTGTGAGAATATATATATATATATATGTGTGTGTGTGTGTGTATTAGTGTATGCAACATCCGGTTGCAGGCGCAGGTAAGACGGCTGCCCTTTTGACACTGACAAGGATGAGGAATGCCAACTACGGCTCCGTCTCCTGCTCCTTCTCCTGCTGCTGCTGCTGCTGTGATAACCTTGCCGCGGTGGTGCTTTATCAAATTCTGGTCACCTTGGACGGCATTTACAAAATGTGTATCCACTAACACAAGCAAACACACACGTACACACACACACACACAGACATTTTGTAAAGGGCATATACGGTACCGCTTTGGATTAAAAATTTCTTGCGTTTGCTTCTTTTTTTGATATGTTGAATGCATTTCTCTGTCGACTGCTTGAGGCGAGAGAGAAAGAGAAGGCGAGAGCGAGGCAGAGAGTGAGAGAGCGAAAGGTAAAGGGAGCTGTGCACAAGGGAAGGGGCACGACAACGGGGCACAAGGGACAGGAGGCATTTATTTTCGGCATTTGAAGTTGGTCCTTTGAAAAACGGGGGTTCAAATTCAAAGCGCTAGACCGAACCAGCGAACGTGCGAAGGGTTGTTCGCTGTGCGTGCGTATGTGTGTGTGTGTGTGTGTGTGTGAGAAAGAGTATGTATGTGTGTGTAAGGAACACATTTGGATGCCAGACTGCGTCTCAGTTGCGACGCCCTGTGTGACATTATGCGATGGCAGCAACAGCAGCAGCAGCAACAGCAACGCCAAGTGTAAGCAGCGAATCGATTTTGAAATTCGTCTCATGCGAATGTGTGGAAAATGCTGATAAATGAAAGGCGCACACAGACTCCGAGAGACGTTGGCGACCAGCAGCCAGGACTAGAGCTCGAAGCTAGTTAAGCATTGCCATGGCTAATGAGCAACTGCAACCGTCAACTGCAACTGCAACACTCTCTCTCTCTCGCTCTCTCTCACTCTCCCTCACTCCCCCTCTCTCTCTCTCTCTCTCACACACTTCTTTTTGCTGACTGATAAGGCTCGCTCGACTTTTCATCTATTTGCTGCGTTGTTTTGTTTACCCACTTTGACGCTTCTGATAAGATAAGCAAAAGTCGCTTTTACCTACACACACACACACACACACACTCAAACACACACACACACACACACCTATTGCCCATGGCCAGCTCGACTTCTTTGAGCGAGTTTTCAGTTGAAAATTCAAAATTCATAGAATGCAAATGTTGGTTAAACAACATTTTCGCCAGCGCACACGACGACGACGACGACGACGACCAAACCCTCGTCGTAGCCAAAAAAGACCACACAGAGACGCCAGAGCCAGTGTAGAGCCAAAGCACAGGTCGCACAGTTGGGCCATAGCAACAACAACAACAACAACAGCAACAACAACAGCAACAACATCTGCAACAACAACAACAACCCGAGGCAACTCTCTGAGAGCAGCTCTACGTACGTGTTTGCTTAGCAAGGGGCAGTGTAAAGCGATGGTGGGCAGAGGGGCGGGGAGGGGGTGAGGTAGAGGCAGCGGCATAGCCAGAGGTTTTCCATGGCTCAGCGTCGAGTCGAGTTGTTGTTGTTGTTGTTGTCGCCGTCGATGCCGCCGTCGCTGTCGCCTGTGACTTGAATATGTAACTGAAACTAGATCTAAACAACAAAAAATTGTAAACAGCCCCCCTAGACTTGGAGTTCGACTTCGACTTCGACTTTGTCTAAAAATGTGCCTAGCTTAACAATCCATAGACACAGACTTGTGTTTCTTTTTCAATGGAGTTGCCATGGATATCCATAAAATTTGTATGAAATAAGAAAAACCATAAAGCTAATGATATAGCTGATAATGTGTGATCTAGATTGATCTAAGAAGATTGACTTTGTCATACAAATTTCATATGGTATGTAAATAACTATAGAATGACAGATATAAATAAAAATTTGTGTGATTATCCAGATGTGAGCTTAGATTGTCTTTATCATATTCAAATTGATATTTAACAATATCATATAGATATGTATTTAACTATAGAGCTAATGATATAGATGAAAATGTGTGTTCTATCGAGATTGATCTTAGATTGCATGCATCAGAATCGAAATGATATATAATTAGATAATATAGGTATGTAATTATATTATAGTAATAATATAAAGGTTATACAATAGGTATATACTATCCCTAGCTGTGCTATTTGCTATAGATACTTTTTTTCTCTTTTAGAATTAATTTCTAATGCTTTAAAATTTATTAAATTTTATAATAATATATCATAAGTCATGGAAAAGTTCATGCTAATTCTGTTTGTATTGTTGAGAATCGAATAGAAGGGCATCATGTCAAGCAGATGATTTCGTAGCCTTACCTATATTAAGATGGCTTAGGTATTAGACACATTCTATTCAGACATACATGCATAGAAATACATACATATATATATATATACATATATATAATTACATTCATATATATACATGTATATACGTACATATAGCATGTCTTACATAAATATTTGTTATACGTACTACTATTTTCATGAACAATGTTCATGAAAATAGTAGTGCTGCCCTACACAAAACTTAAAACAAATGAAATGGTGTTTTTTCCCATTACAAAAAATACATATACATACATATTCATTTTATATTTTATCTGCGTTTTTCATTCAAAAATAGCACGCCGTATACGTAATATATTTATTTATGCAAACACATTAATTTCTTAACCCTAATTAATCCCAAATCAATTTCAATACTCTTCACACTTCTTCTTAGCTGCTGTAGCAAAACAAAGCTCGAAAGCTCCAAAGCTTGACTTTCGGCTAAGCTTTTCTGCGAGGAGGCAGCAGGAAGCTGATTAAAGCTTAAAGTAAATGCCAAAATGTGGCTAGGGCCTTGCCTGCAATTGATTGCACAGCATTAACGGTACATTTCCAATTGGATGGCTGCTATATGCACATATACAGAGAGATGTGTGTGTATGGACACATATACATAATCAAGTGAAGTATATACACACACGCATAGAGAGCGAGAGAGATGCGTGGGCATGCATACGCATATTTAATGCAAATTTAAGCAGTTAGCAAGCAAGTAAAACCGTTATGTACATACATATATACATATATAGAGAGCTGTGTTTGTGTGCGTGCTGCTGCTGCGTATACATAATGCAGGGCAATATAAATAATTGCAATACATATAAATTGCAGCTGTGTGTGTGTGTTTGTGCATTGCATAACCACATTTGCCGTTCACATATGCTACATAAGCATAGCCTTATATATAAATGCATTTGCACATACATACATATATATATGTATAAGTATATGTATATATTAATACACACATTTAAATGTGCATCGATGGCTGCTGCATTTGCAATTGCAATTGCATTAGTGTGGCATCCTTTTGTTCATTACACGCACAATGCGTGCATAAAATAAATCTACAGCAAAATACTCGAATGCGTTCACATTTGTTAAATGAGACAAGCAGCAGCAGCGGCAGTGGCAGAGGCAGCGGCAGAGGCAGCAGCGTCAAAAGGAGAAGGAGCAGAGGAAAGGCGTAAAGCACGCAGAGAGCAAGAAAGTGGGAGAGCGGGAGAGGAGGAGAGAGGTATTTGGCAGATGTAGAAGACAAAATTTGGACAACAAATGCAGATCTATGCAGCTAATTGTTGTTGCACAGTGTGAAAGCTCAACTTAAGCTACGCATGTTATATACATACATACACATACGTATAGAAGCATATGTGTACATACATACATACATGTATGCTTACACAAATGTCTATTGTCTGAAAATATTTGAGCGAAAATAGAAGGAGAACTCTTTCTTATATAGTTATAGTTTTAAAAAAATTGAAGTTTTAAATATAATATAATAAATAAAAAATCAATAATTATATATATAAATATAATTATAATTAAACTTTTTGTTTCCTTATATATATATATATATATATATATATATATATATATATATATATATATATATATAAATAATTTTAATATACTAAAAAAAATGTATTTGGTAATAAAGTATTTTAGTTTTTGGTTATATTAATTATCTATTATATTTTTATTATCTATTTATATTTTATTCAATAGCAATACATTCCTTTTTTTTATTCATTTTATGAAATTAATATACACATATTTATGTACATTTACTTTTTTTAAATTAATTTTATATTTATTTATTTTAATTTTTAATTTTGTTTACCTATGTTAATTAGTTTTGTATTTAATATACATATTTTGTAATTAATTTGTTATTAAATATATATATGTATATATTTTAATTAATATTAATAGTTGTTATATATATGTATTGTATTTATAAATAGTTATATATAATATATTTTATTAAATAATACATATATATGTATTATTTAAACGACAAACAAAATTGATATAATTTTGCTGTCATTAAAAATATTAGTTAGCCGACCAATCCCATATATAGTATCTGTAATACAGATTCTGTATATCCCCCAACACCATTTTCCCATTTCCATAACTTAAACAAACTTTTTTTTTATTTATTTTTAAATTTTTACATATTGAATTTTATTTCAGTTTCTTTAAGTGTATACGTGTGTGTATGTGTTTGTGTGTATGGTTGTGTGTGTGTGTGTGTTCGCCTGAAACTACAACAGAATTAAAAAAAATAATGTTGAATCAAATAATTGTTTAGAAAAAAACTTAATGCTAAATAATTGTCAGTGAAAGACTTCAACATAGTTCTATTAGAATTGTAATAATAATAATAATGACAATGACAATGACAATGATAATGATAATGATAATGTTTCCTGTTCCGTCAAATAAGGCATTTACATTTATATAAATATTGCAGAAATCGAAACATAGATTCAACAAAACTGACAGATCGGAGCTTTAGCTAAGACTTAAAACATATAGCTACTATATAACATAGTTATTTTTTCTCCTTCTCTTTATCTTCTACTTAATTTGTCTTTGCTTTAGTTCAAAAAATAAAATTACGTAATTCTTGTATTTTAGCATTTTGTTTTTTTTTTCGATTTGTTTTTTTTATACATATATATTTTATATATCACAATAGAAAAAAGAATTAATTCACATATTCTTTTCAATCGTTATAGTTGGTTTTTTTTTGTATTTTCTTTTTTTTGCTTACTTATAAATTAAACAATAAAAAATGTACAGAATTTTCTTTAACGTTTCTTTTGTTCTTATTTTTTTCATTTCTTTCTTTTTGTTTTTTGCTAGTTGCTTTGTTGAGTTATTTGACTAATTGTTGTTGTTGTTGTTTGACCAAGTTACGAACTAAAACTAAATGTAAATTTATTAAATTTGCTTTAAGTGTCTACTATTAACATGTTTTAAATTTAATCGCCAACTAAATTAAACGGCATTACTAACGACGCTGCACTAAACAAATTCGAAACAAAACGCAAAAGCAAAACAAACACACAAAAAATATATAAACTAAAGTCTAACACAAAGAATCTCAAACGAAATAAAAATAATACAAAAGCAAAAAAAAAAAAACATTTCTAACAAAAGGCAGAGACAGAGAGCGCCAACAAAGAGCAAACTTTTTTTTTGTGTAGTCGTCGTCGTTGTTGTTGTTGCTGCTGCTATTGCGGACAAGCTTAAAGCGCTGCGCGCGTCGCTGCTGGCGTCGCAGCTGACGCCATTGCTGCGTCTGTAGTTGTTGTAGCGTTGGAGGACGCTGGCTTTTGTTGTTTCTGCTTCTACAATTTTTTTCGCCGTTGTTTCTGTTGTTGCCGAAGCGTGAATTAAAATAAACTATTTAAATTTATTTGCATCTGTTTAACTGCGGCCTGCATTATACACAAGCACACACATACATACACACACGCACGCACATTTATGCATATGCATACGTGTATGTGTGTGTGTGTTTGTCCGCTCTCTCTCTCTCCACCACTCTTGCGCTATGCTTATCGCGCGTCTCCATCGCCATGCACTTTGTTGCTGCCGTCGGCCATAGCTGCAGCCGTGTTATTTTTTTTCTCTTGTTTCTTTTTATCGCCGCCGCTGCGCTGCGTGCGTGTAAGCTGACGCGTCGCGCCCCCTTCCCAACCCTGCTAACCTCTACCAGGCCCACAAGTGCGCCGCTGCCAGCCCCTTAGGAACCTGCGGCGGCAGCAGCAGCATAGCGAGCTTCAGCTCCGCCGTTGCCGTCACTGTGCTTGTATATGCATGTATGTAAGTATGTATGTATGTACGTGTGTTTGTTCATTGTTTGCTTTTTGTTGTTGGCGTTTGTTGTTTTCTGCCTCTCGCTCGTTCGCTCGACTTGCCTGCGCTCTGTCTCTGCTGTTGCTTTTGCTGTTTCGTTTTCTACTCGATTCGTACGAAAAAATTTAGTACAGCGTGTGGTATGGCAAACGAAAGCTATGAGTTTTCAGTGTATCTTGTTGTTGTTTTTTTATACTTTACTTTACTTAGTTGTCTGCTCAGCTCTGGATGTGAGTGTGTGTGTGAGACAGTGTGTGTTTGTGTGTCTGCTGGTGTGTGTAATTACGTGCCTTGCCTTCAACGTCAGACATGCAACACGGCACGCAGGTAGAAGGAGACGAGTAGGAAGACAAAGTCAAAAAGAAGCCTCAGCTAAAGTCACACGCACACAAACACAAACAGAGAGAGTGAGAGAGACATAGACATAGATGTCTGCATCCTAAGCGTTCGCCTGCGCCGACTTCTCTGCCTCGGCCGCTGCGCAGGCATTGCAATCATGATGGACGCATCATCTGACCAGCCACAGGCCCAGATTGAGCTTCTGCAGCTTGGGCAGCTTCATGATGATGTCGATGCCCTTCGAGCTCAACTGCGTGCAGCCATAGAGATCGATCGTCTTCAGATTGGACAGATCCTCCGCCAGTGTCTGCAATCCCTTATCCGTTATCCGGCTGCATTGTCCAATATTGAGATTCTCCAGTTCGTGCAGTGACTTTGCTATCTTCAGCATGCCCTGATCCGTAATCTGGCATTGATTCAAACTGAGCGAACGCAGCCTATACAGACCCTGGGCAATGTGGGTGAGTGCCTGATCGCTGATCTTGTCGCAGAAGCTCACGTCCAGGGAATTGATGCCGCTGCCACCCTCCGTCAGATAGGCCATGCCAATGTCGGAGATGTTGTCGCAGGAGCGCAGATTCAGCTGTTCCAGCTTGGGCATGCGGGCCAGATGCTTCAATCCGCTGTCCGTCACCGAAACGCAGAAACTCAGATTTATCGATTTTAGTGAGGTTAAACCCTGTGCTATGTGACCCAGTGCCTCATCGCTCAGACGCTGGCAGTCCTGCAGACCCAGATATTCCAGCTGCAGATTTCCCTCGGCCGTCTCCCGACTAAACCCGGCCAGATGGCCAATACCCTGATCGCTGATGTGCCAGCAGGATCTCAGATTCAAATGGCGCAGCTTCTTCAGACCCCACGCGATCAGCAACAGTCCGGTGTTGGTAATATTGCAACAGCCGCCCAGCTCCAACGTCTCCAGATTCTTCAGATGCTGTGCAATCCGGCCCAGGCTGGTGTCCGTGATCTGTTTGCAGAGCGAGAGATCCAGGGTCTTCAGATTCGGCAAATCGACGCTGAACGCATGACCCAGATTCATGTCGGCCACATTGAAGCAGCCGCTGAGATTCAGCGATGTCAGCGCCGGCACGCCCACGACCAGATCCTTGAGCGAGCGGCGCAGTGATAGGATCTGCACCTTCTTGATGCCCCGTCGGACAAGGCAATTGAAGAGACTGGGACTGGAGCGCTTCAGATGGAGTTTGGCTTCGACACCCTTCCACACGCTCTTCGCATAGGCTGCATCCCGCCAGGCGGTGCACACCTGTGCAGCCCGGCCCAAATCTCGCACCGGCAGATGCTCAAAGATCTGCTCCAGTAGCTCCGGAAATAGGTTGCTAATGTGTGTGCCCTCCACGGGCGGCGGACTCTCTGGCGAGGCGGCTCTGTGCTGGTGATGAAGATGATGATGATGATGGTGATGATGTTGGGCATGTGCTGCTGCAGCGGCTGCGGCTGCTGCTGCCGCCGCGGCAGCCGCATGTTGCAAGTAGAGCGCAGGTGGCAATGTTTGCAGCTGGGGCCGATGGTGCAGCGCATAGGGCGTAAAGCGCAGCAGGTGGTGGGCGTTGCGTGTCAAGCCGGGCAGCTCAGTCTGTTGATACAGTTCGTCTCTGTTCCAGGCAGCCGCAGCTGCAGCAGCTGCCGAGCCACCAGCTGTAGCTCCACCTCCACCACCACCACCACCTCCTCCTCCGCCTCCACCGCCGCCGCCTCCTCCGGCGCCACCGCCATGATAGTTAGTGAGGGCGGCGGCTGTCTGTAGCGAGATTGTTGTCTGATGATGGAAGGGCAGCAGCTCTGTATTGGTAGCCATTGCTATGTGTGTATGTGTGTGTGTGTCTTCCTAGACTTCAGATACTGCTATAACTTTACTCTAGATACTTTGATGTGCGTCGCATTTGCGACGACAGTTTCTTTAAATTGGGGGGTATACACTGGTGTAGTTGTTGTTGTTGTTGTAGTGGGTGGACTAGATGAGCACTGCACAAATACGATTACGAATTCCGTTAGCACTTTAAGTCCAGTTAAATTTGCTTTTTATCTGTATTATATTCTTCACTCTGGAACGAACGAGCGTTAAACGAGCTTCAAGTGAACACCAAAAACCGGAACACGACAATTGAGTTGCGCAGCGACGTCCGAACGGTTCGATGGCGAGTAACAGAATGAGCCACAGTGCGACAAAACGACACAATAAATGAGAGAGGCAATGCCAACACTCACACACACGTACACACCAACACGCACTCACACACACACATGCAGGCAGCCATAGCAGGCAGGCGCTCTGAATTCAGCAATAAGGCAAAGCAGGTAGCGACGAATGCTCTCTAGCTCTCTCACTCTCACACTCTCTGGCGCTCAATGAGTGCTGTGCATTGGCTGTTTTCTGGCTAGATTTTAAGCTGATGTGATTTCTTTGTTTTTATTTATTTTAAATATATTTATTTATAGCAGTCGTTGTTGTATTATTTTTCTGATCAAGCTATATGGTAAACAGTGTTATGTTCTATATTTATTTATTAAATAAGCTACTTTCCCTATAGACAAACAAGTGTCAAACTTTTAGCTTGATTCGTAAACACTCTCAGCAAAGACAGCTCGCACTCCCACTATATATATATATGTACATATATAAATATTTTTATATACAAATTTATGTTTTCAATTTAATTTAAATACTACATAAATTTGTTTTCTTTTGCTTTAGCTCTATCTCTATCTTGAAGAAAGCACAGAAAGAATACTGTGAAATATTTGTGATTTATGCTAAATGTCAGTAAAATCTTAAATTGAAAGGAATGTTTAGGCGGATTAGCTGCAGCTAGCTGTATTTTATGAAATATATTTAAATATATATACTTTATAGATTTCTTGATATTATCTGAGCATTATTATATATCTCTGGTAAATGATGACGGTATCGGATAAAACAGTTGAGATAAAGAGTGAGATTTCTGATTTTTATTCATATGTAAAATTCTTAAAAAAGAGAGATTTCTGATAATATTTGATTATATCTTCTTGAGAGAAATAGGTAGAGGGGTATAGAGAGAGAGAGAGAGAGAGAAGTATTTATTATAATATTTGCTCTATATAATTTTTGTGAGAGAAAGAGTGAGATTTCTGTTTTTTATTTGATATGTAAAACTCTTGAGATAGAAAGATTTCTGATCATATTTGATAACTCAAATTTTTGAAAGAGATATATCAAATATCACATTCTGAAGGCAGATTTGTGATGTTTATTTGATACATAAATAAGATGTTATGAGAGGAAGATTATTGAATATATGTATATAGAGAGAGATATATATATTAATATGGATAGATATTACTTACTTACAAAATATCTTTGTTGAGGCTTGATAAGTATATCAACTTATAAATGAGTTATCAATCAGTTACTTATTGCTCCTTGTTTCATTATGTAGATATTATTATTCAAACTCTTATTATACCTAAAAAGATAAAAGGAGATGGGCATATAGTTCTCTATTAATATTTGATATATCAACTTCTAACGAAGTTTTATTATCAGTTAAATATTTCTCTTTATTATATTGGATATTATTATAGATATATTGGAAATTATTATATATTATAATTATCATTAAATATTATATTATTATTATGGATATATTATTATAGCTTTTATTATACATACATATGGACATACATACATACATAAATATGTATGTATGCATATGCATATATTTCTCAACAATTCCATATTGTTTTCTTCGCCATTTTCTAGTTTTCGATTGCATTGTATTATAGAATCTGAATTCTATAACAGCTTTATGCCAAAAACTCCGACGCATTTGCCGCTGCCGCCGTCGCTGCTGCTGCTGCTGCTGCGTTGCATTCCATATGAGCAGGTACCTGTCTTGCCCTGCCTCAGTCTCTGGCTCTTTATCAGCGCATGTGTGTGTGAGAGTGTGTCTGTGTTTGTGTGTGTGTTTGCATCTGTGTGATCGTTTCGTGTTGGTGCTTGTCGCTACCTGCGTCTGCGTCGACGCACAACAATCCCGGTTTCCAAGAAAATATTAACGATATCTCCCAAAACGTTGCCGCACACAAACGCAAACGTCTGAGGCACAAATCCAAGCCCCGAAGGCAGCTCGCGTTGCAGGCAGCAGCAGCAGCAGAGCAGCCAAAAAGAAACCCGCTGGGATGCACAAAAGCCGAGCCACAATAGCGGGCCACGCATTGTTATTGATACTAGGAAAGCAATGCACACACACTGAGAAAGAGAGAGACTCACATACACACACACACACACTCAATGCGGACCCTTAAAAAAAGGAAAGCGAAATGCCGCCGTCTTTAAAAAAGGGATCTCTAACATTGGGAATTGGGAAAATCTGCGCCGCTACCTGCAAGGGAAAACACACACACACAAACACACGCACACATAGAGCATAGCAGACACCCGCATAGCAGCGCACCCTCGAGATCAGAGAGAGAGCGAGCAAACGGTAAAAAGAACATACATATGTATGTATGTATGCCTACGCTGATTTCTCATGCCCATTGTCTAAAGAGGCTAGAGAGGCTAGAGAGGCTAGAAGGGACGCGTACAGTCAGTCATAGCTATTATCCTGCACAAGAGAGAGCGAGAGGGAGGGAGAGGTGAGGAATAGGCAAAGAGAGAGCGCGGACAGTGTGTAAGAACAAGGCGTGCTTTCTTTGAGTTATGCCAGCTTCGACTACACACTCTCTCCCTCTCTCTATCTCTCTGCATAGCTGTCTACCTGCCAAACCGGTTGGCGAAAAAAAGGGCCAGGGCCAATCTGTGGAAGTGCCAGCGGCTGGGGACGTGTCGAGGCGCAAAATAATCTGTTCGTTGGAACTCGCTCTCCGTAAGAAAAATATATGTGAAGAAGATAATAATCGATTGGTTTTTGGCTGCCTCTTTGTGCGTTTCGCACACTGTGATCATCATTAGCTGCAGCACAGGTAGGCAGCAACAGCAGCCGCAGCATCAGCATCGTCATCATCAACATCATCATCAACTGCGGAAAAGGTGCAACACGCAATAGACTTTGCTGGGCGAGCTGTGCCACAGAGGGGAGCCCACGCAACAAGTGCAAATCAGGCGACCGCGACCCCAATGCCAACTCTCTTCTTCAGGGCGAGCCCAATAACTGGTAACCACAAAACTCTACACACGCACACACACACAGAGATGTGCATAAATATCTGTACTTGTCACGTACACACACACACACATACTCATACATACAGACATACATACACACTACATTATTATTTATGACAAGGCATATGCGTGCTTACGCACAAACAAATTGCTTTATTGGCTCTAAAGACTGTATTTTCGACCCCAAGGGCGTTACTTTTTGGACTCTGCACTAAATTTACAGATCATCAATTTAATAAATATTTGCAGAATTACTTTTCTGTAAAACTGCATATAGACGATATGGAAATGGGAATATTCTTAATGTAAGCTAACTGGATAGAAGGTAGAAGATTTTCAAAGAATATTGAAGCAATACTGTCTAATTCTATAAATATGTATGTATGTATAAATTTATCAAGAGATCTCATCATCATTCACGAATATGAAGAAACATGTTCAAAAGTAAAACTTCATCTAGGTTGTATATTTTTCAAAACTGAAGCTAGGTTAATGATGATACAAGATTTTCAAGCAATACTAAAGCAAAATCAGCCTTAAGTATATATTATATCGTATGGTATATATTTATATATAATAATAAAATTTATAAAAATATTTAAATCAACTTAATAATCTTATACCCATGCAGGAAACTGAGCAAACATATTCAAACGATCTCTAATCACCCCGAATTCCAATTACACAATTAGAGTTCAGCTCTTTAATCTATTCAAAAACCCTAATTTACTCTTATACATAATTCTAAACAATATATTTAATTGATTTATAGAATATAGCTGATCTAGTTGCAGATACAAGCATGTAAACAAATGAGACCAGCAAACAAACAAAAGATGCCGCTATTCCATCTAATTGATGTAACCGAAATCTGGTTTCAATTTGTATTTGGTTAACCCGCATGCGTTGCAGTGAATACAACACACAGTCTTACCAAGGGTTAAGCAACTCTGATAACAAATTGTGGGAAGGAGGGGAAAAGAGAGAATAGAATTCAGAATGGGGAGCATAACAAACAATGAGTGTAACGGATCGTATTAAGATTTGATGTGATGGCAGCTAACATACATACATATGTATGTATGTATGTATGTCTATATTTATGTATGTATGCTTATGAATATAGACTTTTGAGGAAACAGCATAAAGGAATTGCGGCTACTCGCGGCACGATCAATTATCAATCAAACAAAAAATATGTAATTGCCATGTCTAAAGCATAAACTTTATTTACTCTCTTGCTTACGCAATAGTCGAAAAGAGAATATGCCAAGCAAAGCCAACGCTTAAGAGCGATTAGGTATTAAAATTTCTCTTTCTTTTGTTGCTTCCTTTACGTTGCCTTGCACACACTCATTCATTTGCATATTCATATGAGCGTAAATCTAACGGAACTAAGCGCAGAGTCTATGGGATCGCTCTTGCTGCTTTGTCTAACATTTGATTTCGTTTTTATTTTAGCATTGTTTACATGTGCAAAAACATCTGTATTGGCAAATGTTTATTAAAATGATGCACATCCACTTTTTATTTAAACATAACTTACAATTTAATTCGTGCATCTTTAAGGTATTTATTTATTTTTCACTTAAGCACACTTCACCACACTTTTTTCTGCACTTTCTGAATTCGAACTGACTTCGCCTTTGCTATGCGGCGAATTTTATCTTGTTGCGTCTTTAACCCAGTCGGAATTGCAAACTGAACACTGGAATGACAAATCAGCATAAAATCTGTTTATTTCTCATGTAAACAACAACTACGAGAGTCTGGCGACTAGTTGAGAGCGAAATTATGTTTGGAGCTAACTGTACAAGTGGAACTATGCAAAAATTAAATGAGAAAAAAAAATAAATACTTTGTGAGTGCAACAACTTAAGGGGTATATTAACTATGACAAGTAGTTATGTGGAAAAAATAATATTTGAAAAACAATAAGAATGAGAAAAAAAAACTGTAAGTTGAAACCATATTCTCAGCAGTTGGTTCAAGTGCCAAGTTCCGCAGCTCAATATCATTTCCGATGAAAAAGGCGGTACTCTAAGGACTCTAAGGATTAAAACTGTTAAACTCCCGCTGGGAAATGTAATCAGCTCTTTAGATCTAGAAAACCTAGGAGTAGTGCAATTTTAATAAGAATGTATAAGAGGTTTCCAAATAAATGAAGAGGTTCCAACTAATAAGAAAGGCCAAGCAAAAGAATTTAGAGGCAGAATAAGAGCCTGGAAATGAATGGGAATAGAAATACGACTTATCATATACATACATATGTAGCAAGTATAGACTCTCGAAAAACTCTCGTGCACTACACTTAAAATTAAAAGAAGAGCGAAATATAATATGACAATATATGAAGATATTATATATATAGGTATAGGCTTAGATCTAAATATTAATATTATTATTTTTGTTCTCATAATAAAAGTCTTTATCGTTTTCCACATATATGTAAAATGTTCCTTTATTGTTTATGTAATTTTAAATGCTATATGTGTATATATATTTATATTATGTATGGTAAGTAGATTTATGTCAGTTTTTGTCATTCTTTTTTGTTTTTTTGAAAAATTTCGTTTACATATGGCATACTATGCACTAAAAATTAATGTTGATTTTAGTTTTCGTTTTTTCTGCTTCGTTTTTAATCTTAAAATTCGTTTACGCTATGACTTTAAAATACTCGTATGTACGTAGTTAATAACTAGTTGCTAATCATGTTTAAAAACTCAAATACCCAACTAGAGTTCATTATGCTACGGAAGGGTATATATGTATGTATATCTCAACTCAAGCTAGTTGTCTCACAATAATATAATATATATATGAGTTATATGTGGGCATATGGCATGGGGACGCATAAATATGTTGTTTAGTGTAGTGTAGTGTTATGTAGTGTAGTGTATAATGAGGCTATATAGTATATTTACATGCAAGAGCACCGATCTAGGGATATATGTAATGTAATGTATGTATGTAGGGTGCACGCAAGGAAGTTTTTATGTGTCTCTCTATATGCTAAAGCATTTTTTTGATTTCTTACTTTTTTCTTTAAGTTTGATACATGCGTGATCTATGTGCTATATGCTATACTTATCAATTTTATTATTATGATTATTTATTTGATTTTTTATTTCTTTTTAAACAATTCATTTCGTTGAATTTAGTCCAAATTGTTATATGAAGCAATGCAGCCCGCTTTTTTTTCGTTTTCTTTTTTTGGTTACTTAAAAAACCCAAACACGATTCGAAAATTTTTGAGAAGTGTTCGACCTCCTCTACGTTTCACTGGGGCTAATATATTTTAATTTTGTGTTTTTTTCTGGGATGATGATATATTTTGCATTTCTAATGTCGTACGTGCCTAAGTTCTAAATTATGCTATATTTTTCTGGTTTTTTTTGTGGGCGTGTGCGGTTTTTCGTTGCTTGAAAAAAAAGTGAAAAACAAAAACATAAAAAAATTAATATTATTTAAATACTTTAATGGGATTATATATATCACAGGTACATTTTAGACTTTTTTCAAATGCAAGCTTGTAAAAATGTATGTACGTTATGGGGAGAGGGAGCGAGAGAGAAAGTGGGATACCCCACCCACAAAATTGGCGAAGAGTGCATGAATAGACGAAGGATCGGACAGAAGACTTATGAATGTGTGTGTGTGTGTGTTAGAGAGTGTCGCTGAGAGTGTATGTGTGTATGGATTTTCGTTGAAGAGAGTGTTCGTTAAAGAGAGTGCATATGCACGAGAGAAAGAGGCTGATGTATGTTCGTATGTCAGAGAGTTTGTATATGTGTAAATATAAAGATAAAGGGGCAGTGGCAGGGGCAGGGTAAAAGGGGGTCATAAAGTACTCTTCGATGGCACCGAAGTATTGGCTTTACCTATTTTCTTCATATATATAAGCTATAAGTAGAAGTTATTATTATTGTTTTAATTAGAGTTAAAGTTTTACTAAGCACTAGTTCAAGTCGTTATTTATGAAGTATTACTGTGTGTGTGTGTATTTTTTTTTTTAGTTTTCCGTTTTATAGAAAAGCACTAACCATTAAACATTGCAACTGCCATTGTTCACATTATTTTCGATCGAAAATTCCTCATCCCTATATATATATATATATCGTATAGTAGGTATGTAAATGCAAATTCAGGGAACATAGATTGATAAATGCTCGATTGTGATCGTAGATATGAAAGTTTTTGTTTTTTTTTTTTTTCCTTTTTGTGAGTAAAACTTTTTGTTTGTTTTTATCAAGCCTATATGACTAGGGGCCAACTCCAACTGTAAACATTAATATTTAATATCTAACTAATGTCTGGATTTGTCAAAAAGTTTTTTTGCTATGGCCTGACTGTTCGCAATCTCTTGTTTTTCTTTTTTGAGTACGTATTTTGTGTTTATAGCAATTTTTAAGTTATTGTTTTTTTTTCGAAGCATTTTTACAGCATTTCGTTTTCTTAAGTACATTTTCCTTCTGCTTCTTGAGTTTTCTCTTGACTTCTATTTGTTTGTTGTTTATATAACTAAGTTTAAGATCATAGTTCGAGCTGTGCACCTTGATTGTGGTTGTTTTTTCTTAGTTGTTCTGCATTCGTTTTGTGAGTGTGTACGTATTCGGTTTTCATAGGATTTTTCCTTGTTTTTGTTTTTTGTTTTTATATATGTATATATAGCACAGTTCTAGGTATATAAAATGCTATATAGTATTGTGTGCTAGGTTCGATATGAATGAAAAATGATGGACTAGATGCTATCTTTTGTTTTCTTAATACGCTTGCAAGATCCAATTGGGACTCCAATTCCCATTCCAATTCGTGCTGATTGGCTTAAGTATTTTTAGCAGTCATGAGGCGCTGCGGCGGTCCCACGGGATCTCCAGCCTCGGCGTACAGGCAGGAGCCCTCGCTGCAGGAGCAGGTGTCGCCCTCCCTGGAGCTGTTGCAGCAGTCGCTCGTATAGTTGCGCTGATGCAGCTCATAGCCGGATGACAACATATTTTCATTCTCACTCTCAGCGCAGGAATTCTGCTGTTGCAGCTGCTGCTGCTGCTGCTGTTGCTGGGCATGCTGTGCCGCCTGTCGACGATGGGCGGAGCGCTTGCTGCCGCTGTGCTCAGTGCTGCTGTCGGAATGGTGCGGCTGCTGGTGTCGCTTGTTGTGGCCATGGGAGGCGCGCGAGTTGTCCGAGCACTCGGAGGAGCACTGATAGATCTGATGACTGGAGGCAGCCGATGGCATCTGATTGCCATGTGGCGCATGCACCGGCTGATACCAGCCCTCCACTGGCTGCTGCAGCGGCAACGGTGGCGGCGGTTGCATGGGCGAGGCCAGGGCATCACAGCTGTTGCAAGCTCGGTTGTTGCTGCCACAACGCGACGCCTGATATTCGCTAACGGCGTGCCGCTGCGTGGGATAGTGGATATGTATGTTGCGGGAGGCCATGTCGCCACCGCCGGCACCGGTGGTCGTAAAATAGGGCGGCAATGGCGGCGGATGTTGGCTGGTGGGCGTGATCTGATAGCGATTCTGTGTGCCGCCCACAGTGCTCAGCGGATTGCTATAAAGATTCTCCTGTGGACAGCCAGGAGCGCACTGCGGCGAAACACCCCAAGCGGAGAAGCCACCCGACGAGCTGCTGTGTATGGAAGCATTTAAAATGCTGAGAAAGTGAATATATATAGATAGAATGGAGATCCGATTGTCTCTATAGTCAGAGAACTCACCTTTGATTGGTTGAAATGCCAGAGCCGGCGCTCTTCGAACTCTTCCGCGAAGACTCAGGCGAGCCCTGCGCATAGCCATAATTGGAGGACAATGGTGGCGGATGCTCCGGTGGTGGCGGCAAAAACTCAGACCAATTAATCGTTTCCGTTGGATATTGCAAATAGTTTGATTTGTTGCTAGCTGCAGCAGCAGCAGCAGCGGCCGCCGCCGTTGCGCCCTGAGCTGTAAATGCATCCGAGTAGGGCGAATGTGTGCCCGAATCCTTGTCAGCACTCAACGAGGTGGCCTTGGTGCAGGTTTCACTGGAGGAGGTGCCAATGATCATGGTCGTAGCATAGGGTGTGGGATTATCGGGACTCTGGAGAGAGAGAGCGAGAGAGTTGATTAGCTAAGGACTTTGTTGTGGGCAACTTTTCGAACGCACCTTGCGACAGTTGTAGAAGGTGGTCAGATTGCGTGTGTCCACCTCGGCATAGTCGGTGCCGCCATCGGAGTTGTTATAGTTGGACTGACTGCTGTTGACATGCGACAGCAGCTTGGATTCACTCAGGCCCGAGTCCTTGTCTGTGTCCGTGGTGCGCCAGCCGCGATCTATCCACAGGCTCTCCTTGCTATTGATGTTCAAGGCAGTTATCTCATTGGCGCTGACCACTGGAGAGGGAGAAACAGAAGCAGAATTAGTATACCGAATATTTATAGAGAAGTCTCCCACTTACCGCTCAGATGGCCCAGCTCTTTGGTCATTTGATGGCGACGCCTGAAGTAAATCATGACCGTTGCTGTCGAGGCTACCACAATTAATAAGACTATGATAACCAGCACCATGACCCAAGTGCCATGTGGAATGACTGTCGTCTTGCGATGTGTTGTTGGATTGGCATTGTTTGGCTCGGTATTCACCATGCCATTCGTGTGGTATGTAAAATCATTGCCAGACTCGTGACGGCCATCGTGTGTGCCACTGGGATGGGCACGCGGCGGATGCACATGATACGTAGGATCCATATACAACGATTTCTAAAAATAAATAAGACAACTTATAGCAGATGTAATATAAAAAGCATTTCAATTCACACTCACAGGCTTGGAATAGGGCCCATCGCCCGCTTTGGTAAACGCATTCAGGCGCACGCTATAAACAGCTGTTGTGGTTAGATTATTAAGCAGCACAGATGTGGTTGTTGCATTCAGCGTCATATTGGCCAACACTTTCATTGTGTTGCCGGCGCTGACTTCGATTTTATAGCCATACAAATTGCCATTGTGATGTTGAGCCGGCGGCGGCGTCCAGCGCACCCAACCAGCAGTTAAATTATACATGCCAATTTGTATATTATCCGGCGGTGCAGAGGGCACTAAAAAAAAGAATAGTATAAAGCAATGCATACAAAATTTATAGCTATATATGCTGTCTTACCATCCTCATAGGTTGTGACTAATTTCGAATTGCTCGGTTGTCCCTCGATGGTCTCATAGAAGGGCGTCAAAAAGAATTCGTATTTTGTATATTTGCGCAAATTGGCAATCACATGGGATTCCGTGGCAGCATCCAGCACTGTGACCATGGCATATTGATTCGAATGAGAGCTGGCATCGCGATAGCGTATGTGCAGACCCTAATAGAAAAGTGTATAATAGATATGATTTAGGTAAAGTCTAGTTTTTATTACAAACTTGAGCTTACCTCCACAAATTTCTCATTTGCGCTCACGTGCAGCATCCAATCCAAGCGCACGGCGCTCGCATTCACAGCCGAGGCATCAATTAGCTCCACAACCTGCACATATTTATATATATTATAGATATTTATTTATGTAGTATATAAATATAAGCTCACCTTGCCCGTTAGCAGCGTACGCGCTGCGGACAGCTCATTGGATGGCGCCACATCAAAGTCCTCGCCCAAGGTCTTGATAGCATTCGAGAGGCCCGAAGGCACAGACACGCCCTGTGAATTCTCCGCGCGCACCAAAAACACATACGATGTGGCCGAGGTCAGGTCAGAGATCTGTTGTACAAATGAGTATGAGTATGAGTAAGATATGAATGTCTTTTAGGGAGCGCTGTTACTACAACTTACCGTCACTTGGGTGTCCGTAATGCGATGAGCGGCTACAATCCAACCCGTCTGCAAATCGGGACTAAAGTATTCCACAGCATAGCTGGAAATAATAAAGATATATTTGTTTAATATATATAATATATAAAAAGTTTAAATATAATAAAAATAACAAAAACCTATATGGGCAGAAAAATATTTTTTAAAATTTTATTTGAGAGCAGTATATAATTAAGAAGATTTAAAAAAAAATTAAGGAAATGGAATTATTCTTTGGAGTATTCATGCTCTGGTTTGTACACATTATATTATTATTTACGTATAAGAGAACAAAAGATTTATTTAAAAATTATAAATAAATAAATCTTGTTTTGATTTTATAAAACATACAACTTGTATAAAATAAAAGAGGATTTTTTTTATAATTTTAAGAATTAGATAAAATTATAAATAAATCTTATTTTATTTTATATAAATTGTATGTTTTATAAATAAATCTTCTGCCTGATAAATCTTCTTCCTTTGTTGCTCTGGCATAAAACCAAATTGTTATTTAGAATTAATTCTATTAACAATTAAATAAATAAATAAAATTAATAATAAATTTAATAAATAAATCTTAGTTTATTTTATGTAAATTGTATGTTTTATAAAACCAAATCAAGATTTATTTAACATTAATAAATATATATATTTATATATATATATATATATATATATATATATATATATATATATATATATATATATATATATATATATATATACACATATTTTTAATAAATTTTTTTTTCTAAATTTATAAAAAAAATCTTATTTTGTCTTATAAACATTTTATCAAAATATAGCTTACCCTATGATAGGACCAACAGCGCCTGGTTTCTCTTGGCTCTTGGCCCATCTCAGTGAGATGCTCGTCCGCGTCACATTAATGACTTTGGGCGTGCCTGGTGGGGCGGGATAAGTGCTGGGATCCGCAACACGATGCAGCGTGGCAGAGCTGCTCTTCTCCACCTATTTAAAATGGGAAAATGATTAGATATATATAATAAACAAATGTATATTAATCTCTGGACTTACTCTCAGAGTAGCAGACCAGCTGGACTCGCCGCGTTCCGAGGAGGCGGTGCATGTATATAAACCAGAATCGCTTAGCTGCAAATCTGTCATAGTAAAAAGAACAATATTAGAACAACCATTTTACATAGCTCTATATATATGTCCAGCCTTACCATCTATTCGTAGGGAGCTGCCTTGAACGATGCTGTGACGATTGCTCGTCTGTACTGCATAGCCATCGTGGAACCATTTGACGCGTGGCGTCGGATTGCCCGTGGCACGACATGGCATTGTGGCTACCGAGCCCTTGGATAGTGTTTGGTTGGCGGGTCCAATTTGTATGATGGGTGGCGGACGTTCATCGACCGTGCTGACTTGCAGATAGACGCGCACCGTGGCTGAGTCAACGACACTGAAAGCGGAGCAGACATAGAAGCCCTCGTCATCCTGCTGTATATCGTTGATCTGCAGCGTGCCTTCGGCGGAAATGTGCTGGCGTCCATGCGAGGTGTTTGGAAACATTAGCGTAGACACGCCCTCCTTGGTCCAGAAGACAGTTGGTGGCGGATTGCCTGTGGCCACGCAAGGCAGCTGTACTTGGCCATTGAGGCCGACTTTCTTATTGGTGGGCTTCTTGGAGAAACTTGGCGGGGCTGTCAAGAGTGAAATAAAGAATTAGTTAAGGCATAAGATTAACTGTTAGATGAAGCTGCTTACCGTGTACGGTGAGCGTGGCTCGAGCGCTGATCTGGCCCACATTGTTGTGCGCCTCGCAGACATAGGTGCCCTCGTCGTTGGGCGTTATGTTGCTCAACTCGAGACTCTTCTCGTCGTGCAGGATGCGTGCCCGAGAGACCGGTATGTTGCCTTCCTCCTTCTTCCACAGCACCTTGGGCGGTGGATCACCGCCGACAGAGCAATGAAATGTTGCCGTCTGGCCATAGACCATGGTCAAGTCTTTGGGCTCCTTCATGAAGTATGGCTTGATCTGGACAATCAGCTTGGCATAGCTGGATTCGCGTGAGCCCAACAGATTCTGGGCAATGCACTTGTAATTGCCCTCATCGATGGGCTCCACATTGCTGATCAGCAAATTACCCCCATCCACAATGCGGACGCGTGAGCTGGTGCTAAAAGGTTTCGAATTCAAGTCATCCAGTGGAACGCCATTCTAAAAATATGAAATAAATATATAAATGTGAAAACTGGGACACGTATTGCTTAAGATTTGCTTTTTGGCTTGCCTTCATCCAGATAATGGTCGGCTCTGGTATGCCTTTGGGCGGCCCACATTCGAGCAGCGCCGTCTCGCCTTTGGCCACGCGCGTATCTTTGGGTTCCACGCGAAAATCGTCGCGCAATACTGCAAGCAAGCAAAGAAACAAGGTGTCAAACATGTGCCGAGTGTGGGTTAACAGGTTGGCGGTGGTTGTGGTGGCTGTGGTTGCTTACCAGCAATTTGAAGTGAGGCATGTCGACTGACGGCTTTGCCCACGTGGTTTTTGGCCACACACCAGTACTCGCCGCCATCCTGCTCCTTCTTGCTCTGCATGGTGCGATAGAAGAATAGAGCGCCGTCTTTAAACAGCACACGATGTGATTTCTTTTCATTTGTATTGACCGGTTCCCCATCCTATAAGGGAATAGACATATGATTTAGTATATAGTTTATAGTTAACATATTAGTTTAGTTAACATACCTTATACCACTCAATGGTGGGCTCCGGCTTGCCCTCCACTTTGCAATTGAGCGTGGCGGGTTCATTCTTCTTGACGACCAAATCTGTGGGATGCTCAATAATGCGTGGCGACTGATATTGAGCTGAATGAAGAGATCAAGTATTTATATATATATATATATTTCGGTATATGTGAAGATAATTGCATATGCATGTGGTTTTAATGGCTTTACCTTTAGCTGCAGGCAGCGCTAGGGCCAATAGCAGCAGCAGCAGCAGCAGTTGATGCAGTGGTTGCTGCCTGGGCATATTGTTTATGTTTGATGCTGAATGATAGTAGTTAGTGCTCCAGATGTAACGATGTCGATGTCGATGTGATGTTGATATATACATATGCATATGTTTATTACATATATATAGATATTGCGTAGTTGTGAGTTGTGGCAATCATTTTTTTTCTCTCTTTATATATTATTTATCTCTGCTAATGGCATGAAAAATGGCAAAGAATGTGACAGCTGTTAGTTAAGGGGAAGCACATTAAACATATATAAATATACATGTAACATACAGTGTGTCATAAAAGTATGTTTACAAATAATTAAGCAAATTTATATGCCTAATTTAAAGTATTTTATTATTAGTTTTTAATATGAACAGTAAACATACATTTTAAATACTCGTAATATACAGTCTGTCATAAAAGTATGTTTACTAGTAATTAAAAATAAATATATGCCCAAATGTAATTATTTTTTGAGTACAAGTACATTAAAAACACTATAGATATACAGTATGTCATAAAAATATGTTTACTACTAATTAAAAACATATATATGGCCAAATTTGAAATATTTATCATATATTTTATAATATAAACAGTAAACATTGTACATTGAAAATTCCTGTTATATACATATGTTTAAAAATAAATATAAATATATTTAAGTATTTAGCAAACCTTCAAAATTTAAGTATTAATTATTCATTTGAAAACATAAACAATAAGCATACATATAATTTTAGTATACTTGTAGTAAACCGTATATTATATATTCTAGCAATTTCAAAAAATTATTGGTTAAATTTAAGTATTTATTATTAATTTGTCTATATATTTGTTCTATCTATTTTTAGTACTCATATTTTTATTTGATCTATTTTAGAAGTTATGCTATTTTTATTATCATTATTATTTTTTGTTCGCACACTTTTACAACATACTGTATGCATCTGTGTGCTGTATATTTGTGGGCGTGAGAGGCGTGTCGGCATTTGCATACCAAGTATTTGACAACTACAAACCTCTTTTCCAATTTCACTTGTTCTATCTGCGTCCTCTTCAGTTTTGATTCTGCTTTTTATCTTTGAATTTGTGTGAGTTGAATATTATTCTTCGATGACTGCTCCAGTTATATTTCCATGCAGGCAGCTCGAGGCGCCCAAAATCGAAGGCGACTGCGACTGCGACGGCGACGTCGACGACAATGACGACATATGCATATATAGATAAGCAATGCAGAGCACTCAGCGCGCAACACCAATAAAATTATATATACTTATTTGTGTCTATGCTTTCCCATTAATTTGGTTGAGTTCTTATTTTTTTCCTTTTTATTTCTGTATTTATCTCTCTTTATGTTTATCTCGCCAGCGCCTACGGCGACGGCGTGGCCCAAAAAGTCGAAGAAAAAGACAGCAGAATTTACAATCCAAATGCAGCGAGGCGAAGTTTTGATTTTGATTGCTTTTTCGATTTTATTAAGAGTTTCTCACACTTTCTTTTCACTCACTTCGTATCTTATTGTCTCGTATTTATTTTCGTTGTGTTTTTTTTATTATTAATCAAAAAACAAAAAACTTTAAATCGTAACTAAAACGATTTAGCGTTGGGTCTTCTCTATCTCTCTCTCTCTCTCTCTGTCCTTTTTAGCTAGTTGTTTTTGTCTTTTTAGTCGTTTGCGTTTTTGGGGTTGTTTCTCTTTCTCAGCCTCATTTCCGCATTTTCCGAATGAAATTTCTTTTTGGTAATTTTACAAGAACAAGAACATGCTCCTGCTGTTTCAGCCGTTCATCAGTTCACCGTTCACCGTTCCCGTTGCTATTGCCGTTCCAACTGCCAGGCCAGCCTGCTGCCTGCCTGCCTGCTGGCTTGTTGTTGTATCTATAACAGTGCGTAGCGTACGTACAAATATATACACACACGCACACACGTTCATGCACTCTCTTACACGAACACGCATACACACACATGCACACGTACACTTTGGTTTCGGTAGATCTGTGTATCTAAGTAAGAAAACACATCCGATTTTTACACCCGAAATGCGGGCTTGATTTTGATGTTTATTCACTTGTCCATTGCACTTAATTTATGCGCTGAATTAAACAGCAGCTGCACTTAACTTTTATTAATTATTCTCACACTATTTTTTGTTTAATTCAATTTTTGTGTAAGCAGCTACTGGACGTGGGTTGTGTCTGTGGAAAACTGCGGAACAATGTAAATGTGAAACGAAAGAAAACAAAAAAATACCACAAAGCAAATTATTTAAGATCTGGCAGCACTGCTGGCGTTGCCGTAATGTTAGGTGTGGCGCCAAACTCGAAATATTGTGAAAATTTTAAATATGTTAGCCTGTTTTAAGTTTATTCATTTCTTTATTGAAGGATTTCAATGCAGTCGGGGTTAGTTTCATAAAATGCGTAGATTTTGATGATGCACTGCTTGGCTTTCAGATTCATATATTCGGTTAATTTTCTTATTGAGTGATGTTTTCTAGCCATCTGGCAGCCCTGCAGGCTTCACCTGGCGCCATAATATAAAAATTCGTCAAGACTTAAAATTTATTAATAATTAAATCAGCTTAGGAGGACTTCAACATATTCGGCTCTGCTATAACAGTAGCTTGTACATTTTGGTTGGAGACTTTACGAGATTTCTTTCCAGAAGATGAGCCACTACATAGGGGCTCATCAATATCATCGACGTTTGTCAGTTGGACGCATTCATGGCAAACAATACGTCCGCGATAGCTATAGTTCTTAATTGTCGGCTCTGATTGGACTGTTGGATTGTACAGCGGATCATCCGTATTCTGCGTCATGTCGGCTGTATCGATGCCAAAGCATTCGGGGCAAATGTTGTGTTTAACGCTGCCAATGTGGCACGGGCTGAGATCGAGACATTGCTTGAGCGGCATGCTCAAGTAATCGGAGGCGGTGCGTGGCTGCTTGTTGTTGGCATTCTTAAGGTTACAGGTCAACTTCACCCAGGTCATGTCATCCTTTTTCTCTCGCGCCGCTAACGCCTTTCGTATATCAGCTATCCGTCTGCCCGAAGACATTAGCTCCGTATACAGCTTCCGGCAGCTGTTGGCCAAATTCGCTTGGGTATAGATGATGGCATTGGTACCAGTCAGCTCACCAAATGCCTGCGGTGGGCAGCGACATAGGGAGAAGCACTTGATAATGTTGCGATTACGTTGCATTATTTGCGAGTTGAACTTAAGCTGGAATTTTGACCACAACCAAAACTGAATTTTCCATATGCTATTTGGAGACTTATGGCTATTTTTTTTTTATGTTTCTGTTTTTTCGTTATTTTTGTTTGTAGTTCCCTGCAAATGTCTCCTAAGCTCTAAGCTTGGCCAACTGAGGCTTGCCCCTGACTAGATTACGTGAACGTATGAGATTCGAAATGCCTGCCTCGCAGCTGGGCACATGTGCTCCAATGGGCCTTGGAGCCGGACGTCGTCCACCTGGCACGGCGCTCTTCACCTGCTTCGGCTGCAGGCGCAGCTGGGTGACCCGATCCACGGACATGCTCTTGGGTCGGCGCGACAGATAATCGTGGATGTGACTATTGGAGCCGTTGGCTATATTCAGATCAATCAGGTAATCCTGCAGCTCTACTTTAAGTTTGGCATTCTCTGCCTCCAAATTGCGTTTCTGCTGCTTGAGGCAGGCGACGTCAACGGAGACATTGTTGACGCGTCGCCAAAAGGTTTCCATTTGTGGCAAGGCGGCAACTTCCTCCTGCAAGGGAAAACTTGATATACTTTGAGTGATTCTCTATTGCCTGCTTACCTTGAGTGGATCATCGGCCAAATGGGAGTCATCCTCACCAGGTGTTTGCAGCTCACGTATCTCTATAATCTCTTTGGAGAGTTGAGGCAACAGAAACAGTTTCTCTCGCTGCGTTTCCATTTTGCCACAAATGCGCGAAAGCTGAGACAAAGTTTCTACTTTGCTCAGGTGTGCCTTGAGTGTCTGTGGGAGATGATATATAGAGATAGGTTAAGAATATGTGAGGTCTGAGATGTCTTGTCTTTAAATGTAATTTCTGTCTTTCCTGTTCGCTCTTAAATATAAATATAATGTTTGTCTCTGCTGTTCTCTCTTCTCTCTGCTTATCTCCTCTAACTCCCTCTCTGACTTTCCCTCTTTTGCATTTCTTATCTTCGACTTATTTTCCTGTCTCTGTTTCTTTTTGTAAACTTTAATAGATCTGCCATATAAATAAAATTTCGTATATATATACTATATACCACAGTACCCACCTCTATAGCCTCATAGCTCTCCACGGACATTTGCTTGAATAGCTTGTGCTCCTGCTCCACCTCCTTCTCGACGTAGCTGCGCAGCTCTCTCAGTCGATCGGTGAGCTCCTGCTTGATGTTTTGCCTCTGGTGCAGTTCGGCCTGCTGTTTGATCTGTTGCTCCTCGGCGAGCAGTCGGAGATTGCACAGCTGCTCAATTAGGTGCTCAATCTCGTAGCTCTGCTGACTGATCTGCTGGGCGCTCTCCTCATCCCGTTGCTTCAGATCCACATACTCCGAGTAGAAGCCCTCGATGTGCTTGCCATAATCGGCTAGCACCGATTGGTACTCCTGCCACAAGGCCTCCAGTTTGCCCTCGCCGCGGCCCGTAATCTTCTCCAGCTTCAATTGCATCTGTGATTTGATGGGAATTATATAATACTCTCTGTGTGTGTTGGCCCATTGTGTGCCAGTCATGCGCGACGTCCATTAGTTCGTCAGCTGTCAACAGTCAACAAACAGTCCACAGTCGCTGGCTATAAATGTCGACAGCAGCTCTGAGCTGCTCAGCAAACAGTACTTGAGATGCGCCTGCTGCTGTTGCTTCTACTCAGCTTTAGCTGCAGCATCGACTGCCTCAAGTGTCGCTCGCAGGACGGCGCCGGCGATGCGGAGCTCAAGCGGATTGTGCGCAGTTGCATGCAACGCAGTGGCAGTGGCAGCAATGCCAACCAGGACCAGGACAATGACAATAGACGCTATGGCAATGGCAGATACAATTTTGATAACGATGATTATGGACAGGTTCAGGATCGAGGACAGGGCCAAAGCAGACAGCAGCAGCAGCAACAACAACAGCAGTCCTATGGCAATTCCTGGCAGCGCAGCGTCAAGCAAACTGACAACAACAACAACAGCAATAATAATAATAATAATAATAATAACAAAAACAATGACAACAACAACAACACTGCTGAAACGGGCGGCTGCGTGGCGCTGTGTTTCTTTGAGGAAATGAACATGGTGAGTCTATATCAGTATATACATACATATACACAAAAATTCTGTTCTCTTAAATTCACATTTAAGTTCCCCTTTTACTGCTCTCATTCGCTAATGCGCTCAACAAGCTGAGCGGCTTAAGTTTACTGCGCTTGAAAAGGAAGCTCGTTCTCTCTCTTTCTTTTAAGCAGCTGCTCAAGCTACCATTTTGTTTCCTCGCTCTCACTGCGCTCTCAAATTTAAGTGTGCAGAAAGAACATAGGCTAAAATAGTAATTTGTATATTTGTCTTCCCTTCTGAAAGAGCAGCATTTCAGAATTGTTAAACCACTTGACATGCTCATATACTGTCTTTGTGTTTATATTTAGCAAGAGTATCGAAGTGTATTTGTGTATGCAAGCAGTAATGCAGTAAATGGTTAATTCTAACTCTCATTTTTTCCCTTTTGAGAGTAAGCAAGATAGGCAGAATTGTTAAACGGTTTGGCATGTTCATATATGTATGTATGTATGTGTGTAGATATTCCAACATATTTGTTCTCATTTTTTCCCTTTTGGGATAGTAAGGCAAAATTGTTAAACGGTTTGTCATGTTCATACGTACATAAATACATATAAGTTCTAGCATACTCCCTCTCATTTGTTTTCTTTTGAGTATAGAGTAAGGCGAGGAAAGTTTCCTTGTTATGGCGAGCTGAAGAAATTTTTTAGTTTTTGGAGATGAGCTTGCACGCAATATATGTATATATGTATAAGCGTATGTGTGCGTGTGTTATGGTGCCTATACATATACATGCATTACATATGTATGTATGTATTTACTTTGCAATGTCTACTGCCTAATGATTTCTCTACCCTCAGGTGGATGGCAATGGTCAGCCGGATCGTCGTAAAGTCAGCTATTTGCTGACCAAGGATTTGCGCGATCGCGAGTTGCGCAACTTCTACATGGATACCGTGCAGCAATGCTTTCGCTACATAGAGCATTCCCGCTACAGCAACAACAACAATAATAGCAACAACAACAACAAGTGCAGCCAGGCTAGGGAGCTAGTCAAATGCATGTCGGAGTATGCAAAAGCGCAATGCGATGATTGGGAGGAGCATGGAAACATGTTATTCAACTAAACTCTTCACCCGCTACTTACGCCGCTCTTCAGATCCTCAACACGATCCAGATAGACTTCGTGATTGTCTTTGACAGCACGATCGGCGGTCTCCTCTAGCTGATAGAAAACGCACTCGAGTTGCTGTTGCTTTTCCGACTGCAAGTCCTTATAGATAGACGCATCCTGTTTGTATTCACGCAGCACCGCCTGCTTGTCGTCCTCGTACATGCGCCAGAAGAACTGTATGCGACTGCGATGTATGCCTGGTAAAAGGGAAGCACCACAATTATCAACAACTTTGTAGATATAGATAAGAATATTAAAGATATAGTTTACCAATAATCTGATCAATGTTCTCCATATGCGACTGCTGCAAATTGGCGTACATATCCTCCGTGGAATTAATATCGCCTATTAGACGCTGGATAACCTGATCCTTGCGTTTCAATGCCTGCTCAAAAAACTGCGCCACATCGAGAATTTCACGTCGCAAATCCTGAATTTTCACCTGTCGCAAAATGGAACGCCATTCCTGATTGATTTTGGCCATGTTCAGACGACAAAATGCATCCTCGCGCTTCAGCTTGTTCTGCAAGGATATATAGGGTTATGGGTTTATCAATGGCTAGGGTATCTGTCGGTCGTTACCTTCATGTACATTGCTATAAGCTGCATTTTGCGGCGCCTCGTCTCCTCCTCCACATCGGCGCGCATTTGCAAATATCTGGCCCGCTCCTCCTCGGACATTTTGGCCAGCTTATTGCCTTTGCCTTTACCCTTTTTGCCCATCTTCAAGTGTTTCTATTAATTGCTATTTAGCGAAAGCTGCTTATCAAATTTCAAAGGCCAGTTAGTTCAACTAATTGAGCGTGCAAGACTGGAAGCTAGACTAAAAAAACAAGCATACAAAATAAATAAATGAATGAAAAAAAAAACAAGCTGCTGCCATGACGACCCTCGTACCTCCCCCCCACCCAATTGGGTTGTCAAGGGGTTTTTGTCATCATTAATGCTCAGCATTTGAGCGTGCATTTAAATTAACGATTCGTACATTTCAAAGCCCATTAAAGCGCTGACAACTGATACGGGCTATGATGGGGCTGACACTATAAATGGGGCCCGTTCAGCGGGCAGCTCCAACTTAGTTCTTAGCATGTGGCGATTGATATTTGTATTAGCTGTGCTACTGGTAAGTTCAAACTTTAGTTTTATACACCATATACTCAAGGCCACGCCCACTCCTCGCCCAGTTGCATACTGCCCGCGGCATACGCGTGAATTGCCGTCACATGGAGCGCATTCACGAGGATCACATCCACTACTGCTGCAAGCATCCGGATGGCCACAACGAAGTCAGCGAACTCTGCGCCCAGAAGACCAACTTTAAGCTGCCCTCGAAGACGGAGGAGGCCATGGAGGATAATACTGTGGATGCCATCATGACCGGCAATTGCTGGGCCAAATGTGTCTTCGATCATTACAAGTTCTTGGTCAACGAAACCCTGGACATGTTGGCGGTGAGAAGTCACTATAAGAGCGTGCACAGATTGGATCCGGAGTATGAGACTGAAATGTTGGCGGCTTTTGACGAATGTCATTCGAAATGTGAGTGCAAGTGGACTTGAATTTGAATGTACATATTGTCTATATAGCTATTCCTTATGCTAGCTGAGGATGCGACGGCTATTTTCCTATCGATGCCCATCGTACGCGCCTTCAGCAGTGCCAATATGTGTAAGCCCCTGTCGAGCGTCATCTTATCGTGTGTGATTCAGCAGTTCTTCCATAATTGTCCGAGAAGTCGTTGGTCCAACACCACGGAATGTCTGGAGACTCTGGCATTCTCCAAGAGGTGCAAGGATGTGCTAACCACAATGTGAATGAAGGAAGCTGCAAAAATTGAAATGAAATTCTATATATACCTATTGGAATTATATGAACAGTTCAGCAAATATATAAAGTTTGAACTTTGATTTTAATTAAAGAAGGTGCTAATAGATAAGAGACTAAAAAATCAAGGAGAAGAAAAGATGATAGCAAGGATCAGAGAGCTTAAAGAAAATTTAGATAAGTTAGAAAACAAAAGAGTGTGCTTTAGATGGACTTGCCCCACTATAAAATATCCTGAATTCTTTAAGCAAGAGAAGTTCAGAAAGGATGCGGGTTTTTTTTTCATAGACGATAGAAAGAATTTTAGAATCTAAGTTAGATGAGCTCAAACTACTTACACTACAGTCTACTGTAGTAGAAAGCGCTTGATCAGCTAGGTTCAAAAGGGATTGACTATAAAGTAGAAAGTGTTAGGGATATTTCTAGTCGATGGCAGTAGACACCCTGAACTTTTTTGGAATGTTGACTACACAAAGAACTGACGATATTTCAAGTAGATGGCAAGAAGAATCTGGGAATCTATGCTAGATAAGCTAATACAGCCTACAGATAGGTTTAATTGGAAGTGCCTGACTTGGAAATACCCTGAAGTCTTTGAGTATATTAAGCTCAGAAAGCAGTAAGGATATTTGTAATATCTAAATTTTAAATTTAAACTTTAATATTAATCAAAAATATAAAATATAATACAGATAACACTTTTTTTTAAATATTTTCATATATTTGTATTTAAAAATCGTATAAATTTATATTGAAACTTTTATTTATGAAATATCATTATTTGCCAATGAATATTTCATTTACAAAGTAGCCAAGGAATCGCGACAATTTCGACTGAAGCTCAATAGATTTTCGCACTCGGCGGACTTGGCCCAACGATCCTTGGGACAATTGTGAAAGAATTGCCGAATGACACAGGCCATAATGATGCTCGATTTGGGTGCACAGAAATGCTGGGACATGTGGACAAAGACATGATTCGACATGAACTTGGCGAGATTCTCCTCAGCTAAATGAAAATATAAAGAATAAATATATATAAATATATCAATATATATATCATGATTTACTTACTTTTGCCATGACAGTGATCGAAGGCATTGATCATTTCCTTGATATATTCCGGATCGTCGCTGAACTTCTCGTTGAGATACTTCTTAACAGCATCCATATCCAAATTGTTATCCTTCATGATGTTCATTTTGTCGAAGACGCAGTTGGCAAAACAGGTGGCCGAGATGGCACGTGTGGCCGTCAGATCCACCAAGGATTGCTCCTTGGCACTGGGCATCTTGAAGCCCGTCTCCTTGGCGCAGTTATCAACGATTTCACTGTGGCCATCAGGATGCTTGCAGCAGTAGTGCACGTGATCCTCATTCATAGTATCCGTTTGATCGCAATCAACTTGGGTTGCTCTGGCGTACTGTAGATGGCGCTATTTGTTATGGAAAATATATCACATAAAATATAAAGCCACAACTTACCCAGACAAGATAGAAGAGTGCAAAAGTGGTTAGCAAAAACATTTTGTTGCGCAGCCTGATTTCATTGTTCCGATGTGGCCTTTATATAGTCACCTCTCTGGTAATTCCGTAAATATTACCTTAAATGAGGCTTGAGTGTGTTTTTAGATCAGCGGACTAATGAATTTGTTTATGTTGCGAGCCATTACACAACTGGAGCTGCAATTCGTTGTTCGTTACATTTAATTAAGCAAGTAAATTGTAACTTAATTTAATTTAAATTTAATTATTTTTTAGTTTTTTAATTAAGCATTCAAAATGTTATAAAGTTGCCTGTTAAACTTGATTTTATTTCATTTACCAAAACAATGCGTTATCATACTTATCCTATATTTCTCTATCTGCTGCTGATTCTGCTGGGACTGATCCATGCGCAGGATAGCTCTGAGGAGGAACCTGCGGAGACGAGCCCCATTGATGATCTTACGCTGGAACAGTGTGACAAAAAGGTTAGCTACATCTTATCCAAGTCTAACCATCAACCAACTGAATAGCTCCACTTCAATGCTAGCGCAGCGGCTGCTGCTCCGATATGTACCTGGGCGATGACGAGACGCTGATGAAGTGCTTCTCTATACACGCCGATCGATTGCCACCCGATGGTGATACGGATATGAGCAAGTCGCTAAAATTTCTATCGGTTCGTATATAGAATGCCCACATTTGCTAATAAACATATGTATATGTATATATTATATATGTATACTAGCATATATATATATATATATATATATGTATATATATCCATATATTTCATAATAATATAGTGCTATCCTGAACCCAGTTAGAATGCGTTTATGGGAAAGGAAGGAAGGAAAGAACGTGGCAGGTCCTGAAAAATATCAATATTCTTGATCAGGATAAGGAATTAAGTTTAGCTAGTCATGTTAGTCTGTAAATTGGCTCAAGTGTAAGTCCGCCCGACGTTTGTCAGTCCGTCTATCTGTTTACAAGAAGTCTGTCTGCTTGTTTGACAGTCTGTCCGTATAGATTTCTGTCAGCCTGACTCTCTTTTATGTGTCCGTCTATCCCATTTCCTGATCATTTGTTTGCCTGTTAGACCGTCTATCCGTATATGTTTTTGTCTGCCTGGTTGTATTTTTGTCTGTCTGGGTATCCTTTTGATTTGGTCCTTGATTTCTAGCTTCTAGTTAGTTTCTAATACTGTTAGTAAGTCTGTTCGTATGGGTCTCCTTCGACCTTTCAGTCTGTCCGGCTATCATTCCATATCTAATGTTCTAGATTTTACATTCTCCTTCGGCCGTTCAGTCTGTCCGGCTACCATTCCATATCCTATGTTCTAGACTCTACATTCATTTCAAGCAGTCTGCTCATCACAGATCTCTTTAATCCAAATTTAATATCAAATAAAAATTGTATATCTCTAGCTTAAAGAATCCGTATAGTTTATTAACTATATCATCTTTATTAACTATATTATCTCAGGGTTCAGGGTATCTGTTAGTCGGGCATACTCGACTTTAAGCTTACCTACTCATATTTCTCTGCCTTACAGTGCTTTGTGGAGTGCATGTACAAGCAGCGCAAGTATATAGGCAAGAGCGATACGATCAACATGAAGATGGTAAAACTCGATGCGGAGCTTCTCTACGCAGGTCGGCCCAAGGAGCAGGCGTATCATATCAAAATGTTTGACTACTGCCGCAAGGATGGTGAGATGCTTGAATGACTAACTAAATGATACATAAATGATAAATGTATTTCTGTATCTTTTTGTTTAGCTATGTATCTGTACAACTTGCTGAAGGCCAGTCCAGGCGCTAAGGCCATGCTGAAGAACGCCTGTCGACCCTTCCTCTTGATGGTGTACGTCTGTCAGTCGGACTATCACAAGAAGCACGAGTGCCCGTACTTTCGGTGGGAGGGCACCAAGAAGGCGAACACCAAACAGGCATGTCACGATGCAAAGGTCAAGTGCTATGAACTGGATGGAATTCCGGCGCCCGTAGAGCACTAGGATATATGCATGAGCTTTACTATACACAAAATCAAACACAGTGTACACTAAATAAATAAAAAAAAAATCAGGAGAAAAACTCACTTTATTGTTAGATCAACACATATACACACACTCCAATACATACACAGAAATTACATAAATACATACATACACATATACATATATATACAAATGTACTCAGTGCGCAGCGCTACCACGGCAGATGTGCAAGAACTAACGCTACTCATCCATGAGTCGTATGCCAGGTGGTTCGGCAACAAGCGCATCAAATATGACATCAGGGAGACCTTTAAGACATATCAGACCCATCGTCTGCTCGCCCAGCGGGACGATAGCATCGTGGCCTTTGCGGAGTTTCGCAATTATCCGGCAATCGGTCCATTGCCCAGCGACTGTTGGTTAGAGTGGCTCCAGCAGAGATACTGGTAAACGAGAAACAAAATATAGTTTTTATATTCAACCTGACTGACAGATAAATATGTGTATATATATTTACATATATGTATATTTACAATTGTCATGGCCTGCTTCAATAGCATTACAGTCTCGATCAGCTGGCTGAACACCCTGTTCATTACCTTTTGCATCTATCGCCAGGATGATACCGAATCGCTGCTCGCCTTGATCCGTGAGGTGTTCTATCGCGAGAATCGTCTGTGGAATTTGATAGCAGTTCGTATGCCCGACAATTCCAAACATGCGCATTTCATTGAGTACTTCGATGATCTGGCCAAGTACTCCAAGGTCTTCTATCCGCGCGAGTTTAGCATCGAAAGCAACGCGAATACCCAGTCAGTTTTCATTGTGAATCGGTATGGCGTCTTGCCACCCATCACGTATCGCAAGGCACTGTAAATACCCGTCGTTCTATAGATAAATCTGATTGATCAAGCTCTTGAATTCTAAATTCTCTACGTTCACAGTGCCGAGGATAACGACGATATTGTCGAGATGCATGAACGTGAGCTGCCCGAAATGCGCGCAGCTCTGGGCGATTTCTATATAGCCGAGGAGCTATTGGACAAGGATGCCAAGGATTCGGTGATAATTGTCACGGAAATACAAAACGAGAATCAGGACACGATAACGGCGGGATTCATGTGGCTGAATGCGAACGTCGACATACGCTACTATGTGAGGAACTATGAGATGGAAATGTTTGGTAATCTGGTCAATTTTAATCCCAACAAGCCAACTGGTTACGAGGAAATCACTGTGATGTGAGTGATTTATCAGATTTATCATATATGTATATACTATAATTGATCATCTATGCAGGTGGACGGAGCGCACACCGGACGCCCATCTATTCACAGCAGCTGCCATGCATGAACTGTCTGAATCGACCATTCTCGGGGGCATCCAACACGCGAGCAGCTCCATGAGGTAGGTTGTAATTACGTTTCTCTATAAACCTGATTAGACCCTGTAAACAATTGGCTTTAACCAACTTAGGCTATATCTATTATCTTTCTGACTACTTTAAGTTTTGGCGTTTGGTTGATTACGTTTATCGTTAACACACAGCTGATATCTATATCGATAAATATCGATTACAACTTTTAAATATATTAAATTCGATATGTAAAAGTTCTGATAGGCGTAAATATATAAAAAGAACATACATTTGCGTATATATATGTAATCGATAACTTAATATCAATATTTATCGATGTAGCTTATTGATGTAATAAATTTGTTATATTAAGTTTGTTTGTCTCAGACACACTCTGTCTTTTAGTTTTACCACACATTCATCGATACACTACATCGATATATATCGATTTCAGCACACACCTTCTTCTTCTTCATCCTTTTTTGCAATTTGTTCTTGAATCTTCAATTGTTTGTTTGAAAAGTCTCGACTGATTCATTCTGTCCTATTTTCCGCAGTCTGGCTAGTCTAAGCAAGATCCAGGTTAGCTCGATCCAAGGCCGTATTGTTGATCTGCTTAAGTCGGGCAGCCAGGATAAGTTCTACGCACATGAATATCTATTTCTCAAGTTTACCTATGTCTTCGAGAGTAAGTAACTAGTGGACAACAAACACTTTTCAGCCTTCATTCAACTTCATGTCACTTTCACAGAGTTCGGCACGCTGCACTACTATATCAATAAGCACGACAAGATTATTAATTTATTTTATAATGTGGACCCAAAACATCCGAATAAGGACGGCTTACAAGCATCGTCCAATGTTTTCGAGCTGCGCTTCATTTGTGTGAACAACGATTTTCCTTTGCCACGCCTATTCAGCTGCCTGAATGCCATGTACTCGGCGTTTCCGGATCGCGACTACTGCATCATGGCCATACCAAAGACCGCCACTGCTTTGCGCAGTCATGTTGAGGCGCTTAAATACTTTATGGCAAGTCGGCGTAAATTCGAAATTCCAAAACTGAATATTCGTACTTACTTCTATAATTACATCTACCTCAGCCCGTGGCGCAGCGTCCGAGTGATTTGACTAATATGCAGGAGATCTTTATAACGCATCGTAGCACAATCTTTGGAGAGATTAGGTTGGTTGAATACTTGTTCATAATATTTCAAAAGAGTCTATCTTGCTCTCCACCTAACTTTGCATCTGTCTGTACAATCCGGCCGTGCGTTCGTCCGTCCATCCGCCCTTTCGTCCGTACTCTTGTCCAGCCATCCTTTCATCCGTCCGTTCCTTCTTCGTCTGTATGATCGCATAGCATTTCGATGTTATTGTAGCTAGAGATTTAGAAATTTGGAATATATACTTCCGTAATACGGTTTTATTAGACTAATCTAGATTTATAGCTAGTCTGCAAAAGTTATAAGGGTGGATCAACCGTTTTATGGACTTTTGTTTATCTATGCAAGATCGGAGAACTTGCTATTTTACTATAAATATATCCCATTTTGAAGCATGAACGAGTATTATAATGTCAGTTGTGCTCGACTGCAATGCTCTTACTTCTTTTAGCCTGTATCCTTTGCAAAAGGAAGATATAGACTCGGTTATGAATATGTTCAATGACACTACTCGGCTCTCTGAGAGACCCCATTCGTCGGCCTCCGTCAGTTTCGGCTACAATTCCAACGTCAATGATTTTGCTGACCTTGACAACGAGATTATGGTTATAAAGCAGATAATGTCCGATGTATTGAGCAATGGGAGCAGTAAATATAATTTTTTTACCATACGCTGTGGCAATTCGACCAAATCGGCTCAGGAGAACACGGCCGTGGGTTTTGTCGTGCTGCGCAAGTATCTGAATCGTCACGAACTGTTGCATCATTTCCATTTGCCCACCAACGATCAGCATTTGGAGAACGAGAGGGCCGAGATAATATCACTGCGATTGCATCCACTCTATCACAATTGCTGTGATATGATCCTACGCAATCTGGCGGCCAAGACGAACTACTACGATTTCTATTTCATATATGCACGTAATGTAGGATTATATATATATATACTAATTACTGTTGTTATTATTATTAGTATTAATTGCTCGCTTTCTTTTAGCGATTTATGTTCAGCAACGATCTGAAGTCCATGATGATGCAAATCGAGCCGAGTCCCAAAAAGAAGAGCTTCTTTAAACGGCAGCAAACAAAGACGGTGGGTCCCCGGGTTGAGGGTCTGCCCGAACTCGATTACTTTAATGATCAGCTGGTTGTCTTTCGCCACAAACTGAATCCCACACAATGGTTTGGCAAGAATACGCGTTTGGTCATACTCGGGTTCACGGCTGTGGCTAAGGCCTTTCTGCGCCAGCTAGTCTTTCAGTGGAATAGCAAGGAGTGAGTGCATCGATATTAATCCTTTCTCTATACATCGATCTATCGATCTATCGGATCTATCTCTATTCTCTGCAGTCACGCCAACTCGGAGTCCTATACGTGTTTACCCCGCTTGCAGGTCACGGTTATTGCAGCACCCGGACTCGTCGAGGCCGAATATGATTGCTTGTTTGAGTGTCCATATTGCGAGTCGCGCAAGCATTGCTATATCCACTGTCAGAATCATTCGTGTTATGTGCGCGATACGGTCAAACGCATGGATCTGCGCCTTCGCATACACTTTGTGGCTGGGCACATTGACTTTATTAACAGGTGAGAGTCGCTCGGAGAGAAGAATAGAATCCGTCTTGCTGTCCGTTCGTCTTTCCGTCCGTCCGTCAGGTCATCTGTCAGTATGAATGCAATTGTTTTTGCGGCTATTGAGCTAGAGAGAAATTTGGAACGTATATACATGTATACCCTCAAATTGTAAAGTCTCAAGATTTTTTGCAATCCGCCCTCTAGGGGCGTGGTAAATAGGAAAATGCATTTTCTGTATCTCAGAAACCATGGTAGAATGTACACTCAATGACAGCAACCCAAGACCAAAAACATATGGCGGATATATCTACGTCCATCGGGTAAAACTGTATCTTCTACAGTCTTAGAACTAGAAACTTCAAATTTGACGAATAAATTGCCTGACATCCTCTATTAATTTGCACAAAATTAATATATAACCAATTGGGGCGTGGCAAACCGGGAAATAGATCTGATACCGTTCAAGCCCTGAATGAGTATTCTGCAGTCGGTAAAGCTCGACTGCAATCTTCTTACTTGTTTTCTCACACCTACGACCCCCCGCAGAGAGAATAAATATGTGAAGATCAATAAAACCTGCGACGTGCACTACGACACTTTGCTGCTCATGAACTACAAGAGTTTCAATCTAAATATCCACGACCTGAATACTTCCGGGGTGCCATCCAATTTTATTGAGATCAACTGTCGCCTGGATAAGTTTCTGCTGTACTATAAGCTGCGCGTGCTGTTTGAGGATCTGAAGCGTCTCTATATAATAATCGTATATGGCGCCAATTTGAATACCTATGAATGCATCGAATTTCTCTTGTCTCATGGCGTTGAGCCTGCACGCATTGTTCTCGTTCAGCCCAAGGTCAAAGTCGGCACGGAGGAGGAGCAGAAACTGAATTGTCCCTATGTTGACCAGAATCTGCAATATTTACTCGATGATATGTTGTCAGATTTGGGTATCGTCATACGCAGAGATCTCACCCTATCCAACTTTGAGCTAAACGAAATGAAAAATTACATAATTGAAGCGAACTTCACCAGTTTCAAGTTCAATGATACTGTTATGCTCGATTGCGATTTATTTATATCGTTCAATGACGGCTACATGGATCATGCGACTATGCATTGTAAGTGAGCCATATATCAATTGCTTTGCCTGTTAACTGTTTATGTGTTTTGATATAGCTCTAAAGAAATCGAAAATCTTACTGAAAGATGGCATGATAGTGGTTAACAGGAACTTTCAGACAAACGATCCAAATATATATGCTGCCGGCAAGTTTATCAAGATGCTTGATAATATCAATCATCAGTATCAGTATACAAATGAGATGGAGACAGCCAAAAAGGTTTGAGTGCTACATTGATTCATGTTATTTCATATTCTGAGAATATTTCCAAGTCGGGCAATTTCTACGATAGCAGATTTTTTATACCCTGAACCCATTAAAACAGGTTTTGTTAAATGCAGGCCTCATAAAGTATATATAGTCTTGATCAGGGCGACTAGTTGAGTCGATTTAGCCCTGCCCGTCTGTCTGTCCGTAAGTTTGAACACGTCGATTTCAGAAGCTATAAGAGCTACATACCTAAAATTTGTATAGGTCCGTATATATCGAAAATTGATAACTTTAACCGTTTTTTTTTTGTTTTCGGTTAAAAACCTTTTAATAAATCAGTTATATAACTATATCCAAATTTTGCACATAGATTTGCGATTATTTTATAGAATTTATTGAAATAAAACTATATCCAAATTTTGCATATAGATTTCTGATTATTTTATACAATTTATTAAAATATCAGTTTTTGAAGGGTTCAGAGGATTTCATAGTCGAGCAGTCTCGACTAAAGCGTTTTTACTTGTTTTATCATCAGATATTTGTATTTAAAAATCATTTAAATGAATATTGAATCATTTATTAATCATTTATATTTAATCATTTATTTTTTTAATGAAATTCTCCTATATTCCTATTTGTTCTGCCCTACAATTAGCTAATGCACATACTAGATCTAACCACTAGAGATATCAATTTCGAATACAAATACTCTCAGTGCACGTTCTTTACGGCCTTGCTGCCACTCGACTTTTACATCACGAAGCTGACGATGCCGCGTCGTTATATGGCCAGTTATGTATGTCCTCCTCCCTGTCAGAAATGCACTCTGACTACCTATCATGAAGACAAGACTTTCTGCCGCATTGTACTCGATCACAAGATGATTGTGGATGAGATTGTTGTAGTTACGAAACATGTGAGCCTTCTCCTGATCCTAATTCTGATTCTCTTCATGCCCTTCTATATCATAACTATATCATGATGATTCTTCCCTTTGTAGCCGATAGTTCTTGACTTTCTGGAGCATTTCTGTGGCAAGCACGAGACACTGTTAAACAATTTGAAGGCCCGCTATTTTGCCGGCTCTATCAAGTGTTTTTTGCAGTTTCTACAGGAGCCCTGGACGGAGTTGTTGACGCATGTAAATTTCGAAGACTATCAAGCTGATAATCATAAGTTACTTTTACCCATGGTACAAAATATGAACAGGGTAAGCAAAAAGTAGCTCAAATTTTGGTAGACAAGAATCTGATTTTTGCTGTGTCCGAGCTTGAAACTAAAATATTGTCAGGATGCTCTAGGTTTATTTATATATTCCGAAGGTGTTCCGTGAGACTAGTATATTCCTATCCCATCAGAAGATAAATGAAACTTTTTTTCCGAATCTCTACCATATCCTTCAAATTATTACAGATCCTCGGGACATATTTTACTTTTATGAGATGCTAAATCTGAAACGCGAATATATACATTGAGAATATATTCAGATATATTATATATCTTTTGTGATCTTTATTCATAGTCAAGTCAACGTTTCAGATTTAAGGATTTCCTTAGGAAAAAGTTTTGTTCCTTTTTTGGATCCTAACTACCTATGTAATTTCAGGGTCCCTCGAATCAATTGCATGAGTTTAATCAACATATATTGGAACAAAAATTGTTGGATTTTATAAGAAAGCACCGTGCGGACTTTTGTAATGAATTTGCCTTACCTGAGGACTATTGCGCTGAGGACACTTCGGGCGTCCATTGCAAACACGTTGGTCCCGATTATAAATTTCAATTGTGAAGAAATACAAATGAAACTAAGTAGTTCAATGAGATTCAATTCATACAATACAATACAAACAAATACGCACACACATATATATTATATTTCTATACATATATATATATTTATATATATATCTATGTATATATAATACATACAATTTATAATGGCTGAATTGGAAGAGTATGTTATACGCACGGCTAGCATTTTTGATCTAGACCTTATTGGAACACTTTTAAATAATGAATGGACCAACTCTTTTGGAGAGAAACCAGACGTGCCCCTTTCTCAACTGTTCTACGAATATCAGACGCATCGTTTTGTCGTTTATGAACAGAAATCGCCAAAAGTTATATTGGCTTACAGTGAGTTCTGTATATATCCCAATATACCGGTGCTGTCCAACGATTTCTGGCCGCAATGGCTAAAGTGTCGTTTCTGGTAAGATCTCCCAAAATGGGATAAGCAAATGTTATAGCAAATCTAATTGAATCTGCATTCCTTACAGTATCGATGTGCCTCTTTCGCTTATGAATACGATGTTCTTTAATTTTTACATATATGTTCAGGAGCATGTCGAGATATTGAAACAGGTCATCATGGAGTTATTTTATTGTGAGCACAAGATCAACTATTTGATAATCGCTAGGCCACCGAACTATACATCCAAGGAGTACGATCTGATGGAGGACTTTGGTAAGGTCTACTATCCAAACACCTTTGATATGTACGGATGCAAGCATTTGCCCACAATTATCGTCATATCGCGCAATGCCTTTATGCCGATCATCAACTTTCGCAAGGCCTTGTAAGTAGCCAAGTTCAACTCTAATATTTGAGTTGCTCTAATGTCGGATCGACCTGCAGACCTGAGGACAATGATGATGTCATCGAAATGATCGACGTTGAGGAGCCACATATGCGCAAGCAGTATGGAGATTATTATATTGCCGAGATTCTATTGGGCACTTCGGGCGGCAATATGGAAAATGATAAAATTATTGTTACTGAGGTAAGGGCGCGATCTATTGAAAGCGATCTATTTCTTTGAGAGCATTCATAAATGAAATCCAATCTCAATTGCTTCTCTTTCAGGATAGCGGTCCTGCAGCTATTGGCAGCACGGGCATGATGTGGCTAACGGATGATACGGACATCGAGCAATTGATTAAGAACTTTAATTTGGAGAGCTTGGGCAATCTGGTTACGCATACGCCCGATGCACCGCATGCAACTGTTCAGTTTGAAGTCTTGTAAGTCGATCGAACAATTCGAATTAGCTCACTCGATTAGTTCCATTCATATGCAGCACGGCGGACCAGCGACAATATTTTAACCTGAAGAAAAAAACATATTTCGGCACAAGAGAGCTGGTGTCATTAATGGTAGATAAAAAAAAAGTAAAGCCTGAACCAAAAGCCAAACGTGAAAAACAAGATAAAGAATTGATGAAAATGCAGGAACTCTTTACGAAATTCCAATTTATACGCTATGGTAAGGTCCACCTGAATGTGAAACCTAAATATAAACCTGGACCCTTGCAGAGCTCCACAATAGCAGCAACTATTTGGACAAAAGGTTGAAAACATTAAAGGTATCATATGATATACCTGCGCGTCTGCCAAAATTTAAAAAGTACACACTGAAAAATGCGTCGAAGGCTTTCGTCTTGAAGAACTTCATACTGCATCCCAGCCTGCGATTGGAGTACACCTATTACTACCTCTGCGCCATGTTTAGCGCGTATCCAGATCGCGACTATTGCCTGGTGCCCATTCCACCAGGTGCCAAGTACTCGCTTAGCCTGTGGGCACTCCTCAAGTACTTTATAGTAAGATTATGCAAATACTTCTCCTGAGTTGTAGTTTCTTTCTCTTCTCTGTATATTTATCTTTCTTTTATGTTCTTTCTCTTTGTTTCTCTTTCCCTATTATTCCTCTCTTTTTTATATATATATCTCTCTCTTTGTGTCCTTATCTTTCTCTTTTTCTCTCTATCTTTATCTTTCTCATTCTCTCTATTTTTGCTTTGTCTTTTTGTCTCCCTCGTTCCTTCTCTATTTCTCCCACTCAATCTCTCTATTTATCTCACTATATCTCTATATCTATCTCTCAATTTCTCTATCTCTGTATCTCCCTATCAATATCTATATCTCTATCTATCTGTCTCTTTATCTAATTATCTATCTTTACCTAACTTTACCTATCTCTATCTATCTAGCCTATATCTATATCTCCCTATGTCTCTCTCTTGATATAGCGCGTGCAACATCGACCCAGTTGCAATGTGTCTGACGACGTCTTCGTCGCCCATCGTTCTTCGATATATACTGAGCTAAGTGTTTATCGACTCGTTAAGGACGATCTCGATGATATTTACAGCCTGGTGACAACATCCCATAAAATAAAGCCGGAGCCGGGAGATCGCAGGTCGTTCAGGCAGTCGCGTGGCAAGATGAAAAAGAGCGTCCAATTGAAGATTGTCAAACAGATTTGTGCCGATGTCTTGTACAATCAAATGTCGGAATTTAGCTTTTGGGTTATACGTTGTGGCCATGCGAGCAGGGACAATACTACATCGGTTGGCTTTGCTATTTTACGGTAAGTGTGGGCGTGTCATTTGGCTTTCAACCACCAAAATTACGAAAATTTGTCTGTTTTGGTGAACAGTCCCTTCTCGGATTATGAGGCGGTTTATAAGCAGTTTATGTTGCCCCACGATCAGGGCTTCCTGACGTTTGATCGCGGCGAGCTTGTGATGCTGTGCCTGCATCCCTACTTCCATATGTGGTCGGATGAGGTGCTGCGAACGGTGGCCGTACGATCTGGCTTTCGGGATATTTTCTATTTTCAGGAAATCAAGGGCGACGCCATGAGCAACGACCTGGCCAACAAGATGATGCCCGTAGAGCCGCGACGAATGCGTCGCAATTGGTTCATCAATACGAAGGCGAAGGAGTGCTATCGGCGTGGCTCGGATATGGTGGATCTATCGAAAATCAACTGCGTCATGGATGAGTTCTATCTGTATCGACACAATTTATTTCCCTCCAAATATATTGGCAATAAAAATTCGCTGGTGATAATCGGCTTCTCGGACATCTGCAAGGCTTTTCTACGTCTCATGGTCTTTAGCTGGAATACGCCCGAGTACGAACTGCAATATAGATATATATATATTAGAATCCGGTTATAACGACTCCGCTTATAGCGTTTGTACGGTTATTGCGATGAAATTTCTGGCTCCCAGACAAACTTAAATGAGTAAACCTATATGGTTAAAGCGTCTTTCGGGTATAACGACGCCGTTATAACCGGATTCTAATATATATATATATATATATATATATATATATATATATATATTTTTTTTTTTTGTTTTCTCTGACTTCTTTTCGGGCTTAGCTATAAGCACGTGAGTGTGAACAATTGTCTGCCCTTGTTGGATATAACGGTGATTGTGGATCATGGGGAAGTGGAGGCAGAGTACGATCAGACAGTCGAGTGTGAATACTGCCTTACTACATACGAATGCTACTTGCACAATGCGAACAGCAGTCCCTTTGTCATGGACACCACTCAGCGGCTGGACATGCGTAACTACATTAACTTTGTCGCAGGCGATGTGGATATGATTGATCGGTATATAATTGGCCACGCCTATTACGTTTTCTATAAATATACATATATATACATATTACGTATTCGCAGTAGTGGGAAGTATGTCGCTCTGAACAATTACTGCAAAGTCTATTACGATAAGCTGCTGTTGCTGTGCGACTCGAAGTTCGGATTCCCGTACGACCCACAACCGTTGGGCACTTTGCCTGTCGGCCCTCCAGAGAACTATATGGTAATCAATGGACGGCTGGATAAGATCGAGCTCTATCACAAACTGATGGAGTTCAACAGGACCCATTTGCAGAAAAAAAGCATTATCGTCTATGGCCACAATTTGGCCGTCTACGAGTGCATTGATTTTCTGCTGAGGCACAGCTGTATGTCCTCTGAGATTGTGTTCGTTGAGCCACACAGGATGGTGAAGTCGGAGTACATTAATAATCCCACATGTGACAAAAATTTGGAAAATATCTTGATGGATGTGGTCATCGATATGGGCGTTACCGTCCATGAGGCGGCAAATTTCGAAAAATTCCATTTGTATCCGGCGGCTAACTTTATAGAGCAAGTCGAGTTCAAGCGTTTTCCCAGCCAAACACAATTACTCGTGCCCTGTCACCTGTTTATCAATTTCGAGGAAACTTTCCTGTCCCATCGAATGGAAGCAAGTGAGTTAGCCGTGTGATAGAGTTTAGTGTAATAAATTTCAGTTTAATTTCAGTGCTAAGCACCAGCCATATTGAGATACTGGATCACAGGGTTGTGATCGATGAGAATTATATGACAAGTGAAGACTCAATTTATGCGGCTGGTAATCATGTGGTCCATCCGTGGAATGCCTTTCATCAGTATATACACGTTAGCGAACGTGAGATGGCTCAAAAGGTGGCCTAATACTCTTTGATGCTATTTTATATCTTCAGATTTGCAATATCCTTTCGCCTTACAGTTAATGGACATTTTGAAATTGAGCAACGAGACGCTTACCAAGGAGAAAAAGTTTTCAAAGCCCTGTGTTTTTCACGCTCAGCTGCCGGGAAATCGTAAGATTATCAAAGTAACGGTACCCAAGCGTTATCTATTGGCCACATTGCCCAATGAGTACAGCCATTTCATGTGCACCTATGACGGCGACTTTTGTCGCCTTCGCTTGAATCGCAAATTATTTGTCGAGGAAATAGTGTGTGTTACACGTAAGGTAGGCAGGATCCCATATATAGATATATATATATATCAATCCATATATTTACATATACCTCAATTTACAGCTGAAGCGACCTCTATTTTTTCTGGAATATTTCTGTGGGCGACATGTGACGCTGTTGAATAATGTGCACAGTCGCTGGAAAGCGGGTTTGATTCATGATTTTGTTGACTTTTTCATGGAACCGTGGACAGAGTACATAATGCATGACCGCTTCGATGATTTGCAGGTGAAAAATAGTGATACTCTCAAGTCGCTGTACCAGCATATAACCTCACGTAGCCTTGGCATGAACATTGGGGATTCCGACTTTTTTGAGACGGGCAAACATTTTCTGGAAGCGAATCTCCTCAAATTTCTGCGCGCATATCGCGAAGAGTTTGTCAATCAATTTGCCCTGCCCGAAGATTGGACATCGTAGATGAATTATTAAATTTTGTGATGTATTAGGGTTTCAGTTAGGCAGTTTTATTTAGCTTATCTTCAAGGTTCATTGTAGTCTGTCAGTTTCTATAATTCAGATCAAACATTATATTTTATTTCATAAAAACAATATCTTAAATATATGAAAGAAAGTATTTATTTTCAATTATTTGGGCTTTGCTGAAAGCTAATTCAGCAATATAAATTCAAATGAAAGCAAAAATTTTAAATGCCCCTGTTGGGTATGCAATACAAATTTTTATGTGTATATAACGTGCCCGAAACTATTGCATACTTTTGTGCTCAAAATGAATATAAAAACATTTTTTGTTTTGGTATTTTTTTTTATTTGATTGTCTTTATTTATTTATTTATTTTTAAAGATATTGTTTATTTATTATTATATATTATTAATTCTCATTATCTCGATGCCGGCCAGCAAGACGACAGCAAATAATATTAACATTGCATGGTTTGCATCTTATAAATATATATATGTAAAACATAAACAATAAAAAACAATAATAAAAATAAACAAAAATATTTGATTATTTTATTAATTTAATGCCAATTTGCAGCTTTAAAAACCGTTGCAATAGCATCGCGAGGCCGGTCTGCAGCGTTTAGCAGTGAATTTTGGGTGGAAATTTTGCTGAAGTACCAGGCGAACAGGAATGAGCAGCAGCATGCTGTTCAAGAAAATAAATATTTGCAGTGCATACTTTTGTGCTCAGCATTTATTTGCAATTGATTATTTCCATGGCATACTTTTGTGCTAAGCAGTTGTTTTCAATTGAGTATTTCCATTGCATACTTTGGTGCTGAGCAATTTATTTGCATTCTATTATTTCCATTGCATACTTTCGAGCTTCAAAATAATTTTTCATCAAACAAAACTGCAAATTCGAAAGATTGTGGAGGGAATTAAAGAAGCCTAAATTGCAAAAATTGAAATAAATACACGATATATCATTTCGTTAGTATATATATTTTTATTGTATTTGTATAGGTTATTACACATTTGGATCAAATTGTAGGTGCAATAATAACATTGTATTACATAGGTATTATAATGTCTAAAACTAAAAGAACAGAAAGCTATTTATCGTAGCGCCAAAGCCTTTGTGCCTTTGTAGTCAAGGCTTCTTCCCTTTTTTTCTTGTTTTAGCCTTATGGTAATCGATTCGTTTCGTTCGGTTTTAAAACTTAACTAGTTAGTACTCGTAACATATTTTTATAATGTATATGCATATAAATACAAATATATATAAATTGGTTGATCTCAGCGATCTAGATTTTTAGCTAGTTGTATATACCCCACATGTAAACTATGAATATGTATATATATTTGTTTGTGGCATTCCCTAGAGCGGCACACAGGAGTCGCGACGCGACACCTGCTGATGACGTTGATGAGCTGCAGCTGCCGGCTGATAGCGTATGGACGGGCTTAGGCCACTGGGGAAGACGATGATGGGATGGTTGATCTGGCCTCATATGCCCTGTAAGTACCTTCGTAACTCCTCCTCAGTGTCGAAGATCATGACGGGGAACGGTGAGCCGGGCACAAATTCGCCAGCCCATTTCACCTCGACACGATAGTCACCCGGCTCCGTTGGATCGTACTGGAATTTAAATGGTATATAATTACAAATTAAATATTCTAGGATTTGATTTAATCTATTTGGCTTACCTTGCATAAAATGGTGCGATCCTTTTGACTCTCGCGCTGCATTTCAACGCGGAAGGCGCCTTTGGGTCCGCGCACGCGCACCGTCAGCTGGCCAGCGCCTGCGCCACGTGTGTCGCATATGAAGCGCGACTGGAAGGTGGCCAGAACGCCATGCTCAATGCCAGGGCCATAAACGCGTACCTGTTGGAGAATGATTATAGATATTAATTAAATAGTTCAGCTAAAAGTCTACTCTTCACTCACCTTGCTGGCATCTGGTGCGCCCGCCACTTTAAGTTGAAATGGTGAGCCCGGCACATTCTGTCCGCCGTATTTGATGGTCAGCAGATGGCGACCCGGCTCCTGTGGCTTTATGTTCAGCGTAAAGGTGGCATCGCCATGATCGTACAGCTCGCAGTAGGCCACCTTGCGTGAGCCGGTGCAGTGAGCGGTCAGCTCACCTGGCCCAGCGCGTCGCGTGTCTATCCAGGATTTGATGTCCTTGCCAACGATGCCGTGACGCAGTCCCTCGCCAGATGCAATCACCTTTGAGGCATCCATTGAAGAGCCCACAGCCACGGTCAGCGGACAGCCCTTGACCAGGCGTCCATTCCACTTCACTGAGAGCGTCAGTGTGCCCGTCATGGATTTCTGTGGCGTATACGAGGCCAGCCAGATATTTTCGCTGGGTCGTGGCTGGGCCAGACTCACGGGCAGCGCTGTATTATCTTGTGTGATCAATATAACCTCCGGTCGACCGGCCGGTGCATTGGTTGCATCGATGGTGAAGTGCGCAGCCTCCCCAGCTTGGGCGGCAGCCAGGCCACGACCCATTAGGACTACCTTGTCGGCCGCTTGCTGGCCCGTGACGAAAGCGCTGCGCGGGCACTGCGTGATGGTCAAACCAGACCAGGTCAGATCCAAGTCATGCTCGCCGGCGGCCAGGTTGTCGCCTGTGATGTTGAGGCACATCTTGCCATCGGCCAACTTGTCGACGGGTATTTCGATGCCATCGATGCTGCAGACCAGCTTGCCGGGTCCCGCATTCTCCACATCGAAGATGATGCGTGCCGGCAGTATCAAGCGTCCATCGTGATCCACCAGAGTGCCCCAGCCACCGACGGGCGTTACCTTCGTCGACTCCACACAGCAGACGCGCCACGGCGAGCCAGGCAGACTGCCACGATTGGGGCAGCTGGCGCGAATCTCATAGGTGCCAACGGACAGAATGACATAGGAGATGCGCCATTCGTTATTGCCCAGAGCCTTGATCTTGGGCTCGATGCGTTCGCCAAACTCATCGACGCGCTCGATCTGCACATTGGGCGCAATGGGGCAGTAGACCACGAAGGAGGCCTCCTTGTTGCGATGACACACCTCCAGGCCGTGGCCAGCAGCGCGTGCATCATTGCGCACGCCACTCGACGAGGCGCTAAAGTTGAGCGGGGAGCTGGGAATCGTTTCGCCGCCGTACATGAGCGTCAGCTTATAGTTGCCCGGCTGGGAGGGTACAAATTCGACATTGTAAATGCCCTCGGATTGCTCGGTGATGTGCACGGGCAGGCTCTGGTTGGTAGGTGAGATGGCAAAGGCCTCCAGCTCGGCTGTGCCGGCGCTGTCTGTGCGCACGGTGAAGCTATTGGCGGTATGCAGTGCCAGCGGCTCTTTGCTGACGCCCTGCACGCTCACCTTGCTGCTGTCGAAGGCCTCGCAGGTGAATGGGCTGCCAGGCAGCGGCTTCGATTGATGCAGCACCTCTGCAAAGTAAGGAGATTAGATAAGAGAAGCAAGAGGTATGCATGTTCGATCTACCTATAACACATTGACCCGGCTTATTGATGCTGAACTCTGCCTGCAGATGTCCGTTCTTCGTCTGGTAGCAGCGCACGGGCAGCGCCTGGCCGCCGGGTCCAGAGACAACCACATCGAATTCTCGTGCTGGTCGCTTCACGGTGTCGATGGCAAAGGATGTGGTCTTGCCCACACGTGCCTGATACAGACCCAGGCCACTGACGCTGATCTCTTTGCCAGCACTAGCCGGCAGCACATTGATCTCAAGTGGTTTCAGCGAAATGGGCACATCGTTGAACAGAATGCTAATCTTGTGTGGAGCCACGCGCGTCGGCTGATAGACAATCTCATAGACGCCCGACTTGCTGGGACCGCGTATGGTGTGCGGCACCTCGGTGACGCCACAGCGCACCAGCGCCGACAGATCTCCCTGTCCAGCCTCGTTGAGGGAGACGCTAATGCTGGCCGGACGATGGCAGATGGCCTCGCCCACTTCGGTAATCTTCACCAGCATCGGATCGAAGGCGCACAAGGTGCGTGTGCCGATGTGCTGTCGTGTCTCGCGATCAATGAAACGAAGCGTGTAATTGCCAGTGGAGTGAGTGCGGAACTCGGCGGTCTGACGATTGATGGTGTAGGGCACGGGCTTCTGATCGGGCGCCAGTATCTCCACAATCTGATCATCGGCTGGGAAATCAATGGCAGCCAGGCTACCGATCTGTATGTGCTGTGTATGCTGCTGGATGTCCACACGGAAGGGACTGCCGTCGACGGCCACCTCATTAAAGGTGATGTTTACGTAATGTGGTTCAGTGCTCTGCGGCACAAAGGTCACGTCGTACAGGCCACGAGCACAGGCCACCACCTCGGCCTTCACCGTACTGCTGTCTGTGGACACCACCAGCTCCAGTGTGCCCTCTCCAGCTCCAGCTGCATCCACACTGAAAGTAACTGGCACGCCCAGAGTAGCGGGTCCATATTGCTGCTCCAGGCCGCTAATGCTCACGCGCGAGACATCAAAGACATTGCAGCTAAATGGCGATCCATTGATGTGCTGATCATTGGCCAGCACACTGATCAGATGACGACCCACAGTGCTGGGGCGGAAGGAGGCGCTGTAGCTGCCGCCGTCGTGCTGGCTCAGCTGACAGTGCTCATTATCGCCAGCGGGCGAGGTGACAAATATCTGTGGCTCGATGCCCTCAAAGCCCTCCAGCTCAAATGTATTGTCCATCTTGACAGCCGCCTGCTTCAAACACTCGCCCATTGCCTGGGCACGCGGCGAGCCCTGCGAGCTGGCTGGAGCAGCTGCAATGTGACAGCTGAATGGTGAGCCGGGCACCGGATGTCCATTGAAGCGCACCGAAAGCGAATGGGCCGCTGCCTCAGTGGGCTTGAAGTTGACCTTGAAGCGAGCATTGCCCTCGGATTGCACAAAGTTCGGCACATTCTTGCCATTGACGGCGACGATGATCTCCAAATTGCCGGCGCCCGCCTGCGAGGCATTGATGCCGAAGCTGACGCTCTTGTTGACCACGCCGGGTCGTATGTCCGTTACGATGACCTTCTCAGCCGAGTAGGCCTTCAGCAGGAAGGGACTACCCTCCACATGACCGCCGCCGGGCAGACGCACCTCCACCGAGTGATCACCCACCTCCATGGGCTCGAACTTGACATTGTAGCCCAGCGTGGAGCCCAGTGCATCGATCTTGACGGGCACACTACGTCTGGCCGGGCCAAGCACCTCTACGGTTGGCTTGGTATCCGACTCGACGACAAACTCAAAGAGGCGTCCCACGCTCACCTTATCCATGGACTCGGGCGACTGAATGCGCGCAGCCGCCGCAACCCGGCAAGTGAACGGTGATCCGGGCACATCCTGGCTATTGAAACGCAACTCCACCGTATGACTCTCGGCCTCACGTGGCGTAAAGCTAATCGCATAGGTGTGCTGGCCCTGGGCCTGTGCCGAGGTGGGCACACGTCCGCCATTGACGGTGACTTCCAGATTGCCGGGACCCGCCTGGGAGGTTTCCACCAGGAACGTAACCGGCTTACCCACCGTGCCACTGCTCACATTCTTCACCTTGATGGCGCTGACATCGTAGACCTGACATTAGAGAGGAGCTTATAGGTTAACTGTTTTAATCAGAATGGGGATCTGTCGGAATTTACCAGCTTTGGGAATCTATTATATACTCAGATCACATTTATATTAAGACTTACCTTAGCTGCATATGGACTGCCAGCTGTGGGTAAACCGTTGACAGTGACATTGACGCGATGTTCGCCGACAACGCGTGGCACAAACTCTGCCTTGAAGACACCTTCGGCTGATTGATGCACCTGTGCGGGCACTGATTGACCGGCGGGACCTGAGATTTTGCCCCGATTTTGCATAGTTTGGCATTTTGTTTTTGTTTTTTGTATATATTTGTTTTTGGTTTTTTTTTTAGTATTATTAGAAGTTTAATATTGTTTTTTTGTTTTTCATTAAATATATATTGATTGCGACGCGTCCGGAAATGAGTTTTGAGAGGGTTTTAATTGATTGTTTTTTGATTGTTGAAATTCAAATATAGAGCATGTTGTAATTGTTGTTTGTTTGTTTGTTGTGTGGTGTGGTTAGTGGTATTTTTTGTCGGTATTTTTTGGTATTTTTGGTTTCGCGCAATTGGTAAAAAATTTGGAAAAATGTTTACTCAGATTAGTAACGAATCGGCATTAGGTTTTGGATTTGTTTGTAAAGTACTTAATGTGAATGCTGACCAACGGTGTGGTTAGTGGGTGGGTGGGGCTGGTTGGTGGGGCGGTCACAGGGGTAAGAGGATATTTGACTGGTGTTGTAATCGTTGCAGTGTGTGGTTAGGTTAGTGTGGTTGTTGTTGTTGTTGTTGCTGTTGTTGTTGTTGCAATTGTTGCTTTAGTCTTGTGTATTTAAAACCGCGAACGTGCCAGAAACGGTTAGTAACTGAGATGTTTTTCAGTGTAAGAGAGACAGACAGAGAGGGAGAAAGAAAGAGGGAGACAGTGCAGCTAACAGACATATATATATAAATAAATATTTATATTAGTTATAGACTAGTTACTATCATATATAGTTTATATACAATACTGAAAATATCTGCCCTGGTCATCATCAGATACAATACCAATACACAATCCTATATATCTCATGTTTGTAAAACATTTATTATTTTTTTCATTATTTGATCGAACAAATTAGTAAACAAAAGAAAATTAGTTGATACAAAAAAAAAATCGAGTACTTTGTTGTTTAGTGTATAGTATAGAGTGTAGTGGGTAAAGTTGTTGTTGTGGTTGTTGCTGTTGTAGCTGCTGTTCTGGCTCTTTCACATGTGGTTGGTACAGTAGTACTTCGCTTGGCAGGCTCGCAGTTTAGTTATTACTATTATTATTTCTTCTCAATGATAACGGACTGTTAGACGGAATACGTATATATATTCATAAAGAGTAAGATATAAGAAGCTAGTATATACATATATATAGAGTGAGAGAGATAGAAAGTACTCATATATAAGTTATATATATATATACAAATATATATATATATAAAGGTAAGTATAATCATATTTATAGAGTCTAGTACAAAAGTTTTCGCCGTCCTGAAATATAATACAGATATAAAAGTGAGCAAATTATTACAAATTAAAGGGCGTAAGATTACAAAAACATAAGGCACAGCTAAATACATGACACATACAAACACACACACATATATAAACAAAAAGCCACAATCATACACACATACATATATATATATATACATTTATATATATACAGTATGATTAAAAAGTAATTATATTGAAAGTGCTGCTATACTACAGTGGAATCAATTACATGACGAACATACATATTTAATGGCTATATACACACACACACACACACAAGCACACACACACACACATACGCCTACACATTTGCGGTTTTTGGCATAATCCGAAATTTGTAAAGCCCAGCTTTGAGCTGTACGGACGATGCACAGATGCGTTAAAGCCTAAACATTGAAATTACCCAAAATGATAAATATGACGCATAATTACATATACTAAATAAGCACACTCACACACTCACACACACACATACACACATAGATAACCGCTGGCTAAGTGTTGGGGCTGCCGCATAATTTCACAAAGCTATTGTCAAGTGTGCTGCGTGTGAAGCAGAGATAGAAATACAGTTATGAATACGGAAAGAGAGAGAGAGAGAGAGAGTGTGAGAGAGAGATGGGAAACTGTTACAATTGACTGTGGGAGGCGGGTTGGTGTGGGCGTGGCATGCTTACAACTTTCAACAACAATTTCCGTCGATTGTGTTGAAGAAGTGTGAAAAAAAACTCCGTATTTTTCTTGCCCGATGTCAACACGGATAAGATGCTGGCTAAACAAACAAAGATACATGAAGAGATGTGTGTATGTGTATGCGTATGTGTGTGTGTGTGTGTGTCAAGTACACTTTCTCACACACTCACACAGATAATTAACATTTAACGAGCAATTTAATTACAATTACGAATAACTTAAACCAATATCGAATGCAAAATGCAAAATGCAAAATCAAACCACACGCAAACAAAATAATGAAGGCGAATAGAGAGAGAGAGAGGGGTAACGGGCGACAGTAGGAGAGGCGGGGTAGAGGGAGTGGGAGAGACAGAGAGAGAGAGAGTGCAGTATCCATAGATGAATACGCTGTGTGCTGTGGGTGTTAGTGTTAGGGCGAGCGAGCGAGCACGCGTTCAGCCAGCCAGCCTTGGGCTCGGCCAACACATACCTTCGACGTTGACCTCAATGTCTTCCAAACGGCCGCCATTGTGATTGATAACAAAAGAATTGGTCTGATGGACGGGTCCGGGTCCGCCAAGAGATACCTGTGGCCCGGCGACGCCGCCGCTAATGCCAACGGTGATGGGGCAGCCGGGCACAGGCATTTTATTAAAGGAGACATTAATTGTGTGCTCGCACGACTCTGTCGGCACAAACGAAACGGAGAATCTGCACAGAGAGAGAGAGAGAGAGAGAGAGAGAGAGAGAGAGAGAGGCAGAGCATAAGTAAGAGTTATGGACTGGTTAACTGCAAATATGACCTCACCTTGCACTGCCCTGTGGATGCACCTGTGTGGGTATATTTTGACCCTTGGCCGATATGGTTATCTCCAGATTGCCCTCGCCCGCATCGCCGGCATCCACCGTGAACTGCACGGGTCGACCCATGGTGCCACGCGAGACGCTACCAACGACCACCTTGCTGGCGTCATATGACTTGGCCAGGAACGGGGTGCCCTGCACGGCAAAGCCATTGTACTCCACATTTATGGAATGGCCGCCCACGCTGGTGGGCGTGAATTCGGCCGTGAAGCCGGCGTGTATATCGCCAGTGACACGAACGGGCAGCTCACCATGCGGGCCACGAACGCTGACGGCCAGCTCGGCGGCACCGCCGCCGCTCACTGTGATGTGAAAGGAGGAGGGCCTGTTGACGGGTATCAGCTCCAGATTGGACAGATTGAGGAGGACGCGCGAGGTGTCCGCCACGGCACAGACGAAGGGGCAGCCGCGCACTGTCTCGCCATTGAACTTGATGTCGATCAGATGGGATTTGGCCTGTTCGGGCGTGAAGGAGACGAGACAACGACCGCCGCCGACGACCTGGACATGATTGGGCACCTCGCCCTCATTGATGGATATCTCCAGCTGTCCCTCACCAGCCGCACTCGCGTCCACACGGAACTGGCATGGCTGGCCGACCACGCCGCCGTTCACTTCGGTCACTTGGATCAGGCTGGCATCGTAGACCTTTGCTATCAAAGGACCACCAGCGATCTTCGTGCCATTGATGGACGCATCAATGATGTGCGTGCCCACCTCGGTGGGCACGAACTCAATGCGTGCAGCACCATTTGCCGCCTCATGGGTGACTCTGGCATTCAGCTTTGACTTGTTTGGGGTCAAGACCGTTGCCACGCACTCGCCCTTACTCAGGCTTTGTCCAGGAGGCGGCAGTATCTCAAAAACCGCCGGTGTATTGGCGGGCACAAGGCGCGTGGATTCGCCCAGAGCGGTTAGGCCGGGTGACGACATGATCTCAGCGTGCCACGGTGAACCTGCAATCACAATGCGAAACGAACAGATTATCAGTAAAGAGTGTAGATAATAGATAAACATAAATATGCATTCCATTACGATATCTATCTATCTATCTATGTTATTTGAGCCCCGCCTAGCCTGGCCTGCCTTAGCCCACTGGGCAAATTATTTGACCCAAAAAGCAACTTTATGCTGCGCCAGCACAGGTAATTGAGATGTTGACTAAGCCAAGAGACAGAGATATCAAGTAGCTGCTTTTAAAAGGTACAGCGAGGGTTGCTCGATAAATTTGTGAATACCAGAAACTGATGTAAATAGTAAATAATGAGTGTGTGGAAATGATAATAAATAGGTATATATAATAATAATAATAATAATAATAATAATGATAATAATAATAATAATAATAATAACAATAATAATAATAATAATAATAATAATAATAATAATAATATATATATATATATAGGTATATATAGCTTATAGGTTAATGAAGTATATCAATAAAGAAGCTTAAGGCACACAATTTATTCAAATTATGATGCAAAACTTAAGAGTCTACTTTGTGTTTGCTGATCTCATTGATAACCACATACATGATATCTACATACATCATGTATCTAAAAATATAAATTTAACCAGTATATATAGTATTCTCAAATATTCTCATTTAAATGCATTCTCAATGTCAATCTTGAAATACCTGTGCTTAAAGTTCTTTAAAAGAATGAACACTAAATAAGTTAATTATCTAGTCCAAAATACTAAAATAAATTATTTATATCCTATTGTGAAGTCAAGAGCATATTCGTTTTATATGTGTTTAGTTATATAAATATTAACAAACTATTTAAGAGGAAGAGGAAGTTGGCTAGATTGCTAAACATAAGCTGCATGGCTTCAATGTATTGCATAACTACAATAAAAGATACATTGTATGCTGTTTTCAACTGTTTTATCAAAGATTCTTGCATATATGCATAATTAAATACTGAAAGATATGCATACATTTACAAATATAATAGAAAGATATATCAATATATATATAGGCCAAATAAAGTTGAACGAGCTTAGATACACAACTAGATGGATGCATGGACAGACAGTTAGACTGAGCTTGATCTATTTGGTAGTAGATGATCATTATGATTATTTTGTGTAAGAGATCTTCTTTAGCTATATCATATATTTTAAAAACAACATAGTCTCAGGTTTGACCGATCAATGAGTTTACTTATACTCAATTATATCTCACTTAAAGGAGATAGCTTGCTTGGTATATGTATATTTATGATTCAATTTATACCTATAAATAAATATAGATATATAAAATAGAAATATATAAAATATATAAAGAAACTATCTATTCTGTTTCATTATTGCTTATATACATATAGATATAAATACAAAATTTCATATACATTTTTCAATTCTTTGCCTCACTTATCGCTCAGCTTTCAAGCTACTAATTGCAGCAATAAGCGTGGCAACCCTCGTGTGCTAGTCGAAACAAGGTTTCTAGTTAAACTCGCATTGTTTTCCGCTACCTCCCATTATAATTGTCGCAATTGCTATGGCAACGCAATCTGTGCCGCCTCGTTGCCGGCTGAGCGATGAGTGCGTATCGTGAGCTGCGAATTTCTCGTATCTGGCAAGCTTGAAATCTATCTGTATCTGTATCCGTATCTCTATTTGTATCTGTTGCTGTTGCTATTGTAGCTGCAATTGCAACTACAGCTGCCACTGCAACTGCAACTGCATCTGCATTTGTGGCACTTAAGTGGGCTTGGCCAATGCTTAGACAATCGACTCGAACAGATTATGGCACATTAATTGGCCAAAGCTGTTTGCGTTAGCTGGGCCTGACTGTACCGGCAGGCGGCAAACAGCTTGAAACCTGAGTTGCAGACACATTGCATGAGCTAAGCGAGTTGAACTTGCAGCAATTGGCAATTACGAGCAGCTCGTTAAATGTTTGCTTATTTTATTGATTTACTCCATTGTTGTTGTTGTTGCAGTTGCTGCCGTTGTTGTTATTGTAGTGTTGTTGCTGTTGCAAGAAATTTACTTTTGTTTGCAACTTTCCACACATTTCTCTTTCTCGTGCTTCTCTTCTTTTTTTTTTTTTTTCGTGTGCTGCACTTTTCCTTTTAGCGCTCGTTTCGACTGCAGTTGCCACTTTTTTATGGCTTTCCATGAAAATTGCCACAGCAGCAGCAGCTGCCCAGTTCAATGGAAAATCAAACTGTTGCATTGTCGCTCAACACTCGATTTGAGTTGCGCAAACAACAACAGAAAATAAAAGAGGAAAAACACAAATCTAGCCCTGGGAAACTTCTTCGAATTCGAACCTCGAACTCGCTTGTTGCCACACTTGGCAAACAAAAAGCAGCTCGATTTGCATGTTGTTGTTCTGCTTCTTCTTCTTCTTCTTCTGCTTGAATTTCGTTGACCACCAATTGGTGGCACACTTTGTTGCCACATTTATCACCTAATAACAGCTCGGATGCAAACAACAGTTAGCTGTTGCGTCTAATAAACATCGCCAACATCAAAGTAAAAGTTTCCCATGCTCATAAATTCAACTCTGTCTATCTGCCCGTCCGACTGTCAGTGGCGTATTCAACATGTGGCAGCCACACAAAATGCCTGCAACACGAGCTTTGGTTGCATTGGCAACTAACGGTCTTTTTTGTCTGCTTTTATCTATTGACTGATGAGTTTTATTCACAATTCGTGGCTCTTGTGGCGAGGAGAATTCTTTGTTTCAACTTTGCCTTTTTTTTGTGGACTCATGGGACTGGACTGGACAGAGTTCCCTATGTATTTAAGTATGCATAGTATAGTAGTATAGTATAATAGTATATATACACTATAGTAAACATACTTACATACATACATAGTTACTTAAATAAACAATAAATATATTTTTTCTCCAGTATATATTTAAAACATTAATTTCTGATTATAAACAAATAAAAATAAAAATATTTAAATATTTAAAAATATTTAAATTATCAAAATAAATAATAAAATAACTATTAAAGTCCTTCAGCTCTTACAGTTGAAATTCCTAAAATTATAAATCTAGTGGTAAATTGTCTTAGCCATGATTAGTTAGTCAAATATTGAACACATCATCGCCGTTTGTTCTTGAAACTAGTTCAAGCTTTAGTTCATCTTATTTCTGCCTAAATTGCTGCACTCTAAAAGCAATTGAAGTGTAATTTAGGATAAATTGTTTTGTAAACGATAAATAGACTTTCTAGTCTGAATATAACTTTAAGTAGGACTGCCTTTGTTAACTATAATCTTATATCAAGTCAGACTCACTCTCCAATTAGACACACTAACCAATTGGCAAGTTAGTTGAATCAGCTTAAAGCTAATTATTCGTAGCTTCTAGCCTAGCTTAGATTTGCCACAACTCAAAAATACACCTTCTTAAATTATATTAAATTCTAGAGTATTTCCCATTCGTTGCTTTTAGCAACTTTTCGCTGGCCGGTTTTATCGGCTTGTCAGCGACCAAGTTTTCCGGCATGTGGCCAGAGAACAAGTGCAGCTAAGAGTAGATAGATGCTTGAATGCTGTTATTCAATATGCATACGAGTGTTTGTGAGTGCCGCAGTATCTAGTATATGTATGTGTGTGTGTGTGTGAGAGGGAGAGAGAGAGAGAGAGAGGAGAGAGAGAGAGAGAGAGAGAGAGAGAGAGAGAGAGAGAGAGCGCGATTGTGCGTCAGTGTGTGTCTGCGTATACAAAATCGGTTACGTGACTGCGGTATGCAAACCGTTAGATGGCCAGCAGCTGTCGCCACAGCAGCAGCAGCAGTAACAGCAGCGACAGCAGAAGCAGAATTCAAAGCTAGAATGTCTGACAGCGACCGTTACGAATAGTTAAGGCATAAAAAATGTATCTATGTTAAAGTATCTGTGCTACTATGTATCTGAGTTCAGGCACGTGGAATATAATAGGTATAAGTTTGTTTGTGTATCTTTGTTGATGTGTTATGGCCCAAGGATTGTATCTTAGTATCTATAATTCAAGTAAGGGATGTTGCTATTTATTATCAGTTATTATTTAGATATATATATATATATATATATATATATATATATATACATTGACATGTAACTATATATATATTTATCGATATAACTATTGATATGACCTATAATCAAGTTATCCATGTATTTATGTATGTATACAACGATGTATCTGTAAATATGTGTAGATTAATAGATATATTAACCTATATCTGTATCTATGTATCTATGTATCTATGTATCTATGTATCTATGTATCTATGTATCTATGTATCTATGTATCTATGTATCTATGTATCTATGTATCTATGTATCTATGTATCTATGTATCTATGTATCTATGTATCTATGTATCTATGTATCTATGTATCTATGTATCTATGTATCTATGTATCTATGTATCTATGTATCTATGTATCTATGTATCTATGTATCTATGTATCTATGTATCTATGTATCTATGTATCTATGTATCTATGTATCTATGTATCTATGTATCTATGTATCTATGTATCTATGTATCTATGTATCTATGTATCTATGTATCTATGTATCTATGTATCTATGTATCTATGTATCTATGTATCTATGTATCTATGTATCTATGTATCTATGTATCTATGTATCTATGTATCTATGTATCTATGTATCTATGTATCTATGTATCTATGTATCTATGTATCTATGTATCTATGTATCTATGTATCTATGTATCTATGTATCTATGTATCTATGTATCTATGTATCTATGTATCTATGTATCTATGTATCTATGTATCTATGTATCTATGTATCTATGTATCTATGTATCTATGTATCTATGTATCTATGTATCTATGTATCTATGTATCTATGTATCTATGTATCTATGTATCTATGTATCTATGTATCTATGTATCTATGTATCTATGTATCTATGTATCTATGTATCTATGTATCTATGTATCTATGTATCTATGTATCTATGTATCTATGTATCTATGTATCTATGTATCTATGTATCTATGTATCTATGTATCTATGTATCTATGTATCTATGTATCTTTGTATTTATGTATCTATGTATCTATGTATCTATGTATCTTTGTATTTATGAATCTATGTAGTTATAGGTATATATTTTTATATCTATATATCTATAAATCTATATATCTATATATCTATGCATTTAAACATCTTTAAATTTATATATATATATATCCATTTATCTATTGCTATCAGTTTTTGTTGGCATTTAAGTTAAGATTTACGTTTTGAACTGACTGTTGTTGGCTGCTGACAATGCGTGGAGCGTTGGTAGCGAGGCTTTAATTGTTATTGTTGTTGCTGTAGCTGATGATGTGTTGTTGGGGCAGTGCAAGATGTTGGCTGAAAACGCGTGATTGGAACCGTATTCTTTTGTATATCAATTCACAATTGCTGAGCGGGCGGCACGTCTGAACTTGAACCACTTGAAAGTCAAGTTAAACGCGCTGCGATTATGTCAGCGGCTTGTTATATTTATTAATTTATATTTTATTTTTAAGCATGAGAGCTTTTGTGTATTCCATTTGTATATATTATATGTATATGATATGTATATTATATGTATTGCTTGTGTTAAATGCTGCACTACGCGAATTTCAACAACAGAAAAAAACACTTTAGTTTTGATGCCACGAAAATCACGAATCGCGCACGTTTTTATCGCGTTTTTTTTCACCGACATTTTCTGCGCCGTTGCAAAAAAAAGAAAAGATTTATATATGTATGTATATAAAATTAAAAGTTCAAACGATTTGTAATTTATCATTTGAATTTGCTTTTTTTTTCTTTATCTACACATATTTTTGTTGACCGTCGCTTCAAAAAAACCAGTTGCCCGAGCGCCATGCGGGCAGTCAAAATAAAAAATAAAAATTTCACTTTGAATGTGGCTCATGAAATCACAAAAATGCAGAGAGTTAGAGGCGATAAGGGGGAGGAGGAGGTGGAGGGGGTGGGCCAGTGGCTAGCTGTGAAATTTTGGGCATGTATGCCAATATGTTGGACAGCGGAAATGGCCAAAAAAAAAAAAAAACAGCAGCAGCAGCAGCGGGGTAAAAGCGCAGCTCAACTCAGCTCAGCTCAGCTCGGCTTGAGCTGAAGACAGAGGTGTGGCTACAGCTCATTATACAAGCGCGTGCGAGAGAGAGAGCGGAAGAGGGGGGCAGAGTGTGAGATGTAGAGAAAACAACTTAAAAAACGAAACGAAAATGAAATGTTCGCTTAAATATTTGTGTTGTGTCAAGTCGAGTGGGAAAGTAAGTGGCAGCCACGTTGTCGCTGCAAAAGAAATTGCAATCTGTGTTGATCTCACGCATACTTGGCCAACTGCCCACCGGCACGCCCTTGTCGCATACCACCAGTTGCATGTACATGTACATACATATATATATGTATGTGTATATATGTATATTGTTGTACAGGTACAACAGGCTGACAACCTATCCCAACGGGTTTCGAGCTGCAGCCGCATTAAGTGCTATGGCAAACAGTGTGCGTATCTCTTGATATTGCTTCTCTTGTTGTTGTGGCTTTGTCATAGGGCGTGCAACTTCCTGCTGTAACGGCCAACAAAGGCATGCAACAAGTGCGCCTTGTGCCACATAGCAGAGCCAGCAACGGCGACGACAACAGATTGAAAATTGCAAAGCAAACATCAAGCTGAAAAAGCTAAAAAAAAATTATAGCAGAGCACTTCCCGCTGCTGCAAGCAGCTTGCAAGCGCTTGTGTGTGTGTGTTTGTGTGTGATTATCTCTGTGTCTGTGTGTGTGTGCAACTATGAACTATGCGCGCCTGTCGCTCGATTATGTCTACTGCTGCACGGGGCCTTTAACTTGGCCAATAAACGAACCAAATTGCGGTTGTGGCATGTTGCAAGCTCTTAACAAAATGGCTGCCACACACACACACACATACAGGCACACTGAACAAAGTTGAATCGTGTTCAATGAACATTGCAAATTGCAGGGCGACAGTTTTCTACGCTTTTGGACGTTGATTCCAAGCGATTTTGAGCATTAAGCCGCAGCAGCTGTCTAGTCCCATTGAAAATATTTTCAGCTTAAAGGTTCATTAAACTGGTTTTAGTTTTATTTTACTTATTGTTGTTGTCGACTTATATATATATTTTTTTCATTTTGGTAGCGCGCGCCCCACACACGCAACACACACACACATACAGACACATACAGAGAGCAACCCAAATGCGACGAGGGCAACTAAGTTTTTAGAGCGATGGCAAACGGGAAGGGAAAGGCAACGGCGCGAAGACGGGAAAGGGAACGGGAACGGGAACGCCGCGGCCGCATTGGAATATTAGCATATTTCTTTTCCATTGAAATCTAACGAAAAAATCTTTTCGTTTCGCTAAACATTCCACGCGAAAAAAAGAAACAAATTCTTTATCTAATTTTTGTTGTTTTGTTTTTTTTTTTTTAGTTTTTTAACCGTTTGACAATGTTGTTGTCTTCGCTGCTGTTTGATTACAAACAATTCTTTTCTTTTTCACTCTGCACAATCACACAAACTTCAAGCGTTTGCGTTTTCTTATTTCTTCTTTCTCTTGTGTGTGTTTTTTTCTTGGCTTTAACCGTTGCGATCCGCTTCAAATGACAATGCGGCGACGTGTCAGTTACGTTCGAATCGCGAGCTATGACTGACTGTGGCTGCTGCTGCTGCCAACTCAACTCACATCAGAAACTTGTTCAGCAGGTCGCTCACTGCTCGCGAGCACCGGAGCGTAAAAGAGCGCCATCGCAGGTAGGCGCAGCAACAAGTGATCTGTGGTGAGTTCGAGGGTGAGCTAAGCTGAACGAATGCAAGTGGTGAGCGAGAAGAGCGCAGCTTAGACTCTCTTAAACGCAGTGCAGTCGGCAGTCGGGTGAAATTATGCACTCTTTAAATTGTGAGTCGAATTTGTCATAGCAGCTTGACTATTAATCTATTCAGATTTTTGCTCAAAGGAAACGAAATTGGTATAATACAAAGATAGTAAACTGAGGTGAGCTCGAGGGTGAGCCGAACGAATGCAAATGGAGAGTGGGAGCGCAACTTAGAATCTCTTAAGCGCAGTGCTTGAATTCGCCGCACTGTGGTGCGCAGTACATGCGGCATGAGATAATTAAGCACTCTTTTTAATAGATAGATGAATTATAATATTTAGAGTTTATGTTTTCCTTAATTGTAGGGAAAACTTGCGATACATAAATAATATACACATATGTATATATTTTAAATAAATATATAATAATGTAGTAGTATTTTTTTATATTCAGCAATATAAGCAACCAATTCTGTTCTCAATATTATCTTCTGTCAGTTTTAAGTTGACTTAGTTCGATTATGAAGGCAAGATCTGATAAATACTATTCTTCATGGGGATTTTATTTAGAATATATTGCAATCTATATTAAGATATTTTATTCTCTTATTATTATTATCAGAAACTTTTCAAAACATAAATTGAATTCAAATTCAAATAGATAAGATATGTTGTTTTTGGGCTTCATGAAATATATAATGAATTTATAGATCTATAATAATCTTATACCACCTGCCTTAACAATGTTATCTGGTTCATATTGAAGTCTTAGAAGGGAAAAAATATTATTATGACAATTTTTTAAAGAATTTTATGGAACCAGAGTTATCTTAAAACCAATTGAATATAAACAAAAATATACGTATAAAAGCTCACATATAAATATATACTTTGACAATTGATTAGACTGCCCTCGCAAAAGACAGTTTTAGCTTCTATCTGAGATCAATAATTAAACTTTGGCAAATACTTGAAATACCCCTCAACCCATAGCGCAAATGCCAATCTACTAGGCATATCCAATTTAGGCGAGGGCAAAAATAAAACAACTCGCATCACAAGAATGCCGATGTCGACTTATAAGATTTATAACACCCACACTCTATACACATATATTACGTCACATATGAATTTAGTTCCGCTCACCTGGTACCGTTTCTCCGTTGAAGGTGATCTGCACGGTGTGCGTTCCATGCTCGTGAGGCGTAAAGCTGGCAATGAAACGTTGCCCTCCCAGCGAACGGACCGATGAAGTGACCCGCCCGCCATTGACCAATATCTCGAGATTGCCGGAGCCAGCCTTGGAGCCATCGATTTCGAATTCCACAGGTCGTCCAATCGAACCATTGGGTATGTCCTGTACGCGTATGGCTCGAGCACCGGTCGCATTGCTGTCTATGGGACGAAAGCGCGACAGCGAGCTATAGCCATAGCCGGGTGCATTTGTCGAGCTGTGATGACCATTGCTCTCCGTGACGATATGCTCGCTGGACTCCTTCACGGTCTTCGTATAGCCGCCCGATTTATCAGTATAGGTATTATTCGAATGGGACTTAACAGTGATGGCACTCGGTCTACAAGGAGAGAGAGAGGGAGGATAGTTCAGTTTGGGACTACAGGGTATCTCAAGGACCTCTCCTACTTGTAGCGATCCACATCATCAGGTGAATCCCGTCGATAGTCCGCTTGATGCTGCTGCTGCTGTTGTTGCTGCTGCTGCTTGTGCAACGCAAATTTGTTGTACTGTGTATTACGCTGCGTCTCATTGTCCAGGTCGGGCCGTGTGTAGTTGAGCTCCGTGTTTAGCTGCGTCTCGGTCATATTCGCCAGCGATTCGAGCGAATTGTGCGAGAGCATATGCTTCGTCTTATTGATCACATCCCAGCTATCGCGTCGAGCTGACGCCGGCTTTAGCGACGAGACGCGCACATTGGAGGAGTGATCGATGCGCGGCTCGGGGGAACCAGTGCGACGCAGTCGCTCCGTGGTCCCATACAACGAGGGACTGGCACGCACACTCGAGTCGGTGACATAGTTTGAAGTGGACTTGTAAGTGGAAGACTTTTCCACACGCGTGGACTCGTAGCCGTTCTGTTAATGCAGAAAGATTGAGACTATAATTCATATTTCGGCTAAATAGCTGACCTTACTCTACTGACCTTGTTCAGCGTGCTGGTCACGGGGCTGCCTATGCGATGTGTCGCTGTGCTGATGTACGCATTGTTGGGCGAGTAACGCTGCACGGGTGAGGCAGAGGCGGAGGCGTGGCGCGGACTGCTGGTTATGTTGCGCGTCGAGCTCTCAAATTGATTCGATGTCTTAATGGTCAGCGGACTGTGCGAGTGCAGCTCGCTTGAACGGGTCTGTGAAGAGTAGCAGGAGGCGGAGTAGATAGAAGAGGAGAGAGAGAGCAAGAGAGAGAATGAGGGAGTGAGGGAGAGAGAGAGAGAGCGAGAGAGAGAGAGAGAGAAAGAGAGAAGGAGACAGAGAGAGGGAGAGAGATACAGAAAAATGTAAACGGAGAGAGAGGAAGACATAGGGAGAGTGAAAGAGTGAGAGAAAGAGAAAGAGAGAGAGAGAGAGAGAGTGAAAAGAGACATAGAGACAGAGTGAGAAAGAGAGAGAATAAAAGAGATAGAGAGAGAAAGAGAGAAAAAGAGTATTAATAGCTTGTCAAATTTCAGTTCATTGTCATACACATAGCATGTCATATATCATAGGTATCTCTTTAGTTATCATATCAAACGGATAAAATTTAGTTACATTCAGTGTGGGACTGGGTATTGGACTCAGGGAGCTAGTCAGCTGCTGCTGCTGATGCCGCTGATAGCTGCTGCTGCTGATGCTGCTGCTGTTCAGCTGCTCTCGCTCCTCCCGAGGCGGTGTTAGCTTCGGCTTGCTCACAATGCGCCGCTGGCTATACAGCTCGTTCTCCTTGTCGTAGTAGTAGTCGTTCTTGGTGGAGCTGCTATTGGACGCCTTCGAGTCGCGACGACCATTGCCCGTCTCCGTATACAGATCGGCTGAGTTCAGATACTTGACTGTGGGTGAGTTCGGTGTGGGGGAAGGGCCATTGTTCTCCTGTCGAATGCAATTTTGAGTGTGTGTGTGGGTCAGGGGCAGTTCGTGTGTGTGTGTGTGTGTGTGTGTGTGTGTGTGTGTTAGCCAAAACATTGAATTTTTGTCGAGTTGTGCCAAGCATTAAACCCAGAGCCCATGCCACGTGCTTAGAATGAAATTCAGCAATAATTCGCCTTCTGCACTTACCTCGCTCTCCCGCTTGTAGTACCTGGAGCTGGAGCTATGATAGTCGGTTGTGTCCAGCTTCGGGGAGTATTGGGGCGAGTAGCTGCTGGTGCGCTCAGCCGTGTTGTGCGTGTGCAGGTCCCGGCGATTGAGCGAAGTGTTGCGATAGTCGTTGTGGCGCGTGTTGGTCGTGGAGATGAAGTGCATCGAGGGACTCTCCGAGCGATGTTTGCTCTCGTGCAGCGGACTGCTGCGCGTCTTGCCCGAGCGACCTTTCGTGCCCACGCGCATGCTGCAGATAGAAAAGCAAGTCAATTGGATAAGGAATCATATGGTATATATCTATCGAGATCCACTCACATGAAGGGCGAGCCCTTGACATCGTAGCCGTTGAAGTAGATGTAGACGCGATATTTGCCGTTCTGGCGCGGCATGAAGGTCACTCGATACTTGTTGTCCACGATCTTCTCCACGGAGCAGACTAGCGAGTGCTTGTCGTGGACAATGTCCACATGCAGCTCCCCATTGACGCCCACGCCGCGGGCATCCACCTCAAAGGTGTGAGCACGCAGCGGCATGGCACCATCCAGGCCGTGCACCGAGACGCCGGCGGCATCGAAGACGGCACAGGTGAAGGGTCCGCCTTGGATGTGACGGCCCTGGTAGGTGATCGCTATCTCCCAGATGCCCGCCTCATCTGGCTTGAATATGGCACTGTGTCCCTCGTCGATCTTCTTCAGCGGACAGTTGTGCGAGATGCCCGTGGGCGAGACGGCCGTGACCAAAATGTCCTCCGTCTTGGGTGCGCCCGTGGCATTCACCAGCACCTCAACGAGACTGCCCAGGGCGCAGGGCGCCATGCCGGGCGGCGCCACCTGCAGCAGTCTTGGCAGCACCCGGAAGAAATGCCCGCCCAGGCTGTCCTCGCCAATCTCCACGACAATCTCGTGCATGCCGTAGCGCTCCGGCACGTAGACGCCCTCGCCGTGCGCATTCAGACGCACCGACTGCCCGGGCTGGCCGGATGGCGGCACCACGTGACAACGGACCGAGCTCAAGCTGATGTCCCGCGACAGCACGTCGATGCGGAAATGCGTCTGCGTGTGAAATGATTATTAAGCATTAATGCCCAGCAGGGGTTGAGCTCACTCACCGGTTCGCCCACACGGCCGGATGTGCTCTCCAAATAAACGTTGACCAGGTCGGACAGCGGCGGCCGGGGCGGCACCCACTGCAGATGGGCTGCATACGCCATGATGCCCAGATGCTCCACTTCCGGATTGGCCATGTCCTTGGGCGTCAAAATGGGCTGGACGCCCAGCTTGGCGCCCGCATCGACCGCCTTGCGTATGTTGTTCTCGAAGTGGAAGGGATCGGTGCTCAGCTTATCTGGCGCTGGCGCCGACCCACCCAATCCCTTGATGACCTCGCACAGCACGCGTCCATCGTTCCAATCGGTCTACAATGCAATGCAATTAATAGTTAAAGCAATTACAATTAAAATACACAATTAAAATTAAAGCCATGCAATTGGGTTGCCAGCCAAACGACGGCGGACCGAGGACAGAAAGAGGGCGGGGCGTTGGGATGGGAAGACAGTGAAAGGGAATTTACAATGAGAGCGGAGCTGGTATTAAATGTAATCTTTAATAAAAATCAATATTATTTAATGGGGTGAGAGAGGAAGGAAATGTGACCAGAGAGAGGGGGGTCAAAAGTAGTTTGTGTGTGAGTGTGAGAGAGAGAGAGAGAGGGAGGCAGAGATTGGGAGCCAGAAAAATATGAAGGCCAGTGAGAGGACAAAGTGAGAACAGAGTGAGAGAGAGATGAAGAGATATTTATAGAAACAGATTGAGAAAGAAAATAAGATATATTAAAAGAGAGGCAGTGGGAGAGAAAGAGAAAGAGAGAGAGGCGAGTTAGAGAAAGAAGCAATAAAGCATAGATGGATATATGTATAAGGGGATTTAAATACAAAAGAATATAGAGTAAGATATAGAGAGAGGGAGAGAGAGAGAGAGAGAGAGAAAGACTGAGAATGAGAGAGTCTAAGAGAAGAATGGGATGAAGAGAGAAAAAAAGAGACAGGAAAGGTAAGGTAAAAAATTCAATAATAGCGAATGGATGAAATAGTGGTAAACGAGTTGTAAGGAGAGGAATAGACAGATAAAGGGGATCGAGAGAGAGAGAGAGAGAGAGAGAGAGAGAGAGAGAGAGAGAGAGAGAGAGAGAGGCGACAGAGAGATAGAGGGAAAGAGAGAGCGACAGAGAGAGGGAGACAAAGTCAAGAAACCTACATTGCAAAAGCGTTAGAGCGAGAGAGAAAAATAAAGGGATGGTGGGTATGACAAGTGGGAAAAGAGATCGTGATTTGCATTTGTCGTCTCTTTCATTTACTGATAAGCAGTCTATAATTTGAACTCACCGTAAAGTTCTTCACCGGCTCCTTGACCTGCGTGTTGACCCAGCGCATGGTGGCATTGTAGCCAGGTCCGCCTGGCTTCATGAAGTACGAGAGATACGTCATGCCGGACAGCTCGTCCAGCCAGGGCGAGGCCAGATACTCCGGCTCCAGCACCTTGGGCACACCGAACTCCCGCTGCGCCAGGTTCATGGCATTGGTGCAGTTGCGCACACTCTGACTAGGATCGAGGCTGCGCCAGTGCGGAAACAGACCCGGCTGGCAGTAGTCCAGCAATGCGGCCAAGTTGACGCCGCTATTCCAATCGGTGGTCAGATTGGTGATCTTGCAGTCGGGCAGCGCTGCCTGGAGCCAGGCCAGCATCAGCTTCCTGGGCGGGAATTTGCTGCGTCCGATTTGATAGCGCACGATCAGCGACCAGATCAGGCCGAGAATCAGCTTCACATTGCCATTGACAATGTCCACGTTGCCGATATTAACCAGCTTGATGTGATCCGCCTCGATCGACTTGAGCGCCGTGGTCGCATTCTCCAGATAATGATGCTGATTGGCCGGTCGACGATTCCACGACGGCTTCAGCGGACGCGTCTGCAGGTTCTCCACCAAGGCACAGAGGCAGGTGCCATCGCAAAAGTCCGTGGCCCAGTCATGCACCTGAGTGTAAAGAGAAAGAAAAGGTATTTTGTTATCTTATATATATATATATCGTGAGAGAGAGAGAGAGAGAGGTATTTATATATGTATTTTTAATCATTAACAACGCATCTCTCAATGGGCGTTAATTAGCATTGTTTGTGCGAAAGTATGTAAAGTTTTTGTTTTTGTTTTTTTATTTAATGTACCGACATAGCTCTGACAGCAAACAACAATCATAATAAATAGTGAAGCTCGCTTGTGGCCCACATTTGGGGCGTGTACCGACTACTGCTGCTGCCTCTTCTTCTTCTTCATCTCTCGCTCACATGAACTGTAGCTGTAGCTGTAGCTGAAGCTTTCTCCGCATGCGTCTTTGCAATTTCTGCCATTTGACATAAAGCTTTTTATCTTGCAGCTGTCAGCAGCCGGCGAGACAATCGCGTGTCTGTTGCTGTTTGTTTGCTCTACCGCACCGCCCCCCCCGCCTACCAACCCACCTACCCACCTACCCACCTACCCACCTACCCACCTACCCACCTACCTACCTACCCACCTACCTACCTACCTCTACAGCTCTGGCCATGCAGCACACAAATATTCTATGGATGGCCATAAAAATCTCGCACATAGTTGCCAACAAGAGGCAGCAACAAGAGCTCCACTTAAACTGCCAGTTGCTGTTGTTGTTGTTGTTGTTGTTGTGGGGGTGTTGTCTATTGCTGTTATCATTCAGCTATTGTTGTTGTTGTTGTTGTTGCTGTTGTCATGTGCGCATAACCTTTGAATTTGCAAGTCTCTTGACTTGCGAATGTGTGTGAGCCGGGATGCTATGCGAGATTGGATATTATAAACAAGCGCTCATAAATTGCTATTGTCTGTGAAAAAGTTTCATCTCATATATCCCAGCAGATAAACATATGTGCGAGTCGAAGCTGAGTAGAGTAGCAGAAGCAGCGTATTTGATATCCTAGCTAGAGCAGTTGATGTTTTCAAGCGATAGCAAACTTTAAGCTATGTTAACTAAATGTTAATTTGTTTGCTTATATTGTTTTTTCATTTTAATTGAATTTATGCATTGCATGGAAAATTAAAAGCTTTAAATGGTGTAGAGATAAGCACAGGTATATAAATTGATATACATACAAATAGATAACTTTAAGCCCCTACGGCATTACTCTTAATCGGTAGCGTACATAAGGCTCTGTTAACTAAATGTTAACATTTGAAATATAAACGAAATTTAGGAAATAACTATGAAGCTAGTGGACTAGGTTAAGGCAATGCTAACTAGTTGTTAACTTATAATATACATTGCATCTTCAAATTGTTTAAAATTTATGCAGCTCTACACATTACAATAGGTAGCACTGTTAAAGCTATGTTAACACTATTCAATCAAACAAAAACTTACTAAACAGCTATTCCAAATTAAATGCTATTAAAGTCAACAAAAGACAGCAGACACAATGTGCACAAAAGATTTCCTTCAATTAGCTATTAAATTTTATGGAATAACGTTTAGGTCTCAACATTTGCGAGCGCTGTTAACTTAACATACAAATAGCTTGGGAACACAACACGCTAGCTTTTTGTCATGGGAACAGTTTGAGTAAATAAGTCGACAAAAACAACTAAGTAAAATGAATTGTGAAGTCAATTAAATGCAGTTGATAGAGTATTTAGGCTACAGACAGACTGACTGAAAGAAAAAAAAGCAAAAAATAAAAATAAAAAGTTGATTGCAATTCGATTAGCCATAAGCTAGAATATATCGTATATAAACTGCACACTTGACAGTCTCAGTTTGGCATTTTGACCTAAATATATGGAGCTAGGTTGCTGTTGTTGTTGTTGTTGTTATTATTGTTAAGGCTTTCTGTCATTGGGTGCTCAATTAGCGCTGTTTACAACCTGCGAGCGAACTCTGCCCATTTCGGAGGGCAGCGGCCTTGCTCCACCGCTCATCATTGTCGTCTCTCAAAAATTTATGCACGAAACGACAAAAAATCTCAGCTTTTGTGTTTTGTAACACGTAAATGGCTTTTGCAGCGATGCTGTGCTGTGCTTTTATATATATATACACACATAAAAATACATTTATTTTGAATATTTTTGCGGCCTTGGCATTCAAGCGCCCAAATATGGACAGTTCATGTCTGTGTGAGAAAAAATGGAATACTAAAAAAAAAAAACAGGCAACGCGAAGCTGGCTTTCGAATTGACTAATGAAATGCATGCCACTTGAGAGCGATTGCAATTGGAATTGTAATTAAATTGACCGACTCAAATATGTATATACCATATATACTATATATGTATATTGTTATGTTGCCTTCGAGTAAGTCAACTTTGCCATTGAAGTCGCTGCCACTTGCTCTACAAGTGTGGGCGTTGCGTATACGCCGCGTGTGCGTGCGTGAATTTGTCTCTCTGTATGTGTGAGTGTGTGCGTGTGTGTGTGTGTGGGCGAGACAATGAGTCGAGTTGTGAACTGATTTTGGTTTTATGACTGTACCGGGGGGTGCTGTAAATGCCCAGATGTCCAGGCCTTTAAAGGCCTTGCGGAAGAACAAACGAACTGCGAACTGTCCAAGCAAACTGCAGCAGGCCCTGCTTGAGGAACTTATCTAATGTGTACACATATAATTATATATATATATGTGTGTATAGAGAAAGATTCCTATTATATATGCTCGTGTGTAATCGATAGTTCTATTGACTGCCCGACCCATTGACTGAGTAAACGTCGCATTGTTAACAGTTTCGCTTCAATGCACGCCTAACTCTTATATAAGTGCTTCTCTGTTGACCAACCCATAATATAGCTATGTGCGAGAGTTGGCTAAGAAGTTTGCGTATAAATAGAAAATTATATATATTTTATAAATTAGAATATCATTTGAATAATGAAACAAAAAATTTGATTAACCATACTAATAATAAATATTCTCTTTTCTTTCTATTATCTTCTGTAATATATAATATAAATTCTATAAACCCTATAATTACTATATTTACTGTACTTCAAAAGCCTTTTTTTCTCTTTTATCTTTTTCTACATACTAAAAAAGATTATTATAAATACAAATTTATCTTCCCTTTACTAAAAGTTTTTGTTTCAATTTTTAGCATAATATAAAAAATTTTTTTTCCTTATATTTTTACTATTTTCTTTTAAACATTAAATTTTTAAAGTTGATTTATTTTTCATTCCATATTTTTGGTAATTCTATATATTTTTCAAAATATATAAATTTAGTCTTGCTTTTTAGAGTTTCTAATCATGATTTTTAAGTTTCTGTCTTCAATGAAAATTGATATTCAATTTGTTTAATTTAATTTTTCACCTACTTTCTATATTTGTAAGTTCTCACTTAATAAAAATATTTTCTAGTCCTTCTATAATATTGTATATTAATGTATTTTCTGCTTCTTCTAAGTAAGCATATAAATATATATTTTCTTTTATTTTGTTAGCCTCGAAATAATTAAATTACAACTTTTCCATCTACAATATTTTACCTTCAAGTTCACATTTGAAAGTTTTTCCTAGACAGCCCTCGCATGCATGCTTACGTCTATTTGATATTCGACTCACCTGCATGCCCGTCTCTCGCAGATGCTCGTTGACCCAGTTGCGAAAGGTGTTCGCTTGGATCTCCACCCACAGATCCTCGTTGCCACGTATGTTCATGCCCTTGGCGGCGGTGCCTTCGGGACTGCGCGCCACCAGGCCGGCATGTGTGATCTTTTGGGTCTCGGTGGTGCCGTCGCTGTTGTGCTTGAGCAGACCCGCGTGCGTCACCTTGGCGCCCTTGATGTCTTTGACGTCCATTGTGACGATCTCTTCTCCTCTCTCTCTTTCTCTCTCTTCTCCTCACTTCACTTCACTTCACTTCACTTTCGTTGCGTTTCGCTTGCCTCAGTTTCTATGCAATCTGGGCTGGCAATTGTTTCATTGTATTTGAATTTATTTATATTTGTTTGTTTTTCAATAATTTTCTATGCCTTTAAATAAATAATTATTCTTTTAGATTGTTAATTGGGCAACGCGATTTCGTTTTCGATTTCGAGTTCGATTTCCGAGTGCACGCGATCATTGCCCAATGCGAACTGAGCGGCTAACACTTTGGGCCAAAACAAACAACAGGCGCTGACGAGTGCAAAAACAATGACGTCATGCCCAAGCTTAAAGCTCGACTCAGCAGCAGCAACAGCAACAACAACAACAAGTGCCACAAAAATGTGGGCATGCGAATCGGAATCCGAGTCCGAATCTGAAACTGATTCCGAATCCGAATCTGGCTGGCTGTAGAAACAGGTTTAGAGCGTTCGTTTCAGAGCCACAGCGAAGCGAGCGAAAAGGAAAATTGAAAAAAGTATCTGACAATAAAGCACACAAACAACTGAAAAAGAAACAGCAACAACAACAACAACAATCAAAGCAGCAAAAATTCACTTAGTTTGGAATTTCGCCGCAAAAAAAAAAAACAGAAACTTTGTGATCGCTCAATGCGAGGTGGGCAGCGTCTAAGAAATCGAGTAAAAATAATATACAAAATATATAAAAATAATAAAAAATAAATAGAAAAAAGCTAGTAAGAGTGCAGGCTGGAGTAAGCAGGGTAGGACTGCTAGATACTCTGTTTATGATATTTTTTGGCTGTTTAAATAGGTAGATATTTTCAGATATACATATAAATTTAAGTTGACCTTTGGAGAAGCTGATCAGATATATAGGTAGATGGAGATATATAATTTATATAAATAAATATTTTAGCTTACTTTTGGGGTTTTTCTTAAATTCAAAGTTGAACTATTTGTACCTAATTGAGAACATGATATATATTAACAGCTTGAAAAAATAGCAATTGCAAATCGAGACACTTAATTAATATAGCTGACGAAAGAAAAGTAAAGCTCTCTAAAGATACACAGACTTCGAGATAAGCAGCTGATGGGCAGATGGATTGATGAAGTAATAAGTAGAAAAATGAGTTTAATAGATTTAGAACAAATTGAAACATTCCTACTAATAAGCAGATGAATGAATAAATAGAGGGATAGAAAGACTAACAGACATAGATATGTATATAGATAGATGATTGGAAAGTCTAATAGACATAGATATATAGATAGATGATTGGACAATTAGCTTACATCTTAAACAAACGAGCCAATGAAGAATCGCAGAAGCTTCCCTTTAGCTGTTATATATAATATATTAATCTATATCCTTCAGAAAGCAAGGCATATCATGCGATGACTTCTACATTTAATTATATTCAACTTTTCAAGCACTTCGCAATCACTATAACACTATAATTATCATCATCTACCTATCACATTTCTCTAAACAAAACCAAAACACCCGCATTACACACCTTTCTTTTTATACAGGGTATATATAGTGTGTGGTTGCTTGTTGTTGTTGTTGTTGTTGCTGTTGTTGGTACAGCGTAGGAAACTGTAAGTCTTTCACAACAGTCAGAGCCACAGCTATAGCCATAGCCATAGCCGCAGCCACAGCCACAGCATGGAGCAAGTTTAGAAGGCCGTCAAGGTTTCTGCTTACAGCCCATATAGGCATTGACAACAGCGACGATGTGTGTATGTATGTACATGTATGTTTGAGCCTGCTCTCTATGTGTGCTGTGTGTCTGGGTGTTTGGGTGTTTGGGTGGGTGTCGCGACTCTCTACGCGCAAAACCCAAACACAATTGCAATTGTGTGGCCAATTGATCAATGTGGACAAATTTCACTTCACTTTTACCGCAAGCATTTTCTTAGCCAAATTGAAAGCGGCCTGCAAATGCGCTAATTGCCAATTGGCACTTGATGAGACAATTAGCAAATGATGCCAAAAACAAACTGCGGTTGCCCATGCCAAGTAGCTTAAGCTTGGCCATAGAACACAACAAGCACTTAATTTGTGAATGAACTCCACATGAATATATACATATATAATATATATACACACATATATATATATAGTAGTACTAGTCATTCATCATGGATATATCATCTTGAGAGCGCTGCTCACATTTCATATACCAAAAATAACATTTTTATTTGTTTTATTGTTTTATTTGTGCATATTGAGAAACAATTTGAGTTGAACGTGTTTACTTTATTTTGATGATGACATCACGCATCTTTCATGGAAACACAGCGACAAGTTGAGTTTGTACAAAAAACTGATTGAAAATAAGCAAGAATCAACTAGATGCGGGTATGCGACAATCAGCTGCCCTGTAAGTCGCCTCGAGACTCTGTCAAGTCTTAGTCATGCGTATATCATGATGTAAGTGGGAGGGGATCTAGTATTATACAGAAACTATTAAGTGAGATTGATGACGAATTCTGTTAAACATCTATGTACCTATCTAAGTTATATATGTAGGCATATTTTCTGTAACTTTCTCTATGCGGTATTTTTGAATCAATTTCTCTATTGAGCTCAACATTCCTTTTATATAGATCTAAAGTTATGTGTAGATCTAATCTGTCTGCACAAAACATTTTATACTGCTTCAAATATTCTGCTTTTCAATTAACATTTAAAGTGTTTAACAGTCATTTAACATTTATACAACTCAAATGCCAGCTAATGCGCATTTACTTGAAAGCATGACAGATAAGTTTAGAGACTCTTTAGGTGACAGAATTAACATACTCTGTAATCAATTAGATTGATGTTAGCCTCTTGCTAGCAGTCTCCCTCCTAATACCTCCTTAGCTAAAGCAGGCATAGCCTTAGAGTCTAGTTGCTGTAAGCAATATTCAGAGAGAGATAGAGAGAAGGACATTAAGAGAGAGAAGACGCATGAGAGTATTTGAGTGTGTGTATTGGAATGGACGTGGGAATGCATTTGATTAGATTTTAAGGTGCTGCTTTAAAAAGTTATGTAAAGAAATGTGAATATCATCAAAATCATCCCGGTTCAATATCAAAGTCAATTGCATTAGCAGAGAGCTTTGCATTCTTATATTATACATAGATTCTACATATATACTCATTACATATTAAAATTTAAGCTCACAGCTAAGACTTAGATCTTATGAAGCTTATCCATCTCAAGTTCTGGCTGCATCATGATACCCTAGCTTACTGGCACATCATTTTTCTAGCTTACAGGGTATAATTACATTACAAATGGCGTTGCGCAAATTGCATAAATTTAGATAGACAGCAAACAAAATAAAAAATTGAAAATAAAAATAAAAAAAACAAATTTGTTGTGGAAGTGAATTCCATATGAACAAACGCTCAACAGAGGCTGTTAGAATCGCTTTACTAAGGCCGCCAGTGAAATGAGTTATGGATTTATGTACTCGCAGTACATGAGGAATGTAGTAGATATATGTATAGATATATAAAGCTATATACTATATGTGACTGAAATTGAACTCAACTCAATTCAGGTGAAGTCAATGCGAACTGTTGCTGCTGTTGTTGTCGATGTCTCTGATGTCATATCATTGCAATTGGCATTGGCAATGAACCTGGCCGTAATTAGTTGCTGTTAATGAGCACGCGTTCTAAATCGAGTCATATTTAATTTGTATTTTATTGTTGTTGCTGTTGCTGTTGCTGTTGTATTTCTTTTCAACTGGGACTTTATTTGCAAGGTCATGGGAATGAGCACAGAGAGACTTCAACTTTTAACTTCCACTTTAACAGCCAGCTCATAGTTGAGGCGAAGCCAGCTATTTGCACAGTTGGTCAAGAGAGCAAACAGTCAACGAAAGTGTTTGACTTAAGTTGCCTCATTTGCCTGCCGTTGTTGCTGTTGTTGTTGTTGTTGTTGTTGCTTTTTGTTAACATCTTTAACGTGACTGAGTCGAGTCGAGTCAAGCGGCTTGTTTGTGCCGAAACAATACGTTTTTTTTTTCTCTCGTCTCGAGACACGCCCAGTTTTAGTTTTAGTTTTAGGGCAGCATGCCATTTACATTACGTAAGCTATATATATGTATATACTATTTATGTACTTTAGATCAAGTCACTAAATTTGTATCTTATTTTGCAATCATTTCGCCTGCTGCATGTGTAGGAGGTTTCTCTCCCTCTCCCCCTCTTTTGTTGTTGTTGTTTTTTGTCAATCTCTGGCATTTTTGTCGATACGTTTCGAATCGATTTTTGCCTGTCCGAAATTTGCCTTGCCCAAACACCCACACTCGCACACCCACCTGGTGCTGCTGGTTCAACGCCTCGTTCTAAACGTGGGCGAGTTTTCAAGTTTGATTTGCGCCAAAGCCAAAGCCAAAGTGAGCAACAAATGCGCATTGAATTGTGAATGACTTTAGTAGTGTGAACACTAAAAATACAACAACAACAACAACAAATGTAAGTTACGACATTTTTTTATATCTGTTTTAACAGAGGGGGAAGTCACTCGAGAATTATAATAATTGCTCTTGTGTGGGCTAGAAGTTGATTCGAGTAATTAATGCCTAAAAGCCAGAAAGAGTTGAACTTATTTCTGTTCTCTTTTATGAACAACACTCAAGGGAGCAGAAAAATGCTTGACATAGAAATATCTCAGTTACACTTTAAAAAAACTATTTAAGGCAAGTAATTGATAGTTGTCCAAATCTAGGCTAGAGATATTGAACTATATGCAAATATGTGTAGGTATATCAGAATGATAATATTTTTATTGCAAGTTATGAATGAAGTTGCTTTGCTGTATGTTGCCTACTATATAGTATACTTTAATGTTAAAGTCAGGTTTTGAGTCAAACCTGATTTAAATCATATGAAAAACCTAGTTTATATGCAGGAAGTCGCTTTGACACCCTTTGCTGAAATTTTATTGCAAATTGTTGCTTGTTTCTAAAATTACTTTCAGTAGACACTGTTTTTGCGAATTATGTTTTTATGAATTTTGCTAAAAGTTAACATTAAATTAACATATTTGAAAAGCAATTCATAAATGCTGTGATAAATGAGGAGCCAGCAAAATAGCTAGTTTCTTAAGCTTCATTAATTACGGAACTGCTAAAATTGATATGTATATAACAATATATTGATATGTATATAACAATATTGTTCTGTCACGATCAAAACGCTTTTACAGACTTATTTATCTATTAATTACGTTAGAGTTAACAGAAGACTAATATTGGTGAATAGAATCTCATTTGATGCTTGTAGTTGTTAACTATAAATGTATATAAATCTAGTAGGCTGGAATAGTCTGCAGTCTGATGCTAAAATCTGAATTAAATATAGGCCCGATTCAAGCTTTAACTCTATTAAAGAATTACAGCATATTATGTAGGCCATATACTAGCATTAAGTATTGCTCAATGATAGCTAATTGAATTGGCTGTGATATCTATCAAAAGAAGGATTTTGTTACTCTGTTACTCATCCACTGTAACTGCCACTGATGTGCTATTAACAGCTGTTAATAGGCTGTTAATATGCGAATTCAAATCTCATTTCTCTTATAGTTCATGTTCATATATTCAATATACATTATGCATATACATTTTTTTAAATTTTTCTATACTCCACTTTATATACATATATACTTTTTATATATTAAAGCCACCTGCAAATTAATTTTCCTTATACAAAAAAATGCCGATAAAAAACTTTAATATTTCATAAATTTCATAAGCCAATAAATTCAGCTATAATTATTATTGACTTTGCACGATATTCATATTAATTTATGAAATGTGCCTTCTACGCTCTGCTTCAGCTTTTGGCATATGGCTAAATGCTAACTCTATTGACTATGTAGCCATTATTTATCTATAAATTTTAGCTGGCGGACACGCCTTGAGCCAATGTGGCAGCTCATTAACGTTGCGTTTCCTATGAATTGTTTGCAAACGAGCGTTTTATATTTTATTTTTCTTTCCATTATTTTTTTATTTTGGGTGTGCATTTATTGCTGTTCATAAATAGCAAAGAATAGAAGCACATCAACAGCACACACACAAACACACACACGTATATATACACACATGTATGCATGTATGTAGTCAGCACACTTGAGGCGCGCTTCAAGTTTGTGTCTTCAGTCATTTGATTTATGCCGTTAGACGTCACCAAAGCGCAGCCGCGTGTGTTCTATTGTACTTTTTTTCTTGGGTTTGTTTTTGTTATTTTTGAGATTTTAATTTTTGCTCATTATTTTCCACACACTCAACTTTTTTAGGGAGGGAGGCCACTTAAAGCAACAACAACAACAACAACAATGACTAACTGTGTGCTAGACAGTCCATAACAGCCCAATTACCATTAACTAACTGCAACTGAATGCGGGCCAACACGAGCCGAGAGAAAAATACAACTAACAACTAAAAACCAATCGAAAAACCAGATTTAGATAAAGATTCCAACAGCACAAAATAACTTTCGGTTTTATTTTATTTTTTGTGCTCGTCGTCTAGCGGCATTACGTAATGGGCCAAGAAAATGCAAATACAGCTAAGTTATAGATAGACAACGTATATGTGTATGTATGTATTTGAAGACAACGCCCGCACGCTCGCTCGACTTTTGATATTTGCACGCCCCTAACAACTATTGTGAACTGATATTATGTTTTATAATATTGTGAATGCCGTTGCTTTTGGTTCACACGGCTCGGCTTGGCTCGCAAGCTGCGCGCTTCACGTGCTTAACATGAATATAGAATATATAGCTATATGTGCAGCTCTAATATATGCCTGAAAATTAGAACAGCACGCAAGGCATGCTGGGAATGTGCTTTAAACTTGGCCAAAAGCCAAAACAGTCAAGCGCAGAGTTATGCATAAATATTTGTATACACTTCGAGTGTTGGAGGAATGCGTGCACTTTTTTTTTAGATTTTTGTTAAAGATAATTTTCGGTTTAGTTTTATGGCTAAGAAGTTTTGCTTTGGCCCAAGTGAAGCGGCATTTTATTTATTTTTATAGCATTTCTCGTTAGCTTTTTATATTTTTCATTTTTTTTTTTATTTGTTTTTGTTTCTTTTTTTTTTTAGCACTTGTTCGCTTCGTTCGTTTGCGCCTCTTCTTACACTTGGCTCTCGTTGCGGGCTTTTTATTGCCTCGTTTTTTAGTTGTTGTTTTTTGTTGTTAGGTCTTAATATTCGTTTTGCTTGTATCTTTGTGTGATCAAAAATAAACACGTCCAGCGCGCACGAGCTGTTCACAACGACTGAAAGAGACTAGCTTAGGCACGCTTTAAGCCAAGTTATTTCCAGTGCAGCGCAAAGCTTTGGAAGCGCCACTTGTAGACGTCATCGTCGTCGTCTCATTCCACGATTCGCGATCTTGGCGTGTTTTGCTTAACTGCTTTGCTTTTGCGCTTTTGTTTTGGGCTCTCCATTCGCCTTTACCAGTTACCAGTTGCCGTTGCCTCTGCTCCCAGAGAGTTGAGAGTGGCTAGCGAGTGGTTTTGTGGCGTTTCCGTTTATGAAACGCATTTCGGTCTGTTCTGAAATTTTTGTTGTATTTCTTTTGTCTAATGCTTGCTCATGAGCTGGCAAGAGGGGAGTATGTGGTGCAGTGTTGGTCGGGGGACTTGTGTAGATGAATTTAAGATTAGATATGTACACTTGGAGATATAATATTTGAGAATTTATGAGCAGTCTTATGTAATCTTTGGTAGATACGAAGATTTTAAAGTATTATATCATTATTTATATTGATTTTTTTATTGAAGTTAAAAAAATGATTTGATTAAGTATATATTGGCTTACTAAATTCCATGGAAAAATACAGTATCTATATAATTGAAAATCGAAAAGGATTCTTCAGATTATTTCGATTCTGATTATTCAGATTTAAAAATCTTCAGATTCAGATTATTCAGGCTAAAATTATTTAGATTCAGATTATTCCAATTCAAATTATTTAGATTCAGTTTATTCTAATTCAAATTATTCAGATTCAGATTCTTTAGATCCCTCAGAAATTCGACATTTCTTGTTGCCATTTAGTTGTCCCTGGAACATATTCCACTCGCTGCCTGCATTCGTATAAAGTCCCATAAATTCTCTCCTCTTATTCACACTGCAAGCGAGCATTAAGCAGTCTCTCACAGCCGACGCGCATGATCTTATTTGATTTTCCCACTCTATTTTAATGGACTTCACGTTAATTATTGATGACTCTGTGGTTTTTCTCTCCTCATAATTGAACAATTTGTTGAGTCGCTGCGGCTTATTTCAAAAGTTATTGATTATAAAAAAATTACAAAAAATAAGAAGTAAAACACAGCTTGAGCTATTAACCCTACCCCGTCCCCTACTTACCCTTAGTGCCTTAGTGCCAAGCCCTCGCTCATAATAAGTCGAAACAATAAGTTTTCTTTCATTTCTCAAGAATTTCTTTTTTCTTTTCTTTTGTTTTGTTTTGATTTTATTTGTATTTTTTAGTGTTTTTTTTTGTGTATTTTGTTTTGTTGTTCGTTTGTTACCCTTGCAGTTGTTTGTTTTGTTTTGGTTTTTGTTTCTTTTTTTTTTTTTTTTTTTTTTGCTTGTGGCTAAACACACACACGGCTTTAAAATGCTGTTGTTATTTTATATATATATATATATATATATATATATATATATATATATATATATATATATATATATATATATATATATAGATATACATATATATATGTATGATCGAACTGAACGATCATAAGTACATAAGTATGTCGGGTATACAGGAGTTTTTAAGATAAGCTCGATTCACTTGCTGTAAATCGGCGCTGACTGCTCTGAATATTATCTTTAAAAAATGCCATTAATTTGTTTTCTCGATTTATGATTTCGTTTTTGTTTTCTTTTTACTGCTGTTCTTACATTATATTTGATTTTTTATGTCATTTTGGTTTTTGTTTTATGAATGAAGTCATGCTGAATTAATTTATTGTATAACCTTATAAATTAATTAATTAATTTATAGTCACAAAATAAAGCTATAAACTTTTATATATTTCTTTTTTTTTTTTTTTTTGGTTTTTATTGAATTCATAAACTTATTTAGCACATCTCGCAACTGTGAAGTTCTACTATCCAAATATTTCTTCTATTATAATTAGCAACAACACAACCAAATCGATGTAGTTTCTTCTCTTTCTCTAACCACTTTCCTTCCCCTACCCCCACCCCATCCCTTCGACCCCTTCAATCCCTTAACAAATGGCATAACAAAAGAATATTGAGGCTAACTCAAAGCAGACCAAAAAACAACAAAAACTATCGAAAGGCGTAAGTTATATTTGGATTACGATTATATGCTCTCATCTTATGTGTGCTATGCTAAGAAGCAATAAGTTTCATTCAATATAATATTATTAAATAACGTTTTCTTTCTCTCACTTGGCTAACTAAAAAATCAAAAAATCTTCAACAATTTGTTTATGCATCAACTTTCTTCTCATTTAGTTTTCCTTTATAGTTTTTGTCTCATTTTCATTTAATTATTTTTTGTCTTAGATGAAACCCCATTTTTTAATGTTTATTGTAATTATTTAATGTAGGCATATTAATGAATAAACTTTTTTATTTTATTTTTTTTTGTTTTTTGGTTTTTGATTTCTATAATAATAAATTGCAATAATGCTTCGAAATGCAATTAGGTTTTAAACTATGAAAAGGAATTTCGTAAATTTTGTTATAGCTTTATTTTTTGTTTTTTAAGTAAATAAGAGGAAAAAATCTAAGAGAAAATGCTAACAAAATGAATTTTTTGTGTTTCATATGGAATTTCCATCCAGCAGCATGAAGTTTTCAATTAGGTTTTGTTTGCGTTTGGTTTAAATTTTTTTTATGGGATTTTTGCTCGCAGTTGGAGCGACAAATAGCACATTAACTAGCGGCTTATAGACACTCAATCAATCAATCAATCAATCATTGATACACTTAATTTAGTAGCCTAGTTTCATTTTGTTTTTGTTTTGTTTTTTTGTTTTTTCGTATATACTCGTAATTATTATTACTTTTCGATTTGAGTGTGTAGTGTAGATAGGTGTGTGTGTGTGTGTGTATGTGTGTGTGTATGTTGACACAGAACATTTGTCTGAAATATTATTTTTGGTCTTCTCTTGTACACATCTAATCTAATTAAGTTATATCTAGAATTCATTCATTTTCATTTTCATTTCTTTTCTGTTTTCTTTTTTGTAATATATCTAAATTCTTCGGTCTTCGATCACTTAAGCCTGCAGTGCGTTCCCATATTATGGGTTTACCAAAAATCATCGCTTAGTTCTGCTACAGAACTTACTCTACAGCGTGTTTTAGAATTCATCATTATCATCGTCATCGTTATCATCAACATCATCAGCATCTTTGTCTCATCTTAACTCAAATGTGATTTTCAGCATTCGTTTTATAGCTTGGCAACTAACTAACATTACAATACATTTAGATCTTTCAGTTGAGAGTAACTATATATATATATATATATATATATATATATCATATATTATATTAAATATATATATATATATAATTTTATACCCAATGCCATATTACATATAATATTTACTAATATAGTAGTACAATATAATATTGCATTAAAAGTTCTTCGACTGATTTTTTCTCTCTATTTAACTATTGTTTTTTTTTTATTATTATTTTTTAAATGTAATTTATGTGTATGTTTTTTTTCTTCTTTTTAGTATATATATATATATTTTTTTTTTGTAATGTCTGTTGTATGCTGTGGCAGTTCTTTTCCAATAGTACAAATATTTTGCATATATCTTTTTTGTTTTTGTTTTTTAATTCATTTTTCTTCTTTAAATATTATTTTCAATTTTTAAAGTAAATCGTTTCCCATATACACATCTAGTAAATTTTTTTTTGGTTTGTCAAATTACAATTAGCAAATATTACATTACGCTAATTATTCATGTTAATTTCAATTTTAAATTAAATTATCTTTATAGTAATTACCGTTATTTGTGTGTGTTTTATGTGTGTGTGAGTGTGTGTTGTGGTTTTTTCTAGTTAATTATTTTTAGTTCTTTTTTTTGTTCATTGTGATATTTTCTAATTGAATCCTTAGAAAGAAAATATTTACAATGCAAATTACATACAATGCGCAATGGATTAATAATGTTTTTTATTCATATTTTTTGTATTTGTTTATCTAATTATTAAAATTAGCGAAGTTCAAACAAAACTCTAATGATGCTATATATACTCATGACTAGCTCTATGCGTACATATATAATGTATGTGTGTATGGCAAAAAGTTTTAGGTTTGTATATATATATATATATATATGTATGTACTTAGAGATAGGTAGATAGAGAGAGAGAGAGAGAGAGATAGAGGATTACAGCTAGAGCTGTTAAATAACAGTTTATATGGCTTGACTCCATGAGCTGCTTATCGGAATATCTATTAAAGCTTTTCCGATTTCGACTAATTTAATCGTTTAATTCTTAGCTTAAGTTTAAGTTTAAGTTTGAATTTGAAATGGTTTGGTTTATCATTAGAATTATTCATAGATATTAGCTTTATGTACATATTGCATTGACCTATGCAGACCTTTGTGGCAGTGCCCTTTAGTGGGAGGGGAGGGGGGTGAATGGCGATTTTCTAGCCTGCACTTCTTTGCGCTCTTTTGTCTCTTCTAGTTTCTTCACACTCATCCCATCTCATTTCTCTTTTGTACTACAGCGAGCAATATTTGTTGTTGCCGTTTATGTTGCTGCTGTGTGTTGTTGTCTGTGTTGCATTGTTGCTGGCGCGTTGCATGCGTCGCAAGATTTGGCCAGTGTGTTGTTGTCGCAATTGTTGCTGTTGTCGTAGTTGCAGTTGCTCTAGCTGCTCCTGTTGCTCCTCCCTCGTTGTGTTGCTGTTGCTGTGGCTGTTGTTGCTTGTGCTAGCAGCTGCTGCTCCTGTTCGCGTCGGGGTCAGTTGGTTAGTAAGGCAATTTGGCAATATTTCAACCGCATGCACAACAATCACACACACACATTCACATACAAACACACACGCACACGCACACACACATAGAAACAGTATAAAACACATGTACAACATATTGTGGGCGTATGGGGGCGTGACACACACAAACACAGTGAGATTGAGAGAGCAAAAGAGAGACAGAAACATATATAGAGAGAGCGAGAGAGAGAGACAGAGAGTATGATGCAAATTCATTATGAGGCGCATTTCGTTGCGGGCGGCAGCTCCACGCCCCTTTCTCAAATATATATATATAATATATATATTGTGTAGTATGTCTTATATATATATTTTTTCGATTTTCTTGAATGAATCATGGAGTCATGAGGAACATGATATGTACACCATACCGATCGGCTGATGCTGATGGGGCAGCACGCTCCCGTGTTATATGATACTCTCGCGATTCCGTTCCAGCTCCTCGGCCTCATTGTCTGGATCCACGCTGGACGTGGATGAAACGCCACAGATTTGCATTTCAATCTCGGCCAGACGATTCTCCAAGTCCCATTGCTGCTGCGAGAGTTTAGTGTTCAGAGCCTGATTCTCAGACTCAACGGTATGCAGGCGTTCTCTCAACCGCTTAATCTCATCCTCAAGTGCCTCATGAGAGCCGAGCAGCGGTGTGGTGCCACCGCCAGCGCCACCCACGCCGGCGCCATAGCATTCCAGTTGCGAGCTCGAATCGCAAATGTGACCTAGAGGCGATACAGAGAAATAGAGAGAGGGAGAGGCAGAGGGCGAGGGATAGGGAGATTGGCATGAGTGGATGTTGAGTGGTGTGGGCGTTTGTTGGCTTACCTGTATGACTCGGTTGCGACTGCGGCCGCATCGAGTGGTGTGAGGTGGCGCGACTCCTTGGCCTCTCCTCGGAGCCGTGTGCGCTGGGACTAATTGAACGCGGCGAGTCTGTAGCACGCACCAAATGCTCCGTATAGCTGCGTGGACTGCAAGCATTTAGTGTGGAATACGTAGCGACAAGCCAACAATCAAGACTCACCTGTAGCCATGTGAATGGGGCAGCTGCTGCTGCTGCTGCTGTTGTTGTTGTTGTTGTTGCCCCTGCTGCTGTTGTTGCTGCTGCTGCTGTTGTTGTTGCTGCTGCTGCTGTTGCTGCTGATGTTGCTGCACATGATGCAGCATATTGACGGCAGCTGGGGGCAGCCACATATCCTCCAAAGTGGTGCGACCGCAGCTCTCCACCAATCCCGGCGTTGACTGGCAACGGCCCATGGCAACTACATTAAAGTATTTGACTGTGTTTTAAAATCAAAAACGTTCACACCGCAAAACAATTTGGGGAAAAGTTGGGAAACAACGAAAAGCAAAAGAAACAATCGATTTGTGTTAATCAGAATTAGGGGGAAATCGTATTTCGTATTCGTATTCGTATTCGTATTCGTATTCGTATTCTTTTCGATACACTCAGAGAAAAGTGCAGGTTGAAGCTTGAAGGTTTCATTTAGTTTAATTTTGAATTAAATAATTTATGAAGCTTGCAAGTTTTCAATTTATAATAGAACATAGTATTGAAGTTCCTTAATATAAATCTTGATTTATAAAAAAGTAAAATAAAACATTCAATAAATATTTTCATTAAAAATTTTCATTACTTGTGAAATTTTCATTTATTTTAGTTCAAAGAGATTAAAATTTTTTTTTATTATTATTATTATTATTTTTTATAAAAGGTTGAGAGGTAAAACTGAAGACAAGTTTTTGTATAAATAAATTTGCTTCAGACTCAATGTTTTTCTGTATTTTATAATATTTCATGTTCAAAAGTTGTTGTATTTTTTTCATAAGTGATAAAAGTCGAAACTTGGAAATTCTTGAATTAAGTCAACTGCTGTTGAATTTCTCTGAGTGTATGTTGCACATGCACAGATTTTGTTTGGTTTCAATTTCGAGTGAGGTTTGCTGTGTGCTGTTTTGGGACTGTTTTCTGCTACAACAGTTGTGGTGCAGTGGTCGAGTTAATGACTGGATGAGTTGAGAGAGTTCTCTTACCTTTCTCCAATGGCGCCTTTTTGTATTTCTCCAAACGTTTGACGGCTATCGATTCGAGACGAACGCGAGCCGCGGGATATTCCTTGAGCACGTCCCACATGTCCTTTTTGCTGAGCACGAACAGATCGCTGTAGCCCACAGAGCGAACGCTGGCGGTGCGTCTGTTGCCTGTTGCAAGGTGAAGCAAAGGTGCCACAATGTGCCAGGTTGCAGTAAGTTGACACAAATGTGGCAAAGTTGCACGTTTGCGCGCGACAAAGCAATCGAAGAGAATGCATTGAAGGGGGGGGTGGACATATAAAGTTTAATATCAATAACTTGCCAAAGGTATTTTACGTTTGTTATTGTTCTTGTTGTTGCTGTTGTTCTCTGTTGTTCTTTTTGTTGAGTGCACACAAACAAAGATACACACAAACACACACACTCACACAGACACACACACACACACACATACGCATTAAAATTGCATGCCAACCAGAAAGGTATGCAGGCAATTGGTTGCAAGCTGCACAGTTGAATTGGATTCAGATAGAAGACAGTTTGTTGCAATTGGAAATTGGAAGTTGGGCAATTGGGTTGACAGTTTCACAGAGAGGGCATTTATTGGATGCACAAGTGCTACTACTACACACACACACACACACAGTTACATATATGTAGATAAGTTATGTATGTCTGCCTGTTGGTTCGTTTGTCACTTGTATTGGAGCAACCATTTGCTACAATCAAGCTGCAGCCATAACAGCAACAGTTTACTCAGTTCAAAAGCTAAATTTGTGCTTTGCATTTTTTATGGCATACAATTTGAAGCTGCGAGCTGCGACCTGCTCAGTTGCTGAGTTGCTCTTTTAGCAAGAATTTCAATCTGAATACGTAACTATTTGCGCAGAATATTTACTTTCCTCTTTTACTTTTAAGACTGTTTAGACTCTTCAGGCTCTTAAGAGTTCAAGCTAATATTATTATTAAATTATTGTTAAGTTCTATTAGGTAAAGTGCTAGGAGAGCCACTTTTCACTTAACTAGCTGTTAAATTTTTGCACTGCATTGCGTTGCCACCTGGTTTTATTTTGTAAATATTGAGCATATGACAATGGCGAGCAGTTTAGAATCAAGTTTACTTAAAAATGTATGAATATTATAGCAGCTGCAAAATATCTACTATACATGGCGTTGCCACCTTGTCAAATCTAATATATAGCTAAATCTCAATTTTATATAACTAACCCCTATGAACGTTATGATAGCATCTTATTGACAAACTACCAATGTTGTTATATACAGCGTTGCCACCTTATCTTAGGCACATGAGGCAGTGCCAAACATAATTTCTTTATTAGATCTTGGATATCAATTTTAACTCCTAAGTTAAGTATCAACTTTAGGCATTATCAGCTGTCAAATATTTAAAATACATAGTGTTGCCACCTTGTTTTACCTGAGAAATCTTGAATAAAATGCAACGACAACTAAAAACTTTATCAGCTAGTTTGAAATACCAACTGGTTAAGCACCTATCAAATATTTACAATGCAGAGCGTTGCCACCTTGTCTAACAAACACTTGTCAAATATCTACAATGAAGAGCGCTGCCACCTTGTCTAACGTAATTTATAGCTAACCTTCAACTTGATATTATTAAATTCTATTCACTTTTTGGCAGCATCTAGATGACAATTTTGACATGAAAGAATTTTAAGATGCTTGGGCGTTGCCACACTACAGATTTTACTTTACAACATAAGCAAACTTTATCAAAATCCCATAAATTTTACCTCCTTCTACAAGCTCTTAAAATTTCTGCGAAACTGTTACGTAAACTAAATGCAGAATGCATAAATTTTGCATATTTTAAAGCTGTAGTTAAATTGTAGCAAATGTTGTTAACTCTTTAGTATAATTGAATATAAAAAATTGGCGTGCAATTTGAAAAGTATTTTAGTTTAAATGTGTGTGTGTGTATGTGTGTGGGTGGGTGTTTGTGTGTGGTGCATGTTTAATTGTGGCAACAACATGGCTTATACTTAATATAAAACACTGTCAAACAAAATTCAAAACGTTTAAATTACGGCCAGGCAAAGCAATACAACAACGACTCACACAGATACAGTTAAGAGAGAGACATGAAGACATTGGGTGGGCTGAGTAGAAAAATAAATTTAATAGACAATATTCGATCACAACTACGAGAGATACAGAGAGAGAGAGAGAGAGAGAGAGATAGGGAGGACTTTGCACTAATTGGATTGTGTAGATTGTGTGGGGTGGTTTGATGAGAGCGTTTAAGTCATGCAGGTAAACTAAACGATTCGATTCAAGTTTCGCAGCAGCAACAGCAGGTGACAACAGCTTGACAGCAACTTGGCCAATTGTCTGTCAAGCAGGAGTCGACAACTAATTGAGCCAGACGAACCAAAAAGTTTTAGTCAACTTTTGTCAGCCTTTTATCAAATAGAATTAAGTTGCTCAGTTGCTAAGTTGCTGCTGCTGCTGCTGTCGTTGCAAATCGAATTAGGCAGCTGCAAGTCAAGTATGCAATGCCTGCCACACACAAATACATAGACAGAGACAAAGACAAAGACAGACACAGAGACAAAGACAGAGACAGAGTTAGAGACTCTTATAGACACATGTTATGCATGCGCTAAGATTAATTTGGTGCATTGTTGTTAATTAAATGCCACAAATAAGAGCTCCTCTCTACATATATTATATATACTATATATAATTTCTATATATATTTGCAGTTTCCAGCACGTGACTTATCGCTGCAATTTACGGTCGACTTGCGTTCACTTTAGTCAATTTCACAACGCTTTAAATTACGCCCACTTGAAATTTCGTTTTTGGTTGCAATTGAAATCAAAATGTACTTTGACATCGACAATAAATTGCGCATTATTATTGCTGATTTAAGCCGATTTTATTGAAGTTTATGGCAATTGTTTAATTTTGCAATATATTTATATACATGTATATGTATTTTGTATGCAGCTCAATAAAACGTGGTGCATGCAGGTGTAATAATTGCATTTGGCATTCATTAATTTTTTGTGCGGCCAGCAGGACAATTTAAAGAGACAACAATAACTTGTTGTTTATTTATGTGTTTGTGTGTGCGTTTGTGCTGTGTGCGTCTGTGTGTGTGTGTGCTATTAAAAAGCATTGCATACTTTTAGGAGCGGGCTATGAAAACAATTTTTCGGCACATAAAATTGTAAAAATATGTGAAAGAAACAAAAATTGTTTTGCACTACTGCAAACAGTGCATGAAATAACAGCATAAAAGAAGTTAAAATAAAAAAATTAAAATGTAATTTAAATATGACTTCAGCTAGACGAAGTTTAAATACACTAACTGAGTTAAAAGTGTGTGTTGCGGAAGTTTACAGCGTGAAAGAGCTGAAAGGTATTTAGGCTGTGGCTGAAAGAGAAGTGTGTTATATACTAGATGTTTAGGGTATCCTTGTCTATGTTTTATAGAGCTCAAAGGCTAAGGGATCTTTGAGTTTGTAGCTGCTCTAGACAACACTAAACTTTATACAAATGGCTATATTAGCACACCTGAGGTAAATGTTAACTTGTTAAGATTTGTTTGACATTTGACTAGTGAACCTAACGTGAAATATTCTTGATTGAGTTCAAGATTTGATTAAAAAACGGTTTGGTCAATTGATTATGTCAATCAATGAAATAGTAGTAGTATGTATAGTTGTAAAATATAGGAATATATATAGTTGTATATAGTTGTATATAGTAGTAGATTGTAGTATTTTTGGTAGTATATAATAGTAGGTCGTAGAATAAATAGTAGTAGATTGTAGTAAATTTAGTAGAATATAGTAGTAGATAGTGGTATATAAAGTAGTAGATTGTAGTAAATTTAGTAGTGTATTGTAGTGGATCGTAGTATATATAGTAGTGAGATTGTAATAAATTTAGTAGTATATAGTAGTAGGTCGTGGTATATAAAGTAGTAGATTGTAGTAAATTTAGTAGTATATAGTAGTGGATCATAGTATATATACTAGTGAGATTTTAGTAAATTTAGTAGTATATTGTAGTGGATCGTAGTATATATAGTAGTGAGATTGTAGTAAATTTAGTAGTATATAGTAGTAGGTCGTGGTATATAAAGTAGTAGATTGTAGTAATTTTAGTAGTATATAGTAGTGGATCGTAGTATAAATAGTAGTAGATTGTAGTAAATTTAGTAGAATATAGTAGTAGATTGTAGTAAATTTAGTAGTATATAGTTGTAGGTCGTGGTATATAAAGTAGTAGATTGTAGTAAATTTAGTAGTATATAGTAGTGGATCATAGTATATATAGTAGTAGATCCGTCAAAAAATGCATAAGCTGACATCTTGAACAAATCTTGAGATATCTACAGTGTAAGTTAAAAGTTTGTATTTATCATCAGCAGGCTAATTAACTACTTCAAATTGATAAGAAATTTCCATTTATAGTTCATTTTTATTTCTAAGCATAAGGTTGTTATAGATTACTTATGATTAACGAAAATAATGAGAAATAAATATGTGTTTATATCTTTTTAATCTACAAGAATTGGTAAAGACCCCCGCTGCTAGTGTATGAAAATACAATTAAAAGTAAATACATATAAAATAAATTAAAAATAATTTCAAAATATTTACTGGAATTTTAATTTTTTTTGGAATGTTGCGCTCCATTGAATTTTATGGTATGCCAAAGAGGGTAAAACTAATTAATTAATGTGCAAAATAATAAAGACAGTGATAAAGTGGATGTGAAGAGTGTGTGAGTGTGAGTGAGTATGTGAGTGAGTATGAGTGTGAGTGAGTATGAGTGTGAGTGAGTATGAGTGGGTGGAACGTGGGTGTGCGTGGGTTAATACAAGATAAGTTAGTTGTGCGGCTAAATGAAACGCTTGAAGAGCGCTGACTTAATTTAAAGTGAAGTGTGTATAGGATTATAATTAAAGGGACTTTCATTTGTATATCTGTATACATATAGATACATTTATATATATATTATTGAATATATATAGACGAGCAAAAACATTTATAAAAGGAATTATTGATTAAAAACTGATTGTGTGTGTTTTATGTTTAATTGCTGTAGATGTTCTTTATGTTTTTGTTGTTGTTTTTGTAGTTACGTTAATTCATTGATTGTTTGTTTGTTTGTTGCTATTGTTCCGCCTGTCGCACTAAAACGGGATATTTACCAAGTTCTTTACCTGCGGTGCCCATATTCAGTATACTAATTTCGCCGAAATAGGAACCTGCCTTTAACGAGGCCATCACCGTCTTGCCATTGTCAGCAACGACCTGCAATCGTCCACGATTCACGATGTACATCTCCTTGCCCACCTCGCCTGCAAAGCACAGAGAGACAAAGAAAGAGCGATAGAATGTAAGAGTTATTCAGTTTTAAATATATATATATATATATATATATATATATATATATATATATATAATAATTTGTAAGCTGGTCAGTTACCTTTGCGGCAAATGTAATCGCCCGGAGAGAAGAGTACGGGTCGCAGTCGCAGCACCAATTCGCAAAGGAAACCCGCTTCGGTATTTTGAAAAATCTCAACCCGCTTAAGTGTATCTAAATGGACGTTAATTGCTATTTCAGCCTGCAAAACAGAAACAGAAACAGATACAGCAACAGCAACAGAGACTGTATTAAGAGAGAGGTAGAGAGAGGTTCGGCTCTGTTACACAGAGCATTAAAGGACAACAGAACAAACAAAAGGAAAGAAAGCAGAATGAAAGTAAAAGGAAAGCCCGGCAACATGCCACACCAAATGGACAATTCGTGTTGCCACAGCAGCTGCTCTTTCAAAGAGGAGCAGCAGCAGGGGGAGGAGAAGGAGAAGGAAAAGTGTACCTGAGGCAGATTATTTACCTTTAATTTATCAGGAAGACAGGATACGGCGCGCTCCTCGTCTGAGCACTTTTGCGTGAGCCACAGGTAATCGAACCATTTGATGACCTTCACCTGCAGATGATTCGGAACACGCCGCATGCGCATGTACGTCTTAACTCCATCCAGCTTGGCTGCAAATAGCAATTGTACTCGTTACATATAGCACATACTTTCTCTACACTCATCCATCTATCTATATCTCGTTACATATATGTATGTATGTATGTATCTATATAAAGTAGCTTATAATATATGCACGCTTGTTTGTGCTTTGGATTACACGCAAATCGAAACGGTTGCCGCATACAAATGTCGATTGACCAGCGGCACTTTGTGTGTGTTGCGGATACTGGGCAACGGCTACGCCCAATCGCACCACCAAAGCCAACAGCAAGCCACCTCTCATCCACCACTAATCGCTACGGCTTCCGACCAAATCAGCGTTTTGTTCTGCATAAATTTCATTATGCGCCAACACTGGGCGAAAAACTGTATGCTTAAATCGATTGTTAGAAAATAATTATTAGAATATAATTGTTAGAAAATTAGTTAGAAAATTTTCATTTAAGTTTGTTTGTGAGAGGATTAAAAACAATTTTTCGTATATAAAATTCACAAGATTTTTGCATAAATTTATACATATTTAAATAATCAATATTTCTTATTTGCTATAATTATATTTACATTTTCAGAGATATCAAATTAATTATAAGTTGAAAAACATTTTCTCTTATTTAAAATACACAATTTTTTGTATGAAGATTAATGTATTTATAAATACATATTTTTTTTAAAATTATAGGCAGTTTATAGAAATTTTTTTATATGAAAAAAAAATTTTTTCTCTTAGTTAAAACGCATGAAGCCAAATGTATTTACAAATACATATTTTAATGAAATATTAGCCACTTTTTAGCACATTCTTTATAAGAAGTTAAAGAACATTTTCTCTTACTTAAAACACACATTGTTTTGTATTTATAAATTTTTTCAAGAACTTAAAAATATTTATAAATACATATTTTGAAGAAATTTTTGCAGATTATTTCACATTTTTTACAAGTTAAAACAAATTTTGTTCACTCATTTAAAATTCAAAATTTCAGCATAAATTTATATATTTATGAATATATATTTTTATGCATCCCTTAACACAGATTTTTCTCTCAGTGCAAGTGCCTTTTTGTTCTTTAGCTGATTAGCCAAAAAGTTTCTACATGAAAAGAAATTCAATTGGCAACACCTGGCGTATGCGTAATATTAGTCTGTAATTAGTTATGGCTATTCAGAAATGTTTTGGGCTCTTGGGAATTTGTAAATGTTAGTGAATATTAGCAAAAAGAGAGAAGAAGATTGTATAAGTATTGTTCAGCATGAAAATTGTGCTAAATGCACAATCTGAACAACGTTTACAGAGTGAATTATCGAAACTTACGTACGTTTGCGACAGCTAAGTGCAGTTCCGGACTTCTTTGTTTTACTCTCAGGCGCTGTGTGAATGGATATGCGTATGTGTGTGTGTGTGTGTATGTGTGTGTGTCAGCATGTGTGAGTGTATATATATTTGAGTGGATAACCAAGCGGTGCTCGATGAGAGGAAATTAAATCTCTACTTGGCTCAACGTCACAGGCAACAAATATTGACACAATTTGCCGATTGACAACTGCGGTTGGCTGTAGATATTGGTGGTGTTGTTGCTGTTGTTGTTGTTGTTGTAGCTGTTGTTGTTGTTGGTGGCACATTGACAGACAACGGCTGAGAGCTTTCGTCATGGGTGGTTGGGAGCGGTGCCGAGTTCTGTTTGCTCGTGTAAACATTAGCAAACCAACTGGCAAACAAGCAAACAGATTGAAAACAAATAAATAAAATTGCTTGTCGGCCCAGCAGGCACAAATGCCAAGCGAAACCCAACTCCCATCTGCAAACTCTCAACTCCCAGCACAGCTTCAACTAATTTTGCAGCTCATCTATAATGCAAGTGAAGGCCACTTGGCCCACATTCATTTATCATAGTATCATTTGTCCAGCTCAATACCTTGTCGCCCAATCAGTCAGCCAGTCAGCCAGACTCCGTCCGTGTGAACAGCTTGAAACTTTCAACCAATAACAATTGTGTGTGTGTGTTTGGTCAGAAACTTTCGTTAGCAATAATACTGCAGTCGGAAAATGACATTCAACTGGAAAATAGCTTGAAACAGTTTGAAAGACATTCCACAGCGTATCTTTCAGTCACATTCTGTCAGCTGTGAGTCAGACTAAAAGACTATCAGGCAGTTATCTGCCACAAGAAAATAGCTGCCCATTAAAATTAGTATACTTCCTCCTATTGCCAATTATTCAATTTGGTTTATCAGCTGGATTCCTGTGAAGTCTTCTGGGATTCCAAGAGCCAATAGATAAGCAATCAAAAGTGAAACCTGCTTATCATATTGCTAAAAAAAAAAATGATATGATAAGCTGAATTGTAAGCAGTATATAAGCAGGCAATCCATCAACTATCATTTAGTTAGTAACGAATTCTAAAGACATTACAATATGTTGTGGCATCAACTAATTATTATCGCCATTGTGGCCCTTGCGTGCACCCAGCTCCACTTGGCTAGCAGCCAAACAGCGACTGTCAACAGCTGTCCCAGCAACTTCACTCTGGTGGGCGAGAAGTGCCTGCTTAGTGTGAGCAACGTGTACAACTGGTACGAGGCCGATCGCAATTGCCGCACCAAGGGCGCCGGCGTGCTTAGCCTGAACAATGACAAGGAATTGCAGTTGGTCAGCACTTGGTTAAATAAAACCATGCAGTTTACCCTGGAGCTGTGGACCTCGGGCAGCTTGCTGGGCAGCTCGGGCATCTACTATTGGCAGAGCACGGGTCAGCAGGCTCGTTATCTACCCTGGGCCACCGGTCAGCCTAAGCCAACTAGCGGCGACTGCCTGATGCTCAGTGGCATCAGAGTCAACACATCCGTTAACAATTATCGCCTAGCGGTTCGCAACTGTGCCGAATGGGCTCCGTCTGTCTGCGAGGTGGTGCCCGCCAAAAATGCCACGACACGCCTCTGCCTGAAGCCGAGTGCCTACGAAACGGTTCAAGTAATTGGAAATTAAATTTACAGAAAATAATAATTTGTGGTGAAGGAAGTCTCATTTATGGATCTGAAGAAGCTCGAAATTGCGGGGAAGTGAATTATAAGAGATTATAAGAACCAGTCGTCTATTCCCCAAGTTTCCAGTTGAATTTCATTCATTTTCATAACACTATGACTAATTCCTCTATGAATTGTTTACTAATTGTTATCACTGAAATATAAACTTTTAAGCTGCCAATTGTCAATTGATATTCATTATCAATTCTATTCGTATTCGCTATTCTTATCTTGGTCAGACCCCTCAGCAAGCTATATGAAGGTCTATCTTTGCCGTCTGTTTAATGAGTAATAGAAAACATGTTGTGGCAACAGTTGTTGGTCTTTAGTCAGTCTGTTGCTGGCTCAGCTGCCTTCGGCAAGGCAAGTGAATTCTCTTGGTCTAACTATTTACCCTGGGCTGACGACTCACATAAATTTTCCGATGCAAATTGCCTAGCGCTCTATGCATGGCTCTATGTTACCTAAGCTAACTGGTAGTCAGAGATTATGACTGCTATTGTGCCCACAGAAAGAGAGAAAAGATATACGCACAAATGCTTTTGGTGAGAGCAAAGCTAAATCGCTTAAACTAAAGAGCAGCAGCTCAGCAGCTATTCAATTTAATAAATATATCTATTGTACAGATGTATAAATGTTAGAATGTAGTTTGATGGTTATGTGTTATTAGATCAGTTAGTGTATGTTAGTCTCTGTTACATTAAAGTTAACATAAACAGCATGTTATAAATTAATCCTTACCCACACATACAATGTACAATGGCTTGTTAGTTAGGTTAATGGAATGAATTAGACAGAGACGTTATAAGATAATAATAACATAAGCAACACAATGTTTGCTTAAATTATTCCAACCCATTAATAGACATAATCTAGATCTATATAAAATAATGATTGCTTAAGATTCTAATACAATAATATTTACAAAATATATAATTAATTATAATTTATATAATTCTACTTATATAATTTCAATAAAATTTCTTAAGCTTAGCCTAACCCATAGACATTGTTTGAGCTTAAATCAATTTGAAACTAGACCTAGCTCAAATCTGATAATTTATCTCTTTTTCTCACTTGTTGGGTTTCTGGCTCCCCAATTACTCAATCTTTATTCTCAGCCTTTATTTACAGCTTTCTCAATGCTTTATAGCTCACATTGCTCGCATTGACGACATTGCATACTGTTGGGCTTATCCGTTTGCTGTTTGAAATACTTTGCATGCTTCGCCACGAAGCGTGTTACTTTGTGGGTTCTCTATTTTATTTGTGTTGCTGTTGTTGTTGTTGTTGCTGTTGTTGTTGCTGTGTGAGAAATATTGCGTAAGCTATGCTGGCAGCTGTATCGGATATCGAGGTATCGATTATCATACTTCCCCTTTTACCTCCCTCCCCCTTTAGAAGACATAAAAAACTTTACTCATTGGCAACCAAATGCAAGCAAGGATTATTGCATGGCAACGCGACAGCGTCTTGGCAGAAAGAAACACACGCACACATAACCATTACATACAACGGATATATATGCTCTTGCTGATAGCAAAAACACACACTCAACAAACACACACACACACACAGATATATATGTATAGCTATAGCGGAGCAGAGCAGGGCGACAGTATGCAAAATTACAGCGATTTTTATTGCGGTTCTGCTTGACTGCATGACACCGCTAACATTCCGGCAATGAAGCCAGCGACGTGAGGGTCTTTGAATGGGGCGTGTGTATGTGTGTGTGTGTGTGTATATGTGTGTGTATTTGTGTGTGTGTGTGTGTGTGTGTGTGTTAGCTCTGTTCGAGTAACGCCGCTGCTTGTGCATGTCACGTTACGCTTTGTGAATTCTTTTTTAACAATTGAAAATCAATCTAAATATTAATTGCATAGTCCAGAGACCAGAGCATTTTATTCAAATCGAAATACCCGAAAAATTCTATAGATACATATATACATTTACTATATACATTTATACCCATATCCATTGTCTTGCTTGGCTTGCTCTCGGCTCAATAACTGTGGTTCGGTTGTTTATGTAGCAATTATTTGAGATTTAATTTCTGCTCTCTGTGGCTGCTGCACAGTTTTATCCTTAGCTGCATTTCATTCTGCTTTCAACGCATTTTTCCATTCCGTTGCATTTTGCCGACACAAAATTTAATTTGCCATTTCGCCCCCAAGTAAGCCACAGTGCTGGGGCGTGGCTAGCCAAGGGGCTCTGTGGTTCCGGGGGTGGGGGGTAGCACGAGGCATAGGGGGGGGGGGGGGCTGCTGGGGGTTTTTGTAAACTGCATTTGGCTTCACATCTTGGCCGCATACATTTTTCTTCAGATTTGCCATCGTCGTTATTTTTCTTTCGTTTTTTTTCTTTTTATACCCTGAACCCATTAAAAATGGGAAATCAGGGTATAATGGTTTTGTTAAAAGTATGTAACAGGCAGAAGGAGGCGTGGCAGACCCCATAAAGTATATATATTCTTGATCAGGGCGACAAAAAAAGTTGATCTAGCCCTGTCCGTCTGTCTGTCTGTCTGTCCGTCTGTCCGTCTGTCCGTATGTTTGAACGCGTCGATTTCAGAAGATATAGGAGCTAGAGACTTGAAATTTGAAACTGTAGGTCCGTATATTGCACGCGCAGATCAAGTTTATATTTAAAAATCGATAACTGCTTCTGTTTTTTTGTTATCGATAAAAAACCTTATCGAAAATCAGTTATAAAATTATATCTTCTACACCTTTGAAGATAGAGTCTCCAAATTTAAAATGTAGAATCATGTGTATTTTTAAGATTTTCGGTTTTTGTCATATTTCACCCCCCACCCCTCATAACACCCCCTTTCCTACAAGTTTGCAAAAACCGTATTTCAAGTACTAGAGACTTGTGAGTTGATACATACACACATTTTAATGTTATTATCACGGTCTGAAAGTTATTAAACAATTAAGTTCTCAAAGTAAGCTCACATGGCAGCCCATGCCTGTTTATACGTGCGTGCTTATGTGTGTATGTGTGTGTGCATGTGTAAGTAGAAGTGGAACGACGAATTATTAAAATATTAGTTCCTGGAAGGGTTCAGGGGATCTCGTAGTCGAGCAGTCTCGACTAGAGCTTTTTTACTTGTTTTTTTCATATTTATTTTTCATTTTATGCTCTGCTTGGCCACAGTTGCCACAGGCGCATTTTGATATGCTGCTGCCATTGCTGCTGCTGCTGCTGCTGCTGCTGCTGTTCTTGTTGCATCAACGTGTAGCAAACACACATTTTTGTGGCGCCTGACCACCTTTAGCACTAATCTCTAACCATAATTGCGTTTAGAGTTTGAAGAGCTCAATGGCTGGCAAAAATTGTGACCGCTGAGCTAAAAGTCGTCCGACAGTCTGGCAATCAAGACAATTGTCGCTGGGCTTGGGATTAAGTGCGTGTTGCAAAAGAAAACAAAGAAAGTGCAAAAACCAAAGGAATACAAAAAAAAAAAAAAAAAAAAAACTTGGCATGTGTGAGTTTTTGCCTTTTGTGGCGCAACAATATAAAAATCTGGGGTGCAAAAGTTCAGGCCATTGTCTGTGGCAAACAAACTGCAGTCAAGTTTCTGCAGCAGGATGCAGCAGTCAGTGGTGGGCGTGTGGGCGTGCCATGAGTTTATACAAACAGTAAATATGCGTGACAAAAACTTGCTCTTCCTGCCTTTTCATAAGCCCAAGACAAAAAAGCACATGAAGCATGCTGATAGCCAGGGTTATATGGTGTTTGGTCTCTGAATACATATCTATATATATATATAAATGTGTGTGTGTGTGTGAACATTGTGGGTAACTGGCCAAGTGAAAATTGCAAACTAACTAGAAACCACTTAAGAGCGACGCTGATGTGCTGCATGTGCATGCACGCTGAGCTAAGAACAAAGAGCTCTTCGGGCCCTGGCTATGAAAAAACTTTAAAGTTCTTGACGCCACTGCATTCAAAAAAAAATAAGTAGAAGTTGATGTCGAAGAAAAAATAGCTTAATATTAAGCTGATATGTTATGGGAAATGATTCAAAAGTAGTTTCAGCCCAACAGTGCATCAATTTTATGAGCTTACAGAAATTAGGGCCTCATATCTTGAGAAGTTTGTAAGTTAGGAAGTTACAATTTGATTTATGCGAGAGTAAAATATTTTTATTAAATAGATTTATTTATTTTATGAATTATATCAACTCTTTTACTATATATTTTTTATACATTTCAGTGGATTTTCCCTTGAAAAATATTTAGAAATTTATTTCTCATTATAACTGAAGAGCTTCGAAGGTGGAAAAAATTAAAAGAGGTATTCAAAAATTGTAAAAATTTTGCAATTTTTTCTAAAATAATTTCATGTACTCTAAAATTGAAAAATAAATTCTCGCTATAAATTTCAAAATTGTATATATTCATATATATGTACATTCATTTAAATTTCAAATATGCTTTTCACCTCAGAGCTATTTGCAAATGCATTAAATATTAAAGGTTTGGCATAGAGAGATTGGGAGAGCGAGAGACGAAGAGGAATGTCTTAAAAGCTGAAATAATTGAATATAGCTGAAAAAGCTTGCTTAAGCACTTACAGCATCCGTTGTAAAAAAAACCTGATTGGTTGGATTTTCTTATGTGCACTCGTCTGAAGTTTTCCAGAAAAACCAATTTGTATCATTAATTATGCATATGCGGTTACCGCTGGAACACGCGCACTTGATGAAGTGCCTGATGATGTTGAATGTTGAATGTTGAATGCTGAATGCTGAATGTTGTTGTACGTTGTTCGCTGTTCGCTGAACGCTGTTCGCTATACATTATATGTTATATGTGTGTGTAAGTATGTTTAATGCTTGATGCTCTCGTAGATTTGTTCGGGCGGCAAACAAATATAAATGCGCTCCGTTAGCCAGCGATGCAATAACAATAACAATAACAATGCGCATGCCAGCTTCAGCTGCTGCAGTCAGAACACTCGCCACATCCTTGGCAAATTCGCTTTTCAAGGATAATGGAATATTTTGCCCTTAAAGAGCAGCTACATGCATGCCACACAATGCCAGTAGTAGCAACAACAACAACAACAACAACAACAACAGCAACAAGAAAACAGCCATGTTCTAAAAATACGACGGTAAGTTGGCGTACATGCAGCTTAATGGGCAAAAGCGGCCAACAGCGGCGACTGCGTCTACAATATTGATTGGAATACACAAACACACACACAAACACACACACACACATAGAAGCGCACTCACGGTTACAGCTGTAGGGCATAAGCAGCAGCAGCAGCAAACATAAATATACACACACACAGAAATACACAGCTAGAAAGACTCGCACAAATATTCACACACATACACACACATATATATATATATATACACATGCTAGACGGGCGACGAAGCATTGCTGTTGCTTTTGTTGTTGTTGTTTCGCTGTGGCAAGCGAGAGCAAACAGCGAAACGAACAACAACAACAGCAAGCAGCAGAAACCAACGAAATTCGCACACACACACACACATGCTCACCAATACAGGCAAAGCGGCCAAGTTAAAGTGGATAATGGACGCTGCCTTGACTGAAGACTGAGGCAAAGCAAAGGCAAAGCAAAGACAAGGCAAAGGCAATGGCAAAGGCAAAGGCAAAAGGCAAAAGGCAAAGGCAAAAGGCAATAGCAAAAGGCAAAAGAGCACGCCGACTGCGAATGCGAATGTGAATTTGTGCGTCTCTCTCTTTAACTCGTGCGTACGTCGCTCATTTCTATTTTTAGATTACGCGCTCATTGTGCGAGGGCAAAGGCAACAACAACAGCAACAGCAACAACAACAACAATTGCTGCAAGTAAAACGTAAAAAAAGAACGAAAACTAATAAAAATGAAGAGCGCCAGAGTGAGATGGCAAGCAAGTGAAACGGGTTCAAGTCAAAATGGCTGCACGTAAAGCACTACAAATCTCAAAGTAAAGAGTCAGTGCCCAGCAGGAGCATATATATGTGTGTGTGAGAGAGTTTTGAGTGTGTGTGTGTGTGTGTTTGTATGAGTAAATTGAGCGCATAAATTGTTTTAATTGCAGTAAACAACTGCAGCTAAAGGCATAGCAAGCAAAGTGACCAGCTGAAGCAGCCGCAGCAACAGAGCGGATAACTAGACACACACTCTACCACACCCACACACACATACGCTTACACACATTGTACTATACCACATAGTCGTGTTGTATGTAGAACATCAATCACAAGCGTTGACAGCGCTGCTGACGCATAATTTGCATAAAAAACTATTTACAATAATAATTACATAAGAGAGCTGGCACAGGCCGGGGCGCTACCAACAAATTAACATAATTTTGAATGGCATATTTGAAAAGCATTTTCTGGATTTATGCCAAAAGCCCCAACAGCAATGGCATCAACAACAACAGCAATAGCACTCGCAGAGCATTTAAAGTTTGCGCCTGTTTAGCGTTAACAAGCCGCAGCCATTGCGTTTAACTAAGCGTGAATGTAACTTGTGTAGGTGTGGGGTTGTGTGGGGGTGTGTGTGCGGGTGTGTATGCAGACGTGTGTGTGTGTGTGTGGCAAACAACATTGTTGCTAAAATGATTTTGAAAAACCATCAATAACTCAAATATAATGACAGTTTTCCACTTGTTGTTGCAAGCAAGCAAGCCAGCCAGCCAGCCAGGCAGGCAGGCAGTCAGGGAGGAAGGCAGTGAGGCTATGAGGCAGACAGCCAGCCGTTCCATAAGTGGGGCTAAATGGATGAATAACTTAAACCAGCTGCTTGTATAAGTCCCCTCTATGTGTGTGTGTGTGTGTGTGTGTGTGTAGGGTTGATGTGATGTTATGTAATGTAATAACGTCAATCAAATTTGAAAAAAGGCAGGCCAACTATTTGAAAATCAATTTTCATGCGCAACACAAGAAGAGCTAAGCACAAGCCATGATGAAACCAGGATGAGAACGCAACTGAGCTAAGATGAGAAGCAGGAGCTGGGCTAGCTGGCTGGAAGCCTGCCTGGCTGCGTGTTACTAAGTAAATATATAAGTTTTTAAGTTGTTGGCCAGAGGGAGTTTGCTTAATGTAGCAGAAGGCCATCACTAAAGTGTTGCGCCCTAAGCCATGACTAGAGGTATTTGCGATATTTGCCTGCAAAAGAGAAAGATGAAATGCAAAGAGGGGGGAAGCTCAAGAAAAAAGAGACACAAGAAAAAAACAGGAGTTAGAGTGGGGCGAAATGAGGAGGGCGCTAAATAAGTTTCTAAATGCCAAGCGAAAGGTTGAGATATCAAAGATCAGCGCAAAAATGTCACGCTCCAGGGCTCGTAATTATAGCAAACGGAGAAGACGTAAAAGACGTGGAAGAAGAAGAAGAAGCTGCAAATTCTCATTATAAAAAAGGATTATGTGTAGTTGAATCAGAAAAGTGAGCGTAAAAGTTTAATGAATATAAATTATCTTAAGAATTGTAAGCACTTGAGCAAACTTGAAGATTAATGACAGCCTAGTTAGACAGCTTTTTTTTTTTTTTTGCTGCTGTTGCCTGTTGTTGCTATTTTCAAAGCGACGACACCCTCAAATGAAGGTTAAGAAATTATGTAAAGCTGGATTTCAAGTTTTATTGAAGAAAGTGAAAAGTTGCTGAAGTTACTAAAGTTTTAAACAACTTTAAACTGTGCGTAAAGGTCTTTGGTAACAGATTTATGTATTGAGTTTAATAGTTAAGAAACGTAAGTGGGAAGCGAGAGAGAGTGAGGGAGACAGAGAGAGAGAGAGAGAGAGAGAGAGAAAGACAGAGAGAGAGAGAGAAAGACAGAGAGAGAGAGAGAGAGAGAGAGAGAGAAAGACAGAGAGAGAGAGTGAGAGATCTTCACGGTGAATGAGGCTGCTTAAAAGCTAGAAAAATTACTTTAAAAGGTGTTTCAATAAAAATAAAAATAATAAAAATAATAAAAAATAATATATAATAATACAAATTGTGCACTTCATACTTCATTTCTTTCTATCTTTAAAATGATGTTAGAATAAACCCTGTAAATACAAAATCTATTTTTTTTTTACATTTTAGAATATATAGTATTTGTATTATATACTATTTGTTTCTATTTAGTTTTCAACTTTAAAGAATTGAAAAAATAATAAAATAAAATTTGTAAGTTATTAAAGTAATTATAAAAAAAAGTATTTCATTCTATAAGTCAAATTCAATTTAATATAACTCAAAATAATTTGCCATAGATATATTTAGTTAAATTCAATAAAAACTTTGAGTGCTGCACAACGTTTAGAATTTTTGCAACTGCGCTGAGTATTCAAATTACAATGCACTTGCAGCAATATGTCAATTGCTCTCGGCATATCTTTTAGTTTTCTTTTTTTGCATTTGACTCTTTAAACTCTGCGCTGTTGACACAAATCGATGCGTTGCGGTCCACGCTGCGCATGAGTTATATTCAACAAATATATTACATGTACGCAGCGTGTGCCGCACTTGAAGAGCATTTGAACGCCATCAAAAAAAATATCGCTGCATTTGATTTTGGTCATGTTTTTGCTTCATTTTTTTGTGTTTTATTTTTTATTATTATTTTTATTTTTATTTTTTTTTATTTTTGTGCTTGCCAAACAAACTCGGCTGCCGCACAGCTCAGCGATTCGCATCAGCAGGCATCAGGCTGTGGGCAGCTGGCATTAGGCATGAAGCATTGAGCATCGTTGTTTGCTTCTTGTGGTCGGGGGGCACTCGAAGCGGCAAGCGCTGAATTGACAAATTGATGGATGATTCTCGTTGCATGTTCATGGTTATATGATGTATTATTATTGTGGCAAGGGGCAAGGAGTGGGGCACAAACTTGTGCACACACACACAAAAAAGGCAGGAAGAGGAAAAACTACGTGAAAAGTTGCCAACTCAGCGAAGCGCAACGGTCACCTAAGTGTTTTATTAGCCCTCGAGTTCAAGTTGCGACTCTGAGTTGATTGTCAGTTGGTTTTTCGTTGTTGAGAAATTGTTATTTACTTTCTTATTATTATTATTACTTTTTCTTTTTGTATTATCCGTTAAATGTCGTCGCTGCCGTCTGCATCCGAGGAGCTCACAGATGAGCTGCGCCTGATCTACGACACACATGATGTGAGCCAGTCTGGCAAGATTGATATTGTTCAGCTGAATCACATCTTGTTTGACGTGGGCTATGCGTCAACTGAAGCCGAGCTCCACGAGTACATGGAAGAGGCAGATGAGGCCGAAAATTACTATATTGGATTTGAGGCGTTCCGAAAGATGATAACGCCCAAGCTGAATGACATGTTCAGCGAGGAGAATTTACGCAAAGCCTTCGCAGTGTTCGATCGTCGCAATGAGGGATTCTTCAATGCACAAGATCTGGTCATCGTTATGACCAGCATGGGTAAAGCGATTAGCGAAGCAGATAGCCTCATGCTCATAGGCGACATCTCTGGCGATCCAGAATATCGCGTGAATTTGGCCACATTTCTGGAATACCTGCTGCCAAATGCAGCCCATAGAAGACGTCATTCATAGCAACACATACGAGTATAGTCACAAATTTTCTGAGTGTGGCAATAAAAATTGAGATTTGCAGCATGCAAATATGGGAATAAAAAAAAATTGTTTTTTTGAGTGCATAAAACCAGAAATTAATGCAGCAGCACGTTTCGTCCATTAAGCCGCTTTGAGCTTTGCTTGCTGACTTTTTGCCTTGCCCTGCACCGCCCCGCACCGCACCGCACCGCACCGCACCGCCCTGCCCCGCCCAATTTCACATATGAAAAAGTGTTGTGTAAACATGTTAAAGCTGCATGTGGCAGCTATTCTCCTGCTCTCTCTATGTGTGTGTGTGTGTGTGTGTGTGGAGGTGACAACACTTGCCACGCCCATCAATGAAGCTAGAGGAATTGCTTTGTTTGCCCTAAGCAACGGCTACAGCTTTCACTTCCCAGCCGGCCAATGTCCACTGCTGAAACAGACTCACTCTGCCTCTGCCTCTCTCTCTCTGTCTCTCCCTTTCCCTTTCTTGCTGCGGCGCTGAGTGGCCTTAATATTTTCAGCTGACGTTCGCCTAATGAAAGTCCATGCAGCTTGCTGTCTCCCCATCTCAGGCAGTTTTGTTCATTTTCTTGAATTGCTTGCCAACCATTTGACTTGGGCGTTCTTTTGAAATGAAAACGACAGGACGTCGACGGCCGGAAGGACAGTAGAGTCGGTCGCCGTTGCCGTTGCCGCTGCCGTTGCCGTTGCCATTGCAATGGCGACACTTGCATTTTTGCCCAGTTATTTATGGAGCAAATAAACGAGTTCATTTAGCTAATGGTCGCATGGCCTACTGAGCTCACAAGAGTCTGCTGCTCAAGGAGCTTGTTCAAGCTGCATGAGCACGAACTGTATCTTGTCTGCGGCAAAAAAAAAATAAAGGAGCAAACATCTAAACGTAAGCCAGTCAGGATTTTCATATACATATACATATACATATATATATACTATATATATTGTATACAATTGCTTTCACACACACACACTCGCATCAAATTTTCCTCAATTTAAGCAGCTAAAATGGCAAAGCCAAAAAGTTTTGCATACTTTCGAGGGCTTTGCTCATTGTTCTGTTTTGTCAAATGTATCCAAAAGACCTCCCCCAGCCCCCGGGTTTTATTCGCATGTATCCCATCCGTTTATTCGTCTGTCTTTTTACATGTCTGTCCGCATCTTGGCTGCGGATTATTGTTCCCATATGTATATGTATTTGTATCTCTGTATATCTGTATCTGTGTATCTCTCTATCTGTGTGTGTGTGCGTAACAGACCTAGCTCTGAGCAACAGTTTAATCAGACAGCTCGTAAATATTGAAGCCACAACACAGAAAAGAAACAACAACAATTTATAAATTCCAGCTTAAAATTGTCTTGATAAGGATAGAAAGAAATACCAGCAACAACAAGCAACGGATAATGATTACATTTCAACATTGTATCCTGTGATTTATGCAACTCTCCAGAGTTTAACAATTATTTTTTTCGTTACGGGCCCAAAAACATTTCCCGCATTCTTTTGTTTTTTGTTTTTTTTTCTTACTTTCTTTTAATGCTTAGTTAGTTTTAAGAAACATTTGGAGTGGAAGTTATGCGGCCTGTGTGCTTAGCCCTTCCTTTGTTTGGGTTTGCCTCTTTAAGCCAGCTTTGCTTTTTTAATATATTCAGCATGTTTGCTTATCGTTTTTACTATTTTCGCTTGAATAAAGTCATAATGATATTTACATACGTTCGTTGCGGACAGTTTAGGGTTTAATCTCATTTTGATTGATAACATTATCTTTTTAGCATTTTTTTTTAGTTATTTTCCATAGTTTGAAAGCTTTTAGGACTTTTGGTTTAGTTTATATTTAGGCTTTATAGCTTTTATAATTTCTAGATTATTGTATAATTTATTTTAAATTTAATATGTAATTTGCATTTTATACTCCCAGTTAATTTTTCACTATTATATAATTTTATATATTGTGGAACAACTAATTTTAAATTTATTATATAATTTACATTTTATACTCCACTAAAATTCTATAATCAATTCATAATCGGTTCATAAATAATTTTTAAAACACTGTTTGTGAGCTATGCTATATTTCAGAAAATTTCAAAGAACATATTTCTAATGGTTGATTTGAATCATAACCGTTACGATTTTTGTTTGACAGAGTCTAGATCAATCAAGAGTAATTTCTCATTTCTGTTTCGTTTATAACTTATTAGTTATAGGTTAGTCCAATGTGTTTCGTTAAATAACCGGTTCATAACCGGTTTGTAGCCGGTTAATAAAAATATTAATAACCGGTTAATACCCGATTCATGGTCGATTTAAAATCGGTTCATAATCTACTGGATGATATTAATAATAATCATTTTTTATTTCTATATATTTTAGATTCTAATAATAATCTACCTGTACCTTTCCTAATTCATTTTTTTTTTCACAGCCGTTTCGATTCATAACCGCTTTACTGTTATATTTCATCACATAATTTAATAATAATTAATTTAATAATGAATCAATATATCTAACCATCAACAGATAATTTTTCTCTGCTAATAACTCAAATTCATTTCGTTGCATAACCGTTTCAGCACTTTAATCTTAAACTAAATTAATTTGTATCTCACTTACCCTGAAATTCCTTGCGCGCCGCACTCACTGACGTCACAATATTTGCCACATGTCCGAGCACCGTGGCGAATAGCATCAGGCCGAATAGCAATTGCAATATCACAAAGACGTACTCTCCCTTCGAGCGGGGCTTGGGCAGGTCCCCGATGGTGGTCAATGCCAGTGTGCACCAGTAATAGCTCTGCAGATACTGTTTCACCACATCCGCCGACTCGGAGTCGTGGTAGACCCAGTTGCGTGACCCGAAGCCATTGTTCTTGTGTATGATGTGGTAGAGGCAGCCGTTCCAATGGAATATCACAAGCAGATAGTGTATGAGGGCCGTCGATCGAAACAGATTTGGATAGTTTGTGTGCCGTTCCGTGCGATCCATGAAGGCCCAAAATCGATAGATCTTCACCAGACGAAAGCTGCGCAGTATCGAATTGAAGCCAATCGATAAATACAAAAAGTCTAACGGCAGCAGGCACAGGCAATCGATGTAGAAGATCGTCGAGTTCATGTAGTGAGTGCGCAGCTTTATGGCATCCGTCTGTAGGACCCCATCCTCCAGATAGCCGGTGCGAAAGTGAAAGAATATGTCAATCAGATATAGAAAATCGGACAGATAGTCCAAGCAGAACCAAACGGCAATGGTGCGACGATTGATCTCCTGAAAGGCGAAGCGGTAAATTATCACCCAAAAGTTGTACAAAAAGGCCATGGAAACCACCATGGACCAATAGTAGCACAGCCGCCCCGCCGGATCGAAGACGAAATGCAGCTTGCGGGCAGCTGTGGCGGCGCGTATGCGCTGCGAGGCAGTACGATGCGGTTTCTGATGATGCGGCTGAGTGGAGTGTCCACCACCAGCACCGGAACCAGTAGCACCACCGAAGCCACCACCACCACCCAGACCACCATGTGACTGATGGTGTGGATGGCCGCCGTGACCGGGTGGACCGGGTCCACCTTGTGCGGATTGACCATGCGCATGCGGGTGGTGCGATACCGTGGAGGCAGAGTGCTGCAGCTGGTATGGGTGGTGCGTTGCTTGTCCAGCATTGTGGTGCTGTTGCGAACGTGAGCGCGGGTAGCTGTAAATGTCAGAGAGAGAGAGAGAGAGAGAGAGAGAGGAATAGAATAAGTTAACTGCGAGTGGTGCAAGATGCCCCCACTTACCGATCTGTGCCATTGCAATAGTTGCCGCCATATTGTGTATGGCCCATGAGCATGTTGGTGGCACCACCGCCACCACCACCACCACCACCACCAGCACCACTGCCAGCACCACCAGCACCACCACTGCCGCCACCTAGCGTGTTATCCTGCGAGCCGCGGCCTGTGGATCGATTCCAGGTGCCCAGCAGTGGCTGATCGCCGCCAATTGTTTTCAGACGTCCGCGCGACTTGTTGTTGTTGGGGCGTTGCTTGTTGTTGTGCAATAAATCCATTTCGGAGGCAGTGCTTACGTTGGCCATATGCGAGTTCGATGCTCTGGATGCACATGGTGTGGCCAGGCTGTCATGCGACGTAAAGAAACCTTGTTGCGAGACGCTCTGACCGAATTTCGGCTGGGACATGCCAAACTTGGGGCCTAGATCTGCATGAACAGAGAGAGAGAGAGAGAGAGAGAGAGAGAACAATTAAATAATATCAATAGGGGCAGGCATACATAGGTTAGATAACAGGGATATACACACACATGCACACAGTGTTTCAGCCTTACCCAGAAAGCTCTGTCGATCGATTGAGAAGCGACGCAGGCTACCCAAATCAATAAACTGCTCATCGGCTGCCATTGTGGGTGTTATTGAAAGTTCAGTTGTATGAAAGGCACCACCACCACCAGCACCACCACCACCAATTTGTGTGCCACTAGCACTACCTATACCACCACCACCGCCACCACCACCACCACCACCACTACCGCCGCCTGTATTAGCACCACCTACAGTTAGATTCGTGCATGTGGTGCCACCACCGGCACTGCCGCCCAAATAACCCGCATTGCTGCCATAGAAACTGCCATCGAGCTCCGCCATTTGCTGCTCGTAAGCAGTCAGCGGATTGATGGACCTGGAGCTATGATCACGGTACAAAGGACGCGGTGATGGCATCAGCGATGGATATGGTGGGTTGAGCATGCCGTTCAATGATAGCCGTGGTTGCATTATATTCAGAAAGCTAGCGCGTGGCGCCTTCTCAAGACTCGTTGCTCTTGTTGTTGTTGCTGCTGTTGCTGTTGTTGTTGTTGTTTTTCTTATGTTGTTTTGATGTTTTGCTGTTGCTGTTGTTGTTGTTGTTGCTGTTGTTTTGTTTTGTTTGCTATCTGCCAGTGTGACAGTATTTGTTGCACTTAGGACACTTGGCCGCCATCGTTCAGCTGCTGCAGCATCATCGTCATCGTCATCGTCATCATCATCATCATCTCTGGCATCATTTGCGTTAGTGGCTTTGACGTCATAGCCAGCAATCGTGTCGGCGTCTGCGTCACCGCCATCAATGGCCGCAGTACGGCAGAGGCGGCCAGTAGGCGTGGCCTTGCTCGGCTGCTCAGCTGCATATGCAAGTTGTGTGTGTGTGTGTGTGTGTGTGTGTGTGTGTGTGTGTGTGTACGAATTTTGATTTGTTTATATTTTCATTATTTTTTGTGGAAAACAAGAGAAATGTGTACAGAAAGTTATATTAATTGCATATTGTCCATAATAAACATTTTTTTGGTTGTGGTTGTGTGTGCTTGGAAGGGGAAACACATTTATGGAGAAAGAGAGAGAGAGAGATACACAGATTAACAAAGAAACAGACAGAGAGATATTGAGAGTGGGTGGTGTAGTGGTTGGTTGATTGATTGGTTGGTTGGTTGGTTGGTTGGTGGTTTGGTGGCTACAGGTGGTTGGGCCTTTAACAACAACTGCAATTAACAACAACATTCAGCAACAATTAACAGCAACAACAAGAGTCGAACAACTTATGTATATATATATAAATACATGACTCGAATAAAGCTAAAACTAAATGTATTTCAGTTTCAGTTTCGGGAGGGGATTTTGTTTGTTTGTTTTTTTTTCAATATTATAATTATACATGCTGTGAATTGTGGGTTTGTATAAAAGTTCCATGGATTAAAGTGTATAAAAAAATGTAGAGTTATTTTTAAAGTGGATTTGTGGTAATTAAAATGTGATATCATCATTAAAATTCTAGCAAACTAAAAACAATTGAGCATTATAAACTAAGTATTAAATTCTCTTGAATTGTTGAAATTGTATAAGTTTCAAATATGCTATATATATTTTTTTGTATACATTCTATAAACTGTATCTAACAATAGCTCATATTTCATATAAAAACAATTCAAATAAACTTTTGTGTCTATGCATATTTAAATTGAAAAGAAATAACAAATATTTCCCAGAGGAATTTAAATATGTCTGTGTCTTTTTATATAATTTAATATTAAAGTATTTTAAAGAGAAATATTATATATTTATTATATATTATATTTATGTATATTTTTGTTTTATTTACTTTTATGGGACACTTTATTTTTAATAAAATATAGGTATACATTTTTTTCCTCTTCCTAAAAGTATGCTATAAAAATTTAATCGAAATTTCTTGGGAAATTTCTTAAATTTTAAATTTTGCTTCATTATGCAAGCAACAAAAATATCAATTATAAAATGACACCAATTGCTATCTCGAGGCATACTCAAATATTATTCATTAAACACACACCCACACATACACCTGAACAGGTATATGGGCACTTGTTGTTGTCCCATTTCAGTTCAGTTTTTCGTTTTTGGGCCGCATGCATGGAAACGCAACACCTTCAAGCACTTGAACAAATGTGCTAATAAAGTTAGATTTAATTACGTGCGCCTTTATGGGGCATGCAGCAAAACCGAAACGAACACAACTGTAACAAAACGAAGAGTAGAACAGAGAGAGAGAGCGAACAACAAAATAAAAATTAGATACCAAAACACATAAAGAGATGCGAACAAACACACACGCAACCGGGCGTTTCATTAGCTCTAAGCAGCTGCCTGGCAACTGGGCGCACTTGGCAATTCATGAGAAAACACACCGACACACACATAGACAAACACGAGTGCCACTTGACTGCCGTGGCAAGACAATAGCCATGAAGAGCTAAAGCTAAACCTGAAGCTGCATGCGGCGCCAATTTATTTCTATTAGTCGAATGCTGACAACACTTCTGAGCTAGCTGAGCTGGCTGGCTGCCTGGCTAGCTGCCTGGCCTGTTACTATTACTGCTGCTGCTGCTGTTGCTGCTGTTGCTTTTGCTGTTGCTTTGTCAACTGTCAGCTGTTGCTGTTGTACCTGCCTCCAGCTGGGCTGCCAATTGATTATTGGTCAACCGCTTTTAATTATTGCGCACGATACGCGCTGACTTGAAGAACGTCTTTAATTCAATTAGCGTTCACAAAGCAATGCATCAGGGAGCTAGCTGGCTAAACTTGTAGCTGACCCTAGGACAAAGTTCTGCCCTTCCTCCTTTCGCCCTTAATCTCCCCTGCTCACACAATGCAAAATTGTTTAATTAATTTTGCGTGGCAAACGCGGCGTATGAGCGACATGTATTTGCACTTACAGCTAGCTGCTCCACTTGCGCAATAAATTCAAATTAATTTAGCACACACACACAAAGTTATAGACTCACACACACACACACACTCTGACATTCTCACAAATCAGTCCAATTAATGTATGAACACAATTGCATAAATTTATAATAAATGTGTTGAGCAACTGCAACAACAGCTGACGGTTACTTAAAGCCAGCTAACCAAGTTAAGAGCAGCAGCAGCAGCTGTTGCAGTAAAAACTACAATTACAGCTGCAATCATATTTGCTTGGCCATCTTTTTGGGCCAAAGTGAAAGTGCATTTCCATGTCATGTAGACAAAAGTTTTACTGCACACACACTCATACATACTTATATGTATATACACACTTACACACACTCACTCTTGCTCTCTCCCTCTCTCACAGCTTCGCCCGCTTGGCCTGTTGCTTGACTTAAAATGCTGTCAGCGCTAATTGGCGCACAGTTTGCGCCGCTGCTTTCTGGCCTCAAAACAATGGGCGTTACGGCCACGCCCAGCACAACTTTGTTCACTCTCTCCCCATCGCTCCCTCTCTCTCTCACACTCAGTCTGTCTCTGCCTCGTTCACTCTGTGCTAGGCAAACGCCTTGGCTTTTTAATTTTTGCTAATAGTTGAGTGCCATTAATTTCAACTTTGTTGTCTTTTTGGCCAGCTGCTGGGCGCAGAGATTCAAGCGCCTCAAGTTGAAGGCGCCGCTAAAGATGAAAAATGAAAAATCTACGACTTAAATGGTCAGGCAGTTTGTCATGAGCCCCAGCCGCCAGACGGAAAGCGCAACTTGCGACAAACTTGCGCCAAAGTTCAACACAGCAAAAAGAATATATAAAAAAAAAAATAAAAAGGAAAGAAAAAAATAGAAAACGCTTGAACAGCTTTTGTGGCTGTTGAGTGGTTGTAGATGGCAGTGGTGGTGGTGGTGGTGGTGTTGCTGCTGCTGCTGATGCCGATGCTGGTGGTGTTGGCGCCATGAATTGTCAATAAATTTGCTTGCCACAAATCAGCGAAGCGGCCAGTCACGATGTGGCCGACAGGCAGGCAGAGAAAGACAGAGAGAGAGGGAGATAGAGAGCGAGAGGCCTGTACAAAAGCGAGTGGAAGAGAGCCACAATTATTTGGTGCAGCTGCCACAGGCAAATGAAAATATTTGAGCCACAAATACTTTTGGCAAAAAGTTTATGCGCAAACTTTACTTAAAACATACTTGAGAGCGCTCACGCACACACACACACACAAATACATAGCTGAAAGAGTTTCTGACTTGCAGCAAAAGCTGTACGCAAAAGACCAAAGGAAAGTCACGCAATAAAAGCTTCAGCAGTGAGCAACACCACCACCATCACCACCAACCTGACTCCTGCCACGCCCCCCCCCCCCCCCTTCCCTCCACCAACCATTGTTGCTCTCTGACACATTTGAAATTACAATAGTCAAGTGCTTAGCCGTTACAGCTGTCAACTGAATTGACATTGAGCCGGGTTGCTCGCTCGAACAACTTCAAATGCCACAAAAACAAAAACAAAATCCACAACAACAACGACAACAACAAAAAGGACTTCACGCTGCTCGTTAACTACAGCAAAAGTATGTTTTGGCCAACACTTGATAGACAACTGGCCAAGCCGAGCGGCATATTTCAAATGCTATCAAAAATAGAAGCGACGTTCATCAAATAATCAAACTCCATTTGGCATTGTTTTTAGCACCAAGTTAGCTGCGTAAAGTGGAAAGTTGAATGGAATTTTTTTTAAATGGATAACGAATATTACGGGCATATTGGTTGTGTGCAAATTTCAATAACAGGTAAAGCGTAAGAGGTAGGAGGTAGATTCTCATAAACTACAACGATATATATATATATATATATATATATATATATATATATATATATATATACATTCCTGATCGTGAAGATGAGCTGAGTCACTCCAGCTATAGCTATTCATAACTCTGATTGTCTCCCTCTCTTTCTATATCTATCTGTTTGTTTGTTTGACTCTATTTTTCTTTCTCTCTCTCTCTCTCTCTCTCTCTTTCTCTTTCTCTCTCTCTCTCTCTCTCTCTCTCTCTCTCTCTCTATCTCTATATATCGAACTGTCTCTTAGTTTGTTTGCCTGTTTGAATATCTTGAATCTGGTATTCCACCTTCAAAATTTATCATAGAAAACTTCATTTTTTGGATTACAAAAACATTGCTAATGCTATTGAATAATAAATATGCTATGGTAAGCAGCTGCATAAACTCCGCTATATGCTGTGTGTGATTCCATAGACAATAAAGCAGGAATGCTGAGAACAACAGCTCTGTCTAGGTGTTTCGGTGTCGAGCACTCTCCACTTGATTATAATTCTTCCATTTATTTGTAGTGAAAAAATACAACATTGAATAAGCAAATATTTCAAAAAATACATTTGAAAAAGTTGACAGTTGTCACTTGTTTTTTATTCCATCTGTATTATAAATTCAATACAAATAATATTAATATTGAAAATTGCCTTAATAGGTGCTCAATTGTATTAGTTTGCAATGCAGAAGGATGGGAACAGTGGTCAACAGATAAATTCCGAAAGAAATTTATTCAAAATTTTCTGTTGGAGCTGGACATGAACTGCCGAAATTGTTCAGTGAAAGAGACGATACTATTGCTATTAATACTTTTTTTGGATCCAATTTTATCAGAAAATCGAGTCAAACGCCTGTCAACGCCTGACTTCTATAAGAATCAAACACTAGAGTTGGCCAAATATGTGATATCGATACGTTCAAGGATACCGGAAAGATATTATGGCGATAATCATTATTGTGGTGGTGCGATAATAGCGCCCAGATTCGTCTTGACAGCTGCACACTGCGTCATGGAGTGGGTAGATACTGCATATAATACATATTGAGTTGACTTTGAATATTAATTTATATATATATGTATATATATTTGTTATCTGTTACATATCCATGCAGTAAGAGCAAATTTAAATATCCAAGTCGTACGATCATGGTGGTAGCCGGCACACCCAACCGTCTGAAGTTCGTCGACAACAAATCTGTCAATTTGCCAGTTAGAGAGATTTATGTACCAATCAATTTCACCAGCCAAAATACTAACAATATTGCCATACTGGAATTAACGGAAGCATGGCCCAAAAAGAATCCAGGCGTGGCCATTATATCGATGCCCGAGTCAAATCCCATCGTCAATACAAGCTATTATTTATTGGGCTGGGGTCGAGTGTATAAGGTGAGCCGAGCCGAGCCTAGCAATCGATTATCGTTATCTATTTTCGATACTAACTATTAGGGTGGACCACTATCGTCATTCATTTTACAAATCAATGTCACCATATTTGAGACGGAAACCTGCAAATCGATGCTTCGAACATTCAAAGAGGAAATGCTATGTGGCATGAATGAAGACAGCACCATCCATCAGAGTCCCTGTCAAGGTGACGAGGGTGCACCACTGATACTGAATAATGTTCTGTATGGTATTACCAGCTATCGTTTGGGCTGTGCCAGACCTAGTCTACCATCGGTCTATACGAATGTCTATTATCATAAAGCCTGGATCAACAGTATCATAAATGCAGCGTATTGGCATTGCATTCCAGAGATCGTCCTGCTTTCACTGTGTGTGTTAGTATTTTAAAATTATGTAATGTAAATATATTGAGTGTGCGATTTTATGTTGTAATCTCTTTTACTCTCATCCGAACCAACAACTGAAATTTATATATATATACTGCTGCGATCATAAAAATAGACAATAAAAACTAGCTGATAAACTTAATATTAAGACCTAAATGAACAATCATATATGTTAATATTCATTTCGAATTGTTTTAAAAACATTGCGATTATCCTTAAGTATTGTAATTCAACATTTAATTTTCAGCCGCACTAATATTTTTATAATTGCAGCTATATATATATATCTATTCAGTCTTCCTATCCACTTTCATTTACCTGTTCGAATTTATAGAACTATTTGCATTTGTTGTCTTTTTCGAATGTCATTTGGTTAATCAAATTTTGTACGCTTCATTTTTGTTACCGAATCTGATACCTTGAACCTATTGTAAATGGGTTTTTAGGGTAATATTTTTGATCAAGACAACGAGCTAAGTTCTAACAAATCCCTCATTTTATCCGTCTATCCGTTCATTTGTAGGTCTGCCCATCTGTACGTCTGTCCGTCCGCCCGTCAGTTCGTCCTTTCGTTTGTCAGTGTGTTTGATAACCCATCTAGTTTTCTTAACGATAAAAAATCGAAAAAAATATCTAATTTCATTTACTTTTTTAGAAGACTGAATTCTACAAAATATGGGTATATCTAATTTACTGTACCCGAACCCCTAATGAGGGCTTTGCATATTTGCATTTCGGATACCAACCCCACAATTACAAGAATAACATATATTGATTAGTAATATGAGCTGTTGTTGGGTATCTCCTAGAGCACACATAGTTGTTTTTATTTAATAGTCAAACTAAAAAAAAAAAAGGAAAAAAAACATTCTTTTATTCACAAATTATTTTACACACACACACACACATACCCGCGATCGCATGCTCTCGATGCAACAGATCATGTTTTGTGGGCAACGTCTGCCGCCCACTTACAACCCACATAAATGCACAATTGCAATTGTTCGATTAAGCTGCTCCTGCTGCTGTTGCTGCTCTTTGTGCGATTGGAAACGAGTTTGCGTGCCGAAAGCAAAATATTGAAGCGTACGAAACGCCTAACGTCACCCGAGTTGGACAACAACACATATGCTGCGGCCAAATATGTTGTCTCCATACGCTCGACTGCGCCACAGATTAGATTCGGAGACAATCATTATTGCATGGGCACAATAATAGCACCCAAGTATGTTCTAACAGCTGCTAGCTGTACAATGAGGTGAGATGAATATATAATATGTAAATAATTTAAATATCTCTAGAAATTATTATTCACAGCACTTTTATGGTACCGCACAATATTCGATCTATTGTCGTTGTCGGCGGTACGCCAAATCGTTTGATACGTGTCGCCAATACAGTCGTGAGAAGTGTCAAGAAAGTTATCGTATCGAAAAACTACACAAAGAATTTCAGACACAATATCGCGGTCTTGAAGCTGACGCAGTCATGGCCAAGCAATAATCCCAGCATCGATATCATACATATGCCCCAATCAGCTCCCAATTATAGTGCTGACCATATGGTCTTGGGCTGGGGTCGTATGTATAGGGTAAGCCTCGAACCACCACCACTAAGCCACTCTGCAATAATTCACTTCAATCCGCAGGGTGGTCCATTATCCGGTAACTTATTGCATGCACATGTATCGCTTTTGGAACATCAACCGTGTCAGAAAATACTCAAAACTTTGCATCCCGACACAATCTGCGCTGGCAGATTTGAAAAAGACGGCGAAGGTAGCCCATGTGCTGGTGATACGGGTGCACCACTAATAGATAACAATACATTGGTGGGCATCGTATCGCAGCGTCTGGGCTGCGGCTCCCCAGCAATGCCATCGCTCTACACGGATGTTTGGTATCACATTGACTTCATCAACAATACGATATACAATGCGTCATCTAGGCCATCAGCAAGGCATACCATTTACATTCTACTTCTGTGGCTCTCACGCATTTCGCTGACACTTAAATATACTCATTGACAAGTATTCAAATGTGCAAAAAACAGCCCCTGAGATCAGGTTCAAGTTGAATGGACACATAATCGTGGCCTCGACAAGGTTCGAGCGCTAAAGTTGGTGCAAATGCAAGGACAAACTTTGAACCTTAGGGTGAACTTTAAACTTTGCACAGCGCAAACTGAAATAAGTTTTAAGGTAATGCAATAAGCCCTCTATTAAGCCTAGGCTAAAGGCAAAACTATGGTTCGGCTAATGAGCCTAGGCTAAAGGCGAAATCATGTTTTGCAGAGCCTAAAGGTAAAGCGGACCCATATTCAACTATCGTGGACATTTGGTGTCAACTATTATTTAATTTTATTTAAAGTGAGTGTAAAGGCAAAACAACAAAAACCTTACTGACTCTTAATATAAGTTATTGAAGTTTATGAATCGAGTCTCAAAGGCAAATCAATAGTTTGAGTAGTTAAAGTCAAGACAAGCACTAAAATTTATATAAGGAATAGCTTTAATTCGAATTCTTCGAAAGCTCAGACTTTAAATAAGCTGTGAGTTCTAAAATGAGACAGAAAAGAAAAGTTCAATTATAAAAGTTCAATTATTGCCAAGTCCTTTGACCATTAAAGTAGAGCCTTTGGGCGAGGCTGTGCATGAAATAAAACTGAAACGAATGTTAGGAATAGCTCCAATTTTGAGCTCTAAAATGAGACAGAAAACAAGGTACTAAAATCGAACTATTCTCAAGTCTTTAAACTAGTAGTAGAGCCTGAGGGCAAGACAAAACAAACACTGAAACCAATGTTAGGAATAGCTTTAATTCGAGTTCATCGAAAGCCTAGACATCGAATAAACTTTGAGCTCTAAACTGAGCCTAAAGACAATTTCAAAAAATTCAATTACTTCCAAGTCTTTAGACTGGTCGAGTAGAACCTTAGGCAAGGTTAGGAATCGAAGACTAAAAGGAATGCCAGAAATAACTCGAATTGTAAGCCTAGACTTGAAATAAATTTTGAGCTTTAAAATGAGTCAGAAGCCAAGGCAAAAATATACAGTTATTTGCAAGTCCTATTGAATCACAACACTAGTTTAAAGAATCAAATCAGATAATAACTCAGTTCACAGTCCAGGTCTTCAATACTACATAAATCAAACATTGCCGTGCAAGCTACAGGACATAACAATTCATCGAACTTCTGGCCCAATCTCAAGGCAAGTCAGCTCAATCAGCCCTGAATTAAATCTCAAAGCAAGGCAGACAGAGAATCAATTAGAATATAACTGCGATAACAACTATAATTGGCAGATAAATGGTCTTGAATTATAAATCAGTGTAATGCCCATATTATACATGCAGATTAAAAGCCCCTGCCTAGACGTGCCTTCACTTCACTGCTGTAAGCTGGCATACAAATCAAGCTCTTACAAGCACTTGAATAACTACAAGATTTACATAAAGTACTCAAATCAATTTTTATTGTTTAAGCTGCAGAAAACTCTGTGTGCGTGTGTGGGTGTGTGTGGGTGTGTATGTGAGTTGCATTATTTCTATAGCAGAGCTGTAGCACTTCAATCAATTCATTGTTAAGGTATTAGATACAGTATCTGAGATGCTGTATCTATAGCACACATTACCTAAAGTATCTTCTGCTTGGCTGAGCAACTATTAGCAGCGCCTATTGTAGCCATTGCCTTCGTGCCTAATCAGCTCAAGTTACTGCCAGGCGAAGGTCTACGAGGAGTTAAAGTAGCTCTTGAAGTTAGTTAAGCCCAGCGTCCATCGCAGTCAGTTTTGTTGCATGGCAGCCACTGCCAAATCTAAATTTGAGTTCTTTATGGCTCTGCTGCTTCTTTTTTTTTCCCTCCTTTTTGAGGCAATTAAAATGCTCGCAGGCGAGGCATGAACGCGACTGGAGCTTGTGGTAATTAAGAACACGGCTTTCCAGTCGACAGTCAGTCATTTGGCTGGTCACCAGTTCGAAACATTTTGCAGTCCATGTTGACCTAGCAACAGCAACAGCAGAGAGGACTGAAAAACCAATCGAGACAAGTAGCTGGTAGTCAGGTGGCAGGTGCCAGATGGCAGCTGGCAGCTGGCAGGTGGATGTAACCACCCAAGCCAACCGGCACCCACTTGGACCCACTTGATGGTCTGCTCTATTGCTACAACTGCTTCAGCTAGAGCCGTGTTTGATTTGATTTGTGCCCCAATATGCGTTCGTCTGGCTAGCAAACAATCAGCGTGTGCTAAAGACAACAACAGCCGAGACACAAAGCGCCACGATCGAGAGCTGCTGATGATAGGCAGACGCATTGGCGCTGTCAAATTGACGTTGAGTCCTGGGCCTAGGGCCCTGGGCCCTGGGCAGCAAACACATAACTGACACTGCACTGAAGTACGAAAGTAGAGCGAAAGCTGATTTCATATCCAGCTGAGAGTCGACATCGTTTACTCATGCAACTTTTTTTTTTTTTTTTTTTTTGAGAGACTTGCTGAGAGCAGCATTGGCAACAGCAGCAAACAAATTTTCAAAGACATTGAAGCTCTTTTGAGCTAGTATTGGTATTGGAGGCATAATGAACTGATGATATCTATGTACATAGTACATATGTACATAGTGAGAACTATGAAAGAAAGTAGGACTAAGAGTTTCTATTTTGAGTATATTTATATGCATCCCATTGGAACTTATATTTGTCTTGTAGAGTATATATTAGATTTAATATATATAGAGAGTATATATATTAAATTATATATTAGTATAAACATAAAAATGAATAGAGTAGGATTATGTATTATAAATCAAAAATGTAGTAGGTCAAAAAGATATTTGATTAGATAGATTAGAGGGGATAGCACTATTGTTAATTATTGATATTTAACTATAGAGCCATCAATACTCTACGAGAATATCATTAGTAGAAGAGGAAGAGCAGTCAGTTCAATTTAAGTAGAAAAGCGAAGAACATCAGCAGCAGAACTGCGTTAACCAAAAAAATTGATTATTTAAATAACACACAAGTTCATAAATTCATTGTTACTTAAACAAATTTTTCAAATATATTATACCTAACAAGGCAGAGAGTTTATCAACATGATAAAACTCTTAATTATCTATCTATCTAACCAACCTAAGCTAAAGACAAGAAGGAATCAGCATGGCTTTTATGAATAAAATTCATATATTTATATTTGAATAATATATTTGTACTACAATTAATTAACTTTATAATCATGTAAACACTCAAATCAATTTATCTCATTTGTATACAACAAAATACAATATTCATGCTCATTTCTTATCACATATTCAGCTGCTCACTTCACTAAGAACAGCTCCCTCAAACACTGCCAAGATACAATACCTCAGGTTAAACGTAATTCACAGGCATCGATAGATTTAGTCTAAATGCAATTACGTAATGATTGCAATCAGCATTAAGCTGGAAATTGTCATTGTCATATCGAATGCGAATGAACTGAACTCGATGAGTGCTGAGCTGATAAATACAAATTTGTCTATGGAGCCGTTGCCAGCCGTTGCGCATATGTCATGAGCATGGACAATAGACGCCACCTGCGCTCCATTTGTGTAATGAATTTTGTGTGGCAGCAGCAGCAGCAACAGCAGCAGCAGCACCGTCTCAAGCCCACAGTTTTCTGCTGCGACAACAGCAGCCAACGCTCCTTTTGCCACTCGACACTTGGCGAGCTGCTGCTGCGCTGTAGGCAAATGCGTAATGACGACATTAATGCAAACGACTTCATTTAATTAAACGCCTACAAAGAGAGTGAGGGAGAGAGAGAAAGAGACAGAGAGGGGGGCGAGTGAGTGAACCCAAAATGAAACTGAAAATGGTGTCCTTGTCATAGTCATCATTGAGGCAGATAAGAGCAGATATCTGGTAAATATCGCAGCACTCATACGCCTCTTTGTACGCATGAATGCGTATTAAGGTGCACGCGCGCCGTGGGGAATGCTGATTCGGGCATTCAATTTGTGTGTGGGTTTGTGTGTGTCTGTCTGTGTGTGGGTGTGCGACAAGTGGGCGTGGCATGCTGGCGTATGCCGGCTGGTGTAATAGTTGTTGTGCGCACGTGCGTGTAAATACTTATATATGTATATCTATATGTATATCTATATATGTATGTATATTAATGTCAGTGTGTGTGCGACAGGTGTACAAATGTCCAACAGCAGCAGCAGCAGGCAGCAGCCAATTCAATTAGCAAACGCAGACCAGCAGCAGCTGCAACAGATCCACAAAGTAACAGCCGACTTATACTATATACATACATATATATATAATAAATATATATACATACATATGTATATGTATATACATTCGTTTGTGTACTTTCATATTGGCCAAAGTACTAAAGCTTAGCTGGCTTTTTATTCATAATGCTTTTAATAACCTGGCCAAAAGTGGACTTTGCCGGCCACAGCCAACAAGACTTATGGCCATCAATTTCTTCTTTCTTTTTGCCACAGACACAAATTCAATTTGAACAAAATATTATGTATGAGTGGTATCAAGTTAAATAGCCACTGGGCTTAACATTTACACGATACACATTCAAGTGTAATAAAAGAACTCAAATTGTCAGCATGGCATTTGTAAAGTTTAAATATTTGATTTGTCAGCTGCAATTTTATTTCATATGTTAAGTGATGTTATTTCAAGCGACATTTGCACTAAATGAACATATAATAGCCAGTGGCTAATGGGAACATCAAATATATGCTGGAAATATATATATTATTGCCCTAGTCAATTGTTACCTCTAAAAAATTAAATAAATAAATTGTTACTAAATATTTATATATTTTAAATTATATATCGAATATCTATATAGCTAAATTTTGTATTATATACCCAATATCTGTTTAGCTAAATTTGATATATAATTAAAAATATATAACTATATATTGTTCTGTACAAATTTCCGATAAACTAAATACGTTTACAAATTGTTGTTTTATTCTTGTTTCTAGCCTTGTGTTTATTGCATAAATTTTGTTGTTCTTTCCTTACGTTGAATCTTTATTTATTTACTAATAAAATATTGTAAAAATAATTAAATTAATATATAAATATGGACAGAAGCATATAATTTAGATAAATGCTTATTTTATATAGATTATACCATATTTTTTTTTTTAGTATTTATTTATTACTTTTTCTAATTCGCATCTATTTTTTTATCTTTCTATTCAACTAAAAATCTCTCATTTTAAATCTATAATCTGTAATGTTTATCCCATTTGCTTCTCGTTTGCTTTACCTCTATGTAAAACAGCAGCTTATATATATTCTAGTTCTTTGTAAAGAGAATGGGCTCCGTTTGTCTCTTTCCTGGTATTAGGTCGTTTCCGTTCTCTAAGCACATTGGCTTTGCCTAGCTTAACTAAAGTGTTCGTAGTTCGAGCAGAATTAGAATTATAATATAATTGAGTATTGCAGCTCTGAGTGCAGCTGTCAGTGCAACTCTCACTGCAGCTCTGGGTGCTCAACATATATATATATATATATATATATATATATATATATATATATATATATATATATATAGTACGACAAAAACCTTGTCAAATAAAGTGAACATTATTGTATTAATATATCATACAACGTAACTCGATAAATAACATCCTCTACAGCTGAACAGCCTCCACTTTACTACCCATTTAAGCACTATACTATCTCTTTATTTATATACTTAAACATATATTTAACAAGTATCCCATTCCACCTGTAGGCAATGTATATAGCAATTTATCTCTTCATCCAACACTTTAATGTTACCTTAAAGCGAATCATATTTCCGCTAGATTGATTGTTAAGCTTTTAAAAAGAATCAATGCCTAAAGCAAGGAAAGCAACATGTAGCTTAAATAGAACTCCCCTTCCAATTAGCTGCAAATATTAGCAAAATTCAGCGAACTACCTGAAATTCAAGGAATAAAGCTGTTGGCAATCTAGCAACCTCGTAATTATATTTTGAAGTTGACCAAACTCCAATACAGTCTCCAGTTACTCATTGTATTAAAATTACTTTAGATCAAACTCCCATACAGTCTCCAGTTACCCATTGTTTTAAAGGCCACACATGTTGCAACAATTTGTAGCAAGTGTAGCAATGCCCTTTGCCCTTTGCACAACCAAATTCCATGGCTCATGTCTGCCGGCCGGCCAGAGTCAATGCACTAAGCACATATATTAAATTTTTCAACAAATTCAGTTTAAGTGACTGCGCTCATTAGCAACAGCAACGGCATCAACGGCAGCAGCAGCAGCAGCAGCAGTGGCAGCAAACTGGAGCTGGAGCAGTGAGCGGTTAGTGGGTGCTGTGCACGTGCCACATTCACATGCAGCACGCAATCAGAAATATATGTATGTAAAGTAGAGGCAAGTGAGAGGCCAACGACTAAGAGTTGCTCTGCAGACATACATACACAGGCGTGCATATATATGCATACATACATACATAGGCAGACGTACTTAATGCAACAGCAGCGCTTAAGCTCATCTATGAGAAATTAATTATTGAATATGTACTAGGAAAATAGGAATTTGAGGGCATAGCACTATAGTTAACTATTGATACCTAACTATAAGGCTATCGATACTTAACTATAGTGCCATGGATACTCAACTAAGATTTAAGTGATTTACACAAGTGATATATTGCTGTTAATCAATTAAATTATTTATTATTAATTTATATTATTGTTGTTAATTTATTTTATTTATTTTAATAATATGTATTATATTTATTTCATTTAATAATTTTTTAAATTTAATTTTATAGTTTTATTATTTTGTTTTTTTTTTTTCAATATATTATATCAATTTAAATAATTAATTTTATATTATTACTTATTTATATTATTATATATATATATATATATATATATATATATATATATATATATATATATATATATATATTTTTTTTTTTTTAAATTTAATTTGTAATACTTTAATAATATATTAGTTTTTAATTATACCAAAAAATTGAAATCTAGCCTTTCACTAAAAGATTTTTGTTCTACATGTAATAACTTAAACTAGATGGGTTAATGAAAGAATACAAGCTTAAGATTTCAAGTCACTAGTTGTTGTAGTCAGAGAAACATATAGAAATGACAATAACGTTACAGCTCAGCGCTCTGATCAAGTATATTCTAACAAATATATACATATATAACTCATGGAGTTACACACATTATCACCAAACCAATATACCCTAAATTCCGTTTGGAAATTGGTTGAGGGTATTAAAACAGCGAAGCGAGAAAGTAAAAAGGAGCAACGCCAAAAACTGTTCATTTGCATGCGCTGGCGCTCATTACATTTACATTAAACTTTTAATATGCGCGAACATGAGCAGCAATGTGTGTGCGGGTGTGCGTGTGTGTGTGTGTGTGCGTGTGTGTGTGATGCGGGTGCCACATGCAGGCATTGAGTGACACGGGCCGCTCTTGGCCAGCCAGTTGCAGACAGCTGCAAAACGTGTGTGGTCCACAGCTGTCTGGCCTGGCAATTTCTTAATTTCCCCTGAAATATGCAGTTAATTACATTTGACCAGCTGCGATTTGTAGCCACAGCTGCAACACAAACTCACACACACACATACACACAGACATACTCTTTTGGTTAGTCTTAAGCTGCAGCCGCTATTGAAGCCAAAGCCAAACAGCTGCAGTTGCAACATACGCACACATATGCCTGCCACATGGGGCAGCCGTATGAATGTCAGATGAGCTCGCTGCAAAAAAAACAGACTCCGGGCATTGGGGGTCACACACACACATACAAACACACACACATATATACATATATACAAAAGTATAGATATATGCAGCTGCTCAGGCATTTGACACTCTAAAGCTGCCTTGGTGTACTAGAGGTATAGCTGCATATGTGTGTGTGTGTGTGTGTGTGTGTGCGTGTATCTATTTGTGTGTGTGTGTGTGTGCGTGTATCTATTTGTGTGTGTGTGTGTGCGTGTATCTATTTGTGTGTGTGTGTGTGTGCGTTGTCAAGTGTAAGTGCATTTCGTTATGAGCTTAGCAGTCTTATAAATGTTTGCGTATTTGTTTGCTAGCGTTATTTGCCCCCAAGTGCAGTCGCCGTTTGCTATTTACTTGATGTTTCCTGCCGCTGAGCTGTTGTGTGTGTGTGTGAGTGTGTGTGGGTATCTCCTCTCTCTCTCTCTCTCTCTCCTCTGTGTGTGTGCTTGTGTATGACCTCTGTCGTTGTATCTGTGCATCTGTTGAGTGTCTCTCTAGCTGCCTTCTGTGTATCTGTAACTGTGCACAGCACATAAATATCTAAAGCGTTCTTGAGTAACTGCTCTAATGGATTTGGGTTAAAAATACACTGTATACATGTGTATCTATGTATGTGTGTGTATCTGTGTGTGTTTTATGTTGCAAGGGCATGTTGAGGGCATACAACTGTACTGTGCTCAGCTCTGGGCTGCTCTGCTCTACTCTGCTGAGCTGAGTTGTGTGTGCGTGCGCTTGTTTAAGATTTACAAATTAGTTTAATTTAAATTAGAATGCAACAGAAAGGAGTAAATGAAGTTGATTAAAACAGAGACAAGCACTTAGCAGTTAGTTTAAATGTCAATTGCTAACTGGATAAGTCAGAAGCCAGAGCCACTCTATGTACTAATTAAAAAGTTTAACAAATACGATATACTAGTATATCCTGTACAAGTATATATATGTATATATTTGACTCTTTGGATAAGTGTGACATTCCTTGAGGCTCATTTGAGTAACATTTGTTCAGCTTGTAAATTGAGAGATAAGCTTTAAAACATATGTGCTGCATTGCAAATTTTATAGCATACTTTTAAGGGCAAGCTGTTGAGATGATTGATGATTTACATTTATATATACATATTTTTATTTATGCATATGCCATAAACTTTATTTAATGCCATTTATGTAATGAATGAAACTTTTAGTAGCAGAAAACATTTTTATTTAGCATATTGGCTGAATACTGAAGCTTAAAGCCAATGCTATCGTATATGCATATGTAATGCTTGGTTATTAAATTTTGTTGATTGGCGCTATTAATTTATACTTTAATAAGATAGTTTAAGTAAGCGAAGTTAGTTAGTTAGTCTTACGTCTACTATCAATTGAAGCTCAGATTTTTAAGAACTTAGGTCAAAAAACAGATATACATTCATATTACAACTTTTCAGTCTTTTTAATATCAATTTAAACGAAGACATAAATGTATGGCATCTTGTTATTAATTAAATTTATTAATTATTAATATTTTTTGTTGGTATTAATTAAATTTAATAATAATAAGCTAAAATAATTTAATAAATTATTATTAATTATTTTATTTTCATATATTATATTTTTAATTTAATAATTTAATTATTTTGTATTATTATATAATATTACTTTAGTTTTATAAATTAAATATTATACATTATTTTATTATTATATTGATATTTCAATTTTATTATTTATTTTATTATTTTTATATTATATAATTTTAATTTCATAATTTAATTATTATTACTTATTTTTATATTATATATTTTTTAAATTTAATTTGTAGTAATTTAATTATTTATGTTATTATTTATTATTTATATTGTATATGATTATGTACTTTTACTTGTAGTTTAATATTATATAGAAATGATATAAAGAAGAGAGTTAAGCTACATACTTAACTCTCTTCTTTATATCATTTCTTTAATGGCTAAAATCCCACTTGTCCTACTTTCGTCAAGTCCCAAGTCAGCTAAATCAAATTTACATATATCAATTAGGGCCAACGGAAGTTTCTTATAAAACTCGCATTTGGGACTGGCCAAATTGAAATTATAACGTTAATAACATAAGCTTCACTAATATCAATACACACACCCATAACACACACACACACACGCATGTATAAAAGGGGTTCTGGCAGGACATGAGCAACAGGACCGAGCAGCATATTAAACAATTTTAAGCAAAAATTATATATGCCATAAAGACATTCCGGCGCACAACTCAAAGACACACACATACCCTCACTCACACACACACACACACACACACACACACACACACACATGCATATGACATAAACGTCGCCGTTTGCTGGGCACAGTGTAATAACCGTGTTGGGCCAACTTATTGTTTACGACGTGCTTAGTGGCAAACTTGGCTTTGATAATGAAACGAGCAAGGCACACACATACACACCCACACACACACACACCGTCACACGGACACGCGCTGACAGTTAACGGCAATTGCGACAAATACCACAAGCGCCAAAGCAGTAGCCCCATAAGCACATGGCATATCATTTGTTTTACCCCACAAAAAAAAAGCACAGAGAAAAAAAAACACACATTTTGTGGACCAAGATAGTTGCATAAACACCATCAGCAAAAGTGTATCTGTGTGTGTGTGCGTGTAAAAGACAAAGCAACGCACGTGATGTGATTAGCACAAAGCCGCCAATGTCGCCAACTTGTGTTGGGCCCAAACTTCTCTGGGCTTAGATTTTAATTTTTGTCAGCGATAAAACTGCCACGCCCACCAGGCCCCTAGCCCCAAAAACTGACTTGCTCTTAATGTTTAGTTATGCAGGCTGGCAAGCTGTAATGTAATATGTGCCATGTACGCATATACATATGCTTTCTATACATATGTATATATTCCCTCCCACTTCGGCTGCGTCACACACTGCGTATGCGTAATGTCAGCATCTGTGTGTGTGTGTGTGCGTTCAATGTGCACTGCAAAATGTTAGCAAATTTATCAAATTTTAACTAATTGCAAAAGCAGCAAAGTTTTTGCTACATATGTCACATGAGCTGGCAATAGCATCAATCGGTTCAATGGTCAATCAATCAATCAATCAAGCCAATAGCAGTAGCAACAGCAGCAGCAGCAGCAGCACCCGTTGCTGGGACATTGTGCTCAGCCAAGCCAGCTCTGACGTCATTTGCTTAAGCTGCAGCTGGCCAAACGCTGTTTGGATTAAAAATAAATGGGGTATATTGGCAGCTGGTGTGTGGCAGAGAGTAGCCAGCACTTGAATAGCTTGTACATATACATATGTATATATATATATAGATATGTATGCTAGTTATAAACGAGCTGAGGCGAGCTAAGCGTATCTCTGTAAACCATATTAGTTGGTATCCCAGATGTAGAGTTGAGTAGCTTAAAAAGAATGAGTAAATGTAAATATTTATCGATAGCGATTATTATCGAACTTTAGATGTATAGTAGAAGGGGATTATGTATGTATACACATCCACTTTACATTTATGGAAAATTACTATAAGTAATTAGATATCTCTCTAAGCACTATATTTTACTCTTTATCAGCTGAAAATCTGTTGGCTGAGCATATTTCTTAAATCTTATTAAATCTTATTCTTAGATCAGATTCTAAAAGTTACAAGGGATTATCAGACTGCATATTATATATAATTTTTTTTATATAGAAAGCAACTGGGCAATTTTTATTCGAAAATCTTAAAAATGTCTATAAAAAATATATATTTATTAGAGATTTTTCTGGAATTTTCTATACGATAAAAATGTATATTTATTTTTGGGCATTTTCTAGATAATGCCAGACAAACCTTTAATATAAATATATATATATATATATTTTTATCGACCTTTTTAAGGGTTTCGAATAAAATTTGCCCTAGTTGCTTCATATATAAAAATATAGTACCAGAAAAATTAACAAATTTAAAGAAAATGCCAGAAAAATCTCTCATAAAAAAATTTATATATTTTCTAGCAAGTAGAAATAGCCTTAAAAATGTTGATTAATTAAATTTATTTATATTTAATGGAATGGAAATTTTAGGGGCTTCTCTTAATTAACTATCAGCTTAACATCTATCAATAGCAATATATGTATAAATACTAGAATTCAAGGCATTCTAGATATATTTCTAATACACCCAAAACACTTAACTATATCAAAAATATGCCCTTATTAAAGGGTATTTCTTAATGGAGCACTCTCAGCTGGCGCATTTTGGCTTTTGGGCTGTTTTATTTCATTTTTAGGCTCTTCTGCGGTGTAGGCAAACATGTAGCTGGTATCTTTAGTGACCTCTCTCTCTCTCTCTCTCTCTCTCTGTCTCTACTTTGCTGCCAGTTTATTTTGCATGCCACAAATAATTTCAAGTTTGGCAGCAGCTCTGCAGCAGCAACCTATGCGGCCAGCAGGCAGTTTGGCTTCATTGTTTCGCCGAGAGTTTTACGGCAATGCCAAAAATGCCAAGACAAGGCAGGACATGGCAGACGCATCCTGCCTAGCTGGCATGTTGTGTTTGCACAGTATGCGTGTGCGTGTGTTGTGTGTGTGAGTGTGTGGGAGTGCGTGTGCGTATGTGTGTGTTGCTGGAACTCAAATTAAGCTAAAACCGCTTCAAGTTGCAATTTCCGACGCTGCAGCCATAAAACAACAACAAAAATGCCTCAAGGATATGAGTGGCAGCAGCAGCAGCAGCAGCTAGGGCCAACAACAAACTGTAACTATAATTAAAACTTTACACAGATGCATGCAAGGGAGAGAGACTGAGAGAGAGAGAGCGAGAGAGAGAGTGAGTGAGAGGTGCTGAGTGTCAGTATGAGTGAGAGCTACACATCGACACATCATGCATGTAGTTCATGTAAACATCAAGATGCTGGGCGCCACACTCAAGCAAGATGCTTAAATGGAATTAATGCATTAATCGTTTTGGGCTCGCTAAGCCGCTTGCGGCGTTTGCTAATTGACAAAATGCACAACAACAACAACAACAACAACAATGAAAGCAACACCAACAATAGCTCAGCGCGACCCTTGACCTTTCGCTCTGGCTGAAAATATAAATATAGAAAACGCAAAAAAAAGTTAAATTAATTTCTGTCGACAGCTACGCAACTTTCAAATGAATTACACATTCGCGGCACGCGGGTCAAGTGGGCGGTGTTGGCGTTAAAAAGTGGGGGCGTGGCCGCCCCCAGTTGCCCTTTACACACACACACACACATACATATATTTTGGTGTGTTTGGGACAGCTTTTGCGGCTGCCCGTTTGCATAATTGTATTTGTTTTTAGCCGCGCAGCGAAACTTCGCCCTTTAGCCCCGTGACCCCTTCAAAAACTGTTAAATTGTTAAAAAATTACAAATAAATTGAAAGAGTCAAAAAAAAAGGGCTGCCTTCCAATAACAACAACAACAACAGCAGCAGCAGCAACAATAACCAATTACATTGTATTGACTTTTCAATTTCATTTTGTGGGCAACTTTTAAAGTGGCAGCCGCCGAGATGAGAAATTGCCCAACATTTGCTGCTGCTGCTTCGTGTACCCTCCCCCCTCTCTCTCTACCCCTCTCCTCCTCCTCTCTGTCTCTACTCTCAAGCGCTCTGCTGATTTTGGTAGCATGTTTGCTTTGAGCTGTTGTTGGTTAGTGCTGGCTGTTACTCTGGCTTTCCGCCATTATGCCATTAGCTGTGGGCCAACGTATTTAGGTCACATGATTCCAATGCTTCTGCATTAATGGCTCCAACACAACGACAAACCGGACAAACGGCAAAAAGCCCAAAAAAAAAAAAAAAAAAAAAACACACACACACACACATAATAAGAGCCCAATACAGCAGTCAGCACAGTCGGCACGCCTACTGGGCGGTCCAAATAAAGGGGCGTAAGGCTGGCAGGCAGGCAGCTGAGTAAATGTGAATGCCTCAAGTCGCAGTCAATTCGAGCCAAGCAGCAGCACAGGGCACGGCACAGCACAAAGGATATCAAATTTAAGTGCACACACACACACACGAACACACACAGACACACATCAGTATTGAGCAGACATTAAGGTGCGAGGGCTGTGGCAAAAGTTTTGTAAGAGAAAACTATTCGTAAAGAAGGTCTTACTCTATTGAGAGTAATTAATAGTAATATAAAGGCTATCATATTTATTCATTTCTCACTCTGTTAAGATTAACAGAGACTTAACTAAACTATACTCTGTTAGGAGTAACAGAGACTTAACATTATGTCAAGTATATTTAACTGTTAAGAATAACAGATAACAGATTTCATATTGTGTCAAGTATATTTCCATTTTTATCTCTGTTAAGCCTAACAGACACTTAACATTAAAGTTAGCATGTCTGCCTAAACTGAAATCTTACTCTGTTAATATTTTTTTTAATACAAATATAAAAGCAATCAATCATATGCACCTCTTGGTCACCCTGTTAAGATTAACAGAGAATTATCTAAAATATCACTCAGTTAGCAGTATCAGAGACTTAACATTATGGCAAGCACCTATTTACGGATTTATCGATATGTAGAGATTTACAGAGACTTAACATTGTGTCAAGCACACTTCCATTTTTTCTGTAAAGCATAATAGAGATTTAACATTATGGTAAGCATGTCTGCCTGTTTCTTACTCTGTTAAAAACTTAAATATTTAAGATATGTAAGTTTACATAAGTATTTGTCTATTTACCTATTTATCGCTGTGCTAAAAGTCACAAAGATTTAACATTTTTCCAAGTATATTTCAATTTTTCCCCCTCTGTTAAATATAACAGTCACTTAACATGATTGTAAGCATGTTCGCCTATTTCTCACCCTGTTAAGAGCTAAGACACTCAAGATATGTAAGTTAAAATAAAATATGAATATTATATTAATATACTTTTATTATATTAATAAACACAAACACTTGCTGCCATTTACTGCCCTTCTAGCTATAAATGTGTATATTAATGTTACTCTAACATATTAATTAACTTCTGTAATTAGGATTTTAGGTAAATTGAGTGCAATATATTATGTATAAGACTTTTAATAGAAACATAAACTCATAATGAAGTAAATAACAAATTGAGCATCAAGTCAGCAACATAAATAAAGGTAGTCAAATTTTAACTGCTAAGCATTCGTAATAGCCTAATTTCATAGCCACCCCCCTAATTGCTCAGGCAACCCTCGCTCCCATAGCAATACTTGTGCGTGCGTGTGTCTGTGACCTAATCGCATTGAATTTAATGTCAAGCAATTTCTGCTCTCATACGACGACTGCCTGCTATTTTTTTGTGCTTCTGTCTTTTTTTCTTGCTCTTCCATTGCTGCTCAATTCGATGGCTAAGTGTGCGTGTGTGTGTGTGTGTGTGTGCAGAGTCTCTCTCTGTGTGTGTGTGTGTGCTTGGTAAATTCTTTTGAAAACATCATGAAAATAACATACTTTGAACTTTTTATTGTCAATTGCCGTCCGTCTGCACACAATAAAAACGAACTTCATTTTGGCCATTTTCATTTCATAATTTGTCGCAACATTTTCACTTCTCGATCTCTCCCTGGACGCGCTTCAATTTGATTATTTTATTGGACCATCTCAATGTGTGTTTAAATATGCAGCAGGCACTGTGTGTGATGTGTCCAGTTTTTGTGATTGAATGACAATTGCCGCTGCTCCTGCTGCTTTGGCATTTGTCGTTTTGGTTATTTGATTGCGGTCATAAGAGGAGTTTTTTCGCCACTATCAATGCGGCACAGTCAAACAGTCAGAGAGTCAGTGAAGTGTGGCCATTCATATTTCACTCATGAAACTCATCTACATCGTGCAGCTGCTCATTTCAGTTACCTTTAGCTATTCACTCAAATATATATATATATATATATATATATATATATAATATATGTATATACTATATGGCAATATGTCCGTTCGCTTTATTCATTCACCGGGTTCAAGGCTGGCGAGAGCTTTTGGCTAACATTTTTATTGGCAAGCAAATGCGATTACAGCTACAACGTTGCAGGCGTCGCACTTTGGCCACTGCCGCTGCCACTGCTGCTGCTGCTGCCACATGCCACACTCGCAGCGCTATCAAAATTGTTTGCAAAAAAGTTGCTACCTCTCTTCATTTTTTCTCATTTTTGTTGCCCCAAAAAAACGTGCACAAACTGCAAAATGTTGCGACTGCTGCTGCAGCAGCAGCTACTACTCCTGCTCCTGCTGCTGCTGTTGCCACTGCTGCTGCAGTTATTTTTGCTACTGCTGCTTCCTCTTATTATTTTCTTGGCGCTATAATTGCGCTTATCGCTATGTAAGAAGGCAAATTTGCCGCAGCGCCACGTGCCCAATCAGCACCAGGCAATAAAATAAATACAATAATAAAGCGAACAAAAATACAAGCAAAAGATAACTGCACACGGCACAAACTGAAGAAATAATAAGAACTTTGTAGCTGCGCATAATCTCTGACTGCATGATACTTGTTCATGATACACAGTAACAAAAATGAATCTGAAATCGATGTGCTCTGAGTAAATATGCCTCAGCTGAAAACAAGCTTAGCTTAAGGCTAGATTATTCTATTCCTGATATTTCCCGTTCATGGAGATGCGCAGGAGCCGACAGATTGTAGAGCAGATAAATAGTAATTTAGGGAACGAAATATTAAAGAGCTAAATGAAATTTAGGAGTCCTACCCATATACTTGTTTCAGTTTTTTTTAAAAGAGTGGGGAAAATTGAAGTTATTTTTTTACGGAAAATATAAATCAGGATAAACTTTTATTTGCATTTTTTTGTTTGTTTTAATTTTTATTTAATTATTAAAAGTAATTGATATCGATACAAATAAAAACTAATGATTTTTATATAGAAATCAAATCGTAGCTTGTATTTTCAATTTTTATTATAAAATTTAAAAATAAAACTTAGGGCTTAAATTTTATTATAAAATTTAAAAATAAAAATGAAATGAAATAGAATTTACCCAGGCTCTAAAATATATAGTCAAAATATCTTTCCATATACCAAAAATATATTAGCTATTGTGTGCCTTACAAAAGTTCTCTCGCTTCCATGGCAACGAACTGCTTTTCATTAACACAGAGAGACAGACATACAGACTGACATTCCATAAAACACAATATACTATTTTCACTACGTCAACGAGCATAAGAAAAATAAGTAAAAAAAATATATTAAAATATATATTTTTCATTTTTTTCCAGCAATTGTTGCTGCGGCTGCTGTTGTTGTTGTTGTTGCTGTTGTTGCTGTGTAATCCGCTTAGCTGCCATCGCCAGTTGGCAGTTGCCATTTGGCAAGAGGCAGCGAGAGCAAACCAAAGCGCAAAACTTAATTTGCTGCGGGCCAGCCAAAAAAAAAAAAAAAAAGAGTAGAGGGTACAGGGGAGGCAGGGACGAAGGTGCAAAGAAAAAAGCGCGGGTAATTACAACATAAATTTGCCAAATTGCTTCTTTAAAAGAAGAGAAAAAAAGAGGAAACAAGAAGAAGAAGAGGCGTGGCGGCCATTAAATGCTGATGCAGCAACCGAGTCTCACAGTCTAACAGTCTCCCAATCTCTCAGTCTCACAGTCTCTCAGTCTCCCACTCGTGACTGCTGTCCAAGCCATTGCCTTGTCTGCGGTCTGGCTAGCTGTTAATACCTAGCAGCTAATCCCGGGGTCAGCATATGTGAGAGAAGGCCACTGACTAGCAAATTATCGCTGCCAGTTGACCAAACTTGATAAGGCCAAACATGTGTAGCCGACAGCAGACAGACCAAGGCTTACCAATCTCTGTTTCACACTCACTCTCTCTCTCTCTCTCTCTCTCCCGCTCTCTCTCTGCATCTGTCTCTGTCTGTGGTTGAAAAATAATAGGTTTATGCTCTGCAGGCATTGGTCATGTGATTGATATTCCAAAACTGTCGCCGTAACTGAAGCTGTAATTGTGGCAACGGCAACAACGAATTGCCTGAAAGCCTATTTCAAGTTTAATGCACTTAATATTTGATTTGTGGTTGGGTGTCTATGTGTGTGTGTGTGTGTATATATATATATATATTTGACCTAGTCACCGACTCTTACATTTTGAGTTCTTAAATACTCATTAGTGCCGTGCACAGCTCTATGTAAATTATATGCAACTTTTTCGCCTTGCTCTCAAACAGCTTAAGTTTGTATTAAGAGTTTTTTGAGCTGTTTATAAATAAAGTTTTAAGTAAATTGTCGGCTTTGAAAAAGTTTGCTCGCATCTTTGACGTGGCTCTACACAGCATTTACCGCCCACATTTTACTTGCTCTTGCCATGGTTACTTTTCTCTGTAATAAAGTTGATAAACATATTTTGGCTTATTTTAAAACAATTATATTAATATAATTTCAAGATTGTAATTATCTTACTTTGTGTAATGTCATTTAGACACTCCAAAGTATCCGACAGGTTAACTTTTCACTTATTTAATTGCATTTTGACATATTTTTTATACGCTTTCAATATATTTTCTTTTACTTGGCACTCTTTTAAATATTTATTTGATCTAAATTTGTGGATTATTCAGTTACTATTCAATTCTTGTGTGAGAGTCTATTGTATGTTTCCCTAACACGAATAGTTGAACTCTCTCCCTCTCCCTCTTTTCATACTATCTTGCCTCTCTTACCTATCTCTCTTTCATCTTTATTTCTTACCTCTTCACTTTATAACTCCTTCTATTATTAATCTCTCTGTCCCTCTTCCATCTCTCTCTTTCTCTTCCCCTCTTTCTTACAACCCTATCTTTACGTTTTCTCTTTCTCCCTCTCTCAATTATATAATCCGTCCTCCATATCAACTTTTCCTCTCATTCACACACACTTCAAGCCAACTATATAAAAGCAAATTGAATTTAAATCGCTTCTGCTCTCATACAACTGACATTAAGCAAATGTCCATGCTCGCCATGGTTACTGCAGCAGTCAATGGTCACTTTTTTCAATGGACTGCGCTGCACTTGAGCCACACGTAATGCCATTGCACTAGTTGCTCATCTTTATACGCTTAGTGCGATCAGCATTTTGTGGCCTTTTTCTGCATTCACTCACATAAAGGATGACACTCACTGCTGCCGCCGACGCATTGCCCGAGGCGTAAAAAACAAAATGTAAAGAGAAAAAAGCGGGGAAAAAGAAAAAAAAAAAAAACAAGAAAAAGGCAAACTGCTTTGGTAATTTTTTTAATGCTGCACTTTACTTGATAAGTCAACCACTTGAGCAAAGCGGCAAAAATCCATGACTATGTTGGCTTGCTTTCAGTCGACGTTCTATCGGCTTTGCCTAGCTTCCTCTCTCTGTCTCTGCCTCTCTCTCTTTTTCTGTCTCTCTCTCTCTTTCGCTCAAACACTCGTTCTCTGTCTTAGGCGTGCTTTGGCCAACACCTGTCAACTGTTTGGTCTCCTGCCTGGCCAGTCGCCAGGTGCAGCTCTCACCTGCTTGCACCACTGTTGGCATTTTGTAATTGCATTACGGGGCCGACAAAGCAAAACCTTTTGAGAGTGCTTGCCAGCTTGTGTGAGTGTGTGAGAGTGGTGTGCGTGTGTGTGTAAGTTTGTGTGTGTGTGGGACCTTTAAGTGCCCCTTTGTGTTGCTCTATACCTGCTGCCCACTCTTACTCTTCACTCACTCAGTCCTCCTCCTCTCCCTTTCTCTCTCTCTCTCCTCGCATAGTTTTGTGTACAACTTGCAGCATTGTCGCAGGCAGACGTGGCGTATACGCAACATGGTCGCCAGCTCGTTTGTCACAAACACGAATGACAATTAAAACGCAGCCGTAAGCCATGTCGCATTGCCAATGCAACTTTGTGGCAATCCGAAACGTGGCCAACTATTTGGGGTGTTGCAGCAACGTCAACCCTTCAACCCATCAACCCCTCAACTCGTCAACCCCTCAATTCCTACTGCCATCAGTCAAGCTACCACGTGGATTTCAATTTCACGCTGCAATTGCCGTTAACTGCGCTGGGGCGCCCGCCATCTAAACTGCGCCATCAAATTGGTAAACTAATATGGCCAACAATGTAAGCGACTGTCCAAGCGTTCGACAAACATCGAGCGTCAAGATTGCTTTTATAATTGAAATGCTCGAATTACTTACAGCCGCAGTCGAGCCACAGCCATAGCAATCAAACTGTCTGCGAGCAGTCCCCACCTGGCTGGCATTCCAGATGGGATTACAGCTACAGCAATAAAGACTTGAGGTGCTCGGCCGGCTAATACACACAGGCCCCGTTAGGCTGGGGCTCTATGCATAAATTCTAATTAAAATTTGTGTGCCAGGTGGTAAATAAAACTAATTATACATGCGCAAATCATCGAGACTCTATATATAGAGAGAGAGTTAGTGAGATTTAGTAAGACTATTGGGGGAAGGGACTGCGCTACATCACCTTTAAAACGAGATGGAAAAACTTTTCCCAGCAGCTATGTCTGCTGTTGAAGTTCGCTTCTAAAGCTGACAACAGCCAGCGCAACGGTCCGGCAGCAACAACAACAAAAAGCAAAAAAAAAAAAACTTTCAACAAAACTTTGACGTTGCTGTCCAAGCATGGAAGAAGGCTAGCAGGTGGCTGAAGGTATTTGGTGGAGAACTAGAGGCCAGGGTATTGGGCAGCCAAATCAATGATGCAGCTGCCATAAGACCTCTAAGCTCAATTATGGCATGAACGGACAGCCAGACAAAGGCAGACGACGTAGACCGAGAGAGAGAGTGAAAAAAGCATAGAGTGAGTGAGATGTAATAATAGACAAAGACATGCACTTGGCCATTCTTGATGATGAGTCGAACGCTTGCAGTTTGAGACAAGCGTGGAAATGTGCTTTAAAACAGCAAATCTGATGGCTATATGGATAAATTTAAGAGCGAGACTATATAGATGAACATAAAGGCAAGGTATATAGCAACACATATATGAAAGCTACACAGCTATATATCTCGCCATTTGATTATGTTTAACAAGCGCTTAAAGTGCTGCCCAAATAAGTATGCAACAAAAATTTTCATTCATTTTTCGACACATTTTTTATGCGAATATTTCGATTATAACACGCAAAATATAAAAAATATATGATAGATAATCAAATATGCTGCATTTGCAACTCATATACTCGGCTTTAATACCCTACTGGAATATTCCTTCTCTTCATCCACATCAGCTAGAGCATTAAAGCGACGACCTCGTGCCTGATTTTTCCATTCATTTATTAATAAAATCTGACGCTAAAAACAGCACACACCAAATTAGATTATTCGACGCCTATTGCGCACGTGCAGCTCTTAAAAATAAAAAACAAAAAAAAAAAAAAAAAAATAGAGCCGAAAATATGTTCCATTTCAGCTGGCGCCTCTTTGTAAGAGTCAAATTCAATTTAGCTATGCTATAGCTGGCTAAAAACAAAAAAGAAAAAATAAACTTTGATCAAAGCCACGACCAAATTGCTATTGTCAACGACCAAATACACACTCTAACACACACACACAGACACTTTTGGAGCTCGCCTGATAGTCTTGAAAGAGCAATGTACGTACATGCTAAAAATTGTCAACTTCATTGACAGAGCGAAAAAGGAAGCAAGAGAGAAAGAGACAGAGAGAAAAATTGGGGAAAAAAATATGCCAAAAGTTGAAAAGTTTCGTTTTATTTTTAGCTGCTGCTGATGCTGCTTCTGATGCTGCTTCTGCTGCTGTTGTTGTGGTTGTGGCCGAAGCTGTGCTTTTGACGGCAAAAATACCCTATAACCAGGCGAAAGTGTGAGATAGCTTCGCTGGCAGGAGGTGGTATGTAGTATTGAATGTCAAATGGATAGAGCGCATTAAACTTAAATGAGTCAATAGATGTGTTTATATTCTATATATAGACTTATTGACTGACTGATAAAAAGATAGTTAGACTGGTCTTTTAATCAGGCAGGAGATGGTATGTACTGTTATTTATTTTTAGATAGAGAGCATTAAGCTTAACTGAACCTGAGTCAGTAAATATGTCTATATTATGTATAGACTGATTGACTGATAAATCAGATAGCCAAAATCTAAACGATGAGAAATCTTAGCTGGCAGGTGAATAAGTAAGAGTAAGTAATGTCATTCAATTTAAGTGGATAGAGAAAGAGATAGCTTAGCTGACAGGAGAATTATTAATGTAAGGACAGTCAATTCAAAGTATAAGAGCATAAACAATTAACTTAAACTGAGTATCTATATGTATATGTTTATGTAAACCTATAATATAAAGATATCGACGGCTTTTTCAATCAAGTCAAAGTCTAGATTAAGTAAAAAGCTTCGCTGGCAGGAGATACAAATCACGTTCAATCCATATAGATAGAGATAGGATAGAGATAAAAAAAAAAACTGAAATTGAGTTAATATGTGCAGTTAATGATCAATAGTCTTTATTCTAGTATATTTAATATAATAGACAAATATCTAGATAGTCACATTCCTTTTGCAGTCAAGACAAAGGCAAAGTCTAAGTTGACTGCGCCACATCCCATCTTCAGTTTTACCTCTACTTTACTCTACTCAACTCATTTACAGAATAACTTAAAGTCCATCATTTTTTTTACGCAAACACTTTCCATGCTGCAGTGTAAGCGTTAAAGCGTGCATTTGGACATAAACAACTTAACAGTCATTAAATTCGAGCCACCAAGCGATAAATGTCAATAGCACTGCCTGAAAAACTTTGCAGTTCACACACACATAAACACATACATACATACACAGACATACACACACACACCATCATATACACACATATATAAATACATATATGTATAAGCACTTGCACTTACACATGGTATTATGTATTGCAGTTAAAGTCCTTAACATATTGCGCATACGTCACGTTGACCCTCATTTTGTTGAAGCTGTTGCTGCTGCTGCTGCTGTTGGACACGTTGTTGTTGGCTTACAAATTGCAGTCACTTTTAACTGATGTTGAAAACAAATGGAATGCGACAACAGAATCATTCACATAAATCTCATTTGTCCACTTTAGTAGGCCAGGTTGCACAGCAGCTCCGATTCTTCGGCCTGGGCAAACGAAATTTGGATTTATGGGCCGCCCAATGATAAATTGAATTTCGCTCAAAATTAACTGTAAGCCAAAGTGAACGTGCTACAGCAGCAACAACAATAATAAAGACAACAGCAGCTGGCTGGAAGAAAAATGGTCGCAGCATATGCGGCCTATAAAATGTGACAAGCCAAGCAACCGCAAAAGGAAACGAACTACGTTTGTGGCTAGGCTAAAGACAACGGTGCGTATCTGTGTGTGTGTGTGTGTGTGTGTGTGACTGCCGCATCAAGTTTACTACTGGCAGCCTGGCAATGAAATTAGGACACAAGCTGTAGCCCATAGCCAGCGCCCTGGCCCAGCAATTGTCTAAGCATATTTGTCGTTTGATTGATTTATTTTGCCTTCTTCACACACACACACACACACACACACACACACACAAAAGACACAAAGCGCCAGATTTGTGCAGGCCAACAACACAAAACAGGCAGAAAGCAGCAGCAGGCCAACTGACTTGTGGCTCAATTGTGACAGACAGGCTTCACAAATACAACTTACCCACTAAATGGGCGACCCAGCGCTAAGGCGCTTTGTCAAATCAGAGCAGCCTAAGCACCTCACACGTAGCCTAGTCGCAGGCTACAGCTACATCAGCTCACCTGGCCTAGCCTGCTGCCTTGCCAGCCAGCTGCTCTTTATGACTATTTTATTTATTATGCAATCGTGAGCGAACTCATGGAAATGTCTTACAGTATTACATACTGTTCTAGACTTTATTTGAATATCTTAAATAAAATAAAGTTTTAGCTGTTTTCCTATTGAAATTCTAAAGACCGAATGTTGATATTGATTTTAAATAAAACTTGAGCGGAATTTGAGATATATTTTAAGTTCTAAGGCTATAAGCTTTAGAGTGCCTGAATTTTTATAGCTCATCGATATTTGTTTAATGAACTAGTTTCTTAGTATTTCTATTAGAGTTGTGCTTTAAAGCAATATGCATTTAATTTAACAATAAAAAATTATAAATTCCTCTATCTATTTTTAGGCATTCACCGTAGCTACATATAAACATCCTATCTCCTGCTGTTATCGCTGCTGACTTTCTAGAAATGTCTTTTCAATTTAACTAGAAATATCATGTCTGTATATTAACAGTTGATCTGAGAAGTTCATATGCTAAGATAAACAAATTTGTAGTAATTTAAGGCAGCATCAAACGACACCTAGAGGTCAAAACCTTTATATATAGAAAAGTTACCCCACCGCCGTCAGCTTTAGGAATTGCCAGGAAGTGGCAACGCTTTCCTAGGGTATCTCTGAGAATCGCCAGGAAGTGGCAAGGCTTTCGCAGGACTATCGCTGTCTTTGGTTTCCGGCTTTCGATAAGTGCAGACGTGATACAGATACAAATTTCATAAAATCAATAAAATCTGCGTAACGTAAACGAAACCAATAAATACAATAAGTGAAAAGCTTAAAATTTAAATGAAAAAAAAAAAAAAAAAAAAATTAAATTTAAAAATTTAAATTTAGAAGAGGCCTACAAACTTTTCAGTTTCAACAATTTCTATCTGAATAGAAATTCCTTCATAGTAAATTCCTTTCTTAACAAAGCAAAATTTTCCAGTATCAACAACTATTCAAGAACATTTGGCATTGCCAAAACTACTTTTAAAATTCATTGTCTTCCACTCTTGAACATACTTAGTTCATGGACTGCTCTAAAAGACACTCCTACAAGCTCAGCTCAGCTCAGCTATGCCAATGACATTAATATAAACCCAACGAAGGTTGCACCATAGTTTTAAAGTATCTGAATAGCAATTTATATATATCTATCTATATATGAACTTTATAGTTCTGCAGCTTGAGTTTTTATGGTCTCACTGCATAAGTATGCAAAGCTTAATAAATTACCATTTGTTTTTATGAGTTCACATAACAAAAGGTGAAAGGTGAGTGTCTAAACTGTTGCCTTTTCACTGAGATTGCGATTTTCCATAACTTAATCCGTTGCGAGCTTGGCTGAACTGTCAGGCAAGTGATGCTGACGACGGTGATGATGATGATGATGATGCTGTTCCTGCTGCTGCTGCTGCTGCTGCTGCTACTATTCCTGCTGATGGCATTAAAGTTGTGCCATTTGAGAGTCATTCAACTGCATTAAATATGCAAATGCGAAATGGCATCGTTTGGCATCGCACCTTTGACTCGGCGCTGGCTTTGTCTATTTTGGCTGACATTATCGAAATGCCAATCAATGGCAAACAAAAAAATTATATATATATATATATATAAAGAAAAGTTGTTTGCAACTGTCGAATGCAATTCTCGCTTCAACCGAACAACCCAAACCCAAAGCCAAAAATATTTAAATGGCAAATAAAGAAGCAGAAAATCAGGTCATTGAGAGAAAATGCTTCAGTTGCAATGCAGACAAAGGTAATATCTGGAGAGAAACGCGGCATATATATATAACTATATATATAGATATTCCATTTCTGATTAAAAATGCACAAAAAATAAATTTTGTGAAAGTTAAGACTTTGATGATAATAAAAATATACCCTATAATCGCTTACTGAGATATTTAAATATTGTTTCCTAATATCTGAAAAACTTTTCTATAAATATGATATAATAAAATGATATAAATTCCATTCATGATTAAAAATACACGAAAAATTCATTTTTTATTAAAGTTAAGAGTTGTATTTCAATAAAAATGTACCCTATATTCGAGATATTTAAATATTGTTTCCTAATTAAAATCCACGAAAACTTAATTTTCTATTAAGCTTTAGAGTTTGTATAATATTAAAATATATATAACTTCTCTTTAGATATAATATAATACTTAATATACGTTATAAGCAATTGTTTAATATATATACTATATGCGTATAGATCTTTAAGAGATGCGCCACTAAAATCTAAACAACAAATGCGAATGCATGCAGAGAGTGGGTTGGCGTGGGGTTTTACAAGGTGTACAGGTCTGTATACATTTTTTTTGGAAGTGGTGGGCGTGGCCGTGTCTATAAATTTAATTTTGCCGATTATGATTCTCTGATTGGTGGTTGAACTGCATTGTGCATTGGATTGGAAGATGAATTACAATAAAAAGTACTTAAGCATTTCATTTGTTGTGGGTGCACAGGAGCTGCGGTTGGATATAAAGGTTGAGCGTGTGTCTCTGTGTGTGTGTCTGTGTCTGTCTATATATATATATACACTTATATACCCATATATGTGTGGATTTAGCTTACCTGTTGAATAACAGGCCACAGCCGCGGCGCTGATGGCGTCGTTGTTATTGCCAATGCAGCCGCCATAGGAGAAATGATGGCTAGTCGAACCGGTGCCGGAGACAACGGCTATTTCGTCCAGCTCATGGCCCGGCGAGGTGCCAGCGGATACAAGCCGCGTCGACGATGTCGCCGAATTGCCCTGCGAATTTTTACGTCCACGTAGCGAGAGCACCAGTCTTTTGGCTGTGGACATGCCCACAGCACAGGATGCTTACCGCCGCCTGCCGCCTACAGCTACAGCCTGCCGGCTCCTCCCTCCGATTGGCGCTGTCAAAAGGCAGGTGAATTTGTTGTCGTCGTCGTCGTCGTTGTTGTTGTCGTTTTCGCTCAGGCTGCTCCACGGGCTACCATCGGCTGAACTGCAATAAGAAATTGAAATGGAAATGAGAAACTTTTATTTTATTTTTTTATTTTTCATTTTTATTTTTGTCGTTCAATATTTGCAAAAGCAGAAACGAAACTAAAGAACAGAGACTGCAATAAAATAAAGTTGTTTAATCAGAGATTGCCCGCAGTAGCAGATACCCTGTAGAAAATAGGAAAAATGTGAATGGCAAGCAATATATATGACAAAGAGAGAATGAGAAGAAAATACTAGAAAATTAATAAGAAAAGAGGGTACATATTAAAAAAGAAGAAAAGATATAGAACGGGAATGTGGGACAATGCGAAAAGGGAAATTAAAGCAAGTGAAAGGGAAAAATAACAAAAAGAAATATGATATGAAATAGAGCATGATTGTAGATAAATAAAGAGAAAGAGAGAAAAGAGAGAGAGAGAGTGAGTGCGTAATACACTGAAAATGAAGAGAGAAGCAAAACATAGACCCATAGAGAGAGAGAGAGAGAGAGAGAGAGAGAGAAGTACAGATACAAGGTAAGAAGAGAGCAGATAAAGTAAACTGTGAAAGCTTGCAAGCTGGAGACAGAGAGGGCAGGAATATAAGATTGTGAGAGCGAGAGAAGGAAAAGAAGAGAGAGATAGGACGGTAGACTGGGTATACTGAAAGATATATATATATATATTCTAGAAGATAGAAAGAGAGCAGCAAACATAGATTGAGAGAAGGATAGAAAGGAATACTGCGATATTGTAGAGCCTAAGAGAGAGCACCAAAGGTTGACTGAAAGAGAGGGAGAAGAAAATAGAGAAAGTTCCGAAAACATTGACTGAGGGGGAAGGCTGAAATATGCCGATTTAAACAGATGGGGACAGAAAACAGAGAAAGATATATAATAGAACTGAAAGAGAAGGCATCAAATAATTTAGAAATGAATTTAAGTAGAGGAAAGCTGTCAATTGCAATGATACAAAAACGCTTAGAAAGGTAACACTTTAAGTGAGGAACAAAGACATAACCTGATCTAATATACATAGTATAATAATATATATTAATGCACACATGAACACACACATTTGCTCTTGAATTCGTATAATTTGTTAAATCATATTCCAATTGACTTAGCTGTTGATCAACAATGCTTCTTGCTACTGTTGCTGTTGCTGCCTGATGCCTGGTGACTGCTGCCTGCAGAATATCTTAATATAACCATTACATTCATTTAATGGGCACTTGGTATAATACAACACTGGCTACCAACACTGCTATTTATAACCTTAATAATTTAGCCGGAGCTTCAAAGAAATATGTTAATCTTGAACGAGCGTCGACTGAGCTTGGAATTTTCATTTTAATGCGCCGCCAGAGTGGGGACATGATGTTAAAATACACTCTGCAAGTGTATATGTGTATCTGTGTGTGTGTGTATGTGTGTGTATCTGTATGAGTATGTCGAGTGTCAGTGAACAGAACAATCTTAAATTATGCAAATGCTTGCAATCAACGCTTAAGCAATGCCAACAACAGCAACAGCAACAACGACAACAATGAAAAGTATAAAATAAAGTAGAAACAAAAAAAAAAATGGCACACAAAATGATTGCGACATGAAAAATATGCCCGCAATATTAGCATACAACGGCATTGTATTGAGAGCATCCCAGTTGGGCAATGGGCGGGGGCGTGGCACGTGCTATACACGCGAATGCGGAGCAAAAGCCGCTTAGGCAACAACAACAAAAACAACAACGAAACAACAACAAGCTAAAATAGGCAACAAATGCGAATACCCAAAAGAATGGGCACAAAAGGAGTAGTCTAGTCAAGGGACTGCACGACTAGAAGATACCCTTACCGCATACACGAAAATGCCTACAAACTGTATATACTTTAGTATAAGTTTTATATTTAGTATAATGAATGAAGCACTTTAAGATGTTATCTCTTAAATAAAGCCAACTTCTTATGAAGTTACCCAGATGGATAACTAAAGACATACGTACAGTTAAACAAAAGACATGCCACAGATTATCTACGCTGTGCATCCTCAGCAATAATATATATATACTCTATAGACTCTAACATATATACATAAATTATGATATTCTACTCTTCCACGCCTCCTTCTACCCGTCACATACAACGCTGCGAATACATAATATCCTACATTCCAATTTTTAATAAGTTTAGGGCATCCGCAAAGAAAAAAAAAGGAAAAGGCAACAACCACCACCACAACAACAACAACAAAAACTGTCACTCAGTCAGTCACTGCCTTATCAATTTAATATTTAATAAGCCGTGGCTGGCATCTAGAAATACCCCAAAATATATTCAGTTGAGTGTAAAGTTGATAACCCAGTCAAATGCTAAGACGGTCGGGTGGTTGCTTTTCGATTTTCAATTCCGATAACGATTACTATTACGATTATTTCCATAAGCATAAACAAGACCCAAAGTCAAACCGCACTTTGTATTAAATATTATTAAAATATCTATGGATATACATATTTATATATGTATGTATGTGTGTTTGTATTAGCTTTTAGGCTCGCTAGACTTTAAAGTCCCATATAAATGACAAACACGCACACATGCACACATACACACACAAACACACACACTCGCACACACACACATCTGCGACTTGACAGTTGTACGTGACGCATAACAAATTTGAGGGATTTGTTGCACTTTGATTGAATGTTCGCTGGCGCCGCAAAGCTAAATATGATTTATGTGCCACGCACACACACACACACCCATAAACTCCGTCACACAACCACACACATACACATCTAACTTATCTAATTTGTCAGCATGACAAAAAGAGAAAATAAGAAAAAATTTATTGCAATTATTAAAATTTTTGTTTTCGATTACGCAAAGGCGACAAAAGAAAAAAGATGACAGATAAAACAAAAAGCAAAAAAACAAAAAAGAGGAGAAGAGAATATTAAGCTACAACAAAAAGTTGTGCAGACACAGGCGCTCTGTCAAGCTTTCTGGCTGGATTTGTTTAGCCAGGTTGGCTCTGCGTTCCGGCCAAAGCCAAAAGGCAATCAAGTGTTGCCAAAAACTATGCAAACATGAAAATTGCCAAAACGCTACCCAAACCAGATTTCAAATACAAACCCAAAGCCAAGCACCGAGTGAGACGGAGCAGGTGAGTGACAGAGAGAGAGAGAGAGGGAGAAAGCAAGAGAGAGAGGGAGTTGAAGCTGCAGCGAGGTGAGAGAGCAGCAGATTGCGGACAATTGTTTGCGTTGTGCAAGTGTCAACAGCATTTGCAATTCCGTTAAATTTTTACCTCTTTGGGGTTTTGTCAACGCTTCGCTTGGCAACTGTTGTTGTGATACCCTGTTATTGACAGGCAGCTTGAGCTAGGTGTATTGTTGAGAATTGTAAGGGTTTTTTGATTTATCCAAAATCTATTTATATGTCAGGTGAGTTTGTAAGGACAAAATAATTGCTATGAAATTTGGCCATAATATATAGAGGTATTTTATATATATATAAGTATATACCAAATAATTATGTAAGATATATTATTTACTTAACGCAAATTGAACTCGTCAATCGAATGACATTTTCAATAAGTTATTGTTAGTAACTTGTAAATCCTAAAATGTAATACTAAATAACTAAACACATTAAAGTAATTTTTAAAAAATTAAGGGCTATTTAGAAGCTTTATAATGAAAATAACAAAAATGATACATAATAAAAAATAATTAATAAAGAAAAGTATATTATTAATTTAACATAATATTTTTAAGAAGTTTGTTGAAAATATTATATTTGATAACAAAATTTTAATTAGAATTTTATTAAATTATTCATAAAGAATTTAAATATAAATAAATAAATAAATATAAATAAATAAAACAAACACAATAAAACAAATCAACTTTAAATAATTAATATTAAATATATGAAAAATATATATTTTAAATAATAATATATTAAAAGTATATTAACGGCCAACAAAATTTTTTGCATTCGAAAAAAAGAAACAATATTTTAATTTAAATAATTTTTTATTCAATCTATTCAAAAAATTAAATGAATAAAAAATAATATAAAAAAATCTGTAAAAGATTTTGTATATAAAAAAAAATTAAATTAAAAATTGTAGTAGCAATTAAATTCTTTAAAATTAAAAAAATTCATTTTTAAATTTAAATACTTTCTATGCAATAATTTATGTTATCATCAAAATTTATGTGCTCTATAATTTATCTAATCATGCGAACACTGGGCATTCGTTCATAAAAGCTGTGTAAAATTTACAATTTTATTATTACATATTTTGTATGCATTGTCTATGCTTGAATGAGAAAGTATAGTAATTTACCTATCTCTCTCTCTTTTTTATTTTTATACATATATATATTTTGAATAAATTAAAAATTCCAAAGAGAAATACTTATATTTATTTCAATATGCATTTCAATTGTGAGTTTAGTCAATATTATGACAATTGCAATGCTTATTTGAAGAATAGAGACAAAGATAGATACAGATAGAGGGAGGGAGATAGAGATAGAGAGCAAGAGTGAAACAGAAGCGAGTAGAACAATTTTTGCTGTTATGCAAATTTGCAAACGCAAACGCATTTCAATTTAACAATTTCCACTCGCTGACAGTATTTGAATTTGCGATATGCTTTTGCTCTGGGCATGATTCATTATCATTTCGCTCTGGATTCGGGATTCTGGATTCAGTTCAGCATTGAGCATTCGTCGAGTTGAGCGAAATGGAACTTGGCACTTGGCTAATTAAAGCCTTATGTATACGCAATGCGATACCGCCAGCGCGGAGACAACAGGACAGCAGACAGCTCAAAAATGATGGTCAGCATTTGTCCATCTCGCATGGCAGCGAACTAAAAAATGAATCGCCATCAATCTCGCGCTGACATTAGCAGCGACAGCACCGAAGAGCGATGGTGACCATGGAGTGCAAAGCAAGAAAAACGAACCAAACGAACGTACGACAAAAAAAAAATACACAGAAGCAGGCAACTAATTACAAAGCTGTTGACAGTACCTCAGCGTCAAGCGAAAAGGAGTTTACGGGCACAGCAGATAGCGGACAATGGGGTTCGGTTTCGCCTTGCTTGCCCAGATTAGGGTTCTGATATCCTATCCTCTCTGGCCAAAAGCTAACCAAAAAAAGGCAACGCAACACGCTTAAGCAGCGCCTGAGTTATGTGTACTTGATAGGGCAATACCCTGTAAGCTGTGACAGATGACATCTTATTATATATTGTTATAATGGTTTTAATAGGTGTGTTAATGAGGTGGCTGGAGTGATATTGCTATGATTTAAGGCAGATATAATTATGAGTTATGAAAAGTCTTCAAGGAAGTGAAAGAAAAAGAAATAAAAAGAGAGTGCTTAAGGGATTAAATTAAATAAAATTAAGATGGTATAAGTGTAATAAAGTATATGTAAATAGAGCAAATATAAGAGTATAACATATAGTGATACGTTTAGTTTAACTTAAATATAAGCAGTTCAGTATATGTAAGTCTAGTATATAAGTTTAGTATATGAGAGTCAGCCATAAAAATATATAATGTTATGTAGTACAAATTAAGTAAAGTATAAACAAGTTGTTGGAATAAAGTAAAAAAGACTAAAGTAAAATAGACTCAAAAATTTTTAGTAAAAATACAATAAGTATGTGGAAATAAGTAAAGCCTAATTGAAGTATAAAAAATCTATTAATATAGACTATTAATTCAAAGAGAGCATAAGAATAATAAGTATACGCAGAGTATACGAAGAAGGCAATTTGGCTGAATGCCAGTGTGTATTATAGTGTATTAAAAGTGGATTATATCAAGTGTATTATAAGTGGAATTATATATTATCTAATGCTATTAATTTTTTATATATATAACAACTATAAAAATTTATGTATAGAGTATATTATTTATATTATTTATTGTTTAACTATCACAAACTAAAGAGTTTACAGATTATTGCTCAGCTCAATTCAGACAGCAAAGGCTGCTTAGTCACTACCAGACATTATACTCACTATCTAAATCCCTAATTTCTACAGGGTATACAGATAAATAAAAACCGTAACCAGATTATGCCAAATGCGCGCGCATTTGTCAGCTAAATGTGACAGCATCAAATGGCAGCCGGACAACTGGTCCAAGGACAGCTGGAATCACAGCCCACACAACACTTAGCACTGAGCAAACTAATTGCATTTTCAAATCTAAGCTGATTAAAATTAAACTCTTTGTTTACTTTGAAAATTTCACTAAGGTGCTCTGGAAATACTAGCCTCTATTGATTTTAAGTAATTGGAAATATAATTCACTGCTCTCATATTTTAAGCTGAATGAAATTGGATAACAAATGTGCTGATAGGCCATGATTTATGGCCTGCCCAAAAGTTGATGATAAATGAAATATTCGCTTCCATTTAATATATTCAATAAAATTCGCATTTAACAGATTAATAAATAGGTAAAGCTGCTCTCATTCAATGAAAACATGCATATATTTGAATTTTAATAAGCGCAAAATTTATTTGAAATGTGGAATAACTTAATGCTGACATGGACAGTAAATGATTCAGATTTTATTTTAATTAAATTAAAATCGATCAAAAGTTTCTGCTGACCACAAATGGAATTGTTATTCATAGAGTCTTAAAGGCTTAAGTTTAGTTTACCATTTCGTGAACAATTTACCTAACAAGCGATTCTAATGAAAATTTAATGATAATTCATAGTAGTTGAGCTCTCAACTCTCAATTTATTTGTTTTTAGACAAATTTCTGATTGCATGAAATTTTTAGTTGAACTCTTAGTGTTTTTATATAAAATGAATTATTATAAAATTGTTAGGATTGCTACACAGCTCTTAGTTTAGAATCAAACATTAAAGACTACACATAGTTCGCTATCAGATCATAACTGTTTTCAATCAACAAACATCTTTAACTTTCTTTAATAATCGATTTTTAAAGACTTCCTTTGAAAATAAAATGTTATAAAGATATAATGAAAACTCTTAATAATATAAAACTTCGAATTTAAAGCGGATAACATTTTTCGATAACTTCATTTCAGCAGCAGAGTATTATCGATAACTTATTTTATAGATTTTAGTAGACTCAATTAAGAATGTGATTTGGTTGTAATATCATAAGCTGCGAATTTGGGATGATACTACTTTTCGAAACCTTCATTTTAGTAGCTAAGTGTCATATCGAATCGATAACAATATCAATATAAATGATTAAGTAGTAGATGAAGATTTTCTTTAAAAGGACCATCAGCTTATAGACTTATCTAGAAATACATATATATAACCTGAATGCCATTTCCCCAAAAACATTTCCACATTTCTCACCCATTGTTTAAGATCGCTTTAATTGTCGCTGAACTGAGCTCTGTGTATATAAACATGCATATATTTAGTTAAGGGCTTTGCAGGTGTGCGCTTCATCAGCTTCCTCTTGTCTTTTGTGTTTTCCAGGTAAATAAAAATCAAATTAAAAGCACTTAAACCTTTTTTTTTCCATCTCGTTTTTTGTTGGGTTCAGGCTCCCGCATTGTTACGCTTTACGTTATTTATTGAAGCGATTCATATTGATGGCTGTCGGAGCAGCAGGGCTGTGTTTGGCTGTGCCACGCCCACCTTGCGAAAATGCAAATTGCAGAATACAAAATGCAAATAAACATAAATGGAGCCAACCGCGGCTGCAATACGGTTAACAGTGCCCGCCACCCTGAAACAAACAGAATGATCTAATGGAGAGTGCTCGACTGGCAAATACCCTGAATTACCAACTATTTTATTACATAGTTTAAAAACTCCTCTTGAAAATATATATTTACTTTTTTAGTTTTTACTTGTTGGTGCTAGTTACAAAAACATTTGCTAATGGTCTTTTGATTACAAAAATTGCCATGCTGCAACACAGCGTGTTGCATGTGGCAGCTAACTGATGACCTGTCTCGCACCTATAATAATTGTTTTGTTTTGAATTTTTGTTGAATTTCAGCAATATTTCTACATGTGCAACAACAACAATTGCCATTGTTGTGGCAGCAGCTGTTGCCACCACATTGTTGCTTTGGCTGGCAGCGCAAATATTTAATTGTGCTTAGCTTTTATTTTATTTTGTTTTGTTTTGTTTTGTTAATTCTATTACACTCACCATTTTCCGCCCTTTACACGTCACACCCACAAACACACACACACACACACCTACACGCAACATGTTTGGACAGCCACAGATGCATCACCTGCAGCAGCTCCAGCGACCTCGCTCTGCCTGTGGCTTTGCCACACAACAACTAACCCAACTAGCCAGCACCCTAATGTAGCAAACAGACACACATACAACATTCCTCAGCAAACTCCCTCTAACTCTCTGCCTCCCTCTCACTCTCTCTCTCTCTCTCCTTCACTCTCTTCCTCGCTAATACTATTCTTGACTGTGCTCTCTTTTTGACGCCATCTCGTATGCCGATTCGCTTAGAGTACCTCTGACTGGCAAATGTTGCGCACGAGCTGCAATTTATAACTGCACATACGTGCATACTGCAATCTTGCCACGCCTCCCACCGCACCTTCCACTTCTACTCTCTTTTTTTTTTTTTAGCAGCAGCAGCAGCAGCAGCCCACTTTCCAGCACAACGCCAGCAGCACATAAACATTTTTGTTAGCTGCGCTTTAGCTGCACACACACGCTGCTGCTTCGCTTTTGTGCCGAGGTGCCAGCGTCCGCGTTCGCGTCCTGCTGCATGTCCTGGCCTGAGACCCGGACTACTGCTGCTATTATAGTTTTTGTGATCCGCCGAAGCGCAAATAAACAAAAGGTTCGCTTCGTGCAAAAAGCAAAACAAAATGAAATACAACTACGAGCGACGTCAAGAACAATAAAGAAAAAATATAACAAAAATAAACAAAAACATGGCATAAATATGCAAAGAATGTGGGCATGTACGACTGCTAGAGAGCTATGCTGCCTTTGCAGCAGTTTGAAATTGAAACTTGCTGCAAAGAGAAAACATTTCAAAACTATTCAAATCGGAATCTGAACATTATATACGACAGAGATCCAATACAAAGGCATATCGAAATTCTTTTATCGACAATGAAATGCAATACAAAACTTTTGACAGAGCTCAGCTGTAAGGTAAATATACATAACTTGTGCCATATGAGTTTTTTTTTATTATTTAAGCAAAGTTCTGAATACATATCACGTTTTGCTTATGAAAATATATAAGTTTCGAAATATTTTCAATTGTCAGAGAGCAAAACATGTAATCTTACTACTTAGTCACAATAAATTGTAATATGTATTATAAAGAGTGCATAAAATAAATAAAAAAATAAATTTTTAATAAATATGCATATTGTACATGTATTGTATTCCAATGAAACTAAACTGGAACTGAAAAGAAAAAAAAAGAAAAAAAGGTTTCTACCAAAACCTAGAGTCTAAATAAATCTCACTAGAGAAATCCTACTCGAAATGTCCACAGAGAATAATAGAACTACGGAAATATTATTGCTAACAGCATATATATGATACATCTCTTCCGAAAATGCGCCTCTTCTGCTGCTTCCTATGATATCATAGACTTCACATAATAATCTATATTAATTAGCATCTCTTGTCTAGCAAAAATCTTTTGTTTAGGCCATCATCAATACATCTTTAGAACTTCAGAGCTCATACAACCCCTTTGCCAACTCGCACAGGGTATTACAAAAGGCAACAAAGTGCGGGTAACGGGCAGCATAGCGTCAGTTGCAGCTATAAAAGTGCTTGAACAGTGGATAAGGGGCATCAGCAGGAGTAGCAGCAGCAACAGCAACAGCAGCAGTATCAGCCAGAGCAGGAAGGGGTCAACACTTGCAGCTGGCAACAAATTTGCTGTCGCAGGCTAAATATATATGCTATCCAGAGGCAGCTTTAGGCATAGGCCACCAGCCAGCCAGGGAACCTAGGCAACCAGACAGCATCCATGTGGCATGCAGCTGGGAAAAATGTAGACTCTTGCCGGCAGAGCAACAGAGATAGAGAGAGAGATTATTAATCAATGGTTGGACTTTTGAGAGCAGTCAACTAAAGAGATTTGTTAGGTTTGCCATAAGAGCCACCATAATCAAGCAGCGCTCGTTGCGTTGCGTTGCATTGCGTGGCAAACGCACTTGGTTTGGCTTTGCTGCACGTTGCCAATTTAAGTGGCTAAACGCTGGCAGCAGAGCCGCCAGCTCTGGGGGCGCTTTCGGTTTGTCATGTGCTGCTGCTGCCGTTGGCTTAATTGAATGCGAAATTAACTGCCAAGGCGCAGGCAAGAGCTTACACATGGACTTGCTTTTGCAATTGCTTTTGCATAATTGAAAATTGCTTAAAGTTTTGCTAATTAAGTTGCATTTCAACGCAAAACGCACAACAAACTAATTTTCCCATCAACTTTTGACGTCAAACAGCATGAAAAATTCTATTTGCGTGGGAGTGAATGTGTAAATGTATGTGTGTAGTTGTGTGTATGTGTGTGTGTATGTTGATGGGTGCTATGAATTTTATCAGCATGTGCATAGTCTGTGCCTTAACTCTCTGTCTCTCTGTCTCTCTCTCTCTTTCTCCCTCTCTCTCTCTTTTCATGTGTGTGTAATGGCAGCTGTTGTCTGCTTTTGACAGCTGCCTCTGATCGTTTTGGCCATGCTTCGCCCCGCCAGCTGTCAGGCGTGTCAAAACAATTGTCATTCATTCCCAGCTTGTCTGTGGCTCATTCACATCTCCACTTCCCATTGCCATTTCTATTTCCAGTCACCACTCCAGCTCCATACATATATATATGGCTTGCAATTATGGCCCAGTGACATGTGTTAACAGCACAGTCAACCAGCTAGCCAGGCAACCAGCCAGCCAGCCAGCCAGCCAGCCAGGCAGTCATTCAACTGGGGACTCATTGCAATGCGCTCTCAACATTTCCGCACAGTTATTTTGCCCATTTCCTGTTGCCTTGGCTTTCAGGCCGACGCCGTCGCCGACGCTACACATTTTGCCACGTTGCGTATACGACGCGTTTTACCGCGCCTGAAATCAATATCAATGGCTGTGCGCAAATGCTGTTAGCTTCGGTTAGGGCTTGCTCCCCTGTTGTCGCCTTGATTACTCCTGTCATATTATTTTCACACTTGAAATGTTCCATATCGATCTGCACTGTGTTGGTCATTATCAATGCTGACCATTGTGTGTGTGTGTGTGGGCGAATGAGTGTGTGGGTGTGTGGAAAAGAGAGTGTGCGTGAGTGTGTGTGTGTGGCTGTGTGTGTGGCACTTGGCTGTCACTTTACATGCTTCTGTTCAGCCGTGTGGCTTTTCTAATATCCTGGCATCCGCTGTCACTGTCATTGCGCTCCGTAACCCATACAAGCCACCCACCAATTGGATTCAGTTGACGCATTTATATACCCTGTACTTTTTGATAAAAGGTTGAGAATGTCCTCAAGAGGTTCTCTGACTTGCCATAATAAACATAAATCCAACACCAAGTCCTAGTAAACAAGGTGAAATAAATCAGTCTATATCCATTTAAATTTCACGAAAAAATAGTAAGATTATCCTTTCTTACATTAAAGTTTTATTTACAAAAGTTTTCCTGCACTAAATTGATAATTATCGAAATGAAAGTCATATTAAACTGATAATTATCGAACTGAAAGTATATATATATATATTCTTTCAAATTTTTTTATAGTTAAGATTAAGATTTCATGTGTGCAACACTATAAAGCTCAATTGAATTTTTTTTTAGAGACATTTTCAATCGAAGAAGTAGAATTTGTATAGTTTATCAGACAGGATTATCAACTAAATACGCTAATGATTTTATATTATGTGTGGAGGCTAAAAATAGAAAAAATTAATATAAGTACATATAAATTGTACTTAATATAAGAGTTACTTTTATTTGTATATACCATTAGACAGGATTATCAACTAATGATTTAATAGTATATGTGGAGACTAAGAATAGAACAAATTAATATAAGTATACTCTTTATAAAAAGTATTAAGAATTTTTTTTTTTTAGCTACACTTCAACAGTCTAAGAACTAGAATTTGTTTATGTTATTAGTCAGGACTATAAAGATTTAATGGTATTAAAAAAACTAAACACAGAGCAATTTTATATTTAAAACATATTTTATAGAGCAAAAAAAATTAATAAAATACTTTAAGCAAACTACCGCTAGTCTAGTCTATCCTAACTAGTCACAGAACTTGTTCCCAACTTAAATTTATAGAGGTATATATTTGACAAACAATAACAAATACTTTACTGGATATCTGCTAGTCTAGTCTAGCCCAACTACTCACACGCCTGCTTGTTTCAATTCCCAGCCAACTACCGCTTGAGTCTTCAGGCGTTGCTGTCTGACCACCACATGGCGTGGGTAATTGATGCTGTATCGAGTTAGTGTGTGTGCCACTGAGTGTGTGTGTGTGAGTGTGTTCCTATGTGTGTGTGTTGATAGTGTGTGAAAACTGTTGGGCAACTGGTTATCAATTTTCGCCTGGCGCACATGTTGGCCATAATTTGCAAGTGTGCGCGCTTTTTATGAGCTATCGTTTGGCGTCGGCTTGGCTTAAGCGAACTCTGACTTGCCATAATAACCATAAATCCAACACCAAGTCCTAGTAAACAACGACTTAAAATTTCACATCATTTTTTTACAAACAAAAAAAAAACAAACAAATACATACACATATTTATATACATGAATTTCTAATGAAAATGCAGTTTCCACTTAAAATAATACTACCTATGGTTGGCGCTTTCATTGTATTGGTAAGGCTGTCTCTTTGACTTCTCCTATCTGCTGCTCTCCCTCTCTCTCTCTCTCTCTCTCTCTCTCTCTATGTTTCTCACACAGAATCTCTGCCCGCCCGCAGAATAGTTTGCCCTGCAGTTGGGCCAGATCAATAAGTTTACCCCTCACGGACTCTGTAAAGGAGTCCACGTCATCTAATGGCTTAAGAGCTGTGACGAATGCTGTAGAGGCTGTCACTGTGCCCATGGATCACATTCGACGACGCAGAGAGATGTCGTGCCAAATCGCTCTAACCGATGTCAACATTTTACATATGCCCTGCGACATGGATCTGCCGAATCTGCACAAATATATCGAGATGTTGCCCAATCAATGCATTTGCGCCTATAACAGGCGCTTTCATTCCGAGCAGGAATATCGCAGCTTTAAAATCTTGCAGCTCGAGAGTTTCTTCTTTGGCCAATATGCGGAGCGTATCAAACGCTTCGAACTGGATCCACATCAATTCGACTACAGAGGCTGATTCCAACCAAACCAATACACAAAAACTGTTAGTCATGGCCTAGTGCAAGAGATATTAATGTGATCTAATATTGATTTACCGTAGATCAGAAGTATTGTAACAAATTGCAAATTCTTGTATGCAGCGTATCGAAATTTTATACACATCAAGTATAATAATTATATACGTTTTTGTAACTAAGTTTTGTAACTAAAGTTTAAGCTCGATTTATATACTACTTTATGAAGTGTTTCTTCTCTCTGATATAGACCGACTAAATTCAAAGGGATTTTATTGTAATGTCTGAATGTCTGAATTATATAAAAATATATATCAAATTTTATATCAATATAAATCAAATACCAAAATTACGAATAAAAAATTGTTAAAATATATAAGTCTAAATAAAGTAAATATCAAAGAGGAAGACTAAGTTTTGATATATAAAAATACATATTTAATAATAATAAAAGAAAATATATATATAAAATATATGAAAAATATATTTACAAATTTATCTAACTATAGTTATATAAAAAAGAGATATAAAGATTTAATAATAAAATTTAGTAAAAATTATTAAAAAATATAAATATATATTATTTATGCCTGCAATTATAACCACTAACAAACAGGAACACTAATATATGATATAACAAAATATATAATTAATAATATTAAAAGATGTATATATAAATTATACAAAAATTTAATAATAAAATGAGGTATAAATTATTAAAGTATATACATATATATTATATATTATATAAGCCTGCAATAGCCAAAAGGAAGATTTCAAATGAATTGATAAATTTATTAGGAATAAATCAAAAGCAATTCAAAAGCTAATTGAATATACTATTCATTAATATTTGAATAAAAGCTAATATAACCAAGGGGCTGACTGAGATAAAATCATGTGAATTCACAAGAATATTCATTAAAATTTGTACACTGAAGCATTGATTCAATTTCAGACTGATTTAGATTAAATTCAAACTTACATCTAAATTTAGAATTTTCCACTGAATCCAAACCAAAGATGAGTTTTATAAAAGATAACATCAACTCTCATATATGTATATATTATATATATATATATAAATTGATGCTCATTTTTTCCAGCTGTCTTAAAATCAATTTAAATTGTCTGCTGGCATCTTAAATTTTAATCACTTCACAAAAGATTGCATTTGGCTGAGCTTAAGGCTTTAGGCTGTGGATTTTGGCACCTCAACGTTGTTGATGGACAATAATCAATCAAATTTTGTATTGGGCCAAATTACATTTAGCCAAACAGTGCGAGGGTCGACAGCCAAGAGCCGAGAGCTAAGAACTGAGAGCGTGGCAGTGCAAATAAGGTGTTACGCTTAAGTGATTCGGTGAGCAAGTGCCGACCGATTTTATCTCTGCCAATTCGCATAACATTTGTGTAATTTGTAATTTCGTGGATCATCAATCAGCGCCTCGTCTGTCGGCCAGCTGTCGTAGCATTGATTTATCGATGAGCTGCCCTTATATATATTGTATATCAGTATATACCTCTATATGTATGTATATCAATTTATATATGTGGGTAACTAGAAACCAAGTACTTATTCAATCTAATTAGAGGCATTTGCAGCCACGCCCCATTGCAGCTGTGCACACGTTTTGCAGTTGAGACCAGGCGAGCCATGAAAAATGTTGCCTTTATGGCGTCTTCCTGCATCCGGTTTCCGGCCAAAAGCCAAGTCTCATTCTCCCTCTCCCTTATCTCTCTGATATATTTATCTTGCTCTGTGTTTTGGCTTTGTCGCTGGCAACATAAATTACACTGGAACTAGTCTCTTCGCTCTGGTCGCCTGCCAACTTTCGCCTTGTCCGGCGCATATTTAATTGTGCATTACGATTATTTTTACATAACTGTAAAACTGATTTATGCATACCGAGCTCTACATTTTCATTACAGATTTCCTCTACTTCTATTTTTTATTAAAATTCTTTGGCAAAAAAAAAAAAAAAACTAAACTAAATAAATGCGTACATCAAATAAGTATTTCAATTTGAGTTTTAGCAAAGCTAAATGAGGAGCTTTAAAACCCCATTGATCAACTACAGCAATACCCTACAAAAAATACGTTCTAACTTAGGCTACGTTGAGCCAACTTAAGCTTCTAGAAATTTCGAATATTTTTAATAAATATTTTAATCAAGCCTTGGCCTTGGCTTCTTGATTGCTAAGGAAAATAAAAACAACGGCATAAAAACAAATAAAAAATTATGTTTTTATTTTACGCGCGCGCGCAGAAAAAAAAAAAAAAAAAAAAAAACTTGTGAAGAACTTTGATAAATTTTATGAGGTTTCCTCCCATTGGGCATACCTTCAAACTAATTTGGTACAGGGCATAATGATTGTCTCTCTCTAGGTATTCCTTTCTTTCTGCTGTTTTTTTTTTTTTTCTTTTTTTTGGGCACCAGACTTGAGGCTGCTGGCAACTTTTCCACATGAACAGAGTGAAAAGTTGAAATTGAGTTTTGTTAATGCAGAAACACACACTCACACACACACACATACGCACACGCACACACACGCACACATGCTGGACGATAGCACAAAGCAGAAGAAGAAGAAGAAGAAGCACAAGCAGCAACAGCAACAGCACCGATGTCGTAAAAACCGAGCAAACGCCAAGACAGACGCCAGGCAACAACTCCCAGTGGCAAAGTTTTTTGGCGCAGTCAACAACAACAAAAAGGAGCTGTGGGGCCTAGCCCAGGGATTTGAGGCGGGCTCGAAACGACTGAGGAGAGATGAGAGGGGGACTGAGCAACAGAAAATGCCGCATGGCTGTTGACGACGCAAAATTCACAGGCGCAAAGCGAAGAGGTGCGACAGACAGACATATACATAGAGCAGATACTAGACTGAGAGAGAGAGGGAGAGGGAGAGTGAGGGAGCGAGACAGACAGAGGCTGAGTGCAAGCGAGAGTGAGAGGCATTTCAAATTTTAATGTCTTTGCAATAAAATTATTTACTCAGCTCGGTTCGTTGACTGCTGGCCAGCAGCAGCTACCTCAACTTATCAGCCACTATGGCCACGACTCCTGCTGCTGGCCAAGTTAAAAGCACTATGCAGTTGAGCCTGAAAGCCAGAAATGCGGGCCAAAATTTCAGAAGATGCTGTGACTACTGTTGCTGCTGCTCCAGCTACGTTTTAATTAATATTAAATTACAAATTACAAATCAAATGCAGCGGTAGCAAAGGCAGAAGAAACGAAAGTGAAGCAGAGAGGCAGAGAATTTATTTGTGGCAGCAGCAACATTTGTGAATGCTTCATTCATTCAGTTACCAAAAAATAATTTTGTATCATTAAAATTTTAAGGGAATTTATGCGCCTTGCCTTGGCTCCTCTACATATCCCTGTTGCTCTGCTCTGCTTCGTCTCGGACACGTCAATTTCTATGCAAAGCTCGTTTGTTTGCCTTTTATTTTAGTTGTGCTTCCTTTCTTTCTTTACTTTTTTTTTTATCTTGCTGTATTTTTGCTCCCCCTCAAAGGAATGTAGGCAGCCTGGTCAGCTACAGCTACAGCTACAGCTTCAGCTCCAACTCCAGCTCCCAGCTGCCAATGCCTGCTCGAGCTTCTCTTTTTGGATTTTATTTATTTATTTCCGGAAACGTGCTCTGGAGGATTTTCTAAGCATACTTGAGCGCCAGCAACAAACTCCCAATGGCGCAGCGCTTAGTTAGCATACACACAAATACAAGCACACACACACACACAGGCACACACAAGCACACACGCACACTGAGAGAGACAGAGACAGACAGCTTGAGAGTGAGGAAACGTAGCAACAATCAGCCGCGTCCGCTTTTCATGTAGTTCATTAAGTTTTTCGCGTGCTCATCCATTTGCCTGTTCAATGCGCGTGTTTTTGGCTCATAAATACCCTGTAGAAAGTATATGGGGTATATTAAGAACTTCTCTAATTTTGTACCTATAATTGTCTATAAAACTAAGTTAGTTTCTAAGTATTATTGGACTTATTTATGCCCTGTTATACCCTGTAAAGCAGTAAAGAGAGCAATATGAAGCCTAAACACTAATTAAAAGTTTTAATAACTATATATCGAAATATATACAATGAAGCTAATTTGGAATTGAATAATAAAAAAATTATATACTTATTTAATTTAGTAGTAAAATAAAAAATAAATTAATAAATAAATAATAATTAAATTATATATTTATTAAATTTAGTAATAAAATACTAAATAAAATTGTAAAAAAAAAAAAAAAAATTGTATTAATTTAATTTGTTTATAAATTTTATATATATCTACAGCTATAAGAACTTTTATTTAATTCATTCCCGAAATATCTTTCAAAACTTTGCTACAAATTCAATTTGATTTATAATCCTTTGAATATATCTACAATATATTTGCGTATCTGCACAATCATCTCAACAAATTCGTTTATTCCTTTTCTAAATTAATATAAAGCTCAGCGCTTAGGTCGTACAAATGGCAGCAGCGGCAACAATTTCCAGTTACTTGTCTCTTCAATGCCAAAGAGTCCCAGTAGACCATGTTTGCCACGCCTACCGCCGCCCCCTGCCCCAAACTTTCACCTCCTACTACTCGCTTCCTCCCACTACTCGCTCGCCTTCTCCTTCTCCTCCTTCCCTCTCCTTGCTCACCTCTTCACCAAGTTCTTTGCGTGTGTCCCAGGCGTCAATTGCCAGGCTGGTTTTCTATGCTCTTTGGCCCCTGGTCGAAATTCGTGATGAACATTGACCGAGCCGCCACCGCCGACGCCTAATGAAAAAACAATAAAAATTTTGCGCTTTTCTGCTTTCCCAAGTGGCTGTGAAATTTTGATGACTTTGTCAGCTAACCGGGAAAATGGCCAAAAAATAATATATATATATATATATAAGTGAAAGAAAGAAAAACTTATAGCCCAAATGGACACGCAGCTTTTTAATGCCTCTTCTGCTTCTTCCACTTCTACTTCATCTTGTGCTGCGCCCTCTAAAAAGATGCCTTCAAGTGATGCCAGCTGCTGCTGCTACTGCTGCTCTTGAGTTTAGTTTACAATAATTAAGCTCACAGCTCTTGAACAATGCCCATGAAATGCTTGAAACATTTTAGAGATGTTTCTAATTATATGCTTTGAGCCCGTTATCATGAATTGCGCAATTACGTATTTAGCTGCAGGCATTGAAGAAGACAATAATGCTAAGGTTATATAATATTAAGTTAAGGTAATATGGATTATAAGTTTGGATGTGAAAAACGGAGTTAAAGGGGGATGAAATATCAGAAAAATATAAGTATAGGATATACCAGAATTGCAGAGATTATTATATTGTGATTATATATAGATATGAGTATTATACAAATATTATTTCCCCTTAACCGATTTCATCCTTTTTAAGAGTGGGCAGGATATAAATCTCAAGTAGCATATCCATCTACTACGTGAGTTGAGACACAGTAGACTGAGTTTAATCGAGCACGAATCCACACAAATTGATGCTGAACGTGATACAGCCAGCCAAATTTAACAGCTCATCCGGAAAATATCAAAAAGCTTTAAAAATCATTTTCAAATCAAACAAGTTCTGTGAGATAGGATAAAGAACTCAGGTTACAGTATATCAAATTGAACTTTGATGGCAAAAGCTACCCGAACTGCATGACGAATTGCTGCTCAATCTATAAAATTCTCGAAAATTCTGTAAGGTATCAGGTTAAACAACATTTTTCTTGGGGTTGTGGCAAAAGTCAAAATCATATTTTAAGGCCAACACTTTTCACTTCACTGGCAAAATATGCAAGATTTGTATTAAAATCATTTCCAAATCATTAAATCATTACTTGGAATTATCGAATAGGTAATTTCATTGAGGTAGCAAAGTAGAAAAAAGTCACAATCTATCAAATCAAATTAAAATCAAATTTACCACCATACTAAAACTATCCGTAAAGCATTACACATCACTGAATCATCTACAGATTTCTCTAGAATCCTGTAATGCAGCAGCTTAAATGTCTCGAATTCATTTCAAGTCAAAAGCCAAGTCATATATTAAGTCCAAAATAAATCAATTTAGTAAAAATAACCACGAATTGTTAGAAAAACATTTGGGTCAGTAAATCAAATAAATATGTTAACGAACTGAATCGAATTGGGGCAAAAAGTTTTTTGTTTTATATGTTAGCTGCTGCTGCTGCTTTTGCGGCATCTTCTTGTGTGATTTGTCAAAATATAAGACTTTAAAAGAGTTAAGACGACTGTGGACATAAAAGTTTTATTGCCGAAACTTGAAGCTTCAAAGTAAATAAGAGTTAAGTTGGTTAAGGGGCGGCTCTAATTGGGGATGAAAGAGTTTTAATCAATAAAAATAGATTTTATGTTGATAAGATATAGCATAAAGTTAGTTATATATGTATAGAATGTATATAAGATTGTATGGGCCAAGATATAGTCCTTTCAGAAAAGATAAACTTCCCTTCACAGATTTTAAATTCTTTGATTCCTTTGAATTTCCAAAGAGGAAAAGCAAGCGCTGCCTTTCAGCATTAATTATTGTTGCTTTCAACTGATTCCAAGTAAATGAGTCGAAATCTGAGCAGCTTTCGTACATGTTAAAATATTCTCTTGAAGGAGCCAAAAAAGACTCTGCAAATATGCTCGAGCGAGCGCAATAAGTTATGCCTTATTAATATGTCCGCTTCTCTCTCTCTCTCTCTCTCTCTCTCTCTCTCGCTCTCTCCCAGCGGCGACACAACTCGAATTAATTGTACAAACTTTTCGGACATTAGTTATTGATGATATAACTGTAATTATTAATGCTTCTTGGCCAAGTACTTTAACTAGTTGGCAATTAAAGAAGTGCTGAAAACTGATTGAGTACATTTATGGACAAGAGTCTCTTTCTCTCTCTAGGTCAATCACTTTCTCTCTTTCTCTCTCAATCTCTATCTCTCTGTCTGTCAAGTTCACAGCTGCGAATTTCAGTTTAAAATTCAGTTGCTGCCTGAGCTTTGTTTGTTTATTTATTTGTTTGACTACTTTGTGGTTTCTCTATGTATGTGTATGTGTGTATTCGTGTGTATCTATGTATCTGTATGTGTATTTGTGTGAGAGTCTGAGTGCTGCTGTCCGTTTGCGACCACAAAGGTGCCTCTTGCCTGGCTGCCTGCCTGCCTGCCTGCCTGCCTGCCTTCCTGGTTGACTGACTGGCCCGCCTACCCAGCTGCCCAGCTGCCCCGCCCACTGCCGCTGGATGTCCAAATTCCCACGTACTTATTTCGAAACTGACACGACGCATACTCAGAGGCGCAAATCTCATTTCCCTTGTGGCGCCATGCAGCCAGCAGCAGCCAGCAGCAGTCGAGCAACCGGCAAAACGCAAAAAATAAAACGGGAAGGAAAACCCCAGCACAAAAAGTAAAGCATTCTCGCGTATAAACCATATATACTTATATACAGTTTTTCTCTTTTTTTTTTGGCATTTTTTATATATCTTCTTCTTCTTGTTTTTTTTTTTTTTTTTGGCTTGTTTAATACCCTGTTGCCATAAAAGTACGCATTGCGGGGCATCATAAAGTTAAAGAGCCCATAAAGCATATATGTTCTTGATTCTGTGCTAACAGCCGAAAAGGTTTTTTTTTTTTATATTTATAATTCCCATTTGTTCAACATCGTAAAGGGCGCAGCTCGTGGAGGTAAAATCTTGATATGTTTGTTTTTCGTATTATTTTTATGTCACATGGAAGTCAAATTGAGTTGGAAATTATTAATTATAAAAAGCAAGCCTTATGATAAATGTTGCTAAATGATATTATGCTGATAGTTCCGGTTTTTATTTAATTTTTATTTATTAGTAAATAAATATATATATAATAGTTTTAAATTTATTTTTATTATTAATATTATATTATTTATATTATATTATGTACATTATATATTTTTTTAAATATTTTTCTAATTCTATATATATGTTGTTTTTTTTACATGTCAAGGGTATCTCCTAGTCTAACTCTAGTTGACACCTCTTGGACACACCTTTTGGCACTAAATGCAAATGTTTTTATATATATCCTGCTAAGTAGTTAGACCACAAAGTAGTGCAAACCAGAAGATTATGCAAATACCATTTGAAAGCCAAGGAATGTAAAGGGTATTTTTACGACTGTTACTAAGTAACCAGAAGAAGTTGTTGAGCATCTTTGAAACAACTCGAATAAGTAGCTAATTACAAATACTAAGAAAATAAATTGTAATGAAAATATGAAGTAACCTTAAGCAAACATGAATTAAGTTCTGTTTATATATTCCTCACTTAATAATGTAACTTTAAATCAACAATTAAAGAGTCGATTAATATAGGCTTGCTATCATTTTGTCCAATTCAAATAAACAAAAACGAAAATGAATTGATAAAGTTGTTGGTAAATAGTTAATTATACAAGTAGCAATCAATGTCATTAAAAACAAACTTTCAATCAACTTTTTATTGAAATTTAGGAACAATCATAATTTGTACAGGGTATCTATGTACCAAACAGCAGTTAAAATAAGTTAGACATTAATTTCCATAATCTCCAATGAATAATATATATCCAAGTAGCAAACAATCCAATAAAAAACAAGCTTTCAATCATTCAATAGAGTTTACAGGATATCTATGCACCAAACAGAAGCTTCAATATGCCTGCATTTCATTGTGTATATTCCCTAGTTAAAAATATATCTGGAAATAGCAAACGATGCCCTAAAAATGCAAACTTTCAAGCAACTTGCAGAAATTGTAAGCAAATCATTAAGTTTACAGGGTATCTGAGTCCAAGACTTTGGTTAATTGCAAGGTAATTTACAGGCTATCTAAGACCAAAACATTTGTTAATATTTATAGTACAAAAACGAGCATTGACTTAAATAAATTCCAGGAAAATCATTAACTTTATAGGGTATCTATGAACGAAAACAATATTTAAAGTCAGGCTGACGCACTTACTGCTTCTAAAAGCCAATTAATAGGATATCTCTCAGTCGCCGCATAGCTATTTATGTCGCTTTTTGGCATTTTTTCGTTGGTGTTAACCCAATTTAATGGTCGCTGCTGCTGCTGCTGCCGTCGCTGCCGCTGCTTACGTCACATTTTCGCACCTCGCAAGCTGCTTTCTGTGTCACACACACACACACACGCAAACACACACGCACACATACACACACGCACACACACTGACAGCTAGAGAGCATAACAAAACAGTGCCACAGTAAAATACGTCAGGGACAGCATAAAGAGCAGCAGCAACAGCAACAACAACAACAACAACAACAAAAATAATGTATATAGAGGCAAAAATATGAAAACGGTAACAAAATTACATACATCAAAGGTGTTTTTTTATGAATATGCGAGTGGACAACTTCCGCACGCTGTTGTTGCTGGTTGTTGTTGCTGTTGCCTGTTGTTGTTGTTGTTACTGTTGCTGACCAATGGGCCATGTAATTTTTTGGCAAGCAGCCTCATAACAGAGGCGAACGACCCTTTTCGGACCTGACCCCGCATAAAAAAATGTTTTGGCAACGCAGTCGTTGGCCGGAAGGGAGTGAGGGAGTGAGATCTGCTTCTTCTTTTTTTTTCATTTTTTTTTTTTTTTTTTTTTTTTTTTTTTTTGTTTTGGCTCTCGGCTCAACTCGGTCTGGGGGTTTATGAAATATGCGCACATTTTGTATGTGCGATTGCTTTTCCGTGTTGCCTTCAATTTCCAGCACCCAATCTCTCCATGGGCCCCTGCCAGCTGCAGCCTCTTGACTGTTTCACGCACCACCAAGCCAAGCAGGCAGCTTTTTGCATGTGTGGCAGCTACACGCACACACACACATACGTACACACACATGCATACACACATGTGAGTTTTATGATGAATATGCGGGCCGCCGTTGGTCAAATAAACTCGGCCAAAATATGCGGGCAGCAGGTTGCGTAGTTTAAAGCGACACACGCACACACACGGAACACACACACACACACAGACACACACGCACACGCAGATTGACATCATTAGTCGGGGGTCAGTTGTTATAGGGCAGGCGCGTCGCTGGCACTAAATCATGTCCATACACAAAATGTATGAAAAGAATGCAATACACATATATAAACACACACACATACACATATATAAACACACACACACACACACACACACACTCTCACACATTCAGTAAATGAATGGCACACGTGGGAAAAAGTTTACAGCCTCACAAAAAAACAAGAGTAGAAAAAAAGTTTTGATTTATGTAAATAGCTTTAAAAAAAAAAAGCAAGCAAAGAAACGAAAAAGAAAAGTGTTTTATGCAATATGATATCGCACAAGCCAAACGTAGCTCAGCTTTAACTTATATATATATACATATATAGAGACCCATAACTGCTGAATTGATGTTGTTAATGCCAGAGCTACATCTGGCTGAATTCTTTTGCATTTCCTTTACTCAATCTTTTGTCCTTCGTTTCGGCATTGTTTGCATTGGGTTATTGATAGCACTTCAATCAGCAGAAATAATAAATAAATGAGCCTAACGTCATGGCTCAATGGCAGCCAGAGACCCTCAAGCCCCAGCCTGAATGTCCTGCACACACACACACACACACACACATGCACACTTTTTCACATTTTTCTTTGACAATTCACTTTTGTATTGCATGAAATAACTTTGGACAGCAATCTATGACTATGCAGCAGCAGCAGCAGCAGAATCATCCTCTATATGTATGTGTGTTTAAGCATTATGATATTTGCACTAGTGTATGTGTGTGTGTGTGTGCAGATTGGATAGAGCCTGCTTCAAATGGCATCATTGTAGAGGCAAGCATCTATATATGTACATATATACATATATGTAACTATCATTCAATGCTAAAAACTGTGTTGACCAGAGGTAATGGAATATATTTGCTATATTAAGAGTACGACATGGCGACATTTTGGAATTTTAGATTTAGCAATTGTCATGCCATGAAAAGTAACCAGTAAGCAAGTTTTATTACAGATAAATAAAAAAAGGAAATCTAGATTAGACTATCGAAAAATCTAGTTTATTTATGAAAAGTCTATGACAAAATGTTTTTTAAATGAAGGCATCTTATAAGCAAGCAACACAACTTGTATTGTTGATAAATAGGCAAATACGATTATATTTAACAACACTAAAAATTGTGTTTAGCACAAATACTAAGAAGACATTTTGGAGTTTTTGTTATCAATTGGTTTCACTTTTCAATGTTTATGACATGAAAAGTTAGTAGTACTAGCAATAGTAGAGTTTTACAGTATTATGGATAGATAAAGTAAAGTCTGCATAACACAATTGAAATCAATCGAGAATAGACTTGTAAATATTCAAGTTTGTATGAAAAGAAACAAACTTTTTCTTTAAAATAAATTAGAATAGAAGCAAACTCCTAAGCAATGTTAGCACAAGCTTTACTGTTGGGAAACAGACATATAGTTAGTTAACCAACACTAAATGTTCTTTATATTATAATTGTCTATTTAGCAATACTAAATTCTGTATTATATTTACCAACATTAAAAGTTCTGTAGTGAAGATAACATATATCTATTTATGAACACTAAGAGTAAAATATACTAATAAAAATACAATTACCAACACTTAAAGTTCCACAAAGGGGTCACAATAAAAATAAAAAAAAAAAACAAGTAAGAAAGCTCTAGTCTAGACTGCTCGACTACGAATTCCCCTGAACCCTTAATAATAATAACTTAATTTAAATTTTTATTGAAAGTACTTGCGATAAATATTTAGAAAATATAATTTTTCAGGCAGTTAAAGTCATCTAAGTTTTCTAAGTCTTTCCATTTTTCTAAGTCTTTCTAATTTTTTAAGTCTTTCTATTTTTCTAAGTCTTTAACTTTTTCTAAGTGTTTCAAGTTTACTTAGTCTTTCCATTTCTCTAAGTCTTCCTAATTTTCTAAGTCTTTCCATTTTTCTAAGTCTTTAAATTTTTCTAAGTGTTTCAAGTTTCCCAAGTCTTTTAGTTTTCTAAGTCTTCCTAATTTTCTAAGTCTTTCAAGTTTACAAAGTCTGACAAGTTTTCTAAGTCTTCCTCATTTTCTAAGTCTTTCCATTTTTCTAAGTCTTCCTAATTTTCTAAGTCTTTCCATTTCTCTAAGTCTTCCTAATTTTCTAAGTCTTTCCATTTTTCTAAGTCCTTAAAATTTTCTAAGTCTTATAACTAACAATTTTTTTTTTACTATTACAACTATGCTTATAGTACTTAACATTATTAACAAATAAAATATTTACCTCGCCACACTTCACTTCACTTTCACTTTCACTTTACTGCACTGCACAATTGACCCCCACCGGGCCTGGACGACTGAAGAAATGCTGCAGCTGCTGCTCTTTATATAGGGCGACTTCCACTCAAACTCCAAGGCGTGCTCAAACGTTGAGCCTGCGTCGAGTTGCGCTCGCTGCAGTCGATCGTGAAGTGGCCAATGTTGAGCAACTCGACGAGTTGCGCTCGCTGCAGTCGATCGTGAAGTGACCAATGAGAACACTCTCTGCTGCTTCAATCATTCTAAATGAGTTTAACTTGAATGTAAATGTAGGCAAATATTGCTCAATACATAAAGACAACAGAAATGATCTTCTGCAGCTCAATTTCATTGCTAGCTTTGGTTAGGCAGACAGACAGACAGAGAGACAGACAGACAGACAGACAGATAGACATACACATACATACACATGTTATATAGTTTCATCGGCTCTTTTCATAAATCATAGACAAGCTTTTGCTTCTTCTTTAACTTGTTAAACAAATTTAGATTTATTTTGTGTGCTAGGTTTTAAAAATAAAAAAAAAAATAAATACACAAAAGTGTTGTGTTTAAAATTTTTTAGCTTAGAGTATAGGACATCCTAGTTTTTAACTACTTAAACATTATCATATATATATTAGAAAATAATTGTATGAAATAGAAAATAAAAGATTTATTTATATATAGGAGGGACGGATGGACGCAAAAACAGACGGACAGGGCTAAATTGACTCAGCTCGTCGCCCTGATCAGAAATATATATACTTTATGCGGTCTGCCACGCCTCCTTCTGCCTGTTACATACTTTTAACAATACCATTATACCCTGATTTCTCCTGAATGGGTTCAGGGTATAAAAACACAAATAAATAAATTGAAAATTTTAACCAAACAAAAATGCAAAATAAAAACTTATTTTGCATTTATGTTTGGCTTAAAAAAATTAAAATAAATAAATAAAATAAAATAAAAAAATATTTTAAATAGAAATATTTAACTTTCATGACTTTCGACAAGCTAAAAACTTGACAACAAATATTTAACTATAACAAAATTAATCATTTGCATAACTTTTAAGCAGTTTAAAAACTTGTTCTCTTTCTTTATTGTATATATCAAATGAATATTCAAACTAACTTTAAATTCAGCCATCTAAATGCACCTGTCTTCACCGCTATTAAAATCAGCTTGTACACTAGTTTTTGCTGCTTTTCGTTTTAAGCGTATTTAAAGTTCATTGAATGCCTGCTCCACTTGTACTTGGCTGGCATCGCCATCATTTGTTCGAGCATGTTGTGCGTGACGTATACGCAACGTGTGCCATATTTTTACATGTCCGCCGGGCAACAGCTACGGCTACAGCAGCAACAGCAGCAGCAGCAACTTGGTCACTGCAGCTGACAGGAAGTCAGAGTGCCGATGACTATGGCCCCATTCCAAAGCCCCGAGTCGACGGGCTGCTGGGGTTATCAAGCATATATCAGTGGGTTTATTTAGCGCAGCACGCAGCAGGCGCCACACAGCTGCCAAGTCGTCATACTCAGAATGAAGCCCAAGCACACGCGCTCTCGCTCTATCTCTCCCTCTCACTCTCTCACACACTCTCTTGCGCTGCTTCGCTTACAAAGGGCATATATAAACAGCTGGGGTTTTTTTTTCTCCTCTTTTTTTTTTTGTCTTTTTGTTGCCCGGACATAAACATTTGCCTTGTCGATTGTTGTTCATATTGTCGTCGCTGCTGCTCCCGTTGTTGTTGTTGTCACAGATGCGGGCTTACAAGTTTCTTATTGCACTGCACACACACACACACACACGCTCACACTTGAATACACATCACGCAAATTAACATTTTGCACACACACAGAGACAGAGACAGAGACAGACACATGCACGCACGCTCGTTCATGAAATTGCATTAACATTACGCATACGCTCCTTTGGCCCCAACTCTTTGCCAGCTGCTGTCATTAAGTAATCTGCTTCAGTGGCTCCCGCTGCTGCTGTGGTTGCTGCCACCTGTGAAATGCATTAATCAACATCTCTTGCAATTTACTCGCTGCATAAAAAAATAATGTTCTTTATATATATATAAATATCTACATATATATATATGTATATATAACTTTACTCTTTACTCTCGTCTGCTTATATAAAATTTAAATAAATACATTATTTATTAATGCAATTTTCGCATATTTATGCACTTGAGCTACGCTTTAGCCATGGCTTTAACACTTTTGCATATCATTTTAATAACAAGCGCGCAGCTGCCAAAAATAAATAAATAAATATATATATATTCCACATTTTTATAGCTGCCAAGAGAAGAGTCTGTCTATATATATGTATATGTATGTATATATATATTTTTTTGTGCGCCGTCTGTTCTTTTTAAATATGAATTTTTAGACATGTGTATTGACTTGACTTGCACAACTTGTGGCACCCAAGCTGGCTATCTGGGGCTGGCTGGCTGGCTGCTTTTTAGAAAATGTTTATGACACTTTGGCCGTTTGGCATTTTCATGCAAATATATGAATTACAAAACGCATTTCAACTGACAGCCACAATCCAAAAAGGTGGGCGTGGCAAGGAGGCATAAGAGAGCTAAGAGGATGAGCTGAGCGGGCAGCAGGTCAAGTTGGTTTTTGGGCTGCCAATCACAGCTGTATCAGATCATAGAGCTAGTGCTATCTAATATATAGAAATATATATTTATATATAATACATATATATTTATTATATACACTTTTATACCTATATAAGTGTATGTGTGTGTGTGTGTGCTCGGCCACATTAGGTGGCGCCTTTTATGCGCTGCGTCGCATTGCACATAAAACATTTTTATTGCTCATTTAGATATTTATGCGCTGTTTTATTATAATGAAAATTGTGCGTATGCGTGCGGTTTTTATTGTGATTGCACTGGACCACCAACACCACCACCACCAGCACCGCCAAACACAAGCGCCAGCTGTGTGGGAGAGAGAGAGAGAGAGGGACAGAAAGTGAGCGATTCTTATACTACTTGTCTGTCATTTGTTTGCTGCTTATCTGCATCTGAAGCGTGACCAACTTTTAAGCGCACGTGTTTTGATTGCTTTCGCTGTCAAAGTTCAATTTTACGCAGCTTTACGCTTTTGCTTTTGCATTTTATGGCACAGCAAAAGACACAACAAACACGAAAACACACACACACATATATATATATATATATACAAATGCCGAATGGGCCATTTGGAAATTTCGAATGTGGCGCGTTAAGTGCCCGCAAAAGTAGGCAACGCTTTTTTACGATGCCATTCTGTGGCTGTTTAATTATAATCGCCATCAAGAGACAGAGATAGAGTTAGAGAGAGAGAGAGAGAGAGATATACACACATTTAGATATGTACTTGATATCTAAATAAAGTTATACATTAGCCAACAAAAAATTGGTTGTACAAATGCAATTGGGCTAATGCAAATGGAAATGCAAATGTGAATGTGAATGTGAATGTGAATCTGAATGTGAATGTAAATGTGAATGTGAATGCAGCTGTTGCTAAATAGTCGACTCAGCTCATTTTGTATGCACAGCAAATTACCAGCGATTCATCAGCAGCTGTTTAGCTGTATCTGTGTGTGTGTGTGTGGGAATATGTATTAGTGTGTGTTAGTGTATACATTTTCTGTTTGCATACAATTCAATTATGAGCTTTGGTTTTATGTTTAGCTAAAATGCATTTAATGCACTAATTATTAAACAAACAGCAAAATCGCTGGTTCAATATGCCAACAGCAACAGCTATAATAATAATGATAACAATAACAATAACAATAACAACAACAACAACAACAACAACAACAACAACAACAACAACAACAACAACAACAACAACAACAACAACAACAACAACAACAACAACAACAGCATCAATAACAAACCGAACCGCAACAATAACAATTACAAAGCAATTAAAAACATATTTATATATTGTGTCTCACGCACACAAGCATCAAGGGCTATACAAACATGTTTAACGATAATGCACGTAAATATATACTTAAATATATATATATATATATTTCAATATATATTAATATAAATTTATTTTATATATGCAGCAAGTACACATGTTGTATCTCAGCTTTTGCCCATGTGGCTTATAAATGCGCTGGCAACATTATGCGGCTTCAACAGCGTCTGCCATTGATTGACGGCAAATTGGCAATAACTCACACACATACATATGCACACACACATACACACACAGAGTGAGTTTCGCAACTCAACACACACTTTGGCAAAGTACACACAAGTAATTTTGCGTTAAATTACATTTTTACACGCTGCCGGATTCACATTATTTACATGAAGTTCATCAGCGGTATATTAAACTAGTTCATTTGCAGCAGCTCCGTGAGCTACTTATCTCTCAAGTAATTCGCATTACAGGTTTCTCTTATACAATTACAATTATAATATTTCATTGCATTTAGTTTGGCAGTTAAACGGAAATATAAAGTAAAATATGGAACTAGTTTAATTGAGCGAAGTGCATTAATTTATTTATATTTGTTTAACTATGGGATTATGCAACTAGTTTATTAGCTTTGAAAATAAAGTATAATTAAGGCTTTATGCATAAAAAAATAGTTTTTTGCAAGTTAGCTAACTAGTTCAATTGGCAGATTAGTTAGGAAAATAAAGTATAAGCTGCTTATAATTAAGGTAAACTTAGTCATAAACTAGTTCATTTGGAAAAAAAGCTAGTTAGCTTGTTACATACAGATACATACATACATATACATATTACTTCATTAGCTTAAAAATAAAGTTACGGCTGCTTATATTTAATGTAGCTTTGAGAATATGTAACTAGTTCATTTTGAAAGTAAGCTAACTAGTGCCAGTTAGAATAGTTGCTATTGGGCTATGAAATTAGCGCGGCTAAGTTGGTAGCTGATATTAAAACTACTTCTTTAATTAAAACTAGCTATAAAGAACTAGTTCATATACAAAATGTATCCAATTTAGCTACTTTTGCTTATGCAACATTTTAATTTGTATCAAGATAAAAAACTATAGCTTAGATTGATAAAAAAAAACGAACTAGTTCTGGCAGCTCTTTTATTATACTTAATTTCTGCTTATAGAACTAGTTCAATTACAAATTAAGAAAATTTACATTTATAACTGTGAAGACATCAACTTCAGTTGAAACTCTTTTCAGTTGGAACTAGTTCCAAATTTAAAGAACTAGTTCATTTAAACAGCAAGTAAATTGGGCTAGTTTGGAGACCAAATTAGAAACTAGTTGTCAATTTACATAAAAGTCACAGAAGAATGTACTGCAATTATTTTTCAGCCTATTCATTTTAGCAACATTTAACTTAATTTAAGTTGGAATTCATTTTGGCCAAACATTTGCATAGCAAAGAGGTCAGGCAAGTGTGCTAATTGAATCTTGTGCATCTGAATACATTTTCAATATAAGCCACCACAGAGAGTCTATCGCAATTACGGCACTAGCTAAAATCGCATCAGCAACTGTTAGTGGAGTAGCTGCATCAGCATTAGCAGCTGCTGCAGGAGAAGTAAAGCAACAGCAGCAGTAGAAGCAACAGCAACAGCAACAGCAGCAGCAGCAGCAGCAGCTGCATCAGCAGCAACATCTTAATCAAACGGAATGCTTTGGCATTTAATTGCGTTGCCGAGCAAGTGTCTCTTTGGCAATGTTGCAGCATTTTACACCTGTTACATGTTGCACATAGCTCAGGCAATGCCGCAATTTGCCTGCGTCATCAACTCACTGAGTTTCCAGTGTGTGTGTGTGTGCCTGTTTGTGTGTGTGTGTGTGTGTGTGTGTGTGTGTGTGTATGTGTGTGTTTGTGTGTGTGTGCTTAAGTGTGTCGCTGCGCGCCTATTAAATGCCAATTGCAGCTACGCACATACAGAGCTGGCAAAGATAATGGGCGGGCAGAGAGAGAGAGAGAGTGAGGTGGAGAGAGAGAGAGAGGGGGGTCCAGAGGGGGGCTGCATATGGCAACAGCAATTGAGGGCTATGCAAATTTCTCGCATGCCAACCAACGCCTGGCATTTGTCTCCCTCTTTTTGTGACCCCCTCTCCCTCTCCCTCTCCCTCCCCCACTCTCTCTATCTTCCCCCTCTCTCTCTCTCTCTCTCTCCCTCTCTCTCTCTCTCTTTCACCACTCTATCTGCTGTCTGTCTGCTGCTCTATTAGACGGATTCAGTTCAGTTGGCTCGGCCAGTTGACATGGTCGGCTCACAGCTAATGCGGCCACAGGGCAGCTGCCCCAATGCTCCAGCTCACTCACTCACTCAGTCTCTCTCTCTCACTCACTTTGTCAGCCTCTCTCGCTCTGTTGTTGTTCGTGTTGTAGCTGTGTTGATTTTGCCCTTTGGCTGACACAGAACGCTGTTGACTTTGCATATTAAAACAAAATGAATGCAGAGAAACAAGAACAACAACAACAACAACAATAGCAACAACAGCAACAATGACGACAAGTCCAAACGACCTTTGCTCAAGTGCTACCAGGCTTTACTGTACTTGTATGGCTACTTTTTAATTTCTAATTTCAACACAAGACCAAGTACCCCTCCCCCCCCACTCCTCCCCTCACTCGTCACTCGGACTCGGACTCGGGCCCAGTTGCCTTTAGCTTAACTTTAATTAATTATATACGCTTTGTTTGGCAAATTAAAAACTGTTGACTTTGGCAAAAATTGCGGCACTGTCAACGGGTTGAAATGTGGCAACAACGTGACAATGTCGGAATCTGCCAGCAGCGTGGCAGAAATGTGCCAAAAAAGAGTGAAAAAACCGAAACGTGGCAGCATTCGTCTTTGCTTTTATTTGCGCACACAATTCGGATGCTTTCAATTAGCGGCACAGCAAACAGAATTTCAGCAGTGAAACGTACAGTAAACGCTCGCTAATGACGGCAGCTAGATGTTGAAGCAGAAGAAGGTCAGGAGAGCTGGGAGGGACAAGGTGGGACAGCTATAATAAAAGCTTTGCTTGCAATTCTTTAAATTCGTTTTTAGTTTATAAAAAACTATATACAAATTGTTTTCAAACAATTTTTATTTATATTCTATTATTAATTATTTAATAAGTTTTTATTTATTTATTATATTTTATTTTTTAATTTTATTATTTTTTGTTTAAGATTTTAATTATATTTAACTTGTTGACATTGAAATTCAATTTTAAATTTAATTTCTTATTTTTTAATTATATTTATATTGGTTTATTAAATTGTTATTTTGTTTATTATACCCTGCACTCTCATTTGGTTTTATCATAAATATATTTCATAGCTTTGCTATAGCCCAAACTTGGCTGACACAAAGAATTTTGTTATGGTTTTGTATTGTTGTTGTTTTTTTTTTTTCAATTCAAATAGGAACTCAGTGACAAAAATACTAATGCATGTCTGGATGAACACATTACACAAACTATAGACAATTTGCTTATAGTAATAGAGTATATATATTAAATCTTTTATTTTCTATTTCATACAATTATTTTCTAATATATGTATGATTATGTTTAAGGATGTCATATACTCTTAACTAAAAAATTTAAAACACAACACTTTTGTATTCCTAATTTTTATTTTTTATTTTAATTTTTAATACCTAGCACACAAAATATATCTAAATTTGTTTAACAAGTTAAAGAAGAAGCAGAAGCTTGTCTATGATTTATGAAAAGAGCCGATGAAATTATATAACATGTGTATGTATGTGTATGTATGTGTATGTCTGTTTGTCTGTCTCTCTGTCTGTCTGTCTGCCTAACCAAAGCAAGCAACAAAATTGAGCTGCAGAAGATCATTTCTGTTGTCTTTATGTATTCGGCAATATTTGCCTTCATTTACATTCAAGATAAACTCATTTAGAATGCTTGAAGCAGCAGAGAGTGTTCTCATTGGTCACTTCACGATCGACTGCAGCGACCGCAACTCGACGCAGGCTCAACGTTTGAGCGCGCCTTGGAGTTTGAGTGCAAGTCGCCCTATATAAAGAGCAGCAGCTGCAGCATTTCTTCAGTCGTCCAGGCCCGGTGGGGGTCAATTGTACAGTACAGTGAAAGTGAAAGTGAAGTGAAATGTGACGAGGTAAGTACTTTATTTGTTAATAATGTTAAGTACTTTAAGCAGAATTGTAATAGTTAAAAATAATTGTTAAGAATTGTTTAAATATTAGATATAAGAAAAACTGTAGACATAAGATCGTTGAGCTAAGCAGTAAAGACTTAGGAAATGTTAAAGACTTAGAAAAATTTATAGACTTAGAAAAATTTAAAGACTTAGAAAATAGGAAGACTTAGAAAATTATGAAGACTTTGATAATCAGGAAGACTTAGAAAAATTTTAAGACTTAGAAAATTAGGAAGACTTAGAAAATTATGAAGACTTAGATAATCAGAAAGACTTAGAAAACTTGAAAGACTTTGAAAAATTTAAAGACTTAGAAAATTAAGAAGACTTAGAAAATTATGAAGACTTAGAAAATTATGAAGACTTAGATAATCAGGAAGACTTAGAAAACTTGAAAGACTTAGAAAATTGGGAAGACTTAGTAAAATTGAAAGACTTTGAAAACTTGGAAGACTTAGAAAACTAGAAAGACTTAGAAAAATTTTAAGACTTAGAAAACTAGCAAGACTTGGACACCTTGAAAGACTTAGAAAAATTTAAAGACTTAGAAAAATGGAAAGACTTAGAAAATTAGGAAGACTTAGAAAAATGGAAAGACTTAGAAAATTAGGAAGACTTAGAAAACTTGAAAGACCTAGAAAACTAGAAGACTTAGAAAACTTATATTATTATTTATTTAATACATTTTTATTTATTTATTTTTTATTTTTACTTATTTATCATATTATTTTATTTTTATATTAATATTTAAATATTATTTATTTAAGATTTTAATTATATTTATATTTAATTGACAATTAATTACAATTAAAATTTTATTTTTTTTTTTTTAATATTATATTATTAATTTTTTATTTAATTATTTACAGACTTTTATTTATTTATTATATTTGTATTATTTTTTTTATATTATTATATTTTTAAGAATTTAATTAAAATTAAGCTAACTTTAAAAGCGAAACTTTGAAATTTCAAACTTTTCTTAAGTATTATAAAAATAATTATAAAAAATTCAGTTTCTTTCTATCACAACTTATTTGTTTTTGATTATATTAAAAAATCACAGCTTTTTTGTTTTTGATGTCTAAGAAATGAAAAAAAAAAAATTGAATAACAGAAAATTAAAAAAAAAAGTAATTATTATAATATATTACAATTATGTTCAAAGTCCAAAGACTCACTGCTATTTTGATGAACATCTCTGTACAGATATTATATATTTTTCTATATATAATATATATATTTCTCTATATATTTCTGCAATACATTTAGAACAGACCTCGCCAATCTTTAATATATATTTTATATACTATATATATATATCTTCTCTCTCTCTCTATATATATCTATAATTGACAGCTATGACATCCAAAGTTGCAGATGTTTAAGGGCACGCTGTCAATCTTAAAGCTGTTTGGCATTCCCTTTGTAAGCAGCTTAATGGAAAAACTGCCAAAAATTGTGAAAATGTGGCAAGTCTGTCAAAGACTGCGTGAATTAACGGCAAAAGCGCAAAAAGAAAGATAAAGAAAATGAAGGAAAAACAGCATCAATAGAAATGGTGTTATAGTTGTTTCCATTGATTGACACGCAATGCGAACACGTTGCCCAAATGTGGCCAAATTGTGTAGGACAGTGTACCCAATGGGCGACAGACAGACAGACAGACAGACAAACAGACAGAGGAGCAGACGGACAGAAGGGCGGCCAGTTGCCACACTGTCTGCCAGTGACATGCTAATTGGAGCACGTAGCGGACAGTGGGGACAACCCAAAGCCCCAGCGCAAGGTACGTAAAATGAAGAAATGCACTTAATTGGACCGAACGAAGTGCGTTAGTTTCTGCTGGCTGACAGTCGTGAATGCCATACGATTAATTAGTGAAACAGCAGACAGAGACGGGGAGACTGAGTGCGAGACAGAAAGAGAGAGAGAGAGAGAGAGAGAGAGAGAGAGAGAGTATGGCAATACTGAGCTATGCGCGATTTGTTTGCCATTAGGAATGCATAGATGCACGCTCCAATCATATGCCATTACAAATGCAATTAAATTCCAAACTACATTTCACATTCAATTCAAATTCGATTTGGATTAGACAAAAGACAAAAAAAGGAAATGAAAATTCGTATTTGACTATTTTGGCATAAAGTTAAATGAAAGTTGAGCAGCTAGAGCTGTTTGATAGAATTATGTATGAAATGATTGCTTTGCATTGAAAATATGAAAGTTGCCTTAAATATGACTTTAAATGAAGTTTTATTTATTTATTTATATATTATATATATTTATGTAATATATTTAGAACTCATTCCTAAATTCATTGAATAAACAGCTTGTCATGAAATCATATTTGTTACGAGTTGCTCGAAGCAAATTTCACTCTCAGGTGCGGAAATCACATAATTCACTTTTCGCCTTTTCAATTTATTCAAAAGATATAAGAGAAAGCAATAAATCTTAGTTTGGCTCTCTTTTTTACTAGTGCAGCAAACACAAGCGATTTAGTGGAAGATATCCGGATATGATTTACGACGAAATCAACTTTTATTTGTCTTCTAGAAATAGTTACGTGAATTGTTCTTATATACCTCTGTGTATAATATGAAGTATTAATAATTAATAAGGCCAATGATAGCAATACTAATGATGATAATGATCATGATAAAATAAAGACTATAATTATATATTCATCATTTCATATTGACAATGAAATCGATATTATTGATGAAGATGAATAAATCTAATGATCATATTGATATTGAGTAAGACGATGGTGATGATGACGATTATGATGATGATATAATAAATTATATATTGACATACTGACCATGATAAACATACGATGATAGCAACGACGAGGATGATGATGATCATTGTCTTAATGATAAAAAAAAGTTCATTACCATTATAAAATGATATTACTTATGAATTGTCAATATTACCAATATTCTGATAATTAAATATATATAATTACATCAATCATCCTCTACATCAATATTCTGCTTATAATATATATAATTATACCAATCATCATCTATATCATTACACCACTATTAATATAATTAGCTAACAATTTTTTTATTTATTATTAATAAATATTATAATAATAAATAATAAAAATATTAAAATACTTTATTTCATTTTATTATTTTTTCTTTACTATCAACTTCTTTTAAGCGCCCATTTAATTCTCATTTAATTCATAATAATTTCCCATTAACTTACACTTTTAGTTCAATTAAGTTGGCCCCACCAGATTTTCTTTGAATGCTTCCAAGAAGTTTGCCATTTCTAGCTCATCAAAAATTAACTGGAGCAGCCTCATTTTTGTTATTGCTTTTCTCGTTACTCCTTTAAGTTTGTCTGGCGTGTTTCTAGGAAGTTTTACGTAACGTAAGGACGCTTAGCCCCAAAACAGCTAACATTTGACACATTAAGCGGGCTGCCTTTTGCCAGCGTCACAGCAAATTAACATTTTCTGTTGTCATTCTCTGACTGTCTAAGCCGCTTACGTGATATGCATAAGTTAGGCCAGTCAGTAGCAGACAGCCCCAGCAGCCCCAACAGCTCCACAGACTATCCTCGCTCTCTCCACTATCCTACTTCACCTAATTAGCGTTGGAATTGGCAAAAGTTCTTAAGCTGCAGTTAAAAGGCATAAAACTCATGCGCGCCGTTTGGCGATATGTTAAATTCATAATTTCAATTTGAAATTGTTATTATAGCCAGTTTTGTCTTAGTTGGTCTAGCAGAGTTACCTATCTCCACTCCCCCCCTTACCCTTCCTCATTTAAGACCCTTGCACACGCCTCATTATTATTGACAGTTGCCGCCGTCAGAGATTTTTCGCTGTTGTTGTTGTTGATGTTGTTGTTGTGGTGGCTGCTGCTGTTATGGCTCTCATTTTAGTCTCATAAATATGCAAATTAATCATTTGCGGAAATTTGCATACTTAATAAGTTGCTTTAATTAAATGTTCACGCACGCATGCCACACAATCTTTCCCCCAGGAATCCTTTAGCCCGCGAATCCTTTTCCAGCCCAAATGCCATTTTAAAGCGCCAACTTGTTAATTGCGCGAAATACCCCAACCCTAAGTCCAAGCTTCCAAAAAAAAAAATAAAGAAGCACCGAAAATAATAAAAGAAAAACAACTGTAAAAATATGTTAATAAATAAATAAAGAGAAATACGAAAGACAAAAAAAAAAAAAAAACTCTATTTCAATGGAAAATATCTCTACTCAAATTTGTAGCCAGCTCTGGATTGGCCAACTGTTTGCCTCGTAATATTTAGGGACACAGTCACGTACCAAATAGCCGCAGAGCCCCAAAAACAAAACAGAAAACAGCAAGCGAAAGAAACAAAATAAAAATAAACAATATGAATAAAGACAAGTAAGTCAGCATCAATTGAGAGCAATGCTGTAAGAGATACCCAGCATCAATGCTACTCCTGCTCAATTGAGTAGAAAATTAATGATAAAACTTTAGCATCAATCAAGGAGAAACTGAACACTAATAGTCTAGCCTCCTTCTGTGGTCATAGGGATAGTTTAGACCAGGGAGATCAGCTATATAGTTTTTATATTATGAATACTTCTTTATCTATCTATATAAGTATAACAATAATATAGAGCCTATATATGGAATTTGAAGTATGTAGTTTATGACAGCACAGTTGATTAAAAGGAGGATATATATCTCCATATTACAAGATTCTTTATAACAGCTCTAATAGCACAAGAGATCAGTTAGACAGTTTAGACCAAGAAAGTGTAGGCAATTTATATAGCATACTTAATGGGATAGAAAATATTTCTACAGAGCTCTAAGCACTAATATAGATAAGCATAGTAATTTCATCATATAAAAAATACATATAGAGTTCTGTTCATTAAAATAATAGTGTTGCACTAGACAAAACATAAACCAATTAAAACTTAACTTTTTCCTTCGAAATATATAGAGCCATCTACTTGTTTAAAAAAGAATGCAAAGAAGAGAATATCGAAAACAAATTGCGTTGCTTTTGAACAGAGTTCATTTGTTTTTAATAATTTTTAAGAGCGATGAATTTAAAAAGTAATCATTAAAATAATAGTGCAGAATTTAAGAGAAATGCACTAAAATAGTAGTACTAATTAAAAAACAATCAAAAAATTAATAATTAATTATGTTGTATTTTAGCGATTAAAATTTATTGGAAATTTAATTATTTTTAATTTTTATGTATCAGGCCTTATACGCAGTCGGCACCTGCTCATCATCATGCCCCACATCACAATTTCCAGGGTATAGAAACAGTTCTTATCTGCATAATGCTAGCTACTTTTATTATTTTCGGTTCTCTGCTTCTTATTTTTTATGTGTACAACTTTTTTTTTGAAAATGAGCAGCATCCGAAAAAGCCAAAATAAAAATCTAAAAAGTATATATCTTTTATATATATATATATATATGCAAACGGCGAGGCGCAGCCGACATAAATTAACATTTTTATGCGCCGCTGCAATGGACGAAAAGGACGCCAAGCAACAGCAGCAGCAGCTGGAGGAGGTGGAGCAGAAGGAGCTGGAGGAGCAACAGAATCACAGTCAAAGCATAAGCTTCAAAATGGGCGCTTCTCTTCTCTAAGGCCCCGCATTATTTACGATGGGGGCTGACACAGCCAAAACTGGGCGTGAAGATGAGTGGGGTATGTGTGTGTGTGTGTGTGTGTGGCTGTTGTTGTGTATGTGTATGTATGTGTTTCTGTGTGTATTGCTGCGTAACCATTCACATTTCTTCATTACATTTCATTTTATTTCAGTTCACAACATTGCGAGAGCCACGTTTATTTATTTGCCATTCGTCAGCGCCTTTGCCCTTTGCCTGGCTGGCAAATAATTTTAATTGGTTTTGCCCCGCCCCGCCACCCGTCCACCGCCCCTCGCCCCTGTCATCGCACACGCTTCGATTCGAAGGAAATGATGGTGAAGTGATTTCAACTGCAATGCGCGACTTTATATGTATGTGTGTGTGTGTATATATATATGTGTGTGTATGTATAGAGATATTTATTTGTACATCTCTTGTCATGTTTGTAGATCTTATTATAAAAGTTGTAGTTCTTCAACAGTTGTGCGGGTGTGTGTGTGTGTGTGTTCTTGGCAACCGCAATTGGAAAATCAATTTGCTTCATAATTTCCATAAATGGATGTGTGTGTGTATGTGTGTGAGTGTTTACATATTGCATGGCTTTTGACTAGTTCATTTAAATAGAGATAATAAACTTGAGCAGCAAAACAATCTTATATTGAAGTATATACAAATAAACACATATAAGTATATATATATATATATATATACACATATATATATATATATATATATATATATATATATATATATATATATATATATATATATATATATATATATATATATATATATATATATATATATATATATATATATATATATATATACATATATATATATATATATATATACACATATATATATATATATATATATATATATATATACACATATATATATATATATATATATATCTATTTATTTTTGTATGTATATATGTATACATATATATTTATATATACATGCATATATATTTTGTATACTATACATATATACAAATATGTAAGCTTGACATTTGAATGCATTGAACTGCTCATATAACAATGTTATTTTTCCATCTGAATAAATTGTAAGTTAATCGGAAAATTTAATTTTGCTGCATTGGCTAAATTGTTTATGCGCAATTTGGCAGGAAAATCTTTTGTGAAATATTTTTAAAATGCAGAATACTCAAAACTTTCAGTTTCATATTATGAAAATTCAATATAGAATAACTTAATATCAGTATAAGTAATTTTTCCCCATTAAAAATATATTTTAAAGAAACTTATCTTAGATTCGCCATTGAGTAGCTGATGATAGATATAAAGAAGACTCTCATCTCGAAAAGTCTCTTATATAACAATAAAAGCTCGCAAACTAAATTTACATATGAAAAACAGTTTTGGCTGTCAGCAAGTTTGAACTTTTTAGTGTTTTTTTTTTTTTTTTTTTTTTTTGCATATATAAATAAAAGTTTCAAAAGTTTATTGAATTACAAAATAATTTACTTGAGGTATATAAGCAGAGACATTTTAAACTCTATGTAAAAATAAATAAATAAATAAAAAAAAATTTTAAGTGTTTGAATTACTGTGTCATATAAACTCATATTACTCATCTGCTTAAACTCTATATTAAATCTTCATCTCCTACCTATACAAAATATTTAATCAATTCAAAACTTTTAAAACCCAGACTAAATAGATAATTAAAGCTAAGAAAAATCAATATAAAATCCTAATAACAATAAAATATTCAGAACAAATAATAATAATATTAATCTAAGACATCAATTCATTTAGGTTTCGCCATAAAAACCCACATAGTTAAAATATGTTGACATTATTTTATTTATATTCATCTATTACAGGGTATTTCAACTGCGACACTGCAAACTCTTCATCAACACTTTCATTCAATTCAAATGCTTGCAAAATTAATCGCCTTACAACTTCTTTAACCATATTTAACAGTTACATAGTTCAAAGTAAACGAGATAGAGTGAGAGAGAAAAAGATATAATTCGCTTACTTGCATGCAGCTCAATTCCAATAGATTTCCAATTGCTTTGCCGTTTACGCTTTGCCAACTGATCCTTTGTTTTCGTTTTGTTTTTGTTTTTGGTTTTTGTTGTTTTTTTATTTTCCTATTTTCTTTTATGCTGTACTTATCAGCGACGCTCCGTTTCACTTTCAGCTTGATGCTGCTTCTGTTGTTGTTGTTGTTGTTGGTTAACACGCCATTGTTTAGTATGCGGCGTCCATCATTTAGAATTCAGCGACACATATACAATAACAAGACACGCACACACACACAAAGCTGTTGTTCTTGTTGTTGTTGTTGCTACTATTGCTGTTGCTGCTTGGCACATTTTGCAGAAAGAGAGAGCGCGAGAATTCATTAGGCATGCGGGAATTTTAATTTCACTTGCTCACACACGCGCACATATGTGGCGACATATTTCTCAAACATTTTCGCTGCGTGCGACGACGGCGACGGCGACGGCGAAGGCGAATCGGCGACGTCAGTTATTTATGCTGCGACGGCTGCTGCGGCCGACTTCTACTGCTGCTGCTGCTCCTTGTGCTGCTAGCGTTGGCGTTGGCTTTGTTTTAGTGTTGTTGTTTTTGCTTAGACGCTTTGCTATTTGCATGCTTCTGCTGGCTGACCTTGGTGCCAAGTGCTAAAAAACTATGCCACACACTCGCACTCGCACTCACACTCACACAACAAAAGTGCGAGCCAACGACCGCAACAACAACAACACGACGCGACGTTGACAGCTGTCAAAACTGTTCGAAGCGCGTTCGCCTCACTCACTCACACACTCACAGACGCCAAATGCAAACCGCGACAACCTGCGGCGGCCGGTGCGGCGAAATTTTCACCAGAAGCAGAATAAAGTAAGCTGCGATGATTTCCATGCTGTGCTGAGAGAAAGAAAGACAGAGAGAGGGTGGCTGGCTAACAACAGTAACAATACAAGAGAAGTGGGGGAGGGGGGAGCCGTACACGTTTAATGTTCAAGTCAAGTGCGAAGCTTATGCGCCTCGCAATGTGCGCGTGAGTGCGTCTGTTGTGTATGTGTGTGTGTGTTAGTATGTCGTCTATGTATTGGTATGTTTTTTTTGTTTTTTTGCTTGGAACGTTTGCTACGGTCTTTTTGTTCTACGCGCACGCGGGCGCTGCCAGCCTGATGACAAATTTTTCGCACACGTTCGGCTTGTTGTTGTTGCAAGACAAACACAAAACTTCCAGTTGTTTTTTTTTCTTATTATTTTTTTTAACTGTCGCTTTCCCTTTCTGGCCGCCTGCACTTTGTAATGTCTTTTTTTTTATTGCTATTTTCTTTTATTTTCTTTTTTCGAGATTGGATGCTGCTATTACTATTGCTATTGTCCTTTGTCTTGGCTACGCTTTGTTGTCTGGCTGTCTATATATTATCTTCTTTTTTTTTAATAATTGGCAACGCTGTCGCTGCCGCTTCTACTGCTGCTGCTGCTGTTTCTTTTCAGCGCATTGTTTGCATAATTTGGCGAGAGGCTAGCGCCTGCAAGTGCCGTTAATCCTTTCACTTTCCGCTTTCGCTTTTACTTTCCGTCATTCGCCTGCACTTGGCTAACGAGCTGATGATGATGATGATGATGATATTGCCGACATACCGACAGAGCGAGAAGGGAAATGTGGACATGTGCGAACATGATACCCATTAGCACGTGGCAATCATCGTCAGCATTTAGCATCGATTTGACAGCGTGAACCAAACGGAATGACGGCACAGCGGAATAACGGAACAACGACGACGGCCCGCCCGCTGACCAATTTGAATTTTCGTCTGCCTAATTGCGTTTGCTTTCTGGCCCACAAACAGCTGGCTCGCTTTACAACAATTTAAGCTTTACCGTAATTTTTGCGCACCAATACAAATGCAAATTGGCCAAAATCACATTAAAATGATGCCACGCATTGAACGACGTTCGGCTAAAGTGCGGCACTTTTATTTACAGTTATTCGCGTTTTTTTACTTGTTTTTTATATTCGCCCGTTATTTATCGAAACTCGCGCACGCACATATTAAACGATTTAAATTTCAGCTATTTTTTTTTTTTTTTTTTTTTTGTTACCACGACTGCGTTTACTCAGTCCACACGCTTACATTTTTATATTCACTTTATTGTATTTCCCTTTCTTACATTTCTTTTTCACTCTGTGTATATTTTCATCTCCGCGTTGCGCGTTCACAACACCGCACAGACTCCGACTATGAACTGGCGAGTGCTTGTGGATGGCTCTACAATTTAGTACTGAGATTCAATGAGGCCTCCTCTTCGGCTGGGGCGCTCAATTGTGAGTGTGTGTAGAGTTGCGCAGGATGCTGGGCGCTCTCGTGTGCGCCTTCCAGCCCAAAAGCGCCGCTTGCCGAACGCGCCAACTAACAGTTGAAAAGTCTCCACTCTCCAACTACCGCTATCTATGTTGCGCACTGTTAAGCAGGTGGAGTATGTTATGTTAGTGAGCAACATGCTGGCTGTTATGTGAAGCGCTCAGCTGATATTATAATATATCGATATGCGCAATAGCGTTGCTCTCCCACTTATCGATAGTATCGTTGGCACATTTCGCACGACTCTGGCCACACAGACGTACAGCGAACGTGAGCCGAACGGCAACCATCTTTGTGAAAAATACCTACTAGTCTGGAGAGCAGTCGGTGTAGGAATTAAATAATTTCTGCGGCTTATAAAAAGTTAAAAATATAAAAAGAAATAACGATGATTTCTGCTCGTTTGGCATCGTCGGTCGCACGCAACTTGCCCAAGGCGGCCGCACAGGTATAAAAAACAATTAAACGAGTAAAAGAACGAAAAAAAAGAATTGCAAAAATGCAAATATATAAAAGATACATAACCCAAACCAATTGGCCAAAGATTCCCAACTCCAAACTCTAATGTTCAATGCAAGTCTTCTGCATAACTACAAGCTCTGCTTTTCCATTTGCCAATTACTTTTGACTTAGTTTTGGCCAAAGTTTTAGTTTTGTGTTACGCAATGCCGCACGCAAAAAAAAAAAAATTACATAACACATTAAGTGTTCTGCGTGCCAATATTTTGCTAAATTAAAGTTCTTTAATTCCAAACTGAAGTGAAATATCTGTTGTAAGGATTTGTGTTCTGATTGAAAACGGTTACATAATTTTTGTCAACGGGGCTCAGCTGCAGTCGCTGCTGCTGCGTGTTGGCCCAGCAGAGTTTGAGGTTATGTGTATGTGCTTTCACGCAAATCGACCAATTGGCACAAATAAAAATATTTAAAAATACAAACATAAAAAGTGAAACTTAAAAATTACAGAATTTAATAATAATATCCACTTGTAAATTCACTTGCTGTAAATTTGTTAGTTCTACCGGTGGCCTGCTTATGGCTGCTTTGCTGTGCGTTAGAGCGAGATAGCAGCTGTTCTGCTCATGTGGTTATTCAATGCTGCCGCCGCCCCCTCCCTCTCCCACTCTATAGTGCCTGTGCTCCTTATATAAGATAAGCTAATGCTTGGACATCTCTTTCACAGGTTGCCTGCAAGGCTGCATATCCAGCTGGAACTCTTGCTGCCCGCAAATTCCATGTGGCCAGCACACAGCGCAGCGCTGAGATCTCCAACATCTTGGAGGAGAGAATTCTGGGCGTTGCACCCAAGGCCGATCTGGAGGAGACTGGCCGTGTGCTGAGCATTGGTGATGGTATCGCTCGTGTGTATGGTCTGAACAACATCCAGGCCGATGAGATGGTGGAATTCTCCTCCGGCTTGAAGGGCATGGCTCTCAATTTGGAGCCCGACAATGTCGGTGTGGTCGTCTTCGGTAACGACAAGCTGATCAAGCAGGGCGATATTGTCAAGCGTACTGGCGCCATTGTCGATGTCCCCGTCGGTGATGAGCTGCTCGGCCGTGTTGTCGATGCTCTGGGTAATGCCATTGATGGCAAAGGTGAATTGAAGACCAAGGATCGTTTCCGTGTCGGCATCAAGGCCCCTGGCATCATTCCTCGTGTGTCTGTGCGCGAGCCCATGCAGACTGGCATCAAGGCCGTCGATTCCCTGGTGCCCATCGGTCGTGGTCAGCGTGAGTTGATCATCGGCGACAGACAGACTGGGTGAGTGAGAGACAAACCTCCTACTCCTCCACTTCTCCTGGTCACTCATTGTTATCACTTTTCCTGCTTTACAGTAAGACTGCCCTGGCTATCGATACCATCATCAACCAGAAGCGTTTCAATGACGGCCAGGATGAGACCAAGAAGCTGTACTGCATCTACGTTGCCATTGGCCAGAAGCGTTCCACAGTCGCCCAGATTGTGAAGCGTCTGACCGACTCCGGCGCCATGGGCTACACCATCATTGTGTCTGCCACCGCCTCCGATGCCGCTCCTCTGCAGTATTTGGCTCCCTACTCTGGCTGCGCCATGGGTGAATTCTTCCGTGACAAGGGCAAGCACGCCCTGATCATCTACGATGATTTGTCCAAGCAGGCTGTGGCCTACCGTCAGATGTCCCTGCTGCTGCGTCGTCCCCCCGGTCGTGAGGCCTACCCCGGTGATGTGTTCTATCTGCATTCGCGTCTGTTGGAGCGTGCCGCCAAGATGTCGCCCGCTATGGGTGGCGGCTCACTGACCGCTCTGCCTGTGATTGAGACCCAGGCCGGTGATGTGTCCGCCTACATTCCAACCAATGTCATTTCGATCACTGACGGTCAGATCTTCTTGGAAACCGAGTTGTTCTACAAGGGTATCCGTCCCGCTATCAATGTGGGTCTCTCTGTGTCCCGTGTCGGTTCCGCTGCCCAGACCAAGGCCATGAAACAGGTTGCCGGCTCCATGAAGCTGGAGTTGGCCCAGTACCGTGAGGTCGCTGCCTTCGCCCAGTTCGGTTCGGATTTGGATGCTGCCACCCAGCAGCTGCTGAACCGTGGTGTGCGCCTAACTGAGCTGCTCAAGCAGGGCCAGTATGTGCCCATGTCCATTGAGGATCAGGTACACATATCATCAGATTGTAATTGATATAACTAAATACTATATCCTTTCCATTCACACCTAGGTTGCTGTCATCTACTGCGGTGTGCGCGGTCACTTGGACAAGATGGATCCCTCAAAGATCACCAAGTTCGAGAAGGAGTTCTTGCAGCACATCAAGACCTCCGAGCAGGGTCTGCTCGACGGCATTGCCAAGGAGGGACAGATCTCTGAGGCTGCCGATGCCAAGCTGAAGGACATTGTCCAGAAGTTCATGTCCACCTTCCAGGGTTAAGCAACAACAACAACAACAATGGAAGCAGAAACGTGCAGTTATATCCTAGATATTTGGAGCAGAAACCACCAACAAATCCTTTCAAGCTAATAAATAAATTACTGTCTAAGCCGCTAGCCGCGTTCATAATTGATTTTAAACTGCCCAACTGCGCGTCGATGATAAGCAACAACAACAACAACAATATCATCGGAAAGATAATACCAACCCTCTATACACCATAAGAAAATACAAACAACATAAAAATTATAAAACTTAAAGAAAAAAACCTTTGCGCATTCATGTTTTCCTTTGCTGCCCCTCTCGCGTCTCGTCCTTTGCCACACACTTGGGAGAGAGAGCGGGACGGACGCGAGAGGCGACTCAGCGAACGGATGCCACTTCGAATTTCAGCATTAGCCACACTTCCCTTTCCCCACTGATAATATGATAATACTGTTTAAAAATCTATAATCAATATTTGACATATTGTAATCGAGAATAGTCGAAAAAAGAAACAAGTTTGTGGATGATTGTGAAACGATGAAAATAAAAACGATACTATAATTAACTTAAACATATAATCGCACTACTATATATATATCTGATACTGATACTGAGTTGGAAAAGAAAATTTCTAATAGAGGTAAAATGGAATTTGACAAATGATATAGATTGGTCTTTAGTTCTTTCATTTTAGTTGGAAATTGTTGACATATTTTGGATATTTATATATTTTATTAAATTGGAATTTCCATTGTCAAATATATTGCTGATTATAGATTAGCTTTTATAGCTGCCATTTAAACAGTTGAAAATTGTTGAATCTTTCCAATAGGAAATATCTGATTCGACTATATGAAAATCTCGTTTGTTTAGTTGAAATAGAGCTTTATATGGCGATACACATTTTAGATATAGTTATAGATATAGTATAGCTATTTTCTATTGGAAATTTTTACATTAGATCAAAATAGAATTTTGTAAATTTATTTATAGAGGTCATTAAAGCAGTTAGTAATAAGTTAAAGCTGTTCCAAATGGAAATATCTGCTTCAATTATATGGCCAAATTGGTTTTTAGTTGATATAGAGCTTATGCCTGAAAATATGAATTTCAGCTTTAGTTGATATAGATATATATTTCTCTTATACGATAGAGATTTGATCATAGGACTTACGCTATATCTAATGTATCATATTAGCTATTTATAGCTTTCGTCTATTGTTAAATGTAATTGGAAGATGATTGCCTGCTGCTTATCTTTAATAGATTGATATATAAATCTGATAGAGTCATTGACCTATTGGAAACGTATCAATTTAAGCCATATATGGGCTCTCGCCTATTTTCTCATTTTATACTATGGTGTGTTGTAGTTACAATTTAAAGACAAACCTATTGCTAAAATTTACTTTCATTGCCCTTTTATATATTATGAAGACCTTCCATTCTAACTCATTCTCTTGAGGGCAGTTTCAATAGCCTAGACTGAAAATTAAAATGTTTGTTAATATTTATTATAATGATATATACTACTCATATACTACCTAAATAATTTTTCTTAATCTCTTCAAACAAACTGAATTGTGGTAATTCGTGATCTGAAGCTGGCTTCTAGGTAAAAGATCTTCTTTACATATATATATTGTAGATATTCTATATATACATTTTTTTTTTTTAGTAAAAACAAATACTCCCTAAATTTTAAGCATGTTTTGCAGTTAGGCAAAAAGTTACTGAGGTTATGGAAATTAATACCTAAAATATACATATGCCTAGTAATCTAGCTATGTAATCCCCAAAATTGCAAATCAACTTAGCTCACCTTAAGTAACCCCCAACTCTAATATTTTTCCAGACATTCCCACAGCACCTTTTCGGATGGCCTAGGTAAACAATGACCGAAAATGGTTGCTAATTGAAATGCTGTCAGAAACAGACACCAGACACTAGACAGACAGACAGGACGAGGTCCTTTCAGCTAAGCTGTGCACAGTCTCAGCTGATCCGTCGGGCAGCAGCAGCTGTTGCTGCAGTTTTCTCCCTCTTTCTCTGCATTTTATCTCTGTCTGTCTTCACACAACCTTTCGCAGTGACCTTGCAGCCACGCAGCAGGATCTACCAGTCAACTACCTGGACAAGGATAACAAATACGTAGAGCCTGGTCCTAGTCACAGTTCACTAGACGCCGTTTCACGCTCTGCATATTTGGGTAACAGCCAAGCAGAAAAGGGCGCAAGGCTCAGTCAACTGCAGATGCCCATATCCAGGACTGGCGACGACTCCTGTCGCCGAGGGGCTCAGAAGGCATACCACAAAAAAAATGACTGCGATTTGTCAAAGAGCGAACGACAGAGAGAGAGTGAGAGAGAGAGAGACAACGTCTAAGCGGCAATCCGTTATTGCTGTTGTTGTTGCTTCTCTGCTTTCTTTCTTTTTTATTGCATTTGTTTGCTCGTAAAAGTGTCGAAATTAATGAGCGCTATAAAACCGTCAAACTTGAATTTCGAACAGGCGAACAGAAGCAGCAGCAGCAAGCGCAGCGCAGTCGCCGTCGCCGCCATTCGCACTCACAGTTGAGCTCTCGGTCATACGCACACACACACACATACAGAGACACCCGCTCACACACACACACGCGCACGCAACACATTAACATACACGTGCGCGTGCAGACAATACCGACGTCGCTGCCGGCGTTGAGCCAATGCGCTGCCCAGGCAATTGCCATAAACCAGCGCAAGAACAACGGAAAGAGAGATAAAGAGAGTGAGTGAGAGCAATTACACACCACACACTCACACACTCTCACGCGCGCTCACACACATGTTCCAGCCCAGCGAACGAAGTTGAAGAAGAAATATAAGGGCGGGAAATTACTGACCTGCGATCTCAAAGAAAAAGAGACTGCAAAACTCAAATGCCAAGACGCAATTCAGCCTTTGTATGATTTTTGTTGATTTCTTGCTGTATGTTTGGCAGTTGATAAGGGCTGCACAGGGGTCGCGGCATATCACATTTTTTTATTCTTTGCCTTTTTGTTACGCTTTAATTTGAAAACTTTCTCACAGACTCTGCCAGCAGACGAACAAAAACTACTGGAAAGGGAAAAAAAATTAGTTGGAATGAAAAAAAAAACATGGTGGGGGTAATTTTTGTTGTGGGATATTTGCAAAATTGCATTTTAATGGAATTTTTAATCGATTTTTGTTAAATATTTATATTTAAGAATTTATTTAATACATAGAGCACAATTTCCAAATCCGAATTGCTTAAGCTAAATATAATATAATCTGCATATAAAAATGGCGTATTTGTTGCCGTGTTCTTTTTTGCTTTTCGAGTTTTTAGTTTCGTTTTTTTTTTTTTTTTTTTTTTTTTGGGAAAGTAACTTAAAATACTTTGAGAGGCAACGCCGATATCTTTAGCCAGCAAATGCGCCCGTTGCTCACCGGTTTATCTCTTCTTCTTCATCATCTTCATCTCTTTCTTGCTTGTCTTCTCTGAGGGCTCATTGTTATAAAAACAAGTTACATACAAACATACACATATATATATAATATATATAGCAGCAGTAGGGGTGAGGGGGGGAGTAGGAAAACGTCGACCAGAAGAACAAAACTCAAGCAAACATTTTTTGGCCAAATGAAGAAAATGTTGCAGAGCCTGACGCTGGATCCGGTTATACTATATGTATATATAGATGTTAGGGGAGGTAAGGTGGGTTAACGGCGGGGGTAAACTGGGGGGTTAACTACGATTAAATATACTCAATTATGCACAATTATTAATCAATTACACGCGCACACTCACATACACATACAAATATAAAGAACGAGCATGAGAAATTACACAAATTTAAAATAGAAAACAAATAATTGAACTAAACGTGAACTGCAGTCAATATTAACGCCAACTGCGGGGCTGGGGGAGTGTGCATGGGGGGGAGGGACAAGTTATTATCTCTCTCTCTCTCAGTGTGTGTGTGTTTATATTTGTGGCTAATTCCAACTATTTCTTGCCCGCAATCGAGTCCAACAACGCGCTGCTCAGCTCTGGACGCAAGGCGATCTTCTGGAACTTGTTCGACTGGTATTTCGTGTAAATAGCCCTCAATTTGGCCGTGGGCGCATCCCGAGCCAATTTCGCAATTTGCCGTGCAATCGGACGCAAATCGGCAGCCGTATAACGGGAATAGTGCACCAAGGTGGGTGTCCAGTGGCGATCACTGAAGCCGGTGGCTGCACGCGAATTGCCATTGAGCAAGTGCAGCGAGAGGAAGAGCGAAGCTGCAGCAATCTGTAAAGGAACAAATTTGATATGATATACATATATATATAAATATGAATCCAAGTTTAATTTCAGCCAACACCCACCTCAGAGGGCTTATAGCTGGCCAGCTCGTAGTCCATGCCGGCTAGCTCCAAAAAGTATTTGGACATGGCATGATGCTCATCCTCGGCGCTGGCCGCCTTCGAGAAGCGCCGCAAGAAGTGTATGGGCAACGGACGCGACAGATTGTTATCGATGGCCTTCAGTATTTGCATCTCCATTTGCCTGATCTCCTGACCCGTATACGTATCATCCGTAATGAACACAAAATCCCCAATTGCCGGCGGGAAGAGCTCCTCATATTTGGTGGCTATAAACAGAGCCGTAACGCCAACCAGTTGCAAATACTTGCGCCTGGTATCCTTGACCACCTGCAGGTAGCGATCGATGATGGCCACGGCCAAGTGGAAAGTTTCCGCCGCCAGATGGAACTGCAAATGCACCTCGTTGATCCAATCGATGAGCACAGCGCGCATTTTATAGGAAACCTCCAGTTGATTGGCCAAATGATCTGGATAGATGGGCTGCTCCTCCTCCAGCTTGTAGAGATAATCATAGATATCGTTGACATATTCCGAGACCAAGACCAAATTCTCGCCATCATCAGCATCGATGTCCTCCACCTCCAAGCGTTTGGTGGACAAGGACATGCTAGACATTTGGCTTGGGGCAGCGGCTGGAATCGCTCGCAGCTTGGATGGGAGCTTCGAGATGATGGCAATCTCCTTCTTGGGCTGCACAGCAACAGCTGCAGCAGCAGCAGTTGCTTCCTTTTTCAGGGCCAATGCATTGGCCGCAGTGCGTGGCTGAGCACGGGGCACCAGTGGCTCCTTCTTAACTGCTGCTGTTGGAGCTGCAGCTGCTGCTGCTGTTGGCTTGGCCAGCGCAGCGCGCAGCTTGGTCAGAGATTTGCGTGACAAGTTGCTGTCCTCACGTCGCAGCGTGTTCACCTTCTCGTCGGAAATGGACTTTTGTTTGGCAACTGCAGGAAGACGAGCTCGAATTGGGGCCACGATTTTTGTTATCATTGGATACTTACGCTTGTTGCCCGGGTCGGCGGCCACTTTTGCAGTGGCTGTTGTCGTTGCAGCCGGAGGGCCAGAGATCTGGCGTCCAATCTGTCCCACATTCGTGCGCATCGAGTTGGAGCGCAACAGCGGACCGGCTGCTGGCTTAGCTGCATTGGCATTGCCATTAGCATTAGCATTAGTATTAGTATTGGCATTAGCATTGCTTAAGCCCAACGGCTGCTTCTTCCAGTGGGTATCCACACGCGCCTTGGTCAATTTTACATCTTTCAATCTGCAAGGAATTATATCATTATTTTTATCTATTTCTTAATTATTAATATTTTTATTTGTATTATTTTATATTTATATTTATTAATATTTTATTTTATTTATTTTTTATTGTATTATTAATTTCTTTTATCATGTTATTTACATCATATTATGCTATTATATATTTTATATTTTTAATTTATTATTATTATTTTTTTTTCAAATATTTTAAATTAAATATTTTTTAAATACAGTTTATACAAACTACCATTTATTATTATATATTTTTATGTATATATTTTTAAAATATTTTTAAAGTAATTATTTTATATGTATATATTTTTAAAATACAGTTAATTTTTTTATTTATTATTAATTTATTTTTTAATATATTTTTTTTTTAATATTTTAAATTAGTTTTTTGTATTGTTGAATATATAAATATATATTTTTAAAATTATTTGTTCCTTATATTTTTATATTTTTTTTATTATTGTTTTTTTTTATATTTATAAATATTTTTTAAATATTCATTTATTTATTTATTTTTATTTATTAATTTTTTAATTTTTTTTTGTTTATATATATTATTATTATTATTTTTTAAGTATTTATTTTTTTAGTATTATTAATATTTATTTATTTTATGTTATATTCACTCACTCTTTCTGTGCCGCTTCCTTGGATATAAGTCCACGATTTAGTCCACGATTTTGCAGATCGCCGAATGCGGCGCGCTTTGTGTTTGCCTCGTTTGAAGGCACTGTCAATTTCTTCACTTGGACTTGATTGTATTTCTCCGTTGCATTCTGCAATATTACATAGAACAAATTTGCCAGAGGTCAATGCATGGGCGGCCATTTTGTCAGCAGAGAGCGATTAGTGAAGAGAGTTGGATATAAAAGTAGCGGTACTAGAGTACCGCAACATTACCGACAGCAAGTACCGAAAAAAAGCGCCAAACGCAAATACCGCTGCACCAGCGACAACAACAACAACAACAATGCTAGACAAAACGGCATTTTAACCCCTCTCTTTTGCGCTGGGCCGACGCTGCAATGGCGGCGGCTGCGTCGCTGGTCAACGCTGCCTGCTAAAAATCCAGATTAAATATGCATTTAACTAAACTCTTACCTCGTCCATGATCATTTTGGGCGCTGTGCTCATCATCTTGTTGCTATTCTTTGATACTCTTTACAGTTTATTGACGAAAATGCTTTGATTTAGGGTTTTTTTCTTGTACTTGAGCGCGTTGATCTCGTTTTTTTTTTTTTTTTTTGAACGCAAAATATATTGTTGAAATTTTTGGTATTATTTGTTTTGTAGCTTGTTTTCGATTGCACAATTTTAGTCTAACATGTATACATATATTTCAACGATAGCTACTTTAATTCGAAAATATAATTTAACTTTTTTTGGGAGTCTTTCGAGCTCTGCGCAAGATGCGAACGCAAGCCGCTGCCGTTTGGATTTGAAATGCACGCCAGGTAATGAAAATAATGTGACCAGCTGGCGGAAGGCGCAAAATGTGCGCCAAACAAATGTGACCAGCTGTGGGCCGCACAAAAAATGCAACGCTGTAGCATTTAGCTTTTGTCAGTTGGCAGCTAGTGCTGCCCTGCAGCAAATATTTGAAATAGCCGTTGAATTTGAATGCATTGTTAATTTTAATAGACTTTTATATAGTTTTTTCATCGTCAGTTGTTGATTTATTGTTGTTATTGTTTTTATTGTTTTTTTTCTGCTGTTCTTCCTGAGTGATTGCATCAATTAAATGCTGATCACTTCAATTGCCTGGCATTTTGCAAAGGTTCTTTGGTCTTACAATTTAGCACTTGTTGCATTTGCATTGCTGATTTAAGATTTCCTTCAACAAGCACAACGGAAATGCAGCATAATTCTTACTTTGTTCTTGTTTTTTTCTACTACTCCACTCCACTGTGATGATCAGTGTCAAGTTTTCGTCTGGCCACAACAAAAAAAGAGTGTAAAAAAACACAACAATTGGCGTTCTCTGCACTTGCTACGATTCTTTTTTTGCTGCTAATTTTTCGGCTGCTTTGCTTAACGGTGCCATTCTCTATTGTTCCTTTCCGTTCGTTCGCTCCACTCATTAGCATATAGCTTCATCTTCGAAACTTCAGAGCGACAGAGGGAGAGAGAGGGAGAGCGAGAGTGAGAGAGAGAGAGAGAGAGAGCGCGCATATAAATTTCTGTGCCGTTCGCGGCATGCATAAAGTTTTCCGCACTCGTGAGTTTTTCGTCATTCGCGAATGTTTCGCTGCCGTGAAAACATCTTTTTTTCCCTTGTTCGGCAGACGATCGCTCGCTTCTCGCTGTGATTCTTCTTTAGCTCAACCATACAAAATAGAAGAAGAAGAAGAAAAAAGTTTTCAAAAAATCAATTGAGCTGACCTCCAGCTGAGCTAAGCTAACTAAAGCCGTGTTTTAGTTTCAGTTTTGATTTATCCAAAAGCGTCTGTTAAAAGTGTAATAAAAATCATAAATTGTGGCTCGCCAACGTTCTGCTTGAGAGCAGCTGCTGCTGTGTTTTCGTGTGTGTTTGATGCTTAAATAAAACTAAATGTGCCTGAATCTATAAAAATGAGATAAAAACAAATACAACATTTATTTAAATAAAGAAATTTTTAATTGCTGTTTATGATTTGAAGTGCGTATCGCTTTTGTTATCGTTATCGGCTGTGCTAAGCAAACAGGAAGTGCAAGGCGCTTTCAAGCTGAAGTGTGGTCACACTTGAAGATTATTTAAAAATTTTAAATAAATTGCCTCTGTTATCATATTTGCACAGCAATCAGGAAGTGCAAGGCAGCTCTGTCAAGTGGGACTGGATCGGGAATTTAATTAATAACCCAAAGGACTTAAGCAACGAACTTGTGAACATTGACGCCTTCGTATTTAAGTGTGACCAAGTTACAAATTTAATTAAATAAACAAATGACTAGCAGCTGTTATCCTTAACAGAATTGCGCAGCTATCTAAAAACACAAGGCGCTTTAAGTCTGTTAACAGCTAATTCCAAATCTACATAACATCCCAATAGACTACGGTCTTTCCAACGTCTGTTATCCTAAACAGGATTGCACAGCAATCAGGCAAAAATGTGTGTTAAATGTGATCAAACTGAAATTCCGAAATATGTGATCTCTTGCTTGCCTGTTGTCCTTAACATAATTTCCTTGTCATTTAACAACATAAGACGCCTTAACAGAATTCCATAACAAGCAGGCCAAGCAGGCGCCTTGTCTGTTAAGTGTGACCTTATTGAAAATCTACTTAGTATCCCAAAAGACTTTAGCTACGATCTCTCGTACGTCTATTATCCTTAACGGAATGACTAAACTACGATCTGTGACTCTTATCGTTAACAGAATTGCGTAGCCATCTAACACCATAAGGCGTTTAATTTCTATTAAATATAGCCAAATTGAAAATTACTTTAGCTGCGATCCCTCAAGTCTCTGTTATCCTTAACAGAATTGCATAGCAATCAGCAATTGCAATGCACACAAATTCTCAAGTGTGACCAAATTGCAATTCTCTCGAATACTTTAAATTACTTTGCTTCCGTTATCCTCTTTGCACTATGCGCTCCTCAAACAGACAGCGCCTTTTGCCCCTTATTCTCAAGTGTGACCGAATTGCAATTCCCCTGAATAACCCAATTAGGCTGCTATCGTTAACATATTAGTACAGCTATCGCAGGCCAATTGAAATTCTATGAAATCTAACGTCATCGAAAGCCACAAACGACTTAAGCAACAAACTTGCATTTGACTGCTCAATTTACGAAAGTAGACTAAAAACCCAAAGTAAAGCAATGAAACAACAGCTGCAACAATAACAACAGCAACAACAACAGCGAACATTAGCAATTAATTAGTGCATAAAAATGTTAAATTAACTACCGCAAAAGCCTGGCTGCGTGCATTCACTTTTCTCTCTCTCTCTCTCTCTGCCCTGGTGCTTCTGGCTTCTTCTTCTTCTGCTACAATCGAAATTCAGGCGAAAAAAAAATTATTATTATTATTTATGTTATATTTTTACTTTGCAGTGCAGAAAATGTAACACAAAAAGAAAAAAAAAATGATGACGCAAATACGCAGTTTAAATTAGCTTGCGCAGCAGAATAACAAAATCTAAAAAAATAAAAATCAACAAATTTTTTACTACATAAATTTTGCAACAAATGCAATTTGTGAACACCAAATGTAAATAGTATATTACAAGCTGCTTAATTGTTGTCGACTTGAATAAACGCGTCGTTATGTCTACAATTGCGGCTAATCAGCCAATTAATCGTTATCGTCATCGTCATCGTCATCATCATCGGCATCGTCATCGTTTGTGGCTAATTGTCTTGACAGCAGCCTTATGGCTGGACACATGGGCAGCACTGGTCGCTGCCGCCGTCGACGTCGACGTCAACGCCGTTCACATTGAGCTGCGGCGCAGGCGCAGCGTTCGCTTCAATGGCATTGAGGTAATTATTGTCGCGATTCGAATTGCATATCTATAATTGATTCATGTCATTTGTCATTTTATCATTTTGTCGTTTGTCATTCGTCCTCATATCGTATCACATTTAACCCACAAATGAATCAGGTGATTCTTGTCTGTGTCACATCGAGTGCTGACCATGCAAAAGCTGCAAGAAAAAACTGAAGCGTGATTCATTAAGAACTGCCAGCATATGCACTCTATAAGGGCGGGCCGGGGAGCGTGGTGGGCGTGGCTGTGTTACAATTTGGAACAAGCGCAGTTGAAATGTGAAGCGTTTAATGACCTCTGCTCACAGTTGGAAATGTTTGCACAAATTTCTGAACAGGGTATATTGGTTTATAGGCAAAGCATAAATAGAAGAGATGAAGAGAGTTTTTTTTTTTTATAACTATTTTTCTATATTGCTTTCTTTTGCTATCGATCTTTTTTCCATTTACCTGAAAGTTGGAATTTTTGAATTTAGTTTTTTAGGCATACCTCGAAGACTATAAAAGCTAGACTTATAATGTTTGGTATGGAGCTCTCTTAGAAGTTACACATTATATAAATAATTTTGTTTTTTACATAAAATTTCCTACAATACATCATCATCAAAGACAGAATTTTAGTAATATGCTGGGTACCTAATAGTCGACTTAACTTATAAATCAAATCATTTTACATTGTATTGTTATATGCCTAAGTAATAAAAAAACAACAACACATCTCACCCAGGGTATCTACTAGTCGAACATTTTGACTTGTCATTAAAGGTATATCATTCAAAGCAGTACCATCTCAATATATTCTAAACTTTAAGCACTAACCTCACGTGTTCTACAGGGTATCTTTTAGTCAGTCTCACATTCTTCTCCATTGCTCTCGCACGCAGCTGGTCTCATAATAAAAATTGCATACACTTAACACCACGAAATAAAAACTGAAAACTTTTGTCGAACATGTCAAATTACACGATTTGATGAGCGCTCTCAACGATGAGGTTTTCAGCAAGCGACAGAAAATTTGTATTTTCGGCTTGCCCAGAAGGCGTCCAACCGTCTCTAACAAGTCCAATGCGCTATTTCGCAGCTGACGATTTGTCAATTTGACTATGACGAGGGTTGTTTGAGGTGTTTATTAAATACATTCTTTTATTTTATAAATATACTATTATACGTCTTTGAATATAATCAAAGGGCTAAGCCTGAATCAGGTTGTCAAGAAATTCTATTAATAATAGTAATAAAGTTATTATATGTTATATATTGTGTTATACTAAAATTGTTATACATAAAGTGTTACAGGCTATTCATCGAATTAAATGCGAAATGTTTTATGATCTATGTGTTATACGTGCTCATAGTTATAATATATGATATATGTTATATAGAATTAAAATATAATGTCATACGATAGATGTTATATTTTAAGTGTAAAGTGTTATACATTGAGTTGAATGCTATATGTTGATAGCGCTATATGTTATATGTTCTCTATCTCTGAAGTTACATGTTAACTTTGCTATATAATATGTTTTACGATATGTGTTATATATTGTTAAGTGTTATATGTTATATATTTTGTCATATGGTAAATGGTATATGTTAAGTGTTATATGCTGTTATATCTCAACTGTTATGTGGTATTATATGCTATCTATCTCCTTATATAATATCTTAAAAATTATATCATACTCTTCATCCCACCCTCGTACACTTCTCGTCGGAATGCATCGCACGATTTGTCTGAAACATCCAACAAAATACCATAGCAAAAAAAATCTCTGCGTCAGCATTCAGAGGGAGGCGCGGGCAATAAGTGTGGCGCGACTTTTGTCAGCTGCTAAATTTTATAGTTGAGCGCGTGGCAAGAGCTTTACTTAGCCAAGTTATTGACCCAACTGAAAATTAGTTGCGAATACACACAAAGTGGAGTCGCCGCCAAGTCGCCGTCGCACTTGAAGAACCCTCGAGTCTTCGTCGACTACTTCACATGCTCTGCTCCTGCTTTACCCTCGCCTAGTTGGCGTCGATTTGCTGTGACTTAATTTCAGCTCTTTTTTGTACTTTTTTCTTTCGTGTTTATATTACAATTTTTCCTTCTTTTATTTGTGCTTTTCTGTATTTTTTTTTTGCTATCCACGGGTCACGCAAAATTTCATCACATAATCAGCCAGCGGGCGATTACAGCGTTCAGCATCAGGCTGACAGCGAGTGCGAATCCGAATGGAGTTCGAGTACTCGACTCCACTCGACTCGACTCTAAATGTTGCTGCAGCCAATTTCCACTTCCATTTCCACGCTGTATTTTGTTGTTCTTCTCTTCTCTTTATTTTTTATTTATTTTTTTTTTGCTTTTCCGGCATGGATGGTCGGGTCTTTTATGCTGTTGCCCTTGCCGTCAATTAGTGTCGTTTTATTGAACATTGTTTGAATGCACTCAAACACAAAGCTAATAAGTGGATGAGTGGTTGAGCGAATGCATGAATGACAGGTCTTCCATTTGAGTGCAAGCGCCTAGTTATCGATTGCTTTACAGAAAGTTATCGAGGATGTAAAAGACTTTTATGACTATTTTCTCGATATATATATATATCTTTAAGATCGATAAAAATATAGTTTAGTTCCTGTTATCGAAGACTATCGAACTATCTACTATTGACTATCGTCAAAATTTTATAGAAAATCGGTTTGTTATCGATAACGATAAATTCTAAAGATTAATAGCATATTAGGTTATAATTTAAAAATGTACATCTTATCGATAACTGATTGTGTGCTAAAAACGAGCTGTTTTCGCTATTGCAGTTTTCAATAATATAAGATTAATAATATTTAATAATTAGAACCATAATCAGAACATAATTAATTAATAGAAATGCTATAAATATTATTGCTTCATATGGGTGATTTTTAATTCATCTTATTATTAGGTTTCCTTATAGATCTTAAAACCTCTCAATTACCACTTATTCATATTTCATTCCAATCGAATACTCCCACAGCCACGCCCCCTTTCAACAATATTGTTTCTGTTTGCCATAGACAAACCGCCCACAGCAATTTGTGCAACACCTTTACAGCGCTCTGCGGCTGGGGTGGGGGCGTGACACGAGCAGCAACCATTGGAGCTCAGCGAAGCGCTCTTCACGCATCGCCGCCCATCGACGCGCTTTTCCAAAAATGTAACAACAAATGAAATTAAATAATAGCATCAACAAAAGTGGCACACGCACAGCCTCTGAATTAAGATAAGTACGCAAATGCAATAGGCGAATGACTAGCAATTATCGATAAACGATAACGATGTGGCTTTTAGACTATGTGGTTGCTGACCTACTTAAATGATTTTAGGTAAAATTTGTAGGATTTTAACAATGTAGAAAATAATTATATGAATAATTATTTATGATAGTTATCGAGAGGCGATAAATATAAGAATTTGTATAAATTAGCTGCTGTTATCTGTTATCGATAAGCGATCAAGATTAAAGTAGGGCAGCTACTAAGCTAGTTTGTACATTTTGATTTTAGGCAGATCCAGAGAACATGGAAATGAAATTAAAATCTGAAAATAAGTTAAGAAACAGTTATCGATAGCCATAACCGATTAATGAAGCTGCCTATCTGTCTACTTTTGCGTAATTTTTTTTATTATATTATTATATTTTTATATTATTATAGTTAAAGCAGTTATTTAATGGAAGTTGTAGCTGGAAAATTTACGAAAGCATATGAATGATGCTCTGTTATCGATAAGCGATAACAATGAGCATTTAAAGCAGCTACTTAATTTTCCCCCATTTAAGTTTCAGTTTCGGGAGCAGTCGAAGAAAATGTAAATGAAAATGAAAAACGTAATGGGTTTTTTCCTAAACTAATTTTCTATTGTTGCGTGCAGTGAAAGTGTTTTTTATTATTTTCTGTTTTTTTTATTTTTTGGTTGGTATTTGGTTTCTGGCTGCTAGTAGACAACCCTTTTGGGCCAATGGCTCAGCTCTTTTTACGCTTTGCTGCGCTGTGTTACACATTTGCGAACATTTCTTGAACACCGAACACCCATTTACTCTAACTCCTACTCTAACTCTTTGCAGCTGGACGAGAACGCGCTGCTCGAGCAGCTGGCGGGCCATGAACGTGCTCTGCTCTTTGGCACGACAGCAGGTAAGTTCTATTTCTGTGGCGGGAAGGGCAACCGATTGGAAAGATTAGCCACAGCTGACATCAGACCAGTTAACCTAGTTCGAGTGGGCTAACAGGTTGGGGCGGGCCAAGGGGCATAAATACCAAAGTTTAAAGTTGTGGAAAGTTTTTGGCTTCTTTTTGGGAGTTCTTTTTGGCTGCTTTTGACTTCTTTTTTGACTTCTTTTTTGACTGGGTTTAAGATCAATGCCAAATGCTGACGGGTAAATAAGCAAACTGAACAAATTTTTAAACATTACACTAGACAACCAAAAATGTGTTTTTCTAAGCAGGGATAAGTGTACAAAACGGAAGATTTTGTCTGTGAATATGCTTTGTTTATTCATAGATAGAATTGATTGGCAAATAAGTCGAATGCCTTAGTAGCCAATGCTTTAGCTATAATTAGTATAACTTTAAACTATTCATACCTGCTATAAATAAATAAATAAATAATGATTGGCAAATCTAAAAGTTTATCCTATTGACTTGAAATTTGCTACAATTCTTAATATTTTTGTTTATTCATAAATTTGATTATCTGTTGTGAAAAGAAAATGCTAAAAGTTTATAACGTAAATGCAAATATGTGTGTTCTTCTGAAAATTTCAACTAGTTCTTAGTTCTAATGGTATTTTTAACAGAGAGAGAGAGAGAGAGAGAGAGAGAGAGAGAGAGAGAGAGAGAGAGAAAGAGAGAGAGAGAAAGATCTATAAAATATATACGCTTCATTTTTAGACTCTATATATATTGTCGTCCTATCTATGCTATTCTAAAATCTTATATCTATAAAGTTTTTTAGCAAGTGGATGAAAAAATAATAAAACAAAATAGGACTCCTTTTAATCAATTTTGCAAAAAATTAAAATAGAGTACAAAATAATCTAAATTTAAATTTAAAGCACCTAAAAACAAAAAAAAAAAAAATAAAAACAAGTCAACTACATTTCTATTTAGGTTTTTTATGTATTTTTGTTTACTAATATTAACTAATACTTACTAATTTAGCTAAGAAAATAGCTCTTAATAGGCTCTTCACTTCATAGTATTATAATATCAATATATATTTCCAATTATGAATATGTATGTTAATGTAATAATAATAACAATAATTGTCTATACAGAAATATAAATATATAATATATTATTTATTGAAAATTAGATTATATTATATTCTAGACTGTAGAATATTATAGATATTTGTATGTAGGTACAACAATTTGTTGCCCAGTGTAATTGCAAGGGGAAGGCCGCCCAGAGGCTGCACAGAAGAACGCAACCTGTGGGGGCGTGTAAAATGTGCACATTTGTTGCTATTGCTATCGGGGGGGCACAGGTCGTCATTATTTATGAATATTGATTCATGGAATGCACACTTAGCATTTTGTTATTGCATTTTACCTGTTTGCTTACTTTACGTTCAGCGCCTGAATTCAAATTGGTGCAGTTGGAGCGGCGCAACGTGCACCAGGAGCAACAGCAGCAGAGGCAATCGCGTAGGCGTCGCAGCGCGGCAGAAGGTAAGTTGAAATGCCACACACATGCATACACACACACACAGACACAGAGACACAGACACAGAGACACCCACACACTCGTGCTCGTGCTGCTCCAGTTGCGCCTGCAGGGTGCACTCATTATGCGAATAGTTTAATTAATTCAAATGCATTTGCCAGCCGGCACTGTGGAGGCTGAGCTGAAGCTGCGCCAAACGCCGCAATTGTTTGACGATAATTTCATCTTTATACGCCGCAACGCGAACAGCACCCAGTTTGTGGAGCATTCGCCGCAGATGCTGCAGCGCCTCGAGCGCTGCTTCTACCGCAGTCCATGGGCGGCCCTCGATCTGTGCGACGAGGAGAGTGTGGTAAGTAGTCGCAGAACGTGCCACAGACAGCTCTGTGCGGGGCCCACAAGGGGGAGATGTAGCTGAACAACATTGTTTATCTTGTCTGCCCATCATTACCTCTGTCATCGCATCTAGCAGACAGTTTGATTGCCGGTTAACCTTGTTTGCCTAAGCTGAACATTATATCAGCACTTTAAATTATATTGTATCATATCATTTAGTTCCGTAGTTTCACGCAATTCCACTGTTCCATAACTTAGTACGGCTCTCACATAGTTCCTATGCTTGTAAATATCATAAACTATTATTGTTGCTAGTTCCAGTGTTTAATATTAATCGCTGTTTCATATTCCATTGTTTCATATGCTTTCTACTGCTACATATTCCTCTTCATTCCACTGTTCCACACATATTCTCGCATTACTGATTCTGTTATATATTCAATTTTTCCATCGAGATGTGTATATATATTTTAATATTATTTAATCAGTGTTCCACCAAATTCCACTGTTCCATGCTCCAATTTTATTGTTTCATATTTAATATGAATTTTATTTCATTGAATTGTAATAGTTCCACATATTCCACTGCTCAAACAGCTGTTTAGAAAATGAAACGATGGCAATAGAACATATGATGTTGATAAAAATATATAAATATAAATACAAACGTAATTTTGAATGCATTGTGAAATATTACTAAGCCAGCCCGAAACAATAGAAATTGCATATGAATATATTTAAAGGTCTTGGCACAATGGAATTGGAACACTCAAATTTTATTTGCCATGCTTGAATGTTTCCAAATTTATAATCCACAATGCCAGCACCATTATTCCCATATCGAATTTTCCACTCTGCTGTCGTTTCATTTCCACTGTTTCTGGCTGCTGTTACCCGGTCTTATCTAACCTCTAACAACTTCCAATTGTCAACAACTTGCAGCGTGGCGTTTTTCAACAGAATGCCAGCAATTTTGTCATCCAACCGCTGCCGGCGCGATTTGGAGCGTCAGCCCATGTGCTCTACCAGGCGCGCTTAGATAAGAGCGACAACGGCAGCAGTAGCAGCAGCAGTAGCAGTAGCAACGCCGTCAGTCAGACAATACCGTTAGACAGTCAGCTGCAGTTCGAGCCCGATGCAGATGAATTCAACGAACCGCAACAGCAACATCAACAGCCAGCACAGCAACAGCAGCAACGCCAACAGCTGCGTCGCAAATTGCAATCACAGCTGCGACTGCGCTATCAGCCGCGTCATCATCATCATCATCATCAACATCATCAGCATCATCAGCAGCAGCAGCTTCATCATCATCAGCATCATCATCAGTATGGCACTGGCATTGCCAGCGAGTCGTCCAGCACGCCGCGTCTTCGCCGGCACATTGACGAACCGTCCCGCCGGCCCTATGTGCCCGACGAGCTGTACATCGAGACGGCGATCTTTGTGGACAGCGACCTGTACATGCACATGGGCAAGAACTATCCCACGAATACGGAGAACGAACTGATGCGCTTTGTGCTCGCCATGATCAATGGCGTCCAGCTGCTCTATCATCACGACACGCTGGGCAGACGCATCAACTTTGTGCTCAAGCGCTTGGAGATCCTGCCCAAGGATACGCCGGGTTTGTTCCGTTCCACCGACATTGACAATTATCTGAGCAACTTTTGCCTGTGGCAGAGGAATCTGAATCCGCCTCTGGATGCAGATATCTTGCACTACGATCACGCTGTCATCCTCACCGGCCTGGATCTCCATGTCACGGGCAAGAATGGCAAGGTGACCAGCCAAGTTGTGGGCCTGGCGCCCGTGGCCGGCATGTGCACGCCCACCTCCTCCTGCACCATCAACGAGGGCAAGCACTTCGAGAGCGTCTTTGTGGTCGCACACGAGATCGGACACAAGTGAGTATCTATACTCTTTTCTATATATGTAATGCTTATAGCCATATTCATCTATTTATTCATACTATTTTGTTTTGAATACCTTTTTTCATTCTTCACTTTTATTTTGCTTGCAATGTTTTATTTCCCATGTTCCGTTGGAAAATTGGTTTGCATTCTTATCAATATCCCGAATTTAATTTTATTTATCTCTTTTATATTATTATTTTTGCTGTTGTCAATAGAATAAAAATAATAATATTATTAATATTTTTGTTGTTGGTAATATAATAATATAATTATATTATTATCATTATAATTTTTCCTGTTTTCCAATTCAACTATTAAATTTTATACTTTCTTTTCCATTTGATTTTTTTTTTATATTCATTATATATTTTTTTATTTTTTATTTTTATTTTTTTCATTTTTTTACTCTATTCTTGTGTTCTATATTTACTATTCCATTCGTCTAGTTCCATTCATTCTTAACTTCCGTGTTCCATTTTTTATGTTCCATTCTTTTGTTTCATTCCATTAATATATAAATATATATTAATATCCATTATATATTAATATAAATGTTTTTGTAATACATTAATATTCTGCTTTTTATTTTTATTATTATTAAATTTGTGTTTCATTTCCAATATTCCCTTTATTTTAAAATTCTATTTCGTAAATTATTAACAACTTTTTTTTACAGCTTGGGCATGCGTCACGATTCCAAGGAGAACAATTGCGATCCTAGCCTGCATATCATGTCGCCCACTTTGGGCAGTGGTAAGATAACCTGGTCGAAATGCTCCCGTGGCTATCTGGAGGATTTTCTAGCGTAAGTAAAGGACGCTCGTAAACTCGAATACATAAGCTCAGTCTACAATTCTTTCTCTCTCTTTCTCACTCTCTCTCTCTTTCTGTTTCAGTCTTAAACAGGCGGAGTGCCTGTTCGATAGAGGACACTTCATTGGCAAATGGGATCACTCGGCCAAGGGCAAGTTGCCCGGCGAGCGCTTCGATGCCAATCAGCAGTGCATGCTCAAATTCGGACGCAACTCGGTGCATGCGAGCAGCCAGAGCAAGTCGGAGATTTGTCGCGATTTGCATTGCCAGCGGGAAAGACTAACCTGGACCTCACATCCGGCACTGGAGGGCACCGAATGTGGACCGGGCATGGTAAGCAAAATAATTTAACTTTGATTCAATTAAATCAATCTTAATTCTCCAACTCTTTCACAGTGGTGTCGCGGCGGTTCTTGTGAGCCGCGTCCCAACAAATATCCCATCGGTTCCATGAAGCAGCTCAGCGGTGGCGGTTTGGTAAAGCCCAGCTATGAGAAGCACAGCGCCATCTATGCCGAGTCCTCGAGCAGAATGGAGCAACTGCAGCAGCCGTACAGGGCCAGTGGCAATGAGCTGCCCGGCGTGCTCAGCACCTGGAGCGATTGGGGCGAGGCCAGTGCCTGTGACTCCAGCTGCCTCTATGGTCCATCGAATCGTCTGCGTGAGGGCAGCACCGGCCTGCGCACCTACAATCGCAGCTGCCTGAGCTACCCCAAGCGCTGTGAGGGCTGGGATCGCAAGTTCGAGGCGTGCATAGCCAAGCAGTGTTATGTGGTGCCCGTTCACACAATCGGCGACTTTGCCACCAATGTGTGCAACAAGGCGCGCAAGTCCGACAACGAGCTGACGGGCGAGGGGCTGCAGCTGATTGGTTCCATAGGTAAGTCTGCCTTGGACTCTAGGGTTCTGTATCTATATATAACCTAATTCACTTTGCCTGCAGAGGACTCCTGTAAGATTTTCTGCCGCACCAAGAGCAATGGCACCAAATCGCGTCGCTGGACCTTTCCGGATGGCACCACGTGTCGGGCTCAGGATCACGGCCCGGACCACATTGCCTATTGCATTGCCGGACGCTGTGAGAAGTTCTCGTGCAGCAATGCAACGGATAATTTCTTCAAAATGGATAACACATTCTGTGCTTATCGTGCGCCACGTCCACAACGCGACTCCACGGAACTGGAGAGCAAACAGCAGCCGAGCTATACGAACAACATTAGCTACAAGCGGAATGCTGAGCGCATGGATCCCTACAGGAATCGCTATGAAAATGGTAAGAAGAAGAAGCAGAAGAGTTCCTTCAACTCTTTTCTCTATTCTCTCTATTCTCCATCCACCTCAGAGGTAGCTGTGCGCAGTTACCATGGACAGGACAATCATTTGGTGCCGCAGCCAAAGCCCTACAAGCACAAGGTCTCATCATCTTCCTCCTACCCCTCTTCGTCCTACTCCAATGACTACAAATACAACTACCACGTTCAGGACTCATTTGGCAAAGCGGCACCGCCGCCTGCCTCTGCCTCGCTCGTTGTCGAATCGGACTTGTCGTCGGAGTGGCAGGTCGAGTCCGGCTGTCACTCCAATTGCATGACGGAGTCAATGGGCGTGCAGGCGGTTAGGTCACGGCACACGGGCCAGCGCAATATACAGTTATGCACGCACAAGGTGAAGCCATGCGAACGGCTGCAAACACCGGCCGAATATGCGGAGCAAACGTGCGCCAGATATAAGCTGAAGGTGCGCGGTTTATCCGGTCATGGCTCCCAGATCTCGGCCAGCATCACGGAGCCGGATCGCAGCTGTCGTGTCGGCTGCCAGGATGAGCATATCAAGTATCGCTATTATTTGGTCAACGGCATCCACGGACACTTTCCCATCGGCACGCGCTGCTCTCAGGTGGGCAGGCGCTATTGCGTGGATGGCAAGTGCCTGGAGTTCGGGGCGGATAAACTGCTACTGCAGCAGTCCCACATCAGCTTGGCGCTCTTCCGGAACAAACGCGAGGCGTCGAGGCGAAAAAAGCGCAGCTTTCTCTACTACGATCCGGTCAACATTACGGAAACAATTACCCAGGACTTTCTCAACAGCATTGTCAACAGTATTATAGATTTTGAAAGGCAGCATCTGGGTAGGTAGCCGGTGGATAATCCCGGATAAATACGATATTTGTTAATTATATGAATATGTTTGAATGATTTATCCATCTCCTTTTTGTACCAATTATCTATCTATCTATCTATCTATCTATCTATCTATCTATCTATCTATTTATTCTATCTTTTTAACTATATAAATGCTTACGTATTTTAATATTTGTACATTTGGACATTTCAGTCATAAATCTATACATTTGTTCATGCTTTCAACTTTGTTTTTTTTTATCCATCTATTCATATTTTTGTGTACCTGCCGATCTTTTCATCTTATTAATTATCCATTTATCCAATCATCGATTTATCCTCATATTCATTTGCTTATCTATGCATCAATTTGTCCATCTCTAGCTCAATCATATATTTATCTATACATATTTTTTTTATAGATTTATCAATCTACGATGATTCATATAATTATAATTATTATTTCATCGATTTATCCATCTATACATATATCTATCTATCTTTGTACCATATATTTATTTTTCTTTATGTTCATTTATCAATTTTTTTTTATCCATATCATTAATCACCTGACTACTTACTTATCCACACCCTTTTAAGTTCCATTTCCAATTAATATATTTTTTTTAACTATCCATCTTTCTATTTATTCACCTAAGTATGTATTTATTCATTTATCCACTTATATGTGTATTTATTCATTTATTTACTCATGTATTTATTCGTATATTTGACAGTGTATCTCTTGATATATACATATATCTAGCTATATATTAGCACATATTTAGATATATATCTATCTCTACCATATTCATTTGTCTATCTATTTCTTATAGACGTTTCCTCGGACAACATCGAATTATCCAATCCTATACACGTCTCTGCGGACGAATTAAGCAACAAATAAATATAAGTTTATTCTTTTTATATGTACATCTCTCTCCTTCTATATATACATATATATATATATATATATATATATATATATATATATATATATATATATATATATATATATATATATATATATTTATATACATATATTTGTATTTTATGTAGTACACATAGCTTCTGTGGCTGCCGCTCTGCTCAGACTGCCCCACCCGCCCCAGACGTTCTCAATACAAATCCCTAGTATTTTAAGAGCTCTAGATGTAAAACCTTAACTGCAAATTGTACGAATATTAGTTGAAATAAACGTGCGTAAATGTGACTGAAATAAGTTCGAAATGCTAACTGAATAATGAAATAAATATAATTATTTATCCATCTTATAATGTATTTATCCATTTATCCATATCTTATTATCCAGCTCCTTAGCATTGGTTTTAAGTGAAAATTCTTAGTTCCAGACATTTCCTGATTTTTTGTATAGTCACAAATATATATAAAATTCTTCCTTTACTAAACAAATGAATTTGAAATCTCAGCTGACCTTTTACATTCCAATAATAATTATTCAGGTGACCCCAAAAACAAATCAACCAATTAAATATGTTGGTTGTTGTTGTTGCTCGATATCGCCTTTAAATAAAAATGACTTTTCAAATTGTGTGTGGCACACTTTTGGGCTGGCCGATAAAACGCTGCACAAGGCGCACAAAAGCAGACACGCATTACAAACACACACACACCCACACACACATATATATATGTACACTATACTGTAAGCCACGCCCACACACACACAGGCTGAGCGCCTAGCACTCGTCTGCTCATCCATTGTGCTACCAATTTTGGCGTTTGCATGCAAACACCCGCAGCCATTACCAATATTCAATACCAAAAAGGGATAACAACAACAACAACTGCACACACTCACACACACACTCGAGTGTCTGCCGATGTGTGCGTGCGCTAGAAATTAGATAAAAACACCTACAAAGCGCTGAATATGCCGCAGTCGACAACTAAAGCGCGCCTTGTGCAAACCGAACCCGAAAAAAGCAACTAGAAAATAAAGAAAAGAAAAACTGAACGGAAAATTGAGGAAAAATTTCAAGTGCTTAAACTTTGTGTACGTTGTGCAGTGTATGTGTGTGTGTGTGTGTGTTGTATTGTGTTAAGTGCTTTGTGGCCTTTACATTGTAAACTTGACCAGCGTGTTTGGCTTGTGGCAAGTTCAATGCACCAGCCGCAAACAATTCGAGTGCGCGCGTGGCTTTTGCATTTTAGAAAAGCATTAATTGCTCACATTCCACATCGAAAAAGGAATTTCAGTGTAGATTTAAGTGCTATTAACGGTTAATTAGCCGTTCTAATTGCTGGCCATTTGGCATTGACATTTTGATGGGTTCTAGGCTCCCTCTCTCTCTCTCTCTCTCTCTCTCTCTGTCAGATCCACCCTCCCTTGGGACTCGTTTCAATTTAGGTCACATGCCCAGAAAATTGACTTTACCTTGAAGGCTTTTACATTTTGTTCCTTAATTTTATCATAAACACGCAGTTCTGAAGACAGTTAAGAGCCAAAACTGTGTCAATTGTTTTTCCAATTTTGTTTTTCAATTTAACTTTATTTTCTTTGGTTTTTTGCTCACGCAATGTTCACTTGGACACTTGGCGCTCAATTAGTCATTCAGAAAATTGTCAATTCAAGCCATTTGGCAACCGGCTGCAGTTGTTGGTTGAACTGAAAGTTCACACAGCATTTGGTGCCACGTGCTAGGCAAACACTCAAACACCTGCCTCACCTGCCCACTCCTGCTCCTGCCACGTACACAGGACCTTGAAGTCCTGCTCTACTTTTGATAGTTTCATTTTATTTCATTTTTTCGAAATCGAATTATCGACCTGTATCTAATTGGTTTGTTTTCGTTGTCGTCGCCAGCAGGTGCGGCAATTGAACAATCGTACATATGCATGTTAGTTGCTTCATTAGGCTCCACTGCCGGCAAAAGTATGCAATGGGTTTTGACCAACGGTTTTCCAACTGCTGTCGTTGCCCCCAATAGAATGCTATAAATTTTATAACAAATGTTTCACATGCATTCGAGAATTTCTTTTTGTATTAATTATTCATGTATTGCAGCTCATTGTCCTTAATTCTATAGTATTATGTTTAAACACATTTAAACAGCCATGTACCCTGTGATTAGGTTTTGTATTCATTGTGGCTAAAGTGTTAAGTGATTAATGTTTGTATTGAATTTTTATATAACATTAGGGATGAAGAATGAATGAAATTTTTTAAAACTCAAAGCAGTTCTTTTTTTTATACATAAACTAAACAACTAGCAATCAACAAACATTTGACAAAATTCACAAAATATTAGCGTAACTTCAGACAAATTCTAGTCAAGCTTTATAGACTTTAAAACAACTCTATAGACAAAAAAAAATCGTTAAATATGTGCTAAGTTGTTAAACGAAATGAGGTCATATATGTATATTTAAAAAAAATTGCATAAATAATAAAATTAAGCAGACTTTTTAAAGAATAAAAAAGAATAGGATGTTTGCAAATTATATTCAATTGAACCTTGAGAATTTAGTTTATTATTTAGTTAGTTAGTTTATATATTTTAAATTACAAATTAATAGACCTGATAATAATGAAAGCATTTAGTCAGTCATAGTTGAAGTACATATAAAGCCAATGAGACGCAATACAAAAAATAAATATTAAACAATAATAGCATTACAAAAATAATGATTTAAAAAATTAAATAAAATTGATAGATTTTCGAGTAAAAAATATAAACATAATTTTATTTACCAATGTATATGCTATACATACTTTTATTTTTTTCAAAATCTATCATACTTTGATCAGTTGAGAGCGAATATAATTTGGTAAAATCATTTACCAGAAATTTAAACTAATATATATCTAAAAAAAAAAAAATAATGTCGAACCACGTTACGATTTTATTCTATTTCTAAAAGAAATATTAAAGAAAAATAAAAAAGTTGTTGAAGCAGTAAGCATAGTTTTAGCTACTACTGTTGATTTAGAATAGTGTATATATATATAATATAATTTTGTTTTGGAAATACGCTGAAGAATTTTCTATTTTCCTGAAATTATCAAGTTTAATTAGATTTTCTTATAGAAAGAAGTAAAATAATCAAAATATTTATTTAAAAAATTATTTATTTACTAATTACACTTTAATGCAAGTCACTTTGTGCTAGATCTCATAGGTCCTATTGCCCATATACCCACCTGAACACACTTAGCTATCTGGTTGCTTTAAAACTAGGCTGAACATGTTTACATATGGTATCCGCCCCCATGCAAGTGTTTTGCCCATTCATATTTAATGCAATGGCACGCGATTCGCTGACTGCAATTGGCCAAATGAACGACAACAGCCCGGGGCAGCAGGCCGAGCTGAGCATTGGCAATTGTTGAGTGACCACAGCACACATTCATTCATACATTCAAACACAATGCGTATTGACCAACAGCAAAAACCAAGCGCCAGACGTCGTTGAACTTGCAAAGCCAACGGACGAACTAACGGACAACAAAAAATTTACAAAAATTTAAAGAAAGAATATATAAATAATAGAAAATAAATTGTGAAAAATTTGTTATCAAAAGAAAAACGGAAACAGGAAACATGTGTCGTTTGAATCGCGACTGGAGCAATGTGCAGAGTCGTGGACTTTGAGCGTTTGGGTGCTAAGAAATTTGTGGCACTAAAGGATAACGATAACGATAACGATAACGATAACGGTAACTGTTTGAAGGCATGCCACCAAAGCGTAGACGCAGATTTCATGGACTCTATTACCATTCATCGCCGCCAAAAGGTGAGTTCATTGTGAAATTATGAATAGCTCAAAGGGATATTGAGTGCCATTCGTATTCATTAGTTGTGCACAGCTAATTGAGCCAATTAAAATTGATGTGTGTGCCAGCCAATTAAGTAACACATAAGGGAATTCCAAAGGGAATGGCAGGGAGAAGGAGAGGGGGATAGGCATAGAGGGAGCGCACGATATGCGTGACAAAGCGCAGACATGGCCAAAATTTGCATATTGCGTGAGTCCCCAAAGTCAGCTCAACAAGTAGAGCTGGCTGGCAGGAGTTGATGAAGTTGATGGAGTAGTTGGAGCAGTTGGAACAGCAACTGGCGACGACATTAAGTGGCAATCGCTAATGCGCCATTTCCGTGGCAATTGTTGCCCTTTTTCATTTCTCCTTTTTTCTTTTTGTTTTTGCTATTGTGTTTTATTGCCATTCGAGCAACACTCGAAACTAATTTACATGTGTGTGCTAAATAAATGGCCAGCGCTCACAAATGAATCAGTGGCGAGGCAATAAAGAACAGTTCTTGCTAAATATTTACATGTGTAGCTAATGAACAGGTTGCTTACACAAGTGGGGCTATAGAGGAACTTAATAGCGTGCCTATCCTAGATGGGAAAGTTTGCTTTGAAGTCGCATAGTATATCTAGTTAAAGCCTGTCAAGCACTGAGGTAACTAGCAAAATATATAATCTTCGACAAACTTAAAGGCGGCTATCGCAAAGGTCTCTTCCGGGCGGAGCTTGAGCTCAAAAACAACTTTTTATAGCTTAAATGTTAGTATACTTGAAAGTTTTATCTAAAAAAGCTACATTGAATTAATGGTAGAGAAAATAAAAATTAAAAAGTGAAAGTGAGTTTCGAGGCATTTGTGGAAAGAGATAGATAGAAGAGAGAGAGAGAGAGAGAAAGAGAAATACTACTAAGGAGTGAGAGAAGGAAATAGAGAGCAAGAGGGAGATGGAGAGGTAAGAGGGGGACAGAAGAAAGTCAGGGAGAGAGAGAGAGAGAGAGAGAGAGAGAGAGAGAGAGAGAGAGAGAGAGAGAGGGAAAATGAAATTATCTGTTAAATTAGTAATCTCTGGGTAATCTATTATTATGAGTATTGCCTTATTCATGCTAGTCTACGCGTAGGAATTCATAGCCAGGCTGTAGTCAAATTTAGCTTCAACGTAGTACTCAAGCGAAGGAGTGAGAGAGTGAATAAGTGAGAGAGAGAGACTCAAAGAGAGAAAAAAATTGAGGAGTAGAAAGAAAGATAGAGAGATACTTTTTATCTAAAGACGATATAGTATAGTTATGGTTTTCTCTCGGACACCTACAAAAAGTATTTCATGTATCAAATTAGTAGCAATCGCTAATCTAACCTCCAGCTGATACTCTTGTTATCCAAAATTGAAGACATCATAATTAGGTTACACTCAAGCTGAACTGTGAGCTTTCACTCGATAGAGAGTCACTTCTGACCGATGGAAGATAAGAAAGCGATAAAAAAAGCAATAAAGTCATAATAATACTGCTAGCACTCACTGTATAGTATAAATAGTACACAAACATGTAGCGAACTTATTTACTCAGAAAACCCAGAAAAAAGGCGAACGACAGGACGCAATTACCGCCCACCTTGGCCACCATGGCAAAAGGCACAACAAAAGCAAAAATGAAGTGTAGAAATGAAGAAATGAAAAAAAAAAAAAAAAAAAAAACTAAAATGAGAAATAACACATTGAGCTGTCCTAAATTCAACACCTTGCTTTGGTCAGCCATGTTAGTTGCCTGGCACACGCAATACGAAGCACAACTGACGGCTGCACAGAGAGAAGTCCTTCAAGCAAATAATAGAGCACATCAAGTAGGCAGTTCGTTTCGAAGGCCCTTTCATAATTAATCAAGCACAGCACCAGCCCATATGTACATACAATCAGACACAATAATCAAGTAGAAATATATATAAATACAGATATATATATATATATATATTTAGATTTATAAGAAATATTTATAAAGAAACAAACCATGTCTGATACACTTGCAGTCATGCCAATGAATGGACAGGCGGCGGGCCAGAATGGACGCAAGCAGCGAAACAACGACGGTGCGTATGAGTGATATTTGTATAAGTGTTTTCCACGAGGTTTTCCAAAACGTGGCGACTGCCAAGCCCATGGCCGAAGGCGCTCCGTCAGCTGTCGCTTTCCCAAATCACTGCTCAATATTTCAAGAGCCCCACGCCTTGCATAGCAAATGCAACGACCTTCAAGGTCTCAGCAAAGAAAAAAAAAAATGAAGAAAATTTCCTGAGAAAACTTGGAAGAAAAAAAAAAACAAGTAAAAGCTAAAGTAAATTTCGCAAAGTTGTTGAGACTTTAAGTTGAGCATTTGCTTGGCTTTTAATTTGGTTTTTTACTTGCAAATTGCATGCAAACACGAACAGCCAAAAAAAAAAAAAAGAAAGAAAAACTTGTGCTGAAATCGAAACCGGAAGAGCACGAGGCGAAGGGCAACGTGGGGGCGGGAGCAGGGGCGTTGGGCGTGTCTGGTACTATGCAAATTTTCGGTGTTAAATTAATTTTTGACTGCACTTTGCTTTTCATTTATTTTTCCATTTCCCATTTTTTGGATAATAGATTTCTCGGTGAAGCTATCGACCATCCGCATCTGGATGCACGAAAAGGATATTGGCAAGTTGACGCGCATTTTGTGGGCGGGCCAGGGACAGCGCCTCTGTCAGCAGGCAAGCAATAATGGGCGTGTCAAGCGGTTCCTAGCCGCCGTGCCGCACGTCATGGTAAGCCGCCATTTTTGTGTAGCTGACTTGTGTCAGATAACTGAACTGCGATTGCCATAGAATGCCACGAAGGATCTGCACCAGGCGGTGATCGATAACAACTTGGAGACGCTGCAAATGCAGCTGGAGCCGCCGGTGCCGCCAGCTCTGGTCACGGCCAAGGATAGCAACGGCCTGAACGTCATACACAAGGCCGCTGGCCTGGGCCATACCAAGATCTTGGAATATCTGGTGGGACTGTGGCCAGAGGGCGCCCACGAGATCGATATCACGGGCAAGACGCCGCTGCATTGGGCGGCCAGTGCCAAGAACAACATGCGCTGCTATACGCTGCTCACACAGGCCGGCTGCGATGAGGAGGCACTGGATTATGTGAGTAACGGACACATATATACACAGATACACGTACACATGGACACATCCTCACACACACTAAGGCTGATATATAAACAAGTTCAATCTAGTTTTATTCAGTTGTTCATGATCTATTTTCAAATGATTACAAAGGATTAATTTTGTTCAGATATTCAGTTTATCAGTTTTTCAATTAGTTCATTGGACTTTTCCTTTTTAAACTACAAGATTAGTAATAGTTCATGAACTTGTTTGAAAAATAAGTTTTATTCATAACAAAATATTAAACAAAGAGAGAGAGAGAGAGTTGCATATATTTTAATACACAATTTTTTTTTACACATTTATGAACAAGTACTCTAGTTCATTCTTGCTACAGCACCAATTTCATAGCTCAATAGTAATATAGTTCATGCACTATTCATATAGCTCATGAACTAGAATTACATGTTTTGCTTAGGAAAAGATCTCTTTATCAAATGAGCTTATAGAACCAGTGCACTAGTTACATTTCGCTAAATGAACAGTTCAATAGTTCATTTTTGCTGCATAGGAAATAATTGGATATCCTTTTATCATAGGATTTTGCATAAATGAGCCAAACACATTAAAATTTAATAAAAAACTAGTTAATTTTTTGTTTTACGAATTGGTGAACTAGTTCTTTACTGATTGAATTGCAATGTTTCCATAACATTAAATATCTAGTGTTTTATTTTTTCTTCTTCTTTTCAACCACTTCGAATTTTTCGAATATTTATTGAAGGTTTTGTTTTATTCTATATGTTTGTATATCTTTTAATGACTATCTCTAGTACCTTACAACTTTACGAACTTGTTTCATTTTCAATATCACTCCTTCCATTTCAATTTTGTTCACTCAATTTCTCAGAAAATGAAGACCCCTTCATACTATCGCCATAAGCCACACGAAATCGAGCGAGCTTTTTTGGTCTATGTGCCGGAGGCGCCGCGCATCTCCCCCGATAGCGTCACCGATTGGGAGGCGCTGAGCGATGATAACGATAGCAATGCTGGCGGTGACGCCAGCCGCAGCAGCAGCAAGCAGGTAAGCGAGAGGGAGATTGAAGGAGAGAGAGAGAGAGAGAGAGCGCGGTAAAGGCTAAGGCTTCGGCTGAGGCTTTGCTGCTTGGCTAATTGTAAAACTTGTGGTCTCTTCAATAGAAATTGGCCATTAAGCCGGCAGTCATTCAGAATGGTCGTAAATCGTTGGACGACAGTGCTGAGAACACCTCCGAACTGGACACGAATGATGGGTAAGTTGTTTGTTGGCAAACACCTTTGACATTGACTTGGCCTTTGGCATGGCCAGCTTTATGATGCGCTGCGGGGGGCTGAGCTGGGTTGGGGGTTGGCTAAAGGCTTTTGCTACGTTTCCTGTTTTCTGTTTTCTGTTGGTTTTGGGCATGGCTTTTGAGAGTTTTTTGCATTTTGATCAAAATCGAATCGAAATCCACGCAGTACCAGCGCCATTGAGGATGATGAATTATCCAAGGCGGAGGCGGAAGTGAATGGAGTTGCCGCAGCGGAAGCCGATGCGGAAGTTGAAGCGAATATCGATGCGAATGTCGATGCAAATGCATCGCCGCCGACCCCACAGCGTCGACCGGAAACACCGGCAGCTTTTGCCACAGGCAATGACAACGATACAGCCGGCGAGACCGAAAGCGAAGCTGAGGTAAGTCCCTTGGAGCTGACCAGGCCCATGGCCTGAGATCCTTTTTGGTTTTTGCTGTTTAGACGCTTTGCACCCTGCGCTTTTGCTGTACAGTTTAGTTTAGCTCTTTGGTTCTTTTTGGGTCCATTAGCCGAGCGAACAGCTGCAGCTGCAATCGTTTGTCTTAGTTGCTGTCAAAGTAAGCTATTGTCGGCTATGATGCGGCTTTCTTTTATGCCCCAGCCTTACACAAACACACAGTGAAAAATGACTACACACACATAAATATACCCACACTGATGTCCTGCTAGCATACAAAGTGTGGGAGGACTCTTTGCTAATACTCTGAATGAAATTTAAGGTTTGGGTATCTGGGAAGTTACTTTGGCATTCTTGTTGAATCTATTGAGTGCGATTAAAAAAATAAAAAATGAACATTAAGAGCTGTCTTTAAATATTTGATATATTAACTTTCAAAGACCTATAAAAATTGGTTATTTTCTTATGAATCAGAAGTCTTATTTTGAAATAGAGCCATAGTTTTTTCTATGCAGTTAAGGAAGTCATCAGTTGCTTTTAAATAGCTCAAAGGCTGTTTTTTAGGACTGTACCCAAAAAATTGTACAAAGAACACACTCTTGCGTCCTCTGTAAATACCCCCAGTTTTCTATCAATTTTTTAACTATATATAGAAATATAATTTTGGCCAATACTATACAAGTTTTCTTTCAACTTAACTCATTCAATTATAACTAGAAATATCAATTGACCTATAATCTCGAAAAAACATAATCCTCGCCTGGGACCATTAGCCTAGCAAGTAAATGCAGACTATAATAACTATAGCAAGTTTATCGCATAGGCGATAACGATACTTTATATGAAGAGCTCTAAGATTATACATTATAAATTCAAAAGCTTTCAAGTCTTTACCCAGAAGTCTTACTTAAATAAAATCTTCTATGATAAAGCGATAAATTGGCAATAGAGGCACACACAGAAAATTATTTCCTAAACTGTATATAATAACAAAATACACAGCCACACAACACAAAAAAAAAAAGAACACGCATATCAAGCGCTTTGTCAGCTCGACTGATCAATGTAGATACAAAAATAAAAAGAAAAAAATTAAAAAATACAAAACTTTTTAGAAAGTGTTCACAAAGGAAAGCAATCAGTCGACAATTGTTTACTTTTACAGAATATTGCAAGAGCTGTAAGCGCTGAAGAAGCTGAAGTTGAGCCCGAGGCAGCGGAGCCGGCGATGGATGGCGATGAGGCGGAGAAGAGTGTAGAACCGATTGAGAATGGAATTATGGATGAGGCTGCTGCGGGTGCTGAGAGTGAGCAAAATGCAAACGAAAAGACTGAAGCGATTGTGAATGAGAACGAAGCGGAAATGGAAATTGAAACGGAAGCGGAAACAGAAGTGCAGCAGCAGCAGCAGGAGCAAGAAACAGAAACAGAAACAGCAGAAGAAGCACACGAAGAAGAGGCTAAAGAAGAGAAGAAAACTTCAACTGCTGCTGCTGCTGCTGCTGAGGAGGATGAAGTGGAGGAGGACGACGATGAGGTACAGATTGGCTTGCTTTAATTGCCAATTCATGTGCAGTCAGCAATTGTTTGAACGATTCGATGTTTTTTGTGTGACGTTTGCTCAAAGCGTTTTTAACATTTCTTTTGTTGTTTTCAAATTGTGAACTGTACAAAAAAGAAAAAAACCCAAAAAAAAAAAAAAAATTAGTTCAAATATATATATGTATAACTTAACTCTGTACAAGAACAACAACAGCAACAGCAACGTAGCCGCAACCGCAACAACAACAACAACAACAATAACACAGCTATATATATATATATCTATCTCTTGTCTATATACGATATACGAATGCTTAGTAAATGCCTAGAATCGATTTTCGTGTATTATCCCGTATTGATATCTTATCTAATCATATGTATTTTGTAAACGTGTGTTAAATTTTTAATTCTAATTCCTAAACATAATTAAACAAAATAATATCAAAACTCTGCAATAAAGTAAACGCAACTCGTGTGTTTTTGTTTATGTTTTGCACTCGAACTCAATTTCCGTCTTACTTTCCATATTCCATTTAACATTTGTGTATGTCTCTCTCTCTCTCGCCCACACACAATCCACATCACTTTCTCTTTCTCTTTGTCTCTTTCTCTCTCTCTCTGTTTGTTTGTAGATCTAATCAATGGCTGCATTGCGAAATTGTTTTTGCTGCATATCGATTTGACAAACGAAACCAAATCAGCAGCTGTTTGACTGCAGATACACTTTCCCTCTTTTGCACTACAAAACTAATAGAGAAGGGTTTATATACCCTCTATAAATAATCGTATGTGTGCCTTTGATGCTCGTGTGTGCATTTCACTTTCGCTTGGCGTGTCCTTCTCCCTGACGTTTGCCTCTGGCTGTCAGGCAGCCATTCAAATGGCAACTGAGCATGCAATACGTCAAAAACAGTTGTAAACGTTAGATATTGCTGGCATATATACAAATATATATACTATGTACTTTATATATTACAATAGATATTCATATTCTGCAATTTATTACTTTCAATTTGTTTTCTACACATTTGCGTGGGCGTTTTTGCAGCACAACAAAATTTTAATGACTCCAGATCGTATCTGTGTTTGGCTGCAAGGTAATCAAGTTAATGCAGTGTATGCGAAATATTACGTATACGACAGGATAATGTAGGTGACGGGAGCGGGAGTAGTAGCAGCAGCAGTAGTAGCAGGGGGTGTAGTAGCAACAGGAGTAGTAGCAGCAGGAGATGTAGCAGCAGGAGTAGTAGCAGGAGCAGTAGGAGGAACAGCAACAGCAGTAGCAGTAATAGTAGCAGCAGCAGCAGGAGGAGCAGTAGGAGGAACAGCATCAGCAGTAGCAATAATAGCAGCAGCAGCAGCAGCAGCAGTAGCAGTAGCAGCAGTGGCAGCAGCAGCAGTAGCAGCAGCAGTAGCAGCAGCAGTAGCAGTAGCAGCAGTGGCAGCAGCAGCAGTAGCAGCAGCAGCAGCAGCAGCAACAGCAGCAGCAACAGCAGCAGCAGCAGCAGCAGCAGCAGCAGCAGCAGCAGCAGCAGCAGCAGCAGCAGCAGCAGCAGCAGCAGCAGCAGCAACAGCCACAGCAGCAGGAGTAGCAGCAGGCACCGTTTCACACCACTACCCACTCCACTCCACAACCCACCCCCACCCCCCACTTATGTCGTAGTTGTTCTTAGTCCTGTGTTTCGTATCCTTGTTGCACACTCTGTAACTAGTTCTTAGCTGTTTAGGCTATTTTGGTAAACCGAATAAATGCGCAAATTCTCTGCAGGATGTGGTGGCAGCCAAGCCAGCGGAGCAGCAACTGGTGCAGGATAACGATGGCGGTGATTCGCTCACATCGTCGCTGGCCATCGAGGGCTTCGTGCAGGGCGCCGCCGAGGATTATACAGTTCAGTCTCAAACATCAGCAGCTTATGATGAAGTGGATGAAGTATAAGCGGCTAAACCTTTTTTCAATCTCCCATCTAAAGTTAACTAAATAATGCTCTCGCCCTATTATTTGCCCACTTTCAACTTTCAACTTCGACTTTGATTTTCCTTGACTTTTCTTTCGGCACCGATTCACCCGCTTTCACTTTATGCACACCCAAAACAATTGTCGCTCTTTAGCTCTGTGTGGCCGCAACAAAGTTTATCTCATGGTTTCTTCACAGGATGGCCGCTTGCAACAGATCATTGAGTCGGGCGACATGGAGCAGCTGGCCGAGATAGTTTTAAATGGCGAGGGTGGAAAGCTGTTGGGTTTGAAGTCCAAGGAGCCGGAAATTCAGGCTTTTCTCAACAACGTGCCCAGCTACATGGTCTGTATAAAAGCTGACATTGCCTTAGCCTTAGGCTTTGCTTTATTTATGTGTGCAATTGTCCACTAATTGCTGCACTTGCTCGCTTTGCAGGAGAAAATCCATCGCGTGCACGACGCGGCACGTGACGGCAGTTTGTTGGCGTTGCAGCAGGCGCTGGATCGCCGGAAGTTTGCCATTGCTAAGGACGACATATCACCAAATGGCGCCACGCCGTTGCACGTTGCCGTACTCTTTGGCCACAGCGGTAAGCGGTGGGGATTGGGGGAGCTTGGCAGTTGTTGAGTGGGGGGCTGTACCCCAATCAACGCTGACTGTGTCACAGTTTTGTTCAGCTTGTTCTAAAACCCCACAAACTAACCCTCAGATATTGTACGCTATTTGGCTTCACGCTTTCCGGAGACCATGGCAATTACGGATAATGACGGACGCACGCCGCTGCACTATGCGGCCACAATTAAGGACAACGGCCACTTCTACAATGTCCTGACGCAGCTGGGCGCCAATCCGAAAGCACTGGACAAGGTATATACATATACAAATACATATACATATATGTTATATAGAACGCTCTTGCATAATTAAGAGTTAAAGGCATTACATAGGGTAACTTTACTTAATTTAAGTAGTACTAAATGGTAGGGAAAATGGATAGAGCCTGTAGTTGGAATTTTTTTGATGTATGCTAGGCTAGTAGAGTCTTTATAATTTTGCTGTCCTATAAATTTGCTGTGCTATAAAGTTGAGTTGCAGTGCAGATCGTAAGGAGTTACAATCAGGATAATTGTATTATAATAATATACATACATAGATAACTTATATGCTCTCAGAAGGTCAGATAAAAAAAAAGTAGACGTACAAGAAAAATAGAGGCAATTAATTTAGCAAATATATCATTTTAAGTTCTAAGCAAGTATAGAAAAGTTGTGGCACAATTCTTAAACTTACCAATTTGATTGCTTTTTAAATAATTTTTAAATATTTTTTTATATTGTTTAAAAGTTTTAAAAGTAAATATTTAGCTCGGTTTTCTGATTGATTTAATTTGATGCATAGTTTAAAAATAAAATCTGTTGCTCAACGACATTCTTCAAGCAGTATTAAATTCTTGTACCATAAACACAAAATTTGAATACCCTTACTGTGCTACACTTACTTCAAGCACACTCTCCTTATCAATAGATCTACCAAACTTGATTCACCTTTCATTACTGCTTAGTCCAACAGCTCAAATGAATGTGCTTTCAAAAATGATTTAAGAACTTTCTCCTCAAGCATAACCTTCCCTCCTTATTTTCTATTCAGCTGGAAAAATCAACAGCTGCTCTACCCTTCTACTCCATTCTACGATTAACATTGAAAAGGCTTAGCCATAGACTTGAAACTACAAACTCAGTTCAGAAAATGGGTCAAGTTAAGGCCTATATGACATTCATTTAGGTCGCAGTTAGTTGAAGAACCTTGTCTTCGAACTTAAATCAATATCGCTTATAAATAAGAGATTAACCACAAGGCTTCTATATATTTAAAAATTTTATACGCACGCAGCTGGGCCATACGCCCGAGTTCTATGTGGATATGGAGAAGTCGAAAGATGTGCTCACCTACAGTGAACTGTTGACCGTATTTGGGGCCGAGGAGCTGGAGAACCAGTTGCTCAGCGATCAAGGTAAACACTCATTTATCCACCTTTTTAGCATAATTTGATTTTGCTTTGCTGTTTGGCTTTAGCATTGTTGTGGCACGCATAATCAACATACACACACACACACATACATGCATAGACACACACTTGACTAGTCATCAAAAGGCACTCGCAGTGAAAATAATTAAATACGTTTGCTTTTTGTTTGCTAACCGAAACTTCCTGACTTGATTGGCTGGCTCGTTGACTCTGTCCCGTGTCAAGCATCGATTTTCAGTCATACACACACGCACACCTATACACCTGCCCACACACACACACACACATACATATTATACGCGTCCTTCGCTGGTTGCGCACTCACGTATTCATACCTCGTATAACTCGTATAGCTCGTATAGCTAGTCAACTTTTGGTGGCTAATACGCGCAGTTGGTCTCACAGTTAGCCGCGGACAGTTTCTAACAAAAGCAACAAAATGGCGGCAAATCGAGAATTTTTCAATGAGATTATCAATAATATAGACGATATTTTCGGTATGTAATTGATACAGACATCTTTCAATTAAAGTATTATTTAAATTTGATGTTGTTATATTATCCATAAGAGCTACAGCTATGCCGTTTAAAACTTGAACTATTTCAAACAATTTTTAGAGAGTTAGCAGATGCTATTTAAATAAGTTTGACTAATGAGCTCTAATCAGAAAGCAAATCTTCTGATTTACTACTACTTCTATAGGTTTATGGATCTTATGCAGTGTTGCCATATTATGTGTAGAAAATATGAAAAGCTGGCAAGTCTCTGTGGTCTAAGGTCCAAGTTTCAGTTAAGTGCCAACCAAACTTTCATAATAAAACAAGAATTATCTAGTGTAGAGTATTATAATAACTAAAAATAATAAAATAAAAAAAGTTATAAGAGTCAGCTATAACACAAAACTTTAAAAATTAATATTAAAATCGCAATAAAAAAAATAATAATTATAAAAAAATATATAAAAAATTGTGAATATAAAATGTTCTAAAATTAAAGATAAACTAAAATTAAAATAGAAAGAAAATATAAATAAATAATAGCTAAAATTATATTCTTTATTAATAAATAAATAAAAATTTGCAAAAAGAAAAAAGTCAAAAAAATAATAAAATAAAAATAAAATAATAAAAAATGAAAGACAAATTCAAATTAAAAAAGAAAAAAATTTTTAATTATTTATCTTATAATATTTTTTGACAAAAATTTTTAAAAACAAAACAAAATAATGATAAAATAAAATTTAATACAATTTAAATAAAAATTGAATAAAAAATAAGAAAACAAAATAAAAAGGAAAATAATTGAATCAATTATTAAATATTAAAATAACAAAATATATAAAAATAAGACAGACAATAATATGTATATATGAAAAAGTTGCCTTTAGGTACAAATAAAATAAATACATATTTGTTAGGCCGAAAATATCTCTTTTAGTTATAATTATCAATTAGTATTCAATATTTAATCTCATTTAAAATGTGAGCTAGATGACTTTGTGATATAATTACCTTTATGAAGAGTTAATTGCTTTTTAATTTAGCTTAAATAATAATAGAACTTCACATGTTTAGTCAACTATTTAAAGCCTTTGCCTCTTTAAGTATTGTGTCACATTTCATAGCAATGTTGAACCACAAACATAAATAATATATGCCCAACACACCGACAAACAAGACCTCATCAATCACACTCCCAACATGAACTACATTTGCACCTGTTTGAGCACATGCGCCTATTTTTAGCACACACACAGCACACAACAAGTCTCTTGAGCTGCTCTGTGTTCGTTGCCGTGTCTCTCTGTCTGTCTCTGTGTGTATGTGTGTGTGTGTGTCTTTGTGTGTGTTGGTATTACAACTAGCCCGCTGTGCTGTACTGATAATCATCAACAATTACACCCAACGCTGCCCAACAACAACAACTCTGACAACAACAACTCTAACAACATCCAGTGCCCGATGATCTGCACAGCGCTCGTCGTGAGCTCCAGGATGGAGAAATTGCGCGAACTCTCGAACGTTGCTTCAGCGTCATTACGGAGTCGGGCAAACTGTTGAGTGCCTCAACAGCCTCGGCCTTGTCGCATCGCAAGCCCTTGAGTGCCTCCTCGCTGCAGCTGTCCGTGACGAGCTATTTGAGTCGGTTTCTGAAGCGACCCGTCTATGAGAAGATCAAGCGTCGACAAACGCGTCTGGATCACAATCTCTTCGATGTGCTGTGGCCGGCAATGCGTAAGACGTCGAAGCTGCGCCACCTGGAGGAGGACATCAATTGTGGCATTATAGCGCCCGATTTCGATGTGTTTGTGGTGTTTCAGGAGTTTCTGGTGCCGCTGCTCAAGGACATGCACTGCCTGAGCATCGATGCGGAGTTCAAGCCGCAGCCGCGACTCGCCTACTTTCCCATGGACAATGGCGAGCGTCTGAATACGGCCGCCTTTGTCTACGACGATGAGTCGCAGCTGGTGACGCGTTGCATTGTGGAGGCATCACGGAATCTGGATCAGCTGGAGCTGCCCCTGAATCTGACCATTGGCCAGATCGAGCAGGCCGAACGCCTGATGATGGGCCGCATATTTACGGCCAGCTTTGCCGAGGCCATTGGCGAAACGGAATCGGGCAGCTATTATACGCTGACAGAGCTCATGGAGCCGGACTCGGAGGTGGCCAAGTTGCTAAGCAGCCTGGGTCTAATGATTCCACTGCTCGATGACAAAGATCTGGTGCAGGCAGCCGAGTCGACGGCCTTCAATGGCGCCCTGTGGCCCTATGGGCGAGGTGTCTACGTCAATTCCGCCCACAATATGGCGCTGTGGTTGAACTGTCAGGAGCATCTGCGCGTCATCTCGGCCAGCAGTGCCAAGGAACCGGCGGATATGGGCGCCACCTATACACGAGTGGGTCGTGCTGTCACCTACTTGGAGACACAGCTGCACTTCAAGGAGAGCTATCTGCTGGGCTATCTGCAGTCTCGGCCATCGTATCTGGGCACAGGTCTCAAGATGACCACCATTGTCAAGCTGCCCAATCTGATGAAGGAGCTGGATAACTTGCGGCACCTGTGCTCGGTGCGTGGCCTAAGCATGGTGACCAATCGCCTATCCAAGTTAACTGTGCGCTTGATCAATATGCAGAGCATGGGTGTTGTGGAATATGTCCTGTTCCAGGACTATTGCACCGCAGTGACCAATATCTTGTCACTGGAGAAGGACATGTCGCTAACGAACTCCAAGCATATTGCCACCATGCTGGTGAAGATCTTTAAGCGCAAAAAGAATAGCATAATCGATCGAAACTAAACCAAAGATACAAACCACTAAAGATACCTAATGAAAAGCACAATTCATACATTAATCAAATTCAAATTTAAACTCAAATTCAATTTGTATTGTAAATACAACAGAGCACAACAAAGTAAAACTAAATTGTAATATATATATAGATATACATATATACAGCTACTCGATCGATTGATATACTTTACATAGAGCTTAACAAAAAACAAAAAACAAATATACAAAAACAGATTTAATTAAATACCAAAAACCACATCCTCAGCTTCGGCCGCAACGTCGCACGCAAAAACGTTTTCATGAGATACACGTACGTACCTATTGCTCCTGCTACACCCCGCAGCTAACCCAGATCCTGATTAGCAATGTGTACCGTTCTTTGATATGATTTGCCACACTTATCAGTTACAAAGTAGTTTTATTGAACTTGACTATCGCTTTGTATATATATAAATAGTTATATATATATATATATATATTATATATTGAATGTACTTAGATGTTATCCTAATCTTCAACTGTGTCTTATAAAGCTTCTCTGCATTCACAGGTCAGTCGCAGCCCGTTACCTTTCAGGCCAATCCCATCTTTAAGACGGAACAGGGCAAATATCTAGCAGACAGTAAGTGAAACATTATCATCTTATCTCCATTAATCGAGTTTCTTTTCTTAGCCCTCGCCGATCCCCTGATCAAGGCCTTGACAGAGATAGCCAATAAACGTCCAAAGGATCCCGTTGCCTATTTAACCGGCTATTTGCAGCAATTCATGGGTCAGCGTAAGGCCATTACTGAGGTCGTTGTCCACTCGGGCAGTAGCAAGCTCAGCAGCAACTCCACGGCCCGGGCCAACTCTGTCTCCAAGCTCAATGGCAGTCGGACGGGCAAGAGCCATGCGGATATCATTGAGCTGGATGCACGTTCGCTGGTCGAGGACCAGGAGGAGAATGATGAGGATGCTGCCCTGGCGGTGCAGCATTTGGAGGAGCGCGACGAGCATGGCCAGAGCATGCTGCACTTTGCCTGCGCCCGCTCCCATCGTCGCGGGGCTCTGTACACGCTGATCGAAGAGTCACGCATCGATATCACCTACAGGGATGAGCTATATCGCACGGCCAGGGATGTGGCACTCCAAGCGAATCAACCAAATAATGCCACGGAAATCGATCGCTATGTGCTCGCTCAGGCTGTGCTGGGTGGGTGGAAAAAACTATATAACCTTCATTCAGACTAATTCCTATTCATCTCAATGCCTCCAGGTGAAGTGGAGCCCTTTGAGCAGCTGGCCCTGCAGGGCTACGATCACATACTCGATGTGGAGGATGAAAATGGCAAATCGATTTTGGATGTGGCCACAGAGCATCAGCACGAGGCACTTTTTGGCTTCTTAAACAGCTTACGCGAGCTGGAGGAGACACGCGAGGAGCTGCATCAAATGATACGCGATAAGAATATGGAAAGGCTCAAAGAGCTAACCGCCGTGCCCAATGTCAAGTGGCTGATTAAGACCAAAAACTATTACGGTATGTTTCAGTGAGATAGGGAGAGAGAGGGGAAGATAAAGGATATCAATCGGTCTAATCCATTTTTTGTTTAGGTCGCACTGCTCTGCACATAGCCGTGCTGAAGGAGTCGGAGGAAATGGTACAGCATCTGGTACAGCTTTGCCCCGAGGCGCTCAAGGTTACAGATAATGTGAGTTACGTACGATCACTCTTTCATTTGTAGCACTCACTTTTTTTCCACTTTCTCCCTTACCATCTCTAACGCGCACTACCTCCTCTGCTTGCCCCCTCTCCCTCAGCTGGAACGCACCGTCTTGCATTATGCATTGGGCACCAATTTCTGTGAGAGTGTCAGTCGCATCCTTATACAAAATGGTGCCAAGCGCACGGCCAAGGATCTCAAGGGTAGACAGCCGAGCTACTACTTTATCAACAAGGCGGACATCTTGCGCCTGCAGGAGGAGGAGGAGGAAAGTCGCTGAGCAATATTTATGATGTATAGAGATTCAACTAGCTCTAAGCTGTTCTAGTTCAATAAAAATGAAAATCGTTTTAAAATGATCGAAATAAACTTACATTTAAACTGAAAGTGATGTTCAACTTAACACCGTCTGCACATAATATCTGCTTAAGTGGCCCCTTGAGATAAGTATTAAGATTTGCTTAAGCTGACTTGAGTAGTCACGCGATATTGTCATTCATGGCTGTGAAGTGCTGAGCGTTGGGCAATCTAATTGACGAACTGTTACATGCTGAGATAAGATTACGACCAAATCCCTGGCCTTGCTGTGATTCCCATGCGCTGCTCTGTCTGGGCCTATTGATTTTAGAGTTGAGCCAGTTTAAAAGGTTATTTGTTTTTTATTAAAAACCAGCTGGTTGCATATTAAATAAAGAATTTCAATATTCAATTATTAGGAGTGTGCGCTAAAGCTGTTAAACGAATTTTATTACTCATTCACATATGTGTAATGAGCATATTTTGTTTTTGTTTGTTCGTCCGTCTGTCGTATATTCTAACGTTATACAGTTAGAAATTTAAAATTTTAAGCCTGCATTAATTAGTTTCCTCTATTAATTTGGCAAAAATTATATATCATAACAATTGATTGTAAATCGAAAATTGTAATTGACAGCGCTTTGAATGAGTGTTTTGAAGTCGATAGCGCCCGACTCCAACTTTCTTAATTGTTGATTATATAACTCTTTCAGCTGGCATGTGGAACTTGTTAGACGGAAGTTGAGATATGAAGTAAATTAAATAGTATTATTATTCTATATATTATTCGAAAATTTTAGGTTTTTTATAGAGAATTTGGTGTTTTTATTTTTATTGTAGTATTAGAATATTTTTGTTTTGTTATGGAGTATTTTTTTTAGCTCTTAGCTTTTAGTAGATAAAATACATATATTTATTAGAATATTTGTGTTTTATAAAGTAATTAAAAAAGTTTCTAGCCCAAAAATTATATATATGGTAAAAGAATATTTTAGTTTTGTTATGCAGTGTCTAAAAGAGTTTCTAGTTTAATTATATATATTTAAATAGTATAATTACAATATTTTGTGCTTATTATAGAAAATTTAGGAATATTTAGAATATTTGTTTTATTTTTGGCAAATGTATTATCTACACATTTGAATATAGAGTATTTAAAAATCATTAAAATCCACTCAAAGATCTCTTGAGCCTGAGCTCAAATGAACTGAGTCTTCAGTCTGTCTAGGCATGAACATTATCTAAGCAAATAAATTGAACAACACAATCGATGAGAGTGTGTGGGCGTGTATGTGTGTGTGTGTGTGTGAGTAGCTGTGTGTGTGAGTGTATGCATAAATTTTTGTTTGATTTGCTGTCAATGGTCAAACCATGTGAAAATTACTGATACCAACTATCAAAGATTTTGTGTGTAACCAAGTGAGCGAGTGTGCACATGTGTGTGTGTGTGTGTGTGTGTGTGTGTGTGTGTAAGTGTAAATGCGCTGATTTCAAACTAATGCCAAAGTATGAAGCATTTACGTGCAGCTGGTTAGGTGTAAAGCCAGCGGAAAACAATTGAGAGTTTGAGTTGCTTGTTGAAGCTGAACGTGCGCGGTTCTCAAGCTAAAGTCGAGCGATGACAACGGAAGTGAACAAGGGTAATGAAAAGTCTAGAATACTGTGATAAATATCGCTATGTGTATGAAGAGTCGTCTCTTGATTAACTCAATCTGTTATATGTCCATACATATATAGGGAAAAATAAATATTAACATAGTGCTGGATATTTCCACAATTTGTAATTCACAAAACACTTGTCTCAGACTTGTTTAAGTGCCAAAAGTTTTAAGCTAAGCAAATGACTAACAGAATGCAACACTTAAATTAATTTATTTATAGAGGTTTAACCTAAGATTTAATATATATATTGAATCTGTGCCCTGCTTTTAGGTCCCATGCTGGGTCAGCGTCATGTGCAGACATTTTTGCTTTTTCTCTCGATCGTCGTCAACTACATAGCCAAGTTCAATGCTGGCGTTGCTGTTGTGGCCATGACCAATGCGGAGAGCACAAATCCCAATTTCCCCGTGAGTTTGTAATAATAAAATTCAAATCAAACTTACCTTAATACGAAATTTAAATAGGAATACGATTGGAATGAGATGGAACGCTCGTATATCTTGTCCAGTTTCTTCTGGGGCTATATTTTGACCCAGTTTCTGGGCGGCTGGCTGTGTCGACGCTACGGCGCCCGCTTGACCATGTGCGTGTCCACGTTTGGCTCGGCTCTGCTGGTGCTGCTGGTGCCCTTCTGTATACCCTGGGGCGGCTGGCAGGCATACTGCACGATCCGCGGCTGCATGGGCCTGTTTCAGGGCCTGATGTTTCCCTGTGTGCATGCACATTTGGCCAATTGGTGTCCGGTCGCGGAGCGCAATCGGCTGGGCGCCTTGGCCAACACGGGTCTGGATTGCGGCACACTGTTGGCCATGTTTGTCAGCGGCCAGGTGGCTGCCTCCAGCTTGGGCTGGCCCGGCATCTTCTACATCTCGTGCGGTGTGGGCATGTTCTGGTGCATTGCTTGGCTGATCTTTGGCGCCAATACGCCTAGACAGTCGAGGTTCATCAGCAAAGAGGAACTGAACTATATTGAATCATCGATCAGTGCGGATAGCAAGCAGCAGGAGATAAAGGAATCTCGTGAAATACCCGTGCCCTGGAAAGCGATTCTCACCTCGCTGCCCTTTTGGTCGCTGTTTTTGGTGCGCTGCACTCAATCCTGGGGCTACTCCACGCTGCAGGCCGAGATTCCTGCCTACATGAATGGCGTGCTGCTGATGGAGATGAAGAGCAATGCTTTATTCTCGGCGCTGCCCTATTTGGCCTCGTGGATCATGGCCTTTGTCTACTTGATTGTTTCCGATATTCTGATATCGCGAGGTTCTCTGACAATTACGGGCATACGTAAAACTTATAGCTCATTGGCCTCCTGGCTGCCAGCCATTAGCTTGATTGGCTTAAGCTTCTTGGACAGCCATCAGAAGAGCTTGGCCATCATTTTGATGACAGCCAGTGTGGGCATCAATGCAGGCTCTACAATCGGCAGTGCTCTCAACACCATTGATCTGTCGCCCAATCATGCCGGCATCCTGATGGGCATTGTTAACACAGGCGCTAATATTGTGCCCATCCTGACGCCGCTGTTGGTGGGAATAATAGTTAAGAATGAGGTGAGTTTCTTCAAATTGAAAAAATATATATCGTAAAATATATTAAATAAATCCCTATTTCAGCACGATCGCGTCGAATGGCAATTGGTATTCGTTATATCCGCCATCATATTCTTTTTTGGCAATCTCTTCTACATTATCTTTGGCCGCATGGTGAATCAGCCCTGGAATGACGCTGACTTTTTGGATCACCAAAAGCAACCGCTTAGCCAGGAGGAGGGACGGACAGCCAAAGCCAAGTCTAAAGCCTTGGAGGCACACAAAGGCGACAGCACATAATGGCTGCAGTTACTCGATCAACGTAGGCCATCTAGTGATAGCAAGAAATATAAAATAGCAGCGCTAATAGTACTAAGTAAAATCAATTAAGAACAACTCACGGCTGGGTCGTAGATAAACAGCAAACTCTAGTTAATAAATATATATTTAGAGACTCGACTAATAATTTCTGATATTTCTTATCTGAATTCACTGAATGGCTGCGTACCTCTAGCTAATCATTTTTCAATTATGTTCTAAAGCAATCGATTTCAATCATATATTTAATTGAATTTGATTTTAACGTGGCTGTAATTAAGGCGATAGACTGTGAACTTTTAGTGATTGATGTATTTTTAGTTAAATAAAGATATTTACTTTTTAATGAAAACGCACAAATCAATTATTATATTTGACCTACGATCGAACTATTCATTTTTATATATACTATATTTACTAGTTATATATATAGTGCTGAGCATTTGAATTAAAAACTCTGAAAACTGATTTTTATTCATATCACAGTACAAAAGTTTTGGACTCAGACGGTCAAGAAACGATTTGTAAGCTGCTGTACCTTGCCCTACAAAGAAGTCCAGAAAGTATAACCCAATTCGAGCCTCTGTGTGGTGATAATGATGCTCTTTATGTTAGTTTTGTTGGTCTATATATATATATTCGATTCTATATTTTATTTCGTATTTATTTTATATATTCTAATTAACATATGTTCATTCAAAACATTTTTTTTTAGTTAAAAAAATTCATTTTTAAAAATTTATAATATTTTCTTGTGTGTCAGAGTTTCAAATTTGCATACTAGTTAAAGCTCGATATACAGCAAAATGCTTAAATAATTAACATTAACTTAGATAACTGCTTAAATAAACAAAATATGGTGTTTTGCAAAACATGAAAGCTGAACAAAGTTGAAATAAAAAAATCATTGCATACTTTTGTGCGGCAAAGAAAAGCAGCAAACGCTGGGGGCAAAGGAGTAGAATTTGAGATAACTAATAGGATTAGCTAATATTGTTTGAGATATACAAAGATGATAATGCTTAAGATAAAAAAAAGCTATTCAAAAGTACATCAATAAAACAGTATAACAATAAAAATAAAAACCAGACATAATTTAAATAGACTGACTAGGTCAACATTAATATCTTGTTTAATTTAATATTATATAAATATATATATAGTATTTTATAAATATATATATATATAGTATTTTATAAATATATATATAGTATATGTATGATATATATTTAGAATTATTCCCAGCTGAATTCAAAATTTTTTAAAATTATCTGTTGCCATAGGTCAGCATATCATTATGATCATCTTTATTGCCTTGCCACACTTGCCATTTTATGGCCTGAAACATTGTTTTCCATTTCAATACATTATTCGCCGCTGGAGTTCGGTTTTTTTTTTTTTTTGGGTAATTGGGTAGCACGTGTCCGACCTTATCGTTGGATAATCAACGCTGATAAGTTAACCAAAAAAATGCGAACCTAATCAGTTACGATAAGATCGGACTAAAGTGTCAAGAACTGAGTTCCCATAGCCTCCAATTATTCGGCTGTGGTCAGGTGTTCGGATTAAACGTGTCAAAAACAAAGCGCACAAATCAAAAAATTGATATATTTTGTAATTTTGGTCAAGGACTCGAGTGGACAAAATGACCACTGAGCTGAATAAAGGTAAGTTGAAGTAATTGTGAGATGTGAATATATTTAAAATGAAATTTAATTTAAAGAAGGATAAAGTGAAAAGATAAGCTGAACCCCAAAATGTAATATAAATAATCATACAATCAAATCTAGACTTGAGTAATAAATAACTTTATTTAAATTATGAAACTCTTCAGAATTCCGTGTTAATTTTGTTTGCTAACTCTTTTCACTCATAAATAATATACAAAATTTATACTTTTTGCAAGTGCAATCGGAAATAATCCATAAATATAAACTTGGCGCACATTCTAGTCGTGAGGCCTAGCCATGCTGTCTAATAAATGTCAGGGTGTTTTATGATCAGTTCATATTGTTTGGACTTTAAGCGCAGCCAAATACTAAATACCTCAACTATGTATGTCTATGTTGAGTATTGCAATAAATCATATTCTCGTTCTGCTTTCAGGTCCCTTTCTGGGCATACGACATCTGCAGGCATTGCTTATATTCATAACCATCACAACTATCTACATTGGACGCCTCAATGTGGGCGTGTCTGTGGTGGCCATGACCAATGCCGAGTCCACAAATCCCGATTTTCCCGTGAGTAGCGAATGCAGTTAGTCTATTAATTCCTCTGACAATTGTAAATTTCCCTTAGGAATACGACTGGACGGAGGCAGAGAAATCGTATATCTTGTCCAGCTTCTACTGGGGCTATGTCATCACCCAGTTTATGGGCGGCTATCTGTGCAAGCTGTTCGGCGTGAAGAGCGTCATGTTTTGGGCCACGTTCGCCTCGGGCGTATGCAGTGCTGTCACGCCCCTCTGCATCGGCTGGGGCGGCTGGGGCACCTACTGTGGCATCCGTGTGCTGATGGGCTGTGCCCAGGGCCTGATCTTTCCCTGCATTCATCAGCATTTGGCACGCTGGTCGCCGCCAGAGGAACGCAATCGTTTGGGCGCCTTGAGTCACACGGGCATCGAGTGCGGCAATGTTCTGTCCATGTTTGTGAGCGGCATGATTGCCAAGGGTCCCATGGGCTGGCCGGGCATCTCGTATATATCGGCTGGTGTGGCCTTTGCCAGCTGCGCTCTTTGGTTTGTGCTGGCGGCCAATAATCCAACCGAGTCACGTTTCATTGGCGAGGCCGAGAGAAATTACATTGAATCATCGTTGCAGCATGGCCAGAATTATCACAGAGCCGTCATTCCCATACCCTGGCGCGCTATATTCACATCGGTCCCATTCCTGGCGCTGATGGTGGCCCGCTGCGCGGAGTCCTGGGGGCTGAGCACACTGCAGGCCGAGATTCCCGCCTATATGAATGGCGTGCTGCAAATGGACATCAAGGATAATGCACTCTTCTCGGCCCTGCCCTTCCTGGCCATGTGGATCATGTCGTACGTGTATCTGGTCTTTGCCGACATCCTGCTCACGGGCAAATGCCTCTCACTGACAGCCATACGCAAGACCTTCAACACGATGGCCTTTTGGCTGCCAGCGGCCACATTGATTGGCATTGGCTTCCTCGATGTGGACCAGAAGAACTTTGCCATTGTCCTGATGACAATCAGTGTGGGCTTCAACAGTGGCGCCACAATTGGCAGCTCCCTCAACTCCATCGATCTGTCGCCCAATCATGCCAGCATCCTGATGGGCATTGTGAACACAGCCTCCAATGTGGTGCCCATTCTGACGCCACTTGTAGTGGGTCTGATTGTCAGCGATAATGTAAGTCTCGATTTCTATTTACCTTATCATTATTTAATCTTCTTTTTCTCCTTTCGCTCAGACCGATCGCAGTCAGTGGCAAATTGTGTTTATTATCTCCTCTGTGATCTTCTTTGTGGGCAATTGTATTTACCTGTTCTTTGGCACGGCTGTCTCGCAGCCCTGGGATGCCGAAGATTTTCTGCAACAGAGACCTCTTGCCAGATCGTCAGTAATTGAAAGTCTACACGAAAAACCAGACTCGAAAATGGCTATTAGTTAATTGATAGCGCAGCTAATCAATTATTATTTATCGAGCTAATCATCACATAAATGCCAATTCCTTAAAATTCAAAGCTGTAAAGTACACAACTTATGTTAGATATACTCAACAGTTGCCATGCTATTAACAGCATTTCGTTATGTTAATGAAACTGTTAAGAATTATCAATAAATGTTATCGTAAGACACTGACAGAAAATTGTGCCGTAAAACAAAAATTTAATAAATAATAGCTAGTTTTTTTTTGTATCAGATTTAATATATTTGAGATATATAGATAGAGCTATATATATGAAATATAAATAATATAAATATATATATTTTTTATATATTCCCATATTATGATTTATATCAAAGTCAAAGTATAAAAATTCTATATATATTATATAAAGGTTCGTAAATGTGAATCGACTAATCGGGATTATTTTTTTTTAGTTTTTATCATCATATGTTTATTCATTCAGCTTGTATACGAATACACATCGTATATGAACTCGTCAATCTCGGATAGCTTGAAACTGAAAACTTCCGTATAGGCACCTCTGCAGAACGCGCTTATCAAGTTTGCTACTGAAAATCATTATAAAACTGATATGCAATTGAGTTTTGAGGCATTTCTCATATACTTTAGTGTATTTTACTTAATTTGACATAAACATTCTGCCAAAGTACTCACAGATTACGAACATTTCAGTTTTTGAAGACCTCCAACGATTCATAATCAATTTTGATTTCTATTTGTATATTTTAACAGCTTAATGATATTGATAGGTTAGCGGAAATTGCTCATATACATAATACATATATGTACATATGTATATAAATGTAAGGCCTTTTGAATGACAAATGTTGGGCATAAAAGCTGGAAAATTTACTAAATAAGCAGTTCATTCATTAAAATACCAGTCTTACAAAAGCAGCTCATTCATTAAAATACCAGTAATTTAAGGCGTTTTATCTCTTATACAAATTTAATATAGCATGCATACTTTCTTATATTTTAAGTCATTCAGTGGAATTTGTTTTCTGTAGTTAAGGGCTAACAAGAGTCCCACTTAAAGTCATATGCTTTAGGATAACATACAAATTATCAGATCTACTACTATTTCTATTACTACTATTAAAAATGTTTATGCTTGAACATAAATACTAAGACCATTGTTTTACTATCATATATCAAATCTGTGCAGAAGACCCAGTTTGAAACCAAAAGAAAAAAAAACCTTTTTAAATAAGTAAGAGGTCAATTCTAATCCTTAGACACACATTAAAGTTAACCTTTGTACAGGAAGCTCTTCAATTTCTGTCTTGTAGCTCTGTCTTAAATCATATTATAAACATGGAAGCACTGTTTGAGTATATTATGAACAGCTGATTAAGGCGATAAGACGAAAGTGGATAGAAATACTGTTGTATATGTATATATAAAAACACTCAAGAGTTGTCAAGCTATTAGCTGCAATAGAATTATGTAGATAAGATATACTATATAGAAGTAAAGTGTTTCTAGAGGCCTTTCCTTATGACTGTCTGTTAGTTACAACAGTTATGAAAGACAATCTATAAATATAAATTAATTGAGCCTATAAAAATTGGTAATTCAACTCGCTTTTTGTATATAAAATAATTGTTTAAATATTGACAAAGTCTGTGAAATTAAATATTTTTCTTGGAAGAACTTTTATAATTATAAATCGAAAGCATTAATCATCTTCAACTGTTGTTGGCTAAAAACAATAACGTGTCCCGTCCATCTGCTTCTTCCATTCTTAGCCACTGCAATCGCAAGACTTTGAGGTCTGTTGATAACTCACTTTAACTTTACTTTATTTAAAGCGAGTCAATAAAATGTTATAAATAATATTTAGCAATTGTTGACATTGTTTTTTTTTTTTTTTTTTTTTTTTTTGTATATGGTAAAATGCACTGAGAGAAAAGTTTGTGTGGCAACTGGAAAAAGTGTGGAACAAAGTTAGATAAAAACTTTGTTGAAATCAATTTAAATTAGGCAAGTCGAAAAGAAGAATTACTGAATGCAGATATATTTTTAGATTTTCAATGTCTTTCTGTTTTTCTCAGTGTACTCGCCACTTGAGCTGCAATAGATTATTATGATTACATATTTTTTGTTGCGAATATTTTGAAATCATATTGATTATTTGTATTATTTATTTAGCTGGTAGCATCGCCGCTAATCAGGGCATTATTATTAACTTGACAATTTGATTAAATTCATAAAGCATTAAAGAAATTCATTAACGCGCTGGGTATTAACAGCTGGCCTGGCTATATGTGGCAACAGCTGTTGGCTGAACTTCAGTTCACTTCAGTTGGCCAAAATCTTATTGGCAAATAAACAACTCAACATTCAGACGTCACAATATATTCTATTTTTAGTAGTTCTTTCGATGCTGTATTTGCATTGGGGCATAGAAGTTAAGGGGACTTTGCGAACGTCATTTGATGTTGCCTGAAAGTTCGTCAAGCTCCGCTTGTCTAAACACTTGGCTAAATGTGCATGAATGAATTGCGCTGTGTGGCTAGTCTAGTCAGCCTAGTCTAGGGCCAGACAGCCTGCAGTTGCGTTTTCATATAAAAGTCGACACTGCCGTAGCGACTAGCTCCAGAAGCGTTCCACCCAACAACTGGTGCACAGATATAGTCATATATATATATATAAATAAAAAGTAAAGTTAAAGCAAAAGGAAACTAACTGGAGCCATGAGTAGTCAGTGCCAGTCAGTCAAGGGTCCTCGCTTGGGCGTGCGACATTTGCAGTCGCTGCTGCTGTTCCTGGGCCTCACCGTCATCCACATTGCGCGCTTGAATGTCAGCGTGGCAATTGTGGCCATGACCAATGCTGAGTCCACGAATCCCAATTTTCCGGTAAGTCTATAAGGCGAGCTGTCTATAAGTCAGCAGCACAGCTGACCTTCTATCATCTGCAGGAATACAATTGGACGGAACGCCACAAGTCGTATATTCTATCCAGTTTTTATTGGGGCTACATTTTCACCCTGTGTCCGGGCAGCTTTCTCTGTCGTCGCTTTGGCCCAAAGATTGTGTTCTTTGTGGCCGCCATGGGCACGGCCGTGTTTAGCCTGATCACGCCCTGGTGCATCTCGTGGGGCGATTGGCAGGCCTTCTGCGCCATACGCATACTGCAGGGCCTCTTCCAGGGCGTCATCTTTCCCTGTGTCAACGAGCATTTGGCTACGTGGTCGCCGCCGGAGGAGCGCAATCGTCTCGGCGCGTTCAGCTTTACGGGCTCCGATTGTGGCACTGTGCTGGCCATGTTCATCAGCGGCATGATCGCCAATGGCGCCCTGGGCTGGCCGGGCATCTCGTATGTGTCGGGCATATTGTGCCTAGTGTGGTGCATACTCTGGCTGCTCTTTGCCTCCAATAATGCCACAGAGTCACGGTTCATAAGCGAGGCCGAGTGCAAGTATATTGAATCGTCGCTGCAGCACAACGAGGACTTCCACGAGCGCAGCATACCCATACCATGGCGTGCCATTTGCTGCTCGGTGCCGTTTATGGCGCTGCTCGTCGCCCGCTGCTCGGAGACGTACGGCCTGAGCACGCTGCAGGCGGAGATTCCGTCGTACATGAACGGTGTACTCGACATGGATATACAGAGCAATGCAGTGTTCTCGTCGCTGCCGTTCCTGGTCATGTGGCTGCTCAGCTATGTCTATCTGATTGTGGCGGACATTCTGCTCAAGCGCAAATGGTTGTCGCTCACCTCGGTGCGCAAACTCTTCAATACGCTCTCCTTTTGGATACCGGCCGTGGCATTGATTGTGATTGGTTTCTTGGACGAGGATCATGCCAATTGGGCCATTGCCCTGATGACGCTCAGTGTGGGCATCAATGCAGGCTCCACCATTGGCAGTTCACTGAACACCATTGATCTCTCGCCGAATCATGCTGGCATCCTGATGGGCCTCAGCAATACGGTGGCCAGTGTGATACCCATTCTAACGCCACTCATTGCAGGCGTCATTGTTGTGGATAAGGTAGGAGTTCATTACAGAGATACCTATATATATATATATATATATATATCTATATTTATATATATCTCACATCTGAATCATATTTCTTCTCTTTTTACAGCACGATCGTGCTCAATGGCAAATTGTTTTTGGCATTGCTGCCGTCATCTTTTTCGTGGGCAATTGCGTCTTTTTGGCTTGGGGCACGGCAGAGGCTCAGCCCTGGGATGCCGATGATTATCTGAAGCCCAAAGACACTGAAACTTGTAAGGAGAAATCAGCAGCTGTGGCTGCCATCACGCCACGCAAAGAACCCGTGCTGGAGCAACGTATGAGCTGGCCCGAACGCTATGCGACAAGGGCCACAGATTGAGTTATTGGGGCCAAAGAATTAGTTGTATTTATCAGTATTAACAAATAAGCAGGATGTAATTTATTTTATTTATAAGGCCATAAATGTGAGCTTAGGTAAATAATATATTTATAGAAATCAATTTAATATACACATATGGTTTTTGTTGGGACGGATTTCAGTACTTCAACTGCAAGGAGCACCAAAAAGTCAAGACTCTTGAGTCATAATCTAATCGGACAATTTCAATAAAATATATATTCGACGATTTATATGTAGATTAGGGGAAATACTTGGTCAATAGACTGCGATGTCTTTGGCAATTGTCAAGTGTACCTGAAGAGAGGGAGAGAGAGAGATAGAGCAGTTGTGAAAACATTTGTCACAGCTGTTTGACTTAGCAATCCAATTTGAACTGATACCAAGCGCTACTTGTACTATATTTAACAGCTATTTATGTGCTTGGTAGCTGCTTCTAAGGGGGCTAAATTAAGCAACAATCACAAACAGGGCGTGAGGCCAGGCACGCGACTCACTTGTAGTTTATCTATCTCTCTCTCTCTCTCTCTCTCTCTATGTCTCACTGTCTTTCTCCCTATCTAATCAGCTAGTATTCGAAGTTCAATAGCTAATCGTTATGTGGCATCTGATAAAATCTAAACTCTGATCGTAATTGATTTCAAACAATTGATTTATCATCCAAAGTATTTGCTCTTTGATAAGAATTGTTGTCATTGTCTGGGCCCTAGTCCATTGGCCTAGACTTTGTATATATGCTATATATCTATATATATTTGTATATATATTGTTTGTTTTTCTTTGTTTATCAACAAACTATTATAAAGTCGTTGTCTTTAATTGCTTTACTTTTTATTGGCTCAACTAAATCGTTTGGTAAGTGTATCGTTAGACTTTCTGTAAATGGAAATCTGTTTCGTATTCTTTTTCTTTAATTTTCTGGTAAATGGTTCACATATCATATTTCATAGTAATTAGTTGTGCACTAATTGGTTCATTCTGCTAATTGGGTGATACAGACAGCGCCACTGGCTCAAGTACTGAACACACATTTTACACTTTACATTACACTCTAGACTCTTGTATCTTATGTGTACTTTTAAATGACTCAATGTATATAAATATATAGAAAAAATAAGAACAAAACTCAACTGATATATAAATATAAATATATATATATATATATTTACATACGTATATGTATATTTATCTGTAATCAGCTAACATAACATTTATTAGCTTCTTTTCCTTTTGCAAGATTACATACCCAGGACAGCTAGGAAATAAGAACTTAAAATATTATAAGACGGAATACAATAAAGAATAGATAAGTCTAGATTTAATATGTAAATGCTTACAGGTTTACTGATCTACTCACTAGAGAGTAAAAAACGCTATACAGTCCAAGACAAAACAACTAAACTGGATAACAAAAATTGGACCATGACAATTGAGACAACCCTAGAGCCATAATTTTCTTTACTTAGCGGAGTAGTATATATTTTTGTCAGCCAAAAAGTAGGCTACATATTTTATCATAGCTTTAATCATGTGTTTGCTGATTGGTTCGTTAGCTTCAAAGCTTTTAAAGCATGCGCCGCTTATGATTGGAGGAATTTAATAAGCGAATGACAAATAAATGAAACTAAAGCTAAAATTGATATGACAATTAAATATGACAATTATTAACGAAATTTGCAATGGAATTTTGAGGCGTTCCCATAAAATATCATTTTTTAAATTTTATAACATACTTTTATTTATTTTTAATTTTTTTTAATTTTTAATTTTTTTAAAATTTTTTTTTTAACAAGTGTGCTGCTAACTTGAGTGGAAACGTAATCGATATCTCTACATTTAGAGAAATAATCAAATGATCATCATGCATAGAATTAGTCAAACATATATGGAAAGGGTATCAGTTCGTTGCCTAAGTCTTTTGTTTTAGAAGACACAAACAGATAACGAGTAAGCATATGTAAACATATAACTAAAAAAATTCTTATATATAAAAAAAACCAATAAAAAGGCAATCATAATCTTTGCTTATGGGCTATACTTGTTATATGCTGAAAGAATTGACAAAAAAAATAAAATTGAAGTCGCATTAGCTCGCAGAAAATTGCGCTAATGGTCCATTTCATTATAAAAATCTATAAGGCAGAGAAATACAGCTGCCTCTACATTAGGGCCATGACTTATAGCTACTTTTGATATGCAGTTATATTTATAATTTTTAACTAAGATTAGCTCCTTTAGTTATGTTAATGCTTAGTTCTATTATTTTTAGCTAAAGCCGTAAGGTATACTAAATAAAAGTTGGCTTACAGCAATTACGCTAACTACGTTGACACCAATGCTTTCTACAGACCCAAAACGTAGTTCACATGTTAGACTTACATTATATAAATAATTATATTTTCTTCCAATTGATAATTAAGTAAATATTTCACATAGTTTTAGCTCGCTTGTGTGCAACGCTATTTTAATAGGTCTTTAATTAATTTGATTTGAATCCTTTAAAGATCAAACTTTTAAATTTATTCCAAAATAGATCGAGGCTTTTATATTTTAGCCACTTTTTAACTTTAAGCTCTATTTGTTTAGGTGTAAACAGTGATTGGCATGAAAGCTTTTAGATCCTTATGAATGATATATTTATGGCTATATTATATATATTTATCTGGGAGTGGCTTAGACTATAAATATATATATTAAATTTTAAGTCTGTAGCTAAAATAGCGCCATAAATAATTGAATTTCTATTGCACAAATTTTAGTAAATTACAATGTGTCACACCTTCAATGGGAGTATTCTAACTATTCTATCAGGCGTGGGTGTACATTATATATATATATCTTAGTTCAAGTCTCTATTATTCATGAAGACAGATGAACAGCTAGTTGAATGTGGATTGCATACAAACAAATATACTCCCAAGTAATATATGTAGCAAACCAATCGACTTTTTGAATGAGCAACACCTTTCTACGCCTCAAACTCACCTCGTTGCTGTGCCCATTGTGGCTTATCTTGAAAAGTTCTGGGGACTACCTGCTGTTCGTGTTTTGTTATTGCTGGGTTGTTTATGTTTGTTTTCAATATCTGGTATTTAGCGTGAAGCCAAAAACATAACTGACAGGTAGAAGTATTTTATGATTTAGCCAATAAATCTTTACCTGATGGACTTATAATTGAATTATACAATTCTGCAGATTAGATTAGAGCTGAGGTTTACAATCCACTATAAAAACGAACGAATTGTGTTTAGAGTTGACTCTGAGAATTACCGCCTAATGGGGTTTTCAATTTAGCGGAAGAGAAATTTCGAGATAAGAATTTTCTTGACAGTTTTAATAATATTGAAATAGTTAATGCAGAGTCTTCGACTTAGATTTGGACTTTATTGTAGTCGTAGAGAGCTTTGATTTAAGAACCAATTAGCTTCAGAGTAAGTTAGTGTATTAGCTGTGTGCTGTTGAATTTAAGCTGTGCAATTTTGTGATTCACATAAATCTTTACTTGACTTTTTTTCGATAAAACTTTAGCTTTACAATTGACGTAATTCGCGAGTCTATCTGTAGCATTCGTGTTCTCTTATGTGTGTTTTAATAACTTTTAAAACATTTTAACATGTACTTGATAATAGCTGGTATTGTACTTTTTGCTGTGAGTTGAACTTGTTGTTGATAAATCTGTAAGATCTGATGCTCTAAATCAATCAATTTCACTCATGTCTGGCTATTACTTGTATTAACTCAAAATATAATTAATTGAACGCAGACTAAAGCGTAATCAATCTTATAACTTTACAAGCTGTTGATAAGCAATTAAATTAAGTTATATAAATGCATTTTCAAGCAACTATTAAGGAAAACCAGAGAGTCAATATAAATATCAATTATATATATATATATAAAAAAAAAACATATATTTATATATATATACATTAAGTATAATTTCCCCATTCAGTGTACGTAACTACCTCGTGTTCGGTTGAAAGACCGCAGACTCAAATCAGCAAAATCGCATTGCTGTTTGTTAATCAGAGTTTCGGCCTAGACCATAAAGTGCCCAATCAATGTCATCGAATGTCGATTCAACTGCTGCTGGTAATTAGCATGCGCCACGCTGTGTTCACGATACCGAATAATACCGATACCGCTAACATTAACATTATAGTTATCTATTCGCCAATTCAGTTTCCATTGAGCGGGTGGCTAAAAACAGGAAAACTTGAACTTGAATTTACATGTGACCGACGCTTGAAGTGTCTACACGTAATGAAAAATTAAGGAACTGAATATGGTTGGCCAACTTTGGCTATGGTCAAGTTCAAACGGCAAAACGTTTTGCATATGAAAAGTGACAATGTTTTGATTAAAGTAGGGTGCGCGAAGGGCAGATACCCTGGAAGTATTTTTTCGAAATTATTTTTGTAGACATTGAATATTATATTTAAAAAAAAAAAATAGGTTTCTAGAATAGAAATATAAATTATATATTATATTTTATATATAATATTATATTATTTATAACTTATGTAGAAAAAGTATGTCCTAGGATTTCCTGGAATTTTGTTGTACACTTTAGTAGTGTAGAGCTAAGTAGATATCTTTAACCTTCTAAAGTGCATTTTATATGCTACAATTAAATATAAACAAAAATCGTTAAAAGAAATTGATAGCATTTAATTTTCAATTTATATACAAATATGCAGCTTTGTCTCTATTTCTGTGGCTCCCAAAACTTTAAATATACCCTATTTTTGTAATAATTCTATTTAGAGTATATATATCTGGCTAGTCTCTTACATAAAGAGTCTTCAAGCAATCTACCCAAGCTGAACAGCTACTCAAAATACAGAGCATATAAACAATAATTATAAAAATTCGTAAAGCTGCACCTAAATGATATCATTATCAAGTCTTGCTTTAGAATGCCAAAATTTAAAATAATATAATTTATATAATATGTATATATATATAATATAAGTATACAGTTTAAATGCAGGATATATTATTTGTTTGTTTATCCAAACATTTATTCCTATTCTAAGCAGACATTTCCAATGCAGGGTATAGTTCCCTCATACTTTATGAGAAACTCACAATTTCACTCTGAGCCATCCACCCTAAACCAACCGCTCTAATTACAGGGTATTTGAAATAAAATTGAAACAAAACGATGAGCTGCTTTTGGCGGGCAGTCGAGTGCAATGCGGGCCACACGTCGTAAAATAAATAAATGAAATGCATTGCATTGCAACTGCTCATTTAGTTGTTTTAGAAAATATGTCAATAGTATAATTGCGACCCGGATTACATATATATATATATATATAGAGAGAGAGAGATATATATATATCAATCTAACTACATGAACATGAAAAGGCGGGCTTTTCGCATTTCGCATTTCGTATTGCAATTGCATTACAAACAGCAATTATTTTCCCCCCTAAACATTGCCAACAGTCTAAATAAAATGAATCTAAACACAAATCGTACATATCATTAATACGTTATATGCACCCAACTTGTACCGCTAGAGATACAGATACAGATACAGATACAGCTAGAGATACATTTACAGCTGCAGACACAACGACACACAGCATAGCGTGGCTGGGGGCCTTTGGGCTGTAGTAAAACTGCCTCATCATTCGCTTAAAAACATTTCGTTCATATAACTATTAGAATTTATTATTGTATGCATTTTTGAATGATATTTGCTTTTTTTCAGACTTCATAAATCATGAATTTACAGCCGGAACTTAGATCATACCAACAACAACTGTTTCGACACGAAACTTTTACAACTCTGAAGATTTGGAATTGAAAGTGTTTTGTAGTAAAAGATTTGATTCAGAAAAGTGTTATTGATTTGTTGAGAATGAATTTTTATGAATGCTTAAATGTGTTGTAAAAAAGCAGACGCCTCAATCATATAAAGAGTGTATGCATTATTGTATAAGTTAACCATCTGGATTTAACCATCCAAATCAGTCCGGGCATTCAAGTTTCTAAATCACCTAGAACTTATCTAAGATATATTTAGTGATTACTTCTCTTCTTCTATTACTATAGTAAATCTATCTTATATACTTTCTTTTACTTTTTTAATTTCTCTAAAATGAATAGGTATTAATATCAAATTTATTCCGGTAGTCTAAAAAGTCTCTAAATCAATGTCAGCATTACTTTTCTTTTTAATCTTCAACAGCCATGCATATTTGCATATTTTATATTCAAGTATTTCAAGTCTTTAGCTGCAATAGCAGACATACAAATTGGTAAGACCAATATGCTCTTTGCAAATAAAAAACTGGCGTAAATATGTACATTAGATGTCACGATTATAATCAATCTAGCTTCAGAAACCCAACTTCAAAGCAGCACGTTTATATGAGCCGCAAATTTATTTTAGGACTTCTATTTACATTTTCAGTTTAAAACGAATACCAAGAAGATGCACGATTACAATATAGAATTAAAAAAATAAATAATTTATATACACACATATATATGAATATATATATATATTTAGAAATACCAAAATACAAAGTTGATAATATTTGCAACCGTATAAAATTAATTTGAATTGCATCAATTAATGGTTTATTAAGATATTACACTGCAAATACTCGACTGTGCATCATTGTCAACAATTTTCAACCATCTGATCGGCTGGAATGACATGGAAATGCAGTTTAAACTTACAAAAACCAATTACCACCTGCGCTCAGACAATAAAATCCAATTATTGTGTGTTTTTAAAATCAAATTCCAGCAACACAAACAAATATATTACGAAAAAAAAAGTAGAAACAAAACCAACCAGCTGACATAACAATGTGAATTCCATCGGCTCAGCGAGGCATGAACTAGACCTGGCTAAGAATTTCCGATTATTTGCTGCTACTAAATGCTGCTACTAACTATTGCTGTCCATTCTAAACGATGCCATTCTAAATGAGAAAAGAGAGAGTGAAAGTCAGGTGAAGTGAGCTAAGTGCTCGGCATGCCAGGAATGTGCGTTCAAGTGTTACAGATTCAAGAGTAATGACAAAATTGTTTTTCCTTTTTTTTTTTTTGAGCGGGAGATGCCAAAACAAGTTTGAGTTTGTATTTATGTTTTGCTCTTATTGCGCGTTTGCCTGTTTTGACTTGGGAGTCATGAATTGAGAGAGAGAGAGAGAGAGATTGGATGATGACTGGATTAGCTATGCCGAAATTTTCCACAGCGTTGTCAACAACAAAAATCATGAATGGACATCATGCTCATGTGTAAAGTGGCCATAATCTATGCTTTGATATATTGTTTGATCGACGATATCAGATATTGGGCCAGGGTCAGGCAGCCCAGTGTCCCTGCGCGTCATTTTCTTGCGTTACCTAATCTAAAGAAGATTCTGATAAGATTTGATACGATTCGAAACGTTGCTCAGAACAACTGTCCACGGGCTAGAAGTGTGCTGGGAGTTTTTTATTTTTCCCCCATATGACTCTGCTCAAGTGCCGCCCGCTCACATTGACTGCGACGTTGACGGCGACGCTGGCAGCGCAGCGCCGCAGGCCGCACGCCGGGAACGTGTTCGAGTGGGCCGAGCGTAAAGAAAGCGCCGACAACCCGAATGCCATTGCCACATATATAAATGGAGTTGCCAGCGTCGGCTCAGCGTTCAGTCGATCTGTAAACAGCAAACGCGACGCGTCCTAGCCAGCCACCTCATAGCGCATAGCATCGCGGATCTATCAGCGAGCACGATCGATCCATTGGTTAGAAATAATCAATTTGTGTGTGTGTTTCACATTTGACTACAGTTAAAATGCCAAGAAACACATTAGGCACGATCGATACTCGGCCAATTGCGCGGCACTAAAGTGAGCGGAGCGGCAATTTCTACGCCACATTAAACAGATTCTACAAAAACACAAACACAATAATAATAAATAAAATAATATATATATATATATATAAATATACATATATCAGTATATAACATAAATAATTCATTTGCGCGGTCATAAAAAGTGCTAAAAACAATTTCAAGAATATAGAATAAAAAAGTGCAAAATATAATAAAAATATATATCACATATTTCGCTTATAATATCAATAAAATATAATAAAAATGAGATTCATTTGCTGCGGCAGCAAAGGCGCCATGGCGGTCAACGATAATGGCGCTAAGGTGGAGAACAAAAAGGAAGCGGAAGCCGAGAGCGTGCCAAGTAAGTGGAAAATGGGAAAGGGAATTAAGATATAAATGCAGGTAGAAGATGTTTAATAAGAAAGTTAAAAAGAGTTCTAAAATAGATAGAAAAAAATAGGTGAAAGAGAATAGATGAAAGAATTTGCAAAATAAGTGTTTCTAAAAAAAGGTTTATTTTTCTTGAATAAAGAATAAACAAATAATAAGGTGGACAGGTGATATAAAAAGGGTATATAGAAATTTAACTTCTTAAATACATTTTCCATTATGATATGTAAAAAAAAAAAAACTAAAATAAAATAAACAGAGATATAAGAAGACGTTTTAATGTTTCATACGAAAAGAGCTCTTAGTTCTTTAATAGAGAACAAGAATCTTGGTGAAAGCGCATAGGAACGTAGGTAGACCATTTTATTGGCTTTTAAGTTTTTTAAAAATGATTTCAATAGTACAGAAAACTCATATAAATAAAACAAAAAACTCAGTTAAAGATAATATTTAAAAAAATGAATGCAGAACAAAGCTAGAAAGTTAAATATTTATGTATGGGTAATAACTTAAAGAATTTTCTAGTTTCTGGAACTGGTTTCTCAATAGTAAATATAGTAGTATGTATATAAAGAGTTTACAAAAATTCACCTAAAGAAAATATTTTACCAAATGAATGCATAACAAAGTTAGAAAGTTACATTTTTTGGTATGGGCTAAGAATTTACAAGTTGCTTGAAAGGGGTTTTAAATAGTATAAATAGTATATAAAGAGTTGAAATAAAACGCAGCTAAAGATAAACTATTTTCTTTAGCTGCGTTTTATTTCAACTCTTTATATACTATTTATACTATTTAAGCCCCCTTTCAAGCAACTTGTAAATTCTTAGCAAATGAATGCAGAACAAAGTAATAGTCTAAGGACTGGAACAAATTAAAAATGTTATGGAATGCTTAAATGTAAAATGCTTTGCGAATTGATTCCGAAATCTATTTACAAACCTAAACCTTGGAAGATTTTCAAAATTTTGGCTTATAATAAGTTGAACTAATAGCCATAAAAGTCATCAAGTACTTTATGTATACAATATTATAATTATATACATAAATACTACTTTATACAAATGCTACTATAAATTGGTTAAACTTATAAATATTTTAAACCTATTTAAACCTATTAAAAAGCGGGGGTTTGTTCCCCAAAATAAAAATAAATTTATTTTGATTTAATAAAAAATAAACACAAAAATCTATTCAAACTTTAAAATAATTAAATGCCAAACGAAGCTGTTCAACAAAATGATAATATAGAAAGAAGAAAAACAGCTTACCTTTAATGGTAAAAAAAATTGAAGTAAACCTGCTTTGTCTATAGACCACATTTTGATTTATCGGCATTCAAATGATATGCAAATAATTTCTGGGGAGTTTATTTTTAAATTTTTGTTTATTGTTTACGTTTCTTGGTACACTTCAAGTTTTCATGCTCAAGTGAAGTGAAATTTGGTTGTTGTTGTTGTTGTTGCTTGGCCTAAGCGCAATTTGAAACTGTCTTGTTAAATGTAGAGTGAAATTGTTTACAGCTTGGTCACAAGCAAGACGTGACTTTGCAGATGATATATAACAATAAATGGTATGAATATTATGGATTAGCTGCTGCTAATTAGTTAATACAATTGGCATGGCCGTAAATCAAGTTACGCTCGATATGCAAGTTGGCCTGGATACATATCACCATAGACAGGAAACTGACAGCAGCAGTAAACAGTTAAATGGCTACAGCTACAGCTACAACAATTGCAAACATTTGCTCGTCAGAAGTTTGTATGCAAATTTGTCGAACAATTGGAGCTTGTCTACGCTGTCTAGCCGCTGCTGAACAATGAGCAGGCAAACAAACACAAGCCCAAACGATCGACCGACAAGCAGTCTGTCAAGACTCTCAAGAGACTAGCGCTCTCTCACTCGCACACACTCTCTCTTATTCACTCTCTCTCTCTCTCTCTCTTGCTGTCTCTCTAGTTACCTGTTTGGCATAGATCAACTTTAATGAGCGACAGATTTTGAGCTAGCTGCCTAACTAGAGTTACTTTCTTTGAACAATTAGCTACGTATATGGCTAAAACATAAATCTCGAATATTTAGTAAACACACACACACGTATACACACACTCACACACACATTTAATGTTCCTGGTTTGACTAAAGTGGGCTGCAAATATCACAGCTGCCAGCGGAGTAATAAACAATTAAATAAAGGGATCGACCGCTAATTACAGGAAGGTGCTGAGTACTTCTCTTATGTATATATATATCAAATATATAATATATATGTATATATAAATTCATTTGCATTTTGTTAACACTTGACATGCCTTCCGTACAGTCATAAATTATATATTTAAAGATGTCAGTTTTTGATTCTGTAATTGTAATATACTTTAAAAAAAAAATCAAATGAAAAATCTTATTAATTGTAAATTATTCACCTGTGCTGGCAAGGTAGGCGCCAGGCGTTAGGCGCCGGCACAAGGCGTTAGGTTTATGTTTATGTTGACACCAGCACAGCACAGCAGATAGACACACGCACACACACACGCACACACACACGCACACACACGCACACGCACACTTGACACACAATCGAGTGACAAGTTCAAAGTTGTCTACAGATAAAGCAGCGGATATAGCTACAGCTAGAGTTGTCTGATATATATAGAGATAGACATAATGACAGATATAAAGATAGTTATATGGAGACAGATAAAGATACAGCTAAAGATGCAGCTATAGCTAAAGATGCAGCTATAGACACAAACACATATAATACATCTACAGCTATGCAGCTGCTAACTAAATCATTATCTGCGGTTTTCACATTAACACGAAAAAAAAAGCCAAAAAACCCATGATCATGAGCAATTGGCATGTTAAACCCTCGCCAGATCACATCGTGTTATTTTCATTTAATTATTACTTTTTGGACAGCAAACACGATTTATAATTCAGATATTTGCCACCTCAAATACGACAAGTGGACACGCTGGGCTTTATCTGTTTTGCCATTATCAATTAGCTCTATCTGATGGACATTTCAAAGTCGTACGGCTTTAGTTGTAAGGCAGAAAAAAAAAACAACAACACAAAAGCTGCATTAAGTCTGAAGTGCTTCAGGCTTATCGCAGTCACTTGAGCGTACGACCCATGGCGTATACGCAACATTTGCACAGACTAGCTATCAGTCAATAATGCGAATCGATACGATACGATTTGAAGCCCTTGATAGGAAAGCCAAAAAGGTACTCGAACTTGGAGCAATGCGATATTCACACGAAATCGTGCCACGCTTTCAGATGTGTGAGAAAAAAAACCTAACTAATTGATATTAGATTTACAATTGCAATTGCATTCATCTAATTGCGAGCAGTCAACTTTAACGGCAGCTCAGCTCAGTGTATACATAATGCAACAAACTTAGTTAATGTGGAAGGCAGAAAGCTTTCTCTGGTTCAGCATAGCGCGGCAATACTGTAGTCGGCAATAACGGAACAGCTTTTGGATGCTTATAAGTTGCAAAAGCTTTGCTTGAAAGCTTTACCAAAGAGCATTGCCAGGTGGAAAAAATTCAAGGTGGCTAACGGATAATTTTGAAATGATGATTCTGAATTTTTTTTAAAATGTTTTTTTTTTAATAAACGTTTATTGAATAATTTTAAAAATATTTATAAATATTTTAAGCTATTAAAAATGTATTTTAAAACATTTTTTTGTATTATTTTATAAATATATTATATTTTGTATATATTATATATATAATTATATATTTTATTTTGGCTTTTGGGCTGAACATTTTATAGCTAGATTTTAAAAGAAATTTATGGAAATTTTTAAAAATTATTATCAATTGACTAACACGCTTGATTGATCATAATTGATCGTTAGCTTAATAGATACTCAGAGATAAAATAGATAAGTTATATTTGAAAGCATTTAATACAAATATTTTATAGCTAAATTTTATCAGAAAACTATGCAAATTTTTAATATTGATTGATTGACAGCCTTGATTGATCATGCTTGATCGTTACTCAACTAGTTAATTGAGACAATTTTGTGATTGAAATCATTTTATTCATATATAAAATTTTAATATTCATTGCTTAACAGCCTTGATTGATAATCACAGATCAACTAGATATGCCTAAATGTTTGAGACAATTATGTGATTGAGCGCGCCTTATTCCTGACTGATTGTCGTCATTAAGTGCACTTATTTAGCTGTAGATAGACAGTCGATTTAGGCCTAGCTACAGGCTAAAGTTCTAGAACTATAAAAATGAAATTTACGAGCGCACATGCAGATAGCCAGAGTATATATTAGATTACACACTCATCTCGTTAAACAACTGAACGTTCGAATGAATGGTGTTGGAAAATATTTAAACATGTTGTTTGCACAGTTGAGATGCTCTTGAAGAGATCAATCAGTTAGTTATTGAACAGGCTCCGTGGCGTGCGGTCAGAGCAGTTTTCATCAAGTTTTTTTTTTCTAAATAAGGAAGCAACTGAAATAAATACTAAACAATAAAGAACAATACTAATTAAGTTACCTAATCAAAAAGTGTTCATTTTTAATATTTCTCCAACATGGTTAAGAATCGTCGCTTTGAAGAAGAAGCAGGTACTTGATGAGGAAGACGAAGAACTTACGAAGTTCTCATTAAATTCATTTCAATTGTTTGTGGAAATTGTTCAATTAAACAAATATTTAAACAGCCCTCAAAGTTGTGACGCTATTACGCTTCAATGGAACTTGAGTTGATTTTGAAAATGTTTAACGCGAATCTAACTGGTTCTGTAAAGCATGATGATCTTACAAGTGAATTTGAGCTTAAGCTAAAAAGTAGTTCCAAAATCAACTTATTTAATGTGAGGATATTATATAACTGTAATTGTTAGAGCCTTAACTGAAGCGGATGTCAATCACATAGCTGGTGCTACAATCAAAGTCTTATAATCTCGCTAAACTTGTAATCTCTATGATAAGCAAATTCACCTGTAAGACGAGCCCCTCTTGGCTTATAGCAAAGTCATAGGCAGTTGGAAAAAAGTAGCACAAAGCGGTTATGTCTCAAAATCAGTTTATCTCAGCTGAGGGGGCTGCATGGGGCGTGGGGCGTGGGGCGTAAGGCGTGGCTGTGACGACAAAAGTGGCGCCAGTTGAGGCCCTCGATAAACAATCTCTGTGAGAACGGAATATTTTTATTTAAAATGAACACGGGTAGTTGCATAGTTAATCTGATTTCGCTGTCTGCCAGCAGATAAGCTATATCGTAAATCTGTTTTGTGATATGCGTGGTGGCAAGAGTGAAGAATTTGATATACGATTATGTATGGGCAGCCACGTGCCAATGTGCGGGATAATTCCACTTTGAAGTGCTACGCAAAAGAATCGAAACAGGCTAGTGACCTACAGGCGACCTACAGCCAATATGGCTGATAGCAGAGTATATATTGAAGGCGTCAATCATTCATTGATTAGCCTGTACGCAGAGTGTATGTAAATACATTTGTATATGTACGAGTATAGCACACACACACACACGCATTATTCTGTGACTCAAGTTGAAGTTCAATATTCCGTTTGATAATACTCTTGAATCACGCCTAATCGCAATCTATTTTCAGAATATGGCCTGGGTGTACGGCACTGGCAAACTTTCCTGTTTTTCTTCGCACTGACGGTGGCCTATGCCCAACGCGTCAATCTGTCTGTCGCCTTGGTGGCCATGACAGATGCCGCTGCCGCCAATCCCGATTTTCCCGTAAGTGCTCAACTATATAGTAGACTCAATGTTAATAGATGCTAATTGGTTGCTTTACCATTGAAAGGAGTACCAGTGGTCAGAGAAGACGAAATCCTTGATCCTGAGCAGCTTCTTTTGGGGCTATGTGCTGACCCAAGTGCCCTCGGGTCAGCTGGCTCGTAAATTTGGCGGCAAGATCACTTTGCTGGTGGGTCTCGCCATCTGCTCAGTGCTCAATATACTGACGCCCATCTTTGCCCGGTGGGGTGGCTGGCGATTGGTCTGTGCGTTGCGTGTCGTGGAGGGCTTGTGCCAGGGCGTGGTCTTCCCATCGGTGCACACGCTCATCTCCGCCTGGGTGCCGCCCAATGAGCGACCTGTCCTGGGCACCTGCGCCTATACGGGCAATCAGTTTGGCACAATCATTATGCTGGCCACGAGTGGACTGCTGGCCTCCTCATCTGCCGGCTGGCCGAGCATCTTTTACATATCCGGCGGCGTCGGCTGCATTTGGTCCATTTTATTCTTCATCTGGGGCGCCAGCTCGCCAGCGGAGTACAAGAAAATTTCCGTGGAGGAGCGCAAAATGATTGAGATGGCACAAGCGAGTGAATCTGTGTCGGAGCATCCCAAAGAGAATCTGCCAACACCCTGGCTCAGTTTCTTCACGTCGCCGGCGTTCTTGGCTTTAATTGTGGCCCACAGTGCCAACAACTGGGGCTTCTGGACGCTGCTCACCGAAATTCCCAGCTACATGAAGAATGTCCTGGGCAAGGATATCAAATCGAATGCCTTGCTGTCGGCCCTGCCCTACTTTGCCATGTTCTGCATGTCGTTTGTCTTCTCGGCCATTGCCATGCAGCTGAACAAACGCAACTGCATCTCGACCATCGTCAGCCGGAAGCTCTTCAACTCGATTGGCCTGTGGGTGCCCATGTGTGCCCTCATCGGCCTGGCCTATGTCACCGCCGATCAGAGCAATCTGGCTGTGGCTCTGCTAACCGTTACTGTCGGCTTCAATGGCGCCTGTTATCTGGGCTTCCAGATCAATCACATCGATCTGTCGCCCAATTTCGCGGGCATTCTGATGGGCATCACCAACTGTGTGAGCAATGTCATGAGCATCATTGCACCTCTGCTTGTCGGCTTCATTGTGACCAATGAGGTAAGTTAGAGAGAGAGAGAGGGAGAGAGAGAGGGAGGCATAGTGGACATCATATTAATTCTTTTTCCTCTCCTTTTCCAGCACGATGTGGAGCAGTGGCGCGTTGTCTTCTTCATTGCAGCTGCCATTTATCTGGTGGGCAATGGTTTGTTCGTCATCTTTGGACGTGCGAGTGTGCAGCCCTGGAACGATCCACCAGCCAAGCCACGTCGCCACTCAACGCCCCAGGTAGAGTCTCAGCACTAGAGACTCATTGACAGAGAGAGAGAGACAAAGAGAGAGAGAGAAAATCTAGCTAGTCATCTAGTTAACATTTCCAACCCACTAACTGCTGCAGTCAGCTCTGTTCGACTAAAGCGCATCAATTTATATGTAATTCGAGTGTTGATGTATTTTAGCATCGTTTGCTATTTGTATATATCTATATCTGTAGATATATACAACTACTATTTGAATTTGTCGTCTTAAGTTTAGTGCATAGTCTATAGCTAAGTCCCTGTTGCATATGTATATAAACCAAATAAAGAAACAGAAAAGATATACAACAATAAAATGTTAAGAAACCAATTGAATGTGTCTGAAATGGGAGTTTTTAGGAAAGTGCCTCAGTGAAACTCAGCAGAAAATATTCTTTTTGTTGTTGATATGACAATGAATTCATTAAATTCTGCAAAGAACTTAAAGTTCTTCTTTCTTAAAGAATGGATACATATATTTTGAAAGAATTTCTTAATTTCTTAATCAAAAGTGAAACCAGAAATTACTGAAAACTAAAAGTGCTTCAAGTCAAAACTTGCCTCAGTCTGGAATGTCGTCAGTTCCCAGTCGTTCTCTTGGAGTGTTTTCTACTTTCCTCAAGTGGAATTTTCGTACAAAAATAGACTCGTGTGCACTTTCGAGTTTGTCTCGCGCCTTTTTAGCTATCTAATCACAAGTCAAATTTACATATGTCAGTCACACGAGGCGTCATCAGTCTCAGCGACTCTGACAGTTGTAGGCGACAAGGAGTTTAGTTCAAATTTATGAACTCGAATGACTTGCCTCAAGCAGCTGTGCCTCAATTTGCATCATCTAGATGCAGTTTGTTAAGAGTTTTCAGAGCGAAAGAAACGCAAGGCTCGAATACAATGTCCGGGAATATTAAGATGCCTAAAAATCGTCGCTTTGAAGCGGAAGGTAGGTTGCCTAAAATTCCTGCTCAGCACTTAGCAAATCTTTGATACCAGGAAACATTTATTTCCTTTAAGCACTATCACTCTTTGCTCTAAAAATACTTTACTCCATGTCTTTGAAGGTGATTTGAATGTCATTGGCCTTTAACTTGAAAAGGCGTTACCTTGTACATAAATCAGCTAAGCTTAGACTCATGTTTAATATAAATATTTACAGTAATATATTTAATTTTATCAAGCTCATGGCGTCAGTTCTCGAGATCGACTCATTTCCAGTTAAAATATATATAACTAAGATATCTGTTTATCTAACACGTAAAAGATAACAGTGAACTTAGTCTTCATAAAGATAAGCCAAACATGTCCATGGCATATGGAGGCTCGTCTATGCTGAGAGTTTCACAGTAGAATGCGAGCATAAAGTCTTTTGATGTATATAGCTCTACTCTATATATATACTTTATATATATATATTTACCTATTCTATATATCTCTATTCTATATACCTCTACTCTACATATCTCCACTTCTATTTCATTTACAAGATTCTGGTCTGGGCGAGCGTCATATGCAAATATTTCTGCTCTTTTGTGGTCTAATGGTTGGCTTTGCCATGCGTGTTAATCTATCCGTGGCAATTGTGGCCATGACTGAGCTGCCTGTAAGAAATCCAAGCTATCCCAAGCTTAACTCAATTCAATTTATTAATTCTCTAAGGAATATCATTGGACTGAGCGCACAAAGTCTCTGGTCTTGAGCAGCTTCTTTTGGGGCTATGTGTTGACCCAGGTGCCGGCTGGTGTCTTGGCCCGTAAATTCGGGGCCAAGGCAACGATTGTAACTGGCTTATCCATCTGCTCAGTGCTGAATGTGTTCACGCCTATCTGTGCGAGATTGGGAGGCTGGCAGCTGCTCTGTGGCGTGCGCCTGCTCGAGGGCATCTGTCAGGGGGTACTGTATCCATCTTATCATACGCTGATCTCGTCCTGGGTGCAGCCCAGGGAACGCGCCTCGCTGGGCACCTATGCCTACATGGGCGCTCAATTCGGCACCATTGTCATGCTGGCCACCAGCGGCATATTGGCCTCCTTGGCCGGTTGGGCTAGCATCTTTTATATATCCGGTGGCGTTGGCTGTATTTGGGTCGCGGGCTATTGGCTGCGTGGCTCCAATTCGCCGGCGCACTCGAAATATATCTCACAGGAGGAGAGTCAATTGATTGAGCTGGCGCAGGCCAGAGAGGTGGAAACCAAATTGGAGCAGCCCAAGGAGAGTTTATCGCCACCCTGGATGAGTTTCTTTACATCGCCAGCCTTTCTGGCACTCACAGCCACACATAGTGCGTCCACTTGGGGCTTCTGGACGCTGTTGACACAAATTCCCAACTATATCAAGAATGTCCTGGGCAAGGATATCAAATCGAATGCGCTACTCTCCTCGTTGCCCTACACTGTGATGCTGCTGCTCAGCTGGTTCTTTGTCTGGCTCTCCAAGATCTTGCAGAACAGATCAATTTCCCTCAGCTGCAGTCGCAAGTTCTTTAATTCCATTGGCCAATTTGTGCCGATGTGCCTGCTTGTTGCCTTGGGCTATGTGAAACAGGAACAGGACACGCTGGCCGTCATCCTGCTCTGCCTGACTGTGGGCCTCAACTCCGGCTCCCAGCTGGGCTTCGTTATCAATCATATTGATCTCTCGCCCAATTTCGCTGGCGTCCTGATGGGCATCAGCAACGGCATTGCGAATATCATGAGCATTGCGGGTCCTCTGTTAGTTGGAGTGGTTGTCACCAATGAGGTGGGTTGCCTGTAGATCAATCCTATATATTTATATATATAACTTTCTTTTACTTCATCTCTTTCCTTCCATCAACAGCAAGATGCCAGCCAGTGGCGCATTGTTTTCTTTGTCACAGCTGCTTTCTATTTGGTTGGCAATGGACTTTTCCTGATCTTTGGCAGTGCTACGATTCAGCCATGGAATGATCCAACAGCGAAGAAGCAACGCAGCTCTACGCCCCAATTGGAGTCACAGAAAGATGCGGAACAGAGTTAGACTTAAGCTTAAGTAGTTGTTAGATTGATTGAGATTGAAACGTTTGCGGTATTTACTATAATTAATAAACAATTTATCTATTAAATGAAACATAACAAGTATGATAATAAATTGACAAAGCAGAAGTGTCTAGTACTTGAATTACGTTTTTTCAAATTTGGGGCAAAAGGGGCGTGGCATTAAAAATCATTGTATATATTACATAAATCTATAGATTAAATGTGAAATCTCTATCTCTAAGAGTATTCAAATTATCTTTGAAAAAACAAAGTAAAATTATCGATTATGATCGATAAAAAAGAAATGGAATGAGTTATTGAAAAAATATGAAAAACTTTTACTGCGTATACACTATACTTGTAAAATTTCAAGTCCCTAGCGTTATTGGCACTTATATGAATGCTCCTCGCCCTGATCAAGAATTGAACTGATTTCCTATTTTTAATGGGTAGAGAGAAAACCAGTTTAGTTACGGAATATCTATAAAAATGAACATGTTATACTTTCGATTCATTGACAATATCTTGAAAGCATACATATATTCTAGAATGATTAGAATCAGAACCCCCGGGCAATGTTCTGGTTTGTCCCAGTATATCACTCACGATTAGACCAAACTGGCAGGAAGTTCAATTGCCCGATAATAAACATTTACTAAGTAAGCTGACTATGTCAAGGTGCTATCTAAGTAAGTCCAGTTACCCAAAAAGGAAGTGGGCTTTACTAATTGCAGATATTGTAAATCAATGCTGAGCAATCAGAGTTCCCTCTATCAGCATAATTATCTAATGTCATAAGACATTGATATTGAACACGCTTACGACTGCTGTTCTTTTTATTCACTTCATTCACTTGCCGATTTATTGGGCAAATACTTTAATACTTTGTCTGCCTGGCGCGTTTACTCACATCTCATTATCTTATCAAATCGTAAATATATATTTGCATAAAGACCAGCGGCATCCTCTATAATCTGTCTAACAGCTCAGCCAGTGAATCTGAATCTCTTTAAAGATACAGAGCAGAGTCAAGAATAGACTTAGTTTACATAGAAGTTTTGTGCTGTGCGGTAATGCCTATTGAGGATATACAGAGGATATAAAACATAATGGCAAACAGCAACGGCATAGCAAAGAATCGTCGCTTCGAAGATGAAGGTATTGGCTTATTAATAGGATTTCTTTAATTGAAAGGAAAAGTTTTCGTTATCTAAAAAGAGACTACTTCGTACTATCGTTTAATCTAAGAGTTGACGTGTTTCTTAACAATTTGGAGTTGTAACTAAAAAGTCCTTTGGAATATCCTTTAGTTAGCCGACGGCCAATTAAGTATATATCTCTCTCTTTTCCTTCTCTTGATATAAATTCGTTTTTATCACTTAGCAGAGGTTCAGTCAACTTCTTTTTCACAAAGGGTAATTCACTTTTAATTTATAACCCTTATCAAGGCAGATAATTTGCCTTTCCGCGTAATCTGTCATAAAGCTCAATTGTACCGAAAAAAAATTTCCATTGCCATAAACAGCTTTGCGTACTCATGGAATAAGTGAATGGAACCATTTTGCCAATACGGAACAAATATAACTTTCAAGGAATATTTTTCTTCTTTAAAAACTTAAATTGATTTCTCCACAAGTCTATAGAATATGGAATAAGAAATTTTTGACAATTTTCCAAGGATTTTTTCAAGGAATTTTTCCCTTCTTTAAAAGTTTGGATTAATTTCTGAAAAAATTCATTAAATACAAAATATGATAATCGAATTGTTTTGCCAATACGAAAAAAATATATTAAATGTATTAAATATTATTAAATTATTAAATATTAATAATAATAATAATAATAATATTATTATTATGGGATAGGAAATTTTAATTGTTTTGCTAATTCGAAAAAAATATTATTTTCAAGGAATATTTCCCTTTTCAACAAACTTAGATAGATCTCTGCAAAAATCAATAGAATATAGAATAAGAAAATTGACTTGTTTTGCCAATTAGGATAAAATATTACTTTCAGTCTTATTTCTCTTCTCTCAAATCTTAAATTAAATTATCTCTCTCTCTCTCTCTCTCTCTCTCTCTCTCTCTCTCTCTCTCTCTCTCTGCTCCCTAGATTCTGGCTATGGCGTGCGACACTGGCAGATGCTGCTGATCTTCTGTGGCCTCACAGTTGGCTTTTCGATGCGAGTCAATCTATCAGTGGCTGTTGTAGCCATGACCAATGCCACGACAATAAATCCCGATTTTCCAGTAAGCAAACTACTAAACTAAAATGAATTTGTAATCAAACATATATTCCCTTTCAGGAATACCCCTTGTCGGAGAAGACAAAGTCGTGGGTATTGAGCAGCTTCTTTTGGGGCTATGTGATGACACAGGTGCCCGCTGGCGCCTTGGCGCGTCGCTTTGGCGGCAAGGTCACCCTGTTGACCGGCGTTTCCATCTGCTCTCTCATGAATTTACTGACACCACTCTGTGCTAGCATTGGTGGCTGGTCCTTGATATGTGGCTTGCGCTTCATTGAAGGCTTGTGTCAGGGCGTCTTCTTTCCCTCATGCCACACGATTATAGCTCATTGGTTGCCGCCAAGGGAGCGAGGCTCTATGTCCACTTATGCCTATACCGGAAGTCAATTTGGTACGATTCTCATGCTGGTCACAAGTGGATTTCTGGCCTCATCATCTGCTGGCTGGCCGAGCATCTTTTATGCCTCGGGCGGCTGTGGCATCGTTTGGGTTTTCGTCTACTTCATTTATGGTGCCAGTACGCCGAAGGACTCCAAGAGTATTACTGCTGAGGAACTCAAGTTGATTGAAGTGGAGCAGGCTAAAGAGCGGGCGGTCAATGCGGAGGTGCCTAGCTATCGGCAAGCGACGCCCTGGATGAGTTTCCTGACCTCGCCACCCTTTCTGGCCCTCATCGCAGTGCATTGTGTCTCGGCTTGGGGCTATTGGACGCTGCTAACTCAAATACCCAGCTACATGAATAATGTTTTGGGCAAGGATATCAAATCGAATGCGCTGCTCTCCACTCTGCCCTATCTGGCCAACTTTTTGCTCAGCTTTCCATTTGTCTGGTTGGCCAAGTGCATGGAGAAAAGGGAATCGATATCACTTGCTTTCAGCCGAAAGTTCTTCAATACAATTGGGCATTATATTCCCATGTGTCTGCTGGTTGCACTGGGCTATGTGACCAAGGAACAGGACACTTTGGCTGTGGTCCTGCTCACCTTTACCGTGGGCCTGAACACGGCCTGCCATTTGGGCTTCCAGGTGAACCACATCGATCTGTCGCCCAACTTTGCTGGCACTCTGATGGGCATCAGCAATGCATTGGCCAGCATAATGAGTCTCAGTGCACCGCTCTTGGTGGGCGTTATTGTTACCGATAAGGTGGGTTTTACTGGCATATATTAGATATTATTTGGATTTATTTTGTAATTTTTTCTTTTCTTTATTCCTTCAGCACGACGCGGCACAGTGGCGCATTGTCTTCTTTGTGGCTGCTGGCTTTTATCTGGTGGGCAATGGGCTCTTCGTTCTATTTGGACGCGCTGATGTCCAGTCCTGGAATGATCCACCCGCTAAATCTGAGCACATCTCCATACCACAGATGGAGTCACAAAAAGCTGATCATTGTGATAAATGATAACAAAAGATAGCCCAAAACTCTTGTTTGTTATCATACTTCACTTAGTCTTAATCTTCATAAAGCCTGCTTAAAGAACCTCAGCTGAGTTTGTAATCTAACTCACATTATTCATATTCTGTGTTGTCTTTAGTTTAAATTTGTGTTATATATACATATCTTAAAAGCTTAAGAACGAATTTTAAAGTTAACAAGTAAATGAAGTAAAAACATTATCAAAAACAATTTATGCAAAAATACCTCGCCACTAAAAGTAGCAGAAAGCTTGTTTAATAAATTGAAAATAATCTCTTAATTAAAAAAAAAATAAAATAAAAAAATAAAAAAGTAATTAAAAGAATGCAGTTCAATTTATATATGTATATTTATATGAATAATATAGATTTGTCTATACTTTCCACGCCTATTTATATATAATTGCAAGATCTATAGAGAAGGACAACTGAAACTTAGTTCTGAAATTTGACAATAAATCTTTTTGATCGATCTGTTGAAGACGTAGACTTGTGGAAATCAAAATACCAATGAACTGCACTATATATATAATGCTTAAAAAATCTGAAGTCCTTACAAGTACACACGAATATAAATCGATAATAGATTCTTCTGGCATATCGATATATCACAAATCAAATAAAATCTTTATACATTGTGAATATGTAAAACTTATTGGAAAAAGGATTCACTAGGAATGATCCACTTGCCAATAAATGCCATATAATATTAAGAGTTGCTTTACAGAATTAATCTTGCCTTTGATCTATGAAATCACATTTGAAGATCTTCACTTCACCAAACCAACTTATTTTATTATAAAAAAATTTTTGCCTGATCATCGCATTACTATAATAGTTCTGTGAATATATATTTAAAGAGTCGCATCTTATCTAATCATATTATAAATAAGACTATTTACTTAAGATTCATAAATACAGAAGCTGTCAAGCATTTGTTGCAGCAGTCGTAATATCTTCATCTGTCTTCCAGTTAGTAAAAAGATCTTGTGGAGTGCGGTAATGCAGCGCACAGAAGACAGAGTACTGAAGGAATCTAGTGAAGGGGAATATCAAATATAATATTCAAGGAATCTAGTCAAGAGGAATACAAGATGGTGAAGAATCGTCGCTTTGAAAATAAACGTAGGTAAAAGGTCTAAATGTAAAAGGAAATTAAAAAAAAAGAAGATAAATAAATGAATAAAAAAGCTTTAACTAAAATATATTATTTTACATATATTATTATTATATTAATAAAAAAAATAGTTTTGACTTAAATCTTCAAAAATAAATTCACATTTGAAACTTCAAAATATATACCAAATATATCTACATAAAGTTTCAGAGCAAAGCACAAACTTATTCTAAACTAAATCATTTTCAAGTGAAGTTTCCCAACCTTGAGATAAGCGAAAAACCTTTGCAAAACCATGTCAATGTGAAGACATTGAAGAACCGTTAGATAAGTTTTGGCCTTGGTAGGCACATAAATCAAGCGAAGCTTTGGAGGAACGGCTATAAAATTGTTTATCTCTTGATCTTACAGCTACTGGATATGGTATACGACACTTGCAAATCCTTTTGCTCTTTAGTGCTCTGACCGTGGGCTTTGCCATGCGAGTGAATCTATCCGTGGCTATTGTGGCCATGGCTGAATTTCCCGTAAGTTAAGATTGAAAGTAAAGAAAAGGTAGCTTGACTTACCTCCATATACAAACTGTCTCTTTATAGGAATACAATTGGTCGGAGAGAATCAAATCTCTGGTGCTGAGCAGCTTCTTTTGGGGCTATGTGACCACACAGGTGCCAGCAGGTCCGCTGGCTCGTCGCTTCGGTGGCAAGGTGACAATTCTGACCGGATTATCCATTTGCTCCGTGCTGACTGTGCTGACGCCATTCTTTGTGAGGCTGGGCGGCTGGCAGGTGCTCTGTGCCCTGCGTTTGGTTGAGGGCGTCTTTCAGGGCTTGCTCTTCCCCTCCTGCCATACGGTGATTTCCGCCTGGGTGCCACCCAATGAGCGGGCGACCATGGGCAACTTTGCCTATGTCGGCTTTCAGTTTGGCACGATTATCATGCTGGCCACCAGTGGGCTGTTGGCCTCCATGGGCGGCTGGCCGAGCATCTTCTATGCATCGGGTGCAGCTGGCTGCCTTTGGTCAGTCGTCTACTTCTTTTGGGGCGCCAGTACGCCGGCTCAGTCCACGAGAATAACACCAGAGGAGCGAGAGCTGATTGAGCTGGGACAAGCAAGCGAGCGAAGTGAGGATGCAGAGGTGCCCAGCCATCATCAGATCACGCCCTGGCTAAGTTTCTTCAAGTCCCCAGCTGTGCTGGCCTTGATTGCTGTGCAATCTGCCTATGCCTTCGGCTTCTGGACGCTACTCACACAGATACCCAGCTACATGAAGAATGTCTTGGGCAAGGACATCAAGTCGAATGCGCTACTCTCCGCATTGCCCTACACGACCATGTTTGTGCTCAGTTTTGTGTTCGCTTGGCTCTCCAAGCGATTGCAGCGAACGGAATGGATTTCGCTCTCCTGGAATCGAAAGCTGTTCAACTCGATTGGGATGCTGGGTCCGATGGGTCTGCTCATTGCCTTGGGCTATGTGCCGGCCAGCATGGATACATTGGCTGTGGTGCTGCTCACCTTAACCGTGGCCATCGGATCTGCCAGCAATTCGGGTTTCCTGATCAATCACATCGATCTGTCGCCCAACTTTGCGGGCATCATCATGGGCATCTGCAATTGCTTCGCCAATTGCATGAGTCTGGCTGCTCCGCTCGTTGTGGGTGGAATTGTTACCGATAATGTGGGTATCTATTTTATATAGACTTTCTTTAAGGATTTCTTTATATTTTCAATGTTTTCTTTTTCAGAACAATGTCCAACAGTGGCGTCAGGTGTTCTTCTTGGCCGCCGCCATCTACTTTGTGGGCAATGGACTCTTCGTCATCTTTGGCCGAACGAGTGTTCAGCCTTGGAACGATCCGCCAGCCAAGCTGAGAAAGAACTCAACAGCAGAGCTGGAAGCACAAGATGAAAACTGATAAGCATATGGGAGATTTCTTGAGATTTCTTAGTTTAGCATATTTGTATTAGTGTTATACACTATTTAAGCTAATAGCTGATTGTATAAAAAATGACAAAAATCTAAATAAACATATGTCAATCTAATAATATCTTTAAAATGATTGATATTATAAGATCTATAACCTTTTAAATAGAGGGTATTATGAGCTATATTTCTATAAGACATTAAAGCTCTGTGGTCATGGTTGCTTTCAGAAGGTATTCTATTAGATAAGAAAGTTAATATTAGTACTCTTATTGGTATTCTTATATTTATTATTAGTATTATTATAACTATTTTTAGTAGTATTATTCTTACTTTAATTATTATTATAGTGTTAATTATTGCAATTACTTCCATACGACTCATTCATCAGTAATGTTTTATTTTTGCCATCTGTCGGATAATTTTGGTACTACTGTTTAACATTTAGTGTAGCCCACTTTTAGGCGTTTTCATACTATGGTAGTGCATGAGGGATGAAAAAATAAGTATAGCTCTTACTTGGGAGGCAGACTACATTAACAATTAATATAGTTGGATAGGGCAGACATGAGGCATGTATGCATATGATTAAAAATAATAAAACAAAAATTATGAAAAAAAAAAATAATAATATAATATATATATATATATATATATATATATATATATATATATATATATATATATATATTTAAGAAGATTTTTATGCCGATTGCTACAATAATAATATTTTACTATTAAATCTATATTAATATAATTTTAACTATATTAAAAAAATTAGATTTAAAACTTATGTTTTATTAAATACATTATATATGTAAAAAAATATATATTTTTGTTTATATCATTGTCCTATTTATATTTATATTTTTATATATTTGTATTTAATATTATATATTATTTATTATAAAAAATTTATTTATATATATATTTCATATATATTTTCTATATTTTCTCTCAACTATTCTCATACATGAATAACATTATTATATGAAAAAAAAGTTTCAACAATTTTAAATTGTATAAAAAAATAATTATGGTTTTTTATAGCTATGTTGTGCAATCGTGTTTCTAGTAATTTAATTATACAAATTTACGCGACGTCCCATAACATTTTTGTCATGTCAATTTAAGCTGAACAAAAACGACTCAAATTAGCATATTGCTTGACATTTTTTCTTTCATTCCGTTTTATTTGGGGACTTAGGGCAATTAAGCCGCTCTAGACAGGCCTTTGATAGCAAATGTTTGTGCACACTTTATGGCTATGAAATGGGCCCGCATGGCAAATGTGGAAGTTGCGGTCGTGATCGTGTGACGCGAACCTGTTGATAAGCGGCTGAATTTGAATAAGCGCACGCGATATGGACCTCACACACAGAGAGAAACAAAATACAAATACATATACATACATTTTTATACATACATATATGTATGTACATACTAGTACGTTAGTTTATTTGTGTGCACAAAAAACACGCTGGAATATTTTAGTAGATTATGAAATAAACCATGAGGTGAAACGACTTCTAAATATACACACACAATAAAACGGTAAATTTCGAGTAAAAAAAATCACAGCGAGAAGAGCTTATAAATTATGATTAAATACACATCTATACAAACATACATATGTATGTACATACATACCTCTATACGTATAAAGCCGTTAAACCAAAGGATTCCCAAAAATGTCGAAATTGATTACCAACAACCACAACAACAGCAACAACTGGTTTTTTGGCTGTTTCCATTTGCAGCCTCGTGTCGAGAAGAGGAAATGGGAACGGCAAGAAGCGTGGAACGTGGAAGCGGTTGGCGTGTGCTGCACGAGCAGCTGTTTAGCGATAAAAACAAGAATCCCAAAATTTGTCGATAATGAAAAGCATTAAATACGAATATTAACGCAGTTATTTATACGATTTCCAGTCAACAAGCGGCGCGAATCGACAGATGCTATCAGCTGCACAGTGCAAAGAATATAAGCCACTTGCCATATCAGTTGACGCTGCGCCCGTTTTCCAATAGCTGACATCGGATTGAATTCTTGAGTTCTTGTAGTTTTGCGGACGGTAGCGGCTGTAGCGGGGCCAAGGGCCCAACGATGGGCCAAAAATTAAATGTTATCTGCTTGCGAAGTACTTTATTGTCTGACAACGCAGCATGACTCAAGGTTTATGAGTGCCAGCTTCAATGGTGAAATCGTAATCGATGAGGGGGCGCTCCTGTGTCTCTCTCTCTCTCTCTCTCTTGCTCTCGCTCTAACTGCTACTCTCTCATTCCCTTTTGTATTAATTTTGTGCGTCTGTTTAATTTAGCTCCAGCCTGCACATTTACGTCATTCCAAAGGCGTTGGACTTCATTCCAAAATCGAATTTCTGCAAATCATTTTGTATGGCGAGCGTAAAGAGCACTAAAGAAGCAACAACAGCAATACACAAGCTCTCGTGTGCCCACAGCAGAGCACAGAGCAGTGGTTGTGGGCAGAGAGACGCAACAAAGTAGCGGGACAATACAGTCAGCGTCAACGTCAACGTCAGCGTCGACCGAGAGCCGATTGGCATTGTACACTTGCGCATCACGTGAACGTGGTCGTCGTCGGCTGTGTGCCGAGCCGAACGTGTGAGAAACGTGATCAAAGATCACGCCGAGAGCGAGAGAGTAGAAGAGCGAGCGTGCGCAGTGCGCACACACACGTTCGTCAAATGAGAGCGCGAGAGTGGGTGCGCCACGGCTGAGTATTGAATATAGACGAATGAATGTGTGCATGCAAATATAACACATATGACTGTGTGTGTGTGGGTGTGCATACAAATGGCAACAAATTAGCACTGCGCGGCGCCAAAGCTGTTGCTGCTCTTGTTGCCGGCTCTTGTTGGCACTATTGACTTTGACGCGCGCTCTCTTCAGCTTGCTCTCACTACTTAGCTCTTTTGCATTTTCTTCCTGCGCCATTGTCTGTATGCATGCTCGCTCTCCATCTCATATACACTCTCTCTCCCTCTCTCTGTGTGCCTGTCCATCGCTCTCGCTGGCTTTGTCATTAAGGTTATCGCAAATTGTTTTGCGAAATTCAATGTTGATTTTCTTGCTACGCGATGTTATAACAATATTGTAGATCTTATTTAATATTAAATAAATAGTACATACATATATGTATATATTTTTTAATTTTTATTGATAGCCGTCTCATAAGAAAAGGTAAAAATCATATGAAATGAAAAAACAGTTACTGATTTGTTGCTAATCATCATCTATGCACTGTCACGCTGTTTCACTACTTTTTATTCATGAATCAAGTTGCGTTGTGACAAAATTAATAAACTGTTTATTGTTTGCTGCTCCGCAAATAGAATTTAATGATTATGCAAATAAAAGCTGTTTTACTGTACCGCTTGATCTTTTGTCTCTGGTGGGTGTCTCTCTATCTCTATATCTATCTCTATCTCTATCTCTGTGTTGGTGCCGTGCTGCATGATGTCACAGTGATAAATCAATTTCACTGGCTGCCGCAGTGGCCTCACCTCCACGCGGGTCCACACGGCGCACACGCAATGATAAGATCTGCACATTCTGCGAATTAGCTCCCAGATAAGAATGCAGCCAAACATCTAATTATGGAATTCATATCAGAATGACTAACCATACACAATGCAGTATCTAGATTTAGTGCACCCACTGTAGACGATCGCCTCGTTAAGTATACGCACCGCTCCACAGCTGGCGGAACTAGCATTCAAATCTCTTTGGCCAAAGATCACGGGGAATTATTTGTGTTCTACGGCTTGTTTGCTTTTGGCACTTTGTCTGGCCAATTTGGCCAGTGGCTTTCATTGTTTATTGTTAGTTGAGAATATATTAAAATATATATATTTTCAAGAGAACAAAATAAACAGAAAACGAATAAAGACGACGATTAGTGAGACGAATGCAGAGATACACTATGATAGTCAAATTTTATTTTGATTTTGAATATGATTTGATTTTTGCTGATTTAAGCATTGTTTCTAATTTTGGTTACTCAAAATAATAATACATTTATTTAATAGATTTCTCCTTTTAATCATATAATTTATCTAAAATACTTCCCCTCCAACTAAATTTACTTTTCAATTTATATAAAATTTCAAAATTTATATTATATCTTAAGTACTCTACCAATAAATATACTTTTCAATTTATATACAATTTAAATGTAAAATTAAATATTATATATTGTAGATCTATTATAAATACATTTATCTTAAGCACTCTCCCATATTTTATTTGTCTATTTTTTAAATTTCAATATTATCTGATACAATTAACTAATCAGCTTATCTTTTGTTATCGTGATCATAAATACGAAATTATTTTCGTTTATGATACGATAAAGTTCTGTGAAGAAGTCTGGAAACACTTTATTATAGATACGATAAATATGAAAGTTTGAAATTTGCGTATATATTTATGAGATATGATTTAATTGACTGGAATGGAATATAGAATATATAGAATCATTTAATTGACTAGAATAAAACTGGAATATATATATATAAAAAAAAACTAGTTTCAATTAATTTTAAACACTTTTAGCAACAATTGAAACAAATTGAGTAAGGTATATAGTTAGATAGGTATATATGTAGATTGTAAATATATAGATATATTTATATGTTTGCTTTGCATTCCTGAAGAGTCAAGCACGCGATAGTATCTGTCCACGTGATATGTCTATATATGTATGTATATATATATATATATGTATGTATATATATATATATGTATGTATATATATCTATATTTATTTATTTGTCTTTCTAGCCAATTTAGCTTGTCAAATTGAATGAGGAAACGTGTTATGCCCCACCAGTTGAAGTGTATGGTTGAATGTGAAAATTCAAGTGGCTGCACGAGCTGTGAAAATGAAAAGTTCTATTTTAAATGAACTACGTGCCGCGTGAGCTGTCAACCACTGACGCCCACGCAGCAGCCCATGGCTGTTGTTGACTATGTCCCACAGAGGACGCCGCCACAATCGCCAAATGACAGAGAGAAGATAGAGAGAGAGAGAGAGAGAGAGCGAATTGTAATTAAAATGAAAATTCATTTTCAATTGCAATCGCAATTGCAATTGCGGAAAAATAGAAACGCGTCTTTGACAGTTTGCCAGCGAACGAAATTTCATTGAACGGGTGCAAAATGAAAGCCAAACCCAAGTCAAATAAAGTCTAATTGGGGGTGGCTGGGGGCCAGGTTAGCACCTGCTGCTCAAATGGATGAGTAACTATGCTAAAAAGTTTCCATGCGCATGCTAATTCATGTCAATTGAGCTACATCAATTGATTGCATACAATTCAATTAGTCTCGATGACAGACAGATGACCTGGGTAAACATCTATCTCTATCTCTATATATACATGGATATATTTGAATTCTAGCTAGATTGACAAATACAATTGAAATCGACACGAAATACGGCTGGCAAATATTTGCCAGTCAAGCCTTAAGGTCTTTATGATTACAATGTGTTAACCAAAGTCGGGACGACACAGTTCCCACTGACTTTGGGGGCTGGGCAGGGCTAGGCTGCTCTGATGGAGAATAGCTCTAGTCTATTTGAACTTGGCATGCTAATTCAATGTCAATGCTGGCAGCGACAGAATTCCATTCTATAATGAATTTGTCCTAAACTCTTGTTTGATTAAATATTTATAGCTTAGTCATACGAGGCGTATGAGTAATTTATGCTAAGCTAAGATTGATTTGTTGTGATAGGACTGACTAGGGAGATACCTTGTGATGAGTGTGGAGCTATTGCTTTAAATATTGTAGATTTGTTGTATATAAAAATGGACACGGATGTGGATATGATGTATGTGTGAATATATATGGATATGGAAGGATAATTGAGTAGATGAATATCAAGGCAGATTGAAAAGCAGATATACCAGCGGATAAGCGGATAAGATCATGCGAGGATAAAAAATAGACCGACAGATGAATTGAAAAGCAGTCGGATAGATGTGTAGACGGATAGGCATACAGGCAAACAGACGGATAAACGAATACAAATATACGTTTAGACGCATGGATAAATAGACAGATAGACGGATACATTCATAGAACCATATATGGATAGAAGGATACAAGAAAATATGGATAGAAGGAGAGAAAAACAGTCAGATAAATTTAGGGAAAGCTAGACGAGCAGACAGATACCCGGATAGACGCATAGAACGATAGATGAATAGGCGGATAGGCAAGTTGGCGTATAGACACATGGAACAATAGACGGATAAACATACAGGTGGTTAGATGAATGGAAGGAAAGAATAAGATAGACGGATAAAAGTCTAGACGAGCACGCAGACATGCTGATAGTCAGACAATGGAAAATTTGATAGACAGACATAAAACGATAGACGACTAAATAAATATGCTCGAATCGGACTCGTGTCGGAGAGAGAGACAGAAGGGAAGATATGCGAACAAAAAGATCGAAATATAGATAGACGGCTATGGTCATATAGACAAATATGGCTAGATGCCGCTCTGTATTTACTTGGTAGATATGATACTTAGTGATAGCTTATGAGTTCCGCCAAGGCCTCTGCACCCTATATAATACACTTGGCCATAAACATTATACACTTTTAACCCAAAAGGTTTTCAGTGGATTCGAGGTATTAAAAACAATCTCTTGGCTAGTTTTATATACGCAGTTTAATTGGCATCGCATACTAAACGCTGCAGCTGTAAGAAAAAATTCCACTAGCTGTAGCCAAAGACGCATTTATGTAACTGGAGGGAATGCATATATTATAAGTATATATATATATATATATATATACACATATATACATGTATATGTTTATCTATATGTATCTTTATATGTATCATATCATATGTAAATTATATTTGTGGCGTGCTAAAATTTCCATATCGATATCAAATCAGAACACAAACAAGCTGCATTTTAATTGTTATAGTCGGAGCTGTGGGAGGTGAGTCTCCCTGCCTCCTGCCTCCTGTTTGCTGAGCCCACATGGTATCCACATCCGTTTCACCTGACGTCAAGTGCGCTGTTTGCCATTTGTCATTTTGATAAGCATTTGCCCAGATTTTCTGTTTATTTTCGGGCAGCTTTTGAGTGCGTGGGTGTGACACAATGGCGATAACATCGATAACGATTAGATTGATTGATCAGACCGACCCAAGTCAATCAGTCAGTCAGTCAGTCAGTCAGTTAGTCACAGATTCGGTTGGTAAGAGTCAAGTAGCTTAGTCAATTAAAAGGCAACTATAGTCACAAATGCTAGCTTATAGCGAACATTTAATTCTTTTTATGCCCAAGATCTGATAACAGCTTTGTGAAATGCTTAGGCTCTCAGAACTCAAGTTGGGAAATACTAAAAAAAAATCACTGAAAATTCACTCGAAAAATTGCCTCTTAAAGTCACATTAACTGATAAAGCACTGCGAACGTGCCTAAAAAACGTGTGGAATATATTTGTTCCTCAAAAAAAAATCCTGATAAGAATTTAATAATATAAAAATTGAGCTGTCTTTGATGGCATCACAATGAATTAAACGGACTGTGATAGCATTTTCGCCAAATCAAAGTCTCAATTGATAAGCATGAATTAATTTGTTTTAAAATATTTCAGTGCACTACAAGGTATACAGATAATTGATATTAACTATACGTAGGGCATCTATTGGTGTCAATTTGGAATTGATAGTGCATTGATCAGAGTGCTGGCTGCCATTAGTTTAATTATAAATTGTGTAAGAGTTGGGAACAAGCAATTTTGATTGCGATAATAATATATGTACATATATATACAGAAAAGACGACAGCAGCTGTCAAAGCTACAAGTAGTGTGTTTTTCTCAACTAGAATGACAGAGATAGAAGAAGAAGAAGAGAGCAAGACTTCCTTGCTGAGCAAGTGAGCGCATAGTTAGTTTATCAGCGGCTTGACCTCGAGAGTGTGGTTTCAGCTTATCAACAGACAAAGAAATGAGCGAAACGAACGAACTAATAACTGAGTCCTTAAGACAATGCTCTCACTCAAACAAAAGAACGTAAGAGTGCAAGAGGGAGAGCGAGGGAGAGCGGCGCCGAGAGAGTATTGTGACTAATTTGGTATTTACAATTCGTGCACAGCACGAAACGCCATTACACAGGCGCTGTAAAAGAAAGAGCGAGAAAGGAAGCGGCGCAGAGGCGAAGAGAGTGCCAGAGATAGAGTGAGGGAGGGCGCGGGCAGAACTGTGTGTAAGTGACTTGTGACTGACTGATAACTCGTTGTTGTTTACATATTGGCCGGCAAATTCGAGAGCGGAGAGCAGCCAACACATATACACACATACACTGCTTCGTGTGTGTGTGTGTGCTCTTGCATGCCATCGTGTTCGGATTTCACTGATAGCAAGAGCAGCGCAAGCGAATGGTAATGGAATTCACGCGATACACATATGTGTGCCAGCCAACTGCAACAACAACAACAATAACAACGAACAGTAACAAAGTGACAGCAGCTCGCCTCTCGAACGCGGCGAACTCTCTCGAGTGCGGCGAGCGCGGCGATCATCATATTTATAAAAGAATCGCTTCGGCAAGTATTTCAGCAGTCGCAATCGCACGCTAGAACAAACTAAAAGCCGCGTTAAATTCACTCGAACGGGTCGACAAAAAAAAATAAAAGAAAATTTATTTAACAAAAAAAATAAAGTGTCTTTAGCTATTGCTGTATTTCTCTCTCACCTACTGTAAACTGTATCGCAGCACCAGCTGTTTGTATCTCTATGCAGTAGACTCCGAGCTAGCTGGCGAGCAAAACGTGTTCGTAACCGTGAAATAAGCGTGGAAACGAAAACGAAATCGTTTCATTTAAATATCAAAGACATGTGCTTCAACTAGCCTAAATGTCGTCAAAGCACGTTGTTTGATACGTCCAAAAAAAATTTCCACTTACTGCAGCTACTGCAGAGCGAAAGAAAAAGAGATCGAGAGATCGAGAGATCGAGAGAGAGAGAGAGAGAAAGAAAAGGAGATTTACATATCTTCAGCTCTAAACCCGCGCTGCACACATGACAACCACTTTAAATATGGTGAAAACTGGGAAATACGCCAATGGTATGTAACAAAAAATAATTTAAAAATTAATAAAAAAAATCTATATATATAAAATTTAGTAATACTTAAAACGCTAGCAGTCATATAAATTATTATCGCTTATCGTGCACGTGTCGCGTGCATTTATATAAGACAAAGTCTCGCGGGCCGAGTGCAATTGTCAATTGTCTGAAACTTGTTGCCGGAAGCAGCTGCCAAACCCCAAAGACCTCAAGCACAAAAACCGCCCAAGCCCCACCTCTGTGTCACCCCTACCCTTAACATCATATATTATATATATAGTATATATATAGCTATTCTGTTGTCGCTGCCTTATAAAGCAAATCAATTGTAAACTGATTGCATTTGAAGTGCGTTTATTTTTTTGAAATATGTCTAAAATTGTAAATATTTCACTTTATATATGTGTATATATAAAGTGCTATCTAGACGACCTCCGCTGCGTTTACGCCAAACTCTAGACGCAACTTCTTCATGAGATCAAATCGAGCAGTGTATAAAAAAAGCAAGACAAATAAAATAAATGTGGAATTTCAAATGTCTTCTTGGCTGACAAAATGAATTTTTAGCACGCTTAAAGAAAATGATAAAAATAAACAATAAAAAAAAAAAAAAAAAAAACAAGGAGAGGGGGAGAGGGGGCGAGGGGGCACATCTAGAGGCAGCCAAATCAGACGTATTTAGCTTTAGCTTTATTTTATTTTATAATATTTTTAATTATCTCTCGCTCTGCCTCTCTCTCTCTCTTTCTCTCTTTTTTTGCTGATGTAACTCAAGTTTACTTAACATTATTTACAACTTTTGAGCGGGGAGCATTACGAGTCAAAAAAAAAACAACATGAAAAACAAATACTATTCATTATTGTTGGCGCATTTTCCATGTCATGCATAGAGAGCCTGCCCGACTTCGATGAGTCCACAGCAATTATCTAATCTGATAGACTGACATGCTATATGGCATATATGTATATTTATATATATATGAATATATATATTTATATAGAATATACTAAATATTTCATCTATGTGTGTGTGTTTGTATTTGAGATTTCTTGTTGTTATTGCTCCAATTTATCGTGCTCGTTATATGGCCGTACAGTTACTTTTAGACCTTATCGGTTATCAGCACAATTGCAGCGGACGTGTTTGGGTAGGGTATCAAAATGTTAGAGTGTCCTTCAGCCAAATTATCAATAACAGCCATGAGCTATAGACACATATATAAGCATTTGTATATATATATGTTTATAAATGCCATATATGCCATATTTAGGCACATTACAGGGTATCGACGTTTGCAAATAATCAGTAAAAATCAATTCACTCATAACTTTGGTTAGTTGGGGCATCGAAATGTTAGTAAAGTGTGTATATATAACACATTTAGTAATTTTACAGGGTATCAAACTTCAAAATTTCATATATTTTTGTTGGTTAGGGTATTAAAGTGTTAGTGTATACTGATATATGTATATACATAAGACATCTATTATTATTATATTATATTATATTATTATATATTATTAGTTGACAGGGTATAAATAGTTTGTTAGGGTATTTAAATATTCCCGAAGTATATAAGACAAGTATATGCATTTTACCAGGTATTACCAGCGTACATAAAATTTCCGAAACTTTTCTTAGTTAAGGCGCATATCTATAAACATTTTATCAGAGTATTAATTTCTCTTTTCCTTTCACAAGACCCACAAACCCACTTATCAGCCTATATACACATATATAGCTATATGCAATTTATAAGCATTTTCCAGGGTATCAAGAATTGCAAATCAATCATTTCAAATCAACTTTCATAAATGTTTATTGATGATATTTATGCTCTTTGGCAACTTTTTGTTGCTTTTCCAATTATGGAGCAAACATTTAATTGCTTGTAGTTCCTTCTTTTATTATTATTATTATTATTATTATTTTTTTTTTGCTTTTCTTTGATTAAACAAAAACGTATAAATTAACATTTAGAGCGCGACAAAAAAAGACAAAAAAAATTCAATTAAGTTGCAGTCGATGGCAACTGACTGCATAATACTCGCTCATGGTTGAGAATCAGTTGAATTTGATAAATATAATATATATTTGATTCTAAATTGATCAAATATATATGATCCTTATGTGAAGTAACTTAATAGATCACTTATCATAATATTTGATAGTCTATTTTAGCTATAGCCACATAAGCTGTCTATATCATATATAATATATGATATTTGTATATGAAATATTCTATATAGCATACGTATGCTATATTCCATATTATATATTTGATTATCAAATATCCTATATAATATATATTTCATATGTCTAGTCTCTAGTTAAAATATCTTCCAGACTTGATACCAAAGACTATAGAGAAATTACCGATCTACCTCACTTCCAATAGGCATTTCCTTAAAAAATAAATCTCTTTGCTTACTAATGGTATAAATGAGTATATATTTAAAATTTCAAGTCATTCGCTAAAGCAAAATAAATATAATAAAATGACACTCATAATTTTAAAATAACCATAATAAAATATTATGATAACGATAAAATCATCTTATTTTATAAGATGACAGTCATATACAAATTTTCTGTGAGCTCAGGCATATGGAGGGGATTACAATGAGATCCCAATATACTCTCTTGCACTTTGTTGAGCGAGCATAAAAAGCGCTGCTCATAAACTGTTGCTAAGCTTGAGCACATAAATCGAAGCGCAAAAACGTGCCAGATATAAAATTTAAATAAAATAGAGTTTCAGCATGATTCAGCTTAATAAACAGAGAGACGACAATAGAGAAAGAGAGAGATAGAGAGAAAGAGAGAGAGAGAGAGAGGGCGAGGGCGAGAGAGATCGCTGTCTGCAAATTAACAAAGCTCAAAGTTCATGCAACGCGCCAACCTCAACCACTCTTAATTATTGAACGAATTAAATTAATTAATAATTAAAGCAATAGAAAAATTTCTAAAAAAAAAGAGAGAATTAAAATGAATAATATTACAATCACCTTGAGAGCCAATGCGGTTCAATAGACGCGCCTTTTGAGGCCGCATCGCAAGGTTGCTTAATTTGCTTGTGCAACAGCTGCCACAAGTGGTTGAAGAAGAGGCAGCAGCAGAAGAGGAAGACGAAGCCTCAACACTAGCTTAAATCTAAGTCCATTTAGGGCCAGTTTTGCGGTGCTAAAAATAAAGCCCAAATCGAGTTTCAATTGTGGGTATATATATATATGGAAGTAGAATCGCAAATTAATGGCCAACAGCTGTGTATGTCCTGGCTGCACATGGTCTTAAAAGGGATCCGTCTGTCCATCTGTCCGTCCGTCCGTTGGTTGTCTATCCGTCCGTCTGTCCCTCCATCTGTTCATGTAAAGTTTTTCCTGCGCTTGTCACGTGCGAGTTGGCAAAACGTTTTAGCAGGTAGCTCAAGTGGCTGGGCGGGCAGGTAGGGTGGTGCTGGTGGTGCTGCTGACTACTGCTCGTGGTATGTGTCGCGTGTAGCTGGTTTTTAATGTGCGCTGCTGGGTACAGCACCGTCATCATCTGCTGCTGTTGCTGCACTTCATTGAGGCGCGCAGATCTCGCGAGTAATTCACACTCACATACACGAGTGGGCGTTGCGCGTGTTTGTATATGTATGTATATGCATGCGTGTGTGTGTGTGTGTGTGTGTCTGGGTGTGTGCAAGTGTGTGGTACGGCCACAACAAGATTTTGACACACTGTGTTTTATAAATAAACGCGCCCCACATACAAAGACAGAGAGCGAGAGAGAGCGGGGCAGAGAGAGAGAGCGAGGCAGAGAGAGAAAGAGAGAGAGAGAGAGAGAGCGAACGCATTGGCTTTTTGGCATTGATAAGAGCGCGAGTGCTCCAACTCACGTTTTTTTTTTCTCTCCAACAAACTAAGCTACACATATGCTATGATATAATGCTCTATAAGTCAGACTCTTGGTACTTGAGTTGTACCATAGTTGGGCTTTGTTCTTTTGTATCGTCATTGGTTTTATTGGTTTAAGTTTTATACATAAAATATTTTAATTTATAAATATATCATTATTAATTTTTGTATAATAAAATCTATATTTATTATAGTATGCTTACTATATTACAAAACCTTAAACACATTTAATATGCGGTTCAGTAAAAGGTTCGCGGTCTGTATTAATGATCGGTTCAAAAACTTTTTTTTCCTACCTCAAGGCCAAACGGTAGTTCTCTATTCATTTCTCACTATATCTAAAAAATAGTGAGAAGCAGCAGATTAAGCAACTATAATTAAATGATTAACATATTACTTGTTCAATTTATGGTTGGCAATTGAGTAAAGGTTAAGTTACAAAATCTGGGGTTTCTCCTTTGGAGTTAGTTGAAGTTTGAGCTATTCGTATGGTATTAAGTTCTCTTACATATAGCAAGGGGTTAGGTCTATTGTTCTTCATCAATTGTGTTGTGAAGAAATCAAATTTGATTTATTTAGTATATCTGCAATGCGAAACTTTGATAATTTCTATATTTTGTTTACTATTTATTATCAATTTCAATTTCAATTACATAAGTAAACAATAGGCGGGCTTTGTAGGGTAGTTAGGTTCGGTTCATAATGACATACGATTATAATGGATTTCTGATTTGTATAGCTTGTTTTGTGTTCTAGAAAATTTCGTGAGTTGACATAAGATAGTAAATAGAGAAAGAGATTGGAATGAGGTTCGACTAACGGTTCGTATGAAGGTTTAGTTTGAGTCTCTTTATTCTTCATAATGAATTATGAATAATGGATGAATAAATTATTCATAATGAATAATCTAATAAAATTTTCGAATTTTCCAAATTTTCCTTTTAAATAGGTAGGATCCATACATAAGTAAGTATTATAAGTAGAATTTTTATTTATTCTGTTCAATTGCTGATGATTTTTGGCTAGGAATCTATAGTTCAATTACTTTAATTCCATTCAGAAATATCACAAATTAGACATGCTTTCAGCTTCAGCTCTTCTTCTCAATTTCTAGCTCTTTACAACTTCTCTAAAATTTAGTCTATATATAAATTATAAACCCCAATATCCCTTCACTACTTGCAGATAAAATCATTGGTGTGCGGCACGTGCAATGCATCCTGTGCTTCTTCTGTCTCTCTCTGGCATATGCGTGGCGCGTGAACCTGAGCGTTGCCTTGGTGGCCATGACGGGGCCATCAAATGCCACGGAGGCCAATGCAACTCTAGACAGCTCCGAGGAAGCAGTGGACTATGAGGTAAGTGCCACAAAACAATGCAAAGCAAAGCAAAGTAATTCTCTAACTCCTACTCTCTCTCTCTCTCTCTCCCATCTGCAGTTATTTAGCTTTACGGAATCTGAGAAATCTTATATGCTGAGCAGCTTCTTCTGGGGCTACATAGTGACCCAGGTGCCAGGTGGCTACATTGCTCAACGCTATGGCGCCAAGATGTTGCTGATGGTGGGTTTGGTGGCCTGCGCCATTCTCACGCTGCTGACACCGCTCTCCCTCAAGCTGGGTGGCTGGCAGGCGCTGTGTGTGTTGCGTGTGCTGGAGGGTCTCACCCAGGGTGCAGTGCATCCGGCTACCCACTCGCTGCTGTCCAAATGGGCGCCAGCCAACGAGCGCGGCATGCTGGGCACGATTTGCTATTCGGGCGCACAGTTTGGCACGATCATGATGTTGGCCACGAGCGGCTTCATTGCCGACTCCTTTGCTGGCTGGCCCGGCATCTTCTATTTCGGCGGCATTTGTGGTTTCGTGTGGGTGCTGCTCTGGTGGATATTTGCGGCCAGCACGCCGGAGGAGCACACGCGCATCACACGCGAGGAGCTGAAGTTTATCGAGGAGACGCGTTCGGTGGGCAAAATGCAGGATGCCCGGAAGATGGCGCCCACACCATGGGGCAGCATCTTCACATCGATGCCGTTCCTGTCGCTGCTCGTGGTGCACTGCACGCACATGTGGGGCTTCTGGACGCTGCTCACCCAGATTCCCAGCTACATGAAGAACATCTATAGCATCGACATCAAGTCCAGCTCGCTGCTCTCCTCGCTGCCCTACACAGTGATGATGATACTGAGCTTCTTCTTCGTCTGGCTGTCGAAGGTGCTGCAGAACAACAAGTCCATATCGACGTCCTTCAATCGGAAATTCTTCAACTCGGTGGGTCACTGGATACCCATGCTGTCGCTAATTGGCCTGGGCTATGTGCCGCAAGAGAACTCCGTGCTGGCCGTGGTGCTGCTCACGCTGACGGTGGGCATCAGTGCGGCGACCTACCTGGGCTTCCAGGTGAACCACATTGATCTGTCGCCCAACTATGCCGGCACCCTGATGGGCATCACGAATGCGGCGGCCAATGTGATGAGTGGCTTGGCACCACTGGCTGTGGGTCAGATTGTCAAGCATCCGGTAAGTCGGAAAAACAAGGCAAAAGTATTCAAACTTGACTAACTCTAAGTTTAATTTCAGGAAAATGTGAGTGAATGGCGCACGGTCTTCTTTGTGGCCGCCTTCTTCTATTTCATTGGCAATCTGCTCTTTATTGTGTTCGGCCGTACGGATATCCAGAAATGGGATACACCGGACATGGTGGACGAGGAGAGCATCGAGGCGGGTATGCCTCTAGCGGGCGACAAAACTCTGCAGCCAATCCCCATAGCAAATGGCAAACCCTAAGCCCGTCTGGACTTAAGACTAAATCATGCATACAACCTAAGTAAAATTATAGGAAAATAATTTGATGGTTGCATGATTTGTTTCTAGTTGTTGTGTTTTTCTTAAACTAAGCTCCTTAACTTAAGACAATAGCAATTAGTTAGTTGTTAAACAAGAAACACCTTAAAATTGCCATAATGACGATCGCGTGCTTCCAATAGCGATATTAATATAATAATAATAACATATGATAATTGTTTAGTGTGTAGGCAGCATAAATTATTATTTCCAGTATTTCTTCCACATTGTACATAAAAAAATTAACAATTAAACAATAACAACAAAATATTAAATGAGATAATCACAGCTAGTTGACAATGTATATAGCAAAGATTGCTATCTTTAAGTAAATGTAAGCGCTGCTCTATTAATTGTTATGTTTTAAAGTGAAACTATATATAAATCATATACACCTTAATTAACTTAGGTCTTTAGTCAATTAGTTAAATTAGTAATAAACAAACAACCAACTTGTGATGTACGAAAAATTAAATCAACTAAAAAAGGCAGAAAAGAAGACATATATATATATATATTTATATATATACATACAAAAAAAAAAAAAACATAAAAGAAATATAAGGCCAAATTTACATAAATCAAAACAAACAAAAACGTTAGTTTTTTTATTTCGTGTAATTTTTTAATTTTGCGCCCATCGATAAGCGCAAATAATCGATTGGCATACTCAAGCACAACTGTTGCTTCAGCTGTGTTTGCTGTACGATAGTTTTGTCTTGCTTACTATTGCTGTGGCTATCGCACAGGTGCGCATTACTAACATTTTTAAATGCACATAAGAATCATTGTTTGGTCAGGAAACACAGCACAGTAAGAGTAGTAGTATTTACTTTAGCTCATTGTAATATCAGCTACTGATATAATTGCATTATTCAACAAATAAAACTATTATGCTTTACGTTTTTAAAAACCGTTAAGGGCAGTAAACTCAGCTCACTTGTTGCTAAATCTGTGTCGACCCTTTGCTATTTATAAGCATATAACTAGATATTTACCTATTGCAGCGTTTTCACGGGTAAGCAAAAAAAAATTTGCAAAGCAAACAAAAACTTTTTGTTTTGAGCAATCTTTTAATCTGTCGTCCATCGATAAGCGCAGGGCTTTGCTTGTTGTTCAATAGTTTTTTCTTGCTAGCGATAGTTGTTGCGACCATTGTGAATAGCTATCGTTATTTGAAAATAAGCACAGCCTGTTGCAATGTTTGCTTGACGATAGTTGCAACTATCGCAAGCAGCTGTCGCAACAGCTGTGCTCTGTGTACTGACCACAACAACGTAGAAAAATATAACAAATCGCAACGTAAGCAGCAACGGCAGCAGAAAAGTTGTGTTATTTTCTTGCAGTGCAACGTTGGCTTATCAGCTGCGCGAAATGTTTAGACGTTCAAGCAGCGCCATTGCGAACACAACAAAGCAGCGGCACTAGAACTAATCAACAGAAAACATGGTATTGGGCTTTGCGGACTGCTGCAGCCACACAGGCTACGACGCCATTGGAAATACGGGTAAACGCAGCGCTCCGCTGGACAATTTGATGCAGTTCCGGAACAGTAACTCATTAGATCTGGTTTTTATTTTTTATATTTTTCGGCAGGTCCCCGTTTTGGTGTGCGTCATCTGCAATGCATTTTAGTATTCTTCGGCCTGGCCGTGGCCTATGCCTTACGTGTGAATCTCTCCGTGGCCATCGTGGCCATGACGGACAGCAATCATACCAATCCAGCATTTCCAGAGTTCCCCTGGGACGAGAGCATCAAATCGTATCTGCTGAGCAGCTTCTTCTGGGGCTATGTCGTCACTCAAGTGCCGGGCGGCTATCTCTCCGCAATAATTGGTGCTAAGTATATGCTCTTCTTCGGCGTGCTCATCTGCTCCTGCCTGGCACTGCTGACGCCGTTCTGTGCAATTAGTGGAGGCTGGAAATTGGTCGTTGTACTGCGCGCCATCCAGGGACTCTGTCAAGGCGTCATCTTTCCATCCACACACACATTTCTGTCCAAATGGGCGCCAGCTGAGGAGCGTGGACGGCTTGTGGGCTATTGCTATTCGGGCTCCCAGTTTGGCACTGTGGTCATGCTGTCGGTGAGCGGATATATTGCATCCTCGCCGCTGGGCTGGCCAAGCATATTCTACATATCCGGCTGTGCCGGCATTGTGTGGTCTCTGATCTGGATCTATTTGTGCGCCAGCACTCCGGCGCAGCATTCCTCAATAACTCCCAATGAGCGGCGATACATTGAGACCTCTGGACAGCTGCGTCGCCCGTCGGATGCGGGTCGCGAAGAATTCGTGGCACATCAGAAGCTACGCACGCCCTGGCTCCGCATCTTCACTTCGCTACCATTCCTGTCGCTTCTCTTGGCACATTGCGCCAACAACTGGGGCTTCTGGACGCTGCTCACCCAGATTCCCACATTCATGAAGAATGTCCTGGGCATGGACATCAAGCACAATGGCCCGCTCTCTGCGTTGCCCTACTTTGCCATGATTCTGCTCACCTGCTTCTTCATCTGGCTGTCGGATATGCTGAAGCGTAATGGCAGCATGATGTCCTTGAGTTTCTCGCGCAAGCTCTTCAACTCGATTGGTCTCTGGCTGCCAATGCTGGCACTTCTGGGCCTGGGCTTCATCACACAGGGCAGCTCCAATGCCAAGCTGGCCATTGCCCTGCTCACCCTGGCGGTGGCCACCAATTCGGCCAGCTATCTGGGCTTCCATGTCAACCACATCGATCTGTCGCCCAATTTCGCTGGCACTCTGATGGGCATCACCAACTGCGCTGCGAATGTGATGAGCATCTTGGCACCGCTCATTGTGGGACTCATTGTTACGGATGAGGTGAGTATAAAGAAGACTCAGAGACTTGAAGAATACTCAGCTAATCCTTTCTCTTCTTTTCACAGACCAATCCCACACAATGGCGCATTGTCTTCTACTTCACCGCCTTTGTCTACTTTGTTGGCAATTTAGTTTTTATTGTGTTTGGACGTTTCACTGTCCAGCCATGGAACACTCCCAGCTCCCACAGGCAGACGCACTCCGTGTCTGTGGATGGGCCAGATGAAACGGAACGCGCGCCTTTAATTGATTCCTAAATATGGATATATATATATAGTTTTGAATTGATTCCTATGCTATTCGAATTTACATTCTGGGGTGAGTCTTAGCAAAGAAACTGATGTACCTTATCGTAGGGTATTATATTATGGAATTGATTACTGCTATTTTATGTTAGCTTATAGTGAATTTTTACAAATAGAGTTATGTATGACAAATATGATATACAAGTTATTTAATAAATGTATTTAAAGGATTTTATGTAAACCAAAATTTATATGTATGTATATTGAATATATTTATGATGTTATTCTAGGTATGTGATTTTATCATTTACGGTTTAAGTTTATGTCTAGGCTTTTTATGTGGAATTTTGCTTATTTTAAATTTACTATATTTTATAGTATTTTTTGTTTTTTATTACTTTTCTTTAGTTTATCTGTAAGAAAACATTTTTTATATTTCTTTTACTCAATTTATTATCTTAATTATTTTGTTGTTGTCTGAAAATGTTGTATCTGCCTTGGCAAATACCTGCGTCAGAGCTAATGGATAGGGCTTTGAGTAATTGTATACTTCCATTTCGTGTCTGTGCTCTACACATTAGTTCTTATCTATAAAATATTGCGTTTCAAGTTCTAGGTTTGTTATGTATTGTTTATGTGAGAATTCGATTACAAGAGAAATATTTATATTAGTATGTCTGAACTGTATCTCTTGGCGTTTCAATTACAGTTACTAAGAAATATTTCTGTATATATTATATTATAAATATTTATCAATTTTTTTTATGTATAGAGGTTTCTTCGTTCCGTTTATGGGGATTACTGAGGTCAATTATCGCTGATATATGATTTTTTTTTTTTTTTTTTTTTTAGTTAGTTTCTAGTTATGATGTTAGACGCTTTTGTCCTAAGCGATTATATTGCGGCTGCTGACCGCTGTTAAGGGTTTTTCTGTGTGTAATACTCCACCATATAATATAAATATTATTGTATTAGAACACACTAATGCCTGTCTAAGAGGAAACTTTTGCTTTTTTATATTTATTTATATATAAATATAATATTATACTATATATATAATATAATAATATAATAGTTGTGCAATGGGCAATGAATTTACTTAATTTTATTTATTTATATTATATTGTAGAATACCAGATTATATAAATATACCATAAAATCACTCACTAGAAAAGGCAATATATTTCACTTCTCGAGTTCCATTGAAGAATTCTCGATGTTTCCACATTTTCTACGAACAGGAACGAGTTCAAATAAAATATGTCTTGTCCCAACTCCAAGGTGTAATCCCCTATTTCAAAAATATTACTCCTTTATAGCATATATTTAATATATATTATCGATTTTGATTCTTTATTTATGTTAGTTTTTCAATCATTTATTGTACAAAACTTATGCTGCCTAAGTGGTATTAAGTTTATCCTAAGCAACTAAATATTTTAACTACTATATTTACTAAATTGTTCGAAGCAATTCGATTAGAATATATATAGAATACGACAAATATATATATGTATGCATACATATATATACATATATATATATATATATATATATTATGTATAGCTCTCTATATACGCTTAATTCGTAATTTAAAGCTAATTGCAAGCGGATTTAGGGTTAACATACTTCCGAATATCCGAATTCGTACTGCCCCCTCGCCTATCTCGTATCGCTTGGCCTTATCGTATTTACATATGAAGCTCTTTTCATGCTTCAATTTCGCTCAGTGTAGCTTGTGATTGGCGGGCAAATCTTCGGAGCGTATGCAACGGCCACGATAACAGATCTCCGTCTCGGAGGTAACTTTGGTTGATGTGGATGTCGCATAGACGACATGCTGCATCAGATCCTTGTGGAAGTTCTCCTCCTTGCCGACAGATGGCGTTGCCAGCGTCGTGATGGCCAGCACATCGGCAGGCGGCTCAGTCACCGCCTCTGTGGTGCTCTCCGCAGGCTTAGTGCGCCTGATGCTGGTGTAATCCTGACGACGTCTGCCCACAGCTGCCAGCGCTGCAGTCACCGCCTGATCCTCGCTCTCGTCGATGGCAAACAGATCGTGCAGCTGCTGTCGCACCTCTGAGAAAATGCTGGGCTGCGAGTCCAGATCATCCACATCGGCAGCTGTGTCCATGCGACGCGTTGCACTCTCATCGCTCATGGCCAACGTGGTGGCCATTGTGATGGTTGTCTCTGGCGCTTTGACGGTGGTCACCTCGTACTCCGCTGGCGTTGTGGGCGCTGCAGCTGTGGTGGTCACCAGCTCAGCGGGGCTGCTGCTGGTGGTGAGTGCCTCAGTGACTGGTGTCATCGGCGTTGTGGTCGTTGTTGTTGTTGTTGTTGTTGTTGTTGCTGCCTTCTGGTCCAGCTCCGCCTTTGCAGCTCCCTCGTCTTTGCCGGAATAGAGCGAATTGTAGAGCTGTGGTCCCAAGTTCTGAGATTCAGCTGTCTCAAAGTTCTCGCCATTGTCTGAGCCGCCAGAGATGCGCGATTTCTTCCACTTGCCACGTCTGTTGAGGCGTCCAATGGTGCTGCTTGTGGGCGTCTCGGTGGCCAGCTCCTCGGGCGCCTTGCCCATGACCTCCTCCAACAGCTCCGCAAAGGACTTTTCGGGTCTGCAAATGAGCGAGAGAGAAAGAGAGAGAGGGAGAGAGTTAAGGACTGCTATCCTCTTCTCTAGAATTTAGAACTTACTTAAGATTGGGTTCCTTGAGCGACGGTGTGGTGCGCTGTGCACCACCAGATCCACCAAGATTGGCAGCTACGTTGAATTCGTAGGTTTCCGGTTGATCTGTGGGTCCTGCCGTCACAATCTCTGGCTCATTGTCGAAATTGTGTGTTTCGCTTTTGCTGCCATATTTGGGATTCAGAGGCTTGAAGCTGTTGCTGTTGGCATTGCTGTTGGCCGTTTCCGAGGCGGGTGACCATTGCGACTCCTGGCCCTCCAGCTGGAAGGGCTGCTTGTAGCGACGACGTGGCGTGTATGGCGTTGCCTGCTGTGGATTTGATGGAGATTAGTAAAGGGACAGATTTATAGTCTCATCTATTACTTACCGGCTTCTGCTCTTGCTCCTTTTGCTCCTGATTGTAGCGGCTCAGCTTGCGTAGATTTTGGCGCTGGGTAACGGGCTCCGCTTCCTCTTCCGGCGCAGCTGTCGACGAGGAGGCAGGATGCGTGGGACGACGTTGACGTTGACGTACCTTGACAACACGACGTGGCGGCAGGCGAGAGCGTAGCTAGAGATAAAGGTGTTAAGATAGATTTATTACAAAATATAATCAAAAACCTACGGTTGGACGCTCTTCGGGCGTGGGGCTGGTGCTGGTCACCGAGGCTTCAGTTGTTGTGGTAGTCCTTACACGCGGATAATTGCGGCGTATGAAGGGCGAGCGACGTGTTGTTGTTGTTACGGGTGCCTCAGTTGTTGTTCTAGTTGTCGTTGATGTTGTTGTGGTCGTCGAGGGTGTTGTAGTGGCCAGAGTTGTGTAGATGGGACTCACTTCGTTGCGTACAATGGCCTCTGTGGGATTTAGATCTTCCTGATTGGGAAAATAGCCAGGTCCATAGTTGTCCTTGGAGAATTCATTGTAGTGCTGTGCGATTTGCATGGGCTCCAGCAGACTGGGCACATAGACACCCTGTTTGCCTTGATCAATGCTGTTGCTGGGCGTGACCGTGTACACCTGCTGGGTTTCCGAGGCGGGGCCCTCGGTGTTGCCCACATCATAGGAGCTGGGTATGGCCGTGGGACTGGTGGGACGACGTGACGGTGCCTTGAAGACGGGATAGTTCTGCTTGAGCACATCGCGCTGATAGTCCAAATCTTGATCCTCACTTGGCTTGCCATTCTTGGAGCCCTTGTAGTGCTTCTTCTTGGTCTTCAGTGTTTGACGTTCCTCGGTGGTGGGCTGATAGCGAATGCGATTGGGATTACGCAGCAGCGGATTACGCGATGTGGCTGGGCGACGTGTGCTGGGCTGTGTGCTAGCCTGATCCTCGCCAGCATTGTCGGTTGCAGTGCCTCGACTGCCATAGGGACGTCGGATGCGATGCGTCGGCTGCTTGGCATTACTCTCCGACTCGGAATAGGACACCGACGAGGTGGTCACGACCTTGGAAACGGCAGGCTTCCGAGTGCGCAACAGAGGTCGACGTGTGGGCCGGGTCTCTGGCTCTGGTTCGCTGATGGGTGTGGTGCTTGCTGGCAGCCTATCCTTCTCCTGCAGATTGTTGACCAAGCCGGGTATGTCAGGTGTCAGCGGTGGCAGCTCGGACGGCACATGATAAGGATTGGGTTCGTACTCCACATTGACCTCGTTCTGATTGTAGCTGGGACGATGATTCAGCGGTGGTTGTCCCTGTGGATCCACATTGTAGCCCACATCGGAGGTCGTCACTGGCGTATAGATGTTGACACGCTGCTTGGTCCGCTGTGTCGTCGTGGGCTGTGGTGCCTCGTAGTCCTGGGAGGATTGAGTGTACTGCACCGACTGCTCGAAGGGTGGATTGGTGGTTTGTGGACGCTGACGGAAGGCATCCTGTTGACGGAAGTATTGCTTCATGCGCAGCTCCTCCTCGGCTATGGTTGAAGTGGGCGGCTGGGTGGTGAGGCGTGGCAGCTGCTCCTGCACCACCGGCTGCAGCTGTGCCGAGGTATCGAATTGTGGATATAGTTGGCCATTGGAGCTGGGGAATTCAACCTGCGGCCTTGAGCTGTAGGTGAAGAGCGTTTGTGGTGTAGCCGTCGTGGAGGTAGTCGAACTGGTGGTTGAGGTAGAAGTGGAAGTGGAGCTGGTGGTTGAGGTGCTGCTGGGCTTGGTGCTGAGTGTATTGAAGAAATCGTCGCCTCCAATTTGGTTCAGTGTATCGAAGGGATTTGGTGTCTTGGCGGGCGCACGATAAACGGGCTGCTCCACGGCCACATGCTGGGGACGCTTCTTCTTGTGCCGCTCCTGCTTGGCGGGCTTAGGCGAGCGAACCACCTCCTGCTGCTGTTGCTGCTGCTGCTGCTGTTGTTGCTGCTGTTGCTGCTGCTGGTTGTCCTGCACGTAATAGTAGCTGAATTTGTTGCCACGCGTCGGCGCTGGACTGGCAATGCCACGCTGTGGTTGTGTGGTGCTCTCGAAGGGATTGCGCGTGCTGGTCGGACGCTGTGGACGCACGGGCTGAGGCTGGACGAGCTCCTGCACGGCAGTGGTGTCCTTGGCGCGATTGATCACAATGGAGCCCACATGCGGCTCGGGCAGCAGAATCTTATTGAAGCCATTGGGCGTGCGATAGCTGAGCGGTGCCACGAAGAAGGACACGTCCTGCAGATCGCGACTGTGCGCCAACTGCGACAGATAGGGCAGATCGAACTTCACATAGCCATCGGGTATGGGCATGCCAGCGGGTCCAACGAAAATCTCTGGCGTCTGCTTGGTGGGCGCATCGATGACAGAAATAGCGCGCGCATTGCGTAGAGCAGCAACCACATCCGACTGGGTGGGTCGTGCATTGGGACGCAGCAGGAACATGGCCAACGGTGGCTGATGAGCCTTTGGCTTCGGCTTAACTGTCGTGAACTGTGGCTGCGACTGCACCTGGGCCTGGGGCTGGCCAAAGCTCTGGAAGATGTGCTGCGGCTGTGTTGTGGTGGTGCTGGGACGTGTGGTGGTGCCAGAGCTAAAGAAATCATTGCCTACGCTCGGATCTTGAGTGTAGAACTGATTGATCTGATAGGGATTGACAGCGGGCAGGCCGGCGTTCACATTGAACTTGTTCACCTCGAAATTGCTCGAGCCGAGTCCGCCGGAGTTTTGATTCTGTCGCTGTTGATTGTAGAGCGTGTCGTAGGGCACATAGAGCAGTTGAACCTCCTGCTGCTGCTGCTGCTGCTGCTGATTGTTAGTGTTGGTAGCAGATGAAGGGGCAGCTTGCTTATTCAAGCCAAACACATTTTCCGGCTCGGGATCAACAGGGAAGACTTGTGGTGTGACGCTCTGTAGCGATGCCTGTGTGGGTATGGGCTTGCCATGGGACTTCAGTGGAAAATTATCCTGTATGAAGTTCTGCTGATGCAAAGGTTTGCTCAGCGCCTGGGCGAGTGGTTTCTGGAAGTCGGAATACTGCTGCTGCTGCTGCTGGCCAAACAGCGAGGGTGGACTGAAGAGCGAGGAGGGTGCGGGCAGTGAGCCACCGCCAAAGGTATGCTGTATTTGGTAGCCCGTTTGCAGCGTGGGCGGTGCATTTGGCTGATTGCCCTCGTTGTGGAAGGGCATCTCGAATTTGAAGAACGACTGCGAGGTGGGCTCCTGAGAGGCGCTGCTCTTGAGCGGCGGCGGTGGTCCCTGATGTCTCAGCGGTGCTGCGTTGGGAAATCGTTGAAACTGATAAGGATAATCGAATGGCTTGCTCAGATCCCCAAAACGCGAGCTGGGCGGAAAGGATTGCGAATAGGTGAGCACGCGTCCATTGCCCGAGCGATCCTTGCCGCTTTCATCCAGCGGCTGTGCCAGGGGCACCCAGTCCAGCGCATCGCCAGTATCGCCAGCAGTGCCAACAGTTTCCAGTTGTCGCGACCATTTGCCAGAGGATTCCTTCTGCGTCTGTGCGTAGCTGACTGAGGCCAAAAGGCCCAGCCAAACGGCGATGAGTTGCATGCGTCGTTTCATAATCAAACTGCCTGGGAATGAAAAGAAGAGAGAGGGAGTTGTAAGGACATTTCTCTTTGGCAAGGAAATTCTAATAACATGGTGTTAAAATTATGAATCAAATAAAGTCAGGTCTTTTGCAAGAAAGTATGTCTAGCAAGTCTTAGATTACAATATGAGTATGATTATGTCCTCTTTTAATTTATCATATAAAATTAAGTTGAATTCTTATGATTTTAATGTTTCCTGTGGAAAGTTTAATCTTTTGCAGACAGTAAATACTTCACAAAGTTTCTGTTTTTATAAAGTTCATAAAAATATAATTAGAACTAAGTTTAAGCTCTAATTCTATATCCACAATATCAATAGATTGCTTGTCAAGTAGTATAAATAATCCTTAGCGAAGAAGGGTATAAAAGAAATTTCATCCATATAGAAAATTAGAAATTTCCTTTATAGAAATATATATGTATATATTTATATTTATATATTTATATTTTTATATATATTTATATTTATATTTATATTTATATATATATTTACATATATAAATATAGATCAAATTTCCTGTACATATAAAAACCGCCCTTACATCCTTTCTCACTTAAATTTTTGCTTAAGTTGAGTAAATGCAATTTACAATATATGTGTATTCTCAGTTAAGATAAATCTAGACATTTTCTGAGCCTATTTCACACAGCTATTGTTTCTTCAAATCAACTACTGTTTGTCAGCAATAAACTTCTGATTTCGTGACACAATAATAATAACAGCCTGCAGCAAAGTTCTAGAAGAACTTCGTCACGAGGCGTGCAAAGATCAACTAACACAAAGCAAGGTCAGTGGGCGGCAATTCTGTTGATTTGCATTTGAAGGAATGTGAAACCTGTTCGTAGGCCAGGACAGGTGAAAGGTTGCTTTAACCACAACCGCGACCACTGCAACCACAACAGCCATTGATAATTGCCGGCTGCAGCCCGGCTCTTGGACTTGGCCAAAGCAAGTCGACAACTCTGTCGTCGTCGGCCTAACGGTCCATAAATGCCAACCAATTGCCATAATTGTAGCGAATGCTACAGTTTGGTCATTGCGAGAAATTGCATTTAGTATAAACAGTGTCTATAATTTGTCATCATCAACAATGTTGTGATCAATGTGCACAATGATCGGTGATCGCTGATCGCTGATCGTTCAACTGTCCAATGATTTCCTTATTGCTGATTCATTTTGCATATGGATAATATGTTAATTCGTTGCGGCTGGGCTGGCTTGGCCTTTAATTGCATCATCATTATCAAGGTGCACACAAACACACACACACATATGCAGAGAGTGGAGATTCCAAAACGAAAGTCAACTGACCGGAGTTGGTCTGGCTGGATGGTTCAGCATGCGAGCAACTGATCAAGCTAACTGGATAACTGCAGCTCTGATCACTTTCGTTTTCACTTTTCCACTGCATTAAAGGCGAACACACAAGTGTGTATAGGTGTGTGTGTGTGTGTATGTGTGTTGTTATTGTTACCGTTGCAATGAAAAATGCACATGCTTATAACGGATGCCAGGCCCGACCCGAACAGACCAGACAACAGACCAGACCCGCATTAAATGGGTTAAACGAAAGCAAAAGTTGCAAAAATAACAACAAAAAGAAAAATAAATGCGAAATATCGTAACAGCCGCCAAAACGGAACTCAAACCCAGAGCAGGAGCCAGATAGACCCATTCGTGGAGGTCTACAGGTGGCACAGTGAAAGAAGAAAGTTCAACTAACGCTGGAGAGTAATAGAGAGGGAGACAGAGAGAGAGAGAGAGAGAGAGGGAGAGCAAGAGAGCGAGAGAGCTAGTAAATTATAGAAATTAAACACACTTGCGGTCACTTTGAATAGCTGGCTGGTCATAGAGGGGAGGTAAGAGGTGGTTAGGGGGTGCTCGAGGGGCCATACCTAGCCAAACCCGTTGTCACACCCGACTGACTTCGGGTCTGCCAGAGACATTGGCCTGCACTTGAAATGATTGTCCATATGCACTCATTGTATGCGATGCTTTAGCTTTGTGTCTGTGTATCTTTGTATTTGCATCTTTGTTTCTGTAGCTTTGTATCTGTATATGTACATAGGTCTGTATATGTATCTGTATATATGAGTCTTAAAATCCGAATCAGAAGATATGTTTTGTTGTAGCTGCCTCTGTTTCATTAATAAGTTATATACAATTATCATTTTATCTTTGTATCTGTATGACAGTATTTGTATTTGTATCTTAGAAATTATATCTATGTATCTTTATATTTGTTTCTGAGTAACTTGATATATTTTATATATGCCTATCTTTAGATATTTTTATTTATGTCTTTACATCTTTATATCGCTGCTTCTGTATATATATATATATATATATATATATATATATATATATATACCAGTATTTGTATGTCTGTATCTGTATATATGTATCTGCGTCATTGTATCAATAATATTGTGATTTTTTTCTGTGTATGTAACATTGTATCTTTGCATCTGTATATATGCATGCAGATACATTGCAATGATAATTGCCGTCGTATCTTTATATATCTGTATCTATATCTCAGTTAATTACTGATATAAAATCAGTATCTTTATGACTGTATCTGCGTATCTCTGTGTATATATATATTAAAATCTGTATTATTGTATGAGCATTTGTGTATATGACTCCTTATATCTTTGTATCTTTATATAAATATTTGTATGTTTATGTATAATTTGTGTTACTTTTTATATAAACATGTATGTATGTATCTTTGTGCTTTTGTATTTGTATCCTTGCATCTTTATATACTTGTATTTGTATCTCCGTTTTTATATTAGTATCTTTGTATCTGTATCCTTATATCTGTATCTTTATGTTAGCATTTCTATATATATATCTTTGTATTCATGCATCTATGTATATCTTTGTATCTGTATCTTTATAGAAGTATTTGTATATATGTGTATCTATGTATCTTTTCATCTGTATATATGTAGCTTTCCATCTGTATCTTTCTATCTCTGCATCTATATTTCCGTATCTTTCTATCTCTCCGTGCAATGAAAGTGAAATGTGACAATGCCCTCAGTTGGGCAGCTGTTGTAACTTTGTTATTGTCTTTCGGTACGTTGCAAGTGAAATTCCCTTTCATCTTGTAATCGTTAAGAAAGTTGAACAACATTGTGTGGGCGTCTCTTTAACGAGCATGTGGTTTTTGTTAGACTTGAATTAATTGCAGCTGGTCAGCTTAATGCCCGAGGCTGCGGTTGGGCAGCCAACCCAGCCGGATGTGTCTTTGAACTGTTAACCGAAAAATCAAACAACAAACATATATGGCAAAGACTACGTATAAACACGTTGATCTATATGTGTAGATACATAAGCAGCTTACAATCTGTTCCAGCCTCAAAACCTATGTTCAATCGGCTTTCAATTTGTGCGTAATTGCAACAATTGCTCTGGCATTGACATTGCCTCATCGACTGCCAGCCGCCATGATTAACTGGGTGTGGGCTTTACTGTCGCCGGCACGCCCACACCGAGTCGCACCCAAAATAATAAAATCTAATTATAAAGCGAAAAAGAAATAACCGTACTCACCATAAACAGCGGCAGTCAAAGAGCAACAATGCAAATTCAAGTGGCCAAATGAGTTTCGTTTTGTTTCTTAATGGGATTTTTTTTGAAACTGCAAAGAGAAATATGCAAATAATGTTGAAAAAGGTGTTGAAGGTATTACAAAATAATGAGGCACCCAAACATTGCAAGTGCTATAAAGCAAATGAATACTCTAGGCAGAATTTGGGTTAGAGATCGTATATAAATGCAGCAATTGTCTGTTTTCTTTGTTACATGTATTACATTTCAAGCATTCAGTTCCCTAATTATATTTTCTTGTTAAGATTAAGAATTATTTAAGTGAAATATTTATGGGGAATCTCTATGGATTTTCTTTTTTATTTATTCAAATTACATTTTTTTAATAATAAAAAAAAGAGTAAAAAATTAAATAGGAATTTTTTTAAATAAATAAAAATTAAACTATATTTAATAAATTAAAAAAATTTTTATTTGCATTTTAAATTTAAAAAAAAAATGATAAGTTCTTAAATATTTCAATTAAAAAATGTAAGTTAAAGTTATTTATTTAATTTATTAAAATTTATATTGAAATTTAAAATGTATTAAAAATGTATATAAACTAAAAGTAGGCTCACAAAATTGATAAATTTTATAATTAAATTAAAAAATATATAAAATTTATTTAAAAATATTAATATTTTTTTTTATATCAATTTAAAAATATAATCACAAAATTGATAATAATTTATAATTAAATTAAAAAATATATATTTTCATATATATTATATATTAAATATTTTAAAAATATTTTTCTTCATGCTACAGTCCAAGCTAAATACTAAATTCTTTCATTCTTTAATTCAATGGCTTGCGCAGTCTTTAACACTTCAGACCTTCTAAGAGTATCTTTGGGCAAAAGTAGTATAAATATTTGCACATAATGACAGACCTGAACGGTTAATGTACAATAAGTAGTTAACAGAAGTCTCACTGTCTCGCTGTCATGTTGCAATGCATCCCAAACACAATATACACACAGATACGAATAACAGATATAAAATATACAAAAATCTCAAATGCGAGCTAAGACTTTAATTGCATTTTGTTGGCAAAATCAACGCCTCGTTGCTGGCCACGCTTTGTTGACTTCAACGCCAAATGTGACGCGACTTGGGTGTGGGTTAGATACTTGTAGCAACGCCTGCAGCTCAAGATAAAGATACTTATGTGCTCACAAAGAGCAAAAACTAAAAAAAAAAAGCCCACAAAGTGCAGCGTACACAATTATCAGAGCACATCGAACGCATTGCGCCTCGGAGGCTGCACGTTTGGCAATGGAACCAAAAATAATAGATTCAAACATGTTGTTGAATCAAAACTGTGTGTTGAATCAGTTGTTAGTTGTTAGTTTTTAGTTGTTGCTTGTGGCTTGTTGCTTGTTGCTTGCTGGGGGCTGTGTTTTGGCTCCCGATTTATGAGTCAACAGTTGCCAATTTCCAATTGCCAAAATTGACGGCCAGCAAACTAATTGAAATGCTACGCAGCCAATTACCAAAAAATACATAGCAAAAAATATTGTCATGAGAGCAAAAATATGTGAGGCATAAAGAAAGTCGAAACTTAAATACACTTTTTTACATTTATAAAAAATAGATATATAATAAATTGTTTCTATAATATACAAAATTATCTTAATTGAACTTCACTTGTTCTAGATTATTAATTTTATATCTGTTTGCTTACTAATTAAGTCAGCCTGAAGGCCTTTGTTGCTCTGGCATAAAACCAAATTGTTATTTAGAATTAATTCTATAAACAATTAAATAAATAAAATAAATAATCTGTTTGCCTATTTTTTCTACACTTTTTCAGTTTTTATTATTATATGATTTTGTTGCTCCAGTTGCTTATTCAGACAAACATACAACTGCTTAATTTAACAAACATACACACATATGAGAGTTTGAGCTTTTTCAATTAACAACCAATAAAAGAACAAGTTTTGCTAATCGGCAAACAAAAACAAGTCTTATCTCTGCTGCATCTCATCTCCTCTGTGGTTAAGTTGTAAAAGTGAACTTGCCATTTCAACAATTCAGCAACAACGATCGGAATGCATGTTGTGCTGTGTTGTGTTGTCTTAGACAAAAGCCTTGACAGTGTTGTATGAACAAATAATATAACAAAATAGGGAATACTTTGAAAACATATTGGATAGATGTTTGGCACAAAGTAGTCATGTTTACCATATGTATAATATATAAACATATATTGTAGACTGTTTCAAACTGGAAATTAGGTTGAGCTGTTTTCCCATGGGCAAATATTAAAGTCAAAGTGATGCAGCTTAACTTGTTTGTATTATGCAGCCTTCTAGCTTTACATACGTACTTATATGTAAGAGCTAGAAAACTGATTAAAAGTGTAATACTTTGCATATTGCATTAATTGCATTGCATATATTGTATATTCACAATATATAATATGATATATAATTAAAATATACATATATATATATCATTCACAATATGTAATATATCATTCACAATATCATATAAGTCTATTCACAATATGCATGTATGTTTATTATGCAAATTTGCTGTTAACTAAAAATATTATTATTTTAACTCTCAGCCGCTTCAGTTATGTATAAAAAAATGGTTTTATTTAATGCTATATTAATATTAATTTAAATGAAAAAAAAAACTTAAGCATCTTTTATAAATGATAAATGAGTAAAATTTAACATATTTTCAGTAAGTCAAGCGCACAAAAATATAAAAATAAATTTTGTTTTTTAAATATGCAGAAAATGAATCAGAGGTATATAAGGTATATAAGTAAAAAGAAAGCAGATTTAGCTTGCAGCTTTGCCATATAGATATAGATATCTTCTGATCAATTAACTTATACAGATTGTGCAAGTAAAACATTTGCTTGTAGTTGAATTTGCAGCTGGCAGCATCTTCCTTCTGGGAGCTCAAGTAAAACACGACCGTTCGCCTCTGATTTCAATTGTAAAGTGTTTTTACTCTGTTGATTTGCGACAGAAATGGCGAGCGAGATGAGCCTAGAGAGCAAGTGAGAGAGAGAGCTAGCATGTTCGCTCTAACAAAGTCATACTTTACTCAAATACAAATGCCGCACTTATTGATCTTAGTGATAATTCACTCAAATGCCATAATATATAAATATATATTAGAGTGAAATATTAAGTAATATAGGCGCAAGACTCTGTTGTTGTAAATAACTATAGTTTTTTCTGCAAGTCAAATATATATGTATGAGTATATATTAAATAACACATATTAATAAGCATACATATATTTATAAACATATATGTATACATGCATATACATTTTCATGCTAAAACTATAATACCCCATTGCAAAAGTGTATCATAAATCAAAGCGCTGGATTAATGAGGCCTTTTGCACAACAAAAATATTGCTGCTGCTGCTGCTGCTGCTGCACATTAAGTGGCAGCTGCGAGCTGCACGTGTGACTAACTAAATGACAGACAACTATAACTAATTGTCTAACTGTCTCATATATTATGAAGAAACATATATATATAATTGAATGAATGTGTTACGAAAACTATATATATCTATATACTATATATATATATGAATCTGTATATTTTGCCGTTACACATTTTGGGTTCACACAGATCACAGTTCAAAGATACTCAACAAAAATTTGCAATCGCTGGCCAATTATAGAGCCGCTGCTGTCACTGCCTGCTTTGGGTGCAGGCAAATTTATGGCTAAAATATTAAGCGCCCCTCGCCGCAAACGTCAAGCCCCTCAAGTCGTCGTCGTCGTCGTCGTCGTTTTGGGGCCAAAGGCGTTCAACGACAATGCAAAATTTATGCGCCGCGTGCTTGGGACATTGAACTCCAATGAAAACGAAAGCGACAATGAAATGCATTTTATGGCTTTGGCTGCCAGCAACAAAAATTGCCTGGCCAGTGCCCCAAAGCAGCAGCTTTGAAGCTTGTTTTTGGCTGCCGGAAAATTCAAATGCATTAAAAAAAAACTAAAAAAAATTTCTTGCCACCGGGGGGCGTACTGCAGACAGGCCCAATTTTGGGCGCCTACGATAAAAAATTTAATTTCGATTTCTGGTTTGCTGGGCGTCATCAGACTAATTCCTCAAATTTTATGCCGCGACGCACATGAAGGGGCGAAACGTGAAATGCTTCAAATTATTAAACGAAATGTAAATTTCACGCCGCTTGCGGGCTTAAAACAACAGCAACTGGAAACAAGAAGCAGAAGAAAACTTTCATTTTTGTTTGCTTTCCAAATGAGCCAAGGCAAGCCAAGGCAAGGCAAGGCAGGGCAAGCCAAGGCAAGGCAAGGCAAGGCACCTGCTCAGAAATCAAATGTATTCAAATGTGCCGTCGTTAAGCAAGGGCTTGCGCAATCTCAAGAATTTATGACAGCCCTCGTTAGGTAAGCGATTTAGAAAGTGTTTCTCCGAATATTATGTGTGTTGGAATGCGAAGCGCATCATTATTATATTTTATTGTAATTTTTTAATTATTAGTTTATTTATGAGGCAACAAATTCGTATCCGATCTTTATCGGCTTTTAATGAGCTGCTTGTTCACTCAATATATAAGGCAGCTGCTTTGCATATTTAAGTGTCTTAAGTACACGAAGCGGGCAGAGGGAATATGGTTTGATTTGTTAAATGTCTGAACTCTGAGTAAGAGGCAAGAGTAAGAGTGCAAAGAGTACATGTCCGCATTCCAGTTAAATAATTTTCACTGTGGTTTATGTCATCATCAATTGACAGCTGAATTATTTAAAGCATTTACAATTATGTCGTGAAGCTAGCTCTCTTTCAGGCTTTGGCTTGAGGGCCTGGTAGGTGAATAAAATTGGGAATTAAAGAATCAGAGTGACATTTTTGTATAAGTCTATAAATGCAACTCTATACATATATATATCTATATATATTTTTGTTCAGTATGTTGAAGACCTACATAAACTGATTCAAAATTGATTATTATTGATAATTATATTATATTTATTATTTACTTATAGCAGCTAGGAATAATTAAAATTAATACTAACTATAGTTAAAGCACTTGCTTCATTGTTTATGATCTAATTCTTTTACCTTTAACTCCTTTGAAACTAGGCAAAAGTCTCAGCTTTTCATAACCAGTTTGACATTTGGTTTCTTGCGCAAATAATGTTTATTTATGAATTCTGTTGGTATTTGCAATATTTTATAGAATTTTCTTTGCTCTGTTGATTGAGAAATGACATTATAATTTATAATTGCCTGTAGATTTAATTCTACAAATACCAGCCTACTCTTAATCAAGCTCTAGAAAAACTGTGTTTGTATTTGAGTTCACTGATTGATTAATTCAAATAAAAATATAAATGTTGTCTATGAATCAATCGAGAAATATTTAAAAGTCTCTATAAGTTAAACTAGTTCTTCAGTCATGAAAAGTAAATCTATTAAAGCAAGCAACAGTTCGAACTGCCCAACTAGGAGATAGGGGATTCTATAAAGCAATTATATTTGAAAGAAAAAAAGAAAGAATTAAGGAAGAATCGTTTTAATCTTTATCTTTGCATATTTTAAAATATCTAAAAAGCAAAAAGGGAAAAAATAAAAAAGAATTCTTCGTAAATCCATTTAAAAATTATACTCAAAAGTATACGCATTTTATTACATTTTTATAAAAACTCTCAATTAACTCAAATTTCAATTGAGTTCATATATATGATAAAATTTAGCATTGAGTTTTAACTAACAGCTCTTGTATTGTCAAAGATAGTCGAGGTTTTAGTATATTTACATATATAGTATACATATATATTCTAGTAATAGAGAAAGAGATGCTAATAATCAGAAGGCTACATCGGCTTCGGTCAAGTCAAATTACTATACCCTAATTCTCCATTTTCAATGAGTAAATTCTTATATTAAAAATTATTAATATTAAAAATTACTCTACATTTTCTATTCACTGAGTTAAACAACTTTTATTTTCTTTGCAATTCCCAAATACAAAAGAAGTCAAGAAAATTTCTTTTTACTCATTAACATTCATTAAGATTAAAATATAAGTGCTGAGTCATGCTCAGAGTTTTGCATTTGAAAGCGAAAGTGTTTTGCGCGTGAAAGTGCGTTTAAGTATGTGACCACTGTACAGTGGGCCCCCTAGCGCCGCACAGTAGCTTAACAGCCGGACATGCTCAATTGAGCAAGAATTGGAAATAGCCCAAGCCTTAATCACGTTTGATTTGGCCTTAACGCTTAGCAAATATTTGTTGGCCCAAGCCAAAGTATCGACAAATTATATATATAAAATCGTTTACATAAATATGATTTACATTGCGCAAGAGCGTCAAAGCGGATGCTCGCGGCCTAATGAGTCAACAAGCACAGTTAAATTGCTAAAGTTGTTCAAAATTGTTTTTTTTTTCGGGCTTTTATCGGGCTGACCTGATTGATTTCGCAGCATATTGCGTAAGGATGCGCAACACGTTAATTACATAGAGCCAATTGCAAAGCGCTCAGACAATGTGACAATTGCAAAAGTTAACTAAGTATAGACACAATAACTAAGAGTTGACAAAACAAAAGCCACAGCGTCAGCCAAGTGTGGCCCCCAAGTCAACTGAAGCAGGCAGCCGAAAGAAAGCAAAAGTTGAGTGTGTGATGCATAGGTACAAAAAAAAGATATATATATATATATATACTCTATATGTATATACTGTATACATATCTACATTCTCACAGTGAGCTTGTGCAATAAGCTGCTTGAAATTTACATAAACCAGTGCATTTAGATATATAGATGCTGCTTTATAGATGCACATTAGCAATCAATTCAGCGGCACGATATATGGAGTAGATACCAACACGTTGCTCGGACTGTGAGAAAATATTGCTCCGAATGACAAATATATAAAGTAACCCATGCATCTACATATCTACACACACACACATACATGCATATCCATGTCTAGCAGCTACTAAAACTGGCTAACAAATAGCCTTAACTTGTTTTGTTTTGCTTTTTTTTCCACTCTTTTCTAGACTCCGGTCTAGAAACGAAATTGTACGCCTTGCTTGACACGGCTGACTAATCAACTGTCGAAGCGTTGATCTGGCACATGCACCCAGGGGGCAGCTGCAACTTGCAACTTGCAGCAGCAGCAACAACAGCAACAGCAGCAGCAGCAGCTCACGATTTATGCTACGACAACAACAACAACATTTGTTTTTATTTGCTTTTGCCTGTTATTTGGTCTTTTGATCTGTGCGGTATTTGTGCTGTATTTTTGCGGTATATACCAAACATAGTTGTAGTTATGCATCTTAAGCATATTTACGCAGCTCTTTAGTTGATTTTTCAATTTGAATTTTCTGCTTTTGGGTTGTTTGCCTAACAAGTTTGTGTCTTAAGTCTTTTGTTTTTATGTGAAATTCAGCTGAAGCTGAAAGTGTTTTTGGTGTTTGTTGAATAAAAGATGAAGAGACTAATCAACAGCAGGAGAGAGTTAAGGATAGGTCTTGGCCTAAGTTGACATTGATCTATGTTGGGTAATGAAAAAATAAATAAAAACTCAAATCAAATAAATAGCCAAAGCTTGTCAGTCGGGCTTGTCTAAGTGAACAAAGCCAGGTAGAAGTCATTGAAATTAGCGCCAAATGGTCAGTCTTAACCTTGTTATAGATGCGCATCATAGTAATTATAATAACAATTAACGAAATGTTTTGGCATTTTACTCCTAAAGTGTGGGAGCAGCTGCTAATAATGATTGGAATTATAAGAGCCGCCAAGGTGTCGAAATATTTTGAAATATATATTTTTTTCGGTTCACATAATTTAAAAATAAGTATATAGATTATGGAAATATATATTTAATGCGTGCATATTTAAAAAAAAATAATATTTAATATAGATAATATTTAATGATATTTCACTTAAAAATTTGTTGTAATAATAGTTCAGATAAATCTAGTAATAAATATACAAATTTTTTAGAAATTCAATTATATTTAAAAATTTATTTAGAAATATCGCAGAAATGCATAGTAAATTTAAATTCATAGATAGAGTGAAATATATATATATTATATTTATATATATTTGTAATATTATCGTAAATTATATATATTATAAATATAGAGCAATTTATGTATTTATAGATTTTTAGGGATTTTTTAAATAATATATCAAGTTGTTTTATTTTAATAGTCTCAATAGCTTTTGTAGATTAAATGTTTAGCATTTTTATATAAAAGACTAGGCTGTAAAAAAAAAATCAGCATTCAACTTTTTGCAATCTTTATTATGTTTTAGTTGTTTAAAATCTTCTGCGAAACTTTCCTTCCTGTTTTACTCAAAAACAAAAGATTTGCATAAAGGCAGACCAGACTTCTAGTTATATAAAATATGAATATCTAACAGTCATTTAATATCACAAAAACTGCCAATTCTAATTACGAATGAAAAACCTTTCTTTATTATGCTTCAAGCCACATAAAACTTGGCAACAAAGAAAAGTGGAGTTTTTATAGCTTCCGTTGGTTAAGACAAAATCTTTTTTTTTGCTGTGCATAAAAGAGTTGTAATACCTGTTGAGAGAGCACTAAAATGCGCCTCAATAAACAAGGCAGAAAAAAAAACTAAAAACTAAAAACAAAAAACAATTCAAATAAATTGGCCCACAAATTGCTGCCGTTTGTGGCAACTGTCGAAGTTTCTGGCTGAGACCGCACAGGGCGGACGGTCGGCACGTGCAATGGCATAGCTTCTGGGCATTTGGGCAATCCATAAGTGTGTGTAAGTGTGTGCGTGTGCGTGTGTGTGTTTGTGTGTGTAGATATTTGCACGTTTCACTTTCGTTCACACAACAAAACAATTGTGGCACGCGACGTGCAGCCGGCTGGGCGTGGAGGGGCACGAAGGGTTTAAGCGGCGCACCACATGTGCTTCACTTATGGTTTTTTTTTTTTATTCTTCATTTTTTCGACTGTCAATAAATACGGCTAAGAGGCAAATAAATAAACATGAAGCGCAGACACACAGGCATATATATATTATGACAATAAAGAAAAAGTGAGTTTTGGTTGCTTTTTGCTTTTGTTTTTGTTTTCTTGACACTTTCGCGACTTTGTTGGCCAATGCGTCGGCTACGTGATTTTAGCCACAGCCAAAGGCTAAGAAAAAAGCGTTGAACGGACATTGCCTGCGTTTATTGTAATTAGAAAGTATTTAATTTCGCAGACGAACGAAAGAAAATCAGAAATGATATATATATAAAAAATATATATCTATATATTATATGTATGTATATGTGAATAAAATAAATTCCATATAAATATGTGTGAGGCAAGTTTCGCTTTCATGTTTTGATTTTTGCCAAAATGACAACAAAATGCGGCACATTAGTTTCGTTATGGTCATATGCCACACTCGTAGAGAGACAGTGGCTTGATGGATTGTTGCCCATGTTGATGACGGCCCATTGAAAGCGAAAAGCCCGTTGCCAACATTTGTCATAAGCAGCAACAGAAGCAACAGCAGCAGCAGCAGCAGCAACAACAACAACAACAACAACTGTCTGGCTGTCTATGTAAATAGATAAACCAGGTTATTTTTTTCTTGTTAGCCGAAAAATTTCACTTAAGTGAAAATTGGGTTGAGTTGGTTAAGATCTTTATCTAGATGGCTCTTTGTGTCAATGGGTCGACTGCAGAGCATCCGCTGTGCAGCACAATAAATCGCTTCAACATTATTGACAGACGTCTCTAGCGCTAGCTCAAATTGCATGCCACTTGATGAAGATGAAAACAAAAATCAAATTTCCAAATAATTAGAGCATGAAAATAAGCAGCAAATTGCGCTCAACGTGTGTGCTGTCTGTGTGTGTGTGTGTGTGTGTGTGTGTGTGTGTGTGTGTGTTGGCTGATAAATTTCTATTTGCCTTTTTTGGCAGGTGCTACTTACCTTTACAGCTTCAGCTGCTGCAAGTGGGCAGCACTAGATAAATCTTCCTCTCTTCCTCTTTCCCTCTCTCTATTAATGCTTTAATTTTGGTTTTAATTTGCTGAATTATCAAGCGCCACTCGCGTATGGGGGCCAAAGGGGGGCGTGGCTGGCAGTGCAATGAACGCGTATACAAAATTTCACTTGCTGCTATTTTTACAAAAAATATCTCCCACTTGGATGGCACAACAAAATGCAGTAGCAGCTTCAATAGCAGCAACCACTACTAACAACCAAACACACAAACAACTCGTTCAGGAAGCGCACGCACTTTCAATCCGCTCTGGTACCACTGTGCACTAGTTCAAACAGTTTTACAATTTACAGTTAACAGTGAGGCTTGATTGCAATTGAAGTTGGTTTGTTTCTCTCAGCCGGAGCTAAACGCGTCTGCATCGCTGGCGTGCCGTTAACAGACTGAAGAAATGAAAAGCGTCTGTGGCCAAAAGTAAGTAAGAGTGGTTTGTGGTTTGCTTTTCAGCCAGCGGCGCCGGCGCTGACTGCGCTGTCGGCGCAGCGACAACGACGATGGCGACGGCAGCGAGGCGACGCAACGCTTAAAGCGGCTTTTAGACATTTGTGTAGCTGCAGCTTTTAGCCAGGCCACAAAAACTGTACCAGCACGCACACACAGATACATACATACACATACACACACATACACTTGACACATACATATACTCACGCTCACACCCATAGCTCGTAGCAAACAAAAGACTTAGGCAACAAACTTGCTTGCTCTTCAACTGTGTTCTTCTGCCACAGGAATTTGCTGTTGTTTTTGTTGTTTTTTGTTTTTGTCGACCGGAAAATTAGTTCAAAGCTATAAATGTCGCCTCAACTTAGTTGGCTAGACTAACTTCTGTAACTCTCAGCTGAGTTTCTGAGCGCAATTTTGCAATTGTCGCCAAATCGATTATTGCATTTGGCTCGAATTCAACTCTTGCTGCAGTTGCGGCTTTACATGAATCATATGCTGAGACCCCGCCGCTATAATAGACTCACATATTTCTCTATATAGCATATATATATTGACTCATTGCCACGTCTTAGATCCGTATATCAAGCTTTAATGGGATTTCGCTGCTGGCATGTGGTACTCAAGGTCGTCTCGCGATTCAATTCTCTGTTACATAAATTCCATTGTATTTAATTAGGTTGTTTGTTTGCTGTACTCTCTGTACTTTGTTGCTGCTGTGTTGTGCGGGCAGCAGCCCTTGTGTGGCGCATAAGAAGTTGGCTTTGAATTCGGTTTAATTTAAAGATTTTGTATTGTACTAGAATTGGCTTAAAAATAAATTGCAATTTAAGTGCGCATAACTTGTGGAAGTTGATCTTGAAGAAGCTAAAGTTGATGATGAAGTTGAAGTTGAAGTTGTTTTCTCTTTATTCAAACTTTTCTGCTTTTCTTGCTGAGTCACGTTGTTTGTATTGTTAATCAAAGAGCTTCCGTTAGCTTAAAAGTCTAGCTTGCTTAGTAATTTTAAATTACGTACTTAGATCTTGAAATTATATTATATATAAATGAAAGGCTAATTAGAAGAGGTCTCTAAGTATAGAAGACTTGAGAAGTAGCTTAACTTTAACTATAGAATAATTATTATTTACTATTCACTTGAAAAATTTAATTTTATTTGAAAAAGTGTTACATACCTAGGCAATTATAAACACCAGAGCGCTAATTTTGATGGGGGCTAATAATAATTTAAAAATATATTTTCAGTTTATTTGCGAATAAAATTTGTGGGAGGTTTTTTTTGATAATCAATTTATAATAAATCTGAATTGGAGATATGAATTTATATATTTAAATTAAATAAAGAATAATTTAATAATTAAACAACAATAAAATGCAGAGGAGTTTTCAACAACTTATAAAATTTATATATAAAATATAATTAAATTATTTAAAAAATAAATAAATTGAATATTATAAAACTAAAATAATTATAAGAAAAAAAATTCTCTAAAATATATTTCCTCTGAAGTAAATTAAAATAATTTTTAATAAAAATTAATTATGATATTTGTATAATTATTCAATAAAATAATATATAATACGAAAATTATAATAATCTATGACATAATATACAAATACAAAAAATTTCAAATCCCAAAAATTTAATAATTAGAACAAGTAAGTTCTCTAAAATATATTTCCCTAAAATAAATCAAAATAATATTTAATAAAAATAAATTATGATAATTCGTAATAATAAAATAAAATACTATATAATAAAAATAAATTTAAAAAACAAAATAATAATAAATTCGCCAAAAAAGGTAAAGCTTCTTAGCATTAGCTGCAAATTTATAACAACTGCACAAAAATGTTCCCAAAATAAATTCAATAAAATAAACGCACATAAATCTAATAAAATATTTCCGCTATTTTAGCCTATTTAAAACTAGAGTCAACAGAATTTGTAATAAAATCCGTAAAAAGAATATGAAATATAAATTAGTTGAGACATTGCCAGAAATTATATGCCCATAATACTATAAGGTTCGATTAATTATCTTGCCAAACTGTAAACTGTAAGCCTTCTAAGCACCCTTAACAGCCTTCGTTTATAATGTGGCTTTGTCTTGTCAAGAATTTTGGCCTTAAGCAGTTTTCGTACTTCTCTAGTTGTTGTTGCTGAAGATTTTTCTATAAAACAATTAAAATATTCTCAGAGCAAAGTTTTGTCTTAATTTCCGCCATCAAAGCGGCTGCAATTGTTTTGGCCAGACTTTTATAGATCGTGGAAATTAAGTTAATTAGCATATACATGCTACATATAGAGATATATATGTATGTGTATATGCTCTACAGTCTATGCAAATTGTGTGTGCATTAGGTAACGACTCGAAGCTGTTGCTGCAACTTGTCAAAAATTGTGTTGGTCAAAGACGCAAACCATCAACGTGTTGCGGCTTGCGGCCTGTGGCATGTGGCAAGCAATGCGTTATGCATGTAATTCATTTACGGCATTTTCTTCTTCTCTTTTAGGCTCTGAAAGCATTGCAAATTGCTAAATGCGAGCATATTAGTTTTGTGCAGGTATATGTAACAGGCAGAGGCGAGATGATGAGGATGACGAACTCGAAACCATAATCGTTCCTTTGTCTGCGTAGGTCTCTCTGTGTGTCTCTCTTGCATACTGTGTGTTATTTGCATACTTTGCATACTCTGTCTATTAAACTCGATAGGTCTATCTCTCTCGCTCTCTCACACTTCCTTGTCTCTCAGTATTTCCATCTCATAGTCTCTTACAATGCCTCTCTGCTTCTTTGTTATTCAGCCTTTCTAAACTACTCACTTGATGTATGTCTCCCTTTATCTCTCTCTCTATCTCTCCATCTCTATATATGTATATCTTATCACACTTATAATTAACTTGTTTATCTGCCTTCTGCGTCTCTTTTATAATGTTCTCTGTTTGTTAAGCTTGATAACTCTCTATCGCTATCTAACTATTTCCTTATCTCTCAGTCTCTTTCACTTCCTTTATATTATTCTGTCTCTCAGCCTGTATGACCTACTCACTTGATCTATGTGTCTCTATCTCTCTCTCTCTCTCTCTCTCTCTCTCTCTCTCTCTAGCTCTATCTCTATTTATTTCTGTGTCTCCTTTTTACTCTTTCTCTTTCTCCCTCCATCTCCTTCGCTGTCTCTCTTTAGTTCTCTCTCTCTCTCTCTCTCTTTCTATCTATTTATCTATCTCTCTCTATTTCTATGTTTCTCTCTCTCTCTCTTTCTCTCTCTCTCTCTTGCTCTCTCTTTCTCTCTCTCTCTCTCTCTCTGTCTCTCATTGTTCCTTTAGACCATTCTGTATGCAAATATCTCTGCTAATTGCAGGGTATCTACTAGTTAGACACTCCCCCCACTTGACCACTGTTACCTGCTTGATAATAGACTTGAACTACGCGGCGTGCATTGAAGCGTAACGGCACTTCCGCTCTGCAGCTTTTGAGTCCATTGTCTAGAAGCAGAACGAAACACTTTCGTTTTTATAGCTCAACGGGCAACAGCAGCAGCAGCAATTGAAGTCAATTGGCGATGCATTTGTTGACCTTTTCACAGGTGTTTGTTGCCGCACCGTGGCAAATGGCGCTCACACGCCCAAATGCCAACAATGACAACAACAACAACAACAACTACAACGACAACAACTACGACAATAGCGACCTTCAGTCTTCGTTTATATATTTTATGCTTAACTCGGTTATTTTGCCAGCTATTTTTTCTAGCTATTTTTCCCAAGCATTTTCCACGACGTATGCGGAAAAGTTTAACAAATAAATTTGCATAAAATGCGAGCCAAAATGCTCCAGTTCAAAAAATCTTTTCCCACAGCTAATTGAGTTATGTTTGGCATTTAATTTACGGTAGAATTTTGTATCAAGTATATTTAAATGAATTTTGTGACTATTTCGCATAATATATATATATATATATATATATATATATATATTGGTGTGTTGCGGCAGCTGATGCAACAGTGACATGCCTGACGACGGCTTGCCAATTATTATGCAACATCCCAACTGGCCAACAGACCAGATTTGGCCAGGAGACGCATCGACGCATCGACGCATCGAGGCATCGAGAGGCGACGAGGCAGCGAAGCCATCGCGAATGCCGTCAGCCATTTCGCGAAACTAAAACAACTTTTTTTTTGTGATTTCATTTTCCTTTTTGTTAGTTTTTTAGTGCACCACCTGCAACACCCCCCGCCCCCATTTAGCCTCCAGTATCCTCAAGTCTCCAGCCAAGCCAAAATGCCTTGCGATTGCCATATATAGAGTATATGGGACTCTTTGAAAAACACTTCCTGCTGCTGCCGCCTGTGGTCAACTATGCTTGAGATCTGGTCGTAAAATGGATTACAAGTGCGCCCCAGAGACACCACACAAGGCATACACACACTAACACACACACACACTGGTGTTTGTGGGTTTAGTTTGGTTTCCTTCCTTATGTCTTGGATTTGGGTTAGCTAAACATTTATTCAAGTATCTTTAGTGGTTGTTGTTGTTGCACTCTAATATGGAGCATGCCAGGCACATGCTGTGTTTTTGCTACCAGTTTTTCTCAAAGTGTATTCCTTTTAAAGGTGCTTTATTACTGGGCTCTTTTGGAGTATTCATTTCCTACAGTTTTGGGCTGAAAGCTGTTGGCCATTAAAGAGAAAATATTGAAGAGAAATTAGCTGAAATTATGAAATATCTTTAGCTATATGAGTATATAGTCAGTTCAAAATTAATAATAAAAAAAAATAGGAAACAATACTAATTAAAAAAGAAATAAATAAAATGAATTTTTATGTGCATGTAAAAACCTTTGAATATATATAATAAATATCTTTCATCATGCATTATATGGAAACTAAACTATCAAAATATGTTTTTTAAGCATTTATAACTCACTTTGGGACAAATTTATTGTGAGCTAATGATGAAATGATATTAATACGTACATATACAGCTTTTTTTTTATTAGACATTTACTTTAAAATTTGAGTTTCATATACAGCTGCGGTCATAAAAATAGTAGTGCCTAATAGTTTTAACTTCTGAAAAGAAAAAATACTATTTTTGTTTGATATGAACTGAAAAAAGATTTATTTTTATTTATTTATTTATTTTTATTTATTTATTTATTTTTTTGTCTAAGGCTTTTGGCATATATTTATTTTTAATAGAGGTTGCTTTTCAACTAAGATATTAATAATTTTGGTAGTAAGGGATTGTCTGTGTTTTTAGAAATTTTTAATTTACAAGAAAGTGTGAGGAGAAAACATTGATTAAATATAAATATATTTATAATTTTTTTTTTTTAAGTATTTATACTTTATTATTACTTTTATTTTATTTATGCAAATCATTTCAAATTTAAGATTTTTATTAGAAAAAAAATCAAAAAATTTATTTTATAGAAGATTTTTACTTTTTTTTTTTCATATATCAAAAGCAAATTTGCCAAAAATAATCTGCATAAATTGCTTGCCTAGTTTTCTTTTCAAAATGACGTCCAGGGTATTCAGTAGTCTATGTGTTTGCTCAATTCTTAACTAGATATTGATGTCAAAGTCTTTAACAATTCTTTTGGCAAGATTTGAAAATCATATAATAGCCGATATGTATCTCTTAGGAGGGTATTCCATTTACCATAATCGCCCATTTCTGGTCATTTTTGTTTGTTTGCTGTTTCTCGAGTCGGACTACAATTAAAATTTTGTAATATGTCGAGCAACAGCAACAAATAAAATTGTGGCAAAACATTTGCTTTGAGCAAAAAAATAATAAAAATGGCTGTGGCATGGAATGTTGTTGGCAGCAAATAATTGAAGCGCTTTCAAAATCATTTTTCAATTTCACTAAATGAGAGCGATAGAGAGAGAATGAGAGAGAGAGAGAGGCAGATACATATGTGTATATAGTCCATATAGCGGAGGCCTTGCAACGCCAATTTGTTAAACAAATAATTATGCATGCGGCGTCTTAGAAACATTCGAACTATCCAAATGAAATTGAAAACAAATCGAACGCGGCCCAGCAACAACAACAAGAAATATATATATGTATATAGGTAATATATATGTTTGTATATCTCTGTTTTCACTTTCCTTTCCCTAGTTGGTGCAGCGACTGCATTGCATTTCAATTTTATTTCTATTATTCATTTTTGTTTTTTCGTTTCGTTTTTCATTTCTTTTTGAGTTTTTCCATATACATATATATATATTTTTGGAGTGCTCTTCATGTTAATTGCTGTGCGGACAGGTGTGAATCAAGTGGATATGGAACTACCTGCCAGCCAGCTGGGAACTGTTCAACAGGCCCTCCACTTACAGCGAAAGCTAATAATGTCTTGACTAATTAAAACCCGATGGGAAGCATTAAACACAAAATTTCACTGCCAAAAAAAAACAAAAACAAAAACAAAATGAGTTTAAATGTAATTTGGAATTACGTGCCAGCCGGAAATCGAAATCCGCAAAAAATATAATAAAAATACAGCTACCCAAAATGACAATCACTGTTCATTCGCTGTCGTCTGTCCATTCCATTCCATTCCATTTCATTGCAATCTGTGCCAATAGCTCCAGCTCTAGCTCGTTATATGGCATTTGTATAGATCAACATTGCGGCATGCGCAGGCGTTGTGAAAAGTCACGCAAATTCATTAACATCGAAGCGATAAAAATTCGTGATCGGGTCAAGAAACTACTGCTGTTTGCTCATCTCTGATCATGCTCATGTTTAATGTGGGCTTGGCATGCACAGAGACTGAATTGTACCTCTAATCATAGCTGAACTCACTTATAAATTCAATTTGTACTTCAATCTGGGCAGCTCCTTGTCGCTGTCAATCTCAAGTGCAATGCGCGTTGCGCGCTCTTTTTTTTTTTTTTTTTTGTGGGCTGCCTTTGGCTATGTGAGTGAAATTTGTTTGCTGCTCCACAAGCATCTGTTTTGACATTATTGTTGCATGGAAATTAGCAACAACAACGGTTACAACAAGTACGACAAGCCACTGGCTTGGACTCGCCTAATGAGCAGCGCACACAACGTGGCGTATACGCGATGCGATCCAATGCGATCCAATCCAATGCGATGCGATCTAATGTGGAGCACCGACGCTGCGACGTTTGGCCAAGCGCACCTTTTGCTATGGTCATATGGCGGGCGCACTTCATGCTCATGGGTTTCTTTATGCTATAATGAGGTGCTTTTGTTGAATGTATATATATACCCTGTAATTGTATGGGTGCAAGTGAGACTGATAACGGAAGATGACTTGCATTTAGAGGGATGCTTATTTTCCTTTGATTTCCTAGTTATCTTAAGCGTGAGTTTTGGTTAGGCAGGGAGGTAAGTTAGTTCTTAATATGCTGTAAATCCTCTCTTTCCTGTTAATCATTGACTGTAGGGTAACTACAACTAGAATTACTAATGACTTATAAATGAAGAACTTCAAATCAAATACTGATGTATTTAATTTCTTTTTATTATCTTATCTTCTAACTTCTCTTATTTCTCATATTAAGGCTATTTCTCATAGTCAGCCTAAGTTTTGGTTAGCAAGTTATAAGAATATTTAGATTTTTCATCCATATTTTTCTTAATACTGCCTAAAGTATATATACTCTGCGCACTATAAAATCTTGAATAACTAGAATATGCTTTGCTTTAATGCTTCGTAGAAAGAGTATTCATATATTATGTTCTTCTAAGTCTCTTGAATTTAATTTCTATAATATAAAGATTAGAATTTGATTTTGATAAGACTCAAGATTTTTCTCTGAGACAAAAAAATTCGAATACAACACAATATATATAAAAAATTTGTCGTATACTAGAGATTATCATTAAATCAATTTTTATTTTCGCAATGTACGTCAGCTTAAGTTGTTGTTGCTAATTTAGTGCTTGCCAAAATGTACAGGGTATACGACATTTGCAGCTATATATGTATATATATGCATGTCTATATCTGTCTATAAGCAATATATGAGCAATATTAAGAATACAACTCAACAGCTCCTCAACTCCACTCCAACAATTTACAGGATATTTGCTAGTCGTTGCTCGGCGGTTGCAAACATTTTTAATTGTTGCTGTTTGTTTGGTGTAAATTGTTTAAAAACGCGCTCTCACTCGGTCATTTGCTGTTGTTGTAGCTGTTGATGTCGATGTTAATGTGAATGTTGCTGTTTGGTGTTACTGAATGTTGTTGTTGTTAATGTTGCCGTTGTTTCTGTTGTTGTTGTTGTTAATGTTAATCATACGCTGAATTGCACTTTATGTGTTAGATAAGAAGGTGTTGTAGCTGTTGTTTTTGCTGTTGTTGCAGTTGCTGTTGTTGTTGTCAACTGTTTGACAAGTGCTCAGCTCTTATGTAAAGTGATTTCTATTATTATTGAAACGTTGGGCAGATGTCCTCGTTATGTGATTTGTTGTCTGGTGTAGCCCGTAACACACCTCAATTGAAACGCACTTAGCCCGCGCTAAACTGCCCACACTTACAGTTTGATGCTGCAGACGCTCTCTGACACAGATATCAGTTGAATGATGACAATGTAATTGCCAGATCGGTTCACTGGCAGACTCCTCGCTGCAAGCAGGTTCTCTGCGCTAACGAAAGCATAACGACGTCGACGTCGACGGCGACAGCGACTGCGACTGCGACGTTAATGTTGCATAAGCAGCACAGAAAATGGTCGAAATTTGCGAAACGCAGACCCAGTTGCAATTTCATGCATGCCAAAACGACTGACAAAAATAACAACAACAACAACAACAACAACAACGACAGTTAAGTGATCCCGACTCATGGTGGGAAAGTTATCAACGAAGATATGAAATATGATATGCGAAATTTTTTGTATTTCTATTTATAAACATATTTTTGGGTTATATTTTGCAAAACAAAATAACAATTGGGTAAATCATGAAGGGCAAATATCGGCAACGAAAGTGAGTGGGGCGTACAAATAGATTTGGAAATTTCGCGTGCTTTTACAGTTATGCACGATATTTGGCGCAATTGAACGAAAGCAAAGAAAAAACAACAGAATGGTATGGAATAATAGCAAGAGAGCAATAAGCAAAAGATAAACAAAAAGCGAATCAGTTCAAGTTCAATTGATAAAATGAACTAGTTGGAATGGGCAGCAAGATAAGCCAAAATCACAACAGCCATATATAAATAACAACATAATAATTGGAGGAAGAGAAAAAAAAAAACACTATCAGCTGCTGCCAAGTGACATAAAAGCTGGCAAGCACAGTTTGAGCAGCGCTGACTGAGCAGCTTTCGCATATATACACATATACAATGTACATATACACGCACACACACACGCCCACTTTATGCCATGCCCACAAGCATCAGACGATGTCTGCGTAGAGCCAAGATAAGTCGCCAGCGCGTGTGTGCCTCACTAATAGAATAATAAATAAAAATAAACTTCCAGTGCGAGCGCAAGCTGGAAGTGCTGAGAGCAAGAGTTGCAGAGAGCGGGAGAGCGGGAGAGTGAGAGCGAATATGTTGATCTAATAGAGTTGCCAGCATTCTAAAATCTGCTAAGCTCCGTTTAGCTGCGCATTTGCTGTGACGTTGGCAAGCCTGGCCGCTGGAAAGAAGCCGCATTACGTGACTAGCCAACGTCGACCGGTTGGTGCGAGTGTGTGCTCAGTGTGCTTTTGGCAGTGGTCCGATCGTGTAGAACCTTTTAGCAGCTAGCTTTTCTTGGACGCTTCGAGCTTAATACAGGTGGGTGTGTTCTTGAGGGAGGGACGGAGGGGGACTACGGTCACATATATAGTGCAAGCTCTTACATAACTATAAAATCTTTCACAGAGCAATCTTTATCATGTCGCTACGCATTGTGTCACAGTCCATGTTGAACGTCTGGAGCCAGACTCTGGTCCGTGGCATGTCCACCCAGGGTGGCTCCAAGAACATCGGCTTTGTCGGTCTGGGCAACATGGGCGGCCACATGGCCAGCAATCTGATCAAGGCGGGCCACAAGCTCCATGTCTACGATATCTCGAAGCCAGCGTGCGATAGCCTGAAGGCCAAGGGCGCCACAGTCTACACGAAGACCGCCGAGTTGGCACAGAATGTGGACTTTGTGTTCACCATGCTGCCCAACAATGACATTGTGGATGCCTCGTACGAGGAGATGACCGCCAATGGCGTCAACAAGAACACCATCTTCATTGACTCCTCCACGATTGATCCCACGCTCGTCAAGTCCCTGCAGAAGCGCATCAGTGCCAAGGGCGCACGCTTCATTGATGCTCCCGTCTCGGGCGGTGTTCCCGGTGCCGAGCAGGCCACCTTGACCTTCATGGTGGGCGGCACGGAGGCGGAGTACAATGCCGTCAAGTCTGTGCTCGAGTGCATGGGCAAGCGCATCACCCACTGCGGTGACTACGGCATGGGCCAGGCTGCCAAATTGGCCAACAACATGATGCTGGCCATCTCCATGATTGGCGTCTCCGAGGCCATGAATCTGGCCATTCGCCTGGGCCTGAATCCCAAGACCTTCGCTGAGATCATCAACTCGTCGACGGGCCGCTGCTGGGCCTCCGAGCTGTACAATCCGGTGCCCGGCGTTACGCCCACTGCTCCGGCCAACAACTCCTACCAGGGTGGCTTCTCCACGGACTTGATCACCAAGGATTTGGGCTTGGCTTCGGGCGTGGCCACTTCCTCCAACACGCCCATTCCAATGGGTGCTCTGGCCCATCAGATCTATCGCACACTCAAGTCCCAGGGATTGGGCAGCAAGGACTTTTCCATCGTCTATGACTTCATGAAGAACGAGAAATACTAATCAGATTGCCACGCGGGCGGCATCTCTTATTGGACTTCCAAACAACATCCAGTTTTGCATTTATTGCGCATTATATGAAATTCCCAATTGGGTTTTCGATGTGCTGGCGACTTTTAAGGCTTCCTCCATTTTTTGATATATGTGCTAAAAATATATACTAAAGTTGTATTTATATACAGAAATCTGTTTATCTAATTTGATTTTTGCCCGATTGCATAATAGCTGCCAAGTTCAAGTGGAATGGGGGTCTGATAAGCATATGAGAATACAACTTTAATCTGATTGGATTCTAGTTGGTTTTCATTTATGCTCAAACAATTGACTTCCAGCACGCGTCGAAAGCTCTTTCGCACTTCCAGTGCCCAAACATGTGTTTTTAATTAATTAATAAAAAATATTTGTAAAAAAATTGAAAGTAATTTGAAGCTTTTGCAAGTAAACAGAAATTTGAGCAAAACAAACGCCAACAAAAAACAATGTGAGCGAAAAGCTCACAGTTTGAGAGCGACCCAGCCAACCAACAGTTTGAGAGACGCGTAAATAAAATAGCTTTTAGTCTGTTTAGTTTTTGAGCGAAATCCAAAAATATTTTGTATTTTTTTTTTTTTATAATAATATTTGGTTGTCATATTTTTGAAAAATAATTAACAAACTTAACTTAGGTGCTATTTAATTAATAATTAAATTAATTAATTAATTAGGATTTGTATATGTAAAAAACGTTGCTTGTTGCGGGAATATAAAATAGTTTTCGACTATCTAATTGATTTGGTTTTTGCTTTTGTTTTGTTTCTCTTTTTTTGTGGATTGCAATTCATATGGCATCCTCGCTATACACACATAGATTTAATTAGGTATTTCTTGTTTGATGAGTTAATTACAATAATTAATTGAGTAGTTGCAGCCATATGGTTAGTTAGTTATAGTATATATATCTGTATATATATATATGTATATTTGTATTAGGTATGCATATAAAAAGCCTTAAATTAAATCGAGGGGCAATGAAATATATATATATGTATATAAAGTATATATAAATACATATCGTAGGGTAACTTCAGAAGTAAAGGTATTCAAATATCTGTATATATATATTTATATATATATTTTTTGGATAAGCCACATAGTACGTCTAGTTGCAATTCTTTGAAAAATATCACAAATTGAAATATACAATAAATAATTAAATTTAATATTCATACGATTGCAAAGGAATTGCTCGGTTAGCATTTTGTTTGTTTTGGTAAATTTCTTCTTCTTCATCATCATCAGCATTATCTTCTTCTGCTTTTTTGGTAAATACACATAGATGTTTAAAAATAATTTTAGGTACACGCACTGGTTCTATATATTTATGTACTATATATACTTTGGGTATATATATATATAGTATTTAGGTAAAGTTCAACATGCTGTCGGTGTATTTACAACACTGCAAGAACAAATTGTTTCGCTCAGTGTATTTATGTGTAAAGTAGTGTAAATAGTTTGATTCGATTTTGAACTGAGATAGAGAGAGAAAAATAGAGATTAAATTGCCTGAATTTAATTAAGATACTCGTTCACAGTATTTATAAAATGGGGTATATTAGCATGACTCTATTTTAGTTATTTATGTTTGTCTAAAAGTTAAAAATGGGGTATATTAACTTTGATATGCTGGTTTAGAAAATAGAGAGTAGTATATTTAAGTTGTTATGCTTGTTTACAGTGTTAAAATGGGGTATATTAGTTATGTTATGCTTGTTCAGAATGTTCAGAAAGAGGTATATTGGTTTTCATATGCTTGCTTAGAAAGTGTATGAGGAGTATTTTGGTTATATTATGTTTGTTGAGAAGATGAAAATCAGGCAGATTAGTTTCAATGTGCCTGACCAAAATGAGCTGTGTTTGTAGGCAAGGTGAACTAATATACCCAAGAGATGTTTCATATGTTAGTTTACAAAGCTAATACAATAGGTATATTTGTTTTCAAATGCTCGCATATTAGTTCTATAATGCTGGTTCGGCTAGTAGAAAGATTTTATTGTATTGTTAGTTAAGTCTGTTTAACACATGAAACTTCGGATATACATACATATATGCTCAAGTATAGCCGAGACAGTGTTAACTATTTGGAACATATAGCTACACCTACTGGGGGAGTATAGCTAATCGGATAAGTTTATCTACTACAGGTTTATAATCTAAATTAAGCAACATTTGGAATGAATATTACAAATGATTCCCTCTCAATACTAATTATCTGTGAACGAGTATGGCACAGTCGTTGCCAGCCGACTGTAAAAGCTCTTACTTGTTATTTTGTTTGTTGTTTAAGTACTTAAGTTAAGCATAAAAACATTTGGTGCATTTAGTTTAAAGTTGCGTCTTGGATTCATGTGCCATCAATTGAATACTTGCTAATGGACTAATCGGCTAATCGCCTTGGCTTAGACTAAGGCTCTTGGCCTGGCTAAATTTGTGCTTCAGTTGGCTGGTGTTGGCGCGGAAGCGCTGCATCAAATGCTGGGTACCAGATGCGCTGTACTGCAGCGGTCCAATTACCGCATCAGCGCTGGTTATAGACTATGAGCCCTTCAATTTCTTTTTGGGATTATTTCGTGCCAGATCTGTGGCTGACGATGGCGGCAGCTCCCTAAATTGATTCTGCAAAATGAGAGAGAGAGAGAGAGAGAGAGAGGAAAGAGAGTTGGGACTATATTTGATTTAGAATTTTCTCATACTTACAATCTCTTCATTGTCGGGCACACGAGACAGAAAGTCGAGCAGCTCGTTGTTTGGTATCGTATTCGGACGCAGTATGCGTCGGGAGAACTTCATGAGACCCCAGAAGAGCAGCAGCCAGCGCAGCGGCACGAAATGCAGCACGAGAATGGCGCCCAGCAGCAGCACCACCGCCAGCCAGGTTAATTCGGGGACGGAAAAGTTAAATGTGCTGGCAAAGCAGAAATATATATTAAAAATTAGATATTACAGAATAATCCGGTTATAACGACTCCACTTATAGTGTTCGCACGGTTATTGCGACGAAAACTCTGGTCCCCAGACAAATTTATATGAGCAAACTTAAATGTTTATAGTGTCTTCCTTGAGCGTCGTTATAACCGGATTGTATTGTATTTCATAAATCAGACTCACTTGATGGTGCTCTCGCCCAGTGAGGCTAAATATCCGATCGTATTTTGTACGGTCTGTGAGACTTCCTGAATGGCCTGTAGGCGCTCTTTAATTGACTTCTTCTCCTCCTTCTCCTTGTCATCGTCATCATCCTCATCGTAATCGTAATCATATTGACCCGCATTGGCATCTGTGGTGCCTGTGATCAAGCGTATGAGCCACTTTCTGTAAAGAAAATACAATTAAGACTCTGCCTCAGCTTAGGCTTTGTTTTCCACCTACTTCAATATGATGAGTAGCAGCACTAGCGGCACCGTCTCTAGATCACCATAGACACAGGCAACGATCCAGAGCACAAAGGCAATGCTGGAACGCACCGGAGACTCCCACTCAAAGCAGCTTCTGCAGAAGAAGAGAAAAAAGATCAATTGACGATCGGCTCAAGATCTCTTTAAGGCATCAATCTCTACTCACTGAACATAACGTGCTGCCTCCAGTATATCCATAATGATCTCCTTGAGCCGATTCACGTTGCGCAAGAAAAGTTGCCGCTTGAACTTTGCCTCCTGCTGTATGAGCTTCTCCTCCTTCGGCTGCAGAGCGCGACAAACGGCTCGAATTTCATTCCAGACCACCGTCAACTCGAGCTGTATTTGTGGGGAATTGCCTTTGGCACGCACACACAAATTCTTATCCTTTAGCGTATACCAGCGCTTGACGCCGCTCTTGATGCGCAGCAGAGGAATCACAAGTTTGCCCAGGAACTCAACGCGATGATCGCGATCCTCGTCGTAAACTGTGATCTCCAGCACTTGGGTAATGTCTTTGATGTTGCTAAAGTGAGAGAGAGAGAGAGAGAGAGAGAATACTTAAGCGATACTCAAGGTAACTTTTATTTTTATTTGCTACCTACAAGGTAAAGATCTTATTCCAGTTGGGCGTCAGCGTCTTGTACTCCGTCTGCGTTTGCAGCCGCGCATTGCCCAGTTCCAGCACGCAAAAGGGATCCGACTTGCCGCCTATATCAGCAGCTGCCAGTCCCGTGGCGCCAAATACTTTGACTGTAAGATGTCCGACATCGCGTAGATTCTGCAGGCTGCGCAAGAAGCTGTAGCGATCTCTGATCATTTGCGTTTCACGCGGATCCTCCTTGAAAGCCTTCAGATCGCTAATCGTCTCCAGAGCCGTTGTGCCACTGATCGTCAGCATGAGGAAGACCTCGCCAGAGCAATCCTCCAATTGTTTCCATATGCCATGCGTGGTCTCGCGCTGGAAGACGCTCAGATCGATGTTGGCCTTGCCATAGAGCGTATTCCGATTCCACAGAGTCAACTCCAGGTTCTGATCCTCGTCGAAGAGATGCAAATCGAACTGCTCCAGCCAGCGTTCCGTCCATGAGGTTTTGCTCTTGTACTTCTCGTTGCCCAGCCTGAAGAGGATAGTCCCAATAGGTTTACACTTTCTACATAATCTCCATTGACTTACCTAAATTTAAAGTGTATGTCAATGAGCTTGCTGCCGTCTTCGGCTAGCGGCAGATCTTTGGCCTTGACCAGCAAGATTGTCACCACGGAACTCCAGATTTGTGACTTAAGACGCTTCGATGACTCAGCCAATTTCGAGTTGCGCTGAAAGTGCTGTAAGTTGACATCGAAAACAAATCTTAATTGAGACACAAAGTTACAAACAGAGTAAAGCTCAAAGTTGACCTCCTTTAGTTCCTCACAGCCCAGCTCCAGCTGCTCGCGGAATTCGCTGTGCTGCTGGCGCAGATGCTTGAGCAACATGCGCGGCACAGCCCGGTAAATGGGACCAGGCCAATCCATAATCCGAACACAACTCAAATCGCAGTGAGCCACTTCGCAAGCGAAGCAACGCGCAATGACTAAAGCAACAATTGACTTTAGCTTTACGCTCTCTCCGTACATGAGTCTGAGATAACCTTGGGGCGGGCATATACACTGAAGCATACACTCTGCCAGCCTATCAGCTCGCTCCGCCGACTGAGTCGCTGATAAGCAGCGGCTGTCTTTAATTGCTGTCGAGCGACCTTTGTGCCATGAATCTAATTGCCCCCCTAACTGAGCACACCTATGTTTGAGTGTAGTTTGCACGAGTAGTATCTATAATTAATTTCGAGCACAAACTTTATAAACTGTGATGCCCAATGGGTTAGGTTACTTAACCTTTGGATGAGTAATGAAAAAAAAAAAGTCGGGCACTTCATTTGCGGAAATATAATGAATGCTAAAGGTAATTTGTGTGGATGGTCGAAGCATGTTTAGGGCGAGAAGAGGAGTATGAAAATTAAAGTGAGATTAATGAGAATAAGAGTAAGAGAGTTAAAATGAGAGAGGGAGATACAGAGTCAAAGAAGAGAGAGGGAGAGAGTGGGAGAAGAATAGAAAGCGAGTAGCAGAGCGAGAGGAAGACTGAGATATATAGAGACAAGAAAACATAAAGAGAGAATGAGAAAAAAGAAGAGTATGATAGAGAGCGAAAATGACAAAGAGGCGGGAAGAGAGATAGACAAATAAAAGAAAAAAAGATAGAAAGAGAGGAGATGAGGGGGACTAAGACAAAGAAGAATGAGAGGGGGTGAGAAAGAAGGGGAGAAGGGAAGAAGGGGGAAGAGAGATATATAAGATGAGCTAAATAGAGGAATATGATACAATATAAGAAGAGATATAGAGACACAGACATAAAAAGAGAGAGGAGAGAATACTTGTTCCATCATGTATTCATCACAATTGCATAGTTGAGAATCGCATAGAAAGACTTACATATTTAATAAAGTATTCACATATTCTACGTATACACTCAAAATGTTAGAGTATACAATTGTCTTTATAGTGTGACTAGCCCTACACCCAGTTTTATTGCTGTTTACATTTAACAATTCGGGGTATTTTCCCTGTGTCATTGCTAGCTGTTGTTGCTGTTGTTGTTGTTGTTGTGGTTGCTTGTTGCCCAAGTTGAGCGGTTTACGTCTACTTGTAATGAGCAGTCGAATGGCAGCGATCAAAGCAGGCGAAACAAAGCACAACGTTAATGTCTGAGAGGGTGTGGAAGGTCGTGGCTGAGTGTGTAGCACCTACATATATGTAACTAATACCCACACGGGTGGTTTGAGTGGTTTGAGTCGCTTATTCAGCGAGCTTTGAGGTTGCTAATTGAGCAATTTGGCAAGAGTTCAGAGTATGAGTCATAAATCTGCACGCTATCTGGGGAGAGTTTCGATTGCCAAAGAATGACAGAACAATAAGGTAAGTGACGATTATGTAAAGTGAATGGGCGCAAAGAGAAAGGACGGAAGTTGTCCAAATGTTGATGGATGAGCTACAAAGCAGTAGCTAAATCGGGGCGACAGTGTTAATAGAGAAATGTATAAACTGTATGTGTGAGATATGTGCATGACTTTCGCTTTGGAAGGAGACTGGGGATATTTAGGCAATTATTGAAGTTGAATTAATTGTGAAAAGGAAATGTGTAAAGTAGCTTAAAGTTAGCTTCAACGAGCAAGTGTTTGTATCTGTGAGATACTTAGATACGTCTAAGACAAATATATATTCTTCTAGAAGCCAAGGAAGTTAAATTTAGATTTAAGCTTTGATTTATTTACGAATTTTTACTTGTTTGACTGGGGAAAAAGAAATGTGGAAAGAAGCTAGAAGCCATGAATTTGTATCTGTGAGATACTTTGTATCTAAGATATATCTATATATATTCCTCTACTGGGAATATATATTTGAACTAAGATTTAGATCGATACTTGATACTCTGCAGCATCAAGCAGTATCTGCCAGCAGCAAAGTATTTATGTTTACCTCCACTAGACAGACTATAAGAGACATGTCAGTAGTAGCTAAAAGGGGAAAGGAGAGAAGAGCCTAAACAATAGCTCAATCAAATCAAAGTCTGGCAGTACCAACAGTAGTATCCGTATCTTTAAGATACATTGTATCTTATGCTTGGCTTTCACCTTGGGACTTGTTGGCTTTGCCAAATTGATTGTCGCTGAACAAATTGTTGATTGCATTTATTGTGACATGCCACCTACCATTTCCTTGTCCTCCTGGCTGCGCGGCCAGAGCGTCAGATTGATGAGTATCTCGCCCATGCTGAGGCCCGGTTCGCCATTGGTCGTGTCGCTCAGCTGCAGATTGATATCTTCCGCTTTGCCCAGCTCCAGTTGGGTGAGATCGATTTTCGCCGAGCCCATGAAATCATCCTGCAGTCCCCAATCATAGTCGAAAACCTGTGGGGAATCATTTGATTGATTTTCGGTTAACTGATTTTGCTCTGAGCATCGAGTGCGAGCCAATTTGCCAAATTGAACGGCATGCTGGCAATTATTTTCGTAGTTTGTTGTTGTCGTCGATGCTACTGGGATTGATTGGGTTTTGATTTGGTTTTGATTTGGCTGCTGTGTAATAATTTACCATTTTCTATTGCTGTTTGGCTAGCAGAAAATTTAATTGCCTTTAAGCTGTTATCAGTTGAAGAGCTAAGAGCTTTATTATTATATAGTTCTTTGATTTAATAACTTCTCAATTTATATTTTTGAGTTATTTTGTTGGAGTAGTATTTTTAGTCCTTCCTTTGTGTACTTATTTTATCCTTGAGTTGCTTTAAAGCTGCTGACTTTGCTTTATTATTAAATAGTACTTTGATATATTTTTTATATATATCTATATATACATTTTTAATCCTTAAAAGACAATTTTCCTATTTAACTATACTTTAAATTATTTTATTATATATTTCTATATACACCTTGACCTTAAAGAACAATTATCCTATTAAATTATACTTTATTCATTATATATTTTTTTATAAATATTTATTTATTCAATATTTAAAAATCACAAAATTTAGTTTTTGAAAATTACAAAATTTTATTTCTAGTAAAATTTTTTTTAATGGCAAAACTTTTTTGCTATCTCTTCACAAAATTTATTTTTAAATATATTTCATATTTAATTTTATGCTGTATTCAGAGCTATCCTATTTTAAATCCTATCTAAATACTTTTTCCACTGAAAGTTTTGAGCTTACCTAACTAGCTTCAGTTTGCTTTCATAATGCACTCTTAATCCAGTTACTTTTCTCTTAAGCTTAAAAGCTTTCTGCTTCAAAACTTAAAGTTCATGCTTTATGCAACTGTAGCTCAGTTTAAGTCCCCCACTGAGCTGCCCCATCCCCATCCCCATCCCGGCTTACCTTCACAATAATCGGCTGAAATGGGTCCTCCACGGGCACAATGAACACCTCGTCCCACACGGGATTGAGGTCGCGGTGTATGGTGCGCGACTTGTGCAGCAGCCGTCCGCCCACCTTGAATTTCACATAAGGATCACTCAGTCCTGACGCGAAGGAAAACACAAAGGAAACATAAGTGACTGACAGACAGGGCGTGTTGGAGTGTAGCTCTGCTAGCCATCTACTAGTGTGAGTATCTGTCTGTGTGTGTGTGTGTGTGTGTGTGTGTGTGTGTGTGTGTGTGTGTGTGTGTGTGTTTGGTTGGTCGAGTCCTGCTAGCGGCTAGAGTGGCTAGTGGCTAGTGGCTAGTGGTGGCTTGTGGCTTGTGGCTTACCGTTCTTGTCCATGGCCACCAGGTCGCAGCCGGATTTGAGATGGACGCGCAGCTGAAAGAAGACGAATTGTCGTAATTGTGTCTCCCGCTTGCGACGCAGCTCGTCGGCCTGCAGTTGCGGTCGTTAGTGATGGGCAATTTTGCAATTTTGCAATTTTTGTTATCGTTTATCGATCAACGACAGCGATTTTAGTCGTTTAGCGTGCGTCAAGTTTTGCAGAAAAAAGCATCAAATGAATTTCGAAAAGAATGCCGTGTTTTTAGTGGAAATAGACAAAACAAATCCAATTGAAATATTTGCAAATTAAAAAAGGTTCAGATAAGAAAATCAAATTAAATGAAAAAGAAAAAGCTTTGCTCTAAGACTCACCTGCAGCGCCTCCAGCTGCTGCTGCTGCTGTTGCTGCGCCGTTGTCGCCTGGCTGTGGGCATTTCCGTTCTCGGGCTGCTCGTCGATGCGTCCCTCCATGGAGCCGCCGAAACGTTGGATAACCTGCGCCATCTTGGCAGTGGCACGAAAGTCGCGCGCCAACGGCGAACCACCAATTGTGGTGGCTCGATGTCGTGGACTCTGCGTTACGGAGCTGCTCTCCGAGCTGTAGTCGGCGGCATAGTCGGTGCTCTCCTCGAGGAAGTCGCTGGGCGACTTGCGTCCGATGCGATCTTTGCTCTTGGCCCGGCTCCAGCGATGCTTCAGATTGTTGAAGAAGCCGTGCGTCTTCTGCAGCACGCCCACACCGCTGGCCACGCCCCCAACGCTGCTGGTGCCGCCGCCGCCGACGAGCTGCTGTGGGGAGGCGGCGCTCTTGGCCCGCTTCGGCGACAAATGCGGCGACTCGTTGCTGAGATGGCAATCGTGTCCGTTCAGCTCGGAAGCGGATTTGCTCAGGTGCTTGCCCAGGCGCTGCTGCAGCTGCGGCGAACCCTGCGGCGAGATGCCAACTCCACTCGGTGGCGAAGCGCTGGCAACGCTGGCATCGATGCTGCCCTCGTTGCCCAGGCGGCTGCTGCTGCTGCTCGGACGCTGCTCCTCACGCTCCAAGTAGTGGATGCGAGCTGTGTGAGAAGGAGACAGAGAGAGAGAGAGAGAGAGAGAGAGAGAGAGAGGGGAGGGAGTTAGTGTGAGAGAGAAAGTGCGTAGCAACTCAAGAATCGATTTAACAACAAATTTTTGAATGCGTTGCGTTTCGGCGCACGAATCAAATACGACTAAAAGCCATACAGCTGCGGCATGACATCATTTGGATGCCGTTAGAGTGTGGGGGTGAGAGATAGAGGCAGAGAGAGAGACAGATAGAGAGAGCATAGGTGGCCAAAGTTCTTTTGCCTTTGCCGAGTAACCGCAGCTGGCTTATATCGCAGTCGCCGAATCGCAACGTTGCGACCCAGCCCACGAAAGCAAAGCCGAAATACTTGAATGCGCTTTAAACTAAATGAAACAGGTATATTAATTAGCCTTCAAAGAGTCTGCTTTGTGGAGCAGCAAAAATAATTAGAAATGAACCCTTTTAAAGCTACTTCTACATGTTACATATGTAGAGCAGCTAAAATATACTCTATAAACGTCTAGCTAGAGGGTGTATTAGCTAGTTAATTTGAATAAATAAAGTTGTCATATTTGTAGAGATAGAAATTTAAATTATACTTTTTTAATTTATTTTAAGAAGTTATATATATATGTATATATATTATATATATATGTAATATGTCATCGACTCTCATATTTGTAGAGTTAGAAACATTAATTAGAATTTTAAACTTATTATTTCACGAAGTTGAATTTATCGACTGTAAGGAACTAAGTATAGAGTATATTTACTATATATTTCTTAATACAAAACATGGCCACAGTTAATAAACACAGCTATAAATCTGCATTCTAGTTACTTTTCAGAGACTCACAAATGGAATAGTCTGCAAAGTTATAGTTAAAAGTTATAGTGCTTTGCAAAGTTATAGGTCACAGATTTGGAGTCATATATCAAAATTTTAGTTTTTAAGTATGCACATTTGTTTCATACACTGCAACCAAAAGATGAGTGGGCATATTAGCTTATCTAAAATAAGAAGTTTACAATTCTCTTGAGAGACTTTGAGTATAACAACTACGGTTGCGGAGGCACTATCATCGCTAAAAGCTAATACATATTAATTAATTTATATTTATATAAATTTTATTTATTTATTTTTTTTCACAAACTATTTGTTCAGGCTGCTCTTTAGTGTTAGAAGCACATTCAAAGTCGCAGTTTTAAGGTCACATAAATAAATTTTGACTTAAAAGTATACAGATTCGTTTCAAAAGCTTTCATAATAGAATCAATGCTTAGTTCACTATGACACTTTAGTCAGAACAAGTACAGTTATACAGTCACAGCTACCATTTAAAATTTTAGAGTCAAGAAATATAATGTTACACTCTGTTTATATTAGTTTTAAATATTTTTATAAATATTTATTTAACTGTCTTCTCATATACTATTTTCTATGCTAAAGCTCCTCTATAGTTTATTTGAAGTATTTTAATAATTACTTAATTAAACTATATTTTCACCCACTATTTTCTCTTCTAAAACTCCTCTACAGTTTCAGATGCACATTGAAACTCGTAAGTCTCAGAGCCACCTCACTGCAACCTTTATTTTATTTTCCACACACATGCACTACATTTAGGCCATTTCAAAGTCGGCTAATGCCGCACAGCTTCAACTATTTGCTTTACCTGCAATTGGAAAGATTTTGTTTAACTTGTGGCACAGCGCAAATGTTGCATGCTTCTGCTGCTGCTGCTGCTGCTGCTGCTGCTTCTTGTGCAATTTGGGCTGCAATTCCATCAGGCGCGCCGTGAATAACTGAGCATATGTTGATCAAGCTCATGTTCCGCCCACACTACCAGCAAATTGCCCGCCCTCAAACAAATAGAGAAAATTAAATTTTGCATAACTTGAGCAGGGCAAAGACAAGAAAAAAAAAAGTGAGGTTTGTTGTGAAAAACGAAGAACTGCGCGAGGCGCCACGCGATGCGCCACGAACTGCACGGCAGCAGTGCTCCTAAAAGACTGCCACAGCGGATTATGTGAGCTACGGAGCACAAGCTCCTCAGCACTTGCCAGCTGCGAGCGCCATCTATAGGCGGGCGGCGAAAACACACAACAATGTTGACTAGTTAGGCGCTGTCTGTGTGTGTAGTGTGTGTGTATGTGTGAGTGTGTTTATTGTTTGGCATTGAATGGAAGCGAAAGGCGCGATTGTATCTGTTGGTGTGTGTACTTGAGGGTGTAGATGTGTGTGTGTGTGTGTGTGTGTGGGTTTGCGTTCGTGTTGGTGATATTATTGCGGCGCTGGCTGTTGCATTATTAATGCCGTATGCTGCTGCTGCATCACAAATTGGAGAGGGCGCTCATAAAATGCAAATGAAGGCGCTGATATAGTTATATATATACATGTGTGTGTGTGTGTCTGTGTATGGGTGTTGCGTAGCAAGCTTTACGCACCTAACAAGGAAAAAGCTTGAGCTCAGCTGCCGCACACCCAGCTCAGAGCCTGCTGGCAATGGCTGTTATGAATGAAATTTTTGGAAAAATCAAACACAGCATTTTGCATATTCAACATACAAATATTAAGCATAAAAATGTATATTTATAGATAATATGTATATATCATGATATCTTTGTATATATCTGCTGCCCTCAAGGACAAGCAGAGGGCAGGAATAATTTTAGCGCCAGATTTTTACATAGGCCACTGCCAAAACAAAATGCCAGCAAGGACAACGTTTAATTATATTTAAGCGCTTCTACCAACAAACTTTGTTGTTGTTCCTATACAGGTTCATTAAGCAAAAGGAGTATATTAGTTTGCGGCAATTGAAAGCGAGCATATCAGTAATGAATATGAATATATATATGAATAAATATTCTCGTGTGTTAAATGAGATTTGAGAACTGAGAGTTGAAATATAAAATAAATAGTTTTATATATTATATGGCATAATATATATATAATATTACAAAAATATAGCCATACCAGACAAAAATATAAAGACTATATAGCATTTTTTATAGCTACCACATCATTATAGTTCTACATATAGACCTCTGGGCTACCCTTTGGGGCATGGTAAATAATAAATGAAGATTATTAAATTAAATTTGTTTTATTTTTAGCACATGAACGTGCATCAAGCAGTCGGTCAGTCAGTCTTGCAGCTCTTCCTTCAAAGTTCTTATTTGGTTTTTTGGTTGTTTCACATTTTAATTAATTTAATGCAAGGAGTGGGCAACGAAGGTGTGCGTGTGTGTGTGGGGGCGTGCTCTAGAGCTCACATACTTATAGTAATTATTATTTGCACTCTTGCTACCCGCTCATAAAATGCTCCCCAGCGTAGTCAACTGGCATTTGGGGAATTATTTACAACTTGCGCTGAGCAACAGTGGCGCATTATAAATATTCAATTGGATGACAATTGACCGCAACTTTTTAGTTTTGTGACACCTGCTCGAATATTTACGACGCTAGTGTAAATAATTAAGCAAATATGCTCGAATGCCTAATGGAAACGTTATTTATGCAAGTTGAGCGCATGGGTGCTGAATTCCAGAAGCGCCACAATACGAAAGGTGCGTAGGTCTACATAGGTGGGAATATATTTATGTATGTACAGGTAAAGTAAACATATATACATATTTGTTTATTTAAAATGCAAATATCAAATTATGTTGTTACAGTTGAATCAACTGGTGAGTTTTTACAAAATGGTGTCATCCTTGGTAAATCCATATTAACTTTATTATATTCTTGTGCATTGATGATGTTTTAGGATCACAAGGATTCCTCATCTATTTATAGACGAGTATTGACAATTATTTCAGGAAAAAATGTCCTATGATCCTTAGATAACCCCATAATCTTTTCATGCAGATCAAAGCGGCTACTTTGCCTCATCCTAACGCAACTTGTCCTGTAAAAATCTGTTAAGATTTAACCAAGCTAGAGCTATTTTTCCAAAAAAGGACATTCTTTGCGTAGCTATAACTCAACCGTATCCTTAAGCATCCCAACAGGACACACCATTTTGAGCTCGTGGGAAAAAACACCATCGATTGGCATTCAAGGATTTTCAGGATTCGACCAAAAAAAATCCTCACATTTTTGCAAGGGGTTTGGTCGAAAAGTGGCCAAGGTGCACCTTAAATTGGCCATTTGAAGGACTATGATGATATCCTTTATACCAGAAGTAGTCATCAAGCTGCTAATAAACAATTAAAAATCAGAAGACCAAAAAATCTGCAAACAGTTGAGATATAAGGACTTTTGTCTCAAATGAAAAATCCCCATAGCTCAGCCGCATCCTGACATATCCTGGCGTGTAGGGTGTCAAAGTGTATGGGGTCACCAGGACTACAAATGTGCCAAAGGACATCAAGATTGTCCTTCTGGTTGCCGAGATATTCAGGATTTTGTGTGTTTTGGTCGATTTGCTTGGCTGCTGCAGGCGGCTTGAGCCAAAAAAATGACAAGTCCTGTATTCTTAGATGACCCCATAATTTTTTGATGTGGGTCGTTGAGGTTGCTGCCCATGATCCTAACGCCGCAGGTCCTTTCGTCCTGCGTAAGGATATGACCGAGTTATGACGTATTTTTTATGTTACATTATATGGTATGTTTATGTTTGTTGTCATTGTTTTTGATCTGAAATTTTTATATATGTGTTCGTTTTCTTTACAGATTGATGAATACTTCAAATCGCTACGATTCCTTGGAGCTACAGTCACCTGACAGCGAATATTATTGACCCCAGATATTGCAATTTAAATGCTTTAAATAAATCTTGTATTTGTATTTTGATATAGTTTGAAATGAATTTATTTAATAAATAATATTTAAATAATTTTAATAATGTTTTTTTAATATTGTAATTTATCTAAAAAAAACAAGTTAACAGAAATGACTAGAAAGTAACCCCAAAAAACAAAAATCGTTGCATACCCTTCGGGGCAGCCTGTTAGTTTTGCTTAGCCTCATAATTTATAACGATAGCGCGACTAAAGTACCAGGCAAGCAGGAATCGCAGCAAGCAAAAAAAATATTTGCTCATACAAATTCTGTTGCATATCCAAAAGGAGAAAATTTGCATAAAGTATTCGTTATACTTTGGCATAAATGTTGGAAATCAAATCCTTAAATGCCGATCGATTAAAATTATCCAACTGGCTTTTGAGTTATTAATGGTTTTTGTACATGGATGGGACAGGGATCCATGGAAGTCGTCCTTGCTGTCTGAATGCTGCAGTCCTGCAGTCCTTATAAGGATATGCCATAGAGCCATAAAGCTATATCATTAGCCAGCCAAGATGTGATTTTTGCTCATCCCCAAAAGTATGCAATATAAATTTATTAAAATGAAACTCGCTTGTATTTTATTTATTTATTATTTTTTTTTTTTTGTGTCTATAATTAAATCAGAATTTTACATGAAAACAAATATCAACAATTTAGTTTATTTACATATATAAAAAATGAACAAATGATGTAACAAAATATTATCAAAATAAAATTTACAATTCATAAAAAGCAGTTAGTTTTTTTTCCAAGCTTATTGGAGTACAATGTATGGCTCATTAAACATAATTAGTGTCCGAGACTTGTTTGGAAATGCTAGAAAAGTATGTGAAAAAGAAATTTAATAAAAAAACTACAAATGAAAGAAACTAAATACTAAATAAATAAGTCTTAAATATAACCAGGGTATATACAGGGTATGTTATTGTCATTCACTGTTTATTTGCAACACATGGCAGTAATTAGACAACTTTAGGCAGTCAACGTGAAACTTTTTAAGCATTATTCAGCTTTGTTGGCCATTAAAAGTTTCGCCTGGCTAAGTGCAAGGCCCGTCTTGAATAACACACATACGCAACGTTGCCAGCCAGGATAACTGTGGCCACTGGGGCTGCTGGCAAACGCTGCAAGTGGCATGTGGCGTGTGGTGCGTGGCATGTGGCATGTGGCGTGTGGCATGTGGCATTTGGTACATTTTATGACCGTTAGCCAAATAATGTCAATAGGCAGCAGCATTTTTGCCAATTTAATGACTTCCTCTTTTTATTGGCTTTCGTACTTGATTTTAGCTGCGTTGAGGTAAAGAAGAACAGATGAATGTTAAAAAGTGATTGACTAGGGGATACTCATTAAATAAATTTTGATATATATATTTTATACATGTAGATGTAATATATTATACATATCGATCAAGAATTGAGAAGAGAATTACAGCTGTTCTATTAAACAATAAATATCTAAACCGTTTATATTAATAAATAAATATCTAAACAAATATATAGGTTATAGTGCATAATTTATGCGTATTTATTTTTTTTGTTTTTTTTTTTTTTTGTTAAATTTATAAGTTATATAAGTTATGCTCAATTATGCTTTAAAAAAATATGTTGTATATAAAAAAAAGATATATTTTTTATATAAGATAAATATTATATTCAAGTACGTATATTGAACTGTAAAATATGCAAGAAACCATAAATCCTATTTATAATATATAGAACTATATATCAAAAGCACTAAGACTTAATAGAATTACGCTCCAGCTATGTTTATTTTTCTCATCGCCTTAAAAATTGCAATATATATAATAAATAATATTTTTTAAAAATAATAAAATTAAATATTAATATATGTTTTATTTTTTAATTTAATAATGGATTAGATTTTCCTCATTTAATATATTATATAAATATATATATATATATATATAAGATATTAATATATTATATGTATATGTTTAAAATACCCCACGGCACACATTCATCTTTTAGAGGGTATCTATGAAATTGCTATTAGCATTTTTATTGGTATACGGAAATGCGTATGTGGCATGCCGTTGCTGTTGCCTTTTGTTGTTGTTGTTGTTGATTGCTGCTGTTGTTGTTGTTGTTGTTGTAAAGCAATTTCAGCTTGCATTAACGCAAATGACATCAAGCATTATTGCGTCGCTCGTATGATTACAAGAGTGGATCATATCTAAATCGAAATATTGTCAAAGCAATCAGGTAAATGCAACAGAACAAATGACACTTAATATGCCACACAGACCGGCAAGCAGATGGGGTATATCAATTATGAATATGAATTGGAGGCAATAAACAATCTATATATACATATATAGATATATGTATATGTATAAAATGTGTATGATATTTGTATATGTAATATTTGTAGTTCAATAGTTGAGTTTAGCCAATAAATCAAGCTCGAGGTCAATAATCATTTATTTAACAGCTGATACTAGAGGGTATAAACCCATATACATATACATACATAGTCTGTATGTGTATGTGTGTGTCACTTGTGTTATATATGTGCCAAAAAGACTTTGGTGTTTTCGTTAACTGCTTCCTGCTGCCTGCTGCTCACCTGTTGAGGCAAACATTGCTGACATTTTCAATATATATACTATTGTTGTTATTCTGTTTGCTGTTATTTTTAGGGGCAGTCAGGTGGGCTGTAGCTGAGGTGTATTGTCGCTCTGTCGAATTCAGTGAGCAACATTGCCCCCCTTCTGTATACAGTTTGTCGCTTAGCTTCTGGCTGTTTATATGCCTTTTGTTGATTTTCTATGCTTGAAGCTCACGTCGCTTTTTTTCTTCTGGTCTTTACTCATGTTGTTTGTTATTGTTGGTGGTGTTGCCCGGGAGCAGCAGCAGATGACGTCATCTGACGCCGCTCGGCTGTGATTGTTGTTGCCCCAAACTGCGAATCATAGTTGGCGTCATGTGGCTGTCTAGCAACGAGCAACGGGCAACGAGCCACGAGTCAAACATAACGCCCGTTGTGATGGTAGTTAACGTTGTTATTGTTGATAATGTTACTAAGTATACCCTACATTATGTGTATGCTATGAGAGAGAGAGATAGGGTGTATTGAACTAAAGTATATATACATATTTAACACATATGTAGAAGATGTCTTTTTGTGAACTTTTCATATGACTTTCCATGTATCTACTTTAAATGCCCTGTAAAGTTATACCCTATAATATAGGGTGCTGGAAAAGTGGGTATATTGCATATACTTAAGAAATAGAATAGATGAGGCCCCTTTTAAACAATTGCCTAATGTGTTAGTTATTTGATATTTATACCCTGTACATAGATAGAAAGAATAAGGTATGCTGAGCTTTTAGAAATATTAAAAAAATATATAATATAAAAAGCAAGATCCGTATACATAGCTTAAGTGCTTAAATCTATTTTTGTGTTCCTTTGTAACTATGTAAAATATAAAAACCTGACATATAACAGTTGTGTTTTGTTAAACAAGTTAGTTGTATAACAACTATTATATATTAAAACAATTTAATTATGCAAATAATTACAATTTTAAATTATCTGTTATAATTAAACAGTTTAATTATAAAAACATGTCATATAACAGTTGTGTTTTGTATAACAGCTAATTTGTATAACAGTTATTTTGTATTAAAACAATTCAATTATTAAAATAATTACAATTTTAAATTTTCTGTTATAATTGTACAATTTAGCTGTACAGTTCTGAATCCATATAACAACTAATATATGTATAATAATTGTATAACAATATGACATTCAGGTTGAACTGGTAAACTCCTAGTGATAATCGCCAATTATTATATGTATCATGCTATTATCTTTAATAAATTCTAATTGGCATATCCAACAAATATGACGTATAACAATTTCTTATACTGTCATATGACCGTTATACTAATAGCTCAATTAAAGTAATGCTTTCATTTCAAAAGATTCCGTTTCACTTTAATGGATATCACTTTTGTCTATTCGCATAATAGAGAGCCCAACAGCCAGAAGCTAAATCATACCCTCCGTCATTTTAGGCACAATATTGTTATGGTTTTTCGAGCGGTTGTTGTTGCTATTGTTGTTGCCGTTGTTGATTATGGTGGTTTTAGTGTTTTTAGTGTTTTAATTCGCATGTTCGGCTAACACGCAAACCTAGTTGGTGGTCGCTTATCAAAAACCATAGATTTTCTAGCCCGATTCCACAGAAGTTTTAAGTGCGGTTTTCTTTTGACATTAAAATTTGATTGAAGTAGGTTGGTTTTTAATGAGAACTCATTGTGAATGATTCACAAAATTCATGCAACAATTAAGATATTCAGCTGTGATAAATATAGCGCCATTCAAGCGACAGAATTTCCCATTTGATAAACAAATCATGAAAGCTTTTTTTTTTACACACAGCTGTTAGCCAGATGAAGCTATTCGTATTTATGATTATACATGGATGATATATACTATATATATACATCTATATATGTTTATGTATGTTTGTATGTATGTATATATTTCTGTGTAGAAATTTACACATTGTTTTTAGGCCACAAAAACTTTTTGGCCAAAGCGAAAAGTTAACAAAATTTGGTTGTTTGGGATAAAAGTGAATTTCCACTTGCTCAAGTCAAGTGCTGCGCAAATGAGTTTCCCTTCTCCTGCTGCTTCTTCCTCTTTGGCTTTGAATAATTCATGCCACATTTTGTTGCTCTTTAGACTAGGGTTGTGTATGCATGAGATCTACAGCTGTTGCCGAGACGTTTCAATTTATTGGGCTTTTTCTGCTTTTCAATTTTTGTCCACAACTCACTTGACTATGCAAAATTATTGGGGCACAAATTGCTTTACAATTCGGTGCGTGCAAAGCACAATTTGGGATTGGGGGCAAGTAAAGAGATCACACTTTGCAGCTGCAACACAGCATACAAAAGAATAGCGTGCAAAGGGCAATTAAAGAGCAACTGCTTAAGGTGAAGCCAGGTGTGTACTATACGGCGTATACGTAATCTGAAGGTGGGAGCAGTGCGCTGCTATATGGCGTATACGTAATATGAATTTCCGTGAATTCTTTTCTGCTCGAAGGGGCAATAATTCACACAGCCAGCTAAGAGAGAACACAAAAAAAAACGAGTTTAATCAAAGGCAATCACGGCAGTGAACCAAGCCAACTGAAACGCTTTGTTGCAGTTGTGTGAAAACACAAATCAAATGCGATTAAATAAGAAAATCGATTTTCTATGAATGCGAATTCGAAATGAAAATTTGTTTTCAGTTCACTGAGCTAACATGGGCTAGCCGTTATTATCTTATTCATCAAATTCTAAATTAAATCATTTTTGCTCATTGACTGAATATATTTTTGATATATGTATATATATAAATATAAATGAAAGCTGTCATGGAAATGGAGGTAACATATTGTTAAATTAAAGAGAATTGCTGTGGAAATAATTAAGGACTGTTGGAGAGTATATGAAAAGAGCATTTATAGGGATACTAAAATTTTTTTAATTACCAACTGAATTGTAATATTCGCTTTAAATAATTTAAACAATTTGAACAGTGTAAAAGTTCTTGAAAGCATATAAAAACGCTTTTGCATACCGCTAAGAGGACATAAAAGTCGTTTCTCTATAGAAAACAGCTTAAAGCTTTTGTAATTCTGAAAGCTACTTGAAACTACAATAAAGTTTTTAGAAGAGGCAAAAATGTCGTTAAGTTCACAATTTGGCATATAATTTAATTGAACAGCTTTTTAACTATTGTCAAGGATTATTAAAGGATCAAACTTTAACGAAATGGCTGCAGTAAACAAGAATGCACATAAAAACTGTACGCTTCCTATAAAAGCGTCTTAAAGCTTTTACGCATATCAAATTATATCATGTAAGTAGTTGGGAATTAAAAAGCTTTAAGCAAACCTCTTTTTAAATCATGCAAATTTAATAAATTGCAGATTAAATGATGTAAAATTGAAGAATGTCGTAACAAGTCGGCATAATGAAGTTGCATAAACAATGATGCTTAAGGCCAAAGCCAACATTTAACACACAAAAACACACACACACAGCCACACATCTATCAAACTGAGCTCAGCTTTTATGATAAGCTCTTGATAAGCTGGCAAGACAAAAGCAAACTTGACACGACTTCATACGAAATTTCTGCCAGTGTAGCTGTGCTGTGCGCGCTAATCACCCATCAAATCATGCCGTTTATGACCTGGCACCAGCTTCAGACTTAAGCCCAGGCCATAAAAGTCCATCACATGAATGCGAAAGCATAATCGGTGCATTGTTGATCAACTGCATGCGGTTGGCGTTAATTAATGCGGGTCACTCATGAAAATTGATGCTTTAATTAGATGAAAGTCGAGCACATAATGGAGTGGAAGGACAGAGAGAGAGAGAGAGAGAAAGAGTGAGTGAGTGATGGTCAAAGTGCGAGCTAACTGCACTCGAGTCGATGCCAGCCTTTGGCCTTGGCTCCTATTCTAATTAACTCGTTGCTCTTTGTAGCTAAAATGTCACGGGCAAGTAATTAAAACTTTTGCACAGAAACACAAAACAGCTGAGTGGCATGTGGCAAAGTGGTAAGTATCATGTTGCAGCAGCACAACAAATGTGCTCTGGGTGACAGCAGGCAGATGAAGCGACAAATAAATCTGTGTCTCTCTCTCTCCCTCTCTTTCCCTCTCTAGGTTTCATGTTGCTGCCACCTGGCAAATGAAGCAAGTTATTAACCCTGATTTCCACTGTTAGCATTCGCAGTTGACATAAAATTTCATGTAGCCAATTTACGAATGGGACTGCAAATTTCAATCAGGCGTCGCCTGCTTCTTCCTGATCTTGCGGCATGCTGCAGCACACAGCGAGGGGGCAGCAACTATGGGGCAGCCATAGTGGGGCAGCAGACTTATGACAAGTCGAGGCCACAGGCGGCGGCGACAGCCACGCCCCTTTACGCCCCAACCACACGTCGCGGCAGCTGAGATGCTGACAAGTCAAATGGGCGTCTAATTGGGAGGCAACTACAAGCGGGAAAGAGTAAGTGAGACTGAGAGAGAGAGAGAGAGAGAGAGAGAGAGACAGAGGGCAGACTGTGAACAAAGAGAGACAGCAAAATATTGTCGCCCAACTAATGCCACAATTTATCAGCGGCAAAGACCGCGCAGCAATAATTAAAATGAAAAAAAAATGTAGAATCAAATGACACGCGACAGCCATGAGAACTTAGAGGGAATATCGAGGGGGGGTTGCGGGTATTTGAAAATATGTTGCAAGCAATTGTATATTAGCCACAAGTGATGTTCATAAGCAAATGCCAGGCGGCACGTAAGCTGTGGCATGTGCCGCAGCTCTGCTAACATTTATATACTATACATGTGAGTGTGTGTGTGTGTGCCTCTGTCTGCATGTATTTGTGTGCTTGGCGGAAGCGTTGCGGCATGCGAAGGCGCCATAACCCCATGACGAATAACATCCGTGTGACTGTGCGTGGAATCGCCAGAGCGGCTAACCCATTGAAAAACATAAAAAAAGAGAGCGAGGAGAGATTTAAAAGTAATTGCAATAGTGAGAACAAAAGCAGGACAAAAAGTAATCAATTCAGCTAGAACAAGAAGCAACAATCCCTTGCAAATTAATGTAAATTGTGTTAGTCTTTGTCTTTCACCTGCTCTACTGTCTGTTCTCTCAGTTGAATTCTCCTAGCTTTATATCTATCTAGCTCTCTCTTGTTTTCTATATCTCTAATTTCATCTATCGTTCTACCTTCTGCTATCTCTTTATCTATTTGTCTCTCTCTCTTTCCTTCTTCATCTGGTTATCTTCATCTTTTCAGCATTGTTCGTCTTTTTCTCTGCCTTTTCATATCTGTCTTTCATATCGCTCATCTGCTTTTCTCTTGTTACCCCTTTCACATATCCTGTATGTCTCTTTAGCTCTCACTCTTTTTCTCCTTCTGTCTTTCACTTTCCCATCCTACAGTTTCTCTATTCCTTTCTTTTACAGCAATGGATCTTTATTTGTCTTTCTATCCCTTCGCCTCTTTCTTTCGTCTTTGTCCCTCTCTCTTTCTCTGCATCTCCAACTTTCTTACTTTGCGCTTTCATCTACACTTTTTATTCACTCCCTTTAGTTATAGTAAATTCTTTTCTCGCTTTTTCTACATATTTCCCATATATTTCATTCTTCTTTTCGCTATTCCTTTTCTACACAAAAAAATTTGAAGCTCCTCTCGTTTCACAAATTTATGCGCCAACTAATTTTTGCCCGAGCAGCGCATAAAAATAGCTCACAGTAATGGGGCTCTGGCTTTGGCTGTAGCCTTAGCTGTGGCCTGCGACTGTGGCCAGAGCATGCTAAGCATGCCCCACTCTCGAGTGGGGCTCAGAGTTTCGAGCTTAGCTGGTCTCCGGCAAGCCTGGGCCAAGTGTAGAAGCGAGTCAAGCGAGTGCCTAAAGGATAACGCATTACAACGCTTGCCACCACTTTAAGCTGCTTTAAATATTCGCATATACAAACAGCAGCTGTTGCAGAGATAGGGGCGGGGATAGGGGCGGTGGCGGAGGCAGGAGGCAGAGGGCGAGCGATGAACCCGTTACCTTTACCAGACTCCTGTATCAACATCTTTATATCAATTTTGGCAAAAGCGGAAAACCATTTTTATCATAAACCATGGGAATGTGTACGTGTGTGTGTGTGTGTGTGTGAGGATGTGTGTGTATTTTTATTGAACTTATTACTTACGCATGTTTAGTGGCCAAGCGTAAGCGTGTGTGAGTGTCTAAGTGAGCGTGTGTGTGTGTGCTCACAGGCACGCGACTTGGCACCAATACAAATGAACTATAATTTTTGAAGGTTCTGTGATGGATGGGCGCCTCCTGGTTGCCTCAGTTGCCTCAGTTGCCTCAGTTGCCTGCGCGTTGATTCGTTTGTTGCTGGTTACATCGACACATTTCGGAGGCTGCTGCTGCAACTCCTTCGTTATTTTTTTCTCACTTATAAAAACAAGCTTTGATTTGCTTTCAGCTTCATTCACTGCACACTGCACACTGCACACTACACACTTTACACACACACTCAGGGACTAATTGCAGTTGCTGCCTTTCCCTTTATCCTGCAGCTTTGGAACACGCGCGAGATGAATTGAATGGCGCTTGGACTGAGTGCTATTTAGGCTGCGTAAGTCGCATGTACAGCACAAAAGGCGCGCTCTTCACTTCGCTTTGCTTGCTTGGCAAACGTTCCGTTTTGCCGTCGCGTCGCTGCGTCGCTGCGTCCGGCAACGTGGAGAGTTTTTGCGCAACTGAATTCTCGCTGAGAGCTTTTTGTCGCTCGCACTAGGTCGGAAAGCTCACGAAATTTTCGTGTGTGTTTTTGCGCTCAGCGCAGCGACAATTGAGTGTAGTCGTCGTAGTAGTAGTAGGCCTTGTTGAGTTGTTATTTGTGTTTTCGTTTCGTTTTTTTTTTTTTGGGTGTCTTTTGTGGGCGGCTCCTGTAAACAGGATAATAAATTGGCGGCTCAATAGAATGAGACAAAGCTCACACACTTGACTAGCCAAATAAATAGCCCTGCTGTGTGTGTGTGTGCATATTATTGAATGAGACAAATGGCAATGTATCTCAATTTCAATTTAGTATGTAGCTGTTGTCATTCTATTTGTACCAACACCTGTCTAACCTGTGCTTAAATGTGCGTACTCTTTCAAGCAGCCACTCGAGCTTTGTCGCGGCGGCACTGCTATGTGCATTCCACTCAGCCCAAGGGCTCTGCTCTGCTGCTCTACCTCTCTACTGCTGCTGCTCTACTGCTCTCCTACTCTAACCGCGCTCTAATTCCCGCCGAGTGTAAATGTACCCAACTTCAAGCGACACAAAGTTTACAGTTATATCCTTCCAGCAAGCACTGCTTAAAATTGCTGCCATTGGACTCTCTTTTGTGCTGCTCTCTGTGCTGAGCGCTAAGCGCTGAGCGCAGCTCGTGCTCTTCGTTGCGCTCTGCTCTGCCGATAAGGGCAATCGGCAATTGCCGATCGTTTAGCTGGGCTCCCGGTTGCTTGATGCTTGTTTAGCGCTGCCTTGGTCAGTCACACGGGAGTTGTGCAGCCGTTCGTTAGTTCCATTCGCCAGTCGAGTGCTTCAGTGCCTTTTGCAAAATCATCTATACAAATTTTTGTTAAGAAAATAATCTTAGTATAACGTCTGGCACGCATGTTTTAAAGAAGAGCAGCAGAAAAGAAGGAAAAGCCAACAAATTAGCTGGAAAGAAGTGAAAAGCAGCAACAAGTGCAAAAAGCAAAAGAAAGACCGGCAAGTCCATGCTGTAATCGGCAGTGCGCTTTGTTAGACAGTTTCTTGTGCGCCATTTAATCTGCGGCAACCGTTATCTCAGTGTGTGTAGGTGGGTGAGAGGAGTGCAGTAGAAGACAACTCTGATGATGGAGTTTAAACTCTCTATCCCACTCTCTTTTTATCTGTCTCTCCATCTCTTTCAACGTCGCAGTTAGTTTTTGCACTTTTCGCAATTTCTACTTTCGCTCTGACTGCACTGTTGCTTTACATTCCCATGCAGCTATCTCTTTCTCGCTTTGCTATCTTAATGCCTAGATCTATGTGTGCTTGACTATGTATATATATATATATATATATGTGTGTGAGTGTGAGAGACTTTGTATGTGTGTGCGTGTGCAGTCGTTGCTTTTGCATACAGTTTTCGATACACTTTGATCCCGCCAATACATTTTGATAATTTTATTATATTTGTTATTTAATTTGTTCGTTTTTCGTTAATTTTTTCTCGCACTTTTTTTTCGTATTGTGCGATGCAATAAGCGCTATAAATATCAAATTAAACGCCATGCATATGTAAATGTTTATAATAAATATTTGTGTTTGGAAATGATTTAGGCTCGAAATGCGCCAGAAATTATAACATTGGGAATGCGAGCGAAATTTCACAGATTAGAAATGATTCTGAAACAAATTATGAACTATTAATATTTACCTATAATTCACACTAATTAACAGATTAGCTTAGCTATGAGTAGGCTTTACCCTACACACATGTAGACTTTGTTAAAGGGTATACTCTTTTGATCGTCAAGTGTGGCGCATTTCGGAAAGTATATCTCTAGTAGAACTATATAATTGTGTTCCTATATTTAGTATTCAATAGCACTAACTTTTTCAAGGACACAGTTTTATGTGGGAGAGATTTTACCTTCGTTATGTTTACTATATATTTCTAAAGTGTCATATATACATATATTTAGAACATATATTAACTATATATTAAGAGTATTCTATAATCACAATTCACTTATCGCCAAGCTGAAGCCAACTATTCAGAGCATTCCCGGCTTTAGAACAAAGTTCAATTTTGTATACACATACATATAAGTCTAAATATATATATATATTACTTAATTTGTTTTGATTTTTTTTTGTTAGTCACTGAGCCGGAAAGCTGAAGATTTCTATAGCTATTGATAGCTCCCATTAGTTTTGCTAGACAGCCAACAAATACAAAATAAAAGCAATAAATTTCTTTACTTTTTTTTTCATTTTTTGCATTTAAGTGTATGAAAAGTGCGATGCGACACGATGCTGCTGGCTGATAATGCGAATATGAATATGAATATGAATATTCAATATACAGCGCATTGGCCATGAGCCGAGAGACGCGATGTCAGACGGTGTCAGTAATACCTATGTACCTATTTACTTATAGAGGTAGTACAGGTCGCTTTTGGGGTTGTCAGCATCCAATCACGCCGCAAATGCTGTCACAGCTCAAATTGAATCACTTAGGATTAGCAGCACAAATATGTAGTTATAGTATTGATGTATAGCAAATAATATATGTATATATGATAGAGTCTATATGAACATATATGTATAATAATGAGAGTTAAAATGTCTTTGGAGAAATATAAGCAAATACATTCAAATATATCCATAGGTCAGACTTATACAGTCTCCTTTACGAACTATCGTTATTAACGAGCCGTCGATATTGATAGTTACATGATATGAACGAACTTCTGATATGGTAGAATCTATTACCGTTAACAGATGATACAGATGATCGCATTATAAAATGCAAATATTTTTCTGTACTACCTGCTTAAAGCGTACTTGTATATTTTCAAACAGTGTAAAGACTATCACAATGTATAGAAGTATTTTTAAAGAATATTGAATATTTATCAAAAAATATCATTTAAATTGAAATTAAATTTAAAATAAATTATATTAAAATGATACCAAATTTTTTTAAAATTTGATATTAAATAAATATTTATGATTTTATTACGATATTTTTTACTGATTTTTAATGAGTTTGCAATATTTCTATGGACGCTATAACACACAGCTAAGTGACTATGATAAGATTTTCTTTTTATATCATGGTCAAGAAAATTTCAAAAATTTACACGAAAAGTTTTTGGTATTTGATAAAAGAGAAAAGATATAGAGCAATTCGATTATTTTTAGGCAAAGTTGGTGTGGCTAGATCTATGTCTGTAAATATATATTTATATGCTGTTCTAGAAGGGAAGACTTCAAAACTTATTCATTTGCTTGAGCTTACAATATCTGTGAGTGGTCTATTGATACTGATCATTGAACATGAATTAAAAGCCCCCCCGCGATAGTCTTTAATACATATACTTAATATATTTATAATATATAATTATACAAAATATGTCGTTAATCATAGCAGAGCAAAAGCAGCATCCGCAGCATGTCACAGGAGACAACGATGGGGGCTAAAGATCAGCATACGCAGCACGATGCGATCGGTGATGATGAAGTCAGCGAACTGCAGCGACCGCCCAGCTTCTATCAGAAGGTGCGTGAGCAGGTGGAACGATTTGCCAGCACTCGACTGGGTCAGTTCGTTATTGAGAGGGCCGATCGTGGCTTAAAGCTGATCGAGGATACAACCAAATGGAGTCTGCCGCAAGGTAAGAAACAAACAACAAAACAGTCAGCCAAGAGATAAACTACATTTAAATTAATCTACTATCTCCCTCTAGATAAAAACTCTAGCTCTGCTGTGCTGGAACGTCCTTTGCCCTGGGCTCCATTTTTGCTGCTGATCATTGTACTGCGCCTGGTGCGCATCTGGCTGTCACTGGGTGCCTTGATGATAGGCAATGGACCCGTCTCGCCAACGGATATGATTTACTTTATACAAACGCGCCGTCGCAAGCTGCGCGCCATTCGCGTCCATGGCCTGAGGACCATGCGCAACAGGCAGCAGGAGTCCTCGAGCAGAGCGAACAGCAGCAGCTATGCTGACAAGCTCAGCCAGTGGGTTTCGCGTGCCATCTGTCGACCAGGTGTGCAGCGCACCAATAGCGGCAGACTCTTCAATACGCATGCCATGGCAACGAACAAACAACAGGTGAGAACAGGTGCAACTCACTGCAGTGTAGAGCTAATCAAATCAAATTCACTTCAATTCAGAGTAACCAGAAGAGTGAAAGCGTCGCTAAGCGTCCACGTGATGACGACTTGAATACCGATCATAATTTAACTATTGATGAAATGCTCTCCAAATATGCCAATGAGAACTCCGAGGATGATTCGGATTTCGTGCCGAATGCCGAGGATGAGAACACGACCAGCGGCACGAGCAGCGAGAGCGAAAGTGAATCCAACAGCAGTGAGCAGATTAGCAGCAACGAGGAGCAAGAGCAGGCAGAGCAGGTAGATCAGATCATGATACATAATAGAGCTAGAAGTAACTCTCTCTCTATCTCCCTCCCTCTCCCCAGCACAAGGAGAACATCAAACCCAATAAAACCACTGCAAATCATGTGCAGAAGCCGAAGGAACCACAGGTCACACTCAATGGCAAAGGCAGCAGCAGCAGCAACGGCAATGGCAATGAAAGGGAACCGATGGAAGTTGGTAATGGATATTGAACTTCCTCTCTAACTCTCTGTTGTTTATTAGAAACACTCACACACACACACATACACACGCATACACGCACACCCTCTCACCTGCACACACACACGCACACACAGTCAACAAACAGACCCCCTTCAGCACATATAGACACAACTAAGTCTAAGCCCTAGTTTAATTGCAAGTATCGATTAACGCTTTAAGTCTAAGATTTTTTTTGAAGTTTTCTTTTTGATAGTTGAAACGATAAACTGAAATACAGAATAATATTAATTGTGCCCCGAAACCAGTTCTTCATTTGCCTAACCCAAAACCCTGCCCTGACCAACCCTATCTTTCTACTCACTCATTTAGCTGCCCTGAAGCAGGAGGAGCAATGGAAGTCCTCGCCCGGACACTTGAGCGCCGCCTTGCTGAACACGCGACTGTACAATAATACAGCAGCTGCAGGTAATTTCTAGCATCCCCAATCTTGGATTTTGGGTTAACATTTTAAACTTTAGTATTTTGCTTTTGTTTTTGTTATTCTGTGCATGTGTTCAAACACAATAGCCAACATTGAAACCACGAGCAGCAACAGCTCCCACACTGATACTGAACCCAATGAACCTGATCCTGTGCCCGATCCCATTAGCATCAACTCCAGTTCCAACTCCAACTCGAACTCGAGCTCCAATTCCAACTCCAACTCCAACTCCAACACGAACTCCGATACGGAAAGCAGCAGCACAAGTACTGTGTGCCCCCAGCAGCAACAAGACATCGATACCTCCCACTTAGCTAATCCTCATGTAGCTGATCTTCCCACTGAGATTACAGCTCAGCCCACTGTAGAGACTCCAGCCACAAAGATCCCAACGCCTCTCAACCCAACGCCTCCATCCACTGCAGAGATCTTGAAACCTGCCAGTCCAGCTCAATCCACTAAGATCCCAACGCTCGTCATGCCAGATTATCCGACCTTGTTGCCTGCCCATCTAGATCAATCCGCTGAGAGTCTAGATCAGTCCACCATTGAGACCCTAACGCCTGCCACCTCCTCTGAAGATATTTTCTATAGTCCGATTGGTTTGTTTACTTAGCCACCTCCAATTCATGGTGTAATATATATATATATTGGCTATTTCACAGGTTCGCCCGACACCTTCAATGCCGACTTTGTCAACCAGTCTGTGTTGCGTAATGTCATCATTAATGCGGTGCCCAGTAAGTAATACCTCCCCATACTCTTTAAGTATTCAATTACTCCAAATTGTCTCTTTCACATCCAGCTCATTCGACGCCCAACTCTGAGCTGGACGAAATTCATTCAGCTGGCTCTGATGTGGAGGAGGCAACCAGGCAGTGCATTGCTCTAGCCCATTCCCAGGAACAACAGGACACGCCGCCCACAACCAAGCACAACCCACTCAAGCAACCGCAGCAACAGCAGCAGCAGCAGCAGCAGCAACGGCAATACAATCATCCTCATCAGCGTTATCGCGGACGCAATCGACGCTAAGCGAATATAGCTCCATACAGCTCCATATAGCCTAGCCTATACCTCAATATCCTCTACCCTAAATCCTTGTTCTTAAATAGTTTCTTTACTTACTTCCCATATTGTTAGCCTTATACAGAAAAGTAAATATCAAGAACTTACCACAGCATTGTCATCAATTCTCTACCCAGAATGCGGCTCGAACTTGAAGCGTATGTCCCCATGGGGCGAGAGTATTATTGAGCTCTCGTACTGCAGCGGGGTCTCGGACAGCCAGCTGACCTTGTAGCGCCGTAGCAGGCGAGCCAGCAGCGTCTCAATTTCCAGCTCAGCGATGCGTTTGCCTATGCATGTGCGTGGTCCAAAGCCAAAGGGTAGATAAACGAAAGGATTCCGATTTCGTGCCTCAGGGCACGCCTTGGCCTCCACATCCACATCCGATTTGAGCCAACGCTCGGGCACAAATTGTGCACTGCTCGCAAAGTATTCATCACTATTGGAGAGCTCCAGTACGCCCATGAGAATGCCCGTGCCGCGTGGCACCCGATAGCCGGATAGCACCAGATCCCTGGTGGTGATGCGAAAGTTACCCGGCGTTATGGACGTAATCCGCAGACCCTCCTTAATGCAAGCACGTAAATAAGGCATATTCTTGGTATTCTCCAAGGTCAAAGCATCATCGCAGTTGGGCAAAGTCCGCTGCAGTTCGCGATGCAGCTGTGCTTGCTTCTCGGGATTACAAGCGAGATGATATAGAACGGTGACAAAGGCTGAAGAGGTCTGTAATTGGAGTAGTGTTACAAGGGATATCTAATTAGGATAGTCTATTAAATTCGCACCGTATCTATGCCAGCCATTAGCATATCCATGGCCATGACCACAGCCACCTGCTTATTGAGAGCCAACAGCTGCTCTAGGACGCATTTATTATCCGGTTGCTGTTCGTGCTTAAATCGCTCGATAGCCGCTTCTATATAGCTAGTCGTAATCTCAGTGATATGATCATAGGTCTTCAGAAATTTCTTGAACTCTGGCGTCTTGTAATACGGCCAAATCGATGGTTGTAAATCGAACTTGAAGCTATAGTTGAAGAAGTCCGTCATATGTTGTGCTAAGCGTGCGGCATTTGGATCTGGTTGATCGGTCAGTAATCCCATGCGTGTATTTAGAGCCACAAAACTGATCGCTTCAAAGGCCCAATTCTTCAGCTGCTCATGAAAGTCAGCGTTCAGTGCGTGCGTTGCGGGATTACGTAGGGTTTCCAATCTAAAATATCAATAAAAATATCTTAATCAGTTCGGTGTGATCTGCCAAACCTTACGCACGTACGAGCGCATCACGAAAGTGACATTTTTATCTCTCACACTCGACTTAAAACAAAAACAAAATAAAGAGAACAATTAGTCTGGCTGGCGTCGCTATGTCGCCAACACAGCGCAGAAAAGCTCCAAAAACAGACACTGGTCAACGGCAGAGCAACAACAACTATTATCAACCGTTACAAGCGTTAGATGACCAAACTGATAAAGACAATAGTGAAGAAGTAATCGCCAACAAAACCAAAACCAACGTTCCTCCTATTACGGTGCTTAAAATTAGCACTGAACAACTGCATGGTATTTGCAAATCGCTAAATGTCATAAACTACTCAATCAGAAAAATTTCTATCGGAGTCAAACTACACTGCGATGAAGAGGTGGACTTTGCCAATGTCTGCACCCACCTGCAAAGCTCTAATCATGAGTTTTTCTCCTTTGCCAAAAAACATAATAAACCATATAAAGCGGTACTTACGGGCCTGGATGACACCCCGGCTGATGAGGTTAGAAGCAAGCTTATCCAAATGGGACTTCAATGTACAGATGTCAAGTTAATCCAAAGGAAACGACCCAACAACAGTAATTTCTCGCTGTATGTAGTTTACTTTATTAACAAATCAACCAGTCTAAACGAGCTGAAGAAAAACTACTCTGTCATTGACCATATCAGAGTCAAATGGGACTACCAAAGACGCAGGCCAAATACCGTTACTCAGTGCTACAACTGTCAGATGTTTGGACACGGATCGTCCTACTGTAGTGTAAAACCATACTGTATGAACTGCGCAGGAAACCACAAAACTAATGAGTGTCCAGATAATTTAACCGTTAAGTGTGCAAATTGTCATGGTTCTCATAAGGCCAATTCAGTGGAGTGTCCAGGCAGAATAAACTATGTTAAGGCAAGGGAAAAAGGCATCAGCAAAGCACGGGTAGTCAGAAAGCCATTACAGGCACCACAGATAAACTGCGTCAAAACTTTTCCAAATCTTTATGGGCAGACATCTGAACCATTAAACACAACCTGGGCCAGACAACCAGAGTTATGTAGTACTGATCTCTTTTCGCTAGACGAGTTAAAAAGTCTTACGTTCGAGCTCATTAGCAATCTCAGAAACTGTAAATCCAAGACTGACCAGTTCGAGGTAATAACCTCACTTGCCTTTAAATTTCTGTCTTAATGGTAGACAAAGTAAAGATCATTGCGTGGAATGCCAGGGGTATTCAAAACAAAAAAGAAGAATTTTGTCACTTCCTGTTCGACAACGATATTGACATCTGCCTGGTATCTGAAACCTGGTTAAAAAATGGAACCTTCCTTAAGATACGTAATTATAGCTGTTACAGAAACGACCGTACAACTAACAGAGGGGGAGGGGTAGCAATCTTTATTAAAAGAAATATTCGCCACTCTTTGCTACCTCTCCCAAATACTAAAATTATTGAAACAATTGGCATAAAAATCTTCATTAGTGATGGCACAGAGACGTCCATTTTTGCATGTTATTTTCCAGGGGGCCGCGAAAATCCCTCTAATAAACAGCTTTTTCAGGCCGATTTACATAAGTTGTGTAGTGCAAATGGAACTTTCATTCTGGGAGGTGATTTTAATTGCAGACATCAGTCATGGGGATGCTCTAGAGCGAACTCGTGGGGTAACATACTAAAATCCAAGGTAGACTGCAGGAACTTTTATCTAATGCATCCCCCTGAACATACATATTACCCCGCAGGAAGTCATGGGCGACCCTCAACTTTAGATATTTTTCTTACAAATCGTCCCGTTTATTTAGCTAGCCCACGAGTGTTACACACACTAAATTCTGATCACCTCCCAGTGCTTCTTGAGGTCTCAGTCAACTCTGCCATTACCGAAAATTGCTTGTACTTCGATATAAAAAGAGCAAACTGGGTAAGATTCGCTCGTTTCGTCGAAAATTCGCTTCCCCACCTATGTTCAAACTCAATATGCCGCACAGAAGATGTTGATGATATGGTTAAAGTTTTTAGTGAAGTTATTCGTGAAGCCAAAAATGTTAGCATCCCGAAGAAACAAGTGAAATTTTCTCCAAAACCACTGCCACAAAACATTCTTAGCCTTATTAAAAGTAGAAACATACGACGGCGCACATGGCTTAGGTATCGACACCAGTCCGATCTCATCCTCTTCAAATGGTTAAATAGGCTAACCACCAAGGCGATGCTAGAATTTAGAAATAAATCCTGGAATATCACACTTGCAGCCCTTGATAAAGGTTCTTCCCCTTTTTGGAAACTCTCCAAAATTATTAGAAAGAAACACCTGAACATTCCAACATTAGTCAATAACAACATCAGCTACTTGACAGACGATGAAAAGGCTGAGGCGTTAGCTCAATCCTTTAGACTAAACCATACCATATCTGCTGGGCTCGGTGACCCGGTAACTAAAGCCGCCGTCGATGCCTCAATTCTCTCAGTTGCGCAGTTGTCTATAGGGCCGCTAAATGACTACGTTGTTAGCTCCAGCGTCATAAAAAACATTCTAAATAGGCTTAAAAAGAAAAAATCTCCAGGGATCGATAAAATTGACAATCTATGCTTAAGAAACCTACCTACGAAGGGAATAAGGTTCATTACGTGCATAGTCAATAAATGCCTAGAGCTATGTTATTTTCCCTCTGTCTGGAAATGTGCCAAAGTCGTTCCTATTTTAAAACAAAATAAGCCTGTCGAGTTGCTCTCTTCCTATAGGCCTATTAGTCTTTTGTCGGCAGTCAGCAAAATCCTAGAGAAAGTTATCAAAGATAAATTAACTCATTTTATTGAAACTAATAATATCCTTCCAAGTCATCAGTTTGGTTTTAGAAGCGAACACAATACTGCTCACCCTCTTTGTAGAATAAAAAAAATTATAAAAGATAACTTCTCTAGTTCTATGTCAACGGGAATGGTACTGCTAGATATCAAAGCCGCATTTGACTCAGTGTGGCATGATGGCCTAATTCACAAAATGTTACGTTTTAATTTTCCCCCTGCGGCCATAAAGATAGTTCAAAGTTATCTAGAAAACAGATCCTACGTCGTACATTTAGGAAATGCTTCATCCACATCAGTCAATATTCCAGCAGGCTGCCCCCAAGGCTCATGCCTATCGCCTATACTATATAATATATATACCTCTGATCTCCCAATATCACACCAATGCTCCACCTCGGTTTTTGCGGATGACACAGCAATTCTTTGTGGGGGAACTCTTTATGCAGACATAGCCAGAAACCTCCAAGAAGCATTTGACTCGTTAGATACATATTTCTCCCAATGGAAAATCTCAGTCTGCCCAGAAAAGACCAAGGCAATATTTTTCACAAAAAAACGAAAGGACATCTACGTGCCAACAACAGATATCAGACTGGGCTCGGAATATATAAAATGGGAGCCAAATGTCAAGTACTTGGGTATTACACTGGACAAAAGACTTACTTTCAAGGACCATATATCTAATACAAACAAAAAACTCAAACATATAGTCCGTACGCTCTATCCGTTTATAAACAGAAACTCGAGACTAAATATAGAAAACAAAATGTTTTTGTTTAGGTCAATTTTCCAAGCAGTAACTTTCTACGGTGCACCAGTCTGGTCAGATATAGCCAAATGTCACATAAGCCACTTGCAAATCACGCAAAATAAAGTCTTGAAGCTTATCCTAAACCTTCCGTGGCATCATTCCACGTCTGATCTACACTCTCGAGCCAATGTTGAATTGGTAGATATCAGATTATCGCGACTATCCCAAAATTTTATAACCAAGTGTCACGAATCATCTTATTCACATATAAAAGACCTGGCATAGCCATGTAGTTTTAGTTATTATTTAGTTTTTAATTTAGTTTGTAATAAATATTCTTGAGGTTTTTCTATTTCTTTGTTTTTTCCCCCCAAATAATGATGTTATCCTATATGCCATATGTTATATTTGTTAATAAATATCTAAGAAGAAAAGGCCTAGTTCTAAGCCTAAACTCTTAATTATTGTAAGATACTATTCACAAAAAAAAATCTGTAGTTATAACAAAGAGTGAAATAAATTGAAATTGAAATTGAAATTGAAAATATCTTAATGAATATCAAGCAAGATCTGGAATTAGTTTACCCACTTGTCTATGAACTCCTTAGAAATTTGATCGATTTGCGGCAGATTCTGCCTGACATTTTGCACCTTCATCAGCACTGGATTCACCTTATTTCGTATATCTGCCCAGGATTTGCCTTGTCTATGTGCGAAAGGGAAAATTTATGAATATGGAATAAAATTTCTATATTTTCTATAATACTTACTCTGATACTAATCCACCAATGCCGCCAAAAACATCTGGTCGAATCACTTTGCGATAATAGGTAAAAGATTCTAGACCTATGCGTATAGGCCACATACCTTCATTTCTGTAGGTCACCTCAAAGTCTTTGGCATTGTAGGTGAACACAACGTCAGTTTTGCCCATCAGACCGGGCAAACGATATATATCGCCATACCACTCACGCATGCGACGATTCATTTGGACCAGATTCGTGTTTTGCAATTTACCTAAATTAAACATATGAATATCAAGTTTTATTTAAATATTTCATATAATTACTCTTACCGCCTGGCAGAAAGTAGGATAGTAGACGCAAAGCACTCGGTCCCGGTATTTCTGAATAGTCTTTCGCCTTCATCCATTCCTCGTCGCTGCGCGTTGGCGTTGTTTCCAACAGTTCCTCCCAATGGTTCTGTATTGCAGTAAATTTCCAAGAGGGTCTCATTGTTTGTTGTCAAACTTTATTCTAGCGCTCTCTTTCACTCACGCTCTCTCACATACACGCTCTCTTCGACTCAAATTATCTTTGGCGCTCAGCTGTAACTCACCTGCTGCTGTTGCTGCTGCTGTTGCTGACGCGCAGTATCCACACAGAAGAGCCGCTCCTTGATCAGCTGATAGTCGAGCTGTTGTCTAGGCAGTCTAGACTTCCACATTTTTAATGCACTTAAAAAACAAGTCTAAACTACTTTATAATTGCTTCTATTAAGGTAATCAAAAACAAAAGTGTAAATTCTCAAATTGCGCAAAACTATTATCAACAAACCGCACTCGAGCGTAGGCGAGCTAAAACTAAATAGTTTACGAAGCTTTTTGACTAGTTTAATTTGCTTGCCAATTTTACTCGCTCTGACGCGAGCTTTTCGCCGCAAAAATCTTGGTTCTGGTTCTTGTATTGACTAAGTAGTTGCCGTAGCAATTTAACACTTGGTCGGCCCATTCAAATGGTATAGAAATAAAAATACAAAATGTACTCGCATATACTTCACATTAAAATTCGTGTACTAAATTTAACACTTAGTCAGGCTATATGCGCGATAGTTTTATATAAAATAGCAAAAGATTTCGCAATAGACCTGGTTTGTGTACTGACTATACTACTGTACTAAAATAACCTCACTATTAATCATACACTTTGTCTTGGAACTGGTTTTTGTATTGGCTGATGTATTAACCTTCGGCCAGGCTGCCTGTGCTAAATTTCGTATACGAAGTTACTTTTTCGAATCTGTGTTCGTGGTTTGGGTATCAGCTAACGCATTTAGCCTGTGCCAGGCAGCTTGTGCTAAAATGCGCACATTGTAGAGCATACGCAATGTCTTGGAGATGGATTGTGTTTTGACTAATTCCTTAAACCCTTGCCAACCAACCTTTGCTAAAATGCACATAGAATTCACGCTTCGTTTTAAACTGGTTTGTATATTAGCTAATACCTTAACCCTTGGCCTGGCAGCGTATGCGAAAACGCCCAATCACATAACAACTTCGGGATTTTTTTAATACATTTATTCATTGCATGCGTAAAATTGATTTTGTTTTATTTATTTATTTTTTTTTAATTTTAAAATGTTGATTTCTGTTTAAGTTGTCACACAATTTGAATAATATCTTTTGTTTATTGAATGATCGTTTGCGGTTTGCTGATATGTTTCGTATCGTAACGTATGTTTTTTTATGTCATGTACATTGAAAATTTGAATAAGAGTCAAGAGAGTTGAAAGTTTAAGAAATATACATAGTTGTTTTTTTTATCTTTTGTTTTAAGGTACATTATAGATTAGCTTTGTTTTTGTTTTTCTTTTTATGTAAATACACATACATGTTTAAGTTTTTTAAGTAGACAATAATACATCAATATATATAGGTATATATATATGGTAGATATATATCAACGTCGATTGGAGGCTTTAGAGTTGAGTTAAACATTTGATATGTATGTACTATGGTATTTAATTGGCATAGTTCAAAGGATAAAGGTTAACTACATATACATCAACTATATATGTTGTTTATATATTTATATATACTAAATTCAGCACACAAAAACAAATTTCGGTATTTTTACTGGTATTTTGCTTTAGTTTCTCATTCATTTTTTTCTGTTGTATAAAAATATAACAAATTATAAACGTTGTTCGTTGTTCGCTGCTACCTATATGTATATATGGTTGATTGGTATTTGTTGTTGGTAAGTTTTGGTATTATTTGAAACGTAAGTAATTGAGAAAACATTCTGCGGAGGACCTTCAGTCTTGTTCTTTTTGTTATATATTTGTTTATCTTTTCTGACTTGATATTGCTTACTTGATTTCATTGGAAATTATTTGTGTTTTTTTCATAAAATAGATTTAGTATTATTTAAGGTGTTTTCAACTCACCTGAATCGTGTGTATTTGTGTGTCTGTGCTTGGATTGTTTTGAACAATTCTAGAAGTCTATAGAATGTGTCTGTGTGTGTGTCTGTCTCAGTGTGTGCTTGGCTGAGTTCTCTGTGCTGAAGATCCCTTAAAAACTAGCACTTAAATGTATTCAAAACTAACTAAAAATAGAATTAACTTAAAAATTAAACCGTTACGTTGGGTCATTATAGTAGATGATTATTATTAAGTTATAATACAAACACACCCATATATGTATATGTATGCATATGTATATGTATGGATAGTATTTGGTTTAGCTTAATTTAAATTGCTCACATTGAGTTGATATGCATTAAGTATTTTTTTGGTATTTTTCACAATTAGTTTCGAAAGTACACGAAATGTATGTATATGATATATTGAGATATATCTTAACTGTTTGCAGTATGTTATTTTAACTAGTATTTTTTAAAAATATATATATATTTTAGTCTAAATAATTACAAATAAACTTTCGCTAAAAAAATTTGGTTTTAAAAAATCTTAAAATTTTATTACATTGGTGCATAATATATATATGTATGTATATATATTTTTTCAGGCAGTGCATTTAACTAGTTAAATTTGTCTAAGGACTTGGTATTTATTTATGTGGGTATTTATTTATTTATTTTCTTTAAAGCTAAATAACTAGTTGACAAATTTGACTCAAATGGAATTTGCTGCTAAATAAAATACATAACAATTAACAAATCGAATACAAACTTAAGCATCTAATTGATATAATATTAGTTAATTTACTATATAATTATATTATATATATAAATATTTTGTATATATATATAATGTCTTATTTTGTAGAATTTTTAGCATTTCGCTGATATGTTTTGAGTTCATGGTTGATTTTTCATCTCTTTTTGATATGTTACGTTTGACTAATTTGATATATATGTATATATATACGATATATATGGATATACTTAAGGTTGAGTAGCTCCGATATGTTTGCGATTTAGCTATGTATAATTTATATATTAAATTAGTTTTTCTTTTTCTTTTCTGCACACTTTTCATTCAGCCGACAGTTTTTTTCTTTTTTAAATAAATTTTTTAGGTTTTTTTGAATTGAATTTCAAATTAATTTGCATTTTGTTTAACGCTTATTTACTATAAAATCACATTTAGTTGCTTAAATAAATTTATCCACACACACATACACTCTCTCTCTTTCACGCTCACACATGCATACGCTTCAGCTCTCTATAGCTTTCTCTCTCTATCTCTCTCTCTCTTTCTCTTTCTGTCTCGCCTTTAGACAGCTACCATACATCATGTAGATATTGCTTTTATATATTATTTTTTTCCATTTTCCAATGCATTTTCATGCTTTGCTGCGTCTCATTCCCTCTCTTTCTCACTCACACTCTCTGCCTGTCTCTCTCCCTCTCCCTCTCTCTGTTTTCTGTTTGTGCTGCTGAAAATCTGCGTTTGCTGCTTCTTTTTTTTCGTATAAAGCATTTTCGTGGGCGCCAAAGTTCGCATAATTGAACTGTCAGCCTGGTTGGCATACAGCCAGACAGAGAGGCAGAGGCAGAGAGGAAGTGGGAGCGAGAGAGAGAGAGAGAGGGAAGGATGCCGCCCTGCTGCGTATCCCAGCTACTGCACGCAGTATATATGTATTACTTTTTTTTTTTTGGGTTTATAATTAAAGTGCAGTCAGGAAAATGTTGTTTGGTGTTTCCCATTTCAATTTCCATTTTCCATTTCCCATTCCATTTCGTTTCAGTCCATGTTTCTCGCTAATCAGTTACTCCTCGGGCCAGCCAAGATCCTCGCCAACCAGCTCATAGAAACGCTGATTGTATTCGGCAAAGAATTTGCGTAGACGCGACACCACCACCGGATTGACATGCGGATGCTTGCGTCCTTTGGTCTCGCGCAAGCAACGATCGCCATTATCGTAGCGCAGGCAATAGAAACCTTTAGTCTCATTAAAATAGAAATGTTCGCTGCGCACGCGATGCTCAATGCCTGCAAGGATCATAGCAAGTATATATGCTGAATAGGCTATATATAGAGATAGTTATAGAACTCACCTAGAAATGCCTCGATGCGCTTGAGCTGAGAGAGCGGATCCTCGATCAAACGATCGCCATTGACCACCAGCAGCTGCTCACGCGGAAAGACCTCCAGCCAGCGATGCAAGTGCACATGATACATGGAGATGCTCAAAGGACGATAGGCTTCATTAACAGTGCCGTTTGGAAATATGGCCAGCTCCTCAAAGGATCTATGGCAAAGAACAAAGTAACCAAAGATCAGTGTGAAGAATATTATTGCTCTCTCCCTCTACTTACTTTGCCGCCAACTGTGCTGCACTGGGCGTGGTTGTGGGCGTGCTCATGGTTGTTACCCCAGCTGGAGCTGAACGTCTTTTAGCTCCAGTTGCTCTCAGCTTGGTTTCTTTGGCGCCTGCCCCACTGCCCAGGGCATTGTCATAGGGGCCATGAGCCGACTGCAGTTTGGCATAGAGCGAAGGCGGTGTTGGCGGCATCTTGGCACCGTAGCCCGAGCCAGGTGCATTGCTCTCGGCCAGCGGCAATATCGCTGTGGCCGCATGACTACGCAACTGGGTGTAGTCAGAGATGGCTCGGGTCACCGGCTCACGCACAATCAAAAGCAATTTGATGCTAGCATTCATGGCACGCACACGTTCCGGCACCTGAAAAATAACAAAGAAAAATATATTTATACTCCAATTGCTGATACTTTAAGCTGAACATTTATATATACTCTATATATATATATATATATTGTATATCGTATATATCGTGCATAATGCCAAGTTATGTTGGCGAGCAGTTAAGCGACTAATGAATTTACAGGCAGCCAACTGCCTCCACTCTGTGCGCCGGGAACAATAAAATTTAAATGGAAAACATGGCCGGAGCATATCGTCGTTGATGCCAAAGCGCTGCCATTGAGGTGCCAAGATATATGCACGAGTATTTTATATATGCAAAATTCATAGGCTAACAAATACCCTGTTGAAAACAACTTTAATCAATGTCAGCAAATTATGAAATTAAACAAAATATGACAATTGATGTTGACTGAGCTTTTACTTTTAATAATAAATAAAAAATAAATAATATAATAATAAAAAGCAATATCAAAATAGTACTAGCGGAGAGAGAGTAGCATGATAGAGAAGTACTACAATTATAGTAGTAAAGTATTAGTAGGAGAAAAAGACAGTATTATCAAAATAGTAGTAGAATAGCTTTAGAGTAGAAGTAATAATAGTAGTAGTAATAGAGTAGTAGTAGAACTGTGGTAAAGTAGTAATAAAGTAATAGTACCAGAGTAGTAGTAGAACAGTACTAGAGTAATAGTAAAGTAATAGTAGTAGAGTAGTAGTAGAACTGTACTAGAGTAGTAGTAAAGTAATAGTACTAGAGTTTTAAAAGTAGAGTAATAGTAGTAGTTGTTGAGTATAAGTGATAGAATAGTACTAGTAGTTGAGCAGAAATAGTAGAATAGTAATAGTTGTTCAGTAGAAGTAGTATTATAGTAGTACTATAGTAATCGACTAGCAGTAGTAGAATAGTAGTAGCACAATAGTAATCGAGTAGTAGTAGAATAGTAGTAGTACAATAGTAGTCAAGTAATAGTAGTATAATATATTCTAGCTGCAATTTAACATTCCGTTCCACCAACTGTCCTATCCAATCTAGCATAGCCCATCAACACATCGCCATGTGTGCACAGGGTATTAATTAAATAGCCAACGAGCCAAGCTAAATAAAGTTAATCAATTTCAATGCAGGGGGGCTTTGTGTGAGGGAGGAGCTGTTGCCCATGAAGTATGCAACAAGTGCAAGCGACTGGCAAACTTTCATCTAGATGAACCAGAAAAACAGACCGCATCGGCCTTTTGTTAAAACTCTGCCAGCACACACAAAAGGAACAAATGGCTATATAAACTATATACATATTTATATAAATAAATATTTGTGTATATGTATGTGAGTGTTTGTATGTATGTATGCAATTTATAAAGCAGCCCGGGTAAATATTAGCGCTTTCATGACTGCATGACTCCAACTCAACTCGCTGACTGCCTACCTGCCCTACCTCTACCCACTCTTTCTCCCTCTCTCACTTTCTCTCTCCCCCTCTCACTCCCTCCCATGCTGTTTGAAAGCGCAAGCACACCGTTGGGATCTGCATTATTTATGGACGCGTGGCTAATTTTATACTGCAAATGCGACGAGCAGCTTTAAATGTGCACAAATTTAAATAAAATACAATTATCTAGAGCGAGAGAAAGAGAGAGAGTGTGTGATAGAAAGAGAGAGCATGCTTATACACCGAGTCATTCTCAAAGGACAGCTAACAGTCAGTTTATATTTCACTTTATCTCCCTCTCTCTCTCTCTTTCTCTCTCTCTCTCTTTCTCTCTCTCTCTCTCTCTGTCTGCCTCTCTTTTGCCCCCAGGAGCGTACGTCAATAAATATTAATCATGACATTAATGAAGATTTAACAAATGGAACGGAATGGAATGGAACATAGAAGGAGATTATATACAAGTGCAGCTGCAAACTGCCAACTGTAAACTGCAAGCCAGCTGCAAATTGAAAGCATAAACTGAATGAATTATTGCATTGCCATGACACCAACCAAATCCCAGTTTCCCAGCAACAGCGACCCAATGCCAACCACCCAAAGAAACCACCCACCCACCGGTTGCCCCGGCCATCAGCTCTACCCCGGCTTCCCAGCTGAAAGCTTCAATTTCACTGACACATGGAACATCCGGCTCGACCAGCAAATTGCATCAGCATCAGCATCAACTGCAGCGGCAGCAGCAGGAGCAGCAGCAGCAGCAGGAGCAAGAGTGGCAGGAACAGGAGTGGCAGGAACAGAGGCACTCTGCGGGCAACAGGCAGCAATAAGAACAAAAAATTCAGTTCCAAGAAAAAAGGTTAAGACTCGTTTGTGTGCAACTATGCGGCAGACAGTTATCCTGTACAGAAAATAAAAATCCTATTACTTTTTTCATACCCTGTACTTATTGAAAATGAAATGAATGCTGGGATAATATAGGGATAAGCTATAAATAGATCTGAACTGATCAAGACTGTGTAGTATAGTTATTCTAGATATATCCGTCCATCCATCAAAGATCAGAGATCGGAGATTGTAAATGGAAAGTTAATAATAGTAGATGTAGATGAAGACGATATAATATAGTAGACATAAGATGGAAGATAGAAGACAGAAAATGGAGGATGGAAGATGGAAGATAGTAGCTAGTAGATGATAGACATAAGATCGAAGCTGGAATGTAGGAGATGGAAGATAAAAGACAATAGACATAATATAAAAGATGGAAGATTGAAGAGAGAAGGTATGCACGATAGAACATGGCAGTAGATTAAAAGTAGTAGATGACAAATTAAAGTAGTAAAGTAGTATTAAAAGTAGCGGATAACAAATGGAAGATGGGAGATAGAAGATATCAGATAGTAGATAGAAGACAGAAATTAAATGGTAGATCAAATATATAAAATAAAATATAGAAGATAGGAGCTTCTTTAAGACTACTGATATACTTAAGCTGATATATTATATGAGGGAAAGCTAAAAACATATTTCATAATTGACAGGAGATATTTAACATGCCCTGTTAGAATTGACACTAATCTTGTCCACTATTCAACTCTCGTGTAGAATAATTAAATATTTACACGCCAAAATTGTTTGTTTGTTAGCAGAAAATTGAGAGCTTAAAAGGTTAACTAACTCTTGACACCCATTTGGCAGCTGTGCAGGGTATTGGAAACAATAATAAAACAGACTGCAGTTCGAAACTACCTGAACCAGCTAGTGGGCGTGTATGGCTATCGCACAGAGGTGCCTCAAAAAGGGGGCGGGGCACGATGTGTGTTAGATGACGCCGTTTGGCAAATGAATTTGCAAACATTTCCGCTGCCAAAATTGGTTGGATACGGACACGGACACGAGAGTGGAATACGGAAATTGGCAAAGAGGCAAGCTGCAGAGAAAGAGACAGAGAGAGCAAGGGAGAGCGAGAAAGGGCAGCTGAACATTGACTGCGTTTCGCTTTAATTTGATAGATGTCAATGCAATCTGTGACTCCCAGCGACTATCTAAATATATATGTATATATATATATACATTTGTATATATGTATATAGGTGAGGCTATATATATATATTTTTTTTGTGTGTACTCTAGTTGGTGCCGTGGCCAGTTAATTAATAATTAGGGTCGGTCATGTGCAGCGGACGGGCCTAATTGCCAATTACGACATCAAAGTGAGTGCAAAAATGTTTCCTCCACTCACCTCGGGTGAGACAAAGTAACTGGGACTCTTCTCGATGGTTATTTGGCCTCGAAACGAATGGGGCATCTTCTTGCGATACCATTCCAAGCCCCGCAGATAGTTTTCATCGCGGTCGAAGAAGTGCACTTCGCCGCCCGCCTTCTGGATGCGCGGATGCAGATAGAGCATCTCGAGTAGGGCTCGAGTGCCGCACTTGCGTACGCCAATTATCAGGGCCTGTAATTGAAGTGCAAAATGCAAATTGCAGCAATTATCGGTGTTCGGGTAATTCGACAGACACTCGAGGGCCATGGTCGGGCCGGACTGGGCTGGGCTGAGCTTACCTGGGGCAGACGTCGACTGGTCTTGGGGAAGTGTACACGACTGGAGGGAAACACCATGGGATGACTCAGCTGATTCGAACTGGCCACAGGCTTCACAAACACGGGCAAATGATTGGCATTCGATGCGGTGTAGGCGGCTGCCGATGCCGATGCTGATGCGGCCAGTGAGAGACGATGCCGTTCGTGCACCGCCTGTGCTGCCTGTATGTTGTAGACGGCGCTGTCGTACAGCACGTGAAACGTGAGAAACAATGAGATTAGCATGACCGTCAGAAAGACAACGGCCAGCTTTGGACGGGAGACGCCAACGACCAGAATGCAGTCCGTGTGCGAGGCATCGGCGCCAACGGGACGCATCGCCGACTTGGGCAACCAGCTGGAAAAAGAGATGAGATTTAAGAAGTTAGAAAGATAATAAAATAGAGATATTGATTGCGTGTTCATATTTAGTATGTAAGTAAGTATTAGCTTGAATTCTTGATGGATTTTGATCAAATTTGAATGAGTGTATACTCAATATTGTTTGAAATAATAATAAAATATTTAAAAGCATAAATACAATACATCTATATTTCTAGCTTTCATGCAGCTCACATTGCACTTGAGAAGCCAAATGTAAAATCTAAGCTTATCGTGAAGTAGAAAAGAAACTTTCGGCCAAAAGGAAGTAAAAGTATATAATTGTTACGGCTAGACAGATAGACAGGCGGACGGAGCGACAGACGGACGGACGGAGAGAGCGATAAATGGGGGGACAGACGGACGGAGTGATGAACTGACGAACGGACAGGCGGACATGCGGACAGACGGAGATAGGGACAAACGAAGGGGCGGACAGACGGAGAGGCGAATGGGAGGACGGATAAACGAAGGGATGACCTGAAGAACGGACGGACAGGCAGAGGAAGGGAAAAACGGAGGGACGGACGAACGGAGGAATGAAAGGGTAAATGGAGGGACGGACGGGCAGAGGGACAGAGGGACGAACGGACGGACAGAGGGACTTACTGACGGGTACAGGGACTTAGAGACGGGTCCAGGGACATACGGACAGAGGGACGAACGGACGGACTGAGGAACATACAGAGGGACGGTTCGAGGTACACGCGAACGGACAAACACCCAAACAGATCTATATCTCACATCTCCCCCTGCCTTTCACCCTTCCACTTTCCATTTCCGTTTTCAATTAGTTCAGGGAATAAAAAACTAACGCCCAATATAAAAGGAAACTATTTTGAAGTGCTATGGCCATGATTCTATTGTTTAAACAGAATAAAAGTTTTTCAGTTTTGTATTCCACTTCAATTTTGGCTCAGCTTTTGTTTGTTCACCTGAAAAATCTATAATATTGATTAGGTTACAGATATTCCCTTAGTTTCAGTAGCGAAATTTATGCGTTCTCACATCCCAACAACAATTGCATTAATATTTAAAATGGTATTCATTTCATGTACACGGGCAAAACAACTGGGAGTTATATTTAGGCTCGATTCACTCGAAAATGATTTCATTTATATAATATTTGAATTTCAATTATTCACAGTTCAGTGAAAATTGGCTGCATAAATCATCAAATAAAGATCAACTCTTTCAGGAAAGTACTTTTACTTGTTTTGCATTGACAATTCGATTAGCTTGAATGTCAAAGGGTTTTGTTTACATTGATTTTCGGTTACTTTTAGTTATTTTTAGTTAGTCGTTATTCCCGGAATTCTTAGCCTGCCGCGAGCTATTCACTTAAATACTCCTTTACCCCCTTCCCAGCAATTTTCAATGACTAAACACAAATTGTAGCGTCGATATGCAATTACAATTGAAATATATATCTGTGTTAATGGATCGGAGCTGTGCCACTAGAAACTAACTGTAAAAGTATAGCCTCGCAGCTCAATTAATCTAATGGACGACACTCGCTTTCAATGGCAAACGCCTTGTCGCTAAGCTAATTAGATACCCGCCTCAACTGCCGCTGAGTAATTAAAGTGCCGGCCCAAGCGACAGACGGACTCCTCTCTGCCCTCCAAAAGTTCTCCTCCTCGTCCTCTTCCTCCTCCTGCGACTCTGAATGCCAATGACTCACTAAGTGCTAACCGAAAAACTGCTTGCAGAAATTAGCAAGAGGTGACATCGGCGCTAGGTGTCTCAACTACCACCTGCCTGTGAGAAACTTCACTCCTAATGCCGTTGCTGCTGCTGCTGCTGCTCCTCCTCCTCCTCGTCCTGCTGCTGCTGCTGCTGTATCAAAAGGCTCGCTTGTCAGCGCTTAGGCGAATTCCATTATAAACGTTTCCGCTTAGACCACAGCAAAAACACGGCTCGCATTATGACTCCACTGCCATACGTCGCGTATACGTAACGTTCGCTATGTTGGTCTAATGGATGACTTCATTTGCAGTAGCAGCAGTAGCAGCAGCAGCAACAGCAGCAGCAGACGGCGCCGCTGGCAGTCAGTCGACGGCTGGCTAAGTGCATTTATATATAGCTAGCTTTAAAGGTAGCTTTGATGTTTGGAGTTGAGCTGGGGAGGGGCAAAGCATGGCAACAGGCAGTTGGCAGCTGCTAGTTGGTAGCTGGTAGCTGGTAGCTGGTGCTCCATCCTGTTGGCCGAGTTTTGCCTGCGACACCTCGTTAAAAGTAACGACACAGCGTGTACTGTGGTGTGATGTGCTGTGGTGCAGCCCACAAGGCGTCACTTCACACATTTCTGAAAACTTCTGTCTACTACAACTCCTCTCTCTCTCTCCCTCTCTGTGTCTCTGTCTCCCTCCCTCTCTGTCTCGTCGCGACGTCTCGCGACTGTGGCATGCTTTAAGTTTCCTCTACGCCTGGCCTCGTTTCGGGTAGGCGTGGCTGGGCTACCCACTTGAGTTGGCATCTGCATAAACGCAACGCTTCCCTTTGACTCTCCTGTTATTGTTGTTACTCCGGTAGCTTCTGTTATTATAGCTGCAGCTGCTGCTTGTTGTGGTTGCCACTGCTGCCACTGCTGCCACTGCTGCTGGTTTTCCTGCTGCCACTATTGCCGCTGCTCCTGCTGCTGCTCCTGCTACTGCAGCTGCTGTCACGCATTCGAGTTGACAGCCCAGTTCCAACTCCGCTTCGTCCTTTGTCCTTTGTCGTTTGCCCACCGCCCGCAGGCAGCTTAAACAACTTAAATCCCAGCCAAGTTGACTTTGTTTTAAACGAGCTCAAACATTGCCAGCAATTCGCTGGAAAGCGGCTTAAAGACTTAGCCAAAAACCTCACGACACGACACGAACTCAACAATGGCAACTAGTGCAATTAATATTGCCAACTTTGAACATTTATCCATTCGATTCTACACGCAGATATGATTTGTGATGGCGCCTTAATTAAAACTGAATAAAAAATATAAAGTTTGCAACTTTGGGCCAACAATGGCGTGTGAAATAAGAACAATTCAACCAGCTTTTAACTGCTTTTGAGCTGAGTATGAAAAAGGCATGTCATGGCTTTGTCAGGTGAATGGGATATTAAAGTCTTGACTGCCTCTTATTTTATATAGAGACATTAGTACTTTTTATGGCATATAGAGATATGCAAGTCTTGAAACTAAAACTTGTTGAACTTTAACAACAGATCTATGCTGGCTTTAAATTCAAATTGAACACATTAGAGAGCTTAGCCTGATTCTTACTTAGTATCATTCAATCGCTCTATGTTGTTTATAAACATTAGAAGTTCACTTTAACTAACACAATAAACTTATAAGACCTATTTTTACCTTTGTATTAAAATATTTTAAATCTATATTTCTATATTATTTCCTTTGTATTAAAATATCTTAAATCTATATTTCTATATTGTTTTCTTAATATTTAAATATCTTAAATCTTTTAAGAAATATTTCTATATTATTCCCTTATGCTTCAATATATCTTAAATCTTTAATGAATTTAGGTTTTTAGGCCTTAGGGGTTTTATTACTTTTGATGTTTATTTTTCTAAAAAAAAATTTTTTTTTAGAAATGTTCAAGTACACATTGTATACCAAATATATTATTATAAGCTGCTTTTTCAGATATAAAATCATTTAACATGACCTTATCTATCTTCATCTTCATTCGTCTATTCCAAACTCCTACCGCTTCCTATCAGTTATATTTCCATAGACCTTCAAAATTATTCATTTCCTACCATTAGCCCTATTTGATTATATCCATGCATCTATTTGATGCCATCTACTTTGGTATCTTAGATTGGCTGCATGTCATGCGCATGCAATTTCAAAATTTAATTGGCCCACAATCAAATGTTTATCAGAAAAACAGTACATATATTTATTTATACACATACATATATAGAAACATAGCTGTTGAAATTGACTTCGAAAATTGTTGTCCAGCCATTAACATGAATGCAATTTTCATTCGAGTCGTTCAAATGTAAATTTTATGAAAGCATGAGACGTGCTTACATTGACTTTTTCTCTACATTTGACATTGCTATTTCTAACAGGGGATGCAGAGTTTGCTTTAATGACGCAAGGTTACCCTGTAATTTTAATGAAGAAATTGTATGTTGAGAAAAATATATATGAGACATAAACTTTTTTTTAAATATCTAAAAAAATTTTAAATTGAAGCAAATAATTGATTTTTTTAAATGTTCTTTTGCTGCAATAAAAATGTTAAGACTTATTGATAATATAGCTAAAATTCTAAACTAAATTGTATAATATAATGCCTGTCTGATTATTTGATTTATTTTGTATTTTAGGTAATTTAATTTTTTATATTTATATGCTTATATATTTATATTTAATTTAATTTAATTTATTTATATTTAAGAATATAAAAAATATTTATATCTTATTTAATTAAATTTATTTATATTGCATTTAATTTTTTTATATTCAATAATATAAAATATATTTATATTTAATTCAATTAAATTTATTTATACCTAAAAATATTATATATATTTATATTTAATTTAATTTAATTTGTTTAATTTTTGTTTATTGAGATTTTAATATCAGTTTCAAAATAAAACCCATAAAATTTAGCCACATATTTTTGTAGTCTATCATTTCGTCTAAATATCCTACTACTCAGCTGATCGAACTACCCCCTAGCTCTGACTTTTTACAGGACATAAGTTATCTAACATGGACGAGGGAGCGCCTGAATCAGCATTAGCCCAAGGGGAATATCCAGCTCTAATCTAGGTGAGATACCCCACTCAGACCCTTAATGATAGCCCAGCCAACAGCTCAGAGCTCAGTGCTCAGTTCTCTCTGTGGCGAATACTCACAGGATGTCCAGCGGCAATTTGACAGAACAATCGCGCAGTGTCGCCGCTGCTGATGCGGATGCCTGATGCTGTTGATGTTGATGATGTTGATGATGATGCTGTTGTTGTTGCTGCTGCTGCTGCTGCTGCTGATGTTGTCTCTGGTGGTATTGCTGGGCATGATGATGTTGCTGCAGCTGCTGCTGCTGATGTTGATGCGGTTGCTGTTGCTGTTGCTGGTTATGGCCATGATGTTGATGCTGCAACAGCTGCTGGTACTCGTGCGCCTGCTGATCATCCGAATGATGATGATGATGATGATGATGATGCTGCTGCAATGGCTGCTGCTCGCTGTTGATGTTGTTGCTGTTGCTGTTGCTGCTGCTGCTGCTGCTGCTACTGCTGCCAGTTGCTGCACGTCTCTTGGCGGCAGTCATCAGGCTGACGTTCAATGGAGCCAAAATTATTACCGCTGGCTCAGTTCGGAGGCGGCGACTAATTGGCCAGCTGCTGGCCGCACGTACGCGGCAGGAAAACGACCCAAACGTCTGTTCGGCGCTTTTGGGGTCGTTGCCTGGCTGCCTAGGTTGAACTTCAATGAATGGGCTGCCTTCCACCACTTGGCCTACCGCACCAGCAGTGGCTGATTTATGGCCACTGCTGCGCCCACGCCTACTTTTATTCTGTTTTTCTCTTTTTTTTATATTTTTGTGGAGCTCGCTTTTGTGCGCTTAATTAAATTCTCAGCTGCTGCAATTGCAGTTGCAGTTGCAGTTGTAGTTGCAATTGTAGTTGCAGTTGTAAGCCAGTTGCAGTTTCTGTTGCAGCTCCTTAGGCAGCTTTCTTAAATTTTACTGGTTTCGCTTAGGAAAACGCTGCACAGACAGCCATTTGCATATGGATCGATCATTAGCATTGTTGCAAGTGTTGGCCCAGCAGCTGTTGGTCTGTTGCTCTTGTCTTCCATGGCAGCTCCATCAGCTGTAAAGAAAAGGGGGTCAGAGAACATTAAACATGTTTCACGTTGCTCAAATACTTAGGCAATAGATTAATTAATGTATTTATGCCGATACGTGTCTCAGCATTAACATAAACCCAAAACAACTTATCGAGCTCATAAAAACGTCGAACTTTTTAATTTAGTCGCGTTTAGTACTCGGATATGCACGTATCGAATTCAACTCTCTCCAACATGTTTGAGTTCCGGCGGGAAGGCAAGGACTCGGCCGGACTTAACACTCGGATATATACTAATCATATACTCTCTCTATATAGATCCCTGGACAGCTCAAGTGTATTTGCTCAGTTCGCCATGGCCCGTGATATGCATCTGCTCGGCATATTTATTATTTGTCTATAAAATCGGTCCGCGAATAATGCAGCATCGCAAGCCATACAACTTAAAGAACATAATGCTGATCTATAACATCTCTCAGATGATCTATAATGCAATTATCTTTTTTTTGGCAAGTATTAAAATCACATCAATTCAGTTCAACTTCAATAACTTTAATTTCTCTTTTCAGATTTTCTATTATATGTATATCGATAGCTTATACGATATAAGTTGCATGAAGACCCTTAATCTAGACCATCCCAAGAAGACGGTGGAACGCTGGGTGACCTATGCTTACTTCATCAACAAAATACTCGATCTACTGGATACAATATTCTTTGTGCTGCGCAAGAGCTACAAGCAGATCACAGTACTCCACGTGTATCATCATGCCATGATGGTCTTCTGCATGTACTGGGTAATACGACTCTACGGCGTGGGTGGCCAATACTCCGTAATGGGATTATGCAACTCAGCTGTTCACTTCATCATGTACTTTTACTACTGTAAGTCGGCCCTGCGACCTGAGGAGAAGATGAGCATCTGGTGGAAGAAGTATATAACTATCGCCCAACTCATACAGTTTATGATATATTTAATGCAAAGCATTGACGTTTTAGTCTTTAATCCCAGCTGCCAGTTTCCCTTGATTTTGCAGTGGCAACAGATATTTCAGTCAAGCGTCATGATTGTCATGTTCAGCAACTTTTATTATAAAGCGTATTGTAAACCAAAGCAAAGAACTGAATAAATCTATACAAATTATGTAGCAAAATCTGATTCTATTTCTATTTATATACTTTAATTATTATTTTTGCTATTATACATATAGCAATTGGAATTATCGAACTATTTTCAATTATCATAAATGAACATGAATCTAATTCGATAGCTAGGCTTTAACCTACGAAACAAGAGTTCAGGCACCAGCCTTAAAACTTAAAGAATATATTTATTTTTCAGTGTGCCCTATAAAATTTTTTCTTGATTATAAATATATATATCTTACAGCATTAGTATATACTCGACAGTCAGATATAGTAAAAAAAAACTTCTGCCAATGGATATCTTCTAATCGTTGACTCGCCATTACTCAGTCCGATTTTCCATTAGTTCTTCTTTTTAATCAAATCAATTTGCATTATTCCGGCAAATCAATTTTATTTTGTTTTTTTTTTTTCTAACAGCCTTGAGCGAATGTTGTGCGTTAGGTATACATTTGTAATGAAATGGAAAATGTGTTGTTCGACCTCAACATTAAAATACTTGAGCTATACCTGAATTTAAAATTGTTTAAAACTATTTTGCATATTGATTTTCTGATAAGCGACAATGTATTTAAGAATTAAACCAACATTGTAGAATTGCATTCTTTTTTGAAAGCCTCAAGAGTTTCATATTTATTTTTAAAGTTTCGAAGTCTTCACCTTTTCGATCGAAATTATCTTACTCTGTATGAATCCTTGTTTTACTATTAGTTTTTTCTCTCTCTCTCTCTCTCTCTCTCTCTCTTCCTTTCACTCTCCGCCTTTCTTCCACTCTTTCTCTCTCTCTCTCTCTCTCTAGTTTTCTTCCTCTCTCCCTTTCTCTCTCTCTCTCTTTCTCTCTGTCTCTGTCTCTCTCTTTCACTCTCTGTCTTTCTGTCTTTCTTTAAAAATATTTAATTTACGAGCGAAATATACAGTTTCCATTTTCGGAACATGCAAATTTCTTATATATGCATATACATATACACATACATAGTGTTTACATCAACATATATATATATATATATAAACATATGCAAAGTACTTTTTTTTTTTGTTCAAAGTACACTCAATTTTACGCTCTGTCATACTCGTCCACGAAGTGAATAGAGTATACCATATGTGAATTCTTATGGGTCTGAGATCGAAATGCTAAAGCTGTAATATGTATGGTATACAAGATTATAACTTAAATCAATTCACATTTTAAATGGATTGATTCAGTGCAAGCCTTGTTTGGGCGTGATGTATACGATTTTCACTACTTATATGTATAAAGCAATAAAAATATATAATTATAGTACTGGTCAGCTGTGCAGACGAGTATTTTCCAATCGGTGATATACGAAAAATTAAAAGCGTAAATACAGTTACGAATCGGTGTGAATGAAAATGTTCTGCCATATGCATGAGCAAGTTACACAATTTTCCTCGTGTTGGCGACTATAAATGGTGATCAGTCTTGAATTGGTTTCTGATATAGTCGGAGCTACGTCGGGAAAAATAAATAGAGATCACTATGAAATTCCTTGATAAGTTTGAATTACCACGGGCAGGTAACAAGTGTAGTCCATATTGTAAGGATCTTATACAGCAATACCTCTGCAGATCCTGGAACAAGGAAATTTCCACTGTTGGACTCACCATGGCCATCGACTCTCATTTGCTTGGGATATTTACTATTCGTACTTAAGCTCGGGCCTATTTATATGAAGAATCGCAAGCCGTATAACGTGAAAACCTTAATGCTTATATATAATATTATTCAAGTGATCTACAATATAATAATATTCTCTTTTGTAAGTATTTCCAATATCACGATTTATATGAGAACAATTCTATAGTTTTTTCTTAAAGGGGCTGTACCGACTTTTTATCAATCCTGCGTATGACCTTAAATGCATGGAAGCCCTGTCGTTTGACCATCCGTTGAAGAATTTAGAGCGTTGGATAACCTATATCTTCTTCTTGAATAAGATGCTCGATTTGATGGATACCGTGTTCTTTGTTTTGCGAAAAAGCTATAAGCAAATAACTGTATTACATCTATACCACCATGTCGTTATGTTCTATGCTATGTACTGGATACTAAGAATATATGGAACCGGCGGCCAATATACAATGATGGGATTCTTTAACTCCTTGGTGCATACCGTTATGTATACCTACTACTTTATATCAGCCCTTAATCCCGAACTTAAGGGCAATCTTTGGTGGAAGAAGTATATCACTCTACTCCAATTGGTACAATTTCTTTTGCTATCCCTCCAAGCTGTATATGGGCTCTTATTTAATCCAACATGCGGAGTTCCAATTGTATTGCATTTTTTACAAATAGTAGTGTCTGTTAGTTTTGGAATCATGTTTAGTAATTTTTATTATCATGCTTACATTAAGTCCAAGCCATTGAAAACGCAATAAAATTTCTGTCTATCCGACCCAGATAACACTTTCGTTGCTTTTAAGCCTTAACAGTGAAATACTTGAGTTTTGTTAGAATATAAGAAATGGAATTACACAAAAGCAAAAAGAATGTACTATACTATATATACACAATTGTTCAAAATTGGAAATCGTATCGATTTAATCAAAATAAACAAATAGGCAAACGCATTTGGACGACCCAATTTTTTTTTTAAGTCTGGATCTATATGCCAAAAAATTTCTAACACAATTATACGAAATATTATCACTGTACGTCTAAATAGTAGTATAATATGTAAAACATATACATATTGTCTGTGACTTTAAGTCAAAAGCAAATGTCGAAAACAATATATGTATAAAAATCTCAAGCTTTGGTTGTATTTTAATATTAATTATTAATATCATTGAAGAAAGAGCGTTTTGATACATTATAAAACAGATATTCCTACTATTTTTGTGTTTGAGAAGCAAAAGCTAACTTGTCCTCTTGTCTCCATTAATCCAACTTTTCATGTATATGATGTGAGCGCCCACGCAAACTACAAAGTTTAAATTGACCCAAAGCTTAGGCTTATTTTAAAAAATTTAAAGCTTTTCCCACTTCATGAAATCGAACAGTTATGCACAATATTCAATAAACCAATTGAATAAATGTTCATTTTTAAATAAATTATAATGAATTTAGTATGTTTTAGGAATCATTTAATATTCAATGAATTTGATGGACGAAGAGCTGAAAATTTCGAATAGAATATAATTAAGTAGCACAGAATATATTCAACAAATCGTGTGGTTATATTAAATAAGACAAGCTTGGCTGAAGGAGGCGTGGTAGACCGCATATACTATATATATTCTTGATCAGGGCGACGAGCTGAGTCGATTTTGCCCTGTCCGTCTGTCCGACCGTACCGGCCCCAAATCCATGTCTATGTGTGTGCATGTGTTGTCTCTGGTGTGAGCAGAAAAGAAGCGAAGAATTATTGAAATATCAGTTCCTCGAAGGGTTCTAGGGATCTCGTAATCGAGCAGTCTCCACTAGAGTTTTCTTAATTGTTTCTTTGGTTTCTTACAGTAGTTTTTACAGTTTTGAGCAGAGAGAGAAAGAGAGAGTGTGCATTCACAAGTCTGAGGGCTATATATGTAGATGTTGTGCATTGCTTGCAGTCCGAATGAACGGAACTTACTTTAAAGATATACATACATATATATATATATATGCATATAGATTCATATATCTAGTATACAATATATTCAAATAGCAGTGACTGCGTACAGACCTTAATTAGTCTTGCATTGGGCTTGGATCGAGTCGGGAAAAAGAAAATATTATATCACGATGTCTATTTTTGACTTTGAGTTTTCGCGGCAAGGTAAAAGTGACTTCTAATCGAACACATGTCAACATATTTTGATGAAGTTTAGTAACCAAGAATAATAATCGACAATTTTCCAAACGTTTCTGACTTGCAGAATCCGAAAATGAAAATGTTTAGCTCTTTCACAAGTTGAAAACTGTAATCGAACTCTTCGTTACCTAATTCTGTTGGCATGTGTCATCCATACATATCATTCACATTCTTAACCGTTCACCTATGCAGATCCTGGAACAAAGGACTTTCCAATGTGGGATTCGCCATGGCCAGTTCTTTTTATTACATTGGCGTATTTTCTATTCGTATTAAAGCTCGGTCCCATGTTCATGAAGAATCGCCAGCCGTATGACGTGAAAACCTTAATGCTTATCTATAATATCGTTCAAATTATCTATAATGCATCACTGTTCTCTTTTGTAAGTATTTCCAATATAACGATTTACTTGAGAATAATTCTATATTATTTCCTTAAAGGGGGTGTACTACCTTTTTATTAAACAAGTGTATGATATCACATGCATGCAACGCTTTCCATTAGACCACCCGCTGAAGTCTGAAGAACGCCTAATCACATATGTCTTCTTCTTGAATAAGTTGCTCGATCTGATGGATACCGTGTTCTTCGTGTTACGAAAAAGCTATAAGCAAATAACTGCACTACACACATACCATCATGCCAATATGTTCTATGGTATGTATTGGATAGTAAGAATCTACGGCACCGGCGGCCAATACTCAACGATGGGACTCTGTAACACCTTCGTGCATGCCGTTATGTACTCCTACTACTTTATAACGGTCCTGTATCCCGAACTTAAAACCAGTCTCTGGTGGAAGAAGTACATCACCCGACTGCAAATGCTACAATTTATTTTGCTATTCCTCCAACCAATACACGTGCTCATCTTTAATCCGACTTGCGATATTCCAACTATAATGCAATATATGCAGATAGCACAGTCTCTTGTTTTTATTGCATTGTTTGCCAACTTTTATTATCATGCTTACAGCAAAACCAAACATCAGAAAAATAAGTGAAATATAAGTGTAATTTTCTTTTTATTAAGGCCGATAATAACATATTTATTTTGCCTGTTATATCTAATTAGAAATAAAGTGTTCTCTGTCTATCTGACTCACTACAATCTAACAGATAAACTAAATATGTCTTTATCAGCATTATACAGCTCTGCACATTGTTTTTAATGGTTTTACTTGAGTGAACATCTTTAAAGGTTTTCAAGCCCACATTATCTGAAAACTAACGGACACACTGCTTGCTGCGCAGTACGCTGGGCTGATAGGCTAACTATCGAAATTAAATGTTGAATAACATTTATTATAAATTCAGAGTCCTTATGTAAATTTCTGGGCATAATGATGGCATCCAGAAGTGTCAATATGTCAATCCACGAGTCTCTACTATTTTAAATATGTATTTTGCAAATTTTTCAAGAAGATAAAAAAGAAATATACAAAAACTCTCTGCTCATTGCAGGTCTTCAGCTTTTAGCGTACGGAAACTATGCAAAGAAAATCGAAAAATATTGAGCTCATACTGCGTATGCTATATACGAGTACACATTTCAAATATCAAGTCCTTAGCTTTTGTGGTCTACGGGAGCGCTTCGTTCAGACGGGCGAACGCATGAACAAATCTAGAGACAAACGGAGTCGATGTCTTGATCAAATATATATAATAAAAGACCGCGCCATCTTCTGCATATTTGCAATAATGTTCAGTACATAAAGAGAACATCGTATTTGCAGATATATCTGATAATTCCGAGAGATATATTCATTAAATTTTGATTTTAAATTTATATCAATGAAAGGCATTACTTAATTTATTGCTCAAAATTTTCTGAAATTCCATTAAGTGACAGAAGTTATTAAAGCAATTTCGTAACCAAATGCGTATTTTCGAATGCAATTCTATGAATAGAATTAGAATTAGAATTTCAATTCTATAGCAAAGACATTTGCAACGATTTTATTCAGAATTGTGACGGTGGCTAATATGTACTCTACTTGATGGTAAAGAGTTGCGAACTTGAGTCCCGTACTTCAGTATTCGATTGCGCAACTATTTTTCATTTCATATCATTTTAATTTTTATCGAAGATGCACATATGTACATATTTTTATTCTTTTGATTTCTTATTATACCCTGAACTGAAAATGTTACAAAATTATAAAATTATATCTCTTTCATCTTTCAAGCTAAAGCTTCAAATATAGAATATATTGTGGATACCGACCCGTTTTTCTCTTATTTATTTAAAAATATTTAAATAAATAAATAAATATATGTATATATAACATTTACTCATTTATTAGTACTTATATCCTTGTTAAATTTTGTAGGGCACTGGCCATTTAAACAAGTGCGCAGCTAGTCAATTTATGCATTAGCCAATTATGCATGAAATTAATTTCGAATGCCCTGTAGCATTAAGTATATCAATTAAGTAACTATAGGCGTACCACATAGTTGAAGACTATATCATTGAAAATATAGATTATAAAAAAAATAAAATAAATCTATTACATATTAATTATATAGTAAATCGCAAAAAAGCTATCGTATCCTAATCTAAATCGATATCTATAATCTTATATAACTCTTGAATAGAGTGCTCAACGGTCGGCATATTCTCGCTATATATCGCTGCTGTTTTCCATTTCATTCCTTATTTTCAGCATTTAAGTGGTTGTTGCTTGGTGTTGATTTGTATTTGAGTGTTGCAGTTGAGGCTCACTAGTCACAAACTTAAGAAAAGGATAAAGCCCTGAAAAATAGTTAAAAATGGTTGCAGACATAATCGAACTTTTCAGTAGACCAGTAACAGGTACAATGTCCAAAATGTCCATTCAATAATTTAAAGACTTTTTGTTTTTGAATAGATCCTGTCATGGCTAGCTCTATGCCATTGATGAACTCGGGATGGACTGTGACATTTATTCTGGTCGTCTATTTAGTATTTGTGCTAAAACTGGGTAAATCGTTTATGCAGAACCGCAATCCATACAATGTCAAGAGCATTATGCTGGTCTATAACGTGGTGCAAGTGATCTGCAATGTTCTATTGTTTGCTTATGTACGTAGTATGTGTTCAGTTTTCACAAAGAGTGATTAGCTATTAATGAATTGCCTTTTGCAGGGACTCGATATGATCCTCATCAATCCAGTGTACAATATACGTTGCATGGAAGTCCTGCCCCTCGATCATCCAGCCAAGGCAACTGAACGGACATTGGCCTATTTGTACGTTTTGAACAAAATATTCGATCTGATGGATACAGTGTTCTTTGTGCTACGCAAGAGCTACAAACAGATCACGTTTCTACATGTTTATCATCATGTGATGATGGTATTCTCCACGTACTGGGTATTACGTATATATGGTGGCCCTGGCCAATTCCATCTAATGGGCACATTGAATACCTTTGTGCATACCGTTATGTATTTTTACTACTTCATGTCCGCCATGAATCCGGACCTCAAGGGCAGTCTCTGGTGGAAGAAGTACATTACCGAAATTCAGTTAATCCAATTTGTCATAATATTTGCTCAATCACTGTTGGTGCTCATATTCAATCCGAGCTGCCAGTTTCCCATCTTTTTGCAGTATATGCAACTCTTTCAGGCAACGGCCATGCTCATTTTGTTTGGTAAATTTTATTTCAATTCTTACATTAAGTCTAAATCGAAGAAAACTCAATAGAAATATTTCGTATATTTTTATTTTGAATTTTTATTGAAATTAAAGAATATTATTTACGGAAAATAAATAATGTTGTTTTCTTTTCGTTTTTTCCAAAACTTACATTACAACTTGTTATAAGCTGCTGTCTGCTTCTTAATTCCTATGGATTGCGCTTTTTATAACCTTGATCTCGATCTTGAACTCTCAGTATATATTTTGCGTGCAGTAAGTGTTTAATAAGTGCTTAATTGGGTTAAATGAATATCTAATTACGTCAATAGCATTGGACGCATCTTATAAATATCAATGATCCCTAATCGCATAGAGCTTTTATTACAATTACTGCATTATTCTACAGCTTTCTCAAGAGCTTTTAATTATTCGTATACTGTTCCAATTCTGGTTCGTTTTTTCTAGTTCTATTCAGTGCAATAGCGAAAGTTCGACAACTATTTCTAAACTATTTACCTAGATATGAATTGCATTTGACATTCGCGTTCATTCGCAAATCTCACTTCGAGCTTAGTCGACGAAAAGTGCATTTTAATCATGCTCAATATATTCAATATACCATCACCGGGTAAAGTAAATGATATATATAAAACAATCAATTATAATGTAACGATTATATTTATTTACACAGATCCCAATCCGTTGCCATTAGCGAACTCACCGTGGCCGATCTTTCTGATCATCACAAGTTATTTGATATTTGTGCTAAAAGTTGGTAAGATCTATATGCGAGATCGAGATCCGTACGACCTGACGAAAGTGTTACGCGTCTACAATCTTGGCCAGGTGGCATTCAATTCCATCGTCTTTAGTGTTGTCAGTAAATAATGAATATCTTCCAGTTGGATATGTTATATACACTTCGTTTTTTTTTCTTTCCCCAATTCCAGACATTCTACTTTCTGATCATTGTAGGCATTTGCAATCTGCACTGCATGGAAACCTTTCCCTTCGGGCATCGGTACAAAAACTTAGAGCGCTATATACACTATGCCTACTACATCAACAAAATCACCGATCTGCTGGACACGATATTCTTTGTGCTACGTAAGAGCTACAAGCAGATTTCATTTTTGCACGTCTATCATCACATTATAATGGTCATTGGCTGCTACTTCATTATGCGATTCTATGGCTACGGCGGTCACTTAAATATTCTCGGCCTGTTAAACACTTTTGTGCACGCCCTCATGTATTTCTACTACTTCCTGTCGGCACATTATCCGGGCTTCAAATCAAACATCTGGTGGAAGAAGTATCTAACGATAGTACAAATTGTACAGTTCGTAATACTCTTCACCTATTCCGCTTACGTGCTGATCTTTGCCGAGAACTGTAATTACCCCAAAAGTTTGATAATGCTGGTCGGCTTTCAGGCCTTGCTCATGATGTATATGTTTGGCAAATTCTATGTCAACACTTATATAAACATCCAGAAGAGCTCGAAAAAAGACTAAGCAGAATATACAAGATTTCGTTTTTTGTATTATTCCAAATGTAAATAAATTTGAATGGAAATGTAATGAACATTGCATTGTGTCGTATTTTAGTTACCTAATGACCAAAGGGCCTTTCTGTGATCTAAATACACAATGATTTGCAATTCATGTGTGCACAATACGCCGTCTCGCAGTGGGGCAATCAATGGGGCCAGCTAAGGGCGACTGATTCGCAATTTATTAAGACGCCGCCACGTTACAAATGGCTGAGAAAAGTAACAGAAAATGCTGTAGAAATGGCAGCAACAGCTTGAAAAATAGAAATTGTTAGCCGGAAAAACAGCTGTAGGCAATCAAACACACACACACACACACACACACACATACATGGACATATGCACACACTCACAAAGAGAAAGAGCACATTGTTAGCTACACTTGATAAGCATGATTCAAGTCGAGTGGGAAATCCAAAAAACACTCGCACAGTAACGATGTGCAGTGAATGTCGGCACGCATACACACATACATGCACACTCACATGCATGCACTCACACACACATAGCTAGCTGACAGTTTCCGCTTGATTTTCGAAATGCTAAAAGAAGAGAGCTTAAGGTGGAAGTGCTTGACTACAAAATACCCTTTCTATAGCATACAAAGTGAGGAGCCTTAGCTGAGATCAACTTGATTACTGAAATACCAAAAGAAAGCAAAGTGCTTGATTTTTTGATACCCTGTTAATAGGTCATAGGGACATAAGGTTGATTCGCTTGATTACTGAAATGTTAAATTTAGAGCATTTTATGTACAACAACAAAAAATAGAGCTTTGAGCTTATAGAGTAAAGCTTTGAAAGAGAATAACAACTTCAATATAATGTATACGCCGTGTTTCATAAACAGATCTGTCTATGTGATCTTAATAACCCATTATATATTATAACCCATTTATATATTATACAATTTTTTTTATTTGACACTTTTTATTCTAAACATTCTAAAACTTGTTTGCTCATATTTTATTTTTTATTTTTGTATATTTTTTTTTTTAGTTTTTGTATATTTTTATATTTATTATAATATTATTTTTTATTTTTTTATTTTATTTTAAATTTTGGTATATTTTTATTATATTATTTTTCATTTTAGTATATTTTTTTAATTTTTTTTAAGTTTTAGTATATATATTTTTTAATTTTTAGTATATTTTTATTTTATTTATTTTTAATTTAAGTATATATATATATATAATTTTTTTTTTTTTGGTTTTTTGCACCCTTTATTTTAAGTTATGTTAAATTCTCTAGAACTTTAAAACTGGTGTGACTTTTAGTCCAGCTATTATCCTAGCCAAAGGCAACTGTTTTGCAATTTTTCAAAAGCAAACAGAAAACTCCCATAATTCTCACAGCCTCTAGGCAGAAATGATTGCCAATAGAAACATTATTTAAACAGCAAAGACCTAGCAGGTAAAGCATAAATTCCCATCAAGACTTCAACAGCTCCCAGCTACCATAAAAATCAATCGAGCCCAGCACTCAACGTCAACAGGGTATAAATAGCAACTGATAAGACAGCCGGCAGCGTTATAGCTGCAGCTCTATCCAAACTGTGCAAGCGAAGCCACGACAAGCAACGGCCAAACTGCATTTGTTAGCCAAGCCAAGTCGAACATTTTTGAAGTGGGTTTGTGTGTTTTTTATTTGTTATTTTATTTTTTATTTTTTATTTTTCCAACGCTAACAACAGCTGCAACAATTGTGGCGAATATGGCAAATGGCAATTGAAAAACAAAAGTCTCTCGGGACAGCAACTGAAATCCTTTTCCATGTACTTTCACACTTTATGCGCTTAACAAAGACGCGATGACAAGATGAAAAAGAAACAGCTTAGGGGAGGAGAGGGGGAGCACACACACGTACATAGGGGAAGCCACAACGAGGTCAGGAGCATGCACAAGGATAAAGAAAATGGACAGGCTTCTTAAATAGTGGGAAGTGGGAGACAACGGGGGCTTCTAAGAAGCACAAAATTGGCTGTAAAATGAACGACGCATTGAGAGAGGGTTACGAGAAAAAGAGAAAGACTGGATTTCCACCAAGTCTTATCTTTTGTCTCTGTGTGTATCGGTGTGTGTGCGCATTTGAGACAAAGTCAAATGGAAATCTGCATAAAACCCTTCAGGCTGCATTGATACGAGCAGCGGGCAGCGAGGCATTCGATTGCACACACACACACACACACACACACACACACACACACACAGACACGAACAACTTGAACAAGCGCCGGGGCAAAGCCATAGAAAAGTTTCCTTTCAATTGCACAAGCAAAATGCGCGCATCCAAAGCAAATGCAAAAAAAAAAAAACAAAAAAAAAACATATATATGTATAAAAGTTTATATATATATAAATTTATATATATGTATATATATAGATTTAAATGCGCTTTTCAGCTCCTTAAACTTAATAGGATTTTGCTTAACAAAAATAAACTCCAGAAAAGCAAAACATTTGCAGCAAAAAAAGACAGACAGAAGATGGTGGGAGAGATAGAGAGAGAGAGAGAGAGAGAGAGAGAGAGAGAGAGAGAGAGAGAGAGAGAGAGAGAGAGAGAGAGAGAAATAGAGGTAGAGAGTGAGAAAGCGCATAATTGAAATTAATATGCAGCCACATAAATTCCATTTAGAGCTCAACTGCTAGCTGGCTCAATTAGGATTTTTGCAAGCATATATGCTGGTACAGACACACACACACACACCCTCACACACTCACACACACAATCACACACATATGCATATTTGTGTGACCCGTTAGCTGCGCTTGCAACCAACTTGCAACGACGCTTGCCAACTTGTGCCATAATTTACACTCTATCGAACGATAACAAACAACCTGCATAATGTATGACGCTTTATAAACTCCCAACAGCGAGGGGCGTGGTCAATGGGCGAGAAAAAGGGAGAGGCAGAGAGAGACGGAGAAGGTGAGTGGGTATCGGTGGATATAGAGGAGCGTTTGGCTATTGAAGCACAATGTTGTTATTGAACGATGGGGTCACAAAGTGGCACAAACAGCGCTTGAAGATGTAGGGAGTTGATGTGTGTGTGTGCCAGTGTATGTGTGTGTGTGTGTGTGACACAAACTATAAAATACTTGCACATTCGCTGCTGCGTTATCCTTGAATGCCAGCCAAAAGTGCATGAAAAACGCTGTCACTAACAGGTAAACAGGTGAGAGTATATATGTGTGTGTTGCAAGGACACTGCGAGGGCAGCTCTTGATTGTTGTCTGGATTGGTATTAATGAAAAGTAAAGCAGAAGTTGTAAATGTTTTTTTTTTAAAAGACTATTACTAATATATTTTGGGTTTTATTGAATGAATGTGAAACTTTAAAAGGGTTGAAATCAAGCTTCTAATGATAGTTAAAATGCTAAAAATATATTAAATTCTGCAAATACTCAAGAATTTTCATCTTAATGAACAGAGATACTAGTTAGATAAAAGAATATTAAATAAAAAACTGATTAAAAATAAGAGGTGAGTCTGATATGTTATGGAGATATTCATTAAGTCCTTTGTCCTTTGCAGTCTCTTAGTAATAAGAACTTTCCTACCAAGGGAGTATGCCAAATAACATAACATTTTATGCACAAATATAACAACTTTAATAGCAGCCCTCGTCGGTGCTGCAAAAGAAAGTTGTTGCCTTCATCTTATAATTACCTTCGCTGCCTTCCGACCATTCTCCATTACTGCCACCAATTAGATCAACTTTCAGTGCACCCCTCGCTAGCGTTAACGTTAACGTTGTCCGTGCCACAACCTTTAGGACTTGCTCGTTGCCGGTTAGTGCTCCATGTGTTTTGCAGTTAATTTGCGCTTTCACGCTTCATTGTCTTTGGCCTTGCGAGCGTGTTAGACTAAGAGTATTAGTAAAAGGTATTAGTAATAGTCGACGTTCATTTAATGACCCTTCGGCTCAAGCTCAAGCATTTTGGTTATTCATGCTGATGGCGGCCCCAAACATTTGAAAAGGCAACGTCATTTGCATTTAAATGTTCATTGAAGCACTAAATGTGGAACGTTTGTGTAATGTGTATTTTAAGCACACGCAGCGCATGCATGTGCTGCAATCGTGTTTCATGTCGGCATAATAAAATTTTAATTCGCAACGATTGATGGGCTGCACACGCATCAATGGCTGATCCTAAATCCAAAATGACAACAGCAACAAACAGCAAAAGTCGCCAAGAGACCAAAGGCAAAAGTCTGAGGCTGAGGCAGAGCAGAGAGAGAGAGAGAGAGCACATTAAATTTTATATGCCATCCGGCGCTTATTTGCATACACACACTCACACACTTATTGGTTGTATGTATAAGGCTGTAACATTGATTGGATTTGCTTGAGCTTTGCAACAGCAACAGCAGAAAAAGGGACACACAGGTTGAGGCGGGGGGCGTGCCTCATGGGTTAAGTTTAAGTGCCTGGCATTTGCCAAATGCCATAGAAGCTCTCATGCAGCCTGTAGCTTACACACACACACACACACACACACACACACTCATAGACACTCACATTGTATGTAATATTTTCTCATTTGCTCGACCAAAATTGCGGCTGCATCGTTTAATTTAATGCCCCTTAATTACGCTCCTATATATTCATCTCTCACACTGGAGCATGTCTTTTGCGTAATGAAATGGAATTGAGCATTGAGCAGATGACTCAGCTGCCTTCTACCTCCTGTCTCCTGTCTCCTGCCTCCTGCCTCCTGCCACTCCAAGCAGAACTCCAACTGAAGCCAAAGCAAATGGCAAAAGTCGTCTAGCTTAATTATTTAGAATTGTAAATAAGTGCAGCATCTGCGCTTAATTGACAGCATACATTTGTAACTTCAAGTAAGTTTAATAGACAAGCAACGACTGACTGCTTGTCTCTCGACAGGTTTAAATGCTAGACTTTGAAAGCTGATATCGAATCGAATTAAATACTAAATAAATATTTTTCATTCAAGAGTAAAACTGGTAAATGAATTTACAACGATTTCAAATTTCTGTTCTCATCAAGTTTCTTGAATTTAACTGAAAGTCAATATGTTAATATATGAAAATCGCATAGAAAGGCTCAAATTAAAGGGAGCCCAAAAGGAAAGACCAAGAACTAGGTATAAAATTGATACAAAAAGTATTAGGGCAAAAAAAAAAAGACTTAAAGAAAGAAAAGAATGACAGAAAGTAAGAGTGAAAAAAGAGAAATGAATAAGAAAAGAGTAAAGAGAGAACTGAAATGGCAACAACAAAAAAAAAATAATCTGAAAAAATTCCAATTCAAAAAGCGAGAGAGCACATAAAGAGAATAGCTACAAAAAAAAGCGCGATAGAGCAAGATAGAATATATAAATAAATTCCATTATATTTTTCTAGTTATAAGCTAGAGCAGTTCACATTCAACTTGTATAAACAAATGCTTTCGTTGTTTTTTTATTCTTTTCCGCACAACAAGCAATTGACGTCATAGACTCAATTAAATAAAAGCTAAACTAACTTGGACGCTGTTAAATAAAAGTTGATTATAATCACATAGAACAGCATTTAACTGCACTTAACAATAAATTCAATTCAATGCAGTTATTACTGTATACAGTTATTACTGTATAAAAAATTGTAATAAAAAAAAAACAATACACAATGCGCAAAACAATTTAACGATGTGTATCATGGTCAACATCTCTTGGCCCTCAGAGCTCTACAATTCAGACGGAAAGAGAAACAGAAACCTCAACGAATCAACAGTTTTCTGCTTTTCTGATTTTTTTCATTTTGCCTTGTTTATGCTATCAACATGTGACTAAATAATGTTCTTGGTTGACTATTTGTGAAATGTAAATATTGCATGCGAGTAAATAAACAAATAGACAACAAAGTAAAATAGGGGAAGCCAATGGACAGCGACCTAATGATACCCTACAAGGGAATACAGATACAATGCAAATACAGAAAAGGCTATTTAAAGAGCAGGTTAACAAAGGTAAAAACTAACTCGACATGTATGGTAGATAATTATTAGTTATATAAGGCAAGATTATGTATATGAAAGAGTAGGTATATATCTAATATATATACATATTAGTTATATATTGTTCAAGTATATTTATTTAGTAATTAAAAAGTATTTGCAACTATTTCCCACGTCAAAACAATCTAGAGTATCGACATGGGAAAAACCCTTCTGCCCTGCTCAAATTAAACACCTTGGGAATCCCTGACAATAGATTAAAATTATTAGATAAGAATTTCAAATAAAAGGCGTCGTTTTACGGAGCGTTCATCAGTTTAGCATAGAGCGCTGTAGCTCACTCATCTGAGTGCTGCATAGATCGATGTTCTTATTCTTTTCGTGCTTAAAGCCCTATCAGTGGTAAGATACTAAGACGGAGAGAGAGAGAGAGGTAGACAGGGGAGAGAGAGAGAGGGAAAAAGGAGAAAGAGAGAGAGAGAGAGAGAGCAAACACTTCAGTGTAACATAGTCCGCTGTAGAATACATTTTAGTAGGCCAATAGGAATTATTAGGGGACAGCACTATAGTTAGCTATCGATACCTAACTATCGATACTATCGATGCTTAACTCATTAGGAGAAGAAGACGAGCCATTGGCTCATCGGAAAAGGTCCAACGCCAAACTTGTGGCCCATATTAACGGAGTGCTGTGAGGTGTACTTAGCACCATCCTCGAGCTAAAACGAGGTGAGCAGAAGCTAGCAGAGATTAGTGACGCATCCCAGACATGGCAGACGCAGCGGACTGAGGCGAAGTGAGCAGATCGAGGCACAAAAAAATGTGCGGAAATAAATAAAATAAAGCCTTTTCACAATATTGTGCTCTGCATAAGTTTTCTTCACAATGCTTTTTAAGCCCAGAACCCATTCAAAAAATAATTAAGGGTAAAAAAAATTCAGATGAAAAGGTATGTAACATGATATAAAAGAGGCATGGCAGATCCCATAAAGTAATGCTTGATCAGAACGACGAGCTGAGTCTTTATAACCAAGTCCGTCTGTCCGTCTAGAATAGCAGCTCCTCATAGCATTCGCAGCATATCTAAGTCAGTCTCTTCCTACTAAATCATTCCTACTTGCCAAAATTAAATACATGTATACAAAAAGGCAAAAGTAAATTGTAATATTAACTCACAGATAAGTAGAAAATATATACAGCAACAAGCTAGAGTCATGAGCCCCAAATTTACATGGTATACTCTTCCGCATTATGGTTATGAACACAAACACACACACACACTCATACACACTCATAAAGACAACTGTAAATTGTAATTAATCAATGGTATTTTAAGTACTGACATAATTAAAGACAATCATGTGATCAATTAAATGCCATAAATGTCAACAATAAAGCTGAATTCTCTGTTGCGCTGACTTTTAAAGTGGATTTTGGCATAATTGGTATTTGGTCCGCCCGCCTCTAGCCGCGCATAGCCGCCTTTGCCATCCTTGATCTGATCGGTGACCACAATTTGTGTGATGAGACGTTGCGGGCCCTAAGGACAAATCAAATCAAATCAAATCAAATTGCAATTAAAAACTGAAAATAATCAGCTTCATTGAAACGCACAGTTTGCTGGAATGTATAGGTGCGCGTGACAACGCGTAAGAATTTCGATTTCTCCGATATGATGACACGCTCCAGATGCATATCCCGGAAGGAACGACTGCCCCAGGTAATGCTATGACTCTGATTGGTGCCGGCGGCATGGCCGACAGCGAGCAGCGAGAACGAGACCAACAATGCTAAGTAAACGACTTTCATGGCGTTGAGGCACAATTAATTATCACACTTACGAACGAATTTGATCGCATTTATATACACACCACAAACAATGGCCCCAAAAAAACAGTGTTGTGTTTGCATTGTAAGCAAGCTTCAGTTGTTGTCAGATTCTCATTAATGGCCACAGCTGGCGTGCCAATCCGCTAAACAAAAAAACCCCATGAAGCACCTGTGCGCAGATACAAATACAAATATATATACAGAGAGAGAGAGAGAAAGAGAGATGGAGAGAAAGATAGAGAGAGGAAAAGGGATATACACAACTACAACTGTCCCTTTGCATATGCAATTTGAGAAAAGGTTTAAGAACAACGTTTTATTATACGCAGACAACAATGCACGCTGCAAAGTCAATGAGAATGTCAGGGACAGTTAGCTAAATTTATCTATCAGGCAGCAGCAGGGAAAAATATGTGAAAAATGAATGCAAAAAAGAACAAAAAAAGAAGAAGAAGAAAAAAGAAAAAACGAAACGAGAATTCCTCACAGCACATTAAACATGCAAATTTCGAAATGGATTACACATGAATACCTAAAATGTTTAGCTGGGGTCCAGGGGCCAACTCAGGGATCACAGCAAACAGAACGAGTGAGTTAGACAGAGAGAGAGAGAGAGAGAGAGGGCGAGGGAGAGGGAGAGGGAGAGGGAGATGGAGAGAGTGAGAGTCGGAGACGTTTTTGCTTACAGCTGTGGGCGTGTTGCTTTAAACTTGCTTTAAGCAAAATATTTATTTAATTTTTGTTAACTACCCCTCGCACACTCTCACACACTCCCACACACACACACACCCACACACGCACACTCATACACCCACACACATTGCAGAGATCCAATTTACTCAAGTACAAAGACCCTGTCGCGTATATTGTTGAAATTTTATTGTGCAAACATGAGAGTGTACCAAATTTATGTGTGTGTGTGTATGTGTGAGGGTGTGGGTGTGGGTGTGTGGTTCAGCTTTATGGTTGCCACGTTGGTTTTGTTTTTCATTTACGTGTGTGTGCATAAACAAACTCTAAGCTTGCGAAGCGTTGTTAAGTTGTGGCAATAGATATACATTTAGACATATATACATTCAGACATATCTATATATAAATATATAGATATATATGCAACTTTCTGTGCACCGCAAAAATAAAAACGATTTTTGGTAAGCAAATCAACTAGACAACAGCGGCGATATAATAAATCACAAGTACGAAATCATTAAATTAAACCATGAAAACACAGCTGATATACTCTTTACAATTTACTTTCGAAGTATACCTGGTATACCTGGAGAGTGAGAAAGAGAGAGTAAGAGGCTTTGAGACAATTCATATAAGTGTAAATAATACTCAGTCAACAGCTGCAAACGCTTAACTTGCCTTTAAATGCTTGGCCATAGCTAAAGCTGATTGGGAATTCTGAGAACATTTATAATGCTACTAAATTTTTTAAAGAAATAAAACTTGAAAAACTTGTTTAATGTTTTCAAGTTGTTGACTTATAAACATATTTAGATTGACAACTATTAAAATAACTACAATTTGATATATATTATATTATCTACTAACAGATGTTGTATATAAAACGTAAAGATTAAAATTAATACAAAACAATTAAAAGTGAACCCTTAAATAATAATAAGTTAGTGTACATTTTTTGTGAAAGTACTTGCGATAATTATTTAGAATATATAATTTTTCAGGCAGTTAAAGTCTGCAAAGTTTTTTTAGTCTTCTAGTCTTCCTAGTTTTCTAAGTCTTTCAAGTTTTCTAAGTCATTCAATTTTTCTAAGTCATCCTAATTTTTTAAGTTTTCCTAGTTTTCTAAGTCTTTCTATTTTATAAGTCTTTCAATTTTACTGTCTTCCTAATTTTCTAAGTCTTTCAATTTTACTGTCTTCCTAATTTTCTAAGTCTTTCAATTTTACTAAGTCTTCCTAATTTTCTAAGTCTTTAAATTTTTCTAAGTCTTTCAATTTTACTAAGTCTTTCTAGTTGTCTAAGTCTTCCTAATTTTCTAAGTCTTTCTAGTTTTCTAAGTCTTTCTAATTTTCTAAGTCTTTAAATTTTTCTAAGTCTATAAATTTTTCTAAGTCTTTAAATTTTTTAAAGTTATTAAAGTCTTCAACATTTTCTAAGTCTTTCCTCTAAGCCTAAGTCTTTACTGCTTAGCTTAACGATCATTAACATTATCTTATGTCTACAATTTTTCTTATATCTGAATACAATTCTTAACAACTATTACAATTCTGCTTAAAGTACTTAACATTATTAACAATTAAAATATTTACCTCGCCACACTTCACATCACTTTACATTCACTTTCACTTTACTGCACTGCACAATTGACCCCCACCGGGCCTGGACGACTGAAGAAATGCTGCAGCTGCTGCTCTTTATATAGGGCCACTTGCACTCAGACTCCAAGGCGTGCTCAAATGTTGAGCCTGCGTCCAGTTGCAGTCGCTGCAGTCGATCGTGAAGTGACCAATGAGGACACTCTCTGCTGCTTCAAGCATGCTAAATGAGTTTAACTTGAATGTAAATCTAAGCAAATATTGCTGAATACATAAAGACAACAGAAATGATCTTTTGCAGCTCATTTTCGTTGCTTGCTTTGGTTAGGCAGACAGACAGAAAGACGGACGAACAGACAGACGGACAGACGGACAGACAGACGGACAGGGGTAAATCGACTCAGCCCGTCGCCCTGATCAAGAATATATATACTTTATGGGGTGTGCCATGCCTTTTTCTGCCTGTTACATACATTTGAACAAAACCATTATACCCTGATTTCCCATTTTCAATGGGTTATATACCCTAATTTTCCATTTGCAATGGGTTCAAGATATAAATATATGAATTTTTTAACAGCAACAAAAGAGCAGAAATATGTGAAAATGAAATCAAACAACAATTTAGTAACATAATACAAAAGCAAGAATTAAAATTGATATCCACATTTACTACTTAATCAAAGCAATTAGCAATAAACTCTAAGCTTATGCATTTAATGCCCAATCACAATTAAAATCTCAACTACAAAGCCGCAAAAATTCAATTAGTCAGCTAACTACAACTTTTTGATTTGGCCACTTTAAGGCAGCTTTTCTCAGGCTTACAGCGACAAGTGCTACAACTTAAATTCAGGATAGCAACAAACATTTTAGCATAGTTGTTGGACCTGACATAAAACACACTCACACACACACACACAAACATACATACACACACATAAGAAAGCAATTTTGTGCATAGGTGAACAATAAAAAGGATGGAAATCGTAACAAGAGCGAACGACCACAGAGGGGGTCATAAATATTTGTCTGTTTGTTTTTGCTGATGCTATTTATATAAATATATATGTAGATGACGATAAGAGATATAAGAAATTTTTATGTGTGTCTTATTTGAATGATGCATCGATGCAGCTGACATTTGAAACCACAAGCATCACATATATATTGATAATATATTTATTTTATATTTGCTTTGAGATTTGACACATGTCTCTATACAGATATCTTTCTCTCTCGCTCTCTCTTTCTTTCTCACTCCCTCTAGGTCTATTGCCATCGATTTTGATAGCTTTAAATGGGCTCAAGCACTTATGCCTCAAGCGATTTAAATAAATTTTAATTAAAGCAATTGGCACTTGAAACAAAACACGCATAGACAGAGACAGCAACAGTAATTACAGATTGAAATTGAGTGGAAGTGAGAGGCAGACAGTGGGCATGTGTGTGCGAAAGAGAGAGAGAGACAAAGAGAGACAGTATGAGTTACGTGTTGTTTGTGCATGAAATCAAGTGCTGTTGCTCTACGTTCTTGTTTTTGTAGTAACACACACACACATATACACACACACCTAAATTAACAACCATTGCACACACACACACACACACGCACACACACTTATTCGCCAAGCTCGTGACAAGCTGAGACAAAATAAACAAACAAACAGGACACAACTTCATTTGATTAGGTTAGCAACAGGCGAACAGAAGCCATAGACTACGCGCGAAAGAGACAGAGAGAGAGAGAGGGTGGGATGAAGAAGGCGCTATATAAAGAGAAGGAGAGAGGAGATGGCGAGCAGAGTGGGAGCAGAGCAAAAGCGTGAGAGACCGAGCTAGGTAGATATATAAAGCACTATCGCGCCCGCAGCAGTTTTCACGCTAGAAAATTGGCTACGCACACAGAGAAATGAGAGAGAGGGAGAGAGAGAGAAAGACAGAGTTAAGGTATAGAGCGAGATAGACATAGCAGACTATTAGCAAACAGAGAGTAGCAGCATACAGAATGTGACGCTGGACAAATGAATAAAAGTTGCTTCTACTGAATTGTAATTAGATAGCAGACCCTACTCAACAAGCCCATCCATCCATGCAACTATGCCTAGTACACACACATAAATATATATATATAACATATATATACATATGTACATCATAGAGCCCTAGCTAGCGGTATGGCTTTAATAGCAGTTATTAGCCACAAAATGTGGCTTTTGGGCAGCTAAGCAGCACGAAATTAGACGGCTTTCATTTCTATAATCTGTGTGTGCTGTTTGTCATATTTGTTGCTTTTTTAACAACGTGTGCCACATGCCAAACACACACAAACAGAGAGAGAGAGAGAGAGAGAGAGAGAGGGAATGAGAGGGGGGGGAGTGTGAGCAGGCGTGTAGGCTTTTGATAAAATCCACTTGTTTTAGGCGACTCATCGCAATCCCCCAGCTAAAAGCAAATACCCTCTTCAATGCCATTAGACGTCATTGTATTTAGCTGTGGTTGGGCAGCAGCCACGTCTTTGACAATATCCGAAACTTGAGCGACATTTGCCACTAGCAGCATCCAGAGAGTGTGGGCGTGTGGACGTGGCAGAGCGCGTCAGCTCTGCTGCAAATAAATGCCATTTAAGGCCTTAGCATGCTAAACGACATTAACGTGGCACCCAAGTGTCAGTTAACGCCTGTCACATACAACATACAACAGCAACAGCAACAACAACATACAACACCAACATCACCAACATCAGCAACAACCACAAAGTTGAGGACGCAACGCCAAGTTTTTGCCACTTCACACAGCATTACGCATACGCCGCATGAGCCGCAGCCAAAAAAAAAACAGATTCAAGAACAATTACGTTAAACATTTGTTAGATTTGCGCTTTTCATACAGCAAAAATGACTGACTAACAAATGCCCTATTCATTGTACAAAATTTTTTATTACAACATGTATATTTAAATTGCATTCAAAGTAAAATTTTTAAAACTTAAAACGTGAAGATAAAAGTTGAAAAATATGTTACATTTTAAAATTTAATTTTTATTTATTTTACAATTTGTAACAAATTTTAAAATTTAGTTTTCATAAATTATAGCAACGTATTAATAATTATGCACACTTTTTGAACTCATTGGCCATTAAATATAAATTTATAATATGATATATAGAAAATTTAACTATCCAGAAAGATTCCTGTATGAAAATTCATCTTGTTTTTTGTTATAACTACCTTTTTTTAAAATAATATTCAATTGTAATGCCTTTTACTCAAACTATAAAATTTTAAATTAAATTAAAATATATAAAAAATAAAACTAAAAGTCTTAAGGCCTTATATTAATAATTAATTTAATTAATTACAAAGCAAATTTTGTATATTAAGCTTAGAAAAAATTTTGAGTACTTTGAAAATTCTAAAAATGTAAATAAAATTTTATTCTATTTTCAACAGAAATTTACCAACATTTCGTAAACTGAAAAACCAGAACAATTTATATAAGTAATACAACACGCAAAATTATATAAGTTGATTTGATTTTATGTTTAAAACATATATATGGATAAGAAAACTCGTATTAAAGCAAACGTGAAGCCTTTACCTCAGAAATTGAATATATATTTAGGTTATGTAAATTTATAGAATACATTATATATTTTTATTATTTTTGTACATTTTTAGATTCTTTGAAAAGGCAACTTCTAGGATTTGAAATATTCATTAAATTTTATATACATTTAATATATTCAACTATATTTTTAGCTACTTTGGAAAGGCAAATTCAAATACATTTATAAAAACACTTCTATAATATTTCTTCTTTATGAAATTGAAGGTCTCTTTTGGGTCGCATGCTTTAAGCACACATCCATATAATAATATCCCTTCACTTTACACATTTGAAGCATTTTAGTTTGTCGCAATTCTCTAAAGAACTCTAGCAAATAAAAAGTTACTATTGTTAGAATTGTTGCCCAGCTCCGACATCTCACTTGTGACTTTGAAAAGGGGTTTTATGTACATTTTCTTCTTCTTCTAGTTAGTTTTATTTTTATTTGTTTGTGGTCCGAGTGGCTTATGGCCCGCTGTCAGTGCGCATACAAATGCTGGATTGCAAGTAAATTGCAACAAATGCTGCACTTTGCACCACAGTCATGCCGTGGTGCACCAGGCACCCACCATAGAGCCGCGGACCGTGACAGTTTCAATGAATGCCAAATGCGAAATCACAGTTGTGCCACCAAATCTTGACAACTGCAGCAGCTGCCACTGCCACTGCCACTGCCGTTGCTGCTGCTGCTGCTCGGCATGCAAATTGGCCTTTTGGCTTTCGTACTTCAGCTGGGTCCTGGCTCCTGCCACTGGCACTGCCATTGCCTGTTGATAAGGCAGCAAATAAGTTGCCAACACTTCCGAGACAATTGTCGACACTGCACCTTACTCCTGAATGAAAAAAAAAGAAACCAAGAAGAACCAGAAGCAGAAACAGAAGAAAACTTGTCGGCAAACAATGAAAATTACTTTTCATATTTAATTGCCTGGCAAAGGCGAAGGCAAAGGCAACGAAGTCGAGCAACAGCGCAAAAGAAAGCAAACAAAAGTGTCATATGATATTAAAGAGAACTTAAAGTTGAAATAGCAATTGGCATGCCACATGCCGCATGCCGCATGCCACATGCCAGCTGTGCCAACTGTGCTGCAACACAAACACGAAACGGCGCAGGCACTTCAAACTCTCTTGACCTAACTTCAACTTGGCCAAAAATTAGACGTGCTAAGCAAGTAATGGAGACAGCAAATTCTTATTATTTGCATAAAACAAAGACACACACACAGGACACACGCCACACACACACACACACATCACAGCCAGCCACGTCACAGGTAAACTCACATAGTCTTTGGGGCGTAAAAATGCAAATTTTCGTTGCAAATTTAAATGTCACCTAACAATTCAGTTGTTAAACTCACATTAAGAGCACGAAATGCTTGTCAGCACAGCTGAGCAGCAGCAGCAGCAGCAGCAGCAGCAGCAGTGCCAGCACACTTGCCACATGCCACATGCAGCTGCTGAGAAATACAACAGACTTACGTTACACATACGCAGCGTGCTACGTGCCAAAGTAAAAACAATTTAAAGCAAACTTATGGCAACTGCAGCTGCAGCTGAAAACGAATTAGAGTCGCAATTATTTATTGAGTCTGCGCTAGACATTCATTTAGATGTGCGAAAACGAAGCTTAAGCTAGAGTAAAATTAATTAAAATAAAATTTATATATGTTTGCTTTAAATTTCTAAAAAATATATATAAATTAATTTTAATTTTTGTTATTTTTTAGAAAAAGAAAAATAGGGATTTAATATAACTTGTAAGAGAAGCTTAAGTTAGAGTAAAATCAATTAAAAGAAAATTTATATATTTATACCCTGAACCCATTGAAAATGGGAAATTAAAAGTATGTAACAGGCAGAAGGAGGCGTGGCAGACCCCATAAAGTATATATATTCTTGATCAGGGCGACGGGCTGAGTCGATTTACCCCTGTCCGTCTGTCTGTCCGTCTGTCCGTCTGTCTGTTCGTCCGTCTTTCTGTCTGTCTGCCTAACTAAAGCAAGCAACAAAAATGAGCTGCAGAAGATCATTTCTGTTGTCTTTATGTATTCAGCAATATTTGCTTACATTTACATTCAAGTCGAACTCATTTAGAATGCTTGATGCAGCAGAGAGTGTCCTCATTGGTCACTTCACGATCGACTGCAGCGACCGCAACTCGACGCAGGCTCAACATTTGAGCACGCCTTGGAGTTTGAGTGCAAGTGGCCCTATATAAAGAGCAGCAGCTGCAGCATTTCTTCAGTCGTCCAGGCCCGGTGGGGGTCAATTGTGCAGTGCAGTAAAGTGAAAGTGAAAGTAAAGTGAAGTGAAGTGAAGTGAAGTGTGGTGTGGTGTGGCGAGGTAAGTAGTTATTTTTTATTAAGTTTATTTGTTAATAATGTTAAGTACTTTAAGCAGAATTGTAATAGTTGTTAATAATTGTTTGAATATTAGATATAAGAAAAACTGTAGACATAAGATAATGCTAATGATCGAAGAGCTAAGCAGTAAAGACTTAGGCTTAGAGGAAAGACTTAGAAAATGTTGAAGACTTTAATAGCTTAGAAAAATTGAAAGACTTAGAAAAATTTGAAGACTTAGAAAATTTTAAAAACTTAGAAAATTAGGAAGACTTAGAAAAATGTAAAGACTTAGAAAAAGTAAGGACTTAGAAAAATGTAAAGACTTAGAAAAATGTAAAGACTTAGAAAAATTACATGACTTAGAAAACTTGACAGAATTAGAAAGCTTGAAAGACTTAAAAATTTCGAAGGACTTAGAAAACTAGGAAGACTTAGAAAATTAGGAAGACTTAGAAAACTTGAAGGACTTAGAAAATTCGAAGGACTTAGAAAACTAGGAAGACTTAGGAAGACTTAGAAAACTTGAAACACTTAGAGAAACTAGGAAGATATAGAAAATTAGGAAAACTTAGAAAATTAGGAAGACTTAGAAAAGTAGGAAGACTTAGAAAACTTGACAGATTTGGTAAACTTGAAGACTTAGAGAACTTAGAAGACTTAGAAAATTAAAATGAAAAATAATATTTTCTAAATAATTATCGCAAATACTTTCACAAAAAATTTACATTAACTTATTATTATCTATAAATTAATTTTAATGTTTGTTATTTTTTATAAAAAGAAAAATAGGAAGCTTAAGCTAGAGGAAAATCAATTGAAAGAAAATTTATATATTTTTGCTTTAAAATAAATTTTATATAAATTATATAAAAATTATTTTTAGGTTTTGGTTTTTTTTTTAAAGATAGAAGGGAAATAATAAAATTGTAAACGAAGCTAAGCTAGAATAAAATCAATTGAAACTAAATATACAATTTTGCCTGAATTATTTAAATTTGTATTTATTTATTTATTTTTTTTGTAATGCGAAATGAGGAAAGTTCATAAAAATTGTATATATTTTACTGCAATATGCATGTATTTTAATGAAGTATATTATTTTATTAAAACTATAAAAATAAACCTAATGCGCTTTTGGAAATATAGAACAATATATAGAAATAAATAAGGATGAAATGAACAATATATTGAATTAAATTTATGAATTTAATATCGAATGGACAATGCAATATGAATTATGAATTATAAATTTGTAAGCAAAAAAACATTTAATTGAATTTCTGCACCTTTCAAACAAACTAAGCTAAAAACAATATGAATCACATATAACTAGAATTTAAAAAAGTATTTTATATATAAGCTAACAATTATTTCTTTGCATTCAAAATTTGGCAGGATTTGCGTAACCATATTTAGTTGACAGAGGGAACTGTTGAATATAGATGAAATAGATCTAACTCTGTCAGCATAATAATACAAAATTAACTTATATCTGAGGACTAGCTTAGCTAACTTCAGGACTTCAGGTCTATCGCAGTCAACAAAGTTTCCGCTAAGCTAAATTATGTATATTCAATTAATTTTGCTTCAGCTTAAGTTTCATTTCCCAGAATCCACTTAAAATTTGCTAAATCAAACTCCCTAAACATCTGTCTAATTCAATTTTAAGCAGATTATAGTTCTCTAGTTCACGAAGTCTCTTCTAATTGCTTAACGTAACGTATGACATCCTCTATAGGTGAATTTATGAGTTAAATGATTGTAGAACTAATATTGAACATATTTGCTCAGATGAGTCAGGATTAAATGTGTAAATACTATCCAATTACTGGACTCCAACAAAACCAGTCCATCCTGACCATTTGACCTACAGGGTAGAACGCCTGAAGCTTATCATATTTAGGTAATTTTAGAGCGCCTACAAAACCAAAACCCAAAAAAATAAGAAAAAAGTGAAAGCAAAAAAAGTTCGAGCGCAAAACTTTTTACTTTGTCGTTGTGAATGCGAATGTGGTTACGAAAAAGTCAATGTGGTTGTTGCTGTTGTTGTTGTAATTGTTGTTGTTGTTGCTGTTGTTGTTGTTGCTATTGTTGTTGTTGTTGTAGTTGTTGTTGTTTCCGTAGCTGAGGCATGCGTTGCAGCTTCTCAGTATTGCCATTCGATGTCAATTTAAAGTTTTTTATTTTTATTTAGTTTTTTTGCCATCTTCTGCTTCTTTTTTTATATTCTTTGCTTTACGCTGGGTCGGATAAAGTTTCAGCAGCAAAGTTTTTCGCATTGTTAGCAGCGGCTGCCGGGTAATCGGACCTAGCCAAAGGCAGCAGCCGCAACAACAGCAGCAGCAGCAAAGGCAAAGGCAAAGGCAAAGGCTAAGGCTAAGCTTGGCATAATCGATTTGCTTTTGCCTTTTCATTTTAATAACTTTTTTCTTGTGGCTCACAGGACAACAAAAAAAACCCTGGCTGCAACAAAGTGTGGCAACAATTACGTGCGGCAAACAACCAAACTGCAATCGACAATGCTAACAATGGTTGAAAGGTGCACAGAATAGAGCAGAGTAGCAACCAGAAGAAGAAGAAGAAGAAGTAGAAGAAAAGGGATAGCAAGTCGCAGCAGAAGTTGCCAATGCCAAACTGGGTTAAAGACTTCGTCTTCGTTTGTGGCACTTCCCTTGACATTTGGCAGCAGCAGCAGCAGTTGCAGGTGCAGATGCATTCAACTGCAAGCTTCGCCATAATTGAGGCACGCGCAAAACAAATGCTGAGAGCAGCAGCAGGAGGAGTAGCAGCAGCAGGAGTAGCAGCAGCATCCACAGCAGCAGCAAAAACAATTTCGGAACTGCTCTTATTTTTTTGGGGGCACGCAGTTTGCCAGCGTGCAACGTGCAACGTGCAACGTGCCACACGAAAAATCATTATTTATAATTTACAATACGCATTTACCAGCTAAAACTGCATGTAACTAATTTATTTATGCGTGCTGCAACTAAAACCGCAAAACTGGCTTAAAAATACAACAAAGAGATACATGATATTGCCTTTTATATATATACATATATACTTACATATATGTGTAGATATATATATATATATTTCGCCCACTCGTTGTAGTTTAATTCAATTGAAGTTGATTAAAAATTAATTTCAAATTAAATGTGCGCTCAATGATTTTGCGCTTTCAATTGCCATGTATGTAACAGCAAGAGAGAGAGACAGAGAGTGCCAGAGAGAGAGAGAGAGAGAGAGAGAGACAAGGCCAGAGTGAGAGCGATGTTAGTGGCATCATTTGGCCGTTTGTAAATGTCAGGGCTTAGCGGGGTAGTTAAAAGCTGTCAGCAAAAGTAAAAATTCGACACGTTTTCCCCAAACACACACATGAGTCAAATGGCAAAAGTTGCCACACTCACACACACTCATACACACACAACTTATACAACTTATACAATGCTGACTAATAAGTACACGAGCAGCTCAAGCGGAAACGGAAGTTGTTGCAAAGTCCGTTGAAATCAATTTTAAAGGTAAACTTGTTACAAGTTACTGAAATACAGAAACAACTGAAGCAACAACACAAACAACAACAACAACATCAACATTTCAGCTAAAGCAAAACTAATTGCAATGCTCATTATACCCAATATACCTTGTAAAACACATGTGCGCCCTTTGGGGTATATCAAGTGTGGAGTGAAAAGTTCTCAATACTAAGCAACGTCTGTAGAATATGTTTTACTCTTACTGTTTACTGTCTGTAGTATAAGTATGTTTACCAATTAGATGCAGTGTGGTAAGGATCAATGTAAATGTAAATAAACTAATTATAGTTAAAATTGATATAAGCTATGATATATCTGCATATATATTATATGAAAAATATATATTTTACATTCTATATAAAATATATATAATTGCTTTGATTACTTTAAAAACCATTTGAATATTTAAGAACATTGAAAGCTAGCACTTGACAGCATTTCCTTTACTCCCTTAAAAATTCTGAAACAAATGACTCTTGAGACAAAATTGTAATTCAGATTAAGAAAACCTTAGAAGTTTACTGAAATTTAAATGTACTCTAACAAGAGTCGATGTCTTTGAGCATAAGCAAAATATTTATGTATGTTATCTGCTTTTAGTCAACCTCTCTTTCAAGTCAAATAATGTATGTTATATATAATATTTATAAACGTAATCAAATAAGTATTAATAAAGTTAATAGATGAACAATCTTAATTTTCTTCCCAAGAAGAAGTCAAGATTAATAAATGACATATCATATATATATATATATATATATATATATCAATTTTTATATAATCTTTAATATTTTTTTATATTTATACATACATTATATATATAAATATATATAAATATAATGTATGTATAAATATAAAAAAATATTAAAGATTATATAAAAATTGATATATTTACCCTTCAATTAAATTTACTCTAAGATCCTTTCTAGTGATCGAAAGCTAATTTTCTGAGATCTATCTTATTATTATTATTATTATTATTATTATCTTAACTAGCTTTGTTGAGTCTTCCAAATTTACAGATTTACTTTTAAATTTAGAGAGCATCCACTATTCGTACAGTTATCACATAAGCCTATTTGTTGTTGTTATTGTTAATGGGCCTGTTAGGCAAAATGTTGTTGTTGTTGTGTTGTGCAATTGAAGTTGCAGTTGCAGTTGTAGTTAAAGTTACAGTTGCTCTAGCTGTTATCGATTGTTACACACACACACACACACACACACACACACACACACAAAATACACATGTAACACTCATATATGGCATATGTACTACGTGCTCCAGATGCGCCCCATTAGCGTTTCGCATGCCCCGGCAAAAGTTTCAAAATTTATTTGCCTCATTTTGTGCACATTGTTTGGCTGCCTGGCTGTTGGAATCTGCGTGTTGTGGCACGGTAAAGTTGCAACGCCTGCAGCCTGCAATTAAAAGTGAAGCAATGCCCACGTCTAACTACCTCTACAGCACCCCCCGCCCCTCTCCCGCCATGCCCTGCATCGAACGCTTCTCTAATGCACAGCACTTTAATTAACTTCCCCAGCGCGAAACTAATGGCAATTTATGTGCGTTAATAAACGCTCAATGGAAAAAGAAGCAGCAGCGAAGTAGACGAGAAAAGAGTTTAAGGATTTTGCATTACCCTCTATTTCCAGTCAACGTCTGCAATCAGCGTTATCAAAGCCATTTAATTCTTCGAAATCTGGCCAAAGTTGTTAAAAACCCATTTAAAACTGTCACCATAATGAACGTTCAGCAGCTACCATCTTCCGCGCACTTGAATTCCATCTTTCCGTTCCATTCCGTTGCGTTCCGCCTTGCGATTCGCCCGACTGTTGCTGCTGCAACTGCAAAAATGGCATCTGCACACGCCCAGCCCAGCCTTTCACTGGGGATGTTAATTAGAAAACTCTTGAAAATGATTAAAAACTTTCGTGGCTGTCAGGCGGCCAAAAAGAGTTGCCAACTTTTGCTTCCTGCTGTAAAAATGAGACGACACTGAACGAGAAACGATGAAGAGAGAGTAAGAGAGGAAAATGAGCAAAAGAGAGAGTGATAGCGAGACAGCAAAGTGAGCTCTGTATGACAGCTATGCTGGCATAAACTTAAAAACTTTGTTCAGGCTCTAAGTTGCACTTCGGAGAATCAGCGAAAAATATATGTATTGTATATATATGGATAGCACTTAAATAATAGTATCAAGCCCCTGTTTTGAGGTATTATTTAGTGCTTGATAATGATAATGAAATACTATACTATAATTTGTAGCAGTTGAATTTATCACCAGACCAACTTCTGGAACATTTAGAATCAAAACAGTTAGCAGCTAACTTGTGAAACATTTGGAATTGGAACACACAGAAATATTTTAGGCCTCTACCATTGCAAGATTTATTGCAACCATCACCTTGCCACATCGATTTCTAAAACATTTAGAAGTGAGGCACTAAGTGATATGAAAAGTCTACCACAGGAAAACTTGGTATCGAAAGACTACGATATTTGGGGGTTCTCCCAGTGCTATCAGCTGACTTATAGCACAACATTTGGAATCGAAATAGCAAAAATTTTAACCTATTTCATACTTTTTTGAAATTGCAGTAAATATCATAAAAATTTAACTTTATGAATTTAATCAAGACAATTGGAATTTAAACATCTATCTATATTACCACATCGGTTTCTAGAACATTTAGAATCTAAGTTATATGAAAAGTCTGACAGAGGAACACTTGGAATCGAAACACTGATATTTGAGAGAGAGAGAGAGTATGTTTCAAATTAATTATACTAGAACATTTGTAATCTAAATACAAAAAAAATTTTACCTATTTCATAGTTCTTTGAAATTGCAGTAAATATCATATACATTTAACTTATCATAGTAGAAAGGCAATAACATCTGATCTTAGATTGTAAAAAAAATATTGAGGCAAACAAAGAAATTTTTTTAATTTAATGTGAAAAAAAAAAAGAAATAAATAATTCAACTTTAAAGCTTCATATATGGAACAATCATAAATACAATATATATACTAAAAATTTAAAGTACACAATATCCATAGCCATCCAAAGCACTTAACGTCTTCTCCAAACCTCAAACCTCACGTCTTTTCTCATTCTAATTGAAAAAATCAATTCCGCAGTTACAATGTCAATTGACGAAAATAATCTTTTAAGACATATCTAATGCGCCGCAATAATAGGTTTACAAGTGTAATACAGCTCAGATTGCTGTCTTTGTCTTGAATTTGAATTTTCAACAGTTTAAACTGGCAATAAACATATGCACTCTAATCAACAATTTGCACATCTCGGGGCTCAGCTGCTGAACTGGGAAGCTGCGACACCTGCTGCCACCTGCCCCACCTGCCGCCACCTGCCTCAGCTGCCGCCACCGCAGCCCGCATAGCATCTTTTATTAGTGCCAATTAAGTGAAATACTACAAATAGACATTGAGATAAAGATAATCACGAGATACCGGCAGAAACCAGATAAACATGGATACACAAATCTCACAATGGCAATTGTAACTGAAATCTGCTAGAGCAATCTCAGCGGTTGCGGTTCACTTGAGTTAAATTGCTTCGATGTGTGGAATCAGTTGACAACGCGACCTCAAAGTGTGCGCAGTGCTCAAAAGATCAAATTCGCGTCGAAAATGTCCCGGAAGCAAGCAGAGCTGAAATTGGATGAGAAGGCGAAGCCGAAGGAGGAGTGGGGCAATGGCTTGGAATTTCTATTCTCCTGCATCTCCTTGTCTGTGGGTCTGGGCAACATTTGGCGCTTTCCCTACATTGCCTTTCAGAATGGCGGCGGCACCTTCGTAATACCCTATTTGATAGCACTCCTGGTTATCGGACGACCCGTCTACTATTTAGAGATCTCACTGGGACAGTTTCGTGGCGGTGGCGCATTGCGTGCCTTCGATCTGGCACCGCTGCTCAAGGGCGTGGCTGCCGGCCAGGTGCTGGCCACAGGCGCCTCCATCACCTACTATTCGAGCATCATGGCATTAACATTGCGCTTCCTGCTGGCCTCGTTCAGTGCCGAGCTGCCCTGGAGCAGCTGTCGGGCGAGCTGGGGCAGTGACTGCCACGATGGCAGCTCGGCGAATGCCAGTGGCAAAATGTCACCAGCTCAGCTGTATTTTGAGTGAGTGAAGAGTGAGGAGAGAATCGAAAGAGCTGCGGGTGCAGTAAATTCCCTAGAGAGATTTGTGATATAAATAGCTGCGTTCAGTTGGTATATGTGTAGGGATATATGGGTCAATTCCTAATCTAATTTTACTAAAAAGTTTTTAGCCAAATTTGAACTTTTGATTGAAGTTAGGAAGTGATATGATATATATTGATATATTGATGTATGATATATTGATGTATTGATATATTGATATATTGATATATTGATATATTGATATATTGATATATTGATATATTGATATATTGATATATTGACGTATTGATGTATTGATATATTGATATATTGATAAATTAATTTATTGATATATTTATATATAGATGTATTGATATATTGATATATTGATATATTGATATATTAATATATTGATATATTGATGTATTGATATATTGATATATTGATATATTGATATATTAATTTATTGATATATTTATATATAAATGTATTGATATATTGATATATTGATATATTGATATATTGAAATATTATATGTTGCATACACTCGTATATATGGATATAGAGAATAATTTCATGTCTATCAGAAGGCCATAATCAAACCGAAATGTGTTCATAACAAGCTAAAGTCAATTAATTCGGAATTTCTGAATATTTTTACATATTCTGCAAAATCTGATATTTCATAGCTCATTCCATTGCCTATTATAATACGCTCGTACTCCGTTTCTGCGTCTGTTCCTATGGCACTTATATAACATGCTCATGTGACAGTTATACATACATATAATCTTTCCATATCATAACATAATCAAAGCATAAACATTTTCCCACACAAAACTAACAATATCTTTTGCATCTCGTGGAGACATTAGTGTCCTTAAGCTCTGACCAATATACATAAAGTGCTGAGAACAACAGGCAAATCAATAACAAAATAATTATATACATATATATATATACTAATATTTGATCTATTTACATAGATACAAGTATATATATTTTATTGAGCATTAGAAATGCCAAAACCAACATTAATTCCTTCAACCTTCAACCTTATGCGCCCGCATGGCATTAAAACATTTGTAGAAACAAACTAAATCAAATGAATATATATATATATATCAAAATTTGATATACTTATATATATTTTTTCATATAGAAAAAACCTATATCCATTCCATTAACCTTCAAAATTAAGCTGCCGCATGGCATAAAGGCATTTGTAGAAACAGACTAAAGCTCTTAGTTAATTAAATATATAAATATATATTGTATAATGGATATATCATTTATATATATGTATACTAGATATTTAAATACCTATATATACATACATATATACACAATAACATACAAATAAAAACTCCATCACTCTAAATTCCTCTGCTTCTCTAATTCTAATTCGAATTCTCCATCTCATTCCCATTTCTCTAACCATCCTTCAAACAGGCGTGAAATTCTCCATGAGCTGCCCAACTTGGATGATGGTGTGGGCGTGCCCAATTGGCAGCTGGTCGGTTGCTTAGCTGTGGCCTGGCTCATCATTGGCGCCGTTCTCATACGTGGCATCAAGAGCAGCGGCAAGGCCGCCTACTTTCTGGGCGTGTTTCCGTATGTGGTGCTGCTGGTGCTGCTGTTGCGTGCCGTGACGCTGCCCGGCGCCTGGGATGGCATTGTTTACTTCTTCAAGCCACAATGGAAGGAGCTGCTCAATCCACTGGTGTGGTATGCAGCCGTTACCCAGGTCTTCTTCTCGCTGGCCATTTGCTTCGGCACCGTGATTACGTACGCCTCCTATAACAATTTCCATCGCAATGTGTACAAGTAGGTGCCATGAATGGACTTAACTCAACACCGCCCGGCAGCTACATTTGCCCACTTCCATCTCCCCCTCTCCCATCTGCCTTATTTGCAGCGACATTGTTATCATCACAACAATGGATTCGTGCTCCTCGATAATTGCCGGCTGCATTACGTTTGGCATTCTGGGCAATTTGGCCAAACAGACGGGCATCACGGACATTGGCAGCGTGGTGAAGGGCGGCACCGGGCTGGCCTTCATCTCGTATCCGGAGGCGATTGCCAAATTTGAGTATGTGCCACAGGTAAGCTATCGAGAGGAGGGTGCGCCGTGTGCGCTTTAAAGCACAACTACCTAAAGATGTTTGCGGTCCTTTTCTTTCTGATGCTATTTGTCCTAGGCATTGGCAGCACCGTCGGCATGGGCTCCTGCATCTTACGCGTCATCCGCGACCAATTTGGCAAACGTGCTGGCCCCAGTTGGATTCTCGCTGGCGCACTCGTTGCCCTCGGCTTTGGTGTGAGCATCGTTTATGTGACACCCGGCGGGCAGTTTATAGTCAATCTGATCGATTTCTATGGCGTCTCTTTTACCGCTCTAATACTTGCCATTGGCGAGCTGCTGGCCGTGGCCTGGTTCTATGGTACGTTTGTGTTAACTGTGCTAACTCTAGCATATCCTTGCACTACTTCACCTCCTACTCTAACTGCATGTACTTCACTTGGTATTTCTTTTCTTTCCTTTCTTTTTTTGGCTCAGGCGTGCGTCGCTTCTGCGCGGATATCAAATTCATGATGGGCATTGAAACGGGCTGGTATTGGCGTTTGTGCTGGGCTTACATTACGCCCGGTTTGATGGCCGCCGTGCTGCTCTATACGCTGCTCAACATGGAGGAATTGACATACAAAGGCGTGCCATATCCACGTATAGCAAATGGTAAGGCGTTTCACAGTCAACTGACAGCATAAACTGGAACAGTTTGTAGCGTGCACTTCAGGAATTTCGAAATAATGCTATCTGAAATGCACTCATTAATTGGGTATTGATTTGTGTGGCTGGCATACCTTTATTATATATGGTATAACATAGCTCATTATTGAGATTAACAATTGGCCAAGTATTGAACTTATATACTATTGTATTGGATGGCCAAAATTGATTGAGAATTGTAGGCAGACAGTGTGAAATGAGCTGCAGATATTAAGTATGCATTCATTCATTAAACTAATGGATAGCAGCTAGTTTTTGCTTTTGATTATAAATGCTTACTATTATGCTGAATACATCTATCTATAGTATCTAATGGCATGAAATATAATAACATAATAAACAAACAAAAATAAAATATATAAAAAAATAATATATTTTCAAATTTATATTTTTATCAAATCAAATCCATCTGATATTAGATGAAAGTCCATTTTATATCTGTATTAATTTTAATATATATTTTTATTTTTTACTTTTTTAATATTTATATATTTTATAATAAATTAATATAATTTTATTTTATTTTATTTATTATTATTTTTTTTTGTTTTATTTTTTTGTTTTATTTATAGAATTTTATTTCATTTAATTTTTAATAATTATATATTATATAATTATTTATTAATTTTATATATTTAATTTTATTATAAATTTATATTTATATATTTTTTAATAAATTTATATAATTTTTGTTTTTTATTTAATTTATTAAGTTATATTTAACAAATTTATAGAATTTTATTTAATTTAATTTTTAATGATTATATATTATATAATACATTTATTTAATTTTATAATAAATTTATATTCTAGTTTATTTACGTTAATAATTTGTATATATTATATACTAAATTTATATAATTTTATTTTGTTTAATTTATTAATATTTATCTTTCATATATATTAAATATATATTTATCTCAAATTTTGGTTTGCTTTTAGTTTTTGGCTACATCTTGGCTGCCTTGGGCCTATTGCAGCTGCCCGGCTGGGCTTTCTATGCCTACTACAAACAGCGCAAAAATGGCAGCACTTTTTGGGAGGTAACTAAAAACCACTATAAATTTCCACTATAAATATCCACTATAATATTTAACTTGCATTGTCTTTCAGCGCCTTTGCGCTGCTAGCCGGCCAGCCGAGTCCTGGGCACCAGCCATTGCACAGCTGCCGCAGCAGTAGCGGCAACAACAACAACAACAACAACTGCAACAGCAGCAGCAGCCCTCGCACTTGCCATTGGCTAACGTTGCGTATACGTAATGTGTTTAGAGCATGTGTCAAGTGCATGTGGAAGTGTTTAAAGTACGAAAAATGCAATCTTTTGACACTGTCCAAAAAAAAAAAAAAAAAAAATGAAACAAAGTCAAGCCAAACAACAAAGTTCATTGTGTGCTGGGTGTGTAAACACACACACACACACACACACACAGCAAATTTACTAGAAGTAATATAAAAAAAAGAAAATAAAAAGCAAAAAACAAAAAACTACAAACTTTATATAAACACACACACACACATTAAATACTCTTTGTGACATATTTGTACCGTTGGCTGCATTTTTATTATTAATTAAATTTCGTAGCTAAAAGCAAACATTATGTGTTTTTTTTTTCCACAAAGTTTTTAAAACAACTAAGTGAATAGAATATGAATGTGGCTGCATTTTATAGAGTTTCTAATGAAAGCGCTGCGAAAAGTTTAAATGCTGTAAATGCGAGAGTATATAAAATGCTGCTGTTTGCAACTAGAGCGACAACAACAACAGCGACAACAACAACTGGGCACAACTTGAACAACAAACAACTCGAACAACAACAAGAACAACAACAATATGGATAAACTGAGGGAGCAGCCAACTGCAAACGCTTTTAATTACCCCAGGGCGTGCCTTGTGCCACGTCAACAGCATACAGCATGCGGCATGTGGCATGCAGCATGTGGCATGCAGCAATTGCGCCCTAGCGCAGGATGTGGCATCTCAATGGGTGGGCGAATATAGCCAAAGCAGCTGCAGCCGTAGAAATGGAAAATGAAAACTGCAAAATGGGAAGCTGTAGCTGAAGCTGGACTTTGTGTGTGGCTCTCACTCTCTGTATGTATGTATGTGTGTGTATGTGTGTGTGTTTGCGTTAGCTTGAAATGCCAGACATGTCGGCAATGCGGAAACGCGCAAATATCAAATGAAAACAAGCGACTGAAATGAATGAAATGTTAAATAAAACATTTTGCCTATCCGTTGTTCAACTCATTTAGAGGGAGTGAGAGAGAAAAGGGGAAAGAGAGCGGGAGAGAACGAGACGAGCGGAGCTGCTGCTGTGACATGGGACAACAAATCAAAATGGCGCACAAATGGCCATAGCTTGCATATATAAATGTATGTGTGTGTGTGTGTGTGTGTGTGTGTCTGTGTGACAAAAGTTGAAATGTAAATATGCAAAAGCGAGGCGTGCGAAAAACTCACAGTTCGGCATTGCAGCGCTTTTAACATATGACATCGCATTGCTAACTCTGTGTGGGTATATGAGAGTGTGTGTATGAGTGTGTGTGTATGAGTGTGCGTGTGTCAGTAGCTGTGTGTGTGTGTGTACGCGCTTCAGTTGTCAAAAAGTGACAGTGTTAAATTTTTTCGCTTCTCGCCAGCCCCACCAAAGCGCTTTTCTTGCCGCCTTCATTCACAGCGCTTGCCAGCAGCAGCAACAACAACAACAACAACAACAATGACAACAACAACAGCAACAACAACAATGACAACAACAACAACAACAAATTGAAGTGTGTGTTGACTTTGACTGACGCGTTGTTAGCCGTGAAGTGTGGGTGCCCTGCGACGTCACAACCTTCTGGCATTGCGTGCTCTTACAGCCGGCACACCCACAGCACTAATACACACGCATACATAGATAGACTAGCCCACACACACACACACACATACAATAGAGACTTACACAACATATATAAATGGACTGCCTCAAGTTGGTTGCGTTTTAGAATACCCTATAAAAGTGTTGAGCTGCAGGGATACTTAAGTTTTATTATTATGCTTTATGTATTTAGTTTTAATTTTAAACTTTACAATCAAATTCTATGTAAGCTCTAGCTCTAGCTTCGGTTTTTATAGATTCTGTAGTTTATATAGCTTTCTTAGCTTCTATACATTCTTTAGTTTATATAGCTTCGATTATTAGCATATAACATCCATAGCTTCTATATCATTTTTAGCTTCTACTTCTACTTCTACTTTCTATAGCTTCTTTAGCTCATCTAGTTTCTATAGCTTCTCCAACTACTTTAGCTTCTATATTCACCGTGTTTTTTCCGCCTAAAGAGTTTCTATAGCTTCTATAACTTCTCTAGCTTTATGTTCCTTTGATTATTATATAGTTAAAAGAGCTGGCTATTCTGTTTAGTTATTTTAACTACCGAAGCGTAAGCAATCGCTTTGTTTTGAACAACAAGACTCTTATTCAGCTGGCAGGAGCACACTCCAAACACTAAAGAAACGACAGCTTTAAGACCAGGTACAATCGATGCATTTTCTAGCACTTGATAAGATTTATTAAGATTATTTTTCAACAAGGGAGTGAGAGAGAGACAAAGACATAAAATACAAATAGAGCTATGCTTTAGGAACAAACAACTTAAAAGCCATATAAATTTCTTCAATTTCTGCAAATAATTTTTAAAGCTCAACTTCCAAATACTCTATAAATCAGTAAAAAACAACAAATATATCTTAATATTTTAAATATAATTGTATTTTAATGTCTATATTAAAATACAATTATATTTAAAATATTAAGATATATTTGTTGTTTTTTACTGATTTATAGAGTATTTGGAAGTTGAGCTTTAAAAATTATTTGCAGAAATTGAAGAAATTTATATGGCTTTTAAGTTAGTCTATATAAACCAAAAAAATAAAAAATTCTAATCTCTATTCAAAATATTTAACAAAATTATAAATTATCAACCCATTGCCAACCCAATAGTTATTTATCAAGCTATAACTTTCCTAGTCTAAAATAAACATTTCTTAATGTAATTATAATATTTTTTTAGATATCAACTAATACAACATTCACATTTACAGGGTATAACTGAACCTCGTTTTTCTGTTCTTTGTTTATTGCTTTAACGATGCGCGTAAATCTTGACATACTTTTCTATCCAACTAGGGCGACGCTAGCAGCCAAAGGGCAGGCATTACACATATTCCGAGACACACACACACAAACACTTATTCATACACTCACTCACATACATACACACTTTGCCACTTGCGCGCGCTTTATTAGCAGCGCTTGTAGTTGGCAAGCCAACAGCTCATCTCAGCCATAAAGTATGCTTCATATGCCATGCAGCTGCCAACCACACACACACACACACACACACACACACACACACACATACATACGCACGTTCATATATTAGACAAGTGGCACAGCTGTCCACAGTTGACTGGCCATTCATTCAATTCCTGCATCCATTTATGTAAAGTGGCCCAAGCTGTTCAGAAGTCTACCTAAGCTCAACCAAACTACCTTTGCTACCTTTGCTACCTGCCCACCTGCCCACCTGCCCACCTGCCCATCTACAAGTCTTGGACATGTACCTGGTACTTTTGATTATGAATATGAAAGCGACTCCGAAAGCTGATGGCAAAAAGTTGTTGATAAAATTCTGATATGCACTTCTTTGGGGTACTCAAAAAAGAAGGAGCTCTGGTCGGTTTATAGACATGCAGCTAAAACGTTTATCGTGTAGCCACACTGAGAAGACTTTGTCGTACAACGTGTTGTATACTTAATACCAACAGCAGTAGCAACTGAGTCTCAGTCAACCAAAAAACGGCATCAACTTTGGTGTGCTGAAATCCTGCTTGGCTTATGACCGACTTCAATAACCAGTTAAGTGCATAGCAATTTAAATTTAATTGCATTCACCATCGAACAGAGAATTGAGATTGATGTGTAGCCCATTTCATATGTGTGGTGCTTTTTGTGGCCATGTCATTAGAAATTAATGGCAAACAACTTGGCTAACTGCTGGCCTGTGTTGGACAGTTAGTTGGTTAGTTTGTTAATTAGCTAAAGTTCTTGTTTAAATATACATTATGCACTGCACGATAGGTGAAACAATATGGACTTCTCTATATACATTTGTATTTGATGGGTGCGGGCGTGGCCTGGGACTTTGTCAACTCCCAATTAAATCAAACTTTGCTAAAGACTTGCCCAGCCATTATTATTGTTGGTTAATTTGGTCTAGACAACATAAATTTTTGTTGCTGCTTGGCCTTGGCTTATTATCTAATTTACGTCTATTTACGACGAGCGCTTGCCGCTTATCAAAGTCACAATAAATAAAGAGAAAATCGCTGATGAACGCCTCCACACACTACGAGCTACGACTGGTCAGATGTTAGATGTGCCGTTGTCCCCCCAATCCCCCCCACTCCCTCCCTCCCTCTCCACCATCTGCGCCTTGCTCCACCGCCTTGGTACTCCCTTGACAATTTGTGGGGTCTACGCTAATGCCATTCCAAAGCCAATTACGCTTATTACATAATTTAACAATAAGAACAACAGCAACTGGCATTTAGATAACCTAAACAAATGCTGTTTAGCGATGTCAGCAAAATACATCATAATAAATTAAAAAAGAAAAAATTCCACTTTTGTGTGTTGGTCGAATGTAAAATACTCTTTTGCATTGATTCGAAATGGAATTATACTTTGTGTAGTGTAGTAAAGAGCCTTAGTAGATGGTAATAATATTATAATAGTACATAGTAGTAGTAAGTACAAGTTAGTAGTAGATTACAAGATAGTAGTAGATAGTAATTACAGTAGACAGTAGTAGTGGAAAGTAATAGTTGTAGATAGTAGTTGTCGTAGTTAGTAATAGTAGTAGTAGTAATTAGTAATAGGAGTAGATAATAGTAGTAATTGTAGTAGGCAGTAGTAATTGTAATTGGGAATTGTAGTAGATAGTAGTAGTAATAGTAGTAGATAGTAATAGTAGTAGTAGATAGTAGTAATAGTAATTAACAATAGCAGGAAATAGTAGAAGTAGATAATAGCAGTATACAGAAAAGGTAGTAGATAGAATTTGTACATAGTAGCAGTAATAATAGAAGTATATTTAACTGGTAGGAGATTGCAATATAATAGTAGTAATATTAATTCTGATAGATAGTAATAGTAGATGGCAGTAGTAATAGAAAGTAGTAGATAATAGCAATAGTAGAGTAGTCATACAGTAATAGTAGTAGAAGCATTAGCATAGTAATATATTTATATAGAACAAGAGTAGCTGAGATTGTAGTCTGACTCGAAAGTGTTCCTTCTAGCGTTACGCTTCTTATGACAAAAGAGAAGTATATCTCAGAAGGGTAAAGCACAAAAAAAGGAAAGCATAAGGACAACCCGAAGAGTCCCTGGAGTGTTTCAACCGAGAATTGGGCCTCGGTACAATTGGGAAATTTAGGCGTTTGACGAGAGCGAGGGAAATCGGTAAAGTGAATAGGGATTTGAATGACCAGAAACAGAAACAGAAACAGAAATACAAGCAGAAGAAGAAGAAGAAGAAGAAGAAGCAGCAACAGAAATAGCAGCAGCAACAGCAACAACTGTAATAGCAGCACAAAAGTAAAGTCAAACAATTAAGAAGGCCTAAAAGCCGTAAGAGCTGCCACAATTTTTAGACAAAAGCCGCACCCCATTTGCCACACCCAGGCAACTAGCTAATGCCCAACCAATAGATGGAAAACAGAAACCAAAAAAAGAAAAGAAATGCAAGGGAATTGAAAGGAATGCGTAGAGCCAGAACAAGAAGCTAGAGCGGGACTCAAAAGGAGTTTGCCATGCGTGCTGACAACATAATGCGTATAATGTGGAAAATATTTTCCATGTCTGCTAATGTCTGTCTCTGTGTGCGTGTGTGCGAATGTGCGAGTGTGTGTGTGTGTGTGTGTGTGTGAGGTATTGGATGGGGGCCAGACACCAACGAAAAACAGCGACAGTGAAATCCTATTAAGAAGTTTGCTATCGCAAATTAAAATCTAAATGCGCCAACCAAATGACGGCGACGTCTGCGCTGCGGGAGGGAACTGAGACTTTGGCTCAACCAGAACAAAAGACGCTAGGCCCACAGCTGCTGCCACGCCCACACACACACACACATTCACTGAGGGAGGGAGGAGCGAGAGTCCTCTGCTTACATTTTGAATTATAAGCAAGCGAAAAATTTAATAAAGGTTGTCCCAAAATATGCACGCCAAGGCGAAAAGGCAGACTCAAGACAACCGCAAGACGTCGCGAAAAGGGGCTGGGCAGGGGAGGGGAAGGGGAGGGCTAGAAGAAGGCGCTGATTGTAGGATTGACGAGGACGCGAACGTGGCACAGACTATGACAATGTCAAAGAGTTTGTGCACGCAATGTGGGCGTGGCAGCTGTGGCCCTGGCCCCACAAACAGCAACAACAACAACAACAACAACAACAATAACCGCGACAAGCACAAACGTTGAGGACGACGGCAAAGTTTTCACTTTTATTTAAATACCCTGCAGAAGGTTCAATTTACTATGAAGGCAGAAATGGAAAAGAAAGTTGGGAAAGTTCTTAATGTATAAATATAGTTTATAAATATATGAGAGATATAAAGGTTGCATAGAAAGTTATGAAAGTTCTAATAGTTTATATACATATAGTTTATAAGTATCTGAGATATAAAGGTTGCATACCAATCGATATTAATAACTTATTCTGTCGTTTTATATCGAGATTATGAAGTTTGTGAAAGTCGAAAAAAGTCTTTTCCTGGTCATATATATAGGTACTTTCACTTTTATTATAATTTATTTAATAACGACCTATATTTTGTATCTTTAAAATGCTGGAACAACAAAGATCCAATTTTGAATCGATTTTGCTTTCATGCTTGTCGATTGCCTATCAAATCGAGTTCGAAGTTCTTGGAGCATAAATACATAGTTATAGATATCCCAGAGATACAACGGGGACATACTAATCGATATTTCTCACCAATTCTGTCTCATCATATTGCTTATTGTCTTTGAAAAAGTAGAACAAGATTTTTTTTTTCATACATCAGATCTTACTATCCAGCTTAAGTATAACTAGCTGTCTAGCAACTACCAATATCTATAAAATTCAAGAACAACATAAAACTGATTATCAGTTCTCTCTTAAAATTTCCATTAAAATTTTCTTTCCTACTTATCGCTTGCCTAACAAATGTATCTGAATTTGCAAACAAATAAACTGAATCATTTCAGTTAGAGTATTTCATAGTCATTCACTTTACACCTTGAAAAACTCATATTCGTTTTTCATTTTAACTGCCAAATGGCAAAAGTTTTCCATTTTTTGTTTTCTTGGCCTTTGTTTTCTTGCGTTGCCATTCGCAACTTTAAGTCCTTATTAAATTGTCTGTGAAAGTGTATATATATGTATGTGCGTGTTTGTCTCTCTCTCTCTCTCTGTGTGTGTGTGTGTGTTTGTGTATGTGTTTATATATGAGTTTTGGCTTAGCCCACAACAGCAACAATTGACAGCAAAACAAACGATTGTCATTGTCAAGTGTGTGCGTCAACCTTTGAACCCGCCTGCGAATGTACAGCCTTAAAACGTGTCTGAGAGTTTCTCTATTGCCACACACACACACAGACACCCACACAAGCACGGACCATGCCCCAATCACGCCCACCTCTGACTGGTGTTATCCTTTTGTGTGAGACAGCTCGCTTTAAATTGTATTGTTAATTCTTTTGGGGTAACCCGTTTTACGTCAATCCGATTTCGGACCCCAAAAAGGAAGAGAGTACGGAAAGAGCCCAAAAATGGGTAGCAGAACGTTTTTTTTTTTTTTTTTTTGTTTAGGACCTTTGTGCGCGCTATGCAAACATTGCCTGCCAGTGACAACAATTGTCATTTGCCCAAAAGCAACTCATCTCTGCTTTTTGGCATCCCTTGAAGCATTCAGCTTAAATTGCAACAGTTTGTGGCAATTGAAGCAATGATATGGCCAGGACACAAGTTACCTTTAACTACAGCTCTAGCTACCTATAGGGGACCATAGTCTGCCGCACAGTCACTCACTCACTCTCTATCTCCCTTTCTCTCTGTCTATCTCTAGCTCTCTGCAACATCCGCTTCTATTTGTAGCATTTTTTACACCATTTGCATATTCCTATAGAGCACAGTTTCCGGGTCCTCTGTTCCATCTCCATCTCTCTCTCTCTCTCTCTCTCTCCTTCTCTCTCTCCCATTCTGTCTCTTTACCTTACAGCATTGTTTACTTGGCGCTGCTCCATTCGGTACCTCAATGCGCATAAATCAAGCGCCAAGCACAAATATTTTGCCAGCGACAACAAATATATAATGACCCCTCCATGCCCCCACCTACCGCCTACCTGTACAGTCCCATCCTCCTTTTCATTTCCCCCACTTCTACTCCCACTCCCACTCCCACTCCCACTCCCTCTCTTTCTCGTGTTTTTTAGACCCAGTAATCTATGCGCTGGCTGCTGAGTTTGTCTGTCGCATTGACTGCATTCACAGTTATCGCATTTCCTCCCATAAATACTCTTATTTGTAAGATAATACAAAGTTGTCTTCTCGTTCATTGAAGTTAAATCAATGTTATATATAAATTTGATTACATTTACTATTATGTGTTTTTCAATTATTCTTTTCATAAGAATATTTTTATATATATATTTTTAGTTTTATAATAATCTTTAGAAATCGTATATAATTTCAATCAATAACTTGCTGAAGTGAACTTCGTTATAAATTTCATATCATTTACTATCATCGTGTTCAATTTATCTTTTTCAATGTTTTTATAAGGTATGTAAATTGGTTTGTCGCATGAAGTCTTTTATGAATTGAATACCATTTGTTATCAACTGCTCGAATATTTTATTTTTACTGTGAATCCTATTCAGCAGAAGTCATTGTTTCTTTACATTTATCCACAATTCTATTTTTAGGCTCTTTTATCGTTTATTTTATATCATAAATCTTGTATCTGTTATCATTCATTTTCTATCTTTTATATTTTATAATTTTAAATTTTATTTTTATTTATTTTGTTTTGTTTTTTATGTTATTTTACTTTTTATTTTTTATTTTTCATTTCATATATTTTTTATATTTTTAATTTTTTGTTTTATATTTCAGATTTTATATTTCACATTTTATATTTTATATTTTATATTTTATAGTTTACATTTTATATTTTATATTTTATAGTTTACATTTTATATTTTATATTTTATAGTTTACATTTTATATTTTATATATTGTATTTTTTATATTTATATTTTAAACTTTATATTTAATATTTTACACTTTACATTTTTATATTTTATATTTTACATTTTACATTTTATAATTTATATTTTATATTTTACATCTTAAATTTTATATTTTACATTTTACAATTTATATTTTATAGTTTACATATTATATTTTATATTTTACAATTTATAATTTATATTTTATAGTTTACATTTTATAATTTGTATTTCATGTTTTATGTTTAATATTTTACATTTCATTTTTTATATTTTACATTATACATTTTATATTTTATGTTTTATATTTTAAAATCTTTTTTTTTTTAATTTATATTTTATATTTTAGATTATATTTTTGAATTTATATGGCTTTTATTTTCTTTTTTTATTTAAGTTATTTTACATCTTCTTTTATATTTGTTTCTATATTTTCCTCCTCATTACTTTATTAGAGTATTCCCTGGTCTGGTTATCTTAGCATTCCCGTTTTCTCACCATTATTTGTCGCTGCGGCTGCTTTAGTTTTATTTCTTGCTTTTTTCTATTTGCCTGCGCTTTGCTGATTTCATTTTGATTACGGCAAATTGTTTTTAGTTGCTGTCGTTTTCCGTTTTCTATTTTCCTACTCTCAATATATACATATATATCTACTTATATATGTACATTTATTTCTATTTAAGCTCCTGGTGCGCTTTTGCCATTTTTTGTGCCTATTTATTTGCATTTCTTGCATAATCATGGATTATTTATATTGCTCTCTATCAGCGATCGCCACCATAATTACTTTTCCTACTCATATAGCCATGGGCATTGCCTAATATTGTACAATAATATCGCCGATAACTCTAAAGCAAATAAATATGGCGTGTGACCTTAGTGCGCGCCGGTTCATCAAATGTGAATAAACATTTCGTTGTTTGCAGTGTAATTTGGGGCGAAAATAAATGAATACAGTTAACGGTAAACGACTTATACAATGGATTATGTGAATAATGATAATAGCGCTAGTTGCTCGACTTTAGGCTACCGCGCAATTACAATTGCCATAAGCTAGTTAAATAACACCCTTTATATGGGCCACTTATTTTTTTAACCAACATTTTCTAAAGCTTTTTGTTTTCCACAAAATGCGCAAATTGCAGTAACAATCTTTTTATTATATTTTTTTTTTTAGTTTTGTCCAAACTCTCGCCTAACAAAAGAATTGGTCGAGGTCACTAGGCACGTGCGAGGGTTGCTAAAATGGCGCCCAGGACAACAGCAATAACAACAATAGCGAGAATCTACTACCAAATTAGTCGCTCTGTATGCAGTTTTTTGTGCCACTTTAAACATTTTTGTTCGTTTTGGTTTTATCCCGAATTCGAAGCTTCGTTTTTAGTGCCATTTATTGAAGCCCTCTTTATGCAGCCGCAAGTTTTTAATGAAATCAACTTTAAAAACGAAACAGTTGGTTGAGTAGCAGCAAAAACCCTTTCAAGTGTGGCGGGCACTGTGGCAACTCTGGCAGCCCCAATGGAAGGCCTAATGAGCAGCCAACTTCAGTTTAGTTTTTCACTTCACCTTAATTTGCGTCTGGGTTTTTTGCCATCTACTCTTTGGCCTGAGTGCAGGCAGTTTGTAAATTTGTGCGCTTCTCTGTCGTGATCCTGCTGCTGCTCCTGCTCCTGCTATGGCTCCTCTTCCATCATTTTATACGCCAACGTTGCATCGTTGTAATGCAAATTGGTTTCTGCTGCGTCTCCTCGCATCTCGCATCTCTCATGTTGTCCCAGCTGTCACGTTGACATTTGACATTTCTCTATGCATTGCTGCTGGTTCAGATATCAATTTTAAAAGCTGACAAATTGCAATGAAATGCGTCGCAAATTGAAATGAAATATGATAGATAGCGAGAGAAAGACAGAGTGGGAGAGAGAGAGAGAGATGGTAGACATAGAGTGGAGTTGGATGGCGTTTCTATCCGGGAACAACTAAACAAATTATTGCGTGGCTCATTGCCAATGGGCATGGCAAATGTGTGTGCGGGAACATTAATGCGAGCTGACTTATGTCATATTCATGGCAGGCAGGCACACATGCCACACCCACACCCACACCTACACATACACACACCCACCTATACATGCACACGTGTGCAGTGGGCGCGCTTCGATTAAACAAACCTACTCAAATATGCAGTGACATTGAGCCAAAGACAAAAGCCAAGCGTCAAGGCAGCTCAACGTTGCCCCCATGTATGTGAGACAATGGCACGCATACATACAGACAGAAGCACACACATACAGCCCTTAACATACGGTATATACACAAGTGCAAGTGCCGTGGCAAAGGTCAGAGACAGTTGCATAACATTAAAATAGGATACGGATGCGACTGCGGCTGCTTTGTGTGTTGGCTAATTAAAAAAAAAAATAGAAAAAAATACATCTAAAGCCCGCTATTGCATAAGCCAAAAACGAGCAACTGTCTGTGACAGCCGTCCATGTATGTGTGTGTGTGTTGGAAATTGTCAACGCAACACATGCAACATGAACGACGCTCAAGGATATATGCATACAAACAAACAAAAAATCAAGCCTCTCTCTGTATGTGTATGTGTGTGTGTGTGTAGTTGTGTGCGAGTAACGCTTGCGTAACGTAAAAGTAGCCTTGAACTGCAGCCTGTCGCTTTCAATGGATTTGCATTCCATGCGCTGCACACTCACACACACACACACACTTACAGGCACACACACATACACGCACAGACATTACCAAGGTCACGCAAACGCCAGCCGCAAATGATAGTTGGAGTGAGCGGGAGCAAGATAGGGTTATGCTTTCAAACGGCATTAAACGCACACACACACACACACACAGCCCAGTATATGTGTATTTGTGTGGCTGTCAAGCCACAACCGAAATGTCAGAAAACTGTCGTAAACTTTTGCCTAATTGGCGCTCAAACAAATACAGCGCAACAGAAAGGGAAAGAGAGAGAGAGAGAGAACGAGAGCATAGTAAAAAGTAACACCAATAGCACAACAACAACAGCGCACAATGTTAAATGCAACTGTGTTAGCTAAAAGGAGCGCGCAAAAATCTCGTCATTCAATGCGTTCGTTCTCTGCAATATAATAACGGTTAAGCACGCAGAGTCAAGCGGCAGCAGCGACAGCACAAAAACAAAAAAGCTTGGAGCAAAGCAAATGTGCAAGCAGCAGGGCAGGCAAACGAGCAAAGCGAAACAACAGTTGGATAATGACGTCAAATGAAACGCAGAGAGTTTTGGCGAGTAACTGAGCTTGTAAAAGAGAGAGTGGGTGAGAGCGAGATAGACTTAGCGCAAGCTGCTTAAGAGGGTTGCCAGATCAACAGCAGCAGCAATAATAAGAGTTGAAAAGGGTTTCTCTGCTTGCCCACTGTATAAATAGAATAAATGCTTAACTATTTATTATACAAATACACATTAGCTTTAATGTTTTTTTGGTGTATCTTATGCATATTATAATGTCTACCATTACCCCAAAAGTCAGACGCTTGCCAATCAGTCAATTAGAGGAAATACATATATACGCACACATGCATGCATACACACACATATGCTAATGGCTTAAGCTGCCTTGTTATTTGAGTCACCCTCGCTAACACACACACACGCACATACGCAACTCTGGCATCTAAGCGCTGCCTCTGCCGCTGCCGCTGCCTGGCGAGCCATTTAATGGCCTTTTCACTCGCACACACATTCAAACGGCATAACCCCTCTCTGCTCCCACTCTTTCGGCTGGCCCTTTGAAATCGCTATTTGGTTATGCTGGCAGCTCTTTCACTTATTTTTTTCCTGCTGCTGCTGCTGCTGCTGCTTCTCTTTCACTCTTCTAACTGCGCGCGTTGTGTGCAAGTTGGTCATAAAAATGGAGTTACATTTATGACCCACATCAGGAATACACAGATAGAAACGAAACGCCAAATGAGTTGGACCGAGGAGTAGGCGACGGCAGAAGGGCAGCGGGGGCGTCGCTGGGCAAGGACAGTGGGGCGAGCACTGCTGCGTGTCGGTGGGCGTGTTTGGAGCGCCCGCTTCGCCTGCAAGCTAGCTAGCATTCATGAGAATATTTTATTTTACTGTTATTTGTGTTTGCCATTTTCTCTGTGTACGCTTTGTTATTGTGTTTTCCCTCTTTCATTCGGCATTTCGATGGCCATTTACTTTTGACTCCAGTTACACCCTTTGCTCTTTTAACAGTTGTTGTTATACTTATACTTTTCTACGTTCTTCTCTTTCGTCAAATTGCCGCCGTTTTTTTTTTTTTTTCCATACTTTTTTTCTACTTTTGTGTCTAGCGTTTTGCCGTTGCCGCGCGCTCACCGCACAGTTTTCGCCGTCAAATCGCCGCTAAGTCGCCGCCGCCGCCGTCGCTGTTTATTTTACCGTACACATTTTTCAAGGCTAAAAATGCGTATCGGATTTTGTTGAGGTGTGCAATGATTTGCGTGCCAGACACATACACATATGAATGTGTGTATATGTATGTATGTATGTATGTTTATGCAGCTTAATGGCTGCCCACTTAAAATTGAGCTTGCAGTTAACTTACCCAGTCAGTCCAGTACTGCTGCTGCTGCTGCTGCTGCTGCGTCTTTGCACATTACGTATTCAGCACATTTTTGCATGCACGTGCATGTGCCGCCATTTAATCTTGCGCCATTCACTAGAACCCCCCGCGCGTCTTTCGCACACTGACCCAGTTCGCTTTGTTTTGCGTGTTTATCTTGCACACGTTTCTACACTATGCGGCTGCTGTTTGCCGCCTGTTGTTGTTATTCTTATTGTTGTTGTTGTAGTTTTTTTTACTCTGCATGCAATGAGTAACGCTCTCAGTAACGGGATCGTTATTATTGCACTAGTTTTTCTGTGTGTGTTGTTGTTCTTTATGCATGCCTTCGCCTCTTAAATGGCAGCATTTTTTCGCTCAGTAACGGAAACTGCTGCTATTGCGTGCATGTTACTATTGTTGTTGTTATTGCTGCTGCTGCTGTTGTTATTGTTCTAACGGTAGCTGTAAAAATTACAGTGGGCGCAATTTGTTTGCGTCTGGCCATAAAGCTGTCGGCTTCTACAGTACTGTTCAGCCCAAAAGTATGCGACATTAAATTGATTACACTTTCACCGTTACTGCGAGCGTCCTTACGCTTTCGCTTGCTTTCAACACACTTCTTCTTCTTAACCCGCTCGTGTGCATTTTTTATGCGCTTGTTTTCACTGTTTGTGTTTCTATTGTGTTGCTAATTTCGTTACTTTCACTTTGTTAGGCTTTCGCCTTGTCGCCTCGACTGCCTGTGCGTGTGTGTGTGTGTGTGTGCACTTGTGTGTCGATGTTCGTGTGTCTGTGTGTTTGTAAGCCCACGTGTGCGTGGCTGCAGCCAGTTTCTGTTACTGTTTGTATGTATGTGTGTGTGTATCTGTGCGTCAGTTTTCGTTATTCGACTTTTGGTCGTGCATTGATTTTTCACTTAACTTTAATTTGTTATTGCTTAAATTAATTTCCTTTTGTTTTATTTTTGTTTGGTTAAAATTTCTTTGCACAATCTCGCATGGAACTTTTGTTGCGCGTTTTTCACTTCGTTTTGATTACATTTCTTAACAGTTTTGCGCGCGCTTGCTTAACGTTTAACGTGTGCGTCTATTTGTGTGCGAGTGTGTGTATGTTTGTGTAGCAGGTGGAAAATAAAATAGTTGCTCGATGCGGTTCACGGGCGCAGCGCACGTCCGTTCGCCACGACTCTTCACACATTTCTGAGAGAGCGCGCGCTTCATAAAATGTTTACGTTTGGTTTCCTTTTCAATCACGCCATCTCGCTCGCTCACTCTCTGAGTCTGTGTCTTTGCAGTTGGCTTTGCATTGCCTTTGCTCGCTCTCTTTGTGTTTGCGATTTTTTTTTGAGCTGAGCTAGCGGCGCCAGAATGTCTACGCATAAATAATACGCACGTGGCTCGTAGAGCAGAAGCAAAGCGGCAAGTTTAAGAGCTGCTCTCAATGCAAAGTAAATCCTTACTGATTGGTGCGTGAATGAATGAGATGATGGGTCAAGGCGAATTTTAGAGCACCTGCAAATGTTTGTAAGTTGAAAATAATTTTGAAAATGTCCTTTTTAGTACGTATTTAGAGCAGACATATATCATATTAGTTTGAATCATTATAACTTAGTTTTATATTTTGAATATCTTTCTAAAAAGTAATATAATACATTTTATTAAATTGTTTATTCTATCCAAACTTATTTAGGATTATTCCTTCATTATTGTATCATAATTTATTTATTATTATTTTTTACTTTCTTTATTAAATTTTTTACTTAATCTAAACTTATTTAGGATTATTCCTTCATTATTTTATCATAATATATTTTTTATTAAATTTTTTTAAACATTTTTATCGAAACATAATTATGATTTATTTCATCAGCAACCTGATATGCCTCATACCATACCATCTGCACTTCTAACTGTAAACAAATCGCTGGAGAGAAATTCCGTTGCAAACACACATCAATGGCCACGCTCACTGTATCATTCTCTCTCCCTCTCTCTTTCACTCTTACACTAGGGTACTCTTTTGCTTTTGTTCTGACTCATGCGCTCTCTGACATGCGCTCAATGCGCAGCTTCTTAGTGTCATTCTTTAGCCATCGCTCGCTGCCGCTGCGAACAGACTTATGCTGCGCTGCCGCTGTCGCTGCCAATGCCTCTGCCGCTGATTCTGTCTTTACTTCTACGTTGCTGCTGCCGCTGCTGCTGCCGCTGCTGCTGCCGCTGCTACTGCTGTTGTCGCATGCGAAGCACGTGAACTTTTGTGTTTACTTTTTAATTTTCTTTCAGTTCGCAGGCTTTGGCGCTGTAGTTGTTGTTGCTGTTGTTGTTATTGTTTTGCCAGCGTCTGTTGCTCGCTGCTTTTGTTTTGCTTTCTTAGGGCTTGCTTGTGTTTTGCATTGCATTTCCATTCAAAGACGAATTGCTGTGAGGTTAGGTTGAGGCTTCGCATTTACTTAGCCAACGATCGGCATGGAAATTGGCGCAAAATATGCCCCAGTTGGCTCCCAGCGGCTGACTGCTTATGCATCGTCTGCTTCTACTTCTGTTTCTGCTTCAACTACATCTTTTGCTTATGCACATTTTGGGAGCCCCAATGCAGTTTGCATATGCTAAAAACCTGTTTTCACAGGTGTGTCTTTGCGTGTATATGTCTTTGTGTGTGTGTGTGTGTGAATCTTGCTAAATCATGCATGCTGATTGTGCTGCGGTTGTGGTCTCTCAGATGCCGCAACACTGCAGCCAGCTGTATGTTGTCTGCATGTTGATTTGCATTCATTTTTGTTTTTTCCTTTCCAGCTCTGTTTCTATGCTCCCCTCTCTTTCTCTCCCTCTCTCTTTTAAATTTGTATTAAACAGTTAGGAAAAATTGTTGTTTGGGGCACAGTGCTGCCAATTAGTAAATGTACAAACCGCAGCAAACCAGATGCAAATCGTGCGGCGTTGCCAGAATTTTTGCCTTGCCCAAAAATATACACGTGTAAACAAAGGCTTTGATTTTTGGGCAAACCAAGTGCATGATAAGCAAATAAACAACGGGCAGAGGGAGAGAGAGAGAGAGAGAGAGAGAGAGAGAGAGGTAGACAGTTGATACAGTAGAGCCATACCCATATAGCTGTCTCCCTCTGCCCTACCTATGCTGTACAGCTATGAGTAATTGCTCTTGTGCATGCGCCAGCGTCTATCTGTCTGGCAATGCCCAAAACGAAACTCACACTGTGTATGTGTGAGTGTGTTAGTGTGTGTTTGCTTGGTTTGTTTTCCATTTAAGCCTGGCCCACGTAGCGTCCACCACATTAAGGTAAACTGTTGATTTCCAGCAATGTTTTTGCGGTCGAGCCGAAGCAGCTAGCCAAAATTTCAGCTGTTGACAATGCACAGTTATATATGTGTGTGTGTGTGTGTGTGTGTGTGTGTGTGTGTGTGTGTGTGTGTGTGTGTGCCTGCATGCTGCGGCTCATAATGGCATTAGTAGCAACTAAAAACAACAAAAAAAACGTCAACAGTCGTGCAACAAATGCAATTGTAAAAGAGAGGGATGGAGAGAGAGATAGACAGATAGGGCAAAAAGCAAGCCCTTCCATTAGCCCCGCTGCCCTGCCCCACCCCCTGTCCGTGTCCGTGCCCCTGCCACCTTTCCACGCTTTCCACTTTGCTATGGTATGCAAATTTCGTAGCATGGCTTTGAGTGCTGCCATAAAATGTGACAAAATGGAGTCGTGTCTTTTGGGCGCAGCAAAGTATGCTATGAAAAATGTAAAACACAAAACGAAGCCAAATACAAACGAACACACAGACAGACACTCACACACACACACACACACACATAGACACGTACAGCTGGTATGAGTTTGAATGGTTTATTTTCGTTGAGAGTCGATAATTTAATGTATGCTCAGTTCACTGGGGAATAGGAAACCCCAAAAATACAAAAGCCCCAGAGACGAACCCTTTATGTGTTATATGTTGTTTTTTTATCTTTTAGGCTTTGTGTGTGGCTCCAACTGGTTTGGTGGACTTGGCCTAAATATAGAATGCTAACAGCCTACAATTCATTGACCAATTCAACACACTAAATAGTGGTTAACAGTTGTTGTTACTTTTGTTGTTGTTGGTGTTGCTGTCAGTTGTTGTTTCTGTTTGCGGTTTTCAGACTCTATCTCTGCTGGTAAGCCATGTTAAGCTATTTTTGAGCCTTGCAAGCTGGCATACACATATTTAAATGGATTTTGAAGATATCAAATATGCATAGATTTGGCAAGAGATATGGCTTGTTTAGTGATGAGAAAGGGTCTGAAGTTAAAAGCTGTAATGAAATATACAAAAGACTGTAATTGAGTTGGTCATATGAAGTTGTAAGAGCTATGCGCTGGAAAGTATGCTATAATAAGTAAACTGAAGCTGTAGAGGGGTTGAGAAAAGTTAGAAAAGCTATATGAAGTAATACAACTATAAATATGATATTATATTAACTTACTCTTACAAAAAATCTATACATGTTTATATATGTACAATCTATTATCTATATATAGCTAATATATTAGCTGTGCAGCTCATGCTTGATTAACTCCATCAATGCATATTTTTATTTATTTTAATTTTTGTTTTTTATTTAAAGTACTTTACTTTTTTATTTTTAATTTTTTTATTACATTTTTTTTTTCTATCTTGTATTATCTATTTTTTTTTTTTTTTACATATATTTAAAAAAATCCATTTTTTAAAATTTATTTTCATTCGTTTATGATTTCATTTAAAAGTTCTGTTTACTTTTTGCAAATATTTAAAATGAAATTAATTTTGTAGATAAATTTGCCCAAGGTAAATTGTAAAAGTAAACATTAAATATGGTTGCAGCTTAAATAGCTACAAAAATATATGAAAACGTTTATGGAGAATATTTGAATACCTAAACTATAGCGCATATATCTGATGGCAATAAGTATATGTGCACTCACAATAGTCTTAGATGCAAAGGAAAAACATATTAAATATTAAAATTGTAAAAAAGTTTCAAGTTTAAAGCTGCAATACAAAATTGTAGGAGCCACTAATAATGGTCATATATTTATTTTTCAAGGATAAAATATTATATATATATATATATATTTGTATGATTGTCTGATTCCTGTTTACTCAAACTGAATCGAAGTTGATTTAGGTGTATAAATCTATATAACATATATATGTATTATAGTCTTTAGGTGCTCAAATAGGATTCACGAGCCAGAATAATTTAATCATATTAGATTTTTGTAATTATCTAAATTTACTTGTGATCATCTAATATCAAGAAAAACCCACCCGCAATTATTAACTACTTTTGTCGTTCTCTTAAGATCCCTTTCTGAAATATATATTTTGTTTTATTAAATAATATATATATTTATATATATATATATATATATATATACATATATATATATTTTATGCCTAAAAATAAAGGCTTGCAAATAATATATATAAATATATGTAAATATATACAAGTATATTCCAATATTACTCTATATCTGTCTATATTCAACTATAACTAATGGTCTCTTTTAGATTTAAATGAATACCTTTCCATAGAAATTTATGTTAGACTGTCGAATTAAAGCTTGAAATAAAATTATCTAAAACTAATTTCACCTTTCAGTAAAAACTATTTGACACATATTTAAATTAAATTTTAATTTCACATGCATTTCAATATTAAAAGTGCATTAAATATTCGACTGCAATTTTAATTGATAGTTTATGTGGTTTTTGTGCCTGTGTGCGAAAGCCGCAGATTGTAATTAATTGAATTTATGTGATGCACGCTTCATATATCATGTATGTATGCACGTGTATCTCTATCTCACTCTTTATCTCTCCCCTCTCTCTCCTCCATCCTGCACCTGTCTCTCCTGTGTTTGCCCATTTAGGCGAATAAACATTAATCCCATATGCAAATTGGAATCAAATGCAGATACAGTTGAAATTAGCGAGACTAATACACAGCTAACCGCAGACTAAATGAAGCAGCGGAAGCAGCGGTGGAAGCAGCGTCAGATAGTTATATATAGATAGCTATATATAGCCAATGATATATTTAGCAATACACTGTGAGAACAGTTTGCTTTAATCTGTCATGTTTGGAGTCTTGAGTAATTCATTTTAATATAAATTAGTTAGACAATCAATCAAATTTGATATTTTCGCTTCAACTTTGAGCTCAGCTGCTGGCTAATTACTCAGGTAAGTTACCTGAGCAGGTAAGGCAAACGTTTAATATCTTAAGTTGACTTGAGTTCAAATTATGTTGGGCATTAAATTTTAAGGCAATTTACAATTTTAATGCTCATCTGCTGCTCACTTTAGACATTTTTATAGCTCTATCTCTATCTCTGTCTCTATTTATAAACCTCCCTTGCCCTCTCCCCCTCTCTTTCACTTTCTGGTGTTCAAGTTTTGCTGAGGGCATAAATACAGCGTACATTGCTTGGGGGCTAAGCAAATTCTGTTTTGCATACCAAGAGTTATATATTATAATAAAGTTTATCTTGTTTTTTGACAGTGTAGATTATAGTATATGCTGATCGGAAGTATTAAACTATGAGATACTCTGTAGTTGCGGCATAAAGCTATTATACATCAATTTAAGGCAGTCGAAATAATTAGAAAAATAAAAATAATAATATAATTAATAATAATATTAACAAAATTAATAATAATATATATAAATATATATAAAAATAATAAAATAAAATAATAATAATATTAACAAATTAATATTATACATATTATAAATATTATTAAAATATTAAATAATAAATTTTCATAAATATTTAAAATTTTCAATATTCTTTTATCTTAAAATTTATTTTTTTTTAAATAGATTGTTTATTTTTATGTATTTCATTTTATTTACTTAATATATTTTATCTACAAATAGATAGAGATGGATAGACAAACAGCTAGACGGATGGAAGGACAGACAGATGGGCGGACGGACAGACATACGGACATACGGAAGGACGTACGGACGGATATATACGGATGGATGGAGGGGCACATGGACATACAAGCAGAAAAACGGACAGATGGAAATACTAACATACTGAAAAAAGACGAATGGACAAACAGACAGAAGAACGGAGGGACGAACGGATGGACGGACATACCGACAATCGGACGGCGGGGAGACGAACGTACAGCCGGACAGCCGGAAGGACGATCGAACAGATAGAGGAACAGACAGGGAGGACGGAGACGCGGAGGAGCAAATAACAATTAACCGAATTAATCGCTGGTCACGAATGCTTTTTTATACTATATTTGATCCAATAAGTGACTTTCAAATGATCAATAAATACAGGATGTTTACAAGCATAGCAAAATCAGAGCTCTAGACACTTGTGCTACATTTAATACTAATTTAATGTCCCCTTTAACTTCAAATAAATAAATGAAGATAGATACAGAAAGCTTTCGAAATTGCACAACTATTTGTTGCAGTGTACAGTTATAGATGAGCATTGCTTTAAGCAAAATTCGGTGTGTTTTTTAGAGATTAGGCAATCAGGTTGTCAGGTGGCATTCCGCGCTGTTTGCTTTGCATTTGCTACGTGGCGCGTGGGCGTTAGATACGCAAGTGGGCGTGGCATTGGCAAGAGAGATTGTCTCTTAAATATTCCATGCGTGATCGAATGCACAGCGACACGCAAACTCTTGGCCTAGACAGAGAGACGGACGGACAAACGGACGGACGGACAGACAGGTCGACAGCCAGGCAGCCAGCGTGAATTGAATACAAGACGCTGCTAGGCGGACCCACCGCCCCCTCCCCACCTGGTCTGGCTGCCTTTGGGAGCAGGTTGGGGTTGTGCTGAACATTAATGTCAATTTTGATGCCTGATTTATGGCAAAGCATTTGGGACGCTGTGTCACGGCCGCATGACTTCATTTCAATTCAATTGGCTGCTATGCAAAAGATGCGACACAGATTTTACGCCAAGGAATGCGACAAATATTACCAACACACACACACACACATATATAGGGGTGTATAGGTGTATATATATAGATGGCTCTGTCTTGGCTGAAGAGCACGTGACCCGCTAACCTTAAAAGCCTTTTTGCCACGCCCACACGGCGCGCACAGCCAAAGGGCAACACACACCAAAATTGACAGACAAAAATAAAAAATATAAAATATAAAACCATTGAAGCTCAGCCGCTCGCTCAACTGTCGCCCACACCTTTAGCTGACACAATTTTCGGTTGAGTTCTCCTTTCTTTAAGGATGCTGCTTAAGTGCTGGCAGGAGGCAGCAGCAAGCAGCAGCAGCAGCAGCCAGCAGAAGACAGCAGGAGGCATTTGCCGAAATTGCGCTGCATTTGCATTGTCAGCGCCAGTTTCTGATGCTTGTTTGCCCGCCTGCAGCTGCTATCGTGCATAGTTTAGTGTCATTAAAGCACCACCTAGCGCCACCTAGCGCCTGGCGGCGGAAGCACTCAGCCAGCACGATTTATGTGCAAAGATTCCGAGCGCATTTTGCATTTCTCTTACCGCAGCTGATAAAACTGTTCGCACTTGCTAAACCAGAGAAATTCTAGCACTGTGTATGTGTGTGTGTGTGTGTGTGTGTATTAGTTAGTGTTAGTGTTAGTGTTTGTTGCGCAGTGTAATTTACAGTTATGTCATGGAACGTCAACTTGTTTGGCTTTCATTTGCTGTCCACATACAGAGGGCAGCGGACAGCACTTGACTGCGCCACTTGCCTGTAATCCTCGACAAGCGTCCAATTTTCTGTATATAATCCATTAAAATGAACAACGCAACGAGGGCGGCAACGAAAGTTGTGCGATTTTACAGTTCAGATTGATGTAAATAGAGGAAAGAGAGAAGGAGAGAAAGATAGATGGAGAGAGAGAGAGAGAGAGAGAGAGAGAGAGAGCGAGAGAGCGAGAGAGAGAGAGATAGAGAAAGGGAGAGAGAGAGAGAAAGACAGAGAGAGAGAGAGAGAGAGAGAGCTAGATTGAATTGCCTATTGAAGTATACATATACATATGTATATGGATTCATTTTTCTTCATGCTTCTGACATACATATTTCAGTTCATATATATAATAGTCTATCCTACTCTATAACTATATTCGACCTTATGCCCTAATCTTTGCTTCATCTATATCCCACTGGTTGATTTACTATATACTAAAAGCAATGTTCTCTATTTAATTTCACCTACATACCTATAGTAAAGAACGGGAGAAGATGCTATAGAGTAGGACAAACATCTACTATATTTTTACACTCTACGCTCTTTTCTTTACTCTACCCAATATTCTTCCCTTTCCTATACCCTACTTATGCTCAATTTCATAGCTTTTTCTACACCATACAAAATACTTATACCAAAATGAATCTGCCAAAAAAAAATAAATAAATAAAAAAAAAAAAAAACAGTATACCCTGATTTCCCATTTTCAATGCGTTCAGGGTATAAAAATTAAATAATAATTAATATCAAAATATAATCTGTTTTCCCTACTCAAGTTCATAGTTTCCCTGCCTATACCCATTCTATAATCTACGCTATTCCCTACTCTATACCCTCCCATCTTTACTCTGCATCTCTACATCTACATCCGACTGTAAACACAATTGGATGCCCTATTCTGCATCCTTTTCTACAACCTATTCAATTCGCTACTCTATACCCTACTCATGGATTTTTACTTATCATCTCCATATATATTCCCTTGAATTTCCAGCCACAACTATAGTATCCAATTCTTGCAAATAGCTCACACTTTAAACCACCTTTTTATACAATTCGCCAACTATTCGAGCTACCCGCGCGTTAGCTCAAAATGCTCGCAGTGCTCATCCACTTGGCTCCGCTACTCTCTAAGTGTACTCAATGCAGCACTGAAATTCATTTAACGACTTGCCGCACTTTAACAACACGCACACACTCAACCCACACACACACACACTCACACACACACACAGAGCCACCCACCCACGCACACACACACACATGCACACATGAAAAAGTTGTTGTTCCTGTTGCGCGAGTATTTTTTTTATTCTTTTGGGAGGAATAATATTTGGCGTTGGTCGGGAAGACAAAAGTCGAGAATGGCGGTAAGTGTAACCTGACCTTGACACGTTCTACACACACACACACACACACACACACACACTGTCCCAACTACCTACACCAGCCACGCCTCCTGCTTAAAAGCTGGCTTGACTTGGGTGGGCGCTGTTATTCTACTTTTTTTCTTTGACATTCGTTTGGCTTACGTAAATTCAATTTTCTGTTTGATGAATGTAAACCTTGTAAGATTTGTAATGTGTGGGTGTAGGTGTATATATGTGTGTGTGTGTGTGTGTGTGTATTTTATGCCTGCAGCTATGCAAGGGCTCAGCTTGCAGCGAAAAACGAGGCTGCGTGATTTACACAATTTTTGGCCAAAAAACTTTTGCCAAAGGTCAAAATATTAATGTATTTGAAATGAGCCAATGCCAAAAGCAACACAAGCAACAACAACAAGAGAAGTGGCAGCTGTGGCAGCAGCCGTGGCAGATGTGGCAGCCGTTACGAATGAGATACGGCACAAAAAACTTTTACTTTTACTTTTACTTTAACTTTTGGACATATCTGCGTCGGCTGCTTCGTGCTGCCCGAAAGCCCAGAAAGTGGAAAACTTCTTCATGTTTATTCATTCATCTCGACATGCCCAAGAGCAGAAAGTAACAAAAACAACAACAACTATAGGAGGCATGTCCATCTGTGTCCATTGGCTACAAGTGGTCGAACAATCGCACATGATGCACGAACGGCCGGCCAGAGATTGTCAATGCGTGGGCGAGGGTCGAATTGTGGACGCATAATGCGATTTAGAGCCCACACAGCAAAAAATACTCAAAGTTTGCCAGCGATGAGCTCAATGAGTAGCTTATTGTGGCTGGTTTGTTGATTTATTTATCTATTAGCAATTGGCGTAGGCCTCAGAGTAAATCCCTATCAAATTCGATCAGCTTTGACCTTTCCCTGAATTAGCTAATGCAATTGAGTTCTAAGCCTAAGCAAATCAGAAAATGAAAACAAAAATCTATACAATTTATAAAGAAACACTCAAATATATACAACTTGCTACCCATACGTTTCAATATTCTGTCTTTGGCTGGCAGATAAGAAGCGCTTGAGTCAGATTTTAATCTACAGGTCAATATAAACATATATGTATATAGAAGACTTCTAAATATATTATTTATAACTATATTGATAAATTGAATATCTGACAATAATATATTTGCCAGTCTGCTTTACTTCATTTATAAATTAAAGAATTAAATTTTCAGTTTATTTCAAATTTTCTTACAATACGCGCTCTATGATTTTTATGGCAACAACTCGATATATTATCGATATGACATCCACCCAATTAACATACGTTCCACACACGAAATTTAAATATTAAAAGCCACGGTCTTTATTTTCCTATAGTTTATTTACATATTTTATATAAAAATCATATTAATATTCAGCCCTGATTTGGATCCAAAATGCACAACATAGACTCGGGATCTGTTACGCAATCTGTACAAATAAAAATATTATAAGTATTATAAATATATATTGCTAAATTGGCAAGTTTCTTTCAAATTACCCGCAGCAACGTTGCAAATAGACGCAGCCAGCGTCCAAGCAGCGAGCATTAAAATTTTAACGATGCTTTCCATTGAGAGTATATTTACAGAATGCAGTGAAAAACCCACGTGAAAGCTCAGCTCACAATTATAGAGATAATGGCAGTCGGCTTATCAGCTCAAATATTTATTATATAGCCAAGCAGCTTTAATCTATAGTCAATTCGTTATTTTTTATTTCAATTATCAGTGCGTTATTTATGTTTAATAAACATAGTCTCCCACATTTCATCGGTTTAAAAATTTTCTAATAGGATATATTTAGAATACGTGTTTCCAAATAGGGTGCTCTGCTTTGTGGTGGCTATACGATATGTTATTAAAAATGCAGCCATGGCACACACACACACATAAGTAAATACGAATAGCGCGCTTTGAAAATTTCTCTACTAAAAATTAAGAGTACGATGCTTATAGACTTACCAGATCAATTATAAACAGCATCAGCAACTCTTGCTATACTTTTCACTCTTATTATAACACTCTTAAGCTCTTTTATTTCACAAAAATACGAGCTTAGATAAATACAAATAAATGTTCAGATTTTACACGCTATAAAAGCACGACGGCGACTGTGGAATCGATTACAGCCGATAGGCAGCTGTTAATAACAGTAATACTGTTTAACAGTATGTTAAACTTTAGCTTAACAGAAACATATGTTTTTGTTTTTAGATGAATAAGAAAATAATTTGTATATGACAAAGCTGCTCAACAATGGATGAAAAAGATAATCCCTTCGATATGGATAGCCCCAGCTTCGATGCAGATCGCTATTTGGAGAAGCTGCTAAAGGAGTGCTCACTCAAGCAGATCATGGACACAGAGGCGGCCGTCGTCAAAGACACTCAGACGTTGCACTCGGACATGCAGACGCTCGTCTATGAGAATTACAACAAATTCATCTCAGCCACGGACACGATACGCAAAATGAAAGATGACTTTAAGCAGATGGAAACTGATGTGAATTTGCTCATGAATAAGATGCAATCGATTACCACGTTCAGTGAGCAAATTACGAGCACTCTTCAAGGCACACGCTCGCAGCTCTGTCGCCTCTCCGAGAAGCATTCGCTGCTCAAGCGTCTGCAATTCCTCTCGACGCTGCCAGCCAAGCTAAAGTCACTGATCGAGGAGCAGAACTATGCACAGGCTGTACAGGATTACCTGCATGCCCAGAAGGTGTTCGCCCAGTACGGACGACAGCCCTCATTTGATGGCATCAAGCGCGATTGCGATGCCATAATGGAGGAGCTGAAGGAGCGACTGCGTCAGGACTTTCAGAGTGCCGGCAATACGGCGCAGTCACTGACGGAAATTGGTGAACTGCTGCTGCAGCTGGACGAGAAGACCTCCGACCTGGCCAGCGAGATGTTGAGATGCGCTGGCAAGCGGCTGCACGAGCAGATTGTTATGCTGCAGGATCAGACGGAACGGGATATGCTGGAATTTGTGGACATGGGCATTGATGGGTTTCTGAACGATTTGGCCTTGGTGGTCACCTCCTACTTTGATATGTTTGTGGCCAAGCACTACGAACAGGAGCGGTAAATATTAGCTATTTATATATAGATTAGTTAAATATACATATATATATCCCATTCACACCTTCCTCTAGCGACGACTTCCAGGAGAACGCCTTGAATGCACTGAACGTTTTTCTCAATGAGAACATTGACAAGTATTTGACCCTGGTTCAGGATCGCGTTGAATCCGACATTGGCTATGGCGATACGCAGGTGATGCTGCGCGCTCTGGATCGACTGCATCGTCGGCTGCAGGCCATGCGCAACATTTGCCGTGGCTTGCAGGTGCAGAGGAACACACTGGACATCATCATTGGAGCTGCCCATCAGCTGTGCGATGCACATGGCAAGAGCTTGAAGGATCACTTTGCGGACAGTCTGAGCGCTGTGCGTTTGTCCTTGGTGTCGGCCAAGAGTGACGTGAATCTGAGCGAACTCATTAGCAATCTGTATGTGGCCATGGTGGAGAAAATCAAGGGCGTGCTGCAGGATTTGATGATCTTTCTGCGCACCGATTGGTCCTTCAATATCAAGGCGGAAAATAAGGGCGCGCTGTGCGTGGAGGGCATTAGGGAGCACCTGCTAATTGGCTTTCTGCGTCACATCTCGAAGGTCATGTCCGGCTTTGCGGATGTCTCCAGCTCCAGTCCGCCCAACCTGCTGCTGGTGCTGTCCAAAACGTGCCTGGAGTTGGAGCAGCAGGGCGTGCATATGCTGGTAGGGCAACTGTTTGAGAATTTGAATATAAATATTTAATTATTTATACATTTCTTGCACAGATTGCTCTGGTTGATGATCTCTATGAAATTGATTCGGAGAACAGCGCCACGCTCACCCACGAAACAGAGATTTGTGCCGAGATGCGTGAGACAGCGCAATCCCTGCTCGATTCCTATGTGCGTCTGCAGGGCACAAATATCTCGCAAATGCTGCGCAAGAGCGTCGAGACACGAGATTGGCTCAACTGCCTGGAGCCGCGTTCGGTGCGCGCTGTGATGAAGCGCGTCGTCGAGGAACTGGGCAGCATAGAGACGGTGCTGGCCAGCCTCTACGAGAGTGCGGGCAATGCGGGCTTTCGCACCACGGCCAGCAGCGATTCCAGTCGCAAAACCTACTTCAGCAATTTCAATGCCTCAAAACCACAATATCGTTCCAATTGGTCGAACTATACGCCCTCACAGCTGGAGTCCAGCTATGTGTCCAATATACATCGTTTGTTCTCCGAGCGCGTGGACATCTTTACCTCGGTGGAGTTTAGCAAGGCTTCCATTGTCATGGGAATTATTAAAATTGGACTCAAGGTGGGTTTGCTTGACGAATTGTTGTTGACTCAGTTCTAATCTTTGTTTAATTCCTTCACAGACTCTGCTGGAGTGCGTGCGCCTGCGCACCTTTAGCAAATTTGGGCTGCAGCAAATCCAGGTGGATGCGCACTATTTGCAAATGAATCTCTGGCGCTTCGTCAGCGATGAGAAGTGAGTGAATAAGATTTATAAACTATAAATTATATATAAATATAAACTAAATTCAAATTTACTCCACTTTACAGCTTGGTTAACTTTTTGCTGGACGAGATTCTGGGCTCGGCTGTGCATCGTTGCTTGGAGTCTGTTTTGATGGAGCCAAATGCCGTGGAGATCATTTGTGAGCGTGGTTAGTACACTGCAAGAAATTCCCCGCACACAAACACATTCAACTCAATGCAACAACATTCCCGGCTTTGTCTATTTCTCTTTCTGTTCATCGCTGCTAGCTTAAGGATACAATATTTACAAATATATATTTAAAATCAAATAAACTAAATTATAATATAGATATTTAAATTTATATTTACCACAAAAAAAAAAACAAGATTTATGTATATGTAAAGTTGAACTACTCCGCTGGCTGTGGACTGAGCGTGAGCATGTACTCAATGTCCTCGCCCTTGTAGTCCTCCTCTTCCTCGTCCGCATGCTGTGATGAGGTGGTGGTCACCAGTATATTATGCGTCTCCAGCTGGCCATCGCTGGCATCCGTTGTTATGGTTATCATGCTCGTCGTCTGACTCTTGTTATTGTCGCCCATGCGATTTTGCATGCGCGCCTTGCGCGCCTCCTCGAACTCCTTGGGATGGCTCTTCTTGCGATGCGAATGCTTGTTGGCATTCGAATTGAAGGTCTTGGGGCAATGCGGACACTTGTAGAGCACCTCGCCCGTGTGCGTGGCCATGTGCTCCTTGAGATTGATGGCCTTCTTGAACTTCTTCTTGCACACGCTGCAGCCATGCACACGATCCGCATTGTGCACATAGCGCTGATGGCTGAGCATGGCACTCCGATTGGGCGAGACCTTGCCACAAATGTTGCAGGTGCATTCCTCGGAGGAGCCATTGTGGCGACGCACGTGTTTCTTTAAGGCATACTTGTTCTTGTGCCACGAGCCACAGATCTCGCATTGCACCTTCGGCTCCGTGATGCCAGCATGCTCCAGCTGATGGCGCTGAAAGGCGGCACGGCCACGAATGACCTGGGCACAAATGTCGCACATGGTGCCATAGTTGCCGTGCACCATCTTGACGTGGGTGCACAGCATCGACATGTTGGGGAAACTAGAAGTGAGGGAGAGAAGAAGAGCAAGTGAGTTGGTTTATAATATTATAAGAAATGGGAGAGCAGGTAGCAGAGAAGTTATAAAGCATGTCAAGCAGAATGAGAAAGGAGAGAGAGATATGGCTATAGTTTACATACAGAACTTAGAGAGATAGTCAAGTCAGAACAAAAAAGCAGAGAGAAATTATCTTAATTTACATAAATTACTTATAAGCATAGTCAAGGAGGGAAAAAAGAAAGATATACAAGAGAATATAAGAAAAAAAGAGAGTCTAGTCTAGAGACAGAGAGGGTAGAGACAAATGGTTTAGTTTACATAGACAACATCTAGAGAGACCCAAGCAACACAAGATATACGAGTTTAGCCTAAGTTCACACAGTCAACATATAAACTACATCAAGTAATACAACAAAACAGAGTTTCTTTTAATCTACACAGCCCTCTCTTAAAGCAAATCACTCAGAAGCTGTCACAATTGTCAGCTACGTCACATTTTGCTCCGCTCACCGCCTCTCGCATATGTCGCATGGCACATTGCGCTCCATGTGTATGATCCTATGCTGATCCAGCAAATACTGCTTCGTATAGCGCTTTGGACAGTGTTCGCACATGAATTTCTTTTCTTCGTCCGGCTGGTGCTTCAACAGCTCGTGATTGCGCAGACATTGCTTGTCCGCAAACGTGCGATCGCACAAATCGCATCTAAAACCAAGATTAAGCATTAGTCAAATATTCTAAAAATATGTCTTCTTTTTTTGGACGATATTGTCGAGTTTACCACTCACTTGAATTTCTCGGGATTCGAGTGGCGATCGATGTGATCGGTGAGAAAGGAACGTTTGTAGAACTTCTTGTTGCAGCAGACGGCATAGCCCTTGCGATGATGCACCATCATCATGTGCTTGCACAGCGTCAGGAATGTCTCCTGACCCTCGTGGCAAATGCTGCAGGTGAGTCGCATATGTTGCGCTATTTTCTCATCGATCTCCAGCATCGATTTCTTATAATCCACATAGCGTTTGTTCTTCGGCAATTCCTCTTCGGCATTGGGACTGACTTTTTCTACCTTCGATCGGCCTCGACGCTTGGTAGGCGTCGATTGCTCCGCTGCAGTGGACGAAGCAGCAGCTGCCGCAGCAGTTGCAGCTTCTGTCACTTGTTGGGCTTTGCTCTTGGAGCGTGTTGAGCGCGTTTCCCGACGCTCTTGAGGCACTGATTCTGTGCTCGGCACTTGCTGTGCTGCATCAGCTTCGGCTTCGGCATTGGCATCGGCATCGGCAGCTGGCTCTGCCTGCTGGGCCAGCACATCGTTCAGAAACTGCTCATTGCTAAACGATGCAGCTGCATCGCTCTCATTTCCACTCGCATATAAAGCCTCCACCGTGGGCATTTGCTCTTCATTTGCCAAATCCTCCTCGGCATCGGCATCGCATTCACTGTGCATGAGGAAGTCTTTCGTGTCCTCTTGCTTTTCTTGCTCCTCTTGCTTCTGTTCGCCATTGTTGCTTCGTGGATTGAGCTTTTCCTCTTTCTCCTGCTGCTCGCCCACTTTGATGGAGAACCTTTCGGTGAGCAGGCGATGCGCCTTCTCCACACTTGCATAGAACTCATTAAAATCGCTGACGCGCGTCCAGCAGCCCACGCAGATGTCCGTCGATATGGGATCATCACATTTTGGCTGTATATTTGATTTGTTTATAATTTCCAAATTGAAATATGTATTTATACAAATAGTTTACCTCGAACCAGAAATATTTGGCCAGCACTGTGGCAACGTTCAGGGACAAGCCGACGCCTTCAAATATTTGAATTGTGTCGTTGGCGCTGTTCAGGCACAGACGGCAAATCATTTTCGTATTGATTATTCCATTAAATGCGTCAATAACAAACACTAAATTCGCACAATATTACAAATTGAGCATCAAAACAATCTGCTGCTTCTTTTCTTGTCATCGATAAGTATGCCTTGCCTCGATAAGTGCTGTAAAATGCAGCCGTGTGTAGCAGAAAATATTTAAGTTCCGCCAGATGGCGCAACTTAACAAAAGCGCGCGCAATTTGAAATAACATCCCTGAAGCTTTTAATTTATAAATAAAAGTTAAATAAATTGTACAACATTTTATATGTTAATGTTTGGAGAGTTGGTAATTTATTTAAGATAAAGTTGAATTAATTATTATGTTATCATATGTATAACTAAGTTCTTGTTGTTTATTTGTTGGTTTTCTTGTATATTTTTGTTTTTGTTTTCATTTGTTTTGTTTGTATTTTGTTTTCTGAACTAAATAGTTAATTATATTTAAAATCACAGCAGTCTTTTAATAATAGATTTCTCAATTTGTGTTTAATTCAATTTGAACGCATATCGAAGGCGCCATTACTAACCATTTAACAAACGAACAAAGTTTTACTAAATACATAAACTTTTAAAATGTTACGGAATCAAAGAGGCTTACACATATAATGCTTACGAATATCGGAGCAAAAACTGCATACTAACTACAGAAATTACCTTTTATCATCTCATTATCAGTTATAGAGTAAAGTGTTTTGTTTTGAAATTGAAATCGTGCAGAATTGTTAGCTCCTATACACATTTGCCATATCGGATTGCACAGAATTGAAAATTATATATATATATATATATATATATATATATATATATATTAGACTTAACTAATTACTACATTTTAGTTACATATTTAATTATTTATATATATACCACTAGAAGAACGTCAGAAAATGTATGAAAAAAATTTAGCTACTGGAATGCATTTAAATCGTTTTCGTTTGAGTTGTTCCAAAAAGATTAAACAAAATTTAAAAAAATAAAATTATATGTATATAGTTCAAGTTGGATATAAAAACCTGCCTGTTTGGCTATGTATGTATGTGTGTGTGTATATATATAGATATATCTAGTTGGTTGTTTTAAGCCTAAGGTGCATTATCATAGCTACATTTTATATCGTATATACAGCTAAAATCAGAGCTATAAAAATTTGAAAAAATGCATAATTATTTATCTAAATAGTTAACAATATTATGCAAATTGATAATTAAAAATTTTGATTAATGTTACAAAGTTATTTGAGGAACACATCTAATAAACATAATCTTCAACAATTTCCAATAACAACAACAAAATACAAACTGAACAAGGAAATTTTTGTTGATCTATCATTTTTTCTCCTTTTCTCAATTGCTTATAGTGTATTCGTACGGCTGTTTGAATTGATTAATTGTTTCTCTTCATCTTTTTTTTTTTTTTGTTGACACGCACACACACAGATGCAAAAACCAGTTACACATGGATATAGTTACACTTTACATATTTTAATGATGCACTTTTCTATGTACATATCGGCTTAAATCACAGCTACGCAGAGTTTATAGGCAAGGCGAGTCAATTACGTTTGGTTTCACTAAACTACAGGACACACAGAGATACAGATACAGATACAGATACACAGATACACACACACATACACACATAGAAACACATAGATATTGGGCACAGTTTCCCTTAGCCTTAGCCCGCCACCTGTTGCATGGTTATGGTACTAATCAGCTGCTGGCATATTTTACCATACTCGAACTGATCACCCGAGATGCGTCGCAGTTTGATGCCCTTGGCAGCACCATGATGATCCCGACTCCGTCCCTCGCACACCTGCAGTTCGATCTGCAGGCCGCCAGAGTACTCCAGGCTCAGATTCGTGGTGGGCTCAGCAAAGCTGGCCGTGTGGCAGGCAGGCGCATTGCTGTTGCTGGCATTGTGGCTGGTGCTGCTGCTGCCACTGTTGGCTGTGGCATGCGGCATCGCTTCGCTGGAGGCATTGGAGGCACTGCTATGCCGCGACTCTGCCCCACTGTCTTCCGAGCTAATGCTGCCCTTGTGCAGCACAAAACCCTTGGGCGGCATCGTCGAATCAATTGTCTGCTTCACCATCTCCAGTATGCGCGTGGAGTCCAGGTTGGAGCACTCGTGTGGCAGCGGCACTTCGTAGCACATCTCATCGGACATGCGACGCGAATCGCACATGGAGTCAGGCGTCAGGTGGCCACACTCCGTGTGATCGCCCATTTCGGAATGTGAGTCGGATTTGAAGCCCGAACTGGCCGACGGCTCCTGGCAGGATGGTGACAAATTATTCGAATCGTTGCTCAGCGAATCATCGGAGAAGCCCAGCGATTTGTCGCTGCCCCGCCTATGCGCCTCCGCCTGAGCTGAACTCGTGGCCGCATGGCCATGACTGGAGCCAACGGGCTCACAGTCCAAGCTGGCCTTGCGTCCAATGCCACGCGTTATGGAGGGCATATCGCTGTTGGGTTCCGTAATGATGAGACCCTGTTTGGAAAAGAGTTAAAGAGATTAGTTAGAGAGTCATTAGCCAGAGTTAATTATCAATGCTAACCTGCAGCGACATTATTGGCGTATGTGGCTCCAGTGAATCCTCGCTATCCCTGCTATTATCCGAGGAGAGCGCAACGAGCGTAATCTCACTGCCCTGGACATCGGTCAGGCAGATCTGGGGCGTTATGCCGCCCGTGCAGCCCGCATAGGGCGTGCCCGTGCTGATGGTATGACACATCTGGCCATTGCCATTCTCCTCCTGGATGATGCACAGATTGGGCGATGCTGGCGGCGTCGGCACCACACGCACTGGCTGTGCGGGCGATAGATTTAGTGGCTTCAGATCATAGTACGCTGCGGCGGGCATAAACCAATTCGAGGTGCCGGCATAGTCAGCCGCCTGATCCATGCTGCAGACGTCCATGGACAAGTCGAGCGGTTGCTGGGCAACGCCTTCGCTGGCCGCTGAGGTGCCGCGTGTAATCGAACCACCGCCCGTGCTCAAGCCAGAGATGCCCTTGGTAATCTGATGCAGTGGCGAGGTGGATGCAGCAGCCGCATTGACACTCACACAGGGATTGAAGGGACCCGTGCCGGGCAAATAGGGATTGGGATTGGGTGAGCAGCTGCCACTGAAACCACTGCCACTGTTGCTATTACTATGGCTATTGGCCATGCACTGGCTGTAGACGGGCGACTGGCAGCCGCTGCTGCTGTTCGAATTGCTCGCTCCCAAATTGATGCTACTAAATTGACCCACCAGCTGCTGCTGCTGGGGCTGCAAGGGCAGCGTTAGCGACAATGCTGCACCACCCGCTGCGGCGATACCCAATGTCGTCGGTGCCGCCGGCGTCTGATACTGATAGCCACAGATGGGCTGACCGAACATCTGTTTGGCGGACGTGAGTGAGGCATTGGGCCCGTGTGGCAGCGTCAATGGCGACACACTGTAGCTGTGCATGGGCTGCGGCTGGTGGTGCAGATGCGACTGATCCAAATAGCCACCGCTGACCGCAGCACCACTTGCCGCATGCGCAGCCAGGCCCAGCTGTGGTGCCAAATCAATGGGCACCACATTCGATGAGATTATCTTTTTGGCAATATCAAAGCTGACGCGCTGCTCCTTCACCAGACGATCCAAGGCGGGCATCAGATTCTTAATGGCCTCCGGCGGCACCTCGATGTCGTGACCGCGACGCAGCGCCAGCTGTAAATTTGTGGGTTTGCCATGGATGGGTGAGCCTGCGATGAAAGATGAGAGAGAGAGTTAGTTGAGGTAGAGAGAGAGAGAGAGAGAGAGTGGGAGGATTTTCTTTTCTTTGTGTTTTTTCCTAACGAGCTCTGGTTGGGGTTTTTAGCTTACCTGGCAGACTGATCGAATTTTCTAAAAGCGGCGGACTGGGTGCAACCAAAAAATTTCTCTGTGCGATACCTTTTTGCAGTGACTGGCATTCCTGCAGCGGCCCCTGGAACTGCGACCGTGAGCCCTCCGAGGCGCGACGCACGGGACTGTAGCGTCCTACAAGCGCTAAGCGATAAGTTGAGAGAGAGACAGAGAGAGAGAGCAAATACAGAAAGAGAGATGGGAGAGAAAATGAAATTAAATTAGTAAAAAACTCTTGATATAACTTTCACTTGGTTTGCCGAGCAACCTTCTTAGAGCTGGACCACTTACCACCCTCCTGCACAGTGGGCAGCTTACAGTGGGCGGCGCGATAAGCGCGTCGATTGTTTGCCGCCGCTGTGGGTGCCACGACAAGCGGCACTGAGCTGCTGCCACCGCCACCGCTACCGCTAACGCCCCCAGCTATGCTCAATGGCAATGAATGCGGTGCGCCGGAGCCAGCAAATGTGGCCGCACTGGGCGGGGATTGGCTAAGCGATTTGAGTGTGGGCGGCAAATAGTCGCGATTCATGCGAGATTCAACTTCGCGTATGAGCTCTGGGCAAATGACTGAGGTGAGATGAGCGTAGGTGAGCGTAGGTAACAGCGTGAGAGGGGGGCAAGGGGGGATTTCAAGCGTGCAGCAGCAGCAGCGGCAGTTGATTGATCGTTTGTTGTTGTTGTTGTTGTTAGGGTAGTTGTTGTTGTTGTTGTTGCAGTTGTTGTGCAGCAGGCGGTTTTTGTTTTTGTTTTTTAGCGATTTACACACAAGCCAATTAACCAAAATATATCCGAAAAATCATAAAAAGAAATACAAAAAAAACAGAATTCAAAAATAAAAATATATAAAAATTAAATGAAATATTAATTATTAAATTAAGGAAATTATTTGTGAAATTGAAGCTATTAGAAAGCATATATGTATATGAAAAACTTAAGGCAAACTAAATTAAAGGCGTGGTTAAAGCGAGACAGCATTTGAGTGTTAGGCCCAAGGCTTATAATATGATTAATTACTTTTTATTACTTTTCCTTCTGAAATTCCCACTCTACTCATGAATTCCTTTTCTATTTAGTTTTGTTGAATAATAAATTTAAAATTATTACAAATATTCCATTATTTTGTCATTATGCCTCCTAATTAATATAAATATTTCCCCTTTATTTTGTCACTATTCCCACTTAGTTAAATGCCTACAAATTTCCTTTTATTTTGTATTTATTTCTACCTAGCAATATTATTAAATTTCCCTTTTTTTTTGGCAACTTTTCCTATGTGTTACAACTACAAATTTCCCTTTATTTTTCACTATTCCTACTCAGTAAAATGTATATTAATTTGCTTTTAATGTGTCATAATTGTTCCTTAGCAATATTATTACGAGTCTCACTAATATTTATGAATTTTCTTAATTTTGTTATAGTTCTTCCTTAGTAAAATTATGTAGAATTTTCCTTCTTTTTTTTATTTAACTTGTTCACGCATTTTTCTTTCCTGATTCATTTACAAAATACTTTTTTCCTATTTCTGACTTCTTTTCTTTTGGCCATTTGAAACTCTTTGATAAACAACCATAACCATGACCAAAGATCTAGGCTAAGTTTGATTTACAGCCTCATAAGGTGTAAAACACATTTATATATTTAGCTTATCTATTAGACAACTACAAAACACTTAAAAGAACAGAGGGAATAAACTTAACAGCTACTTGCAACAGCTGCGATAATCCTATTATATATATGTATATATATATATATATATATATATATATAAATCGTACCTGGCGGTCGTTCCGTAACGGTCAGCAGACCTGTGCGTCGGGTGCGCATATTCCCACCGCCCGCACCATTGCCGGTGGGCGTTTGGGCCTGAGCACCTGGCTGGCCCACTTGCATGTGGCCCATTTCACCAGGACTATGGCTAACGGACAGATCCTCGGTGCAGCCCACAGTATGGCGCTTAACACAGCCACGCTTTTGCATGTATCTGTAAGGAAAGAGAAAGTCATTTAATTCAGTCTAACAAACGATTAAAGATTCCAGCTTTGCCTTTGTATTTCCTCGCTGCACTCCTCGCCGCTGTTCTCCGGACAACAGTGCAGTTGACCCGTCGGCTGCTCACCGAGCGGTGACAGCTCCGATGTGCCGGGCGCTGCATTCATATTGGCATTAATGTAATAGCCCGTGGTGTCCATTTGCTGTGGATTGGCAGCCACGCCGCTGTTGCCCGCCGAAATGCCAGCTGGATAATAAATATGCAGATTGGCGCCACCATCCGAAGCGCGGCGTCCAAACGAACCTTATGAGAGAAAAGAGCAAGAGCAGAGATTAATAATATATTTAAATATTATCCAGATATCTAAACTTACTCGCACCCATCACCACTGGCGGCTTGAGCAGATGCTGATCCTTGATGGTTAAATTGTGCAGCGGCTGATTCTGCAGCATGGGCAAATTTGTTGGGTAATAGAGCGTTGGCTGGCCCGCATCATTGCACTGCGGCGCACACTTGAAGTCAATGGGCGGCATTTGAGGATTGGCCAGCGCCTGCTCATGGGCCACATCGCCCGGTCCGACCGTGTGGCGACGCGTATTGGCACCCGCAGCACCACCCGCTGTGGCGCTCAAGTGCTGTGAATTGACAGGTGGCTGAAAGGGACAGAAATTAGTTATATATAGACAATTCTTGCAATTGATATTTATTGATAGTCTCACCTCATTGGCACGCGCCAAACACTCCAGCTCAAAGTCACCGAACTTCTCCAGATCAACGCCGACATCGGCACACCAGCCAAAGCCCAGCGTCGTGTTGGACGCATTCACATTGCTGCTCAGCGGACTGAGCCGATCGAGAGATTCCTGTTTAACGGGCTCCGAGCGATCCACAACGCCCGTGGTGATGCTTGTCTTGCGGGATCTGGAGTAGGCAAGGTTCGCATGATGCTGCAGTCTTTGGTTTTCGCGTCGCTTCTGCAGCAGCTTATCCTGCAGCAGATTGTATATGGCATAGATATTATCGAATCGTTGCTCATGCACCGACTGTGCAATCATGTCGGCCGTCAGGCCAGGCAGCTGCAGCATGTGGGTCATGACCACAGCATCCAGCTGTGGTGGCGACGAAACCTCGGAGCTATCAGCGCCCGAAAGCGATGTGGTTGAACTACCCAGCGAGCTGGACTGCATTTGTGGGCCAGCCGTGCCAAAGGGCAGCGCATTAACATCCAGACGCTCCTCCTGCTGCAGCTCCGCTTGCCAGGCGCTCAGCCAGCGATGTTTGATGATCTGTTTGATGGTGTAGCGACGATCCGGCTCGACCACAAGCATATTTCGTATCAAATGCTCACAATCTGTGTAGGTAGACAAAGTATTAGCAAGGTTATTATATATTGGGTATGGCTTCTTCGACTCACCCTGCGACATAAAGAAGGGTATACGAAATTTGCCCTGCACCACGCGACTTTTCAGCTCCAATATGGTTGTGCCATCGAAGGGTAAAGCGCCGCATACTAGAGCATAGAGCACTACGCCCAAACTCCAGATATCCGACTTGGGTCCGTCGTATTCCAGGCCCTGAAATACCTCGGGCGCCGCATAGGGCGGTGAGCCGCACCACGTGCGCAGCAAACTGCCCGCCTCATAGTGGTTGCTGAAGCCAAAGTCTGCCAGCTGCAAAGGATTTCAAGATATTAGAGAATTGATAGACAATATAAGTCTTATTACCCACCTTTATATTCATATCCTTGTCGAGCAGCACATTCTCGGCCTTGAGATCTCGATGCACCACGCCACGCAAATGACAATAGTGCACCGCCGAGATGAGCTGTGTGAAGACACGCGCCGCCTCCGGCTCCTTCATGCGTCCATTGGCCACCAGATGATCAAAGATCTCGCCATTGGGCGCATATTCGGTAACCAGATAGATCATCGACTGTGATTCCATCACCTCGTAGAGGCGTGTTATGTGCGGATGACGCAGCGATTTGAGTATCGATATCTCGCGAAACGTCTTGCTCAGGTATTCCTCGTTGAGGCATGTCTTATCGATGATCTTGATGGCCACCTGGAATTTGGAGAGTACAGGAAACAAAGCAGATCACATCAGTCAATGTTACAATGGAAAACAACAACAACAGAAACAATTCGGATATGAATGCAAAAAATATGTGTTTTTTGGGGTTTGGCACCAGAAGGTGAACGAACCGGGCTGAAAAGGCTGAATGCGACGATTGACAAACACGAGCGAACCGAGAGACAGAAAGCAAGAAATTCCATCTGTGTGTGGGCTGCTGACAACATCTTGCTCTCCCAGTAACAAGAGCAAATGACAGCACTTAAGAATAAGAACGACTATTAAATACACTTCTAAAGTATTCTTCTGAATAATTTTTATAATAAGTGATATGATTTAGGGCATTTTGAATCTTTTGAAATCTACAAAATTTATTCTTTATATTATATGTGAATTTGTCACAGCTCGATTAGATTTCTAATCATAAGCAGACATCTATAATACAATATTCTGATTTTTTGCAAAAATCTTAGATAGACATACATATGTAGAAAATATAATTTATAATATACATATCCAATGGAGCAAAATATTATAACATAATATATATAAAACAAAATAATATAATTATTCTATTAATATAAGTAATTTTCAGAAAATTTTAATTTATAAAAAGTTGATCAGTCAGAACATACAACAAAAATATTTTATAGAAAATAAATAAAGCTATAAATACAAAAACTAAAGTCAAAATAAAAATGTATAAAAGAAATACAAATTGTTAAAAAATTAAATTAAAATTAATTAACAATTAAACAAATAAATTAATTAAAATAAAATATTAAATTATTAATAAAATAATAAATTTGAAATTTAAAAAAAAAATCAAAATTATAAAAAAAAAAAAAAAATTGTTCGCCATTCATTAAAATATTTATTGCAATATAATTAAGATATATATAATATATATCTGTCTATAATTTTATAGACACTATATATATACATAAATATAATATATACATATACATATATATATATACAATATAACAGTATGATAAAAAATATAAAACAAATTTATACTAATAAAAAAACCACAAAAAATATTTTTTTCATGCAAATAATTTCTATAAAATCACAATTTAAAATTAATAAAAAGAAACCAAAGTAGAATCTTAACATAAAATATAATAAACATTAAAATAATAATAAACATTAGATATGCTGAATATACTAAATAATCTAGTACACTTCACAGCCTGTACAAAATGTGACATATTGCCGTCATACCCTACATCAGACTATATATCAAGAAAAACAGAGACAAAAGATAAACGTGTCTCGTCTGGGGATAGCACGGCCCGCATTTGTTGCTGGGGGTCAGGTGGTAGGTGGCGCACTGTCTGCAGCCACAGTGGCAGCAACAACAATAAAAACAACAACAACAACAGCAGCAGCAACAGCAGCAAACACGACAAGCACGACAACAACAACAACAACAACAACAACAACGACGACGACGACAACAACGCCAAAGATGGCGCGAGTGTTAAATTCTGTGTGGTTGTAGTAAGAGAGGTGCTGCCAATGACAATGATGATGATAATGATGATGACGATGGACAGCGGCGTTTGGGTTAGGGTAGACAGAATAAGCAGAGTCAACAACAACAACAACAAAAAAACATTCTTTACACACGACTTTAGACAACGTTGTCCGTTTATTTGCTTTTGTATTTCTGCCAAGCATTTCAATAATTATTTAACAAAAAACTGAAATAATTAACAATCAAGCGTATGGCATGTGTGCACGATAGAGTGGGCAATACACAAAGAGAGATAGAGGGAGGGTGAGAGAGAACAAGAGGCAGAGTAAGCGAGGTAGATCACTTGCTCTTATAGCAACAACAACAGCAACATCATCATGATGAGCCTCACACCGGTTTTCCAATTTGTTGTTGCCGCCGCTGCCTCAACATTTAAACAAATTGAGTTTTGTGGCCGTTTTGCTATTAAGCCTTAAGCAGCACTTTCTGCTGCTGTTGCTCAATTCGCGTGCAATAATTGAATATAAATAAATAACTAGCAAAAAAAAAAAACGTTTACAACCAAATTTCTAATTTATTCTACATGGCATCACATGGCGTATGCGTAATATATGTTAATTATTTTGCCTCTAGACACTGCCGCGCCTATTTCAATCAATCTATTTTTCGATAATCAATAAATTAATATAGTATTTTTTAATTAAAATCAGGCATTTGTCACTGCTGCTGGCTGCTTTTGCCACTGCAACACTTGACGTATGCGTAATATTATCAGCCAAGTTGTGATTTTCAACTATTTGCTAATCACATTTGCCATGTGATTAATGTACTAAATAAATATAGATAAATGTATATATACATGTATATATACTATAGTAATAAATATATATGAGGATAGAAGAAAAGATAGATAGATAGATGGATAGACAGTAAGTTGGATGCATAAGTAGATAGATATATATAGCAATATATAAGAAAACTAGATAAAAATGATAAAAAGGTACAGAATTCTGTTTATTTATTAAATTTTTGGTATCTATGTATCCTATAGATAACTAAAAATCTCTATAAATATTTAAGTAAATAGAATCTTTTAGAGATATGAAGATAGCTAGCTAGATAAATAACTAGATAGATATAAATAAATATAAGAAAAAATATATTTTTAGATAATATATAGATCAAATATATCTTCATAAATAGACAAAAATAGAGATTTGAAGATAGATAAAGAGAAAACGGAATGGACAGATATCCATCTATAGATAAGACTATGCAGATAGACAGATAGATATTACATATTTATACATATGTAAATAGCTAAAGATATCTGTCTATAGCAAATAGATGAAATAGTAACTTAGAAAGTTACAAGTAGTTTAATAGACATATTATCTAAGTATTATAGATAGCTAGAGATCGATAGATATGTAGCTATCTTTAATAAAAAACTTATATGACGAAAACCATCTACTTAAACATGATAGACGATCGATAGATAAAAAAAACAAAACGTTAAATGTAGAAAAGAACAATTCAATGGATTAATAGATCAATGGATCAGAATACAGAATAGTTAGGAATTAACTAGAATAAAATAGTTCGGTGGAACAATATAAGGATATAGCAATGAGTATTCAAGATAATATTGAATATGCCAAAATAGAAATGAAAGGATCTATAGATAGATACATATTTATAAGGCAACATTTTAGTTAGATAAATTTAATTCACAGATCTATTTTGGATAGACAGCTAAGGGACTACATTGAAACTATCTATATATATGCCTATTCAATTATATTATAACATACTATAAACAAAGTAAACTATCACCATATTTATCCACAATTGAAAGGTCAAGTCAATTAAAAGTTTTGGATTAATAAAATATGTTATTACAGAGTAGGTCCCCCAACTCCCTCAGCTAGACTGCAAATGATGTACCACACAATAATTGCATTGAGACAATTGTTTTGTCAGCTGCTGATGGGCACACAAGGCGAAATTTTTGTGCCGTTGCGAAATGCCATTGCCACGTGCCATTTTGACCTTTTGCCGCGAATGCGATGAACCTTAAGAACAAACGCTACTAAATGAGACATTCAAAGTAAGCGCAACAGCAACAACAATAACAACAACAACAATAACAACAACAACAACAACAACAAGGAGCCACAATGTCACATTTGGATATCCTTCGCTTGGCATAACACAAAATGTAAAGGGAAAATATTATATAGCCAAGGCAAATACAAGGCAAGAAAGGTTCGCTCCTTGGCGCACATATTGATTTACAGGCTGGAGGACTACAACAACAACAGCAGCAACAAAAGCGAATGCTAAATGCTATTACAAAATGTAAATTCCTTTTGATTGCCAAAGCTGTGACTCATTTGAGTCGTTCACGGTTCACAATTTAGCATTTGAATTAACTTAAAAGCTGAAACATAAATTTACATTTGAGACGTTCTCTCGCTTGAATTGCATTTGCAAAATGGAAGAAGATTTACAATGTGGAAATAGGCTCAATCAAGAAGGGCAATCAAGTTCAGCTTTAGCAAGAGTCGAGCAGATCTTTTCATATGTAACTCAGCTCAAGACTGAACTGGTTCCTTAAATTGTTATCAGTTGATATGATAATAACTAATAAATATGAACAGATTATTAATTGGAACTGGTTCAGTTGAATATTTTAAATTTTGTTGTGCTTAGTATGGAATAAAATTATCTGATCAACATTATAAAAATTCTACTTGATAAGAGATCTTAATTAAAATGAACTAGTTCATCTAAATTCTTCGGTGCTATTTTTTTTCCAGATTAGTATTTACTGAAAAATTATTGTGGATATATATCTATATTTATTGGGATATGAAGTATCATCTGAATTGATTATGTGTTGTCAATATTCAAATGTTCATCTGAACTAGGATGAACATTTGAATATTAACAACACATAATCAATTCAGATGAATAAGTGAACGTGAATGAATTATCAAAATTATGAAAATTTTGGTTTATAAAATGAACTAGTTCATATAAATTCTTGAGTGTTTTTTGCAGCATTAGTATTGGATTAGTATTAACAGAAAGAATAAAAATTAATATATAATATATTGAATATTTAAATGTTCATTTGCTCAATGCACAATGTCTTCATTAGTTGCACAATGTCTTCATTAGTTGCATCGTTTCTTGCTAGTTTTTAGTTCTTTTAAATATCTCAAAATGATCTGTGTAGCATTAAATATTTTCCTTCCGTACGTATCTATGCTTCCTCTTCATGTTCAGGAACTGCTTCCGTTAAATCTGTTTTTTTTTTTTTTAGAACTAGATCATTCAAATGAATTAAAATTAAGTAAAACTTATCTTTATTATACAAAAATCATATAAAATGAAACTCTCAACACTTCTCAAATGCTTCCCTTCCACACGAAATCGTTCTCTCGCTCCATTTTCGCGTACTCCTCCCGCAGCATCTCCAGCTCTTTGGCATTCTGGGCACTCAAACGGTCCAGCTGGCCATTGAGTGCAACGATGCGCTCTCGCACCACATTCACCGTATACAGACTGAGTCGTTCCGGCTGGAAGACATCCTCTTTCAGTGTATTCATATAATGCCACATCTCCTGCAATTGGCCACGTTTCTCGGCATGATGCTTGCGCAGCTTCTCATCCATTTCCAGCTTCACTCGCTCAATGTCATTGATGAGGCCAGCGACTTTATTGCCGCTTGAAGGCCGGCGACAGCCGGCCCCAGTCCTAGCCACAGACTTCTTATCCTTGCCGCCATTATCCTTGGCGACGGCACCCTCCTCCCCCTCCCTCTCCGCCTCGTCGTCGTCGTCGTTGTTCTTCTCATCCACCCCAGGGTCGTTGTCGTCGAGAAAATTGTTGGCATTCAGCTTGACTTGATTGCATTCGAGATACTTTTGCTGCGCCTTCAAACGCATCAGTTCACACAACAGGCTGGTGGGCGTGGTCGTTGGCTTCTTTTTGGCACGCACCGGCTTGACGGGCGCCCTGTGCTTGTGAAACGGGGGCGTGGCACTTGCCTCCTCAATATCGTGCTCCACGCGCTTCGCCGACATGTGACCTGCTGTGTGGCTGCCTCAAATGTTGCACAATGCAGGCCGAGTCCTTGCAACTTGTATTGTTATTGTTGCTATTGTTGTTGCTGCTGTTGTTGCTGCTGTTGTTGCTGTTTACACGCGGTAATCAAACGTGTGTTGCCAGCCCAACCACCCCGCCTCGCTACACCTGCCTAGCTATGTGTTTAATCAATAGTCGAAACGCGCCCACTTTTTCTCTGCTCTGCTGCGGCGGCTGCTGCAATTGATGCTGCCTCTCTCTCTCTCTCTCTCTCTCTCTCTCTCTGACTCTCTCTCTCTCTGACTCTCTCTCTTTTGCACTCTTTCACTTGCGCTCTCATTTAACCCTTGTGCGTCGCGTTTTTATGCCAAGGGTCGCTAAACTTTATGTGGGTTAGGCTTAGGCTTCACTTTAAACAATTTCCCCCAAATGCTAAGCACTGGAGAAAATCGATTATTACAAATTCTCAGAGCTATGGCCTACTTAACGTAAGGGCAAGTGCCAGTAGCTTTATAGAAAATATATAAGTATGTATATGAGAAAAAAAAACAGGTATTTAATGCGTGGGGCGGGCTTTGACATTTAATCAAGCAAAGGCGATAAATCATTTATAGAAAGTATTGAAATAATGAAGGTTTACTTGGTTAAATGATGTGATTGATATAGTAAGAGTGAAAGATAGACACGTTAGAAAGAGATAGTGAGAGAGAGGGTAGAGGGCCTTGAAATTGAGAATAGAGACCATAGAAAGTGGGAGAGAGAGAAAGGCGCTAAAGAGTGAGACTGAGAAAGTCTCTGGAGAGTGAGAGGACGAGACTCTAGAGACTGTGAGAGAGAGAGAGAGAGAGAGAGAGAGAGATAAACTCTAGAGAGAGCGAGAGGGCCTATAGAGTGTGAGAAAGAGATAGACCCTATAGAGTGAGAGAGAGATCGAGATAGAGACCCTATATAGTAACAGAGAGATAGAGATAAAGACTCTAAAGAGTGAAAGAGAGAGCGAGTGAGATTATGAGGTAGCTGTGCACGTGATTGATTCGCAAATTGTTGCGTTGTTTACGTAGCTTTGTTGTTATTGTTGTTGTTGTCGTTAATTTACGATTGGAAGCGTATTTTGATAACGCGCTTGTTATCATATGAATGCGAATGTTTATCGAGTGTGTGTGTGTGTGTGTGTGTGTGAGTGTATTTGTTTGTGTGTATGTGCTCGTGTATGTGTCAGTCACAACAACAAGTTGCAGACGTAAAGCAAATTGAAGCGCGAATCAACAATAAATTAGATAGCTAAACATGATAGCTAAACCAAAACAATACCCTATACAAATGATATATGAGATATGCCAAGCTGCGAGATATGCCAAGCTCCTGCTCGGAATGTGAGCAGTGCGCTGATTAGTCGATAAAAAAGTTAAGATTAATGTGAAAATAATATAAATGCCTAGCTTGTATTTGCATATAAGATGGGACAACCTTTACATATTTTTGAGTACCAAATAGTTGAAGGAATATAAGATATAATAAGCTAAGATCATGTATATATTTTGTAGATACAGATACTTATTATATTTATATATATATATATATATTTTTTTAGAGTATTTCATTTTCTCTTTTCAATCTCTACCTATTGTATTTATCTCTATTTTATTCTTTCCTATCTCTATTTACTCTATTCTAATCTATCCAAGAAAAAATTACAGGGTATTTTGACTGCTGCATTGCTCAACTTGCGCAACAAAGACAGCAAATAAAAGAGACAAAACACAACAAAAAAACTTTTTGGGCAAAAAATAAAAAAAAAACTAAACGCCAGACAGACGCAAAAAAAATGAAGAAGGCAACGAAAGAAACAACAAAAGCTGCGAAATAGTTAATGAAAAAGTAAATAAAAATTGTTAAACGATTTGGGCAGCCATGCGACTGAGTCGTAAAGTCATATCATATATATATATATATATATATATATATATATATATATATATATGTATGTATGTATATATATATATGTATGTGTGTTGTTTCTATATATATATATATATATTTCAGCTGAGATCTGCGAGTGGCCAGCAACAAGTTTGAGATCTCGATGCCGTGGCCAGACAGCGTGAGCTCAAGTTAAATATTTGGCCATAGCGAATGATCAATCAATGTTGCCTCAGTGCGCAACGGGAGCGCGATTATTATTATTATTATTATTATTATTATTATAATGAAATAATATTACTGAGTTCGTGGGTTCGCAAATAATAAAAAAGAAAACAAATGGCAGAAGAAACAAGTAAGAGCGTTACAGTCGGGTACAACTGATTACAATATACCCGTTCAGCTTTCAGCAGAATTCAGATTATATCATAATTGAAAAAGTTTATTTGAGTTGGAAGAAAGTTATTCCCCCTCAAAACATGTTGAGCCTCATTCTGGAACTGTGAGGAATAAAGCTTATATATATATATAATATAATACAAATAATATATAATTTTTAAGAGATCCTCAAGCTAAATATATAAACAGCAAACTATATATATCAGTTGAAATTATTTGAAGTTTCCAAGGAAAAAGTGAAAAATTAAAGAAATAAGACAACAAATAGAGAGAAAGAGGGAGAGAGACTATCATATAAAAATCTCTCTCTCCCTCTCTCTCTCTCTTTTGATATATATTCCTTTTTTTCTCATATATTAATTTTCTATAAGGATTACATAAAACCTATATACTCTTTTCATTTCTTAAAAGAATTTCTATAAAAAATCCAAATCACTCGAATATTTCCAACAGCAAATCTAGTTCTCGCCTGTCACAATTGGAGCGTTAATCAGCGAAATGCCTCAATTCTTGCACGCGCCATAAATTCAATTAAAATTTCCCCATGTTCAATCCGAATCAATCAATCAATCAATTAATCAGCTAAGGCACAAGGTAAGCCAATTAAAAAAAAAAAAAAACAAAACAAAAAAGGGCTTCACAACAATTTGCATTTCGTTGGGCCAGAGAACCCGAATATTGAGTTAAGGTACAATCTTTTTTGGAAGCCGATAAAGTTCATGAATAAAATATATATATGGGGGAGAGCATATAAAATAATCATATTAATAAAGGGCTTAATTAAATTGATATCTCGCTGTATAATTGATAAAGCTGCGCAACTTTTAAGTGTAGGCAAAAGTTTTTAATTTAGCGGGAGCTTTACGTTACATTTGTAGAAGTTTACTGGAAAAACTGTAGTATTTTATTGGATGACAATAGCTTAAAAACCTTTTTTCTGATTGATCTGTCCGTTGCTCTTTTTATTATATGTTTTACTTTTTATTACTGTTTCTCTCTGCCTATTTCTACCCTGCCTCCGTTTCTTTCCTTCTTCGTGGCTATATTTTAATTTTTCTCTGTTTCTTATTCTTTCCTCTCTTTCTTTCAATTTATTCTCTCACTCTGTCTCTCTGTAAATCTCACTATATCTCGTTTTCTTGGAATACTAACTAGGTTTTTTTGAATAATCTTAAAACCTTTAAACTTTATTTGATGAGAATCGAAAAGAGAGGCAGCACCTATTTTTGAATGTTTCTTTATTTACCAAAAGCTAGTACCTGCATTCTCAATATTCTACAAAATATTCAACAAATCAAACTTAAATACAAAAATTGATTTCGACATATCTTCAAGGTAAGCCCAATTTCATTTTGTATATTGTATATCAAATAGTATATATAATTATGAATATATGATTTGGGCATTACAAACTCAAATTCTTATCTCGATGTTGTTTACACACTATGTACTACAATGGCCCTACATACATATATATTGTATACACTATGCCCCATTGATAAAAGCAATAATTATTAGCAAAATGCGCTTAGCAGATAAGCCAAAGCTATGGCCAATAATAATAATAATAATATTAATGACCGCAATGATAATATGGCCAAAGTCATGTTGTACTTAAGCATTGCAGCTCACACACACACACACACACACACATGTGGGTCTTCGTGTCCATTGTGAATGTTAAGTAAGATAAGTAAGTGTGAGTGGACCTTGAAATTGACAAACAGCTGTATATTCCCCCTCTCCCTCTACCTCTTTGACACTCTCTCTCTCTCTCTCTCTCTGTCTTACTCTTTTCCCCCAGTTATCAGCATATTGGAAAACAACAAATAAAGAACTGTAAAAACAAACAGAATGAAACGAAAACAAATGAAAATGGAAATAAAGTGAAATTAATAAAATATGCGCGTCATATGTAAATTGTTTTTGTTTCTGTTCTTTTCCTTTTTTTTTTTTTTGCTTTTTTTTTTGTTTTGTGTCTTTTTTTTCCTTTTTCTTTTAACCAAGTCCAGTCGCCATTTTGAATTGCAGGCACGTGCTTTTTTTGCTGTGGGATGAATCTCTACACTTTTGTGTGGAGACTAAGCAAACAACACACAGTCTGTTGACAGTTCTCTTCTGCTTCTTCTTCTTATTCTGTCGATTCTGCTCTCTATTATTCGCATTCGTTGTCAATTATGCATAAAACGAGGCATTTTTTTCTGTTTGGCCTACAAATTTACACTTATTGTTGTGATAAACTATTAAAGAGCATTTCCATTGCTGTTGTCATAGTTGTTGTTGTTGTTGCATGTGTTACAGTTGTTCCCAATTGTTGTTGCAGTAGCTGTATTGTGTCACTTGACAGTCGAAATTATCAGCGTTCGCATGTAGTTAACAGCCACTGTGACAGCTGTGTGCTTTGTTGTTCTACTCTATACAAACATATGTAGGTCTACTCACATATATATCTATCTATCTCTCTCTCTCTCTCTCACACTCTCTTTCTTTGTGTCTGTTTGCCCTAAGCCCACAGCCCACAGCCCACAGCGCCCGTTAACCAGCTGAAGGTGACTCATTATCACTTCTAGCTGCAGCAGCTGTAAAATGCATTCGGAATTTATAATATACAAAGAATGTTGAGAAAATGTCGCCCAGCTGATAGAGCACAAGTGGTAAGGGCAGGTGTGTGCACGACTAATAAAATACCCTGTAATATATATACATATAACTATAGAGAATCTCTATTAGAGATATATAATAAATTATTAATCCACACAAAGTTTTAATTAATTTTGAAGCATTAGGTTTATAGAAACCTAATGACTATGGCAACTAAAGGAGTAGTATATACCCTGTTGGGTATATATTTACTATACTTTTGTTGAAGAGGCATAGTTTAAGTTGATTAGCTATTATTATTAACTATAGGCAGCTTGCACGACTATAAAATACCCTTTAAATTATATGATCAAGTCTATGCATAGTTTAAATCAATCAACATTTAGAAAGCTTTTAGACAACAAGTAGCATGTGACAAAAATTTGATTGCAAGTCTACAAAATACCCTGCAAATCAAATTTATATCATATTTTAAGTCAAATGGTATTAAATGAATACCCTGTAGACCATATTTCATAGAGTTTAAAAGGTACAGTACATAAGCTTGCATGACTAATAAATTTAAATGGAATGGCATTTCTATCTCTTAGGCTACTTTTCCCCATACAACTAATATACCCTTTAAGCCAACTAAAGGGTAGCTTAGCAGACGAGTAAATGTGTTTTTAAAGCACTTTTACAAACAGGTACGAATGTCCGCACAGCTGATTACGACGTATACTAATTAAATGCAGCATCCCAGCCATTTGAAAGATGCATTTAAGAGATAAGTTTTTACGGAAATTATTCACGAAAATATTTGTAAATGCAAATTACATTTGACAGCAGGAAAGAAAGAAAAAAACAACAAGATGATCTTAAACAGAACGAAACAAAGCTTAATTGCTTCCGCAAACAGAGACAGACAAAAAGCAGAAAGAGAGAGAGAGAGAAAGGGATGGCGATGACAATAACAGGTGTGTGTGTGTGTGTAGAGGGCTCCGACGTGTCTTCCCCGTTAGAGATAGACAACAAAAAGGGAGGGAGGGAAGGAGAGAGCGGGACAGACATGAAGTTAAATGCGTTTCAATTAGCATCATCTGATCTGAGAGTTTGGACCGACCGACCGAACAGCGGCGTCTGTTGCTCTCAGGCCAATTGTATGCAAAAACGTAAAGCAAACAAATATCGTGGGGGATACAGGGAGGGGGAGAGGAAGGGGAACGGGGAATCGGAGTAACAACTGGCCGATCAGCCAATACAAATATGTAGTGTCAATATGTTGGGTAAACAGTTAAGTATACTATGCGCACATATTTACGCGGCAATAAACAAAACAACAAAAGAATTATAATAACTAAAATCAATTTGATTAGGCCAAATGCGCAGCCTAACGGCAGAAATTGAGAAGAAAATGAAAAATGGGATACAAAAGCAAATAAAACATATATGCGATGCGTGAGTGCAATCGATATATGAATCGATATACAATATATATATATATATATTGCTGCTATATACTCATGTTTACTTATGACATGAACACATCTGATGGAATTCAAATGATCTCTCAGTAAAACTTAGAGCAAATCTTTGCTTCAACATTGTGGGAATTACAAGCTGAGTTTTTTTTTTAAATTATTATAGGGTATTCAGCAAGTATTGCAATACATATATTGCAATTGTAACTCACCTTTGTCTTGGTCACAATGTTTGTGGCCAGCTTCACAACGGCAAAGTTTCCCTTTCCGATCGTTTTCTCCAGCTCGTAGTAGCCGACACGTAAAAGTTTATCCACAGATATTTTGCTCGTCGATGGCACTTTGTAATTTTGTGGCGTTGATGTGGAGGCGGCCATTGCACTTTGTTGTTGTTGTTGTTGTTATAGTTGCTGATGTTGGTTTTGGTAATTGGCTAAAGTTGCGTTGCCTGCGCCGCCTCCCTCCCACTCGTTGTTGCTGCTGCTGTTGTTGTTGTTGTTTTAGTTGTTGTTGTTGTTGTGAACGCAGGAAGTTCACTTAAGCTGCATTTTCTTTTGTTTGCCGAGCTTGAATTCATTTGCCATACAAAGCCGCTGCTGCTGCACACATACATACACGCATTCACTCTCACTCACACACATACATAAGCATACACACACACGCACACTCACTCACACACACACACGCACACGCACACACCGAGGAACAGCAGCAGCGTAAAATTTGAATTCGATTCGTGGCTTTCAAATTGAATTGTTGCAATTATTTGCGCGTTGCATTCGCTGTGTCAAAGGTCAACGGCAGCTGCTTCGTTGCAGTTGTTGTTGTTGTTGTTCTCGTTGTTGTCGCTGTGGCATCTGCTCCCGACTGGGCCATTGGACACGGCCACGTGGCCAAAATGCAACGAGCACGTGAATCGTCTCCGATTTGATTTGGCTTGTGGCACGTTGGCTGCCTGCACTTGAAACGTTGTTTGTTGATATTTGTTGTTGATATTGTTGTTTTTCTTTTATTTTTTATTTTCTTGTTGAGGCGTTTTCTCTTTTCACATTTTTAGCCTTGTTGTCGCCGTGCTGCGTTTGCAAACATTATATAAAAAAAAGCAATTAAAAGTAAATCACATTTGATATTTGACCTTCGTTTGGTGTTGTTTTTTTTATCACTTTTTCTGCTCTTGCTGCTGCTACTGCTGCTGCTAGTGGGCGTGGCCAGCAAACAGCTGTTGTCTCTTTTATCTAAGGCAAACAAAAACCTACACACAACCGTCACTAGGCAACAACTTATGGCGGACAGTGTAGTAAACCAGTGTCTGCTATTGCCTCTCTCCTCTCTCCTTCTCACTCGCTCATTTTACACTGTTTCCTCCTCCTACTGGCTGTCGCCTACTACACAAGCATTGCAAGCCAATGTAGAATTACCTCTCTCCCTCTATCCCTCTGACACTTCGCTCTATGTTAACTCTCTCGTCGTAAGCTGATCTCGCCTGGCCAAGCTGCCGCTTCTTCTTGCTCTCCTTCTTCTACTCTTCCTCCCCCTCCTCCTCCTTTTTCTGCTGACTGTCGCCTGCTACATAAGCAGCGTGCAATGCGGACCACGACAAAACTTAATGGGTTAATGTACAGCATCAAGGTCGCGTGGCCAGGCACACACACAAACATACTCAACCACACACTTGCACACGCTGTTTGAGTGCGCGAGCGAGATGGCGCGCGTGGCCCAAGTCAAGTGGCGAATGTTTGCTGGAGCAAGCGTTCAAGTCAACAAATTCTTTATTGAAATCAATTTAAGGCAGCAACAGCGCGAAATAGTTGTATGAAGAGGAAGAGCAGCGCAGCAGAAACACAAGTACACACACACACACACGAAATTCTGCGGCCAATTGAAGAAGCGCGAGCTGCAAAGAATTGAGTTGTAAAGGGCTTAGAAAAATTTGAAATGCGCTACAATTTGCTTGATCATTAAAAGTAGATACGAAGTAGAAACAGTTATATAAGATATGAGTATATTTATCAATATAAATTCCATATGAAATTAATTTAATTTATATTTAAATAAACATTAAAATGAATCTGCTCATCTGACTAAATCCAAGACGTTCTTCGCTCAACTACAAAAGCTGATGGCTCTGAAACTCGTCAAGCACATAGAAAAAGACCTTCCATTTATTATTCAAATTACCTACGCACTTTCAAATGCCCTATTGTGCTTGCTTTATAGAGTATAACAGCATACACATACATAAACACATATACATATATACATACACACACAAACATTATATATGCATGACGTATAAATTTTGTAAACAATTTGTTGGTGCGAAAGAGCAACGGCAGCTGTTGTAGCCAGCTAACAATGCAAAAAAAAAAAAAAAGAAAAAGATTTTTAAGTGGTTATTCTCAGCCATTTAATTTGCACATTTTCACGTTTCTTGCAAATGTTTTGAAGCGAGTGCGAAGCGAATCGAATCAAATTATTAAATACCAATTGAAAATGATGTTTTGTTTGTTTATTAAACGAATAGGAAAAGACACAAAACAGTTCCAAATGGTCGCAGCAGCGGGGAGTAGATGGAAGAGAGGAGGAAGAGCTGAAGCAGAGCGAAAACACACACACACACACATACACAAATAACTGAAAGTCAATGTACAAAAATCAACAGACTGCGACTTCGACTGCGACGGCAACTGCGACGACGACGAATGTTTCAACTATATGGATGCGAATGCAGTGACGACGTTGACCTGTGCCTGGAAGCGCCGCATCAAAGCTGAATGAACTTCCAAAATGGAAGCAGAATTTGAAGCTGGAGCCCCATTTGACTTGACAACTTCCAACGCACGCACGCAAACACACACAGAGAGCGAGAGCCGGGAGAGTGAGAGCAAAAGAGAGTTGCGAAAGCGTAGCCAGCTGTAAAAGACGTCACAAGGCGGCAGCGTCGTTTTGCGGCGAAATTAAGACGAATAATCATCATCATGATTTGCGTCGATGTGTGCTGTCATTCACAACTGAGGCGGCACAGCAAAGTGGGCGGGCGAATTGAAAGCCGGACGATAAAAAAAAGTTTAGTTAGTCAAGTTAAGTGTAAATCATTAAATTGGGATAGATCAGTTTATACAGAGCCTTATTAATATATGGACTGGTGCTATACTACTGAAGAGCACTGTAAGCATAAGTACATGCAAGTATACATACATACATATGTACATACATACACTTATACACCATATCTGTTGGGCATAGCTGATAACTAAGGCACCGCAGTAGTTCTTGTTACTGTTGTTGTTGTTATTGTGGTTCTGCTCGCACTCGTGCCCTCTGCTGGCGACAACAACAAACCGACAGCAAAATCAGAAAAGGCAAAATACGAGAATGATTTAAAAAAAAAAAACAAGCATAACAAAAGAAAACCAAAAACAACAAAAGTCGCGCGCGCACGAAATAAGTAAAGAGTAACAACAACATTCAAGCAAAGTAAATGAGCCAACAAATATAAAAGAGTAGAAAAAAACAAAAGCTAGAGAACGACTTCGACTTACAAATAGCAGCGACAGCGGCTGCGGCAGCAGCCAGACAGCAGAGACGACAATAACAACAACAGTTCAGAAGCGCCAGCGCTCAGAGCAGAAGGCAAATAAAACGCAAGAGCAAGCAGCAGAGCGCGCGACGATATGTGTGTGAGTATGAGTGAGTGTGTGTGTGTGTGAGTGAGTAGTCGGCGGGGGCGCAGCAACAGTTACGGGGCAGACAGGTTACGCTGTGCATGTGTGAGTGCGCTGCTATATTCATGTATATATGTACAAGTGTATGTGCGTGTGTGTGCCTGGGTAGGTTCAAGGAGTCAAGGAAATTCGCAAAAACAACAGCAGAAATTACAATATGAAGCAGCATGATGACAATTACACACACATACGCTCACATGTATCATGTGGAGGGGCAAAAACGAAACTTGTCGAGGTCGAGCATACAAAACCACTCGAATAATACATACGTAGTATGTGTGCAAACGAGCGAAAGATAGAAGAGAGCGAGAGAGAGAGGAAGACAGTGAAAGCACACAACGCTTACACATACACATGGTTGATAACGGGGCGAATGAAAAAAGCAAAATTTACAAACGTAAGGTGTCCAATTAGACTACTCAACAGCAATTAGCTTTTCTTCTTTGGCTTATTTGCGTTTTACTGGAGTTGCTATGACGTTCGCAGTCAAACAAACACACGCACGCTACACACACACATGGGCGAGAGCTGCGCGCACACTCACACACACACACACACACACACACTACAGATACAGATATGTAGCTATGCAATCGAAAAACGTCACGACTTCCAAGTGGAAAAGCGTACGTAGTTTTCGCCGTCATTTTGGCTGCGGGCAAACAAAAAAAAATACACCAGCATAATTGCCATTCATGAATACTTTTTGCTTCCGCATGTCGCCGCACACACACACACACACGCACACATCCACAGTCGAAATCATATAAGAAATTACATTTACACACGCATACATTCATTTGTATGTGTTTATAATTGATATTTAGTTCGCCGCACCTCTCCCGCTCCCTCTCCCTCCTGCTCTATAACATTTTTTTGTTGTTTTTACTTTTCCAGCCGCAGCCCAAGCAGCAGTAGCAACAATAACAAACACTGCCTCAAATATGAAACACTTTGTTTAATCTTTGTCTCAGTCCAATTTGATTTTTGCTTTTTGCTCTTTGCGTACACATTACGAATTCTTTCTATCTTTTATATTAAATTTTGTTTCAATATTTCATTTTTTTTATTTCATTTGTCGCCAGATTTCTTTTCACGTTAAATTTGTATTACATATATAAATATGTATGTATATATATACACATATATATATATATGTATATAATTAAATATATATATGTTTATATATATTAATTCTTATCACTTGTGCCTTGTTATTGCCTTTTGGCTTTTGCTGGTTGTTTTCTCGCTTGCACTGAACTTGAACGCGTGGGCGTAGCATGCGCCGCGATTTATATTATCAAGTGCCTTCGCTTTCGGCTATTGGAATTTTTTTTATATTGTTTAAGTGGCGATTCTTATACGATTTAGCGCGAAGCGCGACCCACCTGCATACGAAGCAAAAACTCGGCACCAACTGATTGGCATTTCGTTCTCTTTACACACACACACACGCACACAAAACACATTTACTCTCTTGCTCACACACAGCGTTGCATGTGGCTGTTGATCGCTCTGTTAAATAATGACAGCACTCTGTTAAGTTAAGCTAATTTCTCTGTTAGTATTTATTCAAATAAGTTGGCAGCACACATCTGTACTTGGCGGGCATTTTGAACAAAATTTAAGTATTCTTTCACAGGTTCATTGAATGTCCGGATTTGGTATTGCACACCAAAAAATAGTGCAATGCACTCAGTTAAAGCACTTCTGTTTCTGACTGTTCCAACCGTAGTCATATAATACAAATTATAACACAGCTGTACGCCTCGTCAGCGGCGTCATTGTCAAACAGGATTTCGTATATTTTCTGCCAGCTGTCGTCCGGGCGGTTGGCATCTTCTCTGCCAACCTCTCGCTCAGCAACGTCTTGGGCAACTCTCGTGCCTCATACCAATGGGGATTGACGCGTTTCACCCAGAAGCTGCTACCCAAATGAAGACCACTTAGCAATTTGGCGACGCAACCGACATTCACCATTCTGCTGTTCCTTAATTTTTGTCTAACTATTTGTTCTTTGTGTATGTGTGTGTGTGATTTGATTGGGTTCTCCTTTTCTCTCCTTTTTTTTTATTGTTAATACTGATATACCCAAAAAAAAACCTTTTACTACAAAAATTTAATGTTTACCGTTCGAAATCCTAAGTTAAGTGTGCACGAATTTGACAATTTCGAGTTTGACTCGAAAAATTCAAAATTGGAACTTAAATTGCGCGCCTGCTAAATGAAAGGAACAAAATAACAATAACAGTGGCTTCCAGAGAGCGAGAGAGAGCGCAAGAGAGGCTGTGAATGCGCCCTGTGTAGACTTCCAATTGGAGTTCCAATTCGAAACCTAGCGCTGGAAGTGAAGCCGCAATGAATGAAATTTTCCAATGTGACCGGCAAGGAAGGCGCAAAAGCGCGCATGCGACAGCGCCAAACGTGACGTCAGCAGCGAAAGCTCTGACTGTAAACACGTGGGCGCGCTTTTAAGCAAGAAGGAAAACGAGACGCAAAGGAAAGAAAACAACAACAGCAGCAACATAAATCAGCTGAGATGCTGCGGCGCTTTGCCTTGCGCGTCAACGTTTTTTTTTTTTTTTTTGGACTCCCGTAACTGAAGCTTTGCACACAACAACAATTATGGCACGAGGCGTAGATTCAAAATTTTAAATGTTACAATTCTACGAAATTTCAAGTAAAAAATTACTTTTTATTCATTAGCCATTTGCATTTCATTTCACGATGATGGTAAGACGCCGCGGCATAGGAGCTGGCCTCAGCGCCTTCCAGCAACCGCCGCCGACGCAGCAGCACCCGGCCACGCAGCAGATGGGCCAGCTGAACATGGCCTGGCTGAGCGGCGCAACGCATCAATGGACGCCGCGTCGCGACACGTTCGTCTCGACCGTTTGCAACAAAATGGTGGGCGCTGTGCCGCGCATGCCGAAGCTGCGCGCGCCCGAGCCGAGCAGCCGCAAGCTCAGTCGCCTGCGGCGAAATCTAATGAACATTTCGCCGCAATTCGCGAGCACGGCGAATTGGCAGCAGCCCATGCAGCGGGCACAGCCGAATCTCTGGTACAACTCGAATACGCACATTCAGCCGAATTCGCCGCTCTGGTCGCATTCGATTATGACGGCCTATGCGAAGGGACAGCAGCAGACGATCAACGACATATCGGTGCAGTTGAAGCAACAGCTGCGCCAACTCAAGCAGCAATGTCAACGGAATCAACAGCAGCAGCAACAGCAACAACAGCAGCAGCGGCAGCAATATCAACAGCAACAACAGCAACAGCAACGACAGCAGCAACAGCGACAGCAGCAGCTTAGACAATTAAAGCCAAGCTATGTGCCGTTTAATTTTGGCAAATGTGCAAATAACTTAATCAGTTGTCTGGAGAGCAATGCTGCCCTTGTGCAGAAGCAAGTGACAAACATAAATATTATGGAGACACATCAACAGCAGCAACAGCAGGAGCGGCAGCAGAAGCAGCAACTGCAGCAACAATCTCTGCAGCAGCAGCAACAACTTTCGCAGCAGCAACATCAGAAGCAGCAGCAGCAACTACAGCAGCAGCAGCAACTACGGCAGCAGCAGCAACTACAGCAGCAGCAACTACAGCAGCAGCAGCAGCAGCAGCAGCAACTGCAGCAGCAGCAACTGCAGCAGCAGCAACTGCAGCAGCAGCAACTGCAGCAGCACCAGCACACTCAGCAGCAACCACAGCAGCAGCAGCACCTGCAGCTGAAGGAGCAACAGCAGCAACATCAACAGCAGCAGCATCAATTGCAGCTAATTCAATTCGAGCAGCAGCTTCAGAAGCAGCAGCAACAACTTTCGCAGCAACAGCAACAACATCAACAAAAGCAATACCAACTTTCGCAGCAGCAACAATCTCTGCAGCAGCAGCAGCCACCCAAGATGCCCCCGCAGGATCTCTACAATCTTACGGATGGCTTTAACTATGTGAAGCTGGCCAAGCGTATGGCCAAACAGATTAGGGAATCACCGGAGATAGCGCCTAAATCGCCGGTGAGCCCAAAAGCTGCTAAAAATGCGAACAGCACAACGTTAATTAATCAATTCATGGCACAAGTAGGTCGTCAGCAAATCGAATCCGAACTCAAGGACAAAGGACTAGCAATCAATAAAAGCCAAGATATCGATGCGAATCTGAAGAATATCACAGAGTTGCTATCGGCTGATTTTTCTGATCTCTTGAAGGCAAAGCAACGGCGGTCAAGTCTCTCGTCCGATCAGAATGACAGTCTGGCAACGCTGCGGCAGCCAGATGACAGTATGGCAACACTGTGTCAAGGATCGGAGATGAAAAGTATTAAGTCTGATGCCAGTGTGGCAACGCTCAAAACTTCGCAAGAAGATTCAAAGTATTATGACATCGATACTCCGTCAATTTCAAGGCAGTCTGGCAACTCTATAAGTCGGACGACAATGCAAACTGCAAGACATTCGGGCGACAGTCTGGCATCACTGTTGCGCGCAGAGCCGAAAGTCTCACGGCAAAGCTCAAAGCTGTCTTTTAACAGCCTGGCAACGCCATGTCCATCCGAAGCAAACTTGCAGCAGCCAAGCAAAATAATAGCAACGCTGTGGCACTCACGTTCCAAGTCAATCCCGTCTACCAATAGTCTGGCAACGCCATGTCTGTCATGCTGTGAGCTCTGCGAATCGAATGCAGGTCAGCCTGCGAACAGTCTGGCAACGCCGTCGCAGTCAGAACTTCATATGTCACCGCTAGCCGAAAAGCAATCTGTTAACTGTGTGACAAGGATAGAGAAACCTGAACTGGAGCTATCGTCGCTAAGCTCTAAGCTCAACAACAGTCTGGCAACGCCGTGGCAATCAGAGGTGGATGAGTCATCGCAATGTTCAGGTAACGCCACCTGTCTGAAAACGATGCCAGAAGAAATTGAGCAAACTACTAGTCCCGAAAATTTGAGCGATCTGGCAACGCCTGATGAGGAAATCCAATGCATTCAACACGAATTCAATCTGACAATCGACCAATTGGAGCTCTTGCAAGAGATGCTACAGGAAGAGGATCAGCAACACAACTATTTGGAATTAAATGGAGCGCTACAAAATCCAGAAGATTTTAAACTGCATCCGAAGGACAACGACAAGAATCAATTGTGGGGGTCGTTGTTGATGAAGCTGCTGCAACAGCCCCATAAAGACGGCGAACGCTTGACAGCCGGCGATCGTAAAGCAACTAACGATAATTATCCCATCTATCTGATGGATGCTGATGATGATGAGGACATTGATGCGCCAGTCTACAAAACGAGTCTAACTCAAGTGAAGAAGAGATCTAAGCGAAAGTCCAAACCCAAGAATAATGTGATACCCAGTGGATATAAGCATAGGACGAAGCGTTTTCCACTGCGAGATCGTGAAGTAGAGCTCATGCGCATGACCACTCGCTGGCCTTTGCACTGGCCCAGTCCGCGTGTCATTCATCACATGAACAGGAAGAGGAAGAAGATGGTGCTACGTGGTCTGTGCGGCTCACGTTTATTCAACTCAAATCTGAGCAGCTGCTCCACAACAAAGAAGCATCGATCAAACAGTCAAAAGAAGAAGCCCCACCATCGCATGCATAAACCCCTTTTGAACCAACCGCCCTTTACAAGAAACTATTCGGAGTTTTGGTTCCACTAAGTCAACATCCTATATATGTATATCTACATAAGTGCATGGATGGCACATAAGAACACAGCATAGTTAATGGAGTCTTTAACTATGCTCTGGTCTTATGTGCAATCCATGCACTATATGTTTATGTATATATAGATTTATATATAGATTTATATCGTTCAGTTATAAATTGCCTAAATAAAGCTTGAGTCGAACCAATTCCAGAACTATTTTTTGTCTACATTTCCTCTCCAGCTATATTTTTTTTAAGTATCCTTGTAGAGCCCACCTTAGTTCCCCATTGGCCACGCCTATTGAAACTGTGTAATCTCTAGGCAAAACCTTAGCTAGACTTATCAAATCAGCTTTATTTTTATTTCGATTGTAGCTTGTCAAATTTATTTATTTGTAAAATTCTTTGTTTACACTTGTCTAGCACTATAGATAATGTGAGACGTACCATATACCAGAATTAGTGTACGCTTTTAGTAGTCAGTGCAATGGTCAAGACGGTAATGGCTCAAAGTCTGATCAGCATTGACAGCGATCTTCGCAAAGATCTAGATGAAGATCCCACAGATTGTAAGCAGCCACAGCAACAGTATCCCCTGCTGTATCAAAAAGCGTACACGATAATTTACCAGAAGCCATGCCCGGAGGAGTCTAAAGAACTATGCCAGAACAACAATTGGCAATTGTCGCAGAAGTTGCCTGATATACCTTGCCAGGAGGAGAACCAGATATTATTACAGAGTCAAGCCCCGAAGTTATCCGAGGAGATGTACACGGAAATTGATCAAGAATTTAACCGCAATCCATTTGCCAAGTTGTGCGAGGAAAGGTATCAGCATTCATTCCATAGCTTATATCCGAAGTTGTCCGAGGAGCCGTACCACGAAGTAGCCCTGGACTCATATTCAGAGCTGTCTAAAGAGCCCTACCAAGAGTTGTCCCCAGAGAAGTATCGAACGTTGTACCCGGAAAAGTTTCAGAAGTTGTATGTGGCAGAGTACCACGACAAGTACCCAAAATTGTGTGGGGAAGGGTACGGAAAGCCTTGGCCGGAACAGCATCAAAAGTCGTACCAGGAATTGTCGGAGGAGTCGAACTCAGAGAAGTATCCGGACGTGTACCTGCTATTGTGTAACGTGGAGCACAACGACCAGTACCCAAAATTGTGTATAGAAGAGTACAAAAACCCTTGCCCAAAACAACATCAAGAGCCGTACCAAGAATTGTCTGATGAGTCAACACTAGAAAAGTCTCCGGGAGTGTACCACGAGTTATCTGAGCAGATGTACCCCTGGAAGTATCAGGAATTAGACGAGGAACAGCATTTTCTCTCCACAAAGGGCTCCACTGAGGACCCGTCTTCGGAGCTATCCTCGGAGCCAACTCCTAAGCAGTCCCTAGAATCATTATCAGAGTTAGCTAAAGAAACATACCCCCAATTATCTGAGGAGCCCTACCACGAATATTCCGAGTTGTCGCGTTCAAGTTTCTCCAAGAATTTATTAAAGAACTTTTCTCTAAACTTGTATCAGGAAATGAGAATGACGCAGTATGCAATCGATATGCCAACGATACGGTTGCCACCAGCTCGTAAGCCCGCTGGAATGGGCTATGTACATAACAATATGACCCATAAGAAACCCTGCAGTACAGATCAAACGGCAAGGCGAAAAACCAGAGCTCTTTGTGCAAAGTGTAATACTTCATCACAAACTTGTGAACCGGATGGCAATCACTGTCATTCACCAGCTAACGCACAGACTCAGCGTCGCCCATCAAATGATGTCCGTTTCCGTGATCCATCTCCCAGCGAGCACCGACCGCGGCAGAGCCAAGGACCGCGCATCATACCAAGAAACAAAACTAACTGGCAGGCTTGTGATGTTCAACCGGATCAATTCAAGTGTCCCGCCAAGACACAAGAGGGCGTCCGACCAAACACGGTTCGAATGTGCTGTGAACCCTGCGATGGTAAAGCAAAGTGCTCGAAGCCAGCACCCAAACCTTTCTGCAAACCGTGTAGCGCGCCGAAACCCAACGCAAATCGTAATCAAGTTGCCTCACCGAATTGCTACGAGTCTAAAAAGCCCCCGCCCGCAATGCTTAGGACGCGTCCCTTGCCAGCACCTTGCACTTTACCTAACCACAATTATCAGGACGCAAACTATGGAAATTTACAGCTTTGTCCGCATTGCGAAACTCTTTTCGAGCCCCGATCGAACAGAGAGAATGCCTACGAATCAGATTACGAGTCATCCGGGCTAGTGCCCTGTCCTAGCTGCAGCGATTGCAAATTATCCCGACCGGCAAAGAATTTGGGGCGAAAAGCATCAAGAGATTATACCGATATGGATTGCATGAATCCTTCGTGTAGCAAGGCAATAAATCGTAATGTCTATGGCTATCGACCCTGTCAGGCGCCACAGTGTCCCGAGCAGACGTTCACTGTGGACGACTCCAAAGTGGACTACATGGAGGTACAATCGGGCAGCGGAAGATTTGTTAAAAATCCCCTAACCGTCTCCAGCTGCAGTTGCAATATGCGAAAGCGGTTCATACCTGAAAGGAGAAGAAAACCACCACCTCCGGTCTGTGCCTATAAGGGCGGCCGAGCGGAGGAACAAGACTCGACCTGTGGCTTACCACCACTCAACAATAATGCCTGTTGTGCGAATTTTGTGCCCGTGAAGTATTTCCAGGATAATAGTGGATGCAAAAGAAATTACAGGTTCTCCTCGGGCGTAAGCATGAACTTTAGGTATATCTACAGATCAAGCTTGATTCATATTCTTATTTGCATTACAGCTAGCAGCTAGACCCTCCAGCATCACAGAGCGTTCCCGTAGTCAGCCACCTAGCAGTTCTCTTGTAAGACTCCCTATATTGCATTAGAACTTTTCTATAATTTCAGTAAATACAGTATTTCCCATCTAATCCCTCAGGCGGGCATAATGCCAGAGAGTAGCTTGCATTTGACAAAGCAACGCTTTAAGATGCCCAATCGACGTCTATCTGGCTGTAGTGTAAGCTAACGTTATATCTTTATCTATATCTATATATCTATATATCTATATATCTATGTATCTATGTATCTATGTATCTATGTATCTATGTATCTATGTATCTATGTATCTATGTATCTATGTATCTATGTATCTATGTATCTATGTATCTATGTATCTATGTATCTATGTATCTATGTATCTATGTATCTATGTATCTATGTATCTATGTATCTATGTATCTATGTATCTATGTATCTATGTATCTATTATTTATATGTATATATGTATCTATGTATCTATGTATCTATGTATCTATGTATCTATGTATCTATGTATCTATGCATCTATGTATCTATGTATCTATGTATCTATGTATCTATGTATCTATGTATCTATATATCTATGTATCTATGTATCTATGTATCTATGTATCTATGTATCTATGTATCTATGTATCTATGTATCTATGTATCTATGTATCTATGTATCTATGTATCTATGTATCTATGTATCTATGTATCTATGTATCTATGTATCTATGTATCTATGTATCTATGTATCTATGTATCTATGTATCTATGTATCTATGTATCTATGTATCTATGTATCTATGTATCTATATCTATATCTATATCTATATCTATGTCTGTATCTGTATCTATATCTATATATATTTACAGACTTTGATGAGCAGCAAGAAATATTTACAGCTGAGCATGATGAATCGTCGCTTTTGCCCTACCAAACTATATACAAACTTAGTGTCAAGTGTGAGTTAATGCTAAGATCTTCATTATACCATTTAAAACATGTCCTTTCACAGCATCAATCAATTTTCACGCTCAAGTCACATCGTATGCCCGTAGCTAAGCCCTGCACATTGCCCGTGTCCAGCAAGGCGCTGCGTTTATCCGACTGCCTGTGCCACACGTGCAAACAGCGGTGTCGCGGTGGCAAACTGTCAACGAAAACCCACAGCTCGCACAGCACCAAAAATACAAAAATTGTCAGGCCTAAGCCACAGACTCCATCAGCTGCCCATCGCACCAACAACCACGCCTCCAGCTCGAGGCCCGCTCGAGCTCAGTCGACGACAATAAAACGCGAGAAGGTCTCAATTCAAACACAAACACATACACAGCATAAGCACTCGCGATCCTCGCGCCCCCGCCCGCAGCTCTCACAGTCCACACTCAAAGCCAAACCGCGGCCTGATCTACCCGCAAGATATCAGCTCCACTCACCAAATCAAAATAACTCCAAATCAACTTCTCGCGCGGTAGCTCAAAAGCGACAGCACCAACAACAAAGTTATTTAGCTGAAAGACCGCAGGATCGAGAGACGGAACGAAGGCAGGAGCAATTTTTAGAGAGCAGGCTAGATCCAGAGCCCAAACTGAGGCAGGATCAAGAGTCGGAACTAAGGATAGTGCACTATCAAATGGAAAGCAAGAAGAGCTCGAAGCCAACACCGTGTCCTCAACAATTGCCAAATGACCCAGTGCAGGTAGTGCCACACTTCAATATGCAGTCTCCTGGCAGTGCCGGCTGCATGGGCACAAACCTCCATCATTTCTATCGTGGCAGCTTCCTATCCATCCGTCACCCTCTACAGCCGGATATCACTCAGGTGGCCAACAGGCAGCGGCATTCGCTTTTGCATGTGGCAGAGAGCATACTGAGGCCAGACATGATGCAGCCACCTCAGCCGCGGGGTTCGTCGTTTGTGGTGCCCAATAAATGGCAGTGTATTCCCCATTTCAATGGCTTTATGGGCGCCACGGCAATTGTCCACCTGGAAACCATGAACGAACCACGAAATGGCACCAGAAACGGCGGCTGGCTGAGGTCGTGGCGCAAGTTGCTGCCCAATTGGCTGATCAATAGCAAACTAAAGACAACGAGTGCATAGCCAACGCTGTCAGAAAATAGACACAAAAAAAAAATAACAAAATTTTGGCTACGTTTCGGAATTTTCGAACAAAATATGGCACGTTTCGGTTTCAGAAAAATTATAAACCACTACAAAAACTCCAAGGCGGACAGAAGTCGAGCAGCCGAACAGAACTTTGAGGTACAGTCGAGTCAAGCAGAACAGGATGGCGAGGAAAACGCTTCGGCAGCCGCTGAGCTAGAGATCGAATCGATGCCAGGCCATGAGCAGTTTTATGTCGAAGATGCCGCAGAGCTGCAACCAACTAACGTGCCACAATTTGAGCTGGATGATAACTTGCCATCCAGGCGTAAATATCCGAGAGAATATCGCCCCAACCTAAACGTCGCACGAAGCAGATCACGTCGACCGAAGGCCATGAGGCAGCAGAAAAGACCGTGTGCCATTTGTAAAGAGCGAGAGATCGAAGTGGGCTTGTCGTCCGATGGCTGTATTTGCGATCGATGCAATTCGACAATTCGTGCAACCTTTGAGAATTTCATGGATAGTTCGCATCGTTTTCCATCGGGCCAACAGCCGGCGGAGGACAACAGAGATGTGCAGCAGCAACAGGCTGATCAAGTTCAGCGGCGACAGTCCACTCAAAGTCAACAGAGAGAGCCAGGCCACCTAGATAAAGGCCAACAGGCTGGCAATGGCCAACAGAGACAGCAGCAGCAGCAGCAGCAGCCTATAAATCCAAACAATGTGCCACCCTTTAGTATTGTTGTGCTGCAGGATTGTGATAATAGTGAACAGCTAATTGAGCAGCTGACAAATGTTTTGTCTCAAATCCTACCGCAACAATTCGGCAATGCCAACAACAACAACAATAACATAAACAAATACAACTACAACTACAACAACACCGCCAGATGCTGCGAAGATAGCAACAACAACAATAATTACAACAACAACACCGCCAGATGCTGCGAAGATAGCAACAACTACAATAACTACAACAATGCCAGTAACTACAATGCCAGCAACAGGAACTATGAGTACAACAACAACAACAATCGATATGGAAACAATTACATGAATAATCGGTTGGTAAAGTTTAAGGAAGCTTCGGACCACCGAAGATATGAAGACTTAGCTAGGGCAAGATTAAGAGGAAGCTAAGGTATCTTGGGCAGATATGAAGACTTATTTTGCAGACTTAGTTCGAGAAACAGGAAGAGGAAGCTGAGGAATCTAGATACTACCGAAGATATGTAGTACTCAGTTTGAAAAAGAGGAAGAGGAAGCTGAGGAATCTTGGGATTACCAAAGATTAGCTGATTTAGTTACCAAACTGTATTCGTTTAGTTCTTATGATGATAGATAATTGATAGGAAAATATTTGATTGACTATATGATAGAGTAGCAGCATGTTTCCGATATAGTAAATTGACTGTTGGATAAACTATCTGATTAGGCTAGACCAGCTTATGTATTAGGAATGTATTATCTTATGTATTGGGAATATGTTAGGTCCTAGCTGAAGATATACGATATTTAATGCTTAGTTCATAAAGTTTTCTAAGTCCATTAGGTTGTTTAGTCCAAGCTGTCGTATAAAAGATTATCTTTAATCCATAGTCAACTTATATCAGATACATTATGTAGTTTTCTAAATAGGATAATTCACAAACTAGCTGTTGGATATATTTATTTTCCCGCTAGAATTTTTGTAGGTAAAATTTATCATTCACTGAAAGGATATCAGGCAACCCAATGCATATAGCATTTCTTTTTAAGAAAAAAACCTATATGAATTCTTACTAAAATATATCAAACTCTTTTGTAATACTTTATTTCTTACTAGCCCCCTTAGTCCAAATAATACATGCACCTGTTGTCCAGCCCCCTATTATGACAATCAACCAGCAGGCCCTAGCAGCGCATGTAAGTAAAGCTCAAATGAAATATTTCAATAAAATCTCTTCAATCTCTGGTATTAGCACCGCCTTGGCAATATGATTGTCTATGTGATAATGATGCTGTGGGATCACAGCAAAACAGCAAGCGTAAGGCCAAGAACAACAAGGGCAACAACAAAAGAAAAACTAATAACAATAGCAAAAACAAAAGCATCAATAAGTCGAACAAAGCCAACGACAACGACGATTGCGATTGTTCGATATATGAGGAAGATGATAGCGAGTCATGTAAAAAGAATACCGAAAATGAAATGCTTCTCAAGCTCTTCGTACAGGTAATGGAGATGTTCATCAATTCGACCAAAAATCATGAATCCATTAAGGACAAAAAATCGAAGAAGGGCAAAGATGCAAGCGCTAAAGATGGCTCCAAAAAAGGAAAGAAAAACAAAGAAAAATCGGAGGGCAATAGGGAAAAGCCGGGCAAAGATAAGCAAGGCAAATCAAAAGGTAAACAAAACGCTAACGGCAATACTCAAATTAATAATTCAAATCGGATTCTGCCCGAATTGGATAAACAGCACGCTAGACGCAATTCTCCGCATGAGTGCAAGGGCTTGGCAGCCAACTTTAAGCAGCAGTACGGCTGTGGTAGACCCGGCAAAAATCCGGATCGAGTGGGTGCTGGTGATGCCAGCAAATGTGGCAACTGTGGTCAGGGGCCAACAGTCGTCATTCCAGTTGCCGACGGCCTGCGGCCTGTGGCTCACTATCGACCCGGCATTGTGCAGCAGCCTATCAGCTACTTGCTCGCCAAGAATGGCGAGTGTGTACGGCGTAGTCTGGTCCGTACGGCAGCGGGTGCCACACTGCATGAGCGGGTGTTCAGCGAAGTATTTACTTCAGCCACGGATCCATATCGAAGAGACTATGCGAGGGATGCCATTCGCTGTCGTTCCGCACAGTTTTCGCGTTGAGTACACAAATTACGCATTGTGTAGATCGTATATAGTATCTGGTCCATCTATATGGGAGTCTCTTTCCATTTGGCATTATACCTATATGGAACATAGAATGCATAATTTGGCTCAGCCACGTAGTGGTTTATAGTTGCAAAATTAATTTTTTTTAAATACTCAGAATCAGTAAATTCCGTATATGCTTCAGATCCATTAATCTATATATAATAAATTTGGTATAACAGAGGAAATTTCATTTAGTTTACTCTCAAATATGTTTAAAAACTCTACTATACTGGCTAACTCTTTCTCTAGTATATCTGCTCTACTCACAGCTCTCCATTCTTCATTTAACTCTAATCTCCAGTCTCTACTCTTCACTGTGCACTCTTCACTCTCAACTCTTCACTCTCAACTCTTAACTCTCAGCTCTCAGCTCTCAACTCTCCACTCTCAACTCTCCACTCTCAAGTCTCCACTCTCAACTCTCCACTCTCAACTCTCCACTCTCAACTCTCCACTCTCAACTCTCCACTCTCAACTCTCCACTCTCCACTCTCAACTCTCCACTCTCAACTCTCCACTCTCAACTCTCCACTCTCAACTCTCCACACTTCACTCTCCACTCTCCACATTCCACATTCAACACTATTCTCTCCACTCGACTCGACTCTACTCTCATCTCTACGCTCTAATCTCTACTCTCTACTCTCTTTCTACCCCATTCCAATTCCCGAAACAGTTGAAATTAGGAATCCCTGTCAATAGCAACAGGCTAAAGGATTTTTGCATTTGCTGCTTCTGCTTCCGCTTCCGTTTCCGCTGGCCCAGATTAACTTCTTCGCGGCGCAAATCAAACGGGGCACAGCAACGGGACAAACAATTAACGCCACAGGCGTTTCCTTCTACCCCGGCTATCCCAGACTTCTGCGCACCAGGCGCAAAGTCACTAATCACCAACAATATTTGGTGTCGGACAATGGGTTCTTGGCTGGTACGAGCATAGGAGGTATATGGATGGCAAGAGAGAGAGAGAGAGAGAGAGAGAGAGAGAGAGAGAGAGAGAGAGAGAGAGAGAGAGATGTACCTGTACCACATTTTGGGACGTGAGCATACACAATGGGCGCGTCGAGCTGTTTCCTGCGCTGCATTTCACACTGCCAGACGAGCATCTAATTGCCTACTGGCCACATGTCCTGCTGTGTGCGGACAACAGTAAACACCAGGAACACCAACCAGCCAGAAAAAGGAAAATGTTAATTGCAGCCGAACCCGAACGCACTTTTCCACCAGTCGTTGCTGAGGCCACTGAGCAGCAGCGGATAGCAGGACATCCTTTTCCTTGTTTTTGTTGTTTGCCAACATTTGTTTTTACAAGCACGCATCGCTACCTCTCTTTCGCTGCAACCATCTACCCTCTCTTTCTACTTAAATATAATATATATATTTTGTTGTTGTTTGTGTACAAAGTACGCGCCTTCACAGCATTTCCGCTCATCATTCGTAAAATTTTTGTCGGCCCGCGCAAGCAACAGATGATGAACCCATCCCTTCTCTCCCTCTACCTCTGCCTCTCCCTCTCCCTCTGCCTCTGTTTCCTTTCCTTAAGCTGCTGCTGCTTCTCCTGCTGTAAGTAATACAGGATGCATTTTGTGCAGGAAGTGCAATTGTTCAATGTTTGCTTCGAATTTGAGCAAATGTTTGCGAAACGTGTTCGTGCGCGTACTGAATTGAATGTAAATCGATTTGCTGCTGCCTTCGGAGAGGGGAACTGCCCAAGACAGGCAGCTCGAATTGTACGGCAGACTGAAGTGCATAAGAAATTGTATATAAATAGCAATAAATATAGTTAAGAGTTTGTAGCTTAAGGGTTTGAATTGCTATCTACTTAAGTAGTTGATTGAGTTTGAGTTGGCATTTATTTAGCTTTTATTTAACACAAATATAGAATGCAATAGAATAAAATGGCCGACTACAGCTATAATTGATACAAGTATCAATTTTAACTATAGCCTTCTCATAAAAAATTTGTTGCTTTCTATATTTAACTATAGCCTTCTCATAAAAAATTTGTTGCTTTCTTCCAGGGACCGCAAAAAAAAAGAGATATATAAAAAAAATTGAGGCACAAAAAAAAAAAACCCCAAGAAGAGTAGAGAAAATAGACATAACTTATTTTTTTCCGACTAATTAAAAAAAAGGAAAACTTGTATATGCAATTTTTACTTTTTAATTCTTAAAATTAATTTATAAAAATACAAAATAATTATTACACATAAATTTTTATATAAAATTCAAATCATAAGTTTTTATTTCAATTTTTATTATAAACGTTCCATTTTTTATTATAAAAAAAAAATAAAACATACCTTCATTTTTATTATAAAAATTGAATTGAAATATCTTTTGAAGGAAAAAAGCTAGATCATATATAGACCTATATATGACCTACGCATTAATATCTTTCAGTTGATATATAATATAACATAATAATATAATATAATATAAATTTTTTTATTGTTTATAATAAAAATTAAAACTTAATGTTATGATTTGATTTTTATATATCAAAACTGATGTGTAATCATTTATTTTTTTTTTATCATATAAATTGATTTTAATAATGAAAAACAATTTTTTTTTTTTTTTAAGTCAAAATATAATTCTTATTTATTAATTTTTTCTATAAAAATTATAATCGTTAAGGTTCCTGTTGTCTTCCACAAATTTTAGATCAGCTGAGCCTCATCTCAGCTGCTTTACCCCAATCAAATAATTTATAGACTTTATTTCACGTTCTCCCGCCTTTAGCAAACAAGCCTAATTTACAATTTATGCAGAGTTCAAACTGCTCATGTTTTGCAATCCCTTTACTTATCTGTCGCTGAGAAGCTTCTTCCGCAAACTTCAGATCAGCTGAGCTTGCTGATGCTATTTATATACAGTTCAGCTTACATTGCGACAATTGTCAAACAATGGATCCTCAGTCTACCTCCCTCTCTCTCCCTCTCTATGTGTTCCTATCTCTCTTGTTCTCTTTCTCTTGTTGACAGCAATTGGTGAGCTTTGCCTCAGTTACAATTGTTGTTGCTCGTTGATTGTTCTTGGGCATGTTGTGGGTTTACTTGGGAAACAAACCATTTTACGTGACACATTTCCAAGTCGCTGTACACGTTGTAGTTGCCGTTAATCAGATTCACGGCGCATTTCTACACAAAGTTCTTAAGGTTTTTTTTTTATTCGTTTTCTTCTCTCTTTATTTATTTTCATTGTTATCATTTGAAAATGCCTTAATCCGAATTTATGAAATGAAAGCGGAAGTCTGTGCGGCTTGTTTCCCATTCTTGTGCCCACGAGCATTTGCTCTATCTCTTTCTCTTTTTACAAATCTACCTTGCTCTCTCGACTGAGAGGGGGTTTTCTCAACGTTTACGTTTTGTGTGTGTGGCATTTGAATGTCTCTCGGAATCTGTTGTGTTTGCTTTTACGATCGCTTTTTATACCCCCTCTTTATATATATATATTGTATATATATATATATTTGTCTATATAGTTACTTCTGGGCTTTAAGTTCTGCCTCGGCTCCACAAAAATTGGTGTTAATGATCGTTTTTCCTCATCATCTTCTTCTTCTTCTTGATTTTTTATGTGCGGGGGCAGCTGCCAACACGAAATGACAAACGATTCCACGCCTATTTATGATGAGCCAACGAAATTACCGCAAGTCTGAAGAACAACTAGTAAAAATTTGGAGGGAACTCCCCTCGGAACAAGTAAATAGTTCCAGCTGAAAAGTTTATGGGATGACTGTTTATTGATTTATAGTTCGGGAAAGTGCCAATAAAATGGCAGTCCAGGATTACCCAAGCCATGTGGGCGGGTGGTTTATGTTTTCTCTCTCTCTCTCTCTCTTTCTTTCTTTCTGTTTTTCCCCTCAGCGCAGATCATAAAATTCACTTTTCTGTATATTTTGGTGCAGTTTTAATGTCTCAGACAGAGCCTGAACAGTTTTTGGCCATTAATCGTTTAGTCGAGGGTGGCTGCAGCGCTATATAACTGTACATAGTATATATATATGGCTATATATAGCGGCACATTTGGTACTTGTGATAACATTTGATTAGCAGCGTCTGCTCTCGACGTCTATGGGGGTTTTCCCTAAAAGTATTTGCTAACTATATTTGGAACTTGATATATGAACGGCACACGCCCCTGAGGGCCGCCTGACTGCCTGACTTGCCTGGTTTCCTCCCTTGTCGAGGGAGCTGTCGCTGCCAGCTGTAAGATCTCCGATTGAGAAATGACTATTGGAAATTATCGTCATTTTACTCACGGACTCTATTGTATTGCTATTGAAGGTAGTTTGTAAATGGAGTATTCTTATATTGTTCAAGTATTTAGGATAATGCTCTACTGTATACTTATTGAAAATTACCTTAGATATATAGGGTATTTTTATGTTGACCAATTTTTTATCACAAGACTTAAATACTTTTACAAAACTATAAATACTTATCTCTGATTGATAAAAACTAGGGTGTTCCTATGTTGTTTAAGTTGGTTAATACAAAAAATTTATCTAATCAATTTCGAAGATCAAGAATATATGGTATATATATAGGATCATCATATTATTCAATGACTTTCACTAAGAATACGAAGGTATCTAATATAAAATATCAGTATAAGGTAAATAATGAGATATATATATATATATATATATATATATATATATATATATATATATATATATATAGAGAGAGAGAGAGAGAGAGAGAGAGAGAGAGTGAGAGAGGGAGAGAGAGTGAGAGAGATAGATAGAAAGTGAGAAAGCATAAATTGGATTATAAGGGCAATTTTTGATCAGCTTTGTTTGATATCGATATCAATAGCTCAAGCAATTTTTTTTAAGACATTGCTGAAGCTTAAAATAATCTCAAACTTTGTATAACATTTTAAGCTTTTTATTAAGCATAGGCCAATTTATCCAAAATTTAAAAGTGAAAGCCTATTAAAAATCTATACGTATTAAAATGTCTTGGGCTATAGAAACTAACACAGCTGTTGCATAAAAAACACATAGAAAACAGAAATATATAGATATAACTAAAAGCAGTTCTCAATGGCTTAAAGGATATATAAAAGTCCATCAATCTACCTATCACTTCTTATTACCTATCAAGCGTTTACTTCCTTATGCTTTACGCATTTATTTTAATTATGCGTGAGCACAAATACCTGTAATTGAAAATAAACAGGCTAAGCAAATAGGTAAGGAATCACAAATATAGAAAATATGGAAAAACACACATATCTACATATCTATATATACACAAATATGTATGCCTGTCTGCTCACACTCGTCTCTATATATGCGGAATATTAACGCACAAGCCATAGAAAGTCACGTACCAGCAAACATGTATTAGTCGCTGAGCCTAAGCAAACATCCTTTGTCTTTGTCTGTGGGCTTCCTGTCCGATGCTTATCATGTGTGTGAGCATTCCACAATGCATTGTGTGGGCCGAGGGAAAACGATGGAAAGATGTGGAAAAACAATGGCTAAATGCAATTGGAGGCAGGCAGACAGTAAGCGAGGCAGCTGGACAGGATGCCTACTGGGCTAGAGGCGGATTAACGGCAGCTAGCTAGTTTTTTTTACTTTTTGGCAGGATGTGTGCAGCTCAGACCAAATCGGATCACAGCGAGTTGCTTCTATAACCAGAGAACTAATCATGCATCGGCAATCGGCGTCTGGGCCCAGAGAGAATGAAAGAAAGAAAGAGAGAGAGAGAGAGAGAGAGAGAGACGAGAGAGGGAGAGAGAGAGACGAGAGGCGACGCCTGCTATCAATTAGGCAGCCAATTAAAGCACTTAATTTATTTGGTCTACGATCGATGTGAGCGATAAACAAGCCATTAGATGCGGGCACAAGAGGACTCTACTTCTGACTGTCTATTTCGCTCTCGCTCTCTCTCATGCTGTTTATTTTAGCTGTCTGCTAGCTCAGCGAAACGCGAGCAGGCATCAAAAGCAGGCAGCGCCAGGACGAGCCAAAGGCAGCCAGACAACAGTTTGAGATACATTCGGCAATTAGAGATACTTCGGAGAGCTGAAGATGACAGATATCGGCAGATATAGATGCAATAAACAGTTAGATGCAGCTGCAATTAACAAATAGATAAATAGTTATAGTTACAGATGCAGAACACCTAGATACAGATACATATATAGCCACAGATGCAGATGAAGATAAAAAAAATTATATAGCTCAACCTCAAGCTCAGATACATTGCATGCATATATATTGCTTCAGAGAAAGATACATTTGGTAGCTACAGCTACATTCTATATTCGACAGCTACAAATACATGTACAGCTACGACTATAGATACAGATACATATACATACAGCGCAATCCACTGATACATTGAATGGCTGTATATATGTATATTATATAGTTATTTCTACAGATACATTAGGCAGCACCAGATACATTATTTAGCTATAGTTTCAGCTGTATATAAAGATACATTTGGCAGCTACAGATACATTATAAAGCTATAATTTCTGCTATAGATATATCAGCTAAAGATACATAGCTATCCGTTCAGATACATTTTTCAGGTACAGATACGTTGTATAGGTAATTACAGATACATTCGATAGCTACAGATACATGTATATCTACAGGTACAGCTACAGATACAGATACATTATATAGCTCAATCCACATAGCTATAGCTAGTCGATCAAATATATTCAAGTATTTACAAATACATTCGATAACTACAGATACATGTATACTTACAGCTACAGATACAGATACAAATACATTATATAGCTCAATCTACAGATACATATATAGCTCTGATATTTGTCGGATACAAATACATTGTATAAATAGTTAAAGATACATTCTATAGCTACAAATTAAAAGTACAGATACATTATATATCTACAGAGACATATATAGATACAGATACAAATTCATTCTGAGACTGTAGTCACAAATACACCGAACAGCTGCTGAAACATTCGATAGGCACAGCTACAATTACAGATACATTCTATACCTACAGATACATTGTATAGCTGCAGATAGATAGGAAGCCAGACAAAGGTGAAATCTTAAGTGAAAAACCCAATAGCTATAATTTCGTCGTTCGTGTTTAGATAATTTCTTTGGAATTGCCAGGCTGGAAAGGAACAGCAGCTGCTGTCGCTAGCGCTGCCGTTGTCGTTGCTGTTGCAATTTGAACTCACGCACAGGACGCGCGTCCTCGTGCCTCGACAAAGAGGGCGCGACTCGGGCACTCGGGTATTCCAATGAAGTGAACGGCAAGCCAAAAGGCCGCGTAACTCGAGTATTCCACTTCACGCTTGTCTATAAATTCGATGAAAGGATTCTGGCACTTAGCTGGCCCAAAACATATGCACAGCTCGAACACATGCTAGCAGGATCAAATAGAAATACCACCCGAATGATCCTTTTACTATTTTGTTGCTCGTCGTTTCATTTCTGTTGGCTGTCAGTTTGAAAAGGAAGTCGACACCGCAAAGCGTGCATTCAAATGTGCTGTTGCCGTGGAGCCAAAAGGATTTCCTGTAATTACAAAACGTCGTCTAGGCAGCATAATTAGTCAACACACAAACATATATATAAATATATGTATGTATGTATGTATATATTTTCTAATGTATGTGGCACGTGATGGCCACGGAATTTGTTGCCTACTGAAATCGTTTATTAATATGTACAAGAAAAATATATTTCAATGAAGAATTTAATTGATAAATTGATGGCTGTCAACGGCGGAGGCATAGAAAAACTGAAGAGAGATTAATAATGAGTTCGAATGGTAGCCGAGGGAGGATATGGGTAGAGACCGTTTGTATTGCAAGCTAATGGATATGTCCCTTCGCTCTGGATGACATCTAACTGTAGTAGAGAGATAATGATATTTATATTTACTTACATTCGATAGTAAAGAGTATACTAATAAAATTTTAGCTGGACTTTTTTGATAATTTGTTTAACTGCTCCAGTAAAGAGTAAGGGCTAGAAGTAGTTATAAACTATCAAATATTACGCTTCAAACAAATAAAAACATAAATAATTGAAAAGACTTTTTTTTAGAATTAACGATATAATATAAATTGGTTACTTAAAACTTCATCTTTTATTATCTTCTTTATCTTCAATCATCAATCAGTCTAAATCAAATTTAACCTACATATTAAGGTCTTATCTAAACAATTTCTATAGTCTTTAGCTAAAATATCATGATCATGTCAAATTCTTAAAGAACAAAACTCAAAAAAAAACAATTGTCTCCAATTCTTTGACAGTTCTAAAAATCGATTGCCCATGACTAAGATTTTCTATCTTAATCTGCAAGAGTTGTGTTATTGTTGCCAATACAAATCTTTATTTTCTTAAATCAGCGATCCATGTGTTAATGGATTTAGTGCTCAACAATAAGAGCTCTACATTCTTTGAATGAATGATAAATCTAAAGGTTATTTTTGCGCCGCTTAAACACAATGGAACTAAAAATATGTCCACTGCTGTCAGGTAAGCGTCTTATCAATAGAGCTCGACAGGAGCACTGCGAATAAAAATATATAAAAAGGAAAATATCAAAATAAATACAAATATTAAATTAATAATAATATACAATTTTATTTAAATTTAACGAAAACTTTATAAAAGTAGTATACAAAGTAAATAAATAATAGTGAATAGTGAATTATAAGAAATACAACATATTATATTATTCAACAAATAATTCAAGTAGATTACAAAATAAATAAATAATATTAAAATAAATGGATTTATTTAATAAAAAAATTGAGTTAGCATTTAAAAATGATGTTAGTAATGAATTAGGATTATTAAGAAAATATTATGGAAAAAGACTGTTATAGTAAATAAATTGTGCATTAGTCTACTTAATTTGAAATAAATAATAAGTATAATATAGAAAGTAGTATTTATGAATATTTTTTAAATATGTTTAAACTTAAAAGAAATGATAACGAAATAATTTTTTAAGTAAATATAGTCAATACATTTCTCATCTAAAAAATTGTTAATTATTTATTATTTATTTGAATGGTAAATAATTTTTAAAGTAAATAATATAATTTTAAGTATAAAATATAATCAATAAATTTTTAATATAATAAATTTTTTAAAATGATAAATAAACTAATTTAAATAATAAATAAATTTATTTAAATAATAAATTATATATATGAAGGCGACATTTTTAAATATATAATAATTTATTTATTATATCAAATCAATAAAAAATTGTTGATTCAAAAAAAAATTTTTTTTTTTTTTTGCATGTAAAATAAATATTTTTTGTTTATTTATTTAGTTGCTTCACTAATTATATACTATAGAGAGTATTAAAATTTGTGCCAGTGTACCAGAGAGCGCTGCTCGCCATCAGCACAGAGAGTAGGAGAGTGGATATCTAATGAGAGAGTGAGGGTGTGTGAGTGTGTAGCTTGAAGAGACAGAGTGAGAGAGAGAGAGAGCAAGTGTGAGAGAGAAGCGGGCTCGTGCCCGGCTGAGGCAACAAAACCCGCTGCACAGCGACGATCGCAATCAGTTGAGAACGTGAAGTGCGCGTGAACAGAACGTAGAAGCGGAGCAGCTCACTCACAGGCAAACACCAGCACCAGCAGCACACAGATACACGCATCCGACAGATACAAATAACAACAACAACAACAACTAGCTGAAATACGCAGATACTCGTACGCAATAACAACAACAAAAAGCAAATTGCAGCTGCAAACTGGAATTTTGTGTTAAGTGAACAAAAAGCAAAACAAAAATTAAAGAAACTCAAAGCTAAAAAAGTTGCAACAATTTGAACAAAAATAAAACAAAACCAAAAACAACAACAAAACTTTCGAAATACGAGCCGATAGAAAAGTAGCTCAGCGACAGCTGCTCTGTTAATGTTGTCGTTGTTGTTGTTGCTGTAATTGTGAGATAGATTTTTTCGCAAATTGTGAAAATCTGACAAATAGCTTCAGCTGCCGCCCCGCCCCGCCTCCCGCCTCCAGTGAAAATCGACGAGCACAGCAGATAGATAAAGAGAGACAAGCAAAAAGAAAAAGCTAAAGCGAAAGCGAACAAGTGCAATTTCTATTTTCGCGAAAACCAGCAAAAGAAAACAACAAAGATATATATATATATGTACATATATAGATATCTTTGGAGAATATAAGTATATAGTAAAAATTTCGAGCGACAACTGAAACTGTAATTGCATTCGCAATTCCGCGCAGGAAGTTCCATAAACAAAACGCAAATAAAAGAAATTCATAAACAAATTACAAATAAAAGCACGTATATATAATACATATATATATATATATATATATATATATATATATATATAAGATATATCGAAACGGATATTGTCGGCGCTTTACAACTGCAAGCAGCCCTAGCAAATTTTGGATTATTTTTTAACTAGGTAAGCAGCAATATCTATAGGCATATTAAAACATGACTTGATTGACTGATTGATAGCTTTTAATACCGGTTAACGACTGATGAAACTTAATTGATTGACTGATTGATAACCCTCACTTAGCCTACATTTCAAGCAGAACCAAGAACATTCCTTAAAAATCTTGGCTGTGTGGTAGCTAACAATCAGTCAATGAATTTTAGTTCCCTTGGCAATATCTATGGACATGTACAGCTAGTTTTGATTGACTGATTGATTGGTTTTAAAACAGACCAAGTCGAAGACAACTAGAACAACTAGAACTTACTGATAAATCAGTCTAAGGCAACTAGAATTAACTAACTGTTAAATCAGTCTATCAATTAGTTAATTCTGATTGTCTTGGACTTTTACGTCTTTGTCTGTTTAAAAAGCAATAAATCAGTCAATCAAAACATACAATTTAGATTTTTGAAAAAAAAAAAAAAAAAAAAATGAATATGACAAGATCTTTCATTTGAGGTACTGTATCAATCAGTAAACCAATTAAAGTTCGAGTTTTACCTATGAATAAAAGAACTCAGTTTGAAAACTCAGCCTTTTAGACTTTAAACTCTATGCTAGGTTTGATTTTAAGCTTTCAGTTCTTTTATAAAGTCGGAAAAGTCAAGCAACTTTAGGAACTTAATAAAAGCCGGATGTTATGCGGTTTGAAACCCACAGCAGTTTTTCCATTTTTCACACCCGCATTCTCAACAAATTATTGATTTGACCCGCACCAATCCGGTTAATATAGTTTTTTTTTTCCAAGTAAAGCTGTCGCTCATTAAACAGCCTAAATTGTTGGTTTCATTAACAACAGTTTGTAGTTGTTATTGTTGTTGATTTTTGTAGGTCTCATTTCTTGTGTGTATGTTTAGTGTAAACGTCTTGTTTGACATGTTGAGGAATGCCACAATTAATTTTATACCTTTTTCCTTGTGTGCACAGTTTCGTTTTGTGTTTGTCTTTTCTTCGCGCTAATTGACCTCTAAAAGGTGAGCATATATAGGTACATATATAGGTATATACATATATACATATATAGACAACTCAAAGATCAACAACATTTAACAGAGAGAGACGGAGAGAGAGAGAGAGAGAAAAATAGATTTGTTGAACAAAATTGAAAGTGCCAGCGCTTTTTATTATGTTTCATTATAAAGCAATAGGTCAGCCTCGAAGGCAAGACACAATCAATCTAGCCTTGAGCTGAGATCGTGGGCTTTCAAGAGCGCAATATGTGTGTAAAGACTGAGATTGCTTAGAGGTATATTGGCTATAGTTTGGAAATTGATTGTGAGAGAAAAAGAGAGACAAGTTAGGAGAAAGGAAGCCTATAAAGATGTAGAGAGAAAAGTTAAAAGAGGGGAAATATATCGAGACCGATATACATTTATGTATGATATATATAATCATAAGAAGAAGGATATATAAGACAAGCTGGATATTCGAATTCTTTCTTTAGCCAAAACATAAATTAAAAACTGTTATTGATATTGTACATGAGCTAAAGCTTATAAAGGATTCACGAGAAGCAAATGAGAATCTAGAAAAAAATTAGATATATGATCTATCTATGCGAGATTAGAAACTATAGTGATATCTATATATCTATATCTCCAGACTCTATATCTATCTCTTATATCTATATATATCTCCAGACTCTAGCGTTATATCTATACATTTATATATAACTGTAGACGCTGCATATATATATTGAAGCTATATATACGAACCTCTCTAAGAAAGATTTCATCAATGCAAATTCGAAGTACTTTTGTTGCGATCTATGCAAAAGCAACGAGAGCATCTAGAATCTATTCTTTTCATAGCAAAGAATAGAGTCTAGACTGATATATCTATATTCACCTAACAAAGACTTCTTCCACTCAAATTCACTTTATCTAATAAGTTCTAAAGGCTTCTGTTGCCCACTCACCCATTGTAGTATAGTTGCCATGCAACAACAGTTCCTATGCTATAATAGTATTATATTATTGCAAAAGTAAAGAGTACTGCCTTTAGTTGAAATATGAGCAAGTTTGAGCACATTCTCTTTGTACATTGTTGCCAATTCTTGTGCGAACTACAGTTATAAGCCAGGTTTTTTGCGCTAGCCCTTCTCAAAAACCGTTCACAGTTAATTTTTTTTTTTTTTTGTAGACTCAATGTGCAGTTGCCATGACCGCATTCATAGTTATGTTTGTTTGTTGGTAGAGCTGTGCAAAAGCAGAAATAAACCTAACAACAGAATTGTCAAAGCGGCAAGCAGCTAAGGTGAGTGGCTAGGCGGGGCAGCCGCAACCACAAGACAAAGCGACACACTCGAAATGCCAAGACGGCAGCTGCAAAAAAAAAAAAAAAAAAAACTCAAAATAATAATAAGAAACCAGTAGAATCAACTTCAGTCAAGCGAAGAGTGTGAGAGAGAGAGGGAGGTAGGGAGGGAGAGAGAGAGTCAGAGCTGGCTGCATTTTGGGCGCTTTGTTAGCCTGTGCAGCCCGCATATTGTGAATGCGCGCGCATGCGCAAAGGATGTGACCCAAGTGGAGAGAGAACGTTGAAACTATTGTGGCAGTCGGCTCTTTGTAATCTTTGCAGCTGCTGCTGACGTTGCTGACGTTGCTGTTGCCACACATATCAAAAACGCACCTGGCCACACAACAGGAGCAATAAAATTGAATGCAGAACGTGGATGAACGATTGGCAAATACCCTAAAAGCAAATATTTAATATAGAAATATATAGAAATGAGAGAAATATTTTAATGTTCATTAAGTCTTGTGTAGTAGAGTTTATATATGAAATTTCAGCTCTACAGCTCTTATAGTTCTCGAGTTGTGAATGTAGATGAACAACGATAAAAGCTCATACAGAATATAAACAAAGAAAGGGAAGAACTTTTACTATAAAATAAAATATTTTTTATGTTTATTTACTCTACAAAAGTCTTTATATAAAATTACAACTCTATAACTTCTAAATGTCTCGAGTTATGCTAAGGAAGAGCAAATCTTGATCTATCAATATTAGGGAACTATCGCAGCAATATGACAGATATAAGTTTGAAGTGCCTATTTATTGTAGTTATCAAAATCAAACTAGTTTCAACAGATAAAAAGTTAAAAAATAAATGTTTGCCTGATAAGAAATGACATTTGAGTTCTCTAACTTTAAGCTTGATAAGCAATGATAAAAAAAGTTGACAGACTCTAACTAAACTAAATCACATTAATTTTATATATGAACCTAGATAAGCTTATTCTTGTTATATACTCAAAAAACAGCATACCCTTTTTGGATCAACTCCAGGTTATAATAACACTTAATTAAATGCCAATGCAATCGCTCAAGCAATCGATCTGTCTCTCGCCTTCTCTCGCTCGCCTTCTCTCTCGCTCTCTCTACTGCTCTGATTCATCATCGATTTTGACCCACTAAGGGAAATAACTAGCTCATGACATGGCCGTGTCAAATTACCTGCCAATGCAATTGCCTTAGATAAGTACCAGGCAAATTCCCCCCAATAAAAGCAGAAAATTTGATTTGCGATAAGCAATCGTTTGCGCATTTCCTGCTGGGCTGCTAGGGTGAATCCCACCTGAGCTGCAGTTAGTCGCTTGGCGTGTCTTTGCTGTGGCGCGTGTCGCAGCCGCCGCCTAGTTGCCTCGCTGCCTTGTTGCATGCCACGCCACATTGCCAGCGACACGTGTGGGGCGTGAAATGTTCAATGCCTGTCAGACGACGTCGCCGTCTCCGACTCGTCATCATCAAAGCATTCGCCTTACGTTCTGTTTTCATTTAATTTCCAACTAAATATTTACAGCGCAGACTAACTACAGCAAGTCCCCTCTCCCTCGCTCTCTCCCTTTCCCTCTCCCTCTCTATCTCTAGCCAACTGCATTTGGCGCCGTTTGCTTTATTTTTAAACGAGGAAAAGTCGTCACACATCCGTCCATCAACGTGCGTCTCGCGCCCCAAATGAAAATGATGAATGGCTATGCGATGGGCGCAGTTCCAACATTTCAATGTGCTCCCTACGTGACCCTGCCCCCCGCCCCCTGGCTGCAGGCCCCCAATGCCCTGCATATTGCTGCGCTTTTGCAGACGTCAGGCAGACGCCAATGCCGACGTCGACGTCGACAGCGACAGCGACAGCGTTACATGATTTGTAATATCAGCAAACATATATAAATATATGTACACACACACATACATCTGTAGGAATCCGGTTTTGTTGTTGCTGCTTGGCTGGCGAAAAACAACAACAACAAAAATGTTTATTTTTAACAATATTCAGCAGATTATCATCTGTCGTCTGCTGCTGTCTATAATTGTTGTTGTTGTATGCACTCTGTAAAATATTTATATATATTTGTTATTGAATGAACAAGTTTATTTGCCTTGAATTTGTAGCCAAACAGTTCTCTCGCTCTCTCTCTCTCTCTCTCTCTCTCCTTCTCTGTCCTTCCTCTGAAAACCTTTTTCACATCAACGGCTCAAAACTCCTCAGCTGGAAATTTAACTTAATTTGAGAACCCCTCAAAAAAGAAAAAAAAAAACTAAGAAAAACAACAGCAAATTGACTTAGGAGGAAGCGCATAATTTAGGCATGCGCAAGTGTATCTATGAGATACACATTCGCAGATACAGATACAGTAACAGCTACAGCTACAGCTACAGCTACAGCTACAGCTACAGCTACAGCTCCAACTACAGCTAGAGCTTAGGATTCGTGCGCGTTCAAATTGTAATCAAATTAATGGCAGCTAGGCAAAACAAAATTTACATAGTTTGCTGTGTTTGCTATTTGTCAGACATTTGATATGTAAACCAAGCGAAAGAAAATTGCAGAGAGAGCGACAATGTGCAGGCATGAGACAGACATAAAAATACCCTGCAAAGGGAATATATAAAAGTATATGAAAATCAAGAGCAAAAAGAGCAAAATATGGAATTAAAACTTGTCTTTTTAGGGCTTATTAAGCTGATTATCTTCTTTTAATGTCAAATTAATAAATATACTAAAAGCCTGACATTACCTATTGAGTAAGTGCTACATATACAATGTCACATGCTATCAAAAGAATTTCCGAAAATGATTTCCTAAATTTCTAGTTTAAAACTTTTCTTGCAGTCCCATAGTCAACTATGCAGTCTGTCATATCATATAATAAAAACTTGTCTACAGGGTATACAAAATCTATATGCGAAATTGTGCAAAAGATTTGTGATGCCCGGCGAAAAAAAAAGTTCGCGGTAGATGAGTTCTTCAAAAAACGGAAGCGACCTGCAGATAAAGATGGGAGGCGTCAACAGACAAATACACAGCAAAGATTTAAGTGTAGAACAGAGTGTGTGTGTCTGCCTGTATCTGTGTGTGTGTGTGTGGGGAGCAAATTACGCACTTAAAGTGCTCGCCAAATGACAGGAAACGCGTCATTTTTACGAACTTCAAATTACGATTTTACGTTTCGTCGTTTTCGTTGTTGCTGTTGTTGTTGCCGCTGCTGCTGTCAGAAGAAGCAAGCGAGTGTATGGGTGAGTGTGTCAGTGTTTATATAGTAGCTGGCACTAAGTAGCAACAACAACAACAGGAACAAGAACAACAAACGACAGTGCAAAGTGCAGACGTCAACGTAATTAAAACTGGCGTAAATGCATTTGTATGTGTGTGTGTGCATACTCATGGCATATCGCACATTTGCTCAGCTTGTGTGTGTGTGTGTGTCAGAGTTTCCTTTTGTGCATCCTGTGCGCGGGCGGAGGCGGATATGCGCACATTGCACAGACTTCCTGTCAGTGACTCCGACTAGTAACAGAAAACCATTTCCTACCCATGCAAGTGACAGACCCTGGGCTAAGGGCAGACGACGACGCGTGCTCAGCGCGCGTTTTGCTTGTAGCTAAGCCAAAAAGGAAAGCCAATGTTGACAAATTAACAAACGAAAAAAAACACAGATAGACAACTTGATCGATGTGTGGGTTAATGATTATTTTGGCCCCTGTCACAACGGAAGCACAACAGACGTGAGACATATGCAGCATTATCTATTGAGTAATTGCTTTGTACGCTATCGATCCTGTTGCATCGACCTCAATAACTGACATATAACAGCGCCTGTTGAGCAATTGCGCAGTGAAATCAAGCCTGCTTCAATTAGCTTAAAACCTGACATTACCTATTGAGTAATTGCACGCTGCACTCAGTCCTGCATCAGCCGCCCCTAAAATTAACACGCCCACTCAATTGCTGACAGCTTTAATGGTCAATTTATCTGTAGTACGTCTCCCTTTGCGCTGTGGGAAATTTGTAAATATAGTCGGCGGAAATTGCCTCATGAGGTGGTCTCCAACACACAAAATTCAAACTGTTATAATTGTCTAATTTAGAGCGCCCGCTGTGTGCATGGCCTGCTGTGCGGTCACATTTGATATGTAAATGAATGTTGATCGTTCATCGAAAATGCTTATCGACAGTTGCTGCTAATGATATGCCAGCGCTTATATAACGCATCAAATAATATATAAATAAAGTGCATTTAAAGCGTCGTCTTGGACAAACTTAGGCATGTTTATGGCATCCGCTGTCGCCTGAGTCACCAATGCAGCAGACCCACATACATACACATGTACTGATTCATGCATTTTTCGTTGCATTTGCTTAGGCCAGGGCTTTGACAAAAAGATGGCATTCTCCAATGCCCAATTTATATGTTAATAACTTAGTTAGCTCAACATTTCCCCCCATCCCAGACAAAACATAAATATACAAATATTGTCTGTACATACCCCAACAAGTGGTTCGGCGGGCATTGTGTGTGGCTTCCTGGCCGGCAAACAAAGAGAACAACGAAAAAGAGTTTTCAGAGCTGTTTTTTTTTCTCCTTCATACAATATTTGTTGATTCATTCGAATTCAAATTCGGTGCTCGTGGGAATTATCGCGCCGCACACACACACACTCACGTATAATTAAAATTGCGGCTTCAAAGTTCGATTCCTTGGCGAATTCTCAGCTTGGTTTTACGCACTTCCTTGGGCGGAAGCACTTGAAACGGGTTCCGGAAAACTATTAACACAGGCAAATGACAAATGGGCCAATACACAAGGGTTCTGCCACAGTTGGCTTCCCCCTATTTTGGGTACGCTGTGTGAAATGAAATCTCGGATGGCGGTGGTCGCCGTAACGCCCGCGGCTTCCGTTGCCTTCCACACACTCAACGCGTTGTACACCTTTTAACATTGGCTTTAGCTTTAGTTTTGCGCCGGCGGATGTTTTGCTTGTCATTGCCATTTTCATTTTCATGCCCATTCGCATTTGCCATTCTGATTGCCCGTACTTGCCGTCTTTAGAGTTTTGTCGCTTTTTGTTTTGATCAGCTCGTTCGCAAGTTGGCAATTCGCCGTTGCCGCTGCCTCTGCTGCTGCTACCCCGTTTGCTAATTGTTTCCGCTTGCCGCATAGCTTCTGATTATTATCGTAATCGATGCGATTCCGGTTTGGCACTTGCCTTTCTATGTCAGCCAACACAATTGAACAAACCACTGAGCCATCATATAATTGTCAGCCATACAAATGTGGGCCATTTATTAAAATGTGGCCATGGCTAATAACAGCAGCTGCCGCTGTTGTTGCTTCTGTTGCGGCGACTGTTATTTTCGCCTCATTGTAGCTGTTGTTCTTGTTGTTGTTATCGATATGACAGCAGCGTAATGATTATTCAGCGCTTCCTTTCGAGTGCGACCCGCCCCTCTGCTCCGTCCCACACACATGCAATCGTTCAAACGTACCATTTTTCTTTTTTATTATTTCGATGGCAACAAGGTCAGATTTAATTTTGCGCTACAATAACAAAAAAAAAAAAAAAATTAAAAACATCATTGAAAGCATAACAACAGATAACGCAGATCACGGCGAAATTTGAATACTCTTACTTAACAGCGCTGTTAATATGCATAGCTGGTTTATGTTAGTTTTTTAACAGTTGACATCAATTCTATGTTATTTTTATAGAGTGCGAAAATTTCGAAATTGGAACATACATACATATGTATGTATTTACATATTTTAGTTGGATGTACATATTTAAAATTAGCAACTTAAACATATAGTTCATTTAATGTATTTTGTGACATTTGAATTTTTAATAAAATTTAGGTCAACTTTATTTAGCATTATCTTTAAAGCCCACAAACCTGGTGACTAAGTTTTGAGGCTCTTTATTTGTTTACTGCACGTACAATGCCGGTGTATGCGTATTATTGTTGCCGTTGATACGATTAAACAATTGTCCGGTTGTGAAAGCATTTCCGCCACTTGACAAACAAACACACACACAAACACACACAGTTCCTTCTTTTGCCCCTCTCTGCTAATGAATCACTTCCATTAATCAGCGTCATTTCTATCTGTCATTTGCAGCTCACTGCTTCACGATGCAATTGGAGGCCAGTTACCCGAAATACGCCGGACGCGTGCCGCCATTGGATCTGTCTCAGGTCAATGCCGGCCAAGATCAGTTGCAGCAGCTGTGGGCGACCAACAAGCGTCATCATCCCTACCTACAAATGTTGGACAAGACGTTGCTCAGGTCCGATGACATTAACAACAATAACAACAACAGCAGCAACAACAACAGCAGCGGCATTCAACATCATAAGAGCAGCCTGCCACATCCCATGGGCTCCGATGGTTTGCCATTGGATCCGCGTGATTGGACACGTGCCGATGTGTGGAAATGGCTGATCAATATGACCGTATCGGAGGGACTCGAAGTAACGCCCGAGCTGCCGCAGAAGTTCCCAATGAACGGCAAAGCCCTCTGCCTGATGAGCATGGATATGTATCTGTGTCGTGTGCCCGTCGGCGGCAAGATGCTCTATCGTGATTTCCGTGTGCGTCTCGCACGCGCCATGGCGTTGCTCTCCTAGAAGAAGAAGAAGAAGAAGAAAAAACTGAATACCCAAGCAAAATACCCTAAGGTTGTAAATATACCTAGTATATATAGCATACATATACAATACATATACAAATATATAAATATAGAGTTACCTAGTCTTAAGTCGTAGCCCTAAATGCATTTGCCTAATCGCTTAAGTGGTCGAAGTATGCCTCGCTAGTGCCCAGGCTCTATCTCTTATTAGCCAGCGGCCCAGCTGCGGGGCCTACTTCAAATGCTGTCCTATTAGTCATCTAAGTATTTGCATCTAATGAAAATATAAAATGAAATTTTATGAAAAATCTAATGAAATTTTCGTGTGTTTTTATTTGAAGTGGATTGAAGGTTCTCTTAATGGAAGTGGATCTTAAGAGATGGAAAGTATTGCATATGATCTTAAAACACACTTACATGATTCGGAAGATCAATACTCAATGGGTTTTGTATATTTAGATATGAGGAGTATCTAGAAGAAAGTCTGTTTTGGGAAAGAATTTAGAGATTTTCCTATCATGATGGTCAAAATTTATGGATTTCATTTTACGTAGGAATTCTATGATATATTGTAAAACTGTTATACTTTTTTATGATTACACAGTTTACACAGCTTTACAGCTTTACAGTTTTACAGTTTAACAGTTTAACGGTTTTACAATTATACAGTTATACACTTATACACAGTTACATAGTTACTCAGCTGAAAATACTGTTATACTGCCATACTGTTATACACCTATTCTGTAATCTTGTTATACTGTTATACTGATATACATCTATACTGTTATACAGTTTTATTGTTATACTGTTATAACGTTATACAGCTATATTGTTATACTGCTAATGGTTTTTACTGCACAGATTACTCAAATCAGAATTTTCCAAATTAGGCTGCACACTGAAGGTCTTTAGATTTAGAACAGTCCATAAAACAGCTATAGAGACATTTAGCTGTCTACGTATGTAGTATAATTAAAAAATTGAAGGCAGTTCCAGCTCTTAATATCTCAACAATGAAACCAGCTATAACTATCTATATAAGCCAGATGTTCTGTCTACGTATTCTGTCTGGCAGTAAGCATAAGATAAGTCTTATCAAAGAAGTTCCGATAAGTGGATAGGTATAAAAAAAGCTGCAAAAAGTATTTCAAAAGAAAACCTTCAACGTTTCCAGTTCCGGACTTCCACTGATATGCTCAAAAGTATTTATAAAAGATTAAGCTTCCACTTAAAGTATTTAAAAAAAGATTAAGTCACTTACTATACAGTCATATCTCCCTTTCCCCTCTCTCTCTCTTGCTCTTCCTCTCTCTTTTTGGACAACTTGATGTACATAAATTCCCAGCGTATTCTTTCTTAATCTTTGACTTGACTTTCTCTAAACAATTTTTGAATGGGGCACAAGTTGTTGCATCTGAGTTTAGTATTTTATGTGCTGTTTATGTCTTCCACAATTTAAAATGGAACTATGCACTATATATATGCATATGTATATGTATATAACTATATGCAGGTACTAAAGAGGAAACAACGCGCATTGACATGTTGCCCCATTAGCACATCATTAAGGAAAGAGCTGAACAAAACTCGTATCGTATCTCAATGGAAGTGCAATAAACTCATTGTTATTGTTGGCCAAGAAGTTAATGTTAACATTCGGCAGAACACCCATGAGTTTTTATTTTTAGACCAGACAGAGCGTGATTTATGTGTATGCAAAGAGAGAGAGAGAGAGAGAGAGAGAGGGAGGCCGAAAGGGTGACTGGGGCAAAGTAGTCTAGACTTTGCTGCTAATTATGAAGCAAATGATATTTGGTGGAAGCGAATCGAAAGGTTTGCTAACTAAGTTTGCATAGCGCCATTCTATTAGCCATTAGGTAATGGGTAAATGGGGGTAATAGATAGAGAAAGGCATGGAGAACGACCTGAATCGAAGTAGCTATAGAGTGGCTATATGGGTGACCTTCGGACTCATCTTATGTCTGTCTGAAAACTTTCTTAAGATCCCAAACTTTTAGCCGAGGTTCAACTAACATTTTTACCATGGTGTTCAGATTGTTGAATGAATAGAAGAAAACTACAAATAGAGCAAGTCTAAAATGCTTAGAAAATCAGCTCCACTCAAGGTTAGGGTATCTGCTAGTCGAGCAATCACAACTAGAGCAGTTTCAGTTACTTCTATTTCCTCTTTTTTTTTGCACAATTATGACAACAACAATAACTAGTCATGATAATCAGCCAAATAGAACCCAAAAAAGAACTACACACAAATAGAAAGGGAAGGAGGAAGAGAGGGAGAGGGAGAGAGATAGGTAGTGTAAGGGAGATAGAGCTAGGTAGCGTTAGGTATAGAGAGCTAGTTGCTGATTCAAGCGCTTCATCCGCCCGTGCATCCGCTTCTGTTGGGTTTGCTCTATGAATGAATAGCTACAGATACAAATACAGCCATGGATACAGATACAGATACAGATACAGATACATGCACAATCATAGATACAGATACGCCAGCTCTTCCTGTATGTGGCTGCTGCTGTCGCTGCTGCTGTTGTAACTTTGGAACTTTGCATTTAGTGCAGTTTTATAAATTTGTCTGTCTGTCTGTCTGTCTGCCTGTGTGTGTAGTTTTCTGTTTTTTTAATTCTCTCTTTAGTTTGGCATCCGGGATGTTGTTTGTGCGCCAGTCCGAAAGGTAAAGGAAGTGAGACAAATGGGCCAACCACCGACAACAACAACAACAACAACAACAGCGGGGGCAAGTACTTTGCTTGTACCTTTGTGCGGCTACCTTGTAATATGAAACAGATGTCGTCAAGAAGCGACGGCCACGACCTGCCACATGCCACATGCTGCATGCCGCATGCCACACACAACACAGCTGACGCAACCAAATTTTGTATGCAGCAAAAATATTGATTCAAGTGATGAGAGTAGAAGCACCTAAATAAAGAAAAGAACTGTAAGAAATATATTTTTATAGATGTTAAAGCAAATGTTTGCAGATCTATTGGGTCAATATGGTCTATGGGATCTATAGGGTCTATAGGGTCTATAAGATTTTTTGGGTCTTAAGGGTCTACAGAATTGTATTGCCTATGTAGTCTATAGAGTCTTTATGGCCTATAGGGTTAATAGGGTCTATTGGTCTATAGGGTCAATAGCTTCTATAGAATCTTTGAGAACCTTTGGGGTCCATGCGGTTTATTGGGTCTTAGGGGTCTACATGAGGTTTATAGGGTCTATAGGAACAGTATGGTCTACAGGACTTATTGGGTCTATAGGGTCTATTGGGTCTATAGGGTCTACAGGATCCATAGGGTCTACAGGGTCCATAGAGTCTATAGAGAAAGAGCTGAAAGGGCAGAGAGATATATGACGAGCATAGCTGAGGTACAAATAATAAATGAAATATATGATTGTAGTCTCAATGAAGCTTATAAAAATATGAGAAATATTGCTGGGAAAAGGCAGTTAAATACAGAACCAAATAAATTTTTATACAAAAAACTAACTGGGAGTACAATTAAGCACTGCCAAAGAATTTATTACTAAGAATGCTTGCTAAAGATATTCAAAGAAAGATTGGCTTACAGAAAAGTCAGTTTGGCATCGAAAGAAGCAACAAAAAAGTCCTTGATATGGCTTGAACCAAAGAAAGATTGTCAGGAAGTTCAAGTTAATAAGCTGAGGTTAACTAATCAGAGCACTTCTGTCAACATTCAAGGAATGACAGCTGAGAGTCCTGTCTCTCATAGTAGGCTGTAGGGAGCTATGTAAAACTTTTTGTTTTTTACATTCAGTCTTGAAATTTTCAAGCATATTTGACGTTTTATTTATTTTGTTTCGTTTTACCTTTTTTTAATTTTTTAATCTAAATCCAAAATGCAAGCAAAATGCAGCATTTTAAAGAGGTGATTGCCCTGTGGCCGCATTCGTTTCAATCAAATACTAAGTTTTCTATCGTAGCATTGTGCCCGTTAAAATATACAAGTCATCCAGTGCCATATACCTGACCTGCTTATCGAAACTCTCTGTATCGGCTTTTGTGCCCGAATGCAGTCAACAGTTGGTGGTGGAGAAGGCCATTGTCGAGGCCCTGGACGAGAGCATTAGACCGCGAGCGCATGCCGAAAGGCAGCAGGAGGCCGAGGAGCTCTTGCACCGGTCTCAGAGCAACTTTCGCAAGGTGTTTGCCGAAAGGGGTAAACCCGCGAAAAAGGTGCGATGGGGCCAAAATACCCAAATAAGGATTAACAACGAAGTCGAAGTCGTTCCACAGGCGCATGCCAATAGGAAGCAGGAGGCCGACAAGGTCTTGCCCCGTTCTCAGACAAGCTCTTGCAAGGTTTTTTCCGAAAGGGGTAAGCCCGTAAAAAACGCACGCTGGGGCCAAAATACCCAAGTGTGCTTTAACAACGAAGTCGAAGTCGTTCCGCAAGCGCATGCCAAGAGGCAGCAGGAGGCCGAGAAGGTCTTGCCCCGTTCTCAGACAAAGTCTTGCAAGGTTGGTGCCGAAAGGAGTAAGGCCGTGAAAAAGGCGCGATTGGTCCAAAATACCCAAGCAAGGACGAACGACGAGCTCGCACTCGTTCCGCATTCGCATGCCAACAGGCAGCAGCAGGAGGTCAACACTTGCCGGGTGGTTGCCGAAAGGGGTAAGCCCGTGAAAAGGGTGCGATGGGGCCAAAATACCCAAGTGTGCTTTAACAACGAGTTCGAAGTCGTAAGTCCCATGGCAGTAACCAATGCTGACTACAATGATCGCATCTATAGGCCATATCGTAGCAAGAAGATCAGAAGACGGCGAGCTCGAATCGAATTGCCAAACCTTGAACTAGCGTCGTGTGGTGCGTATTTCATAATTAGAAATTCATATGCCCTTTCCCTACTTCCTTTTTTATCTACTTCCTCACTTCCTTTCTTTCCTATTCACAGTGGAGATCCTCAAAGTTCTGATTCTGATGATCGCTCTGTGCATTACAGTCTTTCTGATGGCCGATCTATCACGATAAGTACATTTCCGCCTTGTTTTTCCGCTTGTAATTTTCTTAATGGAATGTGAAAATGTAGAAATGTGATTTGTGAATTGTGTTGTCTGTGTCTGTTGTTTTAATTCCCCACTCCCGATTGATCGAACAATCAATCAAGCAATGCGAATGCGCTTAGCAAAACAAAGGCGAATAAACTGAGGCTCAAAGACCGGGAAAATGTTTGTAGGAAATGCCGCTTATGTAAAGTAGAATATCCGCCGGGGCGACCCGAAGTCCAAAACGGAAGCCGAGGTGCGAAAAACAATAAAAAAAAAAAAATCCAACCAACCAAACGGAAGTGGGAACCAACGACGTTTCCCTCCAAGCTACAATCGTCATCATCATCATGATGAAGAGCTACAATTCCGAGCTACAGATTTTGCCAATTTACTCGAAATGACTTTTCACCCATTTTCCGGCACCCAAAAAAAGAATAACAAAAAATTAACTCTTGTATGGCAAAGGAAATGACTTAACTAAAAATTTTTTGGTAGCTCGACATCAATAGGAGGTTAGACTCAAGTGTTTCGAGTTTCTTGTTAATCAAGTTCTGACCCGAAGTTTGTCGATGGAACAAGCAGCAGAAATAACACCAGACGCTAAACGAAACATCAACAAAATAACAAACATTGGGGGCCAATAGCGCTGGGGTTACGATTGTGCAATTGAAACTCTTCGGGGGCAGCCGCCTCTTTAATTAGTTCATTGGCAGCAAAACGAAGGAAAACAGGGGAATGGGCGCAATATTTCCCACGAACTCTGCAATCGACGGGGTAAACAAATGAAATGAATCAACAAATATGAAAAAATACAAGTTGAAAATTGAAGAGAAGTGCGGGCTGCAGGTCAAAGCGGCTGATTGGCTGGCAGATACCCTATAGACAATTGTAAAGTGTGAAAAACTGAGAGGGATAGAGAGAGGGAAGGAGATAGAGAGGGAGAGAGAGAACGAAAAATATTGAATGTCAGAAAGAAAAAGAAAAGCGAGTGAGAAAAGAATTAGTAATGACCTGGATATTTATCGATTGCAGATAAGCTATCGATTTAATTATAATCCAATTATAGATAGAGACTAAACGAATAAGTCTCTCTATTTACATGTACACATTTGCTATATATAATCAGTGCTTAGCACTATTTGACAATAGATCCTACATCTGAGATATTTATCGATTTACTGTAAATAACTGCGAAATATCGATAATTTCCTTTATAAATGGATCCTTTAGCTCTTAATGTCGGAATGCAGAAATAATGGGCCAAAGAATGGGGGACAAGAGACAGATAGAGAGGTATACAAAGAGCGAGAGAGATAGAGATACATGCAAGGAGAGAGAGAGAGGCTGGAAACAGAGAGAGTTAGGTAGAGAAAGAAAAATATTGAATGTCAGAAGAGCTAGAAAAACGAGTGAGAGAAAGAGAAAGCGATGGAATTTCTTCTTCAATAAATCAATTTATCTTCACATTTATGGATTTTCTATTTTCTGTTTCTGGAAATTTATTTATTTTTTATTATATTTTTTATTATAATGGACATTTCGGAAGCTCTAAATATTTTCAAATTGTAATTACATTCGTAACTCCAGCTCTTAGACTCTGAATAGATAGTTAGGTAACGCTTTCCATACCTCTCTTCTTACTCTTTGTTAAATCAACTATTTGCCCAGCTACCCGCAATTTCTAATATTTACGTGGTATATTTAAGGAGAGAACACATAGAGCCCTGTCCCGCTGTGTAGCCGCACACACAAAACACACTCACTCTCTCTCTCACTCTCTCTCTATGTCTCTCTCTCACTCACTCACTCACACATCAAATCGAACGCCTGGCTGGAAGCTGCCTCCAAAGAGCCACTTGTTCCGCGGCTCGTGTTTTGTTTGTTTATTTGAAGTTTTTGTTGTTGTTGTTTTTCAGTGAAATGTTGGAACATGCTCTGTGTGGCATTAACATATGAATTGATCGAAGCTGGGAAATTTGAGACAGCAATGAAAGAATGAAAGAAAATGGTCAAGCCCACGACACGATAAAAGCTATCTAGTTATATCTAACTGTCCGTCCGTCTGTCTGTCCCCAAATGCCATTTGGTGACTCAGTTTGACGGCGGATGCCATAAAGAATGCTTAAGAGTTCGGCTTAAACAAGAACTTAGCTGACGCGCTGTGTGGCATGCCATTAACACTAAAAGTTCAGGCCGACTCCAGTCGATAAATGAAAAATATAAAAAATTGTATATAAAAATGAAGTTCGAGCTTCGGGCGGTCTTTGGGCAGAGAAACTAGAAACTAGGGAATTAATTAGTTCATTTTCATTAAACGCAGCGGGGACCACCGCGAAGCAGTAGTTGGGGGGCGTGGCTACATCCGGTTACATTAGATGCAGCTCCCACCCCAAAAATAATAAAATATAATGTGGTGGCTACAAAAGCACTTGAAGTTCAGTGGGTTTCTCACGCCCACGCTTAGAGCTCCCAATGATTGTCATGAGAAGGGAAAAGCCAAAAGCTGTGTGAAATGCTGCTCAAGAAAATGCGACAAAGACAAAGCAAAAGAAAGAGAGGGAGTGAGAGAGAGAGAGAGAGAGAGAGAGGGAGAGGGAGGGAGGGGAGGGCACTAAACTGTCACTGTCTTGTGTGAGTAAGAGCGAGAGAGAGAGAGAGAGATGGCGAGTGAGTGAGCGAGCGAGTGGGCCGAGGCATTCTGCATAAAAGAGTGAACTGATTGCCACATCTCAAGTTCATGGGAACAAATGAAACACTGCGACTCGATGTAGTCAAGTGTAAAGAAACTCTTTGAGCTCCCCTTCGTTCCCCTTTCCTCATGTTTTTTGGCTGCTCTGCTTTGTCAGAGGCTTTGAGAGCAATAAATAAATTCTTGTAATTTAATAACATGTGTGTGAAATGCGGGGTTGAGGTTACTTAGACAGTGACAAAGAGAGAGAGAAAGAGAGAGAGGGGGGGGGGGGGAAGAGGGGCACAGACTAAGTCAAGAGTTGACTAAGCATCGTTTGTGCATTGAGTGTAGTTAGTAGTTGAAGATTGCAGCTGATTGGCTAATATTGTTAAGTAAGATATAATCAGAGCTCATGCTCTTAATTTAGACAAGTTTATTCTAAAGACTTGAGCTACAAAAAAAGAAATACTAGATTTAATCCAGAACCAGATCGATCAAGATTAAATCAGTATCATCTTTATATAGCACTTATTATTTAAAAATAATAAAAGATGTATTTGTTTGACTATTTATAATAATATACAGATATATTTGTAAAAAATATTTTTAAAATATTTTGATTTTTTCTATCGAAGAAATAGAGCATAAATATAGATTAAAATACTATAGTCTATATATATATAAGTACAAAATTATATTATAAATATTTAAATAAATAATGCATAAATTTATTGGAAAGTCAATGAAGAGAAATATAAATAATTAATATTTTATTTTTATTTTTATAAAATTTAAAATATGAAAAAAAAAGTTTAATAAAGTAATATATATGTATATATTATACATTAAATCTTTAGATTTTCAATATTTACACAAAGTACCTACAGAAATATAATATAATATTTATTAAATTTTTATTTTTCTTAGCTCAGGTTTCAGTATAGATTTCTCTTCATTTTCCGCTCATATTGTCCATTTAGCTCATTTTAGCTGATTGCTCAATGGAGATTATAGATTTCTTCAACCCTCCACGCAGCTGTCATAAATAAGCCTTTCAGCTCAATTATGCTGATAGACAGGCGTGCATTTATAAATGCAGGTGCACAGAGAGATAGAGAGAGGGACAGAGGAAGAGATAGAGATAGAGATAGAGATAGAGAGAGCGATGACAACTATCATATATTACAGTGTTTGCTGTGTGGGCGTGTCAACACTTTCAATTTTTATTATTTCGTTGCGGTTGCAGGCTGAGCATTTACAATTTTGAGTGACAATCGTTGAGGCTCCTCGCAGCTCTTTGGGAATGCCGCCTGCATAGCCAAACGGGATGGCCAGGAATGAAGCTAGACCGAACTGGCAACTGGCAACTGTTTGTGACATTGTCTGCGCCTTGTCTGCCAAAGAAGACGACGACGACGATGATGATGACGACGTCTGCTGTGCTTCCGTTTCCTGCGCGCATAAATTTTAATGAGGGAGCACAATATCAATTGAAAGCAGCATAAACTAAATAAAGCCTTGACTTTCAACAAAGTCAAAGTCAGCCAAATGTTGGCCAACCAGGGTGAAAACGGAGAAGCGGCGCAGCTTTTACTTGGCTTTTCCCGAGTCACAGACAACTAACAAAAAAAAAATACATATAAATAAATATCTCTGCAGGAAACTAGTTTTTCAGGTTCGGCGCATGGCCTGTGATAACAACAATTGCAATTGCAAGGCGGCTGAAATGCCTTTAAGAGTGGCCAAGACTGCAAAACATGCCTGGAATGTTAATTGAGCAAAAAAACAAAAAAAAAAGGCGAAAAAAAAACAAATAACTATAAAAAGTGCCAGCGCAGTGAGAACATATCGCGTGTTTTGTGATGGAATATAATAGCAAAAGCTTGGCGTTACTCCGATACCATAATTATGATCAGTGAAGAAGAGGAACAACAAAAAAAGAGGTGTAGAAAATTGTACACGCTGCTCGTATTATAAGTCGTCGACATTCTTGCAGAGCAAAATGAGCTAGCACAAATAAGCATGGGCAAGCCAAATGGAATTAGAGTTTGCGTATCTGTATCTTTATATGTATCTGTAGCTGTATCTATATCTATGACCATGTCTGTCTCGCTGTCTGCTTGGCTGTTTGTTGACTTGGGCGTTGGGGTCTCGTGGTCGCAGTCAGTGGAGCGAGAGCTGGGCATACGGAAGCCATAAGCCATGCATGCTGCTGCCTCCTGCTGCCTGCCTGCTGCCTGCTGCCTGCTGCTGCTCTTGACTAGCCAAACGTCTGGGCAGATTTCTATGCAATGCTCATGTTTCGGCTGGGCTGTTGAACTCCAGCGCCAAGGCGCTCAAGCGAAGAGCTCAACACACAAACACACACACACACTCTCACACACACGTCTCATGCTACTCATAAACGTGCTCAGGAATGGCAACATATCAAAAATCAATCATACAGATGCTCCTGCTCCTGCTCCTGCTGCAAAAAAGAAAAGAAAATATGATGCGTGCAAAATCACCTAAAATTACAGGAAGCAAAGCGCAAAGCACTTGCCGAAATGGCCAAAAATCATTCAATTATGTTGTTGGTACATGTTGCCACAGGCAACAAACAGGTAACCGCAACAAGGATGTGCTGTCAGAATGCACACAGCTGCAACAATATGGGGCGTGGCAGTATTGGCAAAACAATTACGCAAGCAATCTGGATTAAGACCTGTTGCTCCGCTTAAGGACAGCCAGTTGTTTATGTTTATGAAAGGAAGTAGAACACTCAAAAATGGTCAGAAAATCAATAAATAAAGAGCCCTACTAAATGGGGTCAGCGCCCCGCGGTAATTAATCAATATGTAAATTGCTTTTCCAAATATAAATTCAAATATCGCGCGCAACTATCGGCTACTTTTTAGTCACAACAATAACAGAACATTAACAGCGCGCTGTTAAGTGCAAATGTTAGCATGTGTCAAATATTATACGTTAAATATTCCCCAATCGAATAGAACAATGTATTATTGACACAGCTGTGTAATTTTTTGTGAACTTAGTAAACAAACTTTTACTTATACAAAAAACCAAGGCAAATACGTTTAACCCAATTAATTTCGCCACAGGTGTGCGCATATCCAACACAAGCCTGTACAATTTATACAAAAATTAGGACTGACTGCCAAACTTGAATGGCGCGCTAAATTATCGACTAGTTGTTAGTCGAAAGCGTTTGCAGCACCATTTCGAGTTTAACAGTCTGTTGTTAAATCAATAACCTATCGCACAATCGAATAGACCGATTAATTATTGAACCAACGTCAGACAGCTGCGAGTCATTTTTTTGTGTGCTTGAAAAAAAATGCGTAAAACGTAAACAAAGTAGTTTAAAACAAAGAAAAAACACGTCAGTACACAAATACTTACGCCAAAAAGTATCTCTCGGCCAGGCCAATGAGTTACGAGACATATGTGCACGCCCTGAACTCAACCCTACAGGCTTTCGCCCAACAAGTTGAGCACTTCTCTGGCGTCGCTCTGCAATCCGTTGTTCAATTTTACAGCGAATTGATTAACTTCGCTGCCGACTGGCATTGGCAGTGGCAAAGTCCCGTTGAGTTTACAGCATTGCAGGCAACGCTGCTGAAGGTGCTGTTAATACTACTACTGGGCACAGGTGTGCTAATTGCATGGGCCTGGGGCGTTTACGGTCGAGTGATCACTGAAAAGTTTGTCAGGCCGAGTGAGTACGATTGTTCAAGAATATATATATATATTTGAATAAATATAATTTTGGTATATGGATAGTAGCAAGTATAACGTTAAATTTTCGGCGAAATTCTTTTTTAGGCACTTTAAAGGAAATTGAGGAGCTCAAATTATCTGTAGCCAAATTGAAGTTGCCGAAGGAGCATTCACCCAGAATTTAAGATCATGTCGAAAATCAAGCGTTTCTTTTCCAAAAAGAAGGAGGAGGCTGCCTTCAAGGTAAGCTTGCATATATATTGAGATTGTGTATTATAATTTGTAGTCTTTTGCAGATGCGATTGGGCGGCGGCATGGGTCAGGGACATAAGCTGAATGAGCCCAAGCCCGATGCACCCTCGAGCAGCTCGTCGAAGCGGGACAGGGATGTCTATGTCCCACCTCGCCGCAACGAGCTGAGCAATGAGGCACGCGCTGCAGCAAATGCGGCCCTCTCACGCATCGAGCGCAAGGATTCGAAGGATTTCAATACTTCGCTGGCTGCCATTAAGGCGCAGGCGAAGCGAGAGCTGGAAGCAGAGCGCAGACAGAAACAGGATTTGTCTTCTAGCAGCTCCTCGAATGCTGGCTCTGCCTCCGCCAGCTCTTCGGCTCAGGAGAATCGCAACTTGGCCTGCCAGGGCGTATTCTTTCGCTGTCCTCTGATAAGCGACGAAGTGCTGCCCAAGCAGGCATGGAAGCTGAAAATCAAGGAGTTCCTCTACCAACAGCTGGAGTTCGAACGTGGCCTGACCGCCTGCTTGATCATACAGAATTGTAATGTGAAGGAGCGGGCAGACGAATGCATTGCCACGCTCACCAAATATCTGGAGAACATCATTCAGCATCCAAATGAGGAGAAATTCTGTAAGATTCGCATGTCCAACAAGATCTTCAGTGATAAGGTGCGTTATGTGGATGGCGCCTTGGATGTGCTGCATGCAGCTGGCTTCAATGAGGTGGAAATCGATGGTGAGCCCTTTCTCGTGTGGACAAGCGATCAGATGGAACCGGGTCTGGATCTAGCCACGCTGCTGGATGCCCTGAAGAATTCGGAGCCCATACAGCTAGAGCTGGATCGCAATATTAAAGTGTTGCTGCCATCGCAGGCTCGTCGCGTTGTCCTGCCGGATGATTTCTATCGCATCTCACCAGAGGAAATCAAGCGGGAGCAACAGATGCGTGCCGAGGCAATCGAAAGCTCCCAGATACTGAAGACCAAGGCCATGAGAGAGCGCGAGGAGCAGCGCACTTTGCGCATGTATCGCTATGCTCTGATAAGAGTCAAATTTCCCAATGGTCTCTACATTCAGGTGAGTTATCAAAAGGTGATTATACTATCTATATGTATATTTAATTAATATTTATCTATGCCACACAGGGTACCTTTAATGTATATGAAAAGATATCCGATATATTTGAATTTGTGCAATCTTGCCTAGCTGATGAATCACTCGAGTTTAATTTGGTGTCCGCCAGCGAGGGTAAATTCAGTGAGGAGGACATGGAAAAGACTTTATATGACTGCAAGTATGTATATAACAGGCTCATCATTTACAAATTTTGTAAATAATGTATTTTTCTCTCTCACTCTCTCTCTCTCTCTTCTCTTCTTCAGACTCATCCCAAACGTTGTTCTACTGTTTGCGGTGCCATCAATTCCAACTCCCATGGCAGTTGATGTCAACTTCTTAAAGGAGGACCTGTTTATGCTGGTGCAGTCAATGTAAATGTCCTATTCCATGCAAAATGTCGGGAATGCTTTTTGGCAGCAGTTCAATGTCGCCAGGTTATTGGCCCGTTTTGAGTATAGAAATTTGTTATTTATTCCAGAAAACTAATTATATACACTTGCTTTAAACTATCTTAACATTTAAATGGTTTCTTATTTGATAGTCTAAATTCATCGATATCATTGTTGTGGTGCAGCGAGTTGTTGCTGTTAACGCTGTTACCGGACAACGGTCAACTTTTTAGGACTTAAGCTTTTAGTTCTGGTACATTCTATGAAGATCTGTGAAATTCATTTTAAGAGAGAAAGAGATGAATTAGAGATGTAAGACAATGTTGCCAAATTATTAATTTTTGAGTACATATTTACAGCAGAATATATTTATATATAAAAATATAATCTCGGAACTAACTTAGTATTTGAATAGACAAATTTTCTACCGAATTTTCGTGCTCAGCTTTGCGTCTCTGTTAACGTAACATTAACTCTTTCTCACATCGGCCGACCGCCACAGTGAGCGGAACAGCAACAGCTGTTTAATAATTATTACGCTACGGTCACACAGTGCCGAACTGGACTATATACCGTGATATTGCAGCTAACAAATAAAAATTAGCTAAACAAGTAATTATAAATAACTATGAGCTTAAAATACAAATGCTAACTACTGAGTGCAAAGTGCGTATGTGAATATATAAACATAAAACAGTACAAGTGTGATATGCAAAAATATAGGTGAGTAATGCCGCCACTCAAAACCAAACAATAACAAAGCCTGCAGCTGCCTTGTTTTCGATTTGTAATAAGCTGCTTAACTCTTGATTAATGAACTGTATTTGAGTGTATATGTGTATTTGTGGTGTCATTTCCCAAAAATCCATAGCTATTTTATAATTGTAAATTTCGGGGGTGTATGACAGCTGTCTTCGCCTGTATTGCGTGCCGCTGCCTCAGCTCATTAACCAAAATTTTATTGGTTAAGCAGAAATTGTAATTTGTAATGCGTTGTTAATTAAACCAAAAGGGCGCACAGCCATTGACTTTGGCTTGCCGATGTGGGCCATCAAATGGCACACACACAACAACACGCACACATACAGAGAACCTAAAACCTAACATTTGTATTTAATGAATCCATTTCGCCGCGCTCAGCTACAGCGTCTATCGGCACCGCATCAATGCAACGGTAAAAGAAGTAAGGAAGAGAGAGAAAGAAAGAGAAAAAATCATATTCGCCTTAACGAAGCCTAAATACCCTTGGTAATTAAGGATTTTGAGAGTTTTTTATTAACTATAACTAAACTAGGTTTTTTATTTGGAAGTAAATTAAATTAAAATTGAACAAAATAAAAAATTAAATAAAATGAAAATTTCATTTAGCTTTTACTGATACCTGTATAAAATACGAATGGGATATTAATAGAATAGATATATGTAAATAAATAGCATTTCATATAAGTTTTGGTCAACCTAAAGATTTTTAGTTATAAATATTATACATTTCATTATCATAAATAAATTTGTAATATTCTATTAACTTTTATATTATATAGTATATTCATCATATACAATCTAAAGCACTTTAAGTCTTAGGTAATGCCGATAAAGAGATACAAGATACAAGTATATCCCTATAAGCATATAGCTATAGGGATATAGTTCCCTATAAGCATATGGCTTACAAAACTCGTAATACCCTCCTTTGGAAGCGTTTCAAAGGAAGGCATTCAATTGCAGCTTAGACCAGACCAGACCAGGCCAAAATCAAGACCCACTCCAAGACCATGCAGTCAATTTGGCGCAAATCTTTTGAGCCGCAGGCAAGTTGATCTTGGGAAAAGTAAATAGGAGAAAATCTGAGAGCCATCCGCGCCGCCAACCCCAGCGGAAAACTTAATGAATCTTTTGTGTGGGTTCCTTGCAGTGGCTGCTAAATTAAATCGAACGTTCGGCGCGCAATCGCGCCAAATCGAAAAGCAACAAAAAATGCCAGCTAAAGTCGAAAAGACACGCAGCCGCATAAAATTGGCCCGAAGCGTCCATTGTTGGGGGCTACTTACGGCACTGGCCATGGGATCTGGGCCTCTTCATTAAAGCGCTTGACCAAAGCTAGACAGAGATAAATAGAGAGAGAGAGGGAGAGAGGGGGAATAGAGTTTACTGTGCAGCATCTTCTCTCAAGTTCAAAGCTGAGGTTCAAGTGCGTGAGATATGCATTATTTATCTAAGCAATTTTTTTACTCAATGCTGTTGTTGTTATTATCACTTCCTGGTTGCTTGATAGAGAAATTGTTGCTGAACTATTTGGGACACATTTTTTTTGTTTTGTTCGGTTGCACGTGCCAACCTTTTTGGCCCAAAGCCTCTGGCTCAACTGATTGAACGATTTGGCAAGGCAGGAGAAAGATGGAAGATCATCTTCAGCGTGGCCAAAGTTGATGAGGTGCAAATTGTGGCTGCCATGAAAATTGCAAATCAACACATGCCAGCCCAGGCCATCCACTTGGCCTCCAACTACCGCCCCCGCCTCCTGGCCCTGCCTTCTGTCCCTGCCTCCTGTCCCCCACCCGCTTGGCTTTAGTCTTGCATTTCATTCAAAATTGTTTACTCAACTCGCGAAAATTGCAAATCGAATTTGGATTTTCGCGCTGACTGCTGAACGGGCTGACTGCATGGTTGATTTGTTTTTGCGGTTGCTTGCTAAACTACACAGCAGCAGCAGCAGCAGCAACAACAGCAGCAGCAGCAGCAGCAACAGCAGCAGCAGCAGCAGCAGCAGCAGCAACAACAACAGCCACAATAAGCGCCTCAATTTCGAGCGCGCCCTTTAACAAGCGTTTAGACTGCAGCTCAGCTCCGCCTCCATCCACAAAGTTTCAACTGCGCCACCTCGTGACCCGTTCCCAGTGCCCGAAATTGATGTTGCTGCCGCAGTTGCTCCTGCTGCTGTGGTTGTTGTTGCTTTGTAATCGCCTTAGAACCAAGAAGTAAAAGCAAATCAGACCCCCCTATAGACCCGACACGCAAGCGCCCTGCATTTACATATTTTTGCCTGCATTTGAACTCTGAACCAAGCCGAAGCCCAGCTCAATAAATGCAACAGCATTCAAATGAACTAACTGTGCCAGCAACAGCAACAACAGCAACAACAACAGCAGCAACAGCTGCGTCAACTGCAAAACGGAAATGCTGCGGCTTGTCACTGTAGAGGAAAACCCTTTGCTTCAATTAACACTATTGAACTTGACTTGCGAGCTATAAACTAGACACGCATACACACACATAGAACTACGCGTGCGCACACAGACACACTTTCAAATACTTGCGTACATTCATTGTCATATTGTCCCTCCCTTTTTATCTCCAAAACAGCAATTCTCTTGCTCTTTCGCTTGCCACATCTCACACATAGTTATTATTGTATGAGAGAGTATTCTCTCTCTCTCTCTCTCTCTCTCTCTCTCTCTCTCTTCACATACCTTTTCTTCTTATATTCTCTCTTTCTCTTCGATTCTCTGACTGTCTGTCTCTGTCTCAGTCGGTCGTCCATATACTCTATCTTTCGCTCATCTCTCTCACTTTCTATGTATCTCCACTCTATACCTCTCGCTCTCTCTCTATCTCTCTCAGACTTACAGTTACTTACACACACACTCTCTCTCTCTTTTTTTCTTTATGTTTCGTTATCTCTCTCTCTCTCTCTCTCTTTGTATTCTGTCTCTCTGTGTCTCTCTCTAAATTCTGTGTGTTGCTTTGAAACTCTCTCTTTCTCTCACACACTCTTCTTCTCTCTATCTGTTTATTTGTCTCTCTCTATGTCGCTCTTTCTCTTTTTCTATCGCTCTCCCTCTCTCTATCTTTATTTTTCTGTCTGTCTCTCCCTCTTTCTCGTTTTCACTCTCTCATTCTATATATATATCATAAATTCTATATTCTATGTATATATCATAAATGTATTTCAAAGCAAACAGCCTTTGCCGTCTAGTATGCTACCCGTTACGTATCCAAATTTTCTATTATTAATCTGACAAATTTGGAAGTGCATTAACTTTTATCAAAATACAAACTTGGTTATTTTAAGATAAAATTATTGTTGGCGTGTTTTATTCGATTTTTATTCAAGATTACGATTGGACAATTTTTTTATATGTTGTAAGTTTGTTATTGTGAATTACATCAATATTTGTATTCAGCATTCTTAATTTGAAATATTTATATGAATGTGATAAGAGCGCGTTTTAAGGCTTCTCAATTGTTATTCTTACACAAGCGTATTTTCTATAAGGAGAAAAAGCGAGAGAGTGCATTTTGGGTTAGACTACAAATTTGTTATTCCTTAACAAAACTTCTATTCTAAAAGGGCTGGGATCGTCTCAATCTCATCTTATTGTAGCAACATCTTACTTAAACTGCATCTTACTAAACTGTTTCTCGTTGTATATCTCTCTTTAAATGGGTCTTTTTCTCCACCGAGAAGTCTTGTCCCTGTATCTTCTTTATCTATCCTCCCTTCCTTACGTTTCTCATAGCACTGCTAGCTAGACTGTCTCTGAAAGTCTACCTTACTGCACTATGTCAGCCACTTTTATCTCTTATCTTATCTAATCCCTCACTCTTATTCTCCTTTTGCCTACGTCTCGTCGTTTTTCTAATGTTTGCTCTTCTATGTGATTCTCATGAAGCTGGGCAAAATTTGATATGTATATACATATGTATATTCTATCAATCTCTGTATCAAGTCATATCATGACATCCATTTCTAAGAACACCCACACCCCCATCCGCACCCACACACACCCATCTATTCATCCACACTCACTCACTACAATTCTCGAACAATTAGCAATTTGCAATCAAGAATAAGAACTTCCGGTCGGTCAGCGTATTTTGTTTCTCTCTTATTTGTTGCCTCATTGAACGAGTTAAATTATTATTTTTTATGAATGAATGAAAATCTTGTCATCATGGAGCAGCAGCAGCAGCAGCTGCCGCATCATCGTTTGCTCTGTCTCCCCTCTTTTTCACTGCATATATATCACGCGCTGCTCCTCATCATTCGCGTCCAATTAGCGCAATCAAGTGGATGCTGCGCCACCAAATGCAGTAAAGTCTGCCCCGCCTCCTCTCTTTGCCTCGCCTCCTCTCTCTGCCTAGACATGTAAAATGTAAAAAATCTACGCAAAAGTTCACAGCTTGATAAGATTAATTGACTGCATCAATAGTAAGATTGTCTCTGCCTCTCTCACTCCCTCCTCTCTCTTGCTATCTCTCTCTTTATCTGTGTCTGTCTCTTTCTCTGTTTCTGCAGTCAATTTCAAATACATTTGCAATTTGTCAAATTTAGGTAGCGAGCAGATAAATTAATTTCGGCATCGATTTGATCGCTTGTCTTTGGCCAAAGCCAAAAGTGTCTGCTGCCAAGCTGCTGCTGCCTGCTGCCTGACTGGCTGCCTCATTTGGTTGCATGCCACCGAGGCAGACGCTGGCTGGCTGGCTTTGGTCTCCCGGCCACATATTGTAAATGTGCTTTAATGACCATTGGTCAGCAAATCTCATTTTTTGTGTCGTTGCTTTTGTGCCTGAACATGCTCAACATGGACCGCCTGCTGACACACACACACACACACACACACACTACACACACACACTTACGCTACACACACCTCTCTCTGGTTGCCAAATAGTAGTCCGTAAGTTGTACCTGCCCCGTAACTAAAATAATGACCACTGTCCACATGCTGCACATTTGCACATATTTTGCGCATTTTCCCATTTTCCTAACCAATTTTATCGCCATCTCTATCAATCTATCTCTGCCCCTCACTCTCTCTATCTCTTTCAACACCCCAAAGTTTACACTTGGCTTTTCTCCAAGTTGGTCGTCAGCTGAAAAATGGGATTACAAATTGCGCACATTTGTCTAATTAAATCCCTGCTCCAATAACGAGATCTTAGATTACAATCTCACAGCGGTGCGTAATGGTCATTTTGGACTTTGGTCAGTCGGGCGCTCAACATGCTCCTCTAACCCCTTCGCTCTCTCTCTCTCTCTCTCTTTGTCTCTCTCGGAGTTCCTCTGATTAAGTTGGCAATTGTTCAGGTGGCTGCCAAAGTGCTTAAATTCTGATTAGTTTCCTGGGGCGGGCAATTCAAATTTAAAGAAGCCGTTGGATAATAGCTGATGACTTCTTAGATAGAATATAAAATAAAAGAGGGGAAGTCGTCCTATATATTATATATAGAGATGTATAAATAATAGAGAAAATAAATCTTTCTCTGAAATAGACGTGTTTTAGCGACTTATAAGTAGAAACAGAATGACGACTATTTAAAACTTTTATGTAGTTGAAAGAAAGTTATTTATTTATTATATATGAAATATTCTACATAAATAAAACGCAGAAAAAAGTCAGTTTAAAGCTTATACCATAATATATTCTAATAAATATTTAATACAAAAATAATATAATATACAAGAGTATTTAATCAAAATAATGAGATAATAAAAATATTATACTTAATTATATTATAATAAGTATAAAACATAAAATTTAAATAAATAAAAACATTTTCTTTTAGTTCTATCTTATACAAATTATATAGCAGAAAAAATACTCTTTAATATATCATAATATATAAATTGAAATTTTTAACTGTCTTTAAAATATTATAAAAATATTTTGCTTATATTTTGTATATGGGCATTTCTCCAGAAAAGTCTACTTTTGTAGATCTTATAAAATTTATGGGATTCTTCTCCCATCAAAAACAGAGTAATATTTTATATATGATTTATATTTATTCTTATTTAAATATATGCATATGTTTCACAGCAAATCATCATTTGTTCTAACGTTAAACAATGTAAAATGCTTTTAATTCGCTTGCAATACCCAATTAGTTTTTCTTTTAAATTGAGTCACTTTGAATGTTGCGTCAAATAGAAACAAGTTTTAAGTCAATTTTTAATTAAGTTAATTTGACTGAATTGCGCAACAATAAGAATAGCTATATATTTCATCTTATGACTTGCAAATTGAACTAGTTCATTTAATGTGATGTTTCATACATACATACTATATCATGTGATTATCGTACATCTTGTTGGGCTTTACATTTATCTAGTTCTTATAGGCTAAATAACTTGTTGATGGGTCTTACAGTGTAGTAGCTTATTATATATATATTAATCTTATTTAATATTTCACAATAATGTTGAAAAAAGTTCTTCATAAATATTTCTTAACAATGAAAGTGTTACAGAACTTACAAAATTATTATATTCATATTGAAAGGTCAAAAAATTATTTTATCGTATATAAATAGATTAGTTATAAATAGATGTTTAATACAAATAATTCAACTCTTTCCCTCCCTCTCTCTCATACACACACAGTAATCCCACATTTGAATTCACTTCTATAAATTATGACACCCCCCTCTGCTCCACACATTTTTGCTGCCTTCTCTCATAATTCTCAAATAGGGGCTTTTGTGTTGGTTTTAAGTGGCTCGTTGTCTAGCACATAAAATGTTTGCTGCTGACCAATTAGAGCTCTGTGAGTGGCCAACGTGGCTGCTGGCCAAATGCAACCCCCAGCTGGACGAATGACCGCACTCAACAACAACAACAATAACAACAGCAACAAAAAGCACAACTGCACCAGCATCTAATAAAATTAAGCAAAAACAACACACGAAGAGTGAAAAATAAAATAATAATAAGCCAAGGCGCAGCAGTAGCTGCACTCAACTCGAACTCAACGAACACAAAATGACTCCAACGAACCGAAGTCGTTCGCTATCAGTTGTCTGTTTTAGATTTTCACTCAATTTGTGCTTAGTTCACTCAACTGATAAGAGCACGTGTTGCTGCATGCGCCATCTCTGTCGCACATGCATTCCCATGCAGCCTGAAGAGACAAGCTCTAAGCGCCAGGCTTCCTTTATGCTGGCTTTGCACTCAGCTGGCGAGGTTGCCAGATAGCTGTTCAAGTTGGGCTGATTTTTCGAATATTTGTCTCATATATTTTTGAGCGTAGTAATGAAAGTAATATTCTTTTATACTTTTTTAATATTTTTACTACTTACATACTCTGTAGTTGTAAAATTTAAATTAACAAATTTTTATATAGATTTCATAACATAATTATCAACTCTTAAATATCTTATTAGCTGGCAGCACGGCGCGTTCTCTTTATTTTCGTTAATTCACATATGTACATTTAAATTCGCCTTACATTTAACTGTTCTTTTACATTTTTGAAGCTTACCGGCAAACGCTTTGCATTAGTGTGCAACGGCAACAGACGCATGCTAAAGCATAAGCTAGAGCGAGTGAGCAAACGAGCCTGCGAGCGTGTGAGCGCGTGAGCAATTGAGCGTGAGAGCGCGTGTGCTTAAGCCGCGGAGCAAAAGAGCGCACTTGAGTGTAGAAGAGCGCAGCTGTGGCTGCATGAGTTACTTTTGCGTTGTTGCCGGCGACAGCAAGCATGCGCTCTCTGTCTGACCAGTTGATTGGGCAGTAGCAGTAGCAGCGGCAGCAGCAGCAGCAACGGCTACGACGCCGACGCCACTTCGACTTAGTTTTGAGCTTCAGTCACAGCCTCAAGACGCAGCGATTCAGTCCGGTTTTTGGAGCCCACGAACGTTGAGCGCGACACGCGGATTACATCAAAAGTTGAATTATTCTACTACTACTGTGCTTGTTGTTATTCTTGTTGTTGTTGTTGTCGCCGTTAAAGTTTGTTATTGCCGTTGGCTGGAAAAAAATCGCATTTCCCTCCATAAATATCCAAGTGCGTCGCGCAGTGAGAAAATTAAATAGCCGTCGGCTCATGCACAAAAGTGCATTAACTGTGCGAAATTCAAAGAATACCATAAAAAGCAAAAAAACAGTAAACAGATGCAGCTCAATAAATCTAATCTATGATCAAAAGTGCCCAAAACTGAGAACTGGAAACGAACGTAAGTTGAGCATAATAAAAATATGCCCCATCTATTTTGGTTTCCCATTTAAAAGATAAGACCGCTTCTTCCTTTAGAAAAATTGAAAGTGACTTCTCGAAACGAATATTCGGATCTGATTTTGAATTCCGTTGCTCAGTTTTCGTTCAATTTCTTATCGCTAAACGAAAAAAAAAAGATCATAAAAAATGGTTTCAAAAATCTTTTTCTTTTTTTGAATCAATCTTCGCTCTCGCCACTGATAAGCGAACCTACGTTGTATATTCATAAATGTGCTGTGCGGCATTGATTAGGTTTTTGTTTTTATGTTTTATTTTAGAAGGGGAAGCTGCATATAAACATACATATGTATATATTTTTCTTATTGAATATTTGTTTAGATTACGCGTTTGGGGCTTTCCCAATGCCCCTTAGAGAATCAGTTTTCAATATTAATAATGCTTGCCACTAAAGCCGCTGGCAGCGTACAACGAAATCATGTAGAAGTGATTAAATTAATTAATGATATAGACACTGCGCAATAATGTCCACGCACACACAGAGAGAGAGGGAGGAAGAGAGAGAGAGAGGAGTAGATACCAGAGTCTGCCTTCTATCGTAACCATGCACCATTCCATGTTCCATCTGCCTCTCTTCCTGCCAAGTCGCTGTTCTGCGATGTTGCATGAGGCACCGCATGATGCTCTGTGGCCGATGCTCCTTTTGGCTTTCTCGAAGCTCAGAGGCGCATTGATCGTTGTCTTAACTTGTCGTACACGATGTCTTATACGTGTAGCAACAATTTATTTCACTGACCGATCCACTCGCAATCGATCGACGATCGCCGCATCGCATCGGTAACAGCGACGATCAATCAGGCTGAGTTGGCTAACCCTAACTATGATCAATATTAGTTAAACTAAAAATAATACAAGAGCTTAAGACATAACATCTGTCTATCTAACTATTAAAGCCATTGAAATCTTGATTGTTACCCTTTTGTGCTGATCCTCCGCGTATTAATCATAAAAACTGATAGCTCAACAGATCATAAAAAAAGATCATAGTGCTATACACCTTATGTGAGATATGCGACAATTGATTTTTCTTTTAGACAATGTTATTTACAAAAGATTTATATGAATAGATATTTTAGCGTCGATTGTAATATATTTATAGTTCATAGAAGATCGTGCTTTAAATAACATAGCAAATATGTTGCAATTGAATTTGATATAATGTTATTTTTCAAAAGATTTTTGTAATTTATACTTAGAAGAAGAAAATATTTTTAAATTCAGCTCATAAACCATAACCATTGAACTTCATGTTAGCTTAGGTTGTTATATATTTTAAAGATTATACATATATATATTATTCATATATATATAAAATATAGACTCAATATCAGTCGATCTGTGGAAAACTTCGTAGAGATTAGTTGATTAGATTGTTGTTATAAATGAAAATAAAATCTCACTTTTAGGTTGAGTCTTTTAAAACATTTGCCTAGTCATTGACACATTTCACTCTATATTAATCATATTCCATTGGTTTTCTTAAATAAATTTTCATTTGCTTTTCATATTTGAGTTGTTTTTTAATTTCTGTTCAAATTCATTTGTGAATATTCTTTGGTAAACTTCGACATGCTGTTTAATTCATTCCAGTTTCCTGGTTCCTAGTTCTATTTGTATTAGGTTCTATTTGGCTGCTTATATTCCGCATCCTATTTTAACTATATATTATTTGTTTTTTTGCTGTATTTTCTTAAATTTAGTAAATTCGATATACCCGAACCTAACAAGTCTATTTTCTATTCCATGTTTAATCAAATTATATATTAAGAAACTTTTGAAAAGCAAATTCATAAAATTGTTTAAGCTCTTTCAAAGTATATATAGATAAATATATTGTAATATTATTATATACTATCAAACAAAAATTTGGAATCTTGTTTTTATTTAACTTTATATGAAAATATATATATCATATAATTGTACATATAATGAAAGTCTTAAATATTGAAATTTGCTAAAATCATCAAACATTCATTTGTGTTAATAAAAACAATATATTATGGTTTATCAGTATTGTTATTTTTTGTAGACGCTTTAATTTATAAATTTTGTTGATTCATTTACGTGAAATATTATATATATATTATATATACAAATATATATTTGATTATAGCTTATCAGGCGAGAAAGTGCCTCTTTTTTCAAATATAATGAATATATAATGCATATAAATAGGTATTTAATATATAACTCATATTATATATTTTGTATATAGTCTCTATATACTATACTCGAGCATGCTTGATGTGTCAACTTGAATATATCCTATAGAAATAGATCCACAAATGATATAGAACGACTTTGATATAATACAATACAAAATAGTATTTTATGCAGATATATTGTCATATATATTCAGATTCACTTTGAAATATATATTCAGATATATATAGATATATTCTGATATATATATTTATAGATCCATATATATATTTTTTTCTATCTATATAGAAATTCATATTCATTTCCAAATATATATATATATGTATAGATAGATCGACATTCACCTGTCTCTCATATATTCAAATATCTTTCTATATGCTATATATCTACAGGTGCATATATCGTTCTCTATCTATCTTATATGTCATATCATTTTGTACAGTAAAACTCCATTAAGTGAAGCTGAACAACACCATTTGACTCGCACTTTGGTTGTTTGGGATTTGTGTTATATTTTTACGACTCTGTTCGTAATTAGTTTTTACTTTAGTCTACATTTATATATGTATTTCAAAGATGTTTTATGGTACAGCTGCCCTCGCCGCGTAGGGTTTAAGCTTTTCAGTGTTTTATGTGCCGCCCAGAGATGAAGATGCTATTATATCTGTGTGAGTAACTGTGTTTACCTTCTTACGTGTTGTTTTTTTTCTTTCTTGTTGCCTTTTTGCCTTTCTGTCTTCTTTGCTACTAATATCTGTGTCCAAAGTGCTAATTGAAGCATCTCTAGTCTCCAGCGGGTCAACAATGTCAAAGTTCTTTGGTTTTCTCTGCTTGGTTTATGTGCAAGGAGTGAGGTGGGTAGAGAGAGAGAGAGAGAGAGAGGTAGAGGTATTGAAGTAGTTATGTCTATTCAACTGACTGACGACAAGTGCCTACTATACACCTCTTTCAGGTAAACTGTCAAGCTGCAGTTTGTTGTCGAGCCATGTTTACAGTCTTCGATGTTGAATTAATTAAACTAACTTGCAATCCATACACCCACACACACACTCACGCACACACACTTGAGTCTTGCCTGCACCTCAATTTGTACTTTTCAAAAGCAAAATCTGCCTCTCAGTCGAAATTGGTCAAATGTAACCTGAGGCCATTGACTGACCTGCCCGCAAGGCGGTAGCTAAAGGTGGATGAGCAGCAGCTACCACTCATCAGTTGTTCTGTGGAATATGTAGAATATGTACATACATATACATATATAAATATATGTATTTGAAAAAAGTTGCGCCATTTAATTTGAGCTCAAGTTAAATTTTATGCCAAGCTAGACAGCAATTTGTTTCTTTATGGCTTCAATTAAAACTCGACAAGTGCAGGTTCACTTTTATACCTTTCATTTGATTTTTATAGCTTTTATTGATTTGCTAAAGTCAACTTTTAGCTGAAAGATAAGTATGTATATATAGGCAAATATTTTAGAAAACAATCTGAAAAGTAATTTGGGTAGTATTTTTGTTTGGAAATTTAATTTAATTGAATAGCACCAATCTTTTATAAATTTAGAATATTTATTTATATATAATAAAATTAAATCCATTTTGGGTTGAAAGCAATGAGTAGATAGTTATACTATAACTTTCCAAAAATGTAATGAATATAATTAATGACTAATTAAAAGTTAAAGAGATAGATAAGTAGAAATGTTATTTTTTTTTCAAAATTTAATTTATATATAAATTTAGTATTGTTTTTATATTGATAACTATTTATTTCTACTTTATTTGTAAAAAGTTGCTCGCATCACTTTAACTTACTTAAATGTAATATTATTTACTGTTGTTTATATCTAAAAAAAGTAAAAAAATATTTATAATTACCTCCTAATTTTCGTATATTAAGTAACGATTCTAATATGCCCTTTTCTGAAAGTATGCCATATATTATTAATATTCATATTACTATATATATATTATTAATATATATATTTTTTATTTTATAATATATTCATATTATATACATATATTAACTTCTATATCAAGTAAATCAATTTTATTTCAATATATATATATATATATATATATTTATTCAAAAAATCATCTCCAAATGAAATTTAATTTCCTGCAGAGGTCAGTTGCTGTTGTATAAAGCTCATCAGCTTAGTCACCTGCCGCCCTCCCGCCTCCTGCTCGCCTACTGCTCAACTGCTCAACATCCTTGTGTGTTGAAGGTGCAGACAAAGTGTTGTTGGTAGCCATTGATTGGAATATTCATTGAATAGTTTTTAAGCTGATTTATATGCCATTGTGTGAGGCTGCTGCTGCTGCTGCTGTCGACAATTTAATAAATATTTAATTTCAATGCTCTGGTCAACGGTTTGCTTCTAAATCCGCAGACACATATAAAAGATTCAATCAAGCGAAGACATGGCATGCATCCTGCTGCTGCAGAGGATGATGATGATGACGTTGATGATGATGTTGCACTCAGTTATTAATAATAATAACGTACACACACACACACACACACACACATCCATATACACACACACACACTCTCGAGAGTTGCCGACATCGTTGTCGTAATTTGCAAAACGCACAATCGCTTCCTATAAATCAAGAGAGTCGCAGGAGGAGAGTTTGAGCTATAGCTTAACCTATTGCCCTCTCTCTTCCACCCTCCTTTGCTCTCTCTTTCTATTCAGATCAAATGGAGCAGCATTACGTTCGCCATAATTCACCTGGCATATCATAAATGTATTCACTATTCACTATTCACAGACTTTTGTCAGTGAATGCACCCAAATCCAAAGCCACAGACGTCAACTGCTATCAATCTCTCAGTTTAAACAGAGCTCCAGCTCTAGCTCCAGCCTTCTATTCATACTCCTACTGCTGCTATCCGTTCCCCTTCCCCTCGTCCCCTCTACAGATTGGCTACGTACCGCTCAAAGGAAAGCGACCGTCGCAATAGATCGCACATTGCAGATAGAGGCGTGCCTGCCACTCGACTCTCTGCACAGTGGGATTGGAGAGGGCGGGGGAGAGGGCGAGAGGGCGGGTGAGCAGCTGTGCAGGGGGAGGCGAATAAAAAGTAACAAAAGCGTTACGATTCTGTGCGAATTCAACGAAATTTCTATACTCTTCAAGAGAGACCTTTAAATATTGAATATTTTATGCAGAAAGGGTTTGATTATGTGGAAAGATATTTTATATATTTATATTATACGCCGCATAAACATTGAATAGTATTTATCCGATACCAAATAGAATTTTTTGACGGCTCGTAGTTAGAGACTTGTATATTTAAGTTATATTTTAACATGTTCAGTCAGGCTTTATGTTTTATTTATTATATTTCGAAAGCCTTAAATCGTTCTATGTGATTCTCATTTAAATTACATAGTTTTCTTTATTCTAATGCTCTCTCTGTCTCTTTTATCAGAGAGAGAAGTTGTGGCAGAGATAGAGAAGCAGAGGAGGAGAGAGTGGGAGGTAATCAGCGAGAGAAGCTGAGGGGAAAAAACAGAGGGAGACAGTCTCTCTCTCTCTGATTACCTCTTTTTAACTGTTTCTCCCTCTCTCTCTCTCGCTCCTACTCTGCCTCTTTATCTCTGCCCTCTCTCTCGCTTCATTTTTGCGTCTTTCTCTCAGCTTCCCTTTGCTTCCCTCTACCTCTCGTCTGTTTTTTCTCTCTCTCTCTCTCTCTCTCTCTCTCTCTCTCTATCTTTTTTCTTTCTCGCTCTCTCTCCTTTTCTCTCCCCTTGCTCTCTCCCTTCACATTCTTATTGTAAATGTCTCGCCTTCCCATTTTCGATTAGGGTATACAAAAGGCCCAAAAAAAAAAAAAAAATTAAAAGACGGAGAAAACTCAAACAATGCCCTGCAATTTTATCCACAAAGGATGGAACGCAGCAGCGCGTACGACTTTGGAGATGCTGAATGCAGTGCGCAGATCTTGGCTCATAGCTCTCGGCTCTCGGCTCTCAGCATTTGGCAGTTGGCAGTTGGCAGTTGGCAGTTCGCATTTTGCAGTTAGCAATTCGCTGTTTGAAGTTGGGCATTGGGCATTTTCGTGGTGCGCCTTTAGGCAGTGTTATTCAGTTGTTGTTATAAATTATAGTGCCGCATGCATTGCAATGAATATGGCTGTTGCTGTGAGGCGGTCGCCATAGAGTGAAAACTTGGGCGGCTATAAAAACAACAACAACAAAAACCACAGCCGCCCCCGCACGTAGCTTAATCCAAAAAAAAAGAAAAAGAGAAAAATATACTGACTCCTCCTCGACGCTGCGGCTGTGGTAAAATATTTTACAGTGTACCGCTATAAAATTTGGTATTCCAAGACGCCACACACTAGCTGAGGCTGTGGAGGAGACTGAGGCTGCGGAAGAGGCTGAGATGTAGAGTGAAGTAGAGGCGGAAAGGAGGAGTGAGGGATGGGAGCTGCTGCTGAGGCTGAGGCTCAGGTAGGGGCAGAGGTAGAGGCTCTAAGGCAGGCTGAGGCTGGAGAGGAGGCTGAGATGTTGACTGAAGCTGTGTTGGTAGAGTTGGAGCTGAGGCTGAGGAGAAGTGTGAGTTGGGAGCTGAGGCTGAGGCGGTCGAGGAGGCTAAGGCTGAAGCTCAGATAGGAGCAGAGGTAGAGGTAGAGGTAGGTAGAGGCTCTAAAGCAGGCTGAGGCTGGGGAGAAGGCGGACACTGTGGAAGAGGCTGAGTTGTAGGCTGTGGGGCTGCCATTACCACGTTGTAGGCATGTTGTAAATGCCAGTCGAACTGCTGTGCATGTTGTCTCGTGTGTGTTGCGAGTGTATGTGTATATGTGTGTGTAAGTTTGTTGTCTTGGCCATAAAAACAAAAATGAGCCCACGTTTAACATGGCGCATTTTCATTTGCTGGCGGCGCATCAGACAACAAATAAAAAACCGCAAAAAAAAAACAACTGAAAAAGAAAACCAACAGCAAATCGCCTCGCGAAATCTGCAAAACAATTGCCCCACTTTATGCTCATTAGAAAACTGTTTTGATTTTTACTATTATTACCCGAATTTTTAATTGCACTGCATTTGATACAATTTTGTAGCGAAAGGAACGTTGAGTGGGTGTGTAAGGTGCCTTGAGAGAAGGTTTTTGGGTTGTATGTGGAGCAATATTTGAAATGGGAACTGAGTCCATGGTATCTTTGGGGTTTATATATTGATTTATAACAGTTAATCTGCTCATGATCCTTTCATTTAAGTTAGGAGCTTTATAATACTGTGTTATATTCTTTTAAGAAGTTTGTTTCTAGCTGTTATGCCATAGTCTTGTTATATTTCCAGAATATTCTAAAATGATATACCCAAACATGATTCATTATGAAGCCTGCAACTATGAAATATAATATGTTATGATTATCTAATTCACCTTAGAATATCACAAACTAACTATGCTGCAAATTCCAGTTAAATCGATCATCGTTTAATAGTTCCCATAATAGCTGCTATAGGTTGCTCCAGACTTAAGAGTCAGCCAGCTGCTGTAGACGTTTAGCTTACAAATGCCAGATGCAGCGTGTGACAATATTTGATGAGACCAACAACCCACGCGATGGGCTGGCTGTGTGTAGATGTGGGGGGCTGGGGGCTATTCGACAGGGGCCAGCAGATGGCAGACAAACAAAGCGCCGCAGTTGTCAACTGGTAACTGCAACAACAACAACAACAACAACAACAGCGAAGACAAATGCGACTCTGTGCTATGCTAATTACTGGACATGACGGCAGCGAGCGCTTTTGGAATCGGCAGCAGGCAGCCGGAGCAACAACAACAACAACAACAACCACAACAACAGCAATGAACAAGCTACAACAACAACAGCAAACAACGAACGTCGCACCATTGTGAACAAAAGGCGCAAAACGTTTTTACGCACACTCTACATACACATACACACACACACACTCCACACACACACTCCACACACATACACACACACACATACACACACACACTCCACACACTCTCACACACTCACACACACTCACACACACACATACAGTAAAGCCAGCAGCAATCGCATTTGCATTTGCATAAGCAGCCATAAACTTAGCAACCAAACAACAGAAGCAACAACAACCACAACAACATCAGAAGCAACACCAACAACAACAACAACAACCACCTTGTGCGATCGTTGTTGTTTATGGAAAGATATGTACTATGTGTACTTAGCGCGTTGTTTTTTTTTTTCTATATGCAAAACCTTTTTATTTTGTCTCCTTTCTTAGTATTGGTTTGCGTTGTTTTTGTGTAACTTTGAAATTTGCGCTTGTAAAAGCGAATTTCCTTATTTAGCGTAAGAGAAAATGAAAAACTCTTGTGAACTGTCCAAAAATGGTGTTTTAAATGCTTGTAATATCAGCTGTAATGTTGAGATGATCTTTTTTAGTAGCAATGGAATTGCATATACATATAATACTGAAAACAAAGCAGTTAGCCTGTTTATAAAGCAGGTATGAGCAGATTTAGATATCCTGTATAAGCCTAGGGTCTGAATGTGCTCATGTCAGCAAAATAATATATATGTATCAAATTTGGTCTGGTCTGCCGCTAAGAAGCTTATAATCAAAATATCGTAGAATACCAAAAAATATATTCACAGTTCATATTTTACAGGTATTTTTCAATAATTTAAAACTTTAGATCATATAGTTATTACATAGTAATAGACACCTCTCTAATAACAATATTATAACAATTTTCAGACTAAACTCACATTTCAAATCAAAACAAAAGTTATTATATCATCAGCAAAGTTAAACTGTTAGTATCTGCTATCACATTTCAGACAAAGTCTATGGAAACTTTTATGCATTTTCAACGCCAAAAGGCAAAAAACAGTCGTAAAAAAGTCATATCAGTAAGGCTTTACAGTTCCTAATTGACAGTTATAATTCTTATAATTAATTAATTAATAATATATATTCTATTGGCGAGCAGTAAAATACAATCTTAACTTTGCATTATATTTTCAGATGATATATCTAATATTATATATGATGTGTCATAAATGTAAAATACAAACTTATCTTTGTTTTATATTTTTAGATGATGTATCTAGAATTATATATGATGTGTGATAAATGTACATACATATGTATATATACATTGCTTCATAATATATTTACAAAATTAACCTTATATTATATATAATGTATTATGATATATGTATATGTAGATACTTGGCTTTATAATATTCCATCTCAATCTTCGTTTATATCTAGAAACATCATTATAAAGTCAACCTTGTATGAATGCATAAACCTTAAGGAATGCATAGATTATCAAGCTTTTTCCGTCTTGAACTAATTTCTAGGCATTTAGCTACATCAAATTCATTATATATACAGATATAAATATATATATATATATATATATATATATATATATATATATATATATATATATATATATATATATATATATATATATATATATATATATATATATATATATATATATATATATATATATAATATATATCTACATATACTTATCGATTGTTGCTGTTCTAATTAAGTAACCAACGACGATTATTTCGCATTGAAGTTGCTCGGATTGATGAGAGAGAGAGAGAGAGAAACAGAGAGAGTATAATGAATATTTCACGTTCCGCACATCATTAATCATCGGGGCCGTAATTGAAGATCTTTCAATTAGACTCATCGAGCTGCGGGTGAGCATTAGCTAATGCTGTGGCCACAACTGCCGCCGCCCTCTGCCACAAATTGCACGAAATTCAATTCTAATTAGAGCTCATTCAATAAACCAACGAATCTCTAAACCAGTTTTAATTGTTTCGCGATGTTCAGCCGAGTTGATGTTGGCCAGAAATGTCGTCCATTGCAATTTCTAGTTTTGCAATAACAAATTTTATAGAGTTCAACACGAAATGGAAACTTTCGTTGTTTTTTTGTTTACCTTTTCCAGGTAGCCAGGTAGAAATGCAGGCATAGCCTCACGATATTTGCGTGCCTTAGCAAAATTGAATGGAAGTCAATTGGCAGTCACGTTTAATACTCCTTCTATAGATAGGCGAGCATTCGATCCTCTGGTCCTCTGGTCAAATTAAATTGTCAGTTGCTCGAGCCAAAAACAACAACAGCAACGAGTCACAAAGTCTTTGTAAGGAGTTTCCTTTGGAGTTTCCTTTTAAGCTGCATTTCGAAATGTTCGAAAACGTTTTTCCACAATTTCCCCCAAAAAATTTAACCAAGTAGTTCACAATTCTTTTTTTATGGCCATGAAATGTGTACAAAACAATGACAACGACAACTGCTGCAACAACAACTGCAACTGACAACAGCAGCAGCAGCAACTGACAACAACAATAACAACAACAACAACAGCAACAACTGACATCGGCAGAGGACAAAACGAAAATCACGAACCCGGAAGCTGGCTCAACTTTTGTCGCGGTTTTCAACTCTTTCGCTCTCGCTTCTCTTTGTCAGTCTCTCTCTCACTCTCGCTCTCTCTTCTTATCTCTTATTATATGTCTCTCTTGCTGGCTTTGCCTGCATCTTTCTCTCTCTCTCACTCCCTCTCTCTCTCTCTTTTATTCTCTTTTTAAATTCTCACTGTGCCAGGGCTGTTTCTATTGTATCTTTATATGCATATGATCAATATTCCCAACTATCTAAGGATCAGCTACGTATATTCATTAGATATAATCAAGCTATCTTTCTGAATCTTATTCTTTATATAAATCATTATTTCAGAGCTTACTTAAAATGAATGAATCTAAGATAAAACGCTGCCATCCTTTGATTCAAATTTAAAAATATATAAGAATACAATCTCACTGCATTTTATTGAAATTATATTTATAGTTTTGGGTGTAACCACCATCTCTTTTGTTTTTCTAATTATTTCGCTTATTTAGTTTTAGAACTTAAGATACTTTGTATTATATTTGTTTATTGATAACTTCTAGTTATATTTTTATCTAAAATAAAACCCTTTTCCCTCTCCATTCATATTATTTAGGAAACTTAAATTAAGTCACCAACAACGTTCTTTTTGATGCATCAAAACTTTTCTTAAATTCCTCTCACAAATATTTAAGATATTTCAATAAAAAAATTCGACGATATCTTGGTGATATCTTAAATACTCTCGTTTAAATAAAATTTTTTAGTTTTTACAGATTTTTAAAAGGCCCTGCAGAACGTTTTTAAAATTTTAGAAACATCTAATATTATATTATTTTTATTATTATTATTATTTATTATTTATATGCTTTTATATTATTTTATCTGAGTTTCAAAAAAGTTCTGTTTATTCAAAATATATTAAAATATTAAATAAGTAAATTTGCTTAAAGAGCTTCTAAGCTTAAAAGCACATATACTTTTAGTACAACCCTCGTTGAGCTCTGCATGTTTTGTCTGTCCCTGCGCTTCTTAGTACAGGGTATCACATGTGCGCCGCTTTTGTTGTTGTTATTATTGTTGTTTTCGTTGTTGTTGTTGTTTTAGTCTTCAATTTCTTCATTTTCGAGGCAAGCAAACCGCCCACCGACACCGCATGGCGAAATTTCCGCTGAAGATCAGCTGAATGGAGCTGCAGGAGCGGGAGGAGGGAGGAGGGAGTGAAGCTATAGAGGGAGCTTAGTAGAGCCCCAAAAGCAGAGAGAACCGGTCGCTGGTTCGTTCGGTCGGTTGGTCGAAAATTTGTTCGCGCTTGTTGACAATTGTCGTGTAAGGGCCCATAAAGAATTTGAAATGTGCAGCGCGCATGTTAAGCTGGACAATGGAGACAGTGGACAGACAGAGTTGGAGTTGAAGAGAAGCAGGGAGATGGAGAGGGAGAGGGAGAGACTGAGAGAGGGAGTGAGCAGCAGCAGCAGCTGAGGCAGTCAGATCAGCGGCAGTTTGGGTGTAGAACATGACGCTTGGCCAACGGCAGCCGCATTGTATGTCCGGCTCTGGTGTAAATTACTTTAGCACAAACAGCAACGAGTGCCACAAAGATGAACCATTCATTCGAACAGCCAGTTGCCAGTTGCCAGTTATCCAGTTGTGGCAGGTTACAGAGTGGCAGAGTGGCAGAGTGGCAGAGTGGCTGAGTGGCACTGCGGCTGTGGCAGCGAGTCGTCAAAGGGGCAATCAATCATGCGGCCAAGTGGCGGCCAAGAATGCTGATGCCAACTAAATGGAACCTGTTCCGATTGGTCCACGAGTCAGGTCTAGTCTGGCGGCAGCGGCAGCGGCGTCGGCGCAATGCCATAGTTTATAATACCCTGTAAATATAATTTTGCTATAGGTGGGATATACTCTTTCTTATGGTGAAATGCGGCTTTAACTTGTTTACAGTGGCTCACAGCTTTTTTTTTTAACTAGCACTTACAAAAATCTCTATCTCTTTTAGTTTTGATTTTATAGGGCCCCAATGTTTTTTTTAGATGATGGTTGAAATAGGCTGTGAACCAGTGTATATCTATATATAGCGCCAATTCCAGCCAATTAATTTAAATCTTATATAGTATATACTATATAGTTCCAAGTATTCGCTGCTAATTTCATGTATAAGACTCTTTCAGCTTGTCAGCTCCTTTATAAGAGTCTTACAGTTTGTCATTTAATTTTTAAGCTTTTGATTTCTAGTATAGGAGCTTTTCAGTAAGCAATCTGCGAATTGCTAATTCTAGAATTTTCCAGTTTACTTCTTATATAAGAACTTCCCTGCTTCATAAGTTCCAGCTTACAGTAAAAAGTCTTCCAGCTTAACAGCTTCTAGTTTCCAGTCTAAGAATCTTCAATTGAGAGAGCTTGTAATTATCAGTATATGAATTTTTTTCTGTTTTTATATACATATAAGTCTGCCAATCTTTTAGTTTTCAGCATAAGAGTATTACAGCTTATCGACTTTATACAAATATTTCAGCTTGTTGTCCTCTAATCTAAAAATTTTATCTTTGATCTTTGGTGTAAACTTAATTTAACTGTTATCATTTAATACTTAGTGATCTTAATCTTTAAAAAGAAAGAAAAGTATTTTAATAAACTTTAAAACACTGCTTAATATTACAGGGTATAAGACAGTCCAATTTGCTATGGCTCCATTGTAATTATCAAATTTATTTAATTAGTCTGTAGTTAATTGAAATTGGTACAGGGTATATTGCAGTCGAACCAGTTTTTATTGATTTACTGTACTGTCCACTGTGGCTATCAGTGTTAAATCTACAAGATCATTTTCTCAGCGCTGCGCGGCTCGCAAACCCATAATTTGTGATTGTTATAAAGTCGAACGGGCCAATCTCGAGCGAGTGAGGGACAGATGGACAGATGGACGGACGAACTGCTCCGACCAGTCAATCAGACCAGGTCCCCGGGTCCCCAGCCGTGGTAATAGACTCGTCGCACGCGTAATGAATTGAAACGTTTCTGATGCTTATGATCTTTTCATATTGCTGTTGTTGTTGTTGTTGCAGTTGTTGTTGTTGTTGCTGCTTGTTGTTGTTGTTGTTGTTGCTGTAACTGCAGCACGTTGTCCATTGGCTGCCATCGATCATTTGTGCATTCAACTTCAGTTGAATTTCGGCTTAGATACTCCTCTTGGTATCTCCTTTTTATTTTAGCTTCTCAGAACTCAACTCAAAGTGGGCCATTGTCTGTTTGTTGTCTGTTTGTCTGTGTGGCTGAGTTTGGCTTTTCATTTGATTTATTTTTTGCTTACCATTGAGCCAAAGCGTTGACAGGCGGCAAACGCGCTCCACAGTCACTTGACTGTGATTCCGAACTGAATTTGAAGGAAGAACATTGTGTTAGGCATGGGTAGTTTGAATTATAGTAAAGGAAATTGAATTTATAAGTAGTAGACAAGGTTATGCGATTGATATGAAGTTATTAAATAGCTCTGATAATATATATTTATAGTTAACGAAGTTACATTTAAAGTAGAGGACAGCAAGATAATAAAGTAACATTAAAAATATAACACGCTGTATATACTATCTATATATATACTATCTATAATTGGAATATATATGGAATAATGTTGAAAAAGCTTTACGCCAATAAAAACTTTGGGTATTTAGTATTTGTTTTATGCCATGTTTTGATTTATTTGTTGCACGCCAATTTCTTTAACAAGCAGTAGCAGCTTGAACTACAGGAGATAACATATCGTGCATAGGAGAACAAGCTTTGCTGACCTGGCTCTCTCTCTTTCTCTCTCTCTCTCTCGCTCTTTCTGCATCCGTATTTTTCTTATTCTCTTTCGCTTTCTCTTAAGCTCTGTCTGTCCTTCATTCTTGCCTGTCCTTCATTCTTGCCTTTCCTTCACTCAACTCTCTCCTTTTTAACTCTCTCTCTCTTTATTCTTTTATTATTTGTCCCTCCGTCTTTTCTTTTTGCTATAGAGAGCTCTTGTATATAAAGCCTTCATAACCCTTTATATTCCTTAGCAATACATATATGATATGAAAACCTAGCTTTCAATGTGGATCATTTTAGATCTTCTCTACACATATAACCATATATGAAATATCATGTATTTCTCAAAACTTAACTCTTTTTGCATCGTAGCCGATGCCTTTCCGCTGCTTCATTTATTTACATTAGAAACATAATATTATCAGAATATTTAAATTGGCGCCGCTCTTGATAAATGTTTATTTATTTTTCAAAACTAAACCTTTACTCCAAGCGGCCCATTTATTTATTCTTTGTGTACCCAAAGTAATTTAAACAAACTTCATATTTATAGAGCAGACTCATGAGGGAGTAAACTTAGCAAGCTTCAGTTTCTTATAATAATAAAGCTTAACTGGCGGCGAATCATATTTCTTTCAAAAATTTCAGATAACTCAATATCTTATAAAGCTAAGGATACTGTTTCTTATGTCAGTGAATCATTTTATTCTTATTCTTATAATAAAACAAATTTGCATAGAAAGTAAAAGGAAGAAAATTAAAATTTCGCAAGCTACTTACTTTAAACTGATCTTCAAGTTCAAAGAGTTATGAAGCTTTTTTTTAGTTACCATTTTGATATTTCTCTAAAATTTCTTTCAAAAGTTTTAATTCCAAAAATATCTTCTTCCCACTGATGAACCCTTGAACCTGCTTTACTTTAAAATTTATTCTACGCCACAAGCAAACATTTTTCGTGAATTTCATTTAATAACGCTTTGGGCTGCTTGGCCGTGATGTCAAGTCGCAATTTGGCTCATCTCTCATTTGGTTAGCGACTCTCTGGCCACCTAGCGATATCAAATGAATTGAATCAGCGGAGTTGAAAGCTTGTGGCACGAATTGACTGCCAAGCGAATGAGCGAACCAAGCGAACGACGACCGCCCGTCCAGTGGAAACTATTTTTTTGGCAATAGCTCAGCTGATTTTGGCCTTAAGTATTTGATGGCTTATCCAGCTGCAATTGTCATGAAAGTAGGATGAGTCCATGCTAAATTAGGGGGGTTATTTTTAAGTTTGCTTTTAGCTGTGGAGTATATATATATGTCTATAGGTATTTACTTTGTAATTCTCTCAAGATTTGGGTGTTTCTTTGACGTCGTTAGACTTTTATTTTTTTATTTTATAGGGGTAGGGGTATTCCTAAGTAGAGATTTTTCGGTTTCTATATATAGTATATGCCTCTAGTCTTTAATTCCTTATGCTTTTGACAGTTTAGTTGAATTTTGACTAATTGTGATAAAAGTAGGGGTATTCCATACTTAATTGACAGGGGTATTATAAAGTTTATTTTTTTAATTGTATTTAGAGGATATATGGTCTCAAGATCTAGTCTAAATTTATATGTAGTTCCAGCTGCAATTGTATTAAAAGTAAGGGTATTCCACACTTATTCCATACTTAGTTATCAGGGGTATTATAAAGTTTACTTTTTTAATTGTATTTATGGTCTCAAGATTTAGTCTGAATTTATATGTAGTTCCAGCTGCAATTGTCTTAAAAGTAGGGGTATTCCATACTTATAACGTAGAAAAGAGTGTAGATTATAAAAAGTATTTAAAGAATTTAGAGTATATATACATATATATACACCTCAAGATTCACTCTGAATTGCTTTACAGCCCCAGCTACAAGTGTCATGAGCCATGCTCCACCCACTGTCTCAGTGAGTTATAATAAAGTCTCCCTCCAGCTATATATAGAGTATATACTCTATATGTCTAAGGCTCCACTCTCTAGTCATCTCAAGCCGTCCTTTCTTTTTTTTTTTTTTTTTTTTCGGCTAGATTGTCTACGCGCGCGCTCCTCGCTCGCCTATCGCGAACTGTCATCATTTTCAAATTATTTCTCGTTGAATATCTAATCAAGATTCATGCATGATCGCGGCTAAATTGCTTCCAGGCTACAACAACAGTAATAGCAACAACAACAACAGAGCAACAGGCAACAACAATGCATAATGCAACAGGCAGAGCGAAGGCAAGGAACGTGCAACAGGCAACGCTGCAACACTGCAACATGCCCCCAAAAAGTCGAGACGCTGCCTTTTGCTTGGCTCACTTGAATTTTTGTTGCTGGGCTGAGAAAAGCGTTCAACAAGCGAGAGAAGAAGTATATTAGTTGTATATGCGTCCTTTTAGTTTTGTGTATTGAAGCTACTGGCTTTATATTTGAGAAGTCTTGTCTTTTAAGTTCTACCTACTGGGGCGTGGTATATTAAGTATATTTTCTTAGATTTAGATGTACATACTCATGTATGCGTTTACTGTTTCTCTTCTCGATGTTATAGATGAAGTTAAGATATACTTATATATATACGTCTTTTGAAGGCATGTCCACTGGGGAACTATATCATTCATGGCACAAAATTTGTTGTTTATTGACATTCGCTAAAGATCGATCTGATATAAGAAATTCACAATTTTTGTGGAATACGGAAAATCTATACATTACTAGCTATACCTATATACATTATCTAAATCTTAACGCTAGTTTTGATTCAGCTGATTCAATGTTGATCTCCTCTACAGTTAGATCAACATAGAATTCTATGGTCTGCAAAAAAAAAAACCTTGCAAATCAGTAAATATTCACGTGTGATCAAAGCTTAGCTTTTTTTGTACTCCTCAAGCGAGTATAATGCAGTCGTTTATATTCAACGGCAACATTCATTACTTTTTTTTTTCTTTATATTTATTTTTCCTTTCGGCATTGTTGTTTTTTCTTTTGTTTTTTCATTGGCTACTTTTAATAGTGTTGTTATTGTGGGCCGATTTCTTGTGGGCCCCTCGGACCAGTTATTGTTGTTCTGTTGTTCTGCAGCTCGAGGAATTAGTTTTCTACAATTGTTTGTAAATGCAACTCAAATATGAATCAGAGATGATGATGATGCCTTGGTTTGTTTTTCAGTCTCTCAGTTTTTCCTCTGTTTTGCACTTGAACTTTAACTCATCCCATATATATTTGCTTAATTGAAACTAGTCATAGTCTGGCTGGCTGTGTAGGTAAAAATATGTAACTCAATTACGCAAAGTGCGCGATTCGCAGTTGACGCGCTCGAGTCCGAGTTCGAGTCCAAGTCCGAATCTTGAGTCCGTGTCGAGTCGAGTCAATTGCCAACTACTTGACTTTTTTTTTATTATTGCAACTTGCGCTTGTTGAGCGCGCACAGGGTGACTCAAGTGTAATGCAATGGCAAACAGTGTTGATTAATGCCAAGTTTTGAGGGATCTTTGATATAGGTTTGCATGGATGTGTGCCTATGATACTTATACTCTTTTGTGAAGTGAAGAGCATATTGGTTTCTATAGTATATAGTACATATATTATAGTATATTGTTTGTATACTTTTGGTGTTGCCATTAATTGACGCTATGTGTCGTTCAGTCCGTCCGTCCTTTCGCTAGTTCAACTAAATTTCTGTCCGTACGTCCCTTCGTCCTTCTGTCTGTTCGTCCGTCCGTCAGTTCGTATTTCCGACTGTTACTCCGTCCGCCTGTCAGTCCATTCGTCTGTCTGTCTGTCTGTCCGTCCGTATGCTTGTCAGTCCGTATCTCCGTCTGATAGTCTGTCCGTCCATTCGTCTATTCGTCTGTCTGTCCGCTTATCTGTACGTCCCTCCATCCATCTGTCCGTCGGTCCGTCCGTCTACCTATCCACCGTCCATCCACCATCTATCCGTCTATTCATCTGTTTATCTGTCTGTCCATCCATCCGTCCGTCTATCTAGCCATCTGTCTATCTGTCCGTCCGTATCGGCGCTATTGAAGCTAGAGGCTTGAGACGGTGTGTGCTTCTAAGATCTATTTCTCATCTGTTTGGCTATAAATCTCTCTCTCTCTCTCTCTGTCTCTCTCTCTCTCTCTTTTCCTCTCTGTATATATATATCTATTTCTCTAGCCCCTTTCTCCCTCCCCGTCTCTGTCTATTTGCCAAGTGTTTGTAAATGACATTTTAATTAAATTATAGAACGTCAATCGGATCGTTAATTTGTTGTTGCTCTCATTGCTCTCATTGTTGCTGTTGTTACTGTTGCTCAGCCAGTAGAGTCACTTAATTGTTATTAACTTTTGTGTGACATTTGTGACTTTTGGTGTTGGCTTCAATTGACGCCAACCGCTCGCTGTGCTCTGGTGGCACATGCAACCGCTTTCTTCATATATGCGACTCGAACTAATTGTTGACCCAAAGTGTGGCCTCAAAAATTATTATTAGATTTACAGGCAGCACCCCATCACCACCCGCTCCCCTTCTCCTCCGCTCCTCCCCACTCTGGACAGACAAACGGAACCAATTTCGTTTACAAAGCAAGAGAAACTGAATAAACGAGCTTAATATATAATATCGCCTGCGGCAACAGCTATGACATTTTTATTTAGCATTGCAAGGGCCAGCCAAAATTTACGAGCCTGGACTCTATAGAAGCTGGGAGAGGGGGGGAGTGAGTGTGTTGAGTGGGGACCAGGTGTAGGTAGTGCATTGAGCACAAACTGGCAGCTCTGAGAGTGAGGCAAAGGAAACGCCCTCCAGCTTGCATACAGCTAACAGCTACCCATATTTTTACATTTATTGTATGTGCTTTTGATAGGGAGATGGAGAGGGAGGGAGACTGAGAAACAGAGAGCGAGAGAGTACAATTATTTTTGTAGGCAGCTTGTGACGAAGCTACTGAGAGTTGCTAAAGCAAACAAGATATGATCGCATTGGGAATAAATATATAAAGTAAATATATAATATAAAGTGGAGCTCTCCAAAAAAATATATATAAACAAATTTTATAGTTGAGCATATAAGCAATGGGAATACATTCATTGACAGTATTTTAAAAATACTTCAAAATACTTTAAAAGTATAAAGGATTTTTGGTTATATTTGAAGCGTTATTTTATAGCACTTAAAACATAAAAAAAAAATTAAATAATAATAAAATAGGATATAATTTAATTTTTTTCGTTGAAGCATTATTTGCCTTAGGTCATAACTTCGAAATGTGCTTCTTATAGGGGTTAGGTTATTTTTCATTGGGTTTTTCCTCCTTTTTATTTTCCTAAAAACCATAGTTTAATTTTAGATTACTGTACGATATTATAAACCAATGCACGAATATTTAAATATAAAATATACTATACTCGTATGCCTAATAATTTTATTCAAAAATATACTATACTCATATTTTTAATAATTTTATTCACAATAAATTGTAATGTTATAAATAAAATTTATCTTATATGAATATACACAAGCTATATCCAAGTAATAATATATCTATACTCCAAAAACCCCATCAACCTATGGTTAGGGTATTCAAACGATGGCCATATTGTCGTTCAGAATTCCAGCCAGTTGTTTTTTCACTGCCTTCAAAAATTATTATCAAGCATGCAAATCTTTTGGCTGCCATCTTCGTGGCGAGCTCGCATCGTAAATTGATTTTTATGCTTCTTGTTGTCGGAGCACACAGAAAAATGCATGGAAAATGAAGAAGAAAAAGATTGTGTTGCAAGTCAAATAATGGCCAACTCCGCATGCTCTTCTCTTCCAGCTGGCAACTGCTACTCGTCTTAAGGGGCCAAGAGAACTCGGCGTAATTGAAATTGAAGCTCTTCGGAGGCGTTAATAACTGAGACTAGAGCAGAGACATTGGATAGAAACAGACAGCAATGGTGCTTGTGCTGAATGGTGTGCTGCAGGATGACTGCCCCATGGACACGAACAGCCTGTTCCTGCAGCATCCCGTCTACAGAGATTATGCCCAGCAGCTGCACTCCATACAGGCCAAGTCCGTTGGCCCGGTGGGCCTGCTCTATGTGGGCCAGCGGGAGTTGGCCGCAGCGGCGCCCCACGACAAGAATATCAACATCATTGGCGCCGACGATGCCACCACCTGTATTATTGTTGTTGTGCGGCATTCTGGTAAGTCAGAGTTGAGATAGATATATAGTGAAATTTGCATAACTAACAAAACTACCCTCTCGGCAGGCTCTGGTGCTGTTGCCTTGGCGCATTTCGATGGCAGCGGTGTGGATGAAGCTGTCTGCACCATGGTATCACGTGTCCAGGAGCTGGCACTCGGCTATCCCGAGGGACGCATCGAGTTGCAGCTAATTGGCGGCTATCGGGACTCGCAGGGCTATGGCGAGGATGTCTTCTATAGCATTATGCGTGAGTAATTAAGACTTCACTCGAAAGTACTTTTAATTGAACTTCTCTCTCTCTCTCTCTCTGTTCTCTTCCTCTAGAATCATTCCACAAGCATCATCTTGAAATTGATTTGACGCAGGCCTGCGTGGGCGAGCTAAATACAATGCTGCGTGGCGAGATCAATTGCCCGATTATTTATGGCGTTGGCGTCAATATTAAGACTGGCGAAATCTTTCCAGCATCCTTTCCGGATCGAGGACCCGATCGACAGCTGCGCGATGCACGCATCTTTATGGGCTCACAAACGGTAGGGCAGCAAGAGCAGGGCAATTGCCTTCTATCAGAAAGATAGCTGAGTGAAATTCTCAACTGGTTGGAGTTTGTTTAGAGTAGGGAGAGAACTGTGAAGCTAGAGTCCATATAAAAATTATTTGATGTTAGCAGTAGATGGTAGAGTTGATAGCGAAGGCTGTTGATGATAGCATCGCAGCATATTTAATAAACTAATTAAGCTATACTATATAAGTTTTTTATTATTATTTTTTATGTGTATTAATTTAAGAACTAGAGACTACAAATTTATTTGAATTGTAATTAGAGTTAACCGATGAGTAAGAATGAGTAAGAATATAGTCTTAAACTAACCGCGAATTTTAGACTCTAGCTTTTGACCCAAACGATAGAATTAAGACATATGTGCTTGTGGGATAATAGGAATAGTTATTTAATAAGTGAAAGCCTCGGTATGTGTGAATATCTTAGCAGAATCTATATAGCAATTTTGTAGACTCTAGCTCTAATAAAAATCGGTAGTTTTAAGTACTAGAGTCTACAAATTGGTTATATACAAAAATAGATTTTGATTTATATTAGTTATAATTTTTAATTATTAATTTTGTATATTTTTCTACTTTATATATAATTTTACCTTTTTCTATATCTTACCCCGCAGGTGCTGGACATCTATGACTCGACGCTTGGCATGCTGCGCATTGGTCCATTCAATTATGATCCGCTGCGTGGCGCCGATCTGTGGCTATCGCAGACAGATGAGTTTCTGCTGCAGCATTTGTCCTCCAGCCCAGACGTGGAGCCGCCGCACTTTGCGCCCCAGGTGCGAGCGACCATACGGTTCATACAGGAGAATCAGTTTCCAGCTGTCACCGTCTTCAGGGACAATCGACCGCGTTACTTTAGGCGCGACGATGCCACGGGCTGCTGGACTTTGGTTAGATATTAAATGGATTTATATTTTTTTAGCAATTAGTTTGTTACGCAAGAGTAGGAAAAAAAAAAACAACACGAAGTGGAAATGGATAAAAACTTTAAACTGGAAAATAGGAAAATTAAAAGAGTTTTCCATTAATACATAAATATATATATCTGTAATAGATCACATAGCTCTTGAAATGTCAAGCGGTTGCATTGTCTTTTTTTTTTAAATTGTCAATTCAGATGTATATATATATATACATATATATGTGTATATATGTTTCCTTTAGCTATCTTTAATTTATACTTTATAATCTTTGCTCTGCTTAAACTTTTGCAATTTAATTGTTGAGTTAATTATATGTCAAATGTCATATATACATATATATAAATATATATACAATTATATAAATTTATATATAGCTATATAGCGAGAAAAACAACTTTAGAATGCGCCTTATAAATGGATCTGAAAAAAAAACACACACATTATTATTATTATTGTATATGCATATATGTAAATATATATATGTAATTCTTATTAAACAGAATTTAAAACAAACAAAAAATAGCAAAATATATAATAAAAGAAAAACATTTAAATACAATCATGTTAGTTTGTAAACATAAACTGTAATCAAATTAAAAATGGCTTGGCTATTCGTACATACATACCACACCTAAATAAATTGCAAATTAGTTTTATTTGCTTAAATAAATAAAAATAAATTTGATTTGAAATAGCATCTATCGTCTAACCGTTTTCTGTTAAGCTAACATATTTGCTCCACACTGCTGGATTTTCATTTTAAGCAGTATATGGTCACACTGGCACGATTTCTCACTGTCTATCGATTCGGCCCAACTTATCGACAGTCGTGTCGTCGTTGTCTCGGGCTGTGTTGGTGGGCAGAAGAATTTTCAATTTTAATACTATTTCGCATTGATTAATTGCTTTATGATATAACTACGACAACTGCAACACAGACAAATTGCGGTTGCGCTTGCAATGCAAGCTCATTTCTTTTGGAGGACTACAAAACAAAACAACTAAAAAGACTGAACACTCAACGATTTCTAATCACACTCGAAAGGCTTTCTACCACAAACCACAAAGTAACATCACACACACACATACAGTGTGGAACAGCCACTGCGGAAAAACACACGCACACACACAAACACATATCACGCAGAAGGAAAAAAGAAAATAAAAAGTGTGCCAAAGCCAGCTCGCCCGTAAGCCACACTGCCGAATTCATCAGCAAAGAGAAACACAAATAAGAATTTGTATACAGCATACGGAATACAGATAATACAGAAGAGCAAAGCGGATCAGAGCGATAAACACATACAAACATACATATTAACTAATTGGCTGGCCGCTAGGCGACTGTAGTGAATATTGATGCACACAGGGCGCGTTGCTGAGCAGAGGCAAGAGAGGCCGTGTTTTTCCGAGTTTCGCTTTGGACAACGACGACGACAACGTAAGTAGTTTGGAATTTTGTGATAATTATTTGTCTTGTCTCATAAGACAAAAGTAGAACGTAGATTGGAAATGTATGTGTGGCAAAAATGTTAATTTGCCGACTGAATCACACACGCATACATACAGACACCTGTGCAAATATTCAGCATATGAATTTGCAGGATACATTTCATGTTTACAGTTATTTCGCATGCATTTCAACACAGAGTTGTCAACGTGGGTCAATGAAAAACGATGACAGAGTCGTGCGGACTTTTAACTGTTATATTTTGTATACATGTATGTCTACGTGTGCATGTGTGTGTTTTTGCAGTGAAATTGAATTTGTGCAAAAATTTTGCATGATAATAGCAAAGCAAAAAAAGAAAAAGAAAGAGAAAGAGAAATAGAAAAAAGATTGTGCTCTGCATATTTAATGATTGATTTGTATTTTATTTATTTTCATTGCAGCAATAATATAATTTTTTAGAATGAACGGCAAGACGCCCGTCATTAGTGGCGCATCCAGCCTTGATTTATATGTGACGCACTTGGATCACGTTGGACCCTATTTGAAGCTATATGGGCAGGCCAATCGGGATGCTGCCTTTTTGATAAGCACGCGCATCGAGACGCTGCTGCCCACCTGCTTTGCCATAGACCCAAGTTGGTCAAATGAACGCCAACAGGCCCTGCTCACACCTGGCACCTTTTGTGTCTACAAGCGAACAAATGGCGCCGCACCTGGCGACGTCGAGTATATGCGAACGCGTGTGCTCAGTGCTGGGCTCGATGACAAACAGTTGAACAATCGCAGCAGCAGCGGCAGCAGCAGCAGTCAGATGCGTGTCGAGATTGAGTTTCTAGATTATGGCTACAAGCGAAATGTGAGCAGCCACGATGTGAGTATATTTGCAATGAAACGAAATGAATACCTTGGCTATCGCAATGCACTGATATCATTTTATGTATCATTGTTTCAGCTGCTCTTCTCGAAACAGCCGCAGCTGCTGCAAAATGTGCCCGTGCTCTGTTCGCAGTACATTGTGCTGGGCATTTGCTCGGAATGGGATCAGGCTGAACTGGATACGGTGAAACAGTTGATGGTTAACCATGTGGTCAGCATTGAGGTGGATCCCACACAGATCTGTGACCAAAAGTTTGCCAGCGTACGCTGGAAAGATTTCGAGCTGGACGAATTTCTAGTGCAGCAAAAGCAAATTGGTGCACCAATTGCCAAGGAACTGATCATGGATCATTGCAAGAAGCTGTGGAAGGCCCAGACACAATCGCCCATCGTTGAGTACAACAATAATAGCATACAGAGCACGGGCAATGGCTCCAACAAGACGCCCACAGATGTGGCACGTGAACAGATCGCAGCACGCTTCTCACTAGCCGCTCGACTGGACGTGCATCGCACGCTGGGCACAACGCCGCCGCGGCCGCTGAGAACAGCAGCACCAGCAGTCACTGAGTACACACCACCCAAGCAGCAGCCACAGCCGCAATTGCAGTTGCCGGCAAAAGTGGTGATACCTACGCCATTAGCCAATTTGGTAAATATTTAATTAAACCTAAAATATATAAATATATATATAATGACTATACTCTTTGCTTTTGCAGACAAATGTCATAGCAAATCCCGTCCAGGCGGCGGCAACAACTGCTCACCTAGTCAATGCTCAGAAGGCGGCCGTTTACGCAGCGGCCAATCATCCATACAATCAACATAGTGCCAATATCAATCAAACTTCCGAGCCCACTCATAATCTCTACACGCCCAAGACGAGTCCACGGCCAGTGAATATGTATTACAATGTGCGCCTCAACAATCCCATGCAGCAGCATCGGCAACAGCAGCAGCAGGCATTGCTGCAGCAGCCATCACTGAATTTTGTGCCCATACCACGTTATGCCCTGGCGCAACAGCCAAAGGCAGCTGCTCAGAAGCAACAGCAACAACTGCAGCCCATTGTGCCCGCCTTTCGCACCACCAGCCTGACCGTTGGCCTGACCTACGATGTCTATGTGAGCTTCGTGGAGAACGGTCCGCATTTGTTTTGGGTGCAGCTGAAGAGCGCCACGAGAGATCTGAATGCCATGATGGGCCAGATTGAGCATATGCGTCTGCAGCCACTCAATCAGTATCCGGGCGTAGGCACGGCGTGTGTGGCGCGCTTTTCCGAGGATGGCAATTGCTATCGTGCCTTGGTCAGCGCCGTGTACGGCCAGAGATTCCGTGTTGTCTATGTGGACTATGGCAACTCGGAGATGGTTGGTCTCACTGATCTCTACCAGATACCGCCGGAGCTGCTGCTAATTAAACCTTTCGCCTTTCGCTTTGCACTCGCTGGCGCCAAGGAGTTGGGCGCCCTCGATGAGAGCATGAAGGGAATATTCAAGAACTCCGCCTTGTATATCAATTTCCAATTGACTGTGCAGGCAGCGGAGAGCGTGGGCTCCATGCAGACCTGCCAGCTGATGCATAATGTGGGTAACAGATATTAAAGTTCACGAGCAGTTATTAATTTGTATTTTTATTTTCACAGAACAAAAGCATGCTGGAGGTGCTCAAGAAGCTAAAGAACTCTCGTCAAGCCTACGCCAAGGCGGAGCAGCTGCAGAACGACGATGCTGTCGAGATACGTTACATTGATTCACCAAGCAATTTCTATGTACAAAAGGTCAACAACATTGAACAGTTCGAGAAGCTAATGGACGAGATGTTCGCCTACTATAATGTCAATCAATTGGTGCCCGAGCAGCTGGTGCTGGGCGCCCCCTGCGTCGTCAAATGCGATCGCGAATGGTATCGAGCGGAGCTGCTGCGCATAGATGACACCACAATCATTGTGCGTCACGTGGACTTTGGCTACGAGCAGCATGTGAAGCGGCATCTGATCGGCAACATTGCCGAGAAGCATCTGGCGATGCCGCGCCAGGCGATCAAGTGTTGTCTGAAGGGTTTCGAGAACAGCGAGCTGAGTCAGGACAAGATTACGGATCAATTTGAAATGCTTGCCGAGGAATCGAATATCAGACGTCGCACGTTTAGTGTGCGCGTCTTTCGCATCGAACCTGATGGCCTAAATGTCGTCAATTTATTGGCCAGAAACTTGAATGTGATGAAGAAACTGTATAAGCTGTCCATGCCCTTTGAGCAGTACCTCTCGCTGGAGAAGGGTCAATTCAATGCGAATGTCACGCGGGCCGAATCCACAGCATCGGATGCAATGCCTCAGCAGCTGGAGAAGGGTCAAGTGCTCAATTCCACAACTGTGGAGAGCGAGGATCGCATGCAGCTGCAAAGGCAAAAGAAGAACAATAACAATTCAACGGCGATTGCCAATTCCAATGTGAATGCCAATGTCAGTGCCAATAGCAATGCCAATACCAATGCTAATACTACCAATGAGTGGGACAAGCACAGCTCTGCCTCGACCAGCTCCAAAGATACTCAATCGCAGCAGAGCAACAGCAAACGCCAGCTGCAACAGGCGCGCAACGAGCGCAACGGCCCCGACTCCAACTTGGTGCGACGCAATCGTGATATACGCATCGAGAATAACTTCGAGAGCCGGAGCACCAGCAGCTACACCAGCGGCATGAGCTCGCCGCGCAAAGCCAATCGTCAGAATGGACGCAATCGCCTGGATTCACCTCGACTGCAAAATGGCAAACAGGAGGCGAACAAAAATACGTGAGTAAAAGAAAGAAAGAAAGAAAGAATTTTCAATAAAATGATATCTAATTTCCTTTTGCTTATAGTCGCTTTAGCAACAGTCCATCGCCGCGTAAGGAAACGCAACAACTGCAGCAGGGTCAACGCAATGGGCCCAATCAGCGTTCGTTGAATGCCCCGCAAGGATTTGCACAGAAGCCGCAGCGTCAGAAATCCACACTGGACGGCACATCGGGCAGCTCGAAGCGTTCCAGTGGCGTAGAAAGCGATGCCAACTCCAATGCTGAGGCAACGGCAACGGCAATGGCAACGCCCAAACCTCAGCCGCAACCGCAACCGGAGAAATATGTGCCGCTGGATAAGCCCTATGTGCTGCAGGACATTAAAACGCCCACCAAGGAGGCAGCCAGTCTGTCCTGGTGGGTGTCGCCATTCCAATTCTACGTCGTGCCAAAGTCGCTAGCGACCAAATACGAGAGTCTGCTGCGCGAGCTGCGTCAGTTCTATCGCCAGAAGCCGCATCAACCGCTCCAGCTAAAGGTGGGCTCCAGTGTGGTGGTGCGCCAGCGCAAAGATAATGCCATACTGCGCGGCACGGTGGTTGCCTGCAATCACATGTTGCGCAAGTATCGCATCTTTTGCGTGGATGCTGGCGATTTGCTGACCGTCACCTCGGAGGATGTGTGGCAGCTGGAGCAGCGCTTTGCCGATGTGCCCTGCCTGGCGCAACGCTGCAGCTTCGATAAGGTCGTAACCAACTATGATCATCTATATATTGTGGATCGCATGGAGAAATTTGTGCCAGCCAATGCAAAGGTTGAATGTGAATTCAAATCCAAACAGCCCTCGCAGCAGCAGCATCAGAACAACAACAACAACAGCTGGAGCACATATATAGTGAAGATGCTTGTGAATGGCGCCTCGCTGCGGGACACGTTGATCAATGCTCAGTTCCTGACTGAGGTGTCGGAATGTGAGTCGTATGAAGAAAGTCCTTATAAATAAACCCTAATCTTTAACAATTGTAATTCATTTGCAGCTGTTCGCGTTGGTCTGCTGGCTGGTCAACAGGTGCGCGGCAAATTCACCTCTATTCGCGATATGACAAACTTTAAGATACAGCTCGAGAGCTGCAGCGATGTGAACTTCTTGTGCAGCTACGATGATGCCAAGTTCGTCAAGTCCAACAAAGAGTTGGCGAAGCCCTTTAAGGAATATTACGAAGGCAAATCGTTTGCTCTAAATATTAAGCATGTCTGTGAAAACAATATGTAGGCGAATCTGTAAACCATATTTATATGTATATATATTACTAATTTATGTATTTTATATATTTTTTAGTATACACTTGCGTCCTGTTATGCCGCTCTTCAAGGAGGAGCGCAGCGCCTACATTTGCGGCTATCCCGTTTTGGTCAACAGCTTTGAAGCGCTGGTTGTCTATACAGCTAAATCGTATCGCATCTTTGTGCAGCCCAGCGCTATTGAGCCAGCCATGAAGCAGCTGCTCGATGATATGTATGGCTTTTATGCCAAGAAAGGTAAGTTAACAATATATATATCAATTTAGCTATCTAATTAAAATATATATATTGCAGGCAAACAGCTGCGTAAATTCGATAAGGATCAAATTTGTGCTGCACTTGGCAGTGATGGGAATTGGTATCGCGCACGCATCTTGGCCAGGGATGCCAAGAGCTCGCGCTTGGAAGTATTGTATATTGACTATGGCAATACGGAGCAGCTAGCTCGTGAGCAGCTCAAGCAGCTGGATGAGAAATTCTATGTGAATAAAAGCTGCTTTGCAGTTGAGATTAATTTACCCTTCGGGCGCATCAACAACGATGAGAAGCTCAAGGGTCGGCTGGCCAAACTGCTGGAGGAGAAAGTGGTCACTGTGAAGCCCATTGAGACACGACGCAATCATCTCATTGCCGACGTTATGCTGCCCAACGGCAAAGAGAGCGTCCTGGACACTTTGAAGGCAGAGAAACTAATTGCGGGCAGAGATATTGATTACATGCGCAAGCAGCTGGACAAGGAGAAGCCGCACATTTACGAGTACATTGAATGCGTGGATCTAACCACCGACGACGATGAAGAGCTGCAGCAGCGCAAGATCAAATCTAATTCGACGAACAGCTCACCGAAGCCCAAGAAGCCGCAGCAGGAGCCGAAAGAGCCAAAGGAAACAAAGCAGCGGAATAAGCAAGTGGAGCAGGCACCATCACCTACTCCATCTGCAGCTCCTGCTCCAGCACCAGCTGCTCCCAAGGCTGAAGTAAAGCCTGTGGAGCCGACTCCTGTTGTAGCCGCTGTGCCAGAGCCCGTGGAAGTTGTGGAGCCGCCGCCACCACCGCCAGCTACAGCCAGCGAGGAAATTCCACCGGCAGTTTCGCCTCCACCGCCTGTTGCTGCAGCTGTCACACCCACACCCGATCCCTATAAGGATATGGAAAAGGCTGTGCTGAGCCACTGCGATAACCCAGCACATTTCTATGTGCATCCCCTGGATGCGGTGCCCAAGCTGAAGCGTCTGACAGAGAATCTACAAATTGTCTCGCCATCGCTGCCGCAACTAGGGGAGATTGTGAATGGAGCCGACTGCATATCAATGTACTCCATGGACAAGTCCTGGTATCGCGCCAAGATACTCGATGCTGAGCTGATGGTGCTGCAGTTCATCGACTTCGGCAACACCGACTGTGTCTCGGACGCCAAAGAGATTAAGCAGAGCATGTGCTCGCAAATGGAGCCCTTCTGTCTGCCCTTCGCCCTGCCCATTGCACCCAAGGGCAAGCTGGAGTGGGCCGATGCAGCGAATGGCATATTTAACGATTCGTACGAGAAGATTCTGCACTACGAGTACTTGACACGCGGCGACTGCCAGACCCGCAGCTATGTCAACTTGTATATCGATGGAGTCGACGTGGCCAAGAAACTGATCGCCGATGGCTTTGCCAAGCCCCTGGACTATGTCAGCAGCGGCAGCAGCTGCTACATCTCGCACGCCAACAGCATCGCCGACTTCTACATACAGCTGGAGAGCGACTCCAAGGCCCTCGAGCTGATTGAGCTCTATTTGGGCAATGCGGAGCAGCAGCTGGAGCCGTTGCAGCGCTTCGAGAAGGGCAGCATCGTGGCCGCTCTCTTCGATGACGATGGTCTGTTCTATCGTGCCGAGCTGCTGCGTCAGCTGCCCGATGCCCGTTACGAGGTGCGCTTCATTGACTACGGCAACACTTCGTCCACGGCCAAGTGTCTGTTGCTGTCGGAGGAGATAGCCAATGTGCCGAGTCTATCGAAGCGCTGTGCCCTGCAGCTGCCCGAGGATTATGTGGCCTGGTCCCAGGAGGCGGAAGCCAAATTCGCCGAGCTGACGGGCGAGGGTGAGCTGGTCTTCACCACGCAGCTGCTACAGCCGGGACTGGAGCATATTGTTATCAACCTGTTGCTCGATGAGGATAACGTATTGGATCAATTGCTGCCGCTGTGCACACGCAAGCAGCCCAAGCCGCAGGAGGAGCCACAGGCGGAGGCGAATACCGAGTCGGAGGCTGGCGTAGAGAGCATCACGGCCCTGGTCACGCATGTGAATAGCCCCACTAGCTTCTATCTGCAGTTCGAGTCGAACAACGCGCAGGTGGACAACACCAGCGAGCTGCTGAATGGCGAGAGCGCCAATCTGCAGCCCAAGCAACAGATCGCCCAGCTGGGCGAGCTGTGCGTGGCTCAGTTTGCCGACGACAAGGAGTTCTATCGTGCACGCATCCTGGAGCAGCTGCCGGCCAAGCAATCGCTGCAGTATCGTGTGCTCTTCATAGACTATGGCAATCAGGCGTTGGTCGAGAAGTTGTTCGAGTTGCCAGCGGAGCTTGTGCAGGTGAAACCTCTGGCAGAGCTGCACTCGCTGGAGTCGTGCCCCAACTTTATCAAATATCCCAAGGAATCGCGTGAGGCGCTGGACGCGCTCATCGACAGCTGCAGCGGCGAGGTGGCCGTAGAATTTGTCAACAAGACAGCGCAGCCGCCAGTGGTGCGCCTGAAGACCATGGACAAACATGCACTCAACATTTACGAGCAGCTGCAGAAGCTGCTGGAGGCGGAGCTGCAGAAGCCACAGGCCCAGGCCAACAACAAAGAGTGCATCATCTCGCATGGCAGCTCGCCCAAGAGTTTCTATGTGCAGCTCAAGAAGAATTCCGCTGAGCTGGATCTGATTGTGAAGACACTGCAGGGCGTGTCCAGTGACCAGCTGGTGCCCCTTGCCAATCCCGCTGTGCAAGCGACTGGCGTCTGCTTCTCCCAGGAGGACGATTGCTATTATCGCTGTTGCATCAAGCAGGTGCTGGAGACGGACAAAGGCTACGAGGTGTTCCTCATGGACAACGGCAGCAGCCTGACTACCATGCAGGTGTTTGCATTGCCCCAGGTGATTAGTGAAATTCCGCCGCTGGCGCTGCACTGCCAGCTGAGCGAGCTGCCCGAGGATGTGCCGGAGGCTAAGCTGGAGGAAGCATTCACAGCGCTGCTGGAGCAGCATTTCGGTGAGGTCTACGAGCTGGTCAACGAGCCCCTGGAGGATGGCACACAGACACAGCAATTGGTGCAGCTGCGCATCAACTACAAGGACTTTGCCCAGGAGCTGGCCAGCACAGTGGCTGGTGTGCAGCAGCCGCTCGAGGTGGTGCTCCACAATTGCATTGTGGTGCAGTACGACAATGCCAAATCGTTCTATGTCCAGATGGAACAGGATGTGCCGGCGCTCGAGCAAATGACCGATAAAATGCTCGATGCCGAGCAGAACTTTGAAGTCTTTACGGAGCTGCAGGTGGGCGCCTTGTGTGTGGCCAAGTTTCCCGAGGATGAGGTCTTCTATCGGGCGGAGATAGTCAAGCTGCTGGACGACGGCAAGTGTGAGGTGCACTTCATTGACTTCGGCAACAATGCCGTCACCGATCAGTTCCGCCAGCTGCCCGCCGAGCTGGCCCAGTCGCCGCGCTACAGCAAACACTGCGAACTGGAGAGCGCCACCATGGCCAAGTGTGATGTGGCCGCCTTGGGGGCATTCATCGATACACGCTTCTCCGAAACATTCCAGCTGGAGATACTCGCCAAGAAGGATGAGCGTGAGACGCATGTCGTTCGTCTCTTCTACCAGAATACAAACATAAGCGAGCAGCTGCGTCTGCAACAGAAGCCATAGAAACAACAGCAAGAAGAGAAAGCAAATCCTTCAATGGAAGCCGTCAGTGAAGTCTATTGAGAGGCATACGATTTATAAGGGAGTTGCTAAAAGCACTCTCACACATACACACTTACACTCTTTACACACACACACACACACACTCAAGCATATTTGCAATATGAATGCAAAAGATTGTGATTAGTTTTTGGCTAAAAAGAAAAAACATCCGTTGTATTACCCTAATTTAGTTGAAACAAGTTAAACTTATTCAAGCTCATGATTTTTTTGTTTTTTGAGTGCTATTTGCATATAGCCGGCAGCTTCATTGATTTTTCATGGAAAACCAAAATGGAAGCTCACTTATATAATTTTCTTATCAATAATCAAAAGAAAAAAAAAACGATTATATATAAAAATATTTAAAAAACGAACAAACAAAAAAAAAAAAAAAAACGAAAAACTGAAGAAAAAAATTGCATAAAAAAACAAAAACAAAACGAAAAACAAATGCAATTTAAAAAAAATTGTGAAAAATATATAGATGCAAAATCTAAATAACGAACAGGTGTTGAGAAGGCAAAGAACGCGTAATTGCTCAACTATAAAACACACCAACACACACACATACACACAGCAGCAGCCCAGACACACACACATTTAAAGCAATTTTTTATAATCAAAAGAGAGAGACAGACCCTCTTTGGGAGGGGGCGGGGCGGTGGGCTGTGTGTGTGAAAACATTTATGGGCGGGTTTTATTTATTATAACATTTTTGTTTTACGATTAACTCACACTTTTCTTCTTCTTTTAATACTTATTTCTTAATTTGTGACTTTCGTTTGCTCAATTCATTTTCAACTCCAAAGAGAGAAACAAAAACAAAACAAAAAAATTTTAAACATTTTTATAAAATACTTTACATTCAACTAATTATATTACAAAAAAAAAAAGAAAAACATATTTTTCAAAAACACAAAAAAAAATTTGAAGCAAAGACTAAAAGCTAATGGAATATGGGTTTTGATATATATTAAAAACAAAACAAAGAAAAGTTAAGAAAAGAAATGAAACCTTTTTTAAAAAACACAACGCAATGTCATATTTTTCTACCATTTCTTTTTTCATGTTGTAAACAAAAAAATTACTATATAAATAAAAATAAAAACTAAAGAAACGCAACTCGAAAGGATATTTTGATGTTTTTCAACTTTCACTTTACCTACAGCTATAATCATATGATTGTTTACCTGTGCGCAGGTAGCGCTGCTGGAGGTGGAAATGGAAATGCCCGGCATAAATCAAATTAGGGTGTACGATGAGCGCTACATTAATGACCATTTGGTTAGGGTATTATGGGCCAGACTTTAGTCTGTCAGCTTAAAACCAAAAAGTCTTTTAATACAGTAAACACTCGCTAAATGGAAAGACTAGATTTGAGATAACTATAAAATATATACATCTAATAAATTTAAATATTTTTTAACTAAAATATAGGTATTTTAAAATGTAAGAAAGTTCTTGAAGACATCTTAAAATATTTATAAAGTTCAAGTTGTTCAGCTACTCATTTCACATTGACACTTTATATAGAGAGACACTTTAATACCTCCATTCAATCACTCTATGTAGAACTGTTCCTCAGACCAAAGTCTTTCAATAATGCATGTTGTTTGACAACTGTCAGTTGGGGTAAGAATTTTGTTGATATAGTTCATTTACTTAATGTTGTTTTTTTCTTCTTCGCCTAAGGGCTTAATGAACTAGCTCACTGTTGATAAGCATTTGATGATTGCATAAGTTGACTCGTTCCCCTTCTTATCACTGGCACAGAAGGGGTGTTGTAAGTAATCTTCTCGTAGTCGGAAGCAACGGAACGTGAGATTTTGATTAAATTGAACAAAAATGCTGTTGGTTGACATCGTCATCAATTCATCAGATCGATTTGTTAGCTATCAAGCGCTAATTGAAGCTGAAATTGAGCTGTACACAGTCGGAGGAGGAATACTACAAAGCCAAATAAAGCTACTGAAATCGGAGAACAAATCACAGTGGGCTGAAAACGTATTTAAGTGAGCATTTACATATGTTTTGTGCATATCAGTTTCCATTATCAGCGACTGGCACGAGTGCAAGAGAGAGAGAGAGAAAGATGAGAGAGAGCGTCAGTGAGTGAGCGAAGAGCGAACAACGGCTCTCTTCAATTTCGTTTCTCCCTGTCCACCGCTTAACGGCGAATTGCATTCAGTGCTGAGCATCGTAGCACAATAAAAGCTAAATCAACATGCAACGAAAATAAGCTAAATTTATTAGCTAGAAATGCTGAAAAGTAGAAAGTGAATAGTAAAACAAGCGAAATGTGGCGAACAAAGCTAAACACTCAGCATCATCTGCTTTGTAGGCTGCGCCAAATGCAACCTAGAAAAAAAAGCTAAATATATAAATGAAGAAGATATGACAGCGCTGGCTGCATTTTCGTTTATCAGCAATTTTTTTCGGCTATTCCGAAAGCCGAAAGGGCAGCAAGCGAGCAACCGAGCGAGAGATCTACGATCGACTCTGCGATCGCTTCAATTCCAAGTCGTCTGTCGTACAGAACGGTTCGGTTCCGGTGCTCGTCGCGTTCCGTTAAACTTAAATACAAAATTAAATAGAGAAGAGAATTTCGTGTTAATTGAAATACGACTGAAATTTCGGTGAAACGAAAATAAATTTTGTGCAGTGTCTCGCGGCATCCATTCACATCTACGATATACGATCACAATAAATAAAGGAAATGATCTAGCTAAAAGTGTATATAAATCATGGCTGCTCAGGATAACGCACGTTAAATGGAAATATTCAACATAAATCTATGGGATTACCTAAGAGGTAAGTGCGCTCTATTCAGGGTTAATGCTAGAGGTTATCGCATAGCCAGAGATTAGACAGTTTTTCGTTTCCAACTGGGGGGAATCGAATATTTCCAAGTTTTTCTTTTGTCTGTTCAACCTTATGTTCGCAGCGAACGCAGATAAAATAACAGTTAAATTGAATTCAATTGGATGAAGTGGAAGTGAGAGAAGAAGAGAGCACAAACTGTGCCGCAATGAAAAAGTAAAGTTGAGCACTTATCATATGTGGTTGAAATTGAAAAAATGTTTTCAATTATATTTTATAAAAACTCATTTATATTTACTGTAGTAAGATTAAGGATAAGAGGAGCTAGATTAGATTAGTATAAATAAACCAATGAATCAATTGAAATGACAATTTAGGGTACAAAGATTGTGTGGAAATGTGGAATGGATGTGTGGAACCCAACTATATATATTTATATATAATATAGATTCTAGATCAAGATCAACACCTGACTTGATCTACATATATATGTCTATTGACCTATACTTCAGTCTTAATTTGACGATATAAAAGCCTATTAGATCTATGGACACGCAGTTTGAAATTGTATTAAATCAATCGATAACTTTTTCCATTTCGATCAAATCCTATGCCTTGATTGATGACAAATAATGCCACTTTCCATATTCACGGGTATTCACGGGTATCTTTTAGTCAGTCACTCTAAGATCTAAATTGTTTTCTTGTCAAATTCTTCCACATTTTATGTAAGCTACATACAATCTAATCGGGGCTAATATACTAACCCTAATTGTAAGGCTCCATTGGCGCATTATCAAGATTATTTCAAATTGTAAAAAGTCATTTAAAATGAGCCGTTAATAATGAAAGGAATTCCTTGTGTAAATTACCTGTTATAAAATAGAGCATATATCACGTCCAATAGCGCCTAGTCTGATTAATTACCTATGAGTAACTTTTCTTCTTGGTACTTGAACTATGTCACGTTGATGATTGAGAGTTATCTTGAGCTTTCTAAGTGGTTCTACGTAGGTTTTTTGAAAGGTTTACTTTTATCTCTTATCTCATCATCACATTCATGTTATCTATTTTAATCTTCAGTCGCTGTGAGAGATGCTCTACAAATAATGCTTTGGTGTTGTTTGTTTGTTTGTTTATAAGTCTGACCTATCTTAAATTTCTATAAACGTGGGTATCTATGTATGATCTTTAAACTATATCTTAACTTTTGATATATTTGTAGTAAAATTCTTATAAATAATAAATACATGTATAATTACATATAAAAAAAATTAAGTGTTATAAATATATTTTTATGATCTGTTATGATCGTCATTCAACATAAACTGAATGTTTATGACATTTTTTTGCACTGTTCTACAAGCTAAAAAAATCATTGCTGGACTATAAAAACTTTACGAGTATATGAAACATACATATATACATACATAATCTATATGTATATATTAATTTATGTATATGTCTTTATAATCTTCTTTAGATGGTTATTAAGTTCTTTTTATGCGAGGGCTTTACGCAAAGTGTATCGTCTAAAGGACGGAAAATTTGGATATATGTATATAAGATAGGTATGTACATATATATTGTAGATAGATAGGGCTGTACTAAAAGTTGTACTTTAAAGTTTTCTCTTTAAGAGTAACTTAGTTCTTCAATTAGTAATATTATTTATAAATAGTGTTCTACGGCAATTTTTATGGTTCTGTGTTCAGTTAGAAATCCTGACGAATTATTTAGCTAACTTCCTCTGTTTTAGGAATTTGACATTAGTCATGTTAAATATCTTGGTATTTTACTTTGCTTCCATGCCTTATATCATCCATGTGTCGTCGCTTTTTCATGCTCTAGTCGCAGTGCATTGCCTGACAAGTTCTTCAATTGGATTCCTTCATTGCAAGTGCCAATGGTCAGTTTTTTTTGCTGAAACAGCTCGTTTATATTTTTTGTTACTTGGAAGTTTATTGTTTTTGGTTTTGATGTTGTTGCTGTTTTTTCTTTTCAGTATACCGTCTCTGGGGGAAAATATGTGTTCTTGATTGTGTTTAATTGAAATAAATGGGCAACGTTTTTATTACACGTTGTTGTTGTTGTTGCTCTTGTTGTTGTTGTTGTTGTTGTTGTTGTTGTTGCATTCAATTAATTTCATGTTGCCTCAACTTCGAGTTGAGTTCTGTTTGTTTTCGTCATCGATGTTGCCCTTCTTATAGCAAGTGCCACGAAAGCCCAATAAATAAGTAAACAGTCGGGCATCATCGACTGCATAATGCTCGTTCAATGGCCAATAAGTTAAGCTTATATACATATTGATCTCTAGAGTTTTTGGTCTCTAGGTAGAACCAAGCTTAGATGAGGCTAAATGATATAGAATTTTGTCAGATTAGATTATAGATTATAGAGTTGAGAAAGACTAGTTTAGACGGTGCTATAGATGTTGACATATTACATTATTATTATTAACTTTATATGTATGTATATTTGACTCATTTCAAACTCAGTAAATTTATTTTCAAATTCTTATCAAAGTATCATGAGATTTTCACTGAACATTCCCAGTAATTCCCAATTTTCTGCGATCTCCAATATCATAGGCATAACAAGGCATAGACTATGATTGACATTTTTATCTGGCAGCGAGTGATATATATACGAGCTTAGAAATCAAATTTCAAGTCTAGTGCCATAAATAAAACTGTTTAGATTCTAAAAGGTAGATTGTAAAGCTTTATTTGTCATGTCAAGAGTGTATCCAATGAATCTTTTCAGTTAATCAAACGAGTATTCCACACAAATAATATATAATATATCTGTAATATTTACGCAAAAGCCAATAAACTCTTTTAAGAGTACAGCCAGAAAAAAACAGAACTCTTTCATTATATTGATAAAAAAAAGCATGTAGCATATTGTGCACTTGGCGTTCTCTACGATAAGGTTCTCAGTTACATTTAAGTGCTGAATAGTAGTTAAAGAGGAGAAGAGGAAGCAGCAGAGAAACGCATTGAAAGGCAGGGGCGTAGCTTCGATCCCTCCTCTCCGTCTAGCACGCAAAGTCTAAACAAATAAATCTTTATCACACGAGTTTGCTCTGTGCACAAAAATGAAAATAAATCTTTCCCAAAGCGGAGGCACACACCTGTTGAGGGGTGGCAGATATATACATATATAAGCACATAATGCATATATATACATATATACATATACATATGTATCTCTGTATATTTGGAACATCGCGTTACGCCCACAAAGTGTGACAGTTCGCATCAGCGGAGCACATAAATCCATTCACAAATGTTTAGAATGTTATTAAAATATTTGAAACTAATTTAAAGTTTTTTCCATTTTTTTTTTAGGTTTTTCAATTTTGTTTTTTTTATAGTATTCTCTTGTGTGTGTGTTTTTTACTGATCTCCCTAATCGCTTGCTTAACATCTGCCTGCTTTATAAGCATATAAATAATATTTTGTACGTATTTATCATGGGCCATGGCCGTAATCCATACGCTGACACGCCCCCACCCCAGCCCACCCCACCCCACCCCACCATACCTTACCCTAGCGCCCCTTTTATGAAATATTTTCGACGTCTTGCTTTGCATTGTTTTGGCTGAGCCACATAAATATAAATAAATATGGTACAAAGTGTTTGGTAAAAGCACAAATACGATGCAGATTCCTATTTCGAATCTGATTTCGGATTCGGAAATTGAAATCTGAATTTACGTTTTGTGGCTGGGGGCAGAGGCGCGAACGTATTTGCCCCATTTGGTGGCACGGCTGTTTCGGATCTGTTTTTATGGCCATCGAAATAGTTTCCTTTGTGGCATTTTAGCCCTTCCTCTCAGATATTTTATTGCCAATTCTATTGAACTTAAGTCCCCAACAAATGTCGGCCATAATATCTACAAAAAGAAATGAAATCACATGAAATCAAATATTTTATTTTGTGGCATATTAAGGCCTGCAATGAATTCTAAATTATTTTTTATACCTTTTTTCCACTTGCGGTTGTCTGCGGCTGTTTTTTGTTTTCTGCTGCTCGAAATATTTTTTTAAAATTTAATTTAAAATTTGCTGTTCAACAACAAAAGGAATGAGAAGAGAAAGAAGCAAAAGATAAGTATTTTTAGCTAGAGCTCATTGTTGCGGTCGCTTTTCGTGTGTGTGGAAATGTGTGGAAATCACTTTAATTTTCTTTTTTATATTTTGTGGCTTTTGGTGAATTCGACAGGCGTCTCTAATGACAGATTTACACACACACAGTGTGTGACAATAGTTTATATACCTGTTTTTTGAAAGAAAAGCCTATCCAAATCCTGAATAGATTGAAAGTAGTAAAAAATATGCTGAAACATAACTGATTGCATGAAATGAAGTATTTAAATCCTAGTCAGCATTAATAGCAAAGTCCATTTTGATTTTTTTATCATATTAGTTTTTATTGTGTTATATTTTTTAATATTATTAAAAATTATAATTAGATTTTGTTTAGGTATTTTTATTTTTATTTGATTTATATTTTATATATATATATATATATATATATATATATATATATATATATATATTTTTATATATATATATATTTTTATATTTTCATTTTATATACAAAAGATTTAATATTTTGCTCATCTAATTAAAGCAGAATATAAATCATTTAAAGATTTTGTATGTTTATTTTGCTTAATAATTTATATTATTTTTAATAGTTTTTTTTTATCATAATGCTTTTTTCTTATTATTTTTTCATGATAATAAATTTATATATTTTTTTTGTATTTGTTTTATTTTGTATTATTATTTTTTTTTAATTTTATATATATTTTTTATTTTATATATTTTATTTATTTATATTAAATCTAATGTTTTAACTTAAAAAAAAAAAAAAAAAAAAAAAAATATATATATATATATATATATATATAATGATTTTGAAATAATAATTGATTAGCAATAATCAGAAAGCATTTTCATTGTGTTTTTTTTTTCACCCTTACAACATTTTACTTGCGAAATTGGAATGATTCGCGGCTATTGTTGGCCTGTTACTTGGCCAAGATTATTGATTGGTTTATTTGCCTTTGTACGTTATCGATTAAAGCCCATGCATTACTGTTGCGACTCGAAGTAGCTTTGGCATATGTCTTATTGTGCTCAAATATAATATCCATATAGAAGAAGACCCCGTCGATCCATATATCATTTGGGCACGTTAAGTTCTGTTCAAATAGGCCAATTCTGATGTGCTCTGTGTCTGCTTTCTATGGGCCAAGTAAACTGTGTAAACTGTGAGCAGATTCGACTAGCAGATATTCTATTCCTAAATATGATATAGTCAAGCTAATATGCCCGTTTGTTTACCTACTTCAGGCAGAGCATGCAATTCCTGTCAAGCCATGCATTTCTTGATTCATTTTTCATACAAGCTGAACTTGAGACCTGAAATTATTCTGAATGCCAGAGAAATGTGTGTCTGGGAGCTGGGCACTACTGCTGTATACCCGATATTTTGTTTTGTAAAATTATATATATAAACATTGAGTATATATGTATGTAAGTATATGGGGAACAAAGACTAGCAACAAATTAGTCATAAACACAGGTTTTGCACTCACAATCAGAATCGAAATCACGCAACTGTTTTTCCACCAAACCAAAACTTTCAAATTGGCACGTGCAAACAGGTAAGGGGAGTGGGAAGGGCAGAGAGATGGAGCTTTAAACATTTGCCTATTGCATGACTTTTACCAATTGCAAATCATGTTTCATTTTCAGTTTTTGTTCTTCCTCTCAATATCTATCTCTCGAAAGAGCATATGCCTCATGGGCCACAGCTTATCCCAGAGATTTTCATTGCTTTTGGCAATTAATCAATTTACATTTTTCTGTGTTCAATAATTATTTTCTTTTACTTTTCGTTTTTCTATTGCTTTTTCGGTTTTGTGTGTTTTGACACGTTCCATAAAAGATTCTTTGTTATTTATTGTGCTTAGCTCGCTAGCTGTTTGATGTTGTATCAAAAGAGATATATAATAAATATTATTTTAAGCGATAAGATAGTTGGAAGTTCCAACTTGGAATTCACAAAATAACAAAACAAATGTAAGACATTTTAATGCGGCAGGTGAATCAGATTTACGGGTGGTTTCTGCCAAAGTTCTACAAAACTTAATTAAGAACTGCACAGTGTAAATTATTTCCGGCACGACTCAGCTGTATATTAATCATTGAAAGAGTTTATCGATATATTGAAGAGATAATATTCTTTATTCTTCTGCTTCGACTAAAGATATCACAAGTTACAGGGTATGTGCAAGTCATGATAACTGTAGTAATGCAACTCAACTGATTACTGTCTAAATTTTAGTCAAGCTCGCATTGCAAAGCAAACATTATTCAGGTAATTATATTCTTCTTATCAAAACTGAAGAAAAGACAATTTACAGGGTATGTGCAAGTCGTGATGACTGTAGTAATGCAACTTCCATTACATTTTAGCTCTCATGCCCCTTGCATACTTAATACAAAGCAAACATCTTCATCTGAAGATATTGCAATTTACAGGGTATGTGTCAGTCGTGTTCACTGTTCAAATTCTAGTCAAGTTTGCATTGCAAAGGAAACATCACTTCTCTATTCTATTCTATTCTTCCTTTTCTTCGACTGAAGATTTATTTACAGGGTATATGCAAGTCGTGATCACTGTACCAATGCAGCTTTCATTGCATTTTAGCAATCATGCCCATCATCATCACTCAGAACATTATCTTTCTTTAATTCTCTAATTGAAGCTAAGACCATTTATAGGGTATGTGTCAGTCGTGTTTACTGTCCCATTTCTAATACAATTCCCATTGCATTTTGGCTGTCATGCCCCTTGACACTGAGCTTTAGTCGCTCTATAACAGGTCGTATACGTAATATGCACTTGATACAAAGCAAACATCACTCATACGCCGCATTGACCTAGCATTTTATTTATTTCACAACTAATTCAATTTACAGCCACGCCCTCACTCGCTAAACGCCCAGCCGAGTTCCGCTTGATCGAACGCTTTGTAAATGGGACACAAGCGAGCGAGACTGACCCAACCTGACGATCCTCAATGGCGCGGCATTGATCTTGCAATTTGTTAATTCGAAAATAATTGTTTGGGTGGTTTTATTTTTTGTTGTTGTGTGTAACCACAGCCACCACCAACACCACCACCACCACCCATGCACCCACTGTAGTTTTATTTATTATTTTGATAGGCAATCCGAGGGGAAATAAACAGCCAGCAATAAAAAGCTGGCGAGAGAAATAAAGATTTAGCAGCCGCTATTGATGTTCCATGGCAATGCCTATGGCCAATATTTGTTTTCCCATTCAATATAATCTCTCTCTATACACTGTATATATATACATTTATTCATGCTCTCTCTCTCTCTCTCTCTCTCTCTCTCTGTCTATCTATTTACAGCATGGATCTGCGCTGCCTGCTGCTGAGCATTGTCTTCATATCCGTTGTGAATGCCATGCTGGCCTTTGGCATTGCCAGCCAGGATGAGCGCCGCTGCTCGGTGGGACGCATTGAGAAGCTGATGCGCATTCGCTGCTACAACATGGATCTCAAGGAGGTGCCACAGAACATGAAGTCGTCCGTTGAGGTGAGTCTGCTGCTGCTGCTGCTGCTGCTGTGACACCAATTAGTTGACCTGCGCCGACCTGTCACAAATAAGTTCAATTTCATTCAATAAAAATCTCATGACCCAAACTTAATTCATGTCTCGCATATCCCCCAATTGCACATCATAAGCAGACCCCACTCGACATACCCCCACACACACACACATACATATACACATGAAAGCCAAGCTCAATTGGCTTAATTAAAGCATAAAGAGAGTTCACTTGTAGCATGGCATAAAATATGCGACAATGTAGTCCATATGAATATGAATGCCATTTACATAGAATACAGAGAGAAAGAGAGAGAGAGAGAGAGAGAGTCTTTTGTTGAGAAAAAAAAATACATAGACATATATACATATATATATGTACATATGGAGCATATTATATATGTACAAATATGTTTTATCTTTACTGCAGAATCAAATTTAAATTCATTTTAATGTAGGGAAAGACAAAAAGATATAAAGAGAGAGAGAGAGAGAGAGAGAGAGAGAGTGACAGAGTCTTTAGTAAAGAAAAATATATATAAGCAGTTGTATAGGGATATATAATATATGGAGCATATTATATACATACTTAGTTCAATTATGTTTTTCTTAACTGCAGAATCAAATTTAAATTAATTTGAATACTGGAAAAAACAAAGAGAGAGAGAAAGAGCGATAGTCTTTTGTTAAGAAAAAATATATAAGTATATATATGGAGCATATTATGTTTTTTTCTTCACTGCAGAAGCAAATTTAAATTAATTTTAATACAGCGGAAATTTTATAATTCGAATTAGACGATTTTACTATTAGTTGAGGCTACAAATTAGCCAGGGTTTAAAAAAAAATTATGAATAATTTTGGAGCATAAGGTTATTTATTTAAATAAGACCTACAATAAAAAATAGAATAGGAGTATTAACTATATATTAAAAAAAAAAATCTGCCAAAAATAAAAGAAGTAATTCAGCTTGATTTTGGCGATTCAATTTACTAAAACAGGATGTGTGCAGAATAAACTCTTATTTGTCTATAACTTATACAATCAGTGTCTGCAAAACCAAAAAGAAGTTAATTGACAACAAATTTGGTCTTTATTTGCGAATCGCCAGAGGGTTCGAAGCAAACTTTCCTAGGGGACAGCAGTTTTTATTATTTGTTCAGATATTTAACTAGTAGGGAGAAATTAATACGGCTCGACTGTATTTAAAGGCCATAAATTAGGTAGAAAGAACCTTGTTTGTCTGTCTATCTGCCATACCATACCCATACCCCCACTGCCTATATCTGTCACGCCCCTATCATGACTTTACAGTTTCTTTGGAACAATTATAGATCGCGAATTAAAGTAATAATTTGCTGTGGTGTTTTGTTTATTTCCAGGTACTGGACTTATCGTACAATCGCATTAGGAAGCTGAAAAGTGGCTCGTTCCAGAGGTATACCGATATTAAGTTTCTAATGCTATATGAGAACATGATCTTATCTGTGGAGCCGGGCACATTTGCACCGCTCACCGCGCTCCAGGTAAGCCCCAGCCAGCAATTAACTAAAGCTCAACAATTACTAAACTAATCATCGATTGATGCACAGGAAGTTGATCTGTCGAATAATGGTCTGACCACGATTCCCATGGAGCTATTCTCGTTGCCCAGGCTGCGCAATCTCTATATAGACAGCAACGAGCTGCGGGAGCTGCATCAAGAGCTCGAAACGCTGCAGCGACCGATTCGTGCACCACTCGAATACCTCAATCTGGCCAATTGTGATCTGCACGATATACCCGATCTGGGCATATTGCCAAGTGAGTTACTAATCTTCATGTTAAGGTTCATGTTGGCGTTGATTTGATGTTGAACTACTGATGGAATACTTTATGAAAGAAGGCAATGCTATTGTGTTGAGCTGGGCATGCCTAGAGAAGAATTGGAAATTAATTAAGAAGAGCTTAGAGTTGCCACTTAATCAGTGCCAACAAGGGGGCAACGCTGTAAGACTGCTTAACTAGTTGTTTCTATAAGTAAATTGTTCATTGCTTAAGCTTTTAGCTAACCAAAATGATTGTTTTCTATTTTCGTAATAGTTACCAATTGGTCTTTTGCTAAAAATAGTGCTATGTGGCCATAATTCTATTTTTGTGTGATATATCTAACTGCATGTCAAATAATATCGATAACAGCAATACGAAAAGCTACTGGATTTATGTATGTTTAAGACTCTTTAAAAACTTTGACATGACGTCAGCTTTAAAGTTTATGTTAGTATGATATGACTAACAATCAAGTTGATATTAAATGAATGAAGTTGCAGTGATTGTCAAATTTAACTGCAGCATGACAACTTCTTTTATTAAAGCAGAAACTAGTGTCCAATTGTTAGATAAGTAAAAAAGAAAATAAATTTGTCAACTTTAACAGGAACATAACATCAGCTTTTGGTTTTACTCTAATTAAATGGCTAGTCAACTTTAACAGGAACATAACAAACACTTTTAGTTGAACTAAAATTAAATTGCTTGTCAACTCTAACAGGAACATAACATCAACTTTTAATAGGAAAATAACATCCACTTTTAGATTAACTAAAATTCCATTGCTTGTCAACAGGAACATAACATTTGCTTTTAGTTGAATTCAAATTAAATTGCTTGTCAACTGTAATAGCAACATACATCAACTTTTAGTATAACTGAAATATCCAGCAGTCAGTCAGTTAAATTATCAATATTATTAGCTTAAATTAAAGTTTAGCTTAACTGCTTGTCAAACTTGACATCAACTTTTTATTCAACAAACAATGCCCATGGCTCTTTTCAGATCTCTGGCAGCTAAACGTCTCGGCGAATCCATTGACAAACTTTCACATCGAGAAGCTGGCCAATTTGTGCCATTTAAAAGTCATCGATCTGACGCGAACTCAGATCAATTCATGCGACTGCCAGCAGGTGACCAATCATCTAATGACGATAGGCGCCAATCCCAAATTTGTGCCCGTTTGCATGGGTAAGAAGAGAGCAGAAGATGCAGATGCATCAACTGCTGCTGCTGCTGCAGCTAATTTTGGCATGTGACCAAGTTTTGAATTTTGCATTTTGTATTTTGTATTTTGCATTTTACAGATTCGCTAGACAGCAGCGTGTGTCCACTGCCCTACAATCGCACCGTTAACTCGGAAACATTCCGTGGCTGTTTGGACAGCGCGGAGTTGGCCGAAACGCGCAGCCTTTGGCTCTTTGCCGCTGGCTGCTTCGGTGGCGTCTTCTTGGTGCTGCTGGGTGAGTTGGGCTAGCAGAGTAGAGTAGAACAGCTCGAGTGGTATATATATAATATTACATACATTTTTTGTTTTGCTTTTACAGTATTTTGGTACTGCATCCACAGATGGCGCAAACGGCGCGCCCATCGACGTCTTAGCCAATCAATACAGAATCGCAAACATTTTGTGATATCGCCGCGTAATGCAACCAACAATCGGATGGAGGATGAGCCCCTGCACTGTGATACTGCCTCAGCATGACCCTCTAAGCCTACACCTAGTGAAGATCGATATATATGTATATTATAGTTAAAGTCTAGTTATTTATTAGCCTAGCTCTAGTTAACCCTAGTTTAGTATGCCTCAGACTATCTATCGAATTGCCATATACCAACTATGTGAACCAAAAACTTTAGCAAGTGCCTCAAGAGCTCAAGCTATTTAAGGAATTGTTCTACTTATTTTATATACATTCTTAAAACTTGTATTTTGTATATAGTTGTTAATTCGCATGCGATTTGAGTTAACTGAAATGCTGCCTTTTAGCATAAGCGAGCAAACCCTCCAAAAAGTAGATGTGTATATAATTTTATCAAGCAATGACAACTATCTAAAGTACACAATCTAGTTAACAAATGCCAAAACACTTGTATATTTTATTTTTAAATCTAAACTAAAAATTGCTTCCAAGTTTCATTGCGAGGCAAAAATTTTATTTTATATTTTGTAGCAGACTTTCGAGCGCAGTTAAATTTTAAGTAAACATTGCCTACTTTTAAGCTGAACTTAAATGCAACAATCCAAATTTGCATTGCATACTTTCGTGCGCAGCAAAATAAATGAATTCCAATAAACGAATAACTGTAAATTGGCCAATGGTGTTTTGAATGCTTATGGGAAATCTGTCAGAGAGGAGTTGCACTATAGCGGTAAGTGGAGCTCTGTATGTATGTAAAAACAGGGAAATGTTAAGTAAGACTTTTTCCACAAAAATAAGAGTCTATTTGCCTTTTATTTGTAATTGATTACGTTTTGTGTATACCCAAACTGTAGGTCAAAGTACACTGAATACTTATCAGAGAACAGTTCTTGAATAAACATGAATAATCATTCCAGTATACAAATAAACATGCTCAAATATGTCTGTCAGCTAGGACAAGAAAACATTTAGTTAATTTCAATCTGTAACTTAACGTAATTGTAGTTACGTTACTTTTCGTAGGTGTTATTTTCAAGGCCTTTGCTAATGCAACAAGTGCACTTGCGCTCTTAAAAAGCTAACACGCTTCAATGACTAAAGAGAGAGTGCGCAGAGAGCGAGCAGCAGTTGACGTTTGCTGTTTGTCTTTGCATATGTTCGCACCTTTGGCGCTCATTGATTTGCTCACTTTCTCTCTCTCCCACTCTGTCTCTCAGAGTGCGCAGTTCGCACAGATAGCCGGCGAATATGGTTGAAACAGAAGAATACGAGAATAACAGAAATGAAATTCAAGCGAGCATATAATGCAAAATTCACTTTTGGCGCCTTCCTCGTCGGTTCGCGAATGCCCTCGCCGCCCGCAACAGTTTTGTGGTTGCTGCCTGATGGCGGTGGCGGCGGCGGCGACAGCTAGCCGACTGCGACGGCAACGTCAAACGCAGCCCCCACGTTTAAATGGCCACGGCAGCGCAGTTGCCGTCAGTCTACTTTGTCGTTGTCCGGAGTTTTCGTTCGCTCGACACATTCAGTTTCTTGTCGTCGCTCGTGGTAGGCAGAACAGCCAAACGCAAAGAAAAAATCTCCGCAAGGCAACTCAGACAATTCGACTCGCTCTCGTCACTCAGTGTGTGAAAGCTCAACCAACGGGCACGCCCCACCCTCCACCACCAATTTTTCATCCCCGGAACGCAATAAATCGCGAAGGACTCGGTCCGCGTGTGTTCATAAAAAATACAAAAATATAAAAAATAGTTAGCAAACAAAAAGAATAAAACAAATACAAAATGAGCAGTAAGTTTTTACCAACAACAAGAGCGTATGTCGCCAAAGAAGTGAACACAGATAAAAAAAAAAGTTAAATCCAAAGAGAGTCTGTGTGTGTATGTGTGTACTATGCATGGCTACTGCCTGTCCACATCCAAGTTGAGAGGCGCTGCTGAGGCCATCCCTTTGCAATTGTGTTTGCAATTGCGACTGCGACTGCAGCTCTTCTCCGTTTCGTTTTTATCGCAATTAATAAATGCCGCAAGCAAATTGCATTCTCATATTTCATAACGCCGCATCTTCGCATAAATACATATAGAATCTGTATAGTTGATATGTAACAGTTAGTTGATATGAGTCTGTCAACTTGATGTGTTTTGAGGCCAGCAAATTGCGGCGACGACCTTTACTGACCTTCAATAGCATTTGCCTAGCCGCTGCCACTACCTCTGCCTCTTCCTTTACTTGTGCGTGTATGCATGAGTATGACGGCGCCTCTGTGTGCTTGTCTGTGTGTGTGCATGCAGAGCATTAGATTTCGAAAACGAAGCGCATCAGAAAAAGACGAAAAATATATAAAAACACACACACCTACATACATACTGACATACATACATAAAACGTCAGTTGTTTGTTTATGAAAAGTATGCGCGAAATTGACTTAGACAAAATTGTTGACGCACTGATAACGTACCCACTGTGTTACGTGTGCCAGAGAGTCGAGCTTAAAGTTCGTGAGAGCGTGAGCGTGAGAGAGGCTGACTGAGAGCGTAAGCACAGCCTGCTATGCGCGGCAATGCATTGAGAGCGTTGGCAGAGGCTTTACCGCTATTCCCTTTTGTATTGTATTGCTATTCAACGTTTTTTGCATAGTGAGCAAATTTTTGTTATTTATCTGCTTCTTTATTTTTATTTTTTGAAGAGAAATAAAGAGAGAGAGCGCGTGGTGAAGGTCAGTGCCAGATTTGTTGTCACTTGTTAGTTGTCGTTGTCAGCGCCCATTGATTAAAGCAAGTCGCGACCTATGTAAGTAACTGTACAAACTAGCGCCAGGCAAATATAGATGATGATTATCAAGGCTGATTACAATTTCCGCATTTAGTTGATTCCACTGCCCCTATGCCCATGCCCATGCCTTTGCCCATTAGAACTGCATTCGCCTTGGCATTTTCACACGCGTCATGTTTGAATTGCATGAATCGAATAAATATAATCATATGCTATATGCATACGCAAAGGCAGGCATTAGTTATAGATGCGGCTATTTATAGACAGAGCAGACATCTAGAAATTATGGCTGGCGACAGGCGCTAACAATTTTCAGTGGTATTTCACAATTTTCGAAAAGAAAAACTTTTCCACAGCCAAAAAAAAAAAAAACGCCCACAATGCCAGCAGCTGAAAATTAAAAGAAAATTAAAGAATTGCCAATACTTATATACACACACACATACACATATATGTATATGTATATGTATCTGTGTGTGTGTGTAACTGTATCTGATGCCCGCATAAATCATAAGGCGCTGCCTTCTCCAGTTTGAGTAGCTCCCTTGCTGCGATTTCTAAAAATGTATCGGTATCTACGAGTGTGTGCGTATTTCTATCTGTATCTGTATCTGTATCTGTGTGTGTCTGAGCATCTGCGTGTGCTGCATGCAGCTAGCAGAGTTCGCTGCTTGTCGCGCTACAATTTCATTTCACATTTTCTGGCTATTTTTAGTGGCCTCTTCACCAGATACAGAGATATATATATATATGCATACGTATATCTGGCAGATACATACGCTTCTTCAGTTTTGCCGTATAACTCGTTTTGGATGTTGGCATTGCTGCACTCGCTGATTTTTGCCGGTCTCTGCCTTTGCCGGCTGCCACTTGGCATTGACGGCGTTGCATGAACGAGTTTTCGTATTCGTTTTTGGTCTGGCCATGCCCCTGCCTCATTCACAAGCTCAAGTCTCATTCATAGGTCAAATGACAGCCTCTACGCCCCATTGAGCATCTGCCATGCCGCTGACCTTTTGAGCTGCAAGCTAATCAGCTGATGATAAGCCCTGGGTGAGCAGAGGGCAGAGGCCAGCTCCGAGTTCTTTGGCTTGCCAGTTAAGAGAGCGTATCAGCGAGCTTTTACCTAGAGTTAAGAGAGCAAGCGGGCGAGCTTTCATTTACACTGCGCACAATTTTGTATTGTTTGTTTGCACAAGCAAACAGCTGTCAATATTAAAATTCCTTGCTAGTTAAGTAGGTATATATATACATATATATAAATATATTTAAAGATCGGTTCGTTTTTTAAATTTCTTGTGACATTTAGACATGAGTCGAACAGTTGTCTTCTCAGTTTGGACAGCCCAGTGTTGTTTATTTAATTTAAATCAAAATTTATGGATGACATTTCATTCTTTTTGATATTTTTATTTCGCGTAAATATAGATATACATATATTGTTTTTTTTTTATTGTTGTGACACGATATTTTCATAATATTATTGTTGTTTGTGCTCGCATCCGGTAAGTCACGAAGTTATTAAAAACCATTTTTAGTTTGGCCAAGTAAATGATTTCATTTTTATTTTAGGCACAACAGCTCATTGCACACATATCAAATAAAAAGAATGTCAAGAACAAGCATCCAAAAAAAAAAGAAACAAAATGAACAAAACGATTTCAACAACACCCTGAAGTCGCATTATTTTGCACCCACACACATCCATTAAATCCGTCAGATACATTTTTGTATATGAGAGCGCCACCTGCCGGACGGCGGCACAGGCTGTCACCAATGCATTCAGCTGTTGTTGCTGTTGCCGCTGCTGCTGCTGCTGTCGCTGCTCCTCTTCTCCTCCTCCGTCGTTTCCATTCGTTGCCGAATGCGTAGCCCAGAAGGTAGTTCATGTTGTTGTTGTTCTTTTTGAAATGCACATATTTATCTACTTCTAAACGCTTCTCAACTACCCATTCCGGTGCGCTTTCTAAACCTTACAGATTATTTAGCCGAAAAACAAAAACCAAAAAACAAAAACCCAACAAAACGAACTAATCATGAATTTAACCCCCAACTAAAGTGATTTACAGCCACCTGTACAAAGAATTCTTTTCAATTTGTAGAAATTAATGTTCCAACAACAAATATTACCATTGTCCATAATACAAACTGAGAATAAAACTTTTAATTTTTCTATAATAACGACGATCTAATGAATTTTTATTTTATTTTGTTGCATGAATAATTATTTATTTAAAGTTTTTAAAATTATTTTTAAATTTATTTTTATTAATATTAAAAGGAAATTTCAGCTAGGAAATGACTAAGGATTTATTATTAGATTATTATTAAATTGTATATATTTATTTTTATAGGGCTTATAGGGATTTTCAAGAAATGTTTAAAGATTTTTATGAGTTTTTTACTTTTTATTTGTATATAAAATTAAGTTTTTATTATGAATCATTTAAGTTTGTTGTAAATTTCAATAATCCGTTTTATTTATATAGATCTATAAACAACTACTTAAAGTGACAAATAGAGAAGACAAAAATTTTATTTTTAATTATGTTTTCCGAAGCAAAATTGTAGCTCATTTTATGATCTGTAAGATCTGTTATATATATGTACATATATATTATATAGTTTATGATTTAAGCCTAAGTCTAACCTCATACAAATATAATTTTCATAGAACATTAAAAAGCTTGTTAATAATAATTATTCAAAGCATACATTAATGCAACATTTCCCAAATAAAATTTCATTTTTATTTGGATTGTGGAAATGCATAGCGATGTATATATATTTATATTTACAAATATACATATATCTAAATATATACATATTTATATATATACATATATACATATTTATATATATACATATATACATATTTATATATATACATATATACATTTTTATATATATACATATTTATATATATACATAGCGATACAACTAAATGCCAACAACGCAAAATATAATTTGCTGAGTAAAACAGATGCGCTTGAGAAATGAGTTCTTTTCTTTTTGCTAATTTTTCTTTAGCTTCTTCTTCTTCTGCTTTTTTTTGCAAATCCAACAAAATAGCCGAAATGGGCCTCAATATAACCCAAAAAAATCGAAAACATTGCCAAAATTGCTGCATGCGATCGCCGCGTGCCCCGCCCACAATTTGTTGACGCAGATGCCACACACAGACACACACAGACTCATATAAACACTCACATTCACTCACACTCACTCACTCGACTATATCGCGTATCTATATAAACTATATTTATATAGATCATATATATATATTCCTGCTGCTTGTTTATTTATAATCCATAAATCGCTTGCTGAATGCCAAACTAATAAAAGAAAAAATGAAAATGAAAATGGAAAATGGAAATTTCGAAGAAGCAGCAAAAAATGAAACTTGTGCGAATGCCAAGCTTTTGCCTTTATAACTTGTCTATGTGTACCTGTGTGGCTTAGTCTTACTCTAACTGTGATTAAATCGAAATCCATATGGATATATATGTATATATAAACTGATCTAACTTCTACTTCTTCTCCTTTTTCTGTCATAGAATTCGCCTGGGTTACCTTGACGACAAATGATAATTATGGGCTGGGCGCCTTGGTGCTGGCACATTCGCTGAAGCGTGCCGGCACCGCCCACCAGCTGGCTGTGCTGGTGACGCCCACCGTCTCGGAGGGCATGCGCGACAGACTGAAGGACGTGTACAATGTTGTACAAGAGGTGAATGTCCTTGACTCACAGGATGCTGCCAATTTGGCACTTCTCGCCCGCCCCGAACTGGGCGTCACCTTCACAAAGCTCCACTGCTGGCGTCTGGTGCAGTTCGAGAAATGTGTCTTCCTCGATGCAGATACGCTGGTAAGTCGATCGGAAATGAATATATATGAATGAATACTGATACTCTATACTTTACCTTGCTACAGGTTCTGAAGAACTGCGATGAGCTGTTCGAGCGTGAGGAACTCTCGGCTGCTCCAGATGTCAGCTGGCCGGACTGCTTCAACTCGGGCGTCTTTGTGTTCACACCCAGCGTGGACACCTTCACCAAGATCACAGAGTTTGCCGTGCAGAATGGCAGCTTCGATGGCGGCGATCAGGGTCTGTTGAATCAGTACTTTGGCGATTGGGCGACCGCAGATATCAAGAAGCATTTGCCATTTGTCTACAACGTGACAGCCTATGCTTCCTATTGCTATTTGCCCGCATTCAAACAGTGAGTCCTCTATATATATATCCATTCAAACTGCTCTATATACATATATCTATTTCTATCTTTCAGGTTCAGAGATAAGATTAAGATTTTGCATTTTGCTGGCAAATTGAAGCCGTGGCTCATACAGTTCAATTCTGAGACAAAGACCGTTGTCACGCCCAGCGAATACGCCCATGCGCAAGACCTTATCCAACACTGGTGGACCATCTTCTGTGATAATGTGCATCAGTCCCTGACCGACAATATGGTAAGTGCGCTCTTTACCACATTTCATTTGATTCACACACACTCCCACTCTCTCTATCTCTCTCTATATCTATCTATCTATCTCTCTTCGTAATTTATTCACGTTTCAAAGTGTGTGTGAAATATGTTGTTTATTGATTCTTTAATGCTAAAACCAGTTCTTTGAGAGTTTTGCGTTTCGTCCAAACTAAACAAAAACTTAAAATCTAACCGAAATATCTGTCCATTTTAACCCCCCGTAATTTTGCTGCTATGCTAAAGCATAAAACGCCGGATAATACAGATATTGCTAGTGATAATACCGATAGAAGCGTTCCACGAGAGGTAAGCTGATCTATTGCCAGCACATGCAATATATATAGAACGCATACAACCACACAGTAGAGTTCACAGAGGCGAGGGTCACTCAAATTATTCATATTTTTTTATTTTTGTATAGCACACATTGTATATATGATCACGATATTCATGCGATATATGTATGTATATATAGAAATTATTTATTGATTCATGAAATGTAAATAATAAACAAAATATTGCATTTACTCTGAGCTACTTTGTGCTTCAACGACCTCGTTATAGCTTTTTTTTTTACTCTTACTTTCTTTAAAGTTTATTTAAGTTTAGTTTAGTTTAGTCTAGCCCCAAATTGGCCTCTATTTCTCAATTACTAGACAGTCAATTTCTCTTAGTGGAGTATTTTCTTTATCTTCTATTCCCGCTAATGCCAATCTATGTATGTATGTGTGTGTATATTGTATTTGTGTGTGTGTGTGCCTGTTTTTTGTGTTGTGTTTTATTTTTCTCTCCTTCTTTCGATTCTGCATCGATTTGGCCGGGCGCCAACGGAATGTTTAGTTGGCTACGTCAATAAATTGAAATGATCCAAATGGCATGCAAATTGGCATTGTCAATTTATTGAGGCTTCTGTTGGGATTTCAATGAAGTATGAGAAAGGGTCTAGAAAAATAAAGTCTGCAGATGAAAAGTGGAACAAATATTGGTCAACAAATATTTAAAAGTTTAGCTAAAGCAATAAATGTTTTCTTTATATTTCTGTAAACAAATTTAATTTTGTAGAGAAAATTTAGCCTTATGGGATTCTTAAGTTGTTTTTTATGCATATTGGACTTTGTAAGAAAATTTATCATTTTAAAACTCATTTATTTATATAGGATTTTTAAGTTTTTTTTTCTTTTTGGATTTTATTTGATAATTGATAATTTCAATATATATTCTATATTATATAGTAGAAGAATTTTCTTTTTTTTCCTTTTCTACTTGAAAATTGCTATTATACTATAATTTCTATAAAGATTTTTATCAAATGGGCAGCACTGTGCTTTTAGGGTGACCAATTTTCCCACTTTTTAAAATACCAGCTTCTATGTAAATAAATACAAATGTCTTGTACACTTTATATAGATATTTCCACTAAATCCATAGGGTATAGACTTGGTAAAATGCTCTGTAAAATGTTGTACTCTTGTTTATCCTTCTCTTTATGGTGTGCTTCGAGCTTTTAATACAATTCTGTTCACTTCCTGTAGCCATAAGTTTTATTATTTGATGCTTGTAAGTTTTTAAAATATATTTTTGATTTTCAACTCTTATCATGCGCTTAACTATCGCAAAAACAAAAAACAAAAACTAAAAATATCGCTTAAATCACAAACCAAAGTGTCTCTGCTTGAACATAACGCACTCGTCGAGCTATGCTGAATATACTTACGATATGGACAGCTACTATCATGAGCAAGAGCAACAACAACAACACCACCAACACCATCAACAACAACCACAGCAATATGTGCCGCATGTCCGCGAATATCGTGATCCCTGGGCAGATTACTATGAGCAAGTGGAGCGACAACAAAACGAACCCGAACCACAAGCCGAACCTCAACCTGAACCCGAACCAGAATTCTCTCCGCATGAGCAGGTCGAGAGAAGAGGAAGTTGGAGCCAGTGTCAGAGCGATGCATGTCCCAGACCCATATCACCATCACCTCAAGCACCACAAGCACCACAAGCGCCACAAGCACCACCACCACCACCACCACCACCGCCACCACAAGAAACAATAACCACTGCCAATGAAGAGTACATAGCAATAGATGTAAATAATAGCAATGAGCAAGCGCAAGCACAAGAACAACCCACCCACGAACCACACACGAACCACCACCCAACGACACAAACCACCTCAAATCACAGTACACAAATTGAAGAAGTTGAAGAAGCCGTCGAAGCTGAGGTAAAAACTACAAATGAAACGGGCAAATGTCAACAAAAATGCACCACAAACATATACACCAACACCACTATCAACACCACCAACCACCTTTCCAGTTCCCCACATCAGATTTGTTGTTATTCTCATTGTCTCTCTCTCTGGGTTGCACTGTCTCATGTTGTCTCATGTCGCGTCGCGTCTCTTGTCCTGCATCTCACGTCCTGCGTCTATCGTCTGTTGTCTAGTTGAATTGACTTTGGTTGCTGCTGCTGCTGCTGCTGCTGCTGCTGCTGGCTGCTGCTGCTGCTGTCGTCTGCCACATTTGCATGTCCCATTATCACACAACGTGTCCAGTGTCCACTATTCACTGTCTTCATTATCTTCATGCTCATCATCATCATTCATCATCATGTTGTGGGCTGCTGTTGCTGCTGCTGCTGCTGCTGCATTTGCTGATTTATTGCTTGCTTTGGCCTCTTTCAAAAAGGCATTAAGTAGTCCTTGAGCTGTTCAAGCGTGTGCGACTCGTGTGCGGGTGCGTGGGTGGGTGTGGCACTTTGGCATTTGCATCTGAAAAGCATTTAAATGTCAACTGGATTTTTTTTATTGTTGTTTTTACCACACACATGCACTTATACACTCAACCACACCTATACCCACCCACTCACCCACCCACCCACTCTACAGCTTCATCTTCATTGAGCGTAGTCTGCTCATGGTAATCTGCCACACACAGGGACATGCGGCACACACACACATATATATTCAAAGCAGCTTGCAGCGACCAACAACAACAACAACAACAACAACAACAACAACAAAGCTTGCATTAATCATACGCCACTTTGTGCAAGCGCAAATCACTAACAAGCTAATTAAATGTACATAAAACTAAAATTAAAATTAAAATTAAAACTAAATTAAAATAAAAAGCAATTAATTTATTAATGTCTGTAGCATGCATCTATGTAACGCACACACACTGTTCTAGCCAGCAACAGTATTTTTTTTGTGTTTTCGACACTATTTTGGACCTTGTCTAACACTGGCAATTGGATAATCTTTGTTTTTGTAGGCTGGCCTCGCCGGCGCCTTGGCGCAGCTGCGCATCGGCGTGCAGCGCACACCTGAGCAGGAGCAGTACGAGAATCTGATGCGCCGCCAGTGCTGGGAGTCGGGACAGATTGATTATGCGGGCGCCGATGCGTTCGACAACATCTGGAAGAAGATCACGCAGACGCTGGAAGCCAAGCCGGACAAGGAGGCGGAAACTGGTAGTTCATAGATACGAAGCTAATATATGTAGTGAACACAGACAGACAACGATAACTAAAACAACAGCAAATCGTTATTTATGTGTGACCACAGACAAGTCCTCACACACACACACACACACACACACGCACACACACTCAACTGTGCCAAGTTAAAAGTAAAAAAAATAAGCAGAAATTTAAGCCAAGTGCTGTCAAGTGTCATGCAAAATGCCATATTTAATTGCTAGACACACACACACACACACACACACACGCACACACTCAGACATGGTTTGTAGCCTAGTTAGCAGCGGCAGCACATATCATAAAATTGAAGAAAAAAAAAACATATATATATATATAAAATGCATATATATACACAGTTTGTATATATCAAAAAAACGCACAGAAATTTTAATTAAGTTTTCAAATTAAACTTTTTTACACTCGTCAACGACGCTGCTGCTCTCAACGTTACAAATTCATTTATGTGTTTGTAAGTGTGTGTGTGTGTGTGTGTGACACACTTGGCATTTAGCATTCACACACACACAGAGAGATATACACCTATTTACACACACACACACACTTTTAGCCAGACATATCCTTGGCACAACAACCACAAAACTTTTACACTTCATTGTATTTTAATTGAAAATTCTGATACGTTATTTTTTCCGACTGTTTTGCCCTCTTGAGTCTTAACACTTTTTTTATTTTAGCTCATCTGCATAAAGGTCCCCACAGAATCCCAAATTCCCCTCATCAATTAGAATTTTAATTTATTTTTTCTAATGAAAAATGTGTGTATAAAATGTAAAATAAAATGTTTTCTTAAATATACTCGAAAGTGTTGCCTGTTGTGTGTTAAACGTGTCTGTGAGTGTGTGATTTGTATGTGTATGTGTGTGTACGTAAACACACACACACACACACAAACTCTTTCACACAGTAAAGCCAGCAAAGTTCTTTCTTTATACCCTTTATGTTGTAATTTACATTGAAATATTGTCTATTTATTCAAGAACACAAAACACTAAGAACAAAAAACTCTTCGTTTGAAATATGCATTTTTATTTTAGCTTTAAGATTTGTTCGTGTTTCACTTCCCTGCCACCTCTCTCTACTCGTCTTGTAAGTGAGTTTTGAATATAAGTTTGTTTATTTCTTCTTTATACATTTATTGTTTTCAGTCGTCTATTTCTAAGTTCCTCAAAAAGTCATCATTACATCAAAGTCCCATCCATTTGTTGTGTGAACTTTTACCTTAGCTGTGGGGTTTATCTTAAGAGATCTACTATATATATTATGGTTGCTATAGATCATCATCTTCAATCAGCTTCATTAGCACCGCTTGAATTGCATCTTGATCGCCATTCATCTTCAATCATGCCTGATTAGCTTCTGTTAAATGCAATTCTCTTTGCCAGTTTCGCCAGTTAAAATCAAAACTACCCTAACCGCATTTTTGCAGATAACGATAACGATAACGATACCGATAACACGCTAGGCTTTAATCAATTGCTAACTAAAACCGCAAATAAACTGCTGCAGCAGCAGAAGAGGCCAACAAATGAAGCCAAGATTGAGCCCAGCTCGAGCTCCAGCCTCAGCCTCAACCCCAGTCCCAGCTCCAGCTCCAGCTTAAGTTTGCCAACTAATCAGGCCCCAAGTGCGGCCGAGGTCAAAGCCAGCCCCGCAGCCGCCACAACTAACAAACTTCCAACTAACGCACAGAAAACCGCCGGCAACAAAGTAGCACCAACAGCAACAGCAGCAGCAGCAGCAGCAGCAGCAGCTGTGGAGCAGCAATCGACCAGAGCAGCAACAACAACAACATCGACAGCAACAGCAACAACAACGAAACCACAACGTGTTCAGGCAGCTGGACAGGCAGCTGCACCACCACAACCGCCCCAACAACATATCCTGCAACCAAATGCGGCACCCACCAAGCCCAGCAGGCAGAAGGCGTCGCGTAAGTTTAAATAACAATTACTGCAACTGCTGATGCACTACAGCTGCCTGCCGCAACTGGCGACCAGGACAGCGCTGCTCCGATTTACCCTGCGACTGGATGGCGACAACGAATCTGAATATCTGCCGGAGCCGGAGCCGGTGCATGTCTAAGCCCAGCAAGTACAACTACAGTAGAACCTAAACAATAACAACCAAATAACGTAAACGTAAACGACAAGAAAACGCTGTACAAATGTTGCTTAAACGAACAATAATTTACCAAATGCGCCTTAGATGAAACTAATTTGCAATATCTTAGCATAGGAAAACAAAAACTTATATATAACATGCCACAAGTGCTTGCCACACACACACACAAATACACACACCGACCTATGTAGATCGTAAGCTGCGCTACCCAATTTAGTGTAACATCTATTTGCAATACACTCACACGAAAACACACATACATTGACACCAATTGCAACTTCTTTACCCTACACGAAGAGCTCCTGACCTCCGCCGACATTGAGGATGGCAAGATTGAGTATGACAAGGCGACCGGTGCCAGCACCCAGTATAAACTGATCGAGGGCGGCTATGAGGTGATCACCACGACGCCGCAGCCGAATGGCACGGTCAAGACCCAGGTGAGAACGTTCTGGGACCCGAAGCCCGTCAGCGAGGCGGACTTGGCCAAGGAGCAGGCCAACAAGAAGATCATCAAGCAGCGCCTGGGCAAGGAGATACGCATCGATGAGAAGACCACCATGCTGACTCGCGCCATCGAGGGCGGTTACGAGGAGGTCTACACCACCATCAACGAGGATGGCTCGCGCAGCACGCGCACCAAGACCTTCTATGATTCCGTGCCCACGGAAATCAATGAGAACACCACCACCAAGGTGAACAAGACCAAGAAGAATGTCACCCGCAAGTCGTCGGTGGACTCGACCGACTCGACGGAGTCCTCGTCGCGTCGCATTGTGCAGAAGGTGCAGAAGAATACAAGTGACTCGCAGTCCAACTATCGCGAGGACACCACCATTGAGGAGACGCGTCGTGTGAGCCAGAACATTGAGATCACCGAGAACAATCGCACCGTGCGCAAGAACTCGCTGCAGGAGCAGAGCATCAAGGCCGTCACCCAGAGCAGCGGTGATAACACCCAGAAGAAGAAGAAGAAGCCAAAGTCATCGGCACCACCACCACCAGCCGACTTTGTGCAGAACGACACCACCACCGTGGCCTCGAAGCGTGTGCCCGGCGGCGTTGAGTACACCTACTCGACCGAGCTGGAGTCGGGCAAGACGATCACCACCTCGAAGACCGTCTACGAGGAGGAGGAAGTCGAGCTCACCGAGGAGGAGATCAAGCAGTACAAGAAGACCTTGAAGGATGCTGAGAAGCACAAGAATGTGACCAGCACCAAGAAGCTCAAGTCCGAGTCGGGCACCAAGAAGATTGTGCCCTCCGAGAATCCGGGTGATGTGACCACCGTGGAGACCATCAAGATCGAGGGCGGCACCGAGTATCACTACACCACCGTCACCTCCGAGGGTATTGTGAAGAAGGCAGTGAAGACTGTGTACGATCCGGTGCCCAGCAACAATCCCAACGACACCGACGAGGAGGAGATCATTGAGGAATACGAGGAGGAGATCATTGAGCCCGGCGAGAAGACGGTCAAGACTATTGAGACTGTGAAGCAGTTGCCTAAAAAGTTCGAAGGTAAACAATAGAATAAAATTCCAAATCAGCTTAAATCAACTTAAAACTATTTCTTGAACGCAGAGGAAGTGACCATCACCCACGAGAAGAAGGAGAAGAAGGTAAAGAAGTCCATGATCATCAGCCAGTAGAGCGCGCACGGCACAACCAACACACAGACACAGACACAGACACAGACACAACAAACAACACACACACTTACACTCACACTCACACTTCTACACGCGCTAGCTTTTGTATTCGTTGACATTTGAAGTATCTTTTTGACCTATAAGATCGGAAATTATGAGTACCCCTAATATGTATTTCAGCGCCCAGTTCAGATAGCTGTCGCTGGTCTTTGTACGCTTCTCGTAAGCTTTGTTATTAATTATTTTGGCAGCTTTCTGTTGCCCTGACGCGAGTCGGCAAAAAGTCCTTTGTAAAATGTTTACACAACACTCAAAATTGTATTAAAAATCTCAAAATTATAAATTTATTCAAACTAATTAACATAATCATAGCACACATTTGTTTATCAATAAAACGTTTTGAGTTATTATCAAAGAAAACGAAAAGAATTTTGTTCTAGTTTCGCTTGGACTTTGCTTTGGGCTTCTTCGCAGACCTGAAACTGCGGCAAAGAAGAGTCAGACCCAAAATGGGCAACAGAATTAAAGCCAACGCAATGCCCACGATGTCTAGGAGATAGAACTGATACTAGGGCAGGTTGACACCCTCCGACACCAAGTGTGGAGCTCCACGATGCTTAATGACATAATCGATCCAGAACATGGCCGAGTCCATGGCATCCATTGGACGATCACGGAAGATGTGGGAGGCTCTCTTCATATTGTCCCTATACTTTGGATTCTCCAACAGTTCAGTCAAGGAATAGCGCAACTCCTCCTGCGTAACTGTGCGGTAATCCACACCCAGTGTATAGCCAGCAATTTTACCCTTCTTAATATTCAAATACTGATCAGCATAGACGGGCATGCCGAGCATGGGCACACCATAATAAACTGCCTCCTGAGTGCCGAAGAGACCGCCGTGTGAGATGAAAACCCTCACGTTTGGATGGGCGAGTATATCAGTCTGTGGCAGCCAATCCTGGATCATGACATTGGCTGGTAAATTGGGTAATTTGTCATTCTCGAACTTCCAAAGGACGCGTTGCTTAAGGCTGCCAAACACGTTGAGGAATATCTCCAGCTTCTCGGGCGGAAAGTCTGCGCAACGTACTTGGGAGCCTATCATGAAGATTATAAGAAAAAATCACACTTGGCATTTCCTATCAACAACTTACCCAAACTGAAGTAGATGGCTCCATCCTTGGCTTCATCTAAGAACTTTAGCATTTTAGGCGGCAATGGCTGTGGCGGTTTTATGTGCAGTCCGCCGACGGGAATCATATTTATGGAAATGGGCCTCGGAGCTTCGAGAGGCACATAGGTATTTAGTAAAATGACAGAAACGTTTCGCTCCATTTCCCTGATGGTGGGCAGCCTATCGAAGGACTTGGAAAAGTGTTTCTTCAGTATCTCATCCTGGGCCGGATAGTACCAGTATTTGCGCATTAGTTCCTCGGTAAGAGAGACGTAAACGTTGTCAATGCGTTCCGAGAGGGACATACGATCCATGTAGGGCTTCCAGCCGTGGGCCACATATGACCAGGGCGTCACGATGCCCGTCAGGGAACTCATGTAGTTGGCAAAGGTGAAGGTGAACAGATTTATGATGGGTATTTGATACAGATGACCCAGAAAGAGGGCGCCTTCATTGAAGAACTGCTCGGCCAGCAGCAAATCGTATTTTCCCACTTTGTCCTTTGCATGGATAAGTTTTAAGACTTCCGGAGATTCGAAGGCCATACTTGTGCTACTTAATCCCATCTTATAGAATAGTTTGAGCAGCGTCAATGTGGAGACGTCAGTTAGCTCTACGACAGAATTGACTTTTGTCGTTTCCAGAACTGTGGATGATATTAGATGAGTTTTATTGTTTATTTTTAATTAATTCTGCACTCACTTGAGGGCCAAAAATTGTATTGTGGTATTACTATCTCTGTATAGTTTGAGCCCAAGTTCTCCTTGGCCAATGAGAAGGGTGTGATGTTGGTCACCTCATGTCCACGCTGCACCAACTCCCTGATGACGGCATTCAGCATCATAAAATGACTCTTTCCAGGAAAGAAGAAGGCAGTCAGGATGCGTGATCCAGTTCCTAGCTCCAACTGCTGCAGACCCACCAGAGCCAGCAGCAGGAACTTCAAAGCGAATCTCAGTTGCTGTAGGTCAAGTAGATAATTTAGTTACTTGTGAAATTCAATTGATATTCTTATCTTTATGGGAATCGTTCTAGTAGCAACATTTGTTTATTTCTAAGACAATTTCAGTTCTTATCTATCGCCACAAGATTACGAACAGTCTGAAACGTTTGTTTTATCTCTAGCGTGCTTATTAAAATTATCTATTAAATAAATCAGGTTCTTCAAGTAATTCTGAACAGCGGTTTTTGTTCAATTTTCTAACGTTTAAATTCGCGTGCTTCTCGAATATAGTTTGTATTTCATGAGGTTTTTTGATTGATAGGTGTGCTAATCTTATAATAATTATTGATCAATGACTTGAATGGCCTAGAACTTTACTAAAATATATACCTTTCTATATCTCTATAATACATCACCTTTGCATTATATATTCTAAGTTTAACTATTCCAAATTGTAGCTACATTCAAATAGTTTTGTTATTTTTTTTTTTTAATTAACACTAATTTAATTAAATTTATTTATTTTTGAATTATATCACCATTTTTGCTGTTCAGGCTTGACACTCAGCCGGCAGTTGTATAAGACGACTGAAAGACGACTGGGGCCCTGTCGGCAAATACTCTTTGTGCCAAGCCAAATAATCAGTTTAAGGCGTTTATATATATGTACATACATATGTCTAAATAGTGTGTTGCGATTTGATTGGCTGCTTCAGGTGTTCATTCCAAATAATGTCATTCAACAGAGAAATACTCCATACTTTTCACAATTTATGAAACTATGATTTTATTCAATCAAATTAACATAATTAAAGCATCTTATTGCTGATCATTTGGGAGTATTTCTAAGATATATTTTTAGCTTCGTTTGGACTTTGGTTTTGGCTTCTTCGCAGACCTGAAACTGCGGCAAAGAAGAAACAGACCCAAAATGGGCAATAGAATTAAAGCCAATGCAATGCCAACAATGTCTAGGAGATAGAACTGATACCAAGGCAGGTTGACACCCTCCGACACCAAGTGTGGAGCTCCACGATGCTTAATGACATAATCGACCCAGAACATAGCAGTATCCATGGCACTCATTGGACGATCACGGAAGATGTGGGAGGCTCTCTTCATATTGTCCCTATACTTTGGATTCTCCAATAGTTCTACGAGGGAAGAGCGTAACTCCTGCTCCGTAACCGTGCGGTAGCTTACGCTTAAAGCAAAGCCAGCAGCCACGCCCTTCTTAATATTCAAATACTGATCGGCATAGATGGGCATGCCGAGCACTGGCACACCATAATAAACCGCCTCTTGGGTGCCGAAGAGACCTCCGTGGGAGATGAAAACTTTGACGTTCGGATGGTTGAGTATATCAGTCTGGGGCATCCACTTCTGGACCATCACATTAGCTGGGAGATTGGGCAGTTTATCATCCTCGAACTTCCAGAGGACGCGTTGCTTAAGACTGCCAAAGACACCAAGGAACATCTGGATCTTCTCTGGTGGAAAGTCCGCACTTCGCACTTGAGAGCCTATTAAAGGATGTGTTATCCACTATCAGGCAGGAACACAAATTTTCAGCTTACCCAAACTGAAGTAGATGGCTCCATCCTTGGCTTCGTCCAAGAACTTTTTAATATTTGTAGGCAAAGCCTTGGCTGTTTTTATGTGTAGTGCACCGACGGGAATCATGTTGAAGGCAGTGGGTCGAGCAGCTTCTATGGGCATGTAGCTATTGAGAAGAATGACTGAAATATTCCGTTCCAGTTGCTTAATGGTCGGCAGATCCTTAAACTTTTCGGAAAAGTGTCTCTGTAATATCTCGTTCTGTGCAGGATAATACCAAAAGTACCGCAACATTTCCTCAGCAAACGAACAGAAAACACTGTCAATACGTTCCGTGAGCGACATGCGATTCGTATAGGGCTTCCAGCCATGAGCCACATATGACCAGGGATTGATTATGCCCGTCAGGGAACTCAGATAGTTGGAGTAGCCGAAGGTTGTGACAGTAATAATTGGAATTTGATAGAGATGGCCCAGAAAGAGGGCGCCCTCATTGAAGAACTGCTCGGCCAGAAGCAGATCATATTTGCCCACCTTGTCCTTGGCATGGATCAGATTCAGAACTTCCTTCTGCTCAAAGGCAAAGTTTGTGCTGCCCAAGCCCATTGTATAGGCCACCTTGAGAAATGGGATAGTGCTGATATCTGTCATGTCCAGCGCAGACTTGGCACTGGTTAAGTCCATAACTGAAAGGTAAGATTTGACTTAGGTAAGATTATTTTACCCCTAGATAGATTGACTTACTTGCGCCCCATATATCGTATTGTGGTATTAGAACCTCCGTGTAGTTCGCCCCCAAATTCTCCTTGGCCAACGAGAATGGCGTAATGAAGGTCACCTCATGGCCTCTATGCACTAATTCTCTGATAATCGCGTTGGTTATCATTAAATGGCTTTTCGCGGGAAAGAAGAAGGGCGCCAGAATTCGATGACCAGCTCCAATTTCCATGTGCTGCAGGGCAACTAGGCTCAGCAGGAGGACTTTCAAGACGCTCTTCGCTTGCTGTAGGTCAAATGGATAAGTTATTAATGTAGGTAAAGAACTTATCTGTCTATTACAAGTTCATGAGCTAGATGCTCAATGTAACTAATCAGACAGTTACATTTTTCAGTGTTTGCTCTTATCTTTGCCATGCATTACCATGCATTTTCCTTATCAGCTTTGCACGTGCATTTAATAATTCACTTGCATGTTCTATTGATTTTTTGCAATATCAATATTAATGCATTGTATTCAGTATAGCTATAGATCTAAAGTTTTATGTAAACAATGTATGTTTATTACTTGACAATTTTGTTAAGCTTTGTTTTCAGCTGATCAATATTTATATAAAATATTATTTTTAGTGGTATTTCCATGTTGCACTTTGCAGTTAGACACTCAATTTATTTGATTAATTTGGGCTAAGTTTAATTTATTTACACACCATTTTCAATTCGCTTGCTGCTTTAAACGTTTTTCTCAGGTTGCAGTCGACCGATCCACGCCTCGATGCACAAACGACTGAAACGTTGTCTCCCTTGCAATATATATTTATATATGGACTCCAGGCGACTTATCGCCGATGCATCTGTGATGAAATTCGCATAGCAAATACCCTAGACGACGGCGATAAGACTGCATTACGATGAGTAATGCACATACAAAAAATGCAGGGTATTTATCAGTCAAGTGCAATGCTAAGTAAATTATCTAACACTCAACTGCCGCTATTCACTTAAAAATTGAATTGACAGTTTATTGCCCATATAAAATATATGATATCATTTACAGGGTATTAGCTTGCAATAGTATTTTAATTTTATATATTTTAGTATAAGCCCTCAAGCAATAAGTTACGTTTTGACAGGGTATTTTTATGTCAAAACAATCCGGTTGGGAATATATTTTGTTTTGCTTTTCCGATGAGTCGACAGTTTAGGAGTGGGTTATGATCGGAGCTGCACTAGGAATATATAACGATGTTTGCCACTTATGTGTTATCAGCTATAATTGCTTTATAGCTTATATATTTGAGACACTTTATACACTATATATATACTTATAAATATATATCTATATATTAACAACTATTTTTATTGATTGCAACAATTAAAACTAGAAAAAAATAAAATAAAATAATGGATCTAATAAAATCACACTCATAGTGCATTCAATGTCGTAGCTATCCACCACGGCCATATATATATATATATTGATGTGCAGTGAATGACGAGAGCCTTAGGCAAACAAATTTTATTTTTGATCTCTATAAATTACCTGATCAGAGTAGAAGAGCATGTCCTGCATTGGCACTTCATAGAGCATGTCTTCGTGAGTCCTTCCATAGACGTCCTGAGTTCCGTCCCACCTGAGTCAGCAGCAGGAGCTTAAGGCAAATCTCTGTTGCTGTAGGTCAAGTAGATAATTTATTTACTTGTGAAATTGCCAAGCGATGACAATTGATATTCTTATCTTTATGTGAATTGGTCTAGTAGCAACAAATTTTTTTATTATTTTTATAACAATTTGAGTTCTGTCTCCACAACATTACAAACAGACTCAAGCGTGTGCTTCATCGCTTATCGTTTTATCAAATAAAACAGATTATATCTCTTTTTTAGCGTTGTCAAGTAATTTTAAATAGTTTTTCGTTAAATGTGCTATGGTTTTTAGCATAGTTAGAATTTCACAATTAATTGATAAATGTGGTAATTATATATTTATTATAGCTAAGTAATTTGAAAGGCCTTTACATTTCTTTCTTTCTTCTGCACTCTTAAGATGAGAGAAAAGAGATAAAAACTGAACTATTTTGAAAATTAATATAACTAAAATTTTATTCAATCAAATTAACATATATAAAGCATCTTATTGCTGATCCTTTCGAGGTGTTTTTAAGATAGAAATAGTCTAGTTTCGCTTGGACTTTGGTTTTGGCTTCTTCGTAGACCTGAAACTGCGGCAAAGAAGAATCAGACCCAAAATGGGCAACAGAAGTAAAGCCAACGCAATGCCCACAATGTCTAGCAGATAGAACTGATACCAGGGCAGGTTGACACCCTCCGACACCAAGTGTGGAGCTCCACGATGCTTAATGACATAATCGATCCAGAACATGGCCGAGTCCATGGCATCCATTGGACGATCACGGAAGATGTGGGAGGCTCTCTTCATATTATCCCTATACTTGGAGTTCTCCAACAGCTCAGTCAAGGAATAGCGCAGCTCCTCCTCGGTGACTGTGCGGTAGCTTACGCTCAGAGCGTAGCCAGCAGCTACGCCCTTCTTAATATTCAAATGCTGATCGGCATAGACGGGCATGCCGAGCACTGGCACACCATAATAAACCGCCTCTTGGGTGCCGAAGAGACCTCCGTGGGATATGAAAACTTTGACGTTCGGATGGTTGAGTATATCAGTCTGAGGCATCCACTTCTGGACCATCACATTAGCTGGGAGATTGGGCAGCTTATCATCCTCGAACTTCCAGAGAACGCGTTGCTTAAGGCTGCCAAAGACACCAAGGAACATCTGGATCTTCTCTGGTGGAAAGTCCGCACTTCGCACCTGGGAACCTATTATAGACTATGTTATTCAAGATCATTGCCAGGAAAAAGACTCAATACTAACCCAAACTGAAGTAGATGGCTCCATCCTTGGCTTCGTCCAAGAACTTTTGCATTCTAGGCGGCAATGGCTTTGGCGGTTTTATGTGCAGTCCGCCGACGGGAATCATGTTGAACGCTATAGGCCTAGGGGCATCCAAAGGCACATAGCTATTCAGGAGAATAACGGAGATATTCCGCTCTAATTCCTTAATAGTCGGCAAATCCTTAAACTGTTCGGAGAAGTGCCTCTGTAATATCTCATTCTGGGCAGGATAATACAAGAAGTACCGCAATACTTCCTCAGCGAGCGAGCTGTACACGTTGTCGATTCGTTCCGTGAGCGACATACGATCCGTATAAGGCTTCCATCCATGAGGTACATATGACCAGGGATTGATTATGCCCGTCAGGGAACTCAGATAGTTGGAGTAGCCGAAGGTGGTGACAGTAATAATTGGAATTTGATAGAGATGGCCCAGAAAGAGGGCGCCCTCATTGAAGAACTGTTCAGCCAGAAGCAGATCATATTTGCCCACCTTGTCCTTGGCATGGATCAGATTCAGAACTTCCTGCTGTTCAAAGGCAAAGTTTGTGCTGGCCAAGCCCATCTTATAGGCCAACTTTAGGAATGTGACAAAGTCAATATCTGCCATGTCTAACACTGACTTGGCATTGAGCGGGCCTAAAACTGAAAAGGACGGCGAATAAGTATAAAATTCTTTTCCCTTCTCAATACACTTACTTTCGCTCCAAAAATTGTATTGTGGTATTAGAACCTCCGTGTAGTTCGCCCCCAAGTTCTCCTTGGCCAACGAGAATGGCGTAATGAAGGTCACCTCATGGCCCCTATGCACTAATTCTCTGATAATCGCATCGGTTATCATAAAATGACTTTTACCCGGAAAGAAGAAGGGCGCCAGAATTCGGTAACCAGCTCCAATTTCCATCTGCTGCAGGGCAACTAGGCCCAGGAGGACGACTTTCAAGAAGCCTTTCGCTTGCTATTGGTAAAATAGATGATTTATTAGCTGACCCAAAGAACTTATCTAATCTAATTCAATAAAATCACTTAATAGCTATCTCTACAAACATTTCAGCCTACTGTAGACTTATCTGGCAATTACGATGCATTTTCTTTATCGCCTACGTGCATTAAATAATTCACTTAAATTTTTACTGATTTTATACCCTGTGAATATTCATGAATTCTTTTTAAATTTAGATTATTTATCACTAGTTGTCAAGTGCTCGGAATAGCAACAAAATTTAAAAGTTTGCAAACGTCTACCGAAAGATAAAGAGACAACGAGAGTGAGTGAGAGAGATAGACATAGATAGAAAGAGATCAAAAGTTGATAGAAAAAGACACTAAGAGTCTGTGCTCTAAACGTTTAAGCAAAAGGCTTTTAATGCGACTTATGTTTTGGACAGAAACTAGTTTTAGGCTGATAAATATTTATGCCAAAGATTTCAGTTATTTTCCAGCACATTTATGTCGCACTTTGTAGTTAGAGGCACTCAAATCATTCATCTGATTAATTTAGTTTAAATTTAACTTGTTTGCACACCATTTTCACTTTGTTCAGATTTCGGTCGACCGATCCACGCCGCGGTTCACAAACGACTGAGACGTTGCTGGCCATGGGTCTTCCATGTGGACCCCAGTCAACTTATCGGCAAAGAGTCGTGATGAAATTCGGTATTCTGATTCCTTGCGAGGCGGCGATAAGGTTGATTCGATGGGTTGATGGCCGAAATGTGCTTGGATTAAGTTTAATCACTAGGTTTTTGGTGAGATAGAAATGGGTGTATAAAACGTAGTAGATTGTATATTACAGGGTATTTAACAGTAGACTTCTTTGCTGGGTAAATTCAATTTGGTTGGTCAATAATATGAAAGTAGATAATTGAGTCTCTTTTTCTATATTTATGCCATAACTTATTTACATCTATATCAATTACAGGGTATTTTATTACTTAATCCACTTAACTTGCGATAATATTAAATGAGGTAATTTGGCATACTCGACAGTTAAGAGCACATTGGCTATCAGCTCACTTTTTACAGGGTATGCTCACGGCGTACAGCCCCCGCTGACTCTGTGCAAATCTCTGTTATCTTGGGAGATATACTAGAACCGTAGTGGACACGCGCGTTACTAAAAAGATTTTTATCATCACGCACCCTGAATTGCTTTTGTGAGGCTAACGTACGATTCCGGCTATCAGTTTGGGTTATCGTTTCCGAGCGACTAGAAAACTCTCACAGTCTATAAGAGACGAATTTTTAATGCATGCTATAATAAAAGAGCTCTTGTTCATACATTTCCTTGTTAATACATACTCATTCATATATACCCTGTAGGCACGTTTCTCACTGTCTCTTCGCATTAATTAAACACTCAATTCAAATTCATTACAGCAAATTGCAAGCGATAGCATTTTAACACGACTGCGACTGCAGGCAAGTCTTAAGTTCACTGATGGAAGTGCATTCTGTATACCCTGGAAAGTTGTTTTCTTAATAGTATGGAATAGTAGCAAATATGACTTAAAAAGTTTGTAGATAAAAAAAAACTTGGACAAATTTGTATTATTTTATTATTTATTATATTTATTTCTTATTGAATTAGGATTTCAAAAATAATATAATATATAACATACTCTTTTCATCTCTGTCATTCTAATCCACAGACTTACAGGGTATCTCACAGTAATGTAATTCGTTTCTCAAGATATTTGTATACATATGGGCAGAGAGATAGAGATAGAGATAGAGATAATGCTCCATAAAGGCCTGAGCATGGGATGAAGAAACATTTTTTGTTTACTCTAATGCTAATCGCCTAGGGATTTGAATGAGTTAGCAAAAAAAGCAGTTAAATCTTTTATTGGTTAACATTTTAAGCTAATGTTTGTGGAAAGCGAATTAGTCTTTAGGTGATAGTAATTACAGTTCATTTATTAGTCAACTTAAGTGAACAGTAAATTATCTTACACTCAACTGTGATTTGGCAAGTTATAACTATAGTCTGTAACTATATGGATTATAGGGAATTTTCACATTTAGCCCTCTTAATTTAAGATAATATTTAAACAATTTTATACATGTATTTAATATTATAGATTGAAGAGAATTATATATAATATAATCAAGATTTAAATTATTTATAAAAGAATTAAAAAAAGTAGTTCATATTTGTTTTTACAGGGTATTTTCATGTCGCTGTTGATTTTTCTGATTAGTTGACAAATGGCAAATGGTAAATGGGACGAATGTGATTTATGATCGAAGCTGCGCTAGGAATATAATATATTGAATGACGCACTCGTGTTATCAGCTACATATATTAAAGCGTGTCTATAATAGACAGTAAAGACAGCAGCAATTACAACTAGTAATAATGATAGATCATGGATTTAATTGGTTTTCGCTTTCCTGTGCTTCCTGCCACTGCCCTGGAGCAGTCGTATGGCCAGCAGGATGAGGAAGAGAGCAGCGAGTCCAAGGACTGCCACAAAGGCAATCACATCCAGCAAATAGAATTGATACCAGCTCAGGTCGAGACCAGCTGATCTCATGTGGGGTGCGCCCTTGTGCCGTATCACGTACTCGATCCAGTAGACGGCGCTACGACGAGGCGACATCGGACGATCCCTGAAGATGCGAGAGACGCGCTGCACATTCTCCGCATAGCTGGCATTGTGGATGAGCTGCAGCAGCGAGTCGCGGAGCAGATCTTCCGTAATGGACTGAAAGTGCAGGCTAATGCCATAGCCACCCAGCACGGCCTTGTTCATGTTGAGATGCTGTGAATGACGAGAGCTTTGATCAGTCAAATCTAGTATTTAGACTCTATAAAACACTCACCTGATCGCAGTAGAAGGGCATGCCCAGCATGGGCACGGCGTAGTGCACGCCCTCCTGGGTGCCAAAGAGTCCGCCGTGGGTGATGAAGACTTTGACATTGGGATGAGCCAAGATGTCCGCTTGAGGCAGCCATTTGCGTATCATGACATTGGGCGGCAGCTGGCCAATGGACTCGTCCTCGAATTTCCACAGCACGCGCTGCTTCATGGAGCCAAAGACCCTGAGGAACAGTTGCAACATGTCTTTGGGCATCTCTTTGCTCTGCACATTGCTGCCTGGAATGGGGGCAGAAAGGATAGTTATTTAGGAGTGTGTCTAAGGAGTCTTCAGCTCACGCTTACCCAGACTGAAGAAGATGGCGCCATCTGTTGCCGCATCGAGGAAACTTTGCATGTCTGCGGGCAGCGGCTTGGGCGGATAGATGTGCATGCCGCCCACTGGCACCATGGCGTCTACAGTGGGACGTGCCGTCGTCAGCGGTGCGTGACTGTTGAGCAGCATGACCGAGATTCGCGTCTCCATGTGCCTGACCTTGGGCACTTCAGCTGCGGGCCGGACAAATAATAGAATCAGAGATTTTAAGCCATTGAAATGGGTTAGAGCTCACCCAGAACTTGACCGAAATACTCCTTAGTGATAACATCCATTTTGGGAAAGTAGTTCAGCAGGCGATCAAAGTCCTCGTAGAGCGAGACGTACGTGTTGCGCACTCGCTCCATGAAGGACATGCGATCGGTGAAGGGCATGAAGCCGTGGGGCACAAACGACCATGGAGTAATGAGGCCCATCATCTGGCTCATATGGTTCTCATACCCTAGCGTGCTAGTGGTGACAATGGGTATGTTGTACTTGTAGGCCAGCGCCAGGAAGGCCTCCTGGTAGAACTGCTCGGCGAGCAGCAGATCGAAGACGCCCTCCGTCTGGCGGGCATGGATCAGGGCCTGCACCTTGGGCTGACGCAGCGCATGCTCCGTGGTCTTCAGTCCAATAATCTCCAACATCTTGAGGAAATCATAGTTCTTCATCTGCGTCAAGTCGAACAGATGCTGCACGCCAAAGCTAAGCTTCACTGTGGTAGGTCGAAAAGGTTTCGTAAGTATTAAAGTCTTTAATAAGTTTCTCTCTCTCTCTCACCATCATGCCAGAAGTCGTAGACAGGTTCAATGAGCAGCTCCGTGTAGTTGCTGCCCAGCTGCTGGGCGGACAGCGAAAAGGCCGTGATCATCGTCACATTATGTCCGCTCTCCACGAGCTCTTTTATCAGCGCCGTGTGCATCATGAAATGACTTTTGCCTGAGTCAAAAATGGATAGTTAGAGGAGTTCCAGTTGAAGTACAGTGAAGCTTGCCTACCTGGAAATGCGTACACAGCTAAAATATTCGCTGGCCTCACCTGTGGCAGTGCAACCAGCGCACAGTACAGTAAAACAAGACTCAACGACTGCAGCTTCATTGTGACGAGGTTAATGTGAGCTTATATTATTATTTATTATTTATATTATATTCTTTTATTTTATTATTTATTATTTATTTTTAGTTTTTTATTTTAATTTTTTTTATAAATTTTTGTTTTGCTTTTATTTTTATTTTATTTATAGCATGTTGAGTTAATTATTTTATTATTATTATTATTATTATTTATTTCAGTTTAAATATATTCACTTTTAATTAGTAATATTTCCTTTTTTTAAATCTTTAAATTTTTTTATAACATGTTGACATGTGATTATGTTTGCTATAACATCTTTATAGTCTTTCTTTCAATTACTAAACGAAAAGTTTATTGGATGCAAGTTAGCTTAAAGCTTTAGCTATTGCTAGAATATGTAAGTATATTTATTATTATTTATATTTACAACCAGTAATCATTCAACAGAGTAAAGAATATTTATTGAAATATTTCATATATAGTTTCATTTATAGTCTTCAATCAAGCTTTAATTGGGTCAATTTTAAATCTTTTCATACGACTTTTCTCTACCTCTCTCTCTCTCTCTTTCTGCCTTTGTGTCTGCCTCTTTCTCTCTCTCTCTCTCTCTTTGCCACTCCCTCTAGCTAAGCTTAACAGTCGAGCAAACTCAGCTAATATATGTTAAGCTCATCAGTTCATTGCACATTTATCACTGTCTCTTCAAATCAATTAAACATTCAATTCAAATTCATTGCAGCAAAAACAGCAAATGGATTTCAACTCGACTGCCTTTGGGCGCTTGCAGCTCAGAAAGTGCGCAGTTCCCCAATGCAAGTGCATTGCGTATTCCCTGTAAAGTTGTCTCACTGTTAGTTTTAGATATTTGCAAATAACTTGCTATTATGTTTACATAGCTTCAATTGCAATGTAAATATGAGGTAGCTGTGACATTTTTATTGAAATTGTTTTTTTATTTGTTTTTATTTATTTTGGTTATCATTTACTCTTTCCATGAATGTGATTGCGATACAGAAGCGAGCGGTAAAGATTTAAAGAATATTTCTTGAAAGCACACACAATTTTTTAAAACTTTTCACTTGCTTACTTGGTCTTGAAATGACTTGACTATAAGCCTTTTATTTACTATTAAAAATGTATATATTTTAGAGCTTCTATGTAAGCTGTTGTTTTGATCAGCTCATGTTTTGTTTGTGAACTTTAACTTGGACTAGGCAATAGTTAATAGTTTCCGTTTAATTCATAGATAAAATATATTATACTTGCTCTTATCACATCAACATATTAAGAAAATCATAAAATCCTTTACATCAAAGAGATAAGTTGATAATAGAGCTAAAGAAGTTTGAGTTGCAATAAATATTATAATTCTAAATTATGACTTTGTAATAACTATTCGAAGAATTCCAGCTACTTTTTGAAGCTGTAGCAAATTTGTTTTTCAACTATAGAGATAGATATTGAACAGAAACATGAAACATGTGAGCATACGCTGAAAAAAATTTCTTGTTTTGCTTTTCTAATTTATGGATTGCCAAAAACCAGTTAAAGGTTTTCTTTTCTTTTTAATTTGTTTACTATTTCCATTCAAGTTAACTTTTATGCACAGTTCACAGTTCGTTTTCTAGCATCCACTTCATTAAATTTATGCAATTCAATGCCTAATTTATATTCAATTTTACTTTTACTTCTCGCTAGACCGATCCGATCCACGTCGCGATTCACAAACGACTGAGATGCTGCAGGCATTGGGTCTCACATTTAATATGTGTGGACGCCAAACGGGCTATTAAATGCGATTGTTATACGCTTTTTTCACCCAGTTCTAATACCCTGTCAGACATCAATAGATTGCTTTACTATGCAATAGGCAAAAGGTTTTTTGCTTGACTTACTTCAGTCAAATTAATACATTTTTCAATGTTAGAAACTTATATGTATAACGTATCCAATTTAGTAATTACAGGGTATTAGTAAATTATGCAACTCAATTAAATAATTAATTCTTGACAGCTATGACATATATTATAAATGAAACGGTATTTTCATTATATTGTTTCACAGGGTATGTTCATGAGGCACAATTCGCCACAATGCCCGATGATTTGGCTATTTTACAAATACGTGTTATCAAGGCAGATGAGCTGAACATACATACATATATATAGAAAAAAAATATGTATATAGAAAATATTGAACACGCGTGCTATCAGCAAGAGCAAAGCAATTTTTGTTTATGAATATTTATGAAGAGCAACAAACGTTGTTGACGGCTGCGATTCCAACCAGTAGTAATGAGACATAAATTTACTGAATTTGGATCTTCGTGTGTTGCCGGGGAGCTAACGTATGCTCAGCAAGAGAGATGCAGTTGTTCAGCCAATCCAATCTCTCGAAAGTCTCTTTCGGGCTGCAACTGACGAACGACTGAGTCGACCACTCAACAGCTCTCACGCCCAACAAGAGCCGAACTTTGAATACCCATTATCAGAAATAGAAGAGCTCAGTGAGTATATTTATTTATTTGTTGTTTATGTTCATATACCCTGCTATCACGAGAGACTTATTGACCGAATTCTAAGTATATTTTTTTTCCAGTTTTTAGCTGGCACAAAATTTTGCCCTTATAATACCGTAAGTACTTCATGAAATGAAAATCAAACAATATTTAAGCAGTTTCACGCCTCTGAGCGTCTGGCAAACTTAACTCATATTTGTATAGCCCATTTGTTTACTTTATGTTTCTTACTATCTTTTCATATCAATTAAACATTCAATTCAAATTCATTGCAGCAAAAACAGCAAATGCTTTTCATCTGGACTACCATTTGTCGATTGCAGCTCAATAAGTGCGCAATTCTCTGATGAACGTGCGGCTCGTTACACATTTTCTATACCCTGTAAAGTCGCGGAGCTATTAGTATTAGATATTAGAAAATAACTGTCTATATTGTTTATAAAGATTTTTTATTTAATTTGCCTTTTAGTTTTAAATACATTTAATTTCAATGTTTATTGTAGACTTATCTCAATTTACATTCAAACTCAAACGATTTACAGGGTATCTTTTGCAAAATACACTAAGTTTTTCCTAATTTTTCACTTGCTAACTTAGTTGCAATGACTCGACTGAAAGCGTATTATTAAATATTAATAATTATAAGAGATGCATGTGTGTAATTTGTGTTTTAATAAAACCTATTACTACTTTACCTTGTATTACGCTCGAGTGAATAAGTCAGATACAGTAGATCACTTAAAGTACAGACTAAATAAATATTTCTTTGTAATCCCATGAATTCTTAATGTATCTGTCATTTAAATAATCCTATTTATATATATTGTATTTTAATGTAAGTAAATGTACCTATTATTTATATTTCTAAGCATATTCAAATAAAAATACAGAAATACATTTAAACCGATTTTTTACTTATTAAAGATCAATAATTGAACAGCTAATATTTGGAAAAACATTTAGCAAAGTTCACAACCATTGGCAGCTGCTGAAAATGGATATTCAAAAATCATTGCATACTTTTGTGCTGCAATGTCGAAAAACGTATTTCCATTGCATACTCTAGAGGGCAGCACTGTAATTTTTAAGAAATTTGATAGGCAATGATAATTAAGTAGTTTTGGCGTTTTATACTTGCACTAAAACATTATGGGATCATCTAAGAATCTGGGACATGCCCATTTTTAGTTGCGGAAGAACTGCGCCGACTCAGGAAATCAACCAAAAACATACAAAATCCTTAGTATCTCGACAGCCATAAGGCTAATTTTGCTGTCCTTCGATAGTCCTGCTGATCATTAAGGATATGGGCGAGCAGTGGCCTGATTAGCAAAGACGATCTGTATAATAATTATATTATTGTTGAGTTTTTGGCCGTCTTCGTGCAACTTTTCTATAAAAAAAACATTCTTTTCGCGTTGAATAAAAATATTTGCATTTCCAATGTAATTTATTGTGTTTGATTTATATATATTTTTTTTGTTTTCGTTTTTTTTTTTTTTGTATTTTAGTTTATGCTAGGAGTAGGTGGTAGGCATTAGGCAATTACGTACATATATATTAATGTATATTATTGTATATATATATTCGAATATGTTTAATTAAGTTTTAATATGTATTATTAGGAATCGTAATTTGATAACGAAGCTGCTTGTTTAGTCATATATAGGTAGTAAGTACTGTACAATATTAGGCAATATTAACGACATTTTAAGTTATATGCCTTTCGCTTTTTACAATACAAAAATCACATTCGATTTTTTGTTGCTGTTGTTGTTTCTAAATGAATGCAAAAGCTTTAAATAGATTTAGTATATTTATAGCTTAAAACTCATTTGCTGGCAATTAACAAACTCGTCTGCTGCACACCACAAAGTGCATAAGTTTATCATCAATTTTCATTTTCAATTTGAAATTTTGCAAAATTTTCATTTTATGCACAAAAGCAATTTGTGGCCGAGTTGTTAGGGCGGCTTGGAGGGACAGGCGGAGGAGATGGGCGGGGCAAGGGTTGGGTGTGTATTGCTTATGTTATTAGTCTAGGCCTTAATCTAAGAAGGGGGGCTTAAGCGAAATTCAATTTATTGTACGTGTGTGCAGAAGGCAAAGCAGAGGACGAGCGAGCAGGACAAACAGGACGGCAGCAGGAGAGAAGGCAGCAGGAGAGAAGGCAGACAGGCTGGTAGAAGTCAGGCTGCTGCTGCCTAATTGTGGCTGCTCTTCTTTTATAATAAATAGCTGCTGCCTCGGGCGCTGCACATTCTGTTGATGGGCACACATTTGCGCACTTGCAACACACATACTACAATACATACACACAGACACACACGACATCAGCCATATGTGTAGCCATATGTGTGCGTGTGTGTGTGGGTGGGTGTATGTGACTGCTTCTGGTTTCCTTCTTGCGGCTTTTTCTCAAAACAACAAAATAACGAAAAAGTAAACCGGAAAGAATTATTGTTGAGGCTGTCATAAATAATGCTCGGCTCATAACTAAGATTTGGTCCTGCGAGATGAAGCTGTTGGCACGTGCTCGGAATGTGCTGCTGCTGCTGCTGCTTAGCTCACTATATATACTTGGATATATAGCGCTTCTGCACAAGTCGGCCAGCCTTGCGCTTGAGTATGGTGAAGCGTATTAACTGCTAATCGCTGAAATGCGGCGACTGCGGCGGCACACGTGGATATAGCTGCAAGGCGTGAAGGAGAGACATAACTGATTAGCTGCTGGCCAAATAGAGGCTTCATTTATATAGCTTACTCCGAGCAGATTGCGTGGCACGTAGCCCTCCTCGCCAGCTGCATTACGTGCCCACCACCATTCGTTCTCGGCATCGTCGCCCTTGCGCAGCACGATCAGCGGCTCATTGACGTGAAAGCTCAGCTCGTCGCTGTTCTGCGCCTCATAAGAGAACACTGCATAGACGTCGCCATTGTGCAAAATGCCCAGCTTCTCCTGAATGCCTAGAGAGAGAAGAAGAGATAGGGAGAGATATAGTTTAGAGTCATTTAGTTATGTAGACTATACAAACTTACTGTACAAATACTCGGAGCAGCCATCAAAGCCCTCCTCATCCTCCTCGCACTTCTCCGCTGGCGTCTCATGATCCGAGAGCGTCGAGGCAAATAGACAGGCGCCGCTCTCCACCAGAAACTTGACCATGTTCAAGTTATTGCAGCTGGCCGCGCAGTGCAAAGGCGTCCAGCCATCCGAATCCTGCGCATTCACATCACAGCCAAATTGCACAAGGAATCTGAAAGACAAATCAGGCAGTTATTAATAATATATAGATATATCAATTTATGTTTATTTTGTCCACTCACTTGACTATGTCTAGATGCCCCGCACAGATGGCATTGTGCAGCGCCGTGATGCCCTCGTCGTTGGCCGCGCTCGGATTGGCCACCTGCATGGCCGTCTTCTTGACCAGCTCCAGTTCGCCCTCCAGGCTGGCATCGAGCAGCAGCGCCAGCGGATCAAAGCTGACGCGACGCCCCAGCTTGGGTTTGCTGCTGGTGCGCTCCTTCAGGCTGCTGCTGCCTCCACTGCTGCTCACCTCCACCTGGGTGCGCTCCAGGCGATCGGGCTCATCCACGCTCGAGCTGCTCTGCGAGTTGCTGTTGGGCGAGTGCTGCGGCGACTCGAGTGTGCTGCGGCTAGGCTCAGGCTTAGGCTGCTGCTGCTGCTGCTGCCCGGCCTCTGCTTTGCGCGGCAGCTGCTGCGCCCCAGCCTTGGCCAGACCGCCGCCCACAGGCAGCGCCTTGAGCCGCGGTGGCTGCTCGAATATGGGCTGCTTGCGTATGGTGAGCGGCTTGGCCTTGATGGGCAAATTGTCATTGATGTTGAGGGATTGCAGCCCGAAGCTGGGCGCTGTTTGAGCCTGAGCCTTGCTGGAAGTGGCTCCAGTTGCTGCTGCTGCTGCAGCGGTAGTTCCACTCAGCTCGCTGGGCTGCTCTGTGGGCGACATTTTGCTGGGCTTGGGCGGCAAAGCGGGTCGCAGCTCAGCCGAATTATTTGACACCACATTGGGCGCCACACGATTCACCTTGGGACTGTAGTTGATCATTTTGGGTATGGAGCTGCCGCCGCCGCCGCCGCCGCCGCCGCCGCCGCCGCCGCTGCTGCTGCTCATCGAGGTGGGCGCCACGCTGCTGATGGGTTTGCGCGGCGGCACAGCCACCTGCACCTGCAGAGGCTTCGAGCTGCTGCTGCTGCTGCTGCTGGCGGCTGCTCCTCCTGCATTGGATACAGCCATGGCCACCGATTTGCTGACTGCGCCCAGCGGCATGCTGTGCACCGTTAGCTGTTGCTGCGTGTTGCGCTCGGACAACGTCTCGCTGGTCACCGCAATCTCGTTCTTCTTCACGGCTGTTGACTCCTGCGACTCCTTTGCCTGCTGATTCAATTTGTTAATCAAGGCCGAGGCGGAGCTGCTGCTCGAGATGCTCTTCGGTATTTTGCTGGCATTTGTTGGCGCAGCAGGCGAAGTTGTTGTTGTTGTTGTTGCTGTGGTTGCTGCTGCTGCTGCTGTTGCCTCTGCTGCTGCTGCTGCCGCCGCTGCTGCTGCTGCTGCTGCTGCTGCTGCCTCTCTATCCCGCTTCTTGGGCCCCACCTCTGCATAGATGTGCGTCGTGCTGTCCATGGCCTCCGTTTGCGCCTGCTTCCTCAGCTCCGCCTCCGACTTTAGCTTCTTGGCCAACTTTGATTCGTCGCTTTCGCTGCTGTTGCTCGTTGCTGTTGCTGTTGACGTTGCAGTTGCCGTTGCAGTTGCAGTTGCAGTCGAAGCTGCAGCACTGCCTGTAAAGAAGCTCTGGCCTGGCGTCAACTTCACATGGCTGTGGCTCAGATCCTGGATGAGCTGATTCTGCTGATTGGTATTGGCCGTGGCTGCCGCATGCTTCAGCATGTTGCCCGCGCTCAGATAGCTGGCCGTCGTTGTTATCGTGGACTTCTGGGGCGTGTGGATGAAGGGCTCCACGGCGGCCACATTGACGCTGCCCCGTGCCATGGCTCGCTCGGCGGCTCGGCCGGCGGCTGCTGCTGCGGCTGCTGCTGCCAGCTGATTGACCTGCTTCTGCAGCAGTTGTTGCTTCAAGGCAGCCACGCCTCCATGCTTGGAGGCAGGCTGACGCTGTTGCTGCTGTTGTTGTTGCTGTTGCTGTTGGGCTGCTGCTGCAGCTGTTGCTGCCAGTAGCTGTAATTGTTGTTGCTGAGCAGCAGCTGCTTGTTGCTGTTGCTGCTGTTGTTGCTGCTGCTGCTGTTGCTGTTGCTGCTGCTGCTGTTGTTGTTGCTGTTGCTGCTGCTGTTGCTGCTGCTGCTGTTGTTGCTGCTGCTGCTGCTGCTGTTGGTGATGCGTGTTAGCCTGCTTTTTGCGCTGCAGGCGCGTTTGCAGCTCGTAAATGCGTTGATCCACAGAGCGCAGCTCCGCTTGTCGCTGCTGCAGGGCTTCGCGTTGCATGTGCAAGCGCGCATCCTGCTGCAAGGACAACTGATTGCGATACTAGATTGCGCAAAAGAAACGAGAACAATAGGGCTTAATTAGCATTCTGTAATCCCATTGCCCACTCCACAGCACTCACCATCAGCTCGCGTCGCAGCTTCTCCAGCTCCCGCGAGGCCTGCGGCGGCAAAGCCTGCGCCGCCGTCTGTCCGGTTGCGGCCAGCAAATTGACAGGACATCGTCGGTCGCGTCGCAGCTCCTCCAGCTGGCGTGTGAGCGCCTCCACCTTGGCCACCGCCAGACTGAGCTCCTTCTCCTTCTCGCTGAAGAGCGCACGAATCGAGTCCAAGTCATTGCCTAAGCACAAAAGTTAAACGGATTAGTTGGGCCATCCATGCAGCAGCAGCAGCCGCAGCAGCCTCAAAGCCCCACGAAGTCGCTTATTTCCTAATGAAGTTAGCGCACTTTCGCGGCTAATTGAAGGCGGCTGGACACGCTGGTTTGTAACGGGGGTCGCCGCTTAAATATGCTCGACAAAAAGCCGCCTAGCTTAACTGTCTTCTCCTTTAATTCCCTTCACCCACATCTTTTACCCTTCAGCTTTCATTTTCGCTCGCTAACCTTTTCTATATATACTTATATCTTTTAATCGTTAGCATATTTCTGTGAAATTCACACCTTCAAACATTTGCTGCGTCTGGTCACACATGCCGCTGAGTAGGGTCCTGCGCATCCGTCGGATGCTGTCTGAACTAATTATCGCCCAACAAGGCGCAACTGAAACCTCATTAACATAACATCCTAGTCAGCGGGTGTCTGTGTCTGTGTGAGGGAGTGTGTGTGTGTGTGTGTGTGGGTGGGCGTGTCTGTGCTTCGTGGCTAAATCGCCAATGCCAGCACAGTCAATGCCAACAACAATTGGCCAAGCTACAAAGCGCGACTGGCAGATACTCAGCAAAATAGAAACTATTTGCACATAGAGATATTCATAGAAGTTTCTTAGCTAAAACAGAGCTATTGTCGATAGGCTTTCACTATAGTTATTGATTAAAGTTTAGTAAATCCCACAAAAAAACAAGAAATCATAAATTTCTATTGAAGAAGTTATGGTTTCATAGGGAAATATGGTTGACATAGGGAAATATATCTGAATATCTTTAAAATAGGCTTTACATTAAAATAAAATTTAAAAAATATTAATAAATTGTTATAATTTAACGCTAGGTCTTCAAAAGTAAAATAAAGCTATCGATGTTTGGCAGAAAGTTTAGCTTTTGCTTACAAGATTCGTTGGCCTCTTCGATTCATGGATATACAAAATTAAACTATAATTATATGTATGTAATAAAAAGCTAATAAAATATTTGATTTTAAAAAAATCAAATAATAGATGAGTATTTAGGGAAATACATGAGATTCAATACTGCGTTCAACATAGGAATAAACATGATCAAGATTTCAAAATATGTAAATAAAAAATAAAAATTATATAAAAAAAATTATAATAAAAAAATGTATAAATTATAATTTATTTCAGGCATTAGCTTTTGTCTATTGGATTCTCTTATCTTTTAAATTTATTGACATAAGACAGAGAAATATTTTGTAAAGCTGATAAGATCTGATCTGCGCACATAATCCAAACTATATATATATTTATGGATAAATAAAATTGATAAACATTTAAACAATAAATGGAATATCTTTAAGTATCTATCTCTAAACCAGAAATTTTCTAAGATTTTGCAGAACTAATTAATGTAATGAATTAGATAAACGCTATTTATCAATTATCGCCGTACTTCTCTGCACAAATGATTTATTGCTTTTGTTATTGTTTCTTGATTGTTACATGTTTTCATATTCAAACACCCCTTTTATATGCATCTCTAATGGGTATAAGTTATAACAAGGCCATCAACAAGGATAACATCTTTGGCAGGGCAGCTCAAGAGCCACCCACAGGCAATCATAAAGGACAACAAAGTGCCACACATACATCAATTAAAGTTACACACCCTTACACACACACACACACACACACATATATATACAGTTACACACGCATGCTGAGGTAGCGCCACTCAACACGATTTTAACACATGTTAATCCCGCAGTCGTCCCAGCTCGGCTGCCCACACCCACACAGACATCCACGCCCTCACGTTCACGCCCACTAAGCGCGCTTCGTCGTGCATGTGGTGCTTAACTCAATTGGACCCATCTTCACTTTGTAGTTGCCCTGCACTCGTTGTCCCTTCCTCTCTCCCGCTCTCCCTCTCCTCCTCTCCTCCTCTTCTCTTTCAGCTCATATACTCACTCAGTGTTACATTGTAGGTCTTCTGTAGATCCACTTGACCCCGCAGTGCGCGTAAGCGTCGCAGCTTGGACTCCTGCGCCTCCACACGCTCTCGCAGTCGACGCAGTCGCTCACCCTCGGCGCTGGCCACCGCGCTGCGCACCTCCTGCGATTTGAGGAAGCGCAACCGTTGCTCCTTTGTGGCCAGCAGCTGGTGCTGGCTGTCGATTTGCTGCTGCTGTCGCAATGCCATCGCCCTCAACTCGGCTGACGTCAGCCTGCTGGGCACCTGCATCGGTGATAGAGAGATATGAGACAAGTGGGTGGGATTAGTGGATTATAGTGGTCATACACATAAGTGGGTGTTGTAACACACCCTCTACCTCCCCCCCCTCCACCCTCTCCCTGTCCGTGTGCAGAGATCGTTAGAGATTCAGCAGCGGATAAGCTGCTTCAAAAGGTGTCATTGGCGTTGTCGTTGCCACACCTCCCCCCCGCCTTCCATTTCGCCCCTTCGGGTGGGGGCATCAATGGCGTCAAAGTGAAAATGAAATTTCCACAATTTATAAACGTTATCTGCAATCGTTGCCAGTTCAGCCAGAGCTTCCAGCTACAGAGTCGAGTGTCAAGTCAAGTCAAGTTGTCAACATCCACTCCTGGTTGCCTTCTCAGCCTCAGCCTCAGTCGCAGTCGCAGTCGCAGTCGGAGTCGTGGTCACGGTCACGGCTTGGTTGTTTCCCCCACACCGTCTGATACCACCATAAATCAAGTTATGTTTATGTGTGTGAAAAATGAAAGCTAATTTGCTACCTTTTTATTTAGGGCCTAGCGGAAAAAACGGAAAGAAAAAAAAAAGAAGCAAAATTTGAGAATAACAAAAGAGACGTTCGCATAAATAGATTAAAGTTGACCTCACACCTTCGCTCTCCCTCCCTCGCTCGTTAGATTTGGCAGCTAATCGTGCACTGAACATAAAAATAGATGATCTGAGCGTGTGAATTAGATTTAGTTCTTTTGAACTAGTTTAGGTGCTAAAGCATTTAGTGAGAGGCTTGCACCTTTGCCTCTACAGAAGATATTATCGTACCAGCTGGAACGGCATTTGAACTGGTTCCAAATTAAAATTGAAACAAAATCAAATTTGACGCTTGTCTTAAGGTCTGATATATACGTCCTTATATTAAATATATATAATTTGTGTAAGTTCTGAACTAGTTGGAAGCTAAATCTAACTTTTTTTTACTTTGAACTAGTTTTTAGTTTCAGATTTACGTTTCAGACTTTCGTCTTACATCTATTTTAGTACTTTCGTACACGATAAAATAATAAGTCTAAGCTAGCTCAAATCTTGAGTTCAATTTGAACTAGTTTCGTATTAGAATCCATTTTGAACTGACTCAGAATGAAGCTTGAGTATGAACTGACTCAGACATAAAATTCTTTCTAGACTAGTTGCGTACTAGAATAGATTTAAGTTAGTTCTGTAATAGCTCAGAGCTACAACTTTGAATTTTTCAGAATTAGTTCCGCAGTAAACAATGCAGAAATGAGCCGTTCAAGTCTGATATTTGTTTTGAACTAGTTTCTTACTAGAATAGATTTTGAACTAGTTTTCTACTAAAATAGATTTTAACTTGTTTTTAGCAAAAGTTCAATTTTAGCTTACTTCGAATTATTATTAATCTTGCTAGATCTACGCTAAGCTGCATTTTTAACTAGTTCCGAATAATTTCGCCACCATACCATATTCTTATCGTTTATTTTTTTTTACTTTTATATATATATATTTCAATTTAAGGTAATTATTTTTTATAAATCCTTTTTTTTTATCAGATCATAAGTTTGTTTTGTTTATTCTCTGCACTTTTCAAAGCAAATAAATAATAACAAAATAATATAATAAAATATTAATTATTATATTACTATAAAAAATAATACATATAAAAAAAATATATTACAAAATGTGTCGCACATTAGCTTTCAACTGCATTTGATTTCTTTCAGTGTAGTTGATGGTTTGCAGTTTACTTACGTTAAGCTTCGGTTCGGATGTCACCACCCGTGTGGGACTCTGGGAACCATTGATGTTGCCATTGGCCATGCCCAAGCCCAAGCCCAAGCCCATGCCCATGCCATTGCCACTGCCGCAGCTGCTGCCGCTGGCGCTGCTGTTGCTGCTGTTGCTGCTGTTGCTGCTGTTGCTGCTGCTGCTGGCGCTGAGGGCTGAGGTGGCCCTCGAGGCGGGCATCAATGAGGCGGGCGGCATTTTGGGCAGGTTGCCCGACACGGGCCGACACACGCAGGTTAGCATCGTAAATAAGGCTCAACTCTTTCGATTTTGTTGGTTTTGCGGATTCTTTTCGTAGGATTTCTCCTTTATATTTTCACGTTTTCTTTTTTTTCTTACACAGTTATTGACTTTGATTACGTTAACGTTACGAATTCACCTTCGAAATATTGTCACTTCTTTTGGCTGTTCTTTTTGCAGTTGGCGCTTTTTATAGCTGCTTCGTGAATTACTTAAAAATGCACTCGCAGTTGTAATATTTACATATGTGTGTGTGGTGGGTGTGTGTGTGTGTGTGTGGTGTGGTGTGGTGTGTGGCATGCAGGTTATATGTCCTTCGTCCTGCAACTACTATTTCTCTTTTGATTCCCCTTTCTTGCTTTTTTTGCATGTGACTTCGCTGCTCAACTGCTCAGCAGCTGCTGTTGCAAATTTGTTTTTATTGTTGCAGAAAATATAACGAACGTCGCCATGACTTGCAAGCACCCCCAAATACCCAACCACCCAACCCACAGACCCACCGTTGCACCTAACCACCCGCTGCTTGCACTTGGCCATCCCCACCCGCTGAGCAAGAGAGCCGCTCGCTGTCTGCGACCAGCTGCCTGCACTATGTACTCGTTAATGGATTTTCAATTCAGCGCCTGATTGAAAGCATACTTTGTACTGCAGTGTATGCATGTGTGCGAGTGTATAGTGTGTGTGTGTGAGCATAGTGCATGTGTGTTAGTGTGTGTGTGTAGTGTTTGTCATGCGAGTGTTGGTTGTCATTGGCAACGGGCAGCGTCAACAGCCGTGACAACAACAGGCGCTCAATGGCTCCCAGCACGACAGCCATAACAATTAAATACTCTGCCAGCATGGGGGCTGACACGACTGATAGATACCCTATAAATGTAACATGTTAATAGAAAAGTCTCTAGAATAGTTCAAAGAAGTAGAGCAACTGTCAACCGCTCTTTCTTTAATAAAATTTTATAAAATTTATTTAAAGCTCTCAAGCAGCTCGACTACGGGATACCCTGTAAAGTGGTATATTATGGTATTTTTTTAGTTGTATAGACTATGCAAAAGAATTCGAACAACTATCTTGAGCTCTTTCCTTGATGATATTTTATAACTATCAAACAGCTCGACTATTGGGTACCCTGTAAAATTGTATGTTATATATATTTCTATTTAATAACCAATTTTTTACATTATTCTTCCTCACTCAAGTTAAATTACTATAATTTAAATTGATTCATTGCCAGCTAGCACGACTAGCAGTTACCCTGTAAATATTCGACTTTTTCTAAGCAGCCTAAGCGTTGCTCTTACTGCTTCTAAAGCTCTTCACTCTTCATTTTTACCTAATAAAATGCCCAAGACATTTCTTCCACTTAGTTGCTACGACTCTCAAATACCCATTAATATACATATAAATCAAAACAAAAGTTGTACTAAAACACGCAAAGTACATCGAATCGCATTCCCAACTGCCTCTCACACTTAGCATTAAAGTTCCATTTACTTGGCATAAGCTCAGCTAACTTAACCCTATGTATATAGGGCATATCTATAACAGCCGCAACTACAACGACAGCAGCTACAAGCCAAGTTAACGGCTCAGTTGCGTGTGCATAATCACTCGCACTTGCTAAATAAGAGTGGGTCAAACAATAGTTAATGCAAGTCAAATAGGCAAGTCGACAAACGACGAACCACTAAAAACGTAGCGCCGTAGGTATTAAAAACAACAGGCGGCGGGGTGGGGGCAGATGCCACGCCCACACATAGACAGAGAGACAGAGACAGAGACAGAGACAAACAGAAGGCAACTAAACACTGAGCAAACAACAAAATGTCGTCATGTGTTTTGTTGGCAAATGGAAAATGAATGCGACGGGGCAACTAAAGAGGAAAGGGTGGTGGGAGGTGGGTGGGTGGTTGGGTGGTTGGCTGGAAGGGGTCAGAGTGTGTGTGCTTGTGAAACGTAACGTCTGCTTTGCGACATGTCAGCAGCTGTGCTGGCTGCACAATTGGCTTTGGTCACACTGGCGCACACAGCCATATTGATGAGCGCGCCACACTCGATGAAGTCAAGCGGAAGCAGGCAAAGGGTAGAGGGCAGAGGGCAGCAGGAGACGGGAGAAGGGTGGAGGGGAGGAGGGTAGGTGAGTAGAGGCAAGGCTGTCCCTGATCAATGACAGGCAACTGAAATTGCATTTCACAAAAGCATTTTGCAGTGGCGAAAAGACGCGACATACACAGAGAGAGTGAGAGAGAGAGAGGGAGAGGGAGAGAAGTCAGAGAAGACTCAATTTATGGCGCTTTTATGGCTAATATAAGGTCATACATGAGCACAAAAGACCGTGAGGAAGAAGAAGAAGCAGAGCAAGGCAAAAATTATTAACAGCTGTTGACAGTAGAGCAGGGACAGCGACAGCAGCAGCAGCAGCAGCAGCAGCAGCAGCAGCAGTGTGTGTAATCAGAGTTCGCAACGTAATTTGTGCCAATTTGATTGATTGATTCGTTGCAGTCAATTTTTGATTGGAATTAAGAAGAACCTAAATACCAGCTGTCAACAAAAAAGTAAACAGAGAGTGGTAGAGAGAGAGAGAGAGAGAGAGAGAGAGAGAGAGAGAGAGAGAGGGAGAGAGAGGGAGAGAGTGTATATAGGGGCAGCACTCACTGCCCAGCTCATACTCCCCCCACTCTCTCTCTCTCCTTCTCTCTCCTTCAATCGATTCAAGACAAACATTTTGGTTGCGCATATTTTCCAATTAAGAAAGTTTGTCATAATAACTCGCTGGCATCTCGATCATGCAACATGGAATGTGGCCTCAGGCATTCTGGCAGCTATTTATGCCACTAAAAAGAGACACTAGAGGGGGGAGAGAGTGAGGCAGAGAAGGAGAGTTGGGGTCGACTTAAACTTTAGCAAAGGAATTTCAAACATTTTCGCTGGCTCAGCACCACATAAAGTACAACAACAGCTGACGCAAAAAAACGCAACTATTTATGTTGCAGTGTGGCTGCTAGAAGGCAAAGGGGCGTGCCCAGTGGCGCCACCCAGCAGGGGAGGCATTAGGGTGTGGCATAGCCAAAGCAATATAATTGTACATTGAAAGAAGTCCGCGAAGCCGTCGGCGTTTGCTGTCGTCATAGCGGCTCTATGTTTGTTGTTGTTGCTGTTGTTGTTGCTGCTTTTGTTGGCTCTGAAGCAACAAGCATTTTATTGATTTTAGCCCTTTTTAGCAGCAAACACCCACGAGGTGCTGCACTGGCCAACAGCTGTGTAGAGTGGAGGGGGAGGGGGAGGGGGAGTTAGTTTAGCTGGGAGTTTTGCCTTCGCCCCTGAGGCGGGGTCGCTAACTGCTCCACCTTTGGGGCTGGCTTCGCGTGCGCGCACGTTTATTGCTAATTCTTTTACGTTCTTCTTCTACTTCTTGTACTTTTGTTTTCTTCACTTTTTTTTTTGTCATTTGTCCGTTTGTCGTTTCAACTTTGCATACCCTACCATTAGGCATTTGCATTTTAAGCACATTTCAAGTGGAAGAGTAAGAGGTACTTGGTGCAGCCAGTGTTGCACAACGGACTTGAGCAAGTGCTAAAGTCTTTAATTTTTCCATTAGAAACTAGTCAAAAAGTAGCGCAACAACTCTTGCCCAAAAAGAAACTTTTGCCTCTAAGAGAAAACTAAGTTTTGATCAAATAAAGCTTAAAAACTTTAGTTCTTTAAGTAAATATATTAATAAGTCTATTTGGCAAAATGACAGTGGGTTTAATAAGAGTTTGATTCTCAAGCTGTTATTAAAAAGTTATAGAGAAAGTTTAAAATAACATTCTACTACAATAAAATAAAGCTGCTAATAATTAAAAAGCAAAGTATGAAAACAAAACTTGAAAAAGTGAGCTGCAATCTTTATATTATATATACATACATCTATATATATATATATATATATATATATATATTTATTTTTTTTTTTTTTAAGTGAATTTATTATTCATTTTCTACTATTAATGAATTTTTGTTGTTCAATTTTGCTCAATAATTGTTTTCATAGCCAAAATTAAGTTAGATTTTGATATAGCACAAAAATTCCTTTTATTTTGCCTACATTTTTTCTGTTTTTTTCTCTCTTATACAAAATAATTTATCAAATTTAGCAATTTGCTTTGTCAACATACTTTTTGCTGCCATTGTAGCTCAAGGCTAGGCAGGTTGCTTAATCTATTTTTGATTGGTTTCTACCTCAAAAGTTTGGCGCCTTTAAAAAAAATAGTTTCACTCAATTGGATATTGATTCGTTTGGCATTAAAATTTTAGGATTTAATTTGATGCATAAGAATTTTAGTTAAATTTTGAATTTAAGCCCATTTAAGTCTTAGCCTTTCATCTCTCTAGAAATAAAAGCTATTTCGAGTAGTATTTTCTAAACCAGAATTAAAAATTAAGGGATCATAAAAATACTGCTTAGAAGCAACTGAAATTTAAGCAAATCATACTATACAAAAATAAATATAAAAATATTATAAATATGCTATAAATATATTATAAGCATATATAATATACATATATAATAAATATATTATAAACAACATCATGAAATATAAAAAATATATCACAAATATGTTTAGACATATATATACTATTATATTATGACCAAAAAATTATATTATGAAAAATATATATAATTATATTATGAGCATATAAAAAAATGTCATAAATATAAAATATAAAAATACAAAAATATAGTAAATATATATAATATAATAAATCATATCATAAGTATATGAAAAATATATCACAAATAAGTATACACATATATATAAAAAATATAACAAATATATAAAAAATAATAACATATCATACATAGCATTTCTTAAAAGGTGTTCAATAGAGCATATCACAGTCGTACAGCTTCTCTTTTATAGAAATTTGTTCTAGTTCAAGTGTCGTGCTCTTAAGTTTCTCAAAAGTTCTGGTCGCTGTCGCTGTTGCTGTCGCTGTTGCTGCTGCTGATGTTGCTGTTGCTGTTGCTGTCACGTTCCTGCTGCACATTTTGAAATCGATTACAAACAGGATATGCACAGCGGAAGTGTGTTTTATGAGAGAGGGAGAGTGAGGCAGGGACAGCAGTCAGCAGACATCAGCTGAGGCGATTAGCAAACTGCGACTGCCGCTGTCCAGGAAGCGCAGGACTTACTGCTGTTGCTGCTGCTGTTGCAGCTGCAGGTGTGGCTATGCCCGTGGGGCAGGCAACCCCAGGCGAGGTGAGAGCTGCACGTGGTTTAATGAATTTGCATGCCATCGAAGATCTCTCACATCGAGCATGAGCAATTTGTGTGTTGTGCACAACAATGTGGACCGAGGGCGAACGTGTGGCAACTGCCACAATCCTACCACCTGCCTCCAGCCTCCTGCCTCCTGGCAGCTGTTGGCTAGCTTAGAGCTGTGCCGCAGCAATGCGACATGAGTGCACAGTTCACTTCCTTTGTGGGTCGCACAAATGCACTGCACTCCCTCCCTCTCCCTCTCCACCCCTTCCTCTCCCTCACTCTTTCTGTTTCTTTCTCTTACACTCCAACTCCTGCCCCTTGCCACATCTTATCCTGTGTAAGGCGGGAAAAAATGGAAGGCTTGTTCCAAGTGGTTTCAGTTGTGAGTGGCTTTTGCTGTGCTGCCAAACTTTTGCTCACTCACATGTAATGTGTATGAGTGTAAGCATTGGGTGCTTGGGTGGCTTGGGTGGTTTGGGTGGTGCGCCTATTTGTTGGCAAACTTAAGTTGTCGCTCACGCGAAGCTGTTCGCATTTAGAGGCCCGCTTGATGTGCTTCACGTTTTTGTTGAGTGTCCGGTGAGACGAGGGAGTGGGGCAAGTGGGGCAAGTTGCGGCTGCGGCTTGTGGCTGGTTCGATGGTTTCAGTTTTCGGTTCGGTGTTCGGTGTTCGGTTTCGGGTTCTTCTTATTTGTGTTTTGGGGCACAGGACGCGTTGTAATTTCTCTGAGCGTCATTCATTCAACGTTTTCTTTCAGCTTTTATTTTTCCCTTTTTTGCCCACAATTTTTTTTTCGTGTGAATTTCCTCTTTCAGTTTCAGGTACGTTTTTCTTTTTTCTTTTTTCTTTTTTTGTTTTTTTTGTTTCTTTGAGGTCAGCCGCCTGACGATTTCGTGCCAAACGCTTAACACTCCACAGAGTTGCGAGTTGAAGCAATTTTACGCAACAGTAATTAAAGCGCAGCATGGAGGGAAAGTTGGGGGAGAACTGAGAGGAGAGCGAGAGAGAGAGAGGAGATGGAGGGGCAGCTGTAGGTAGGCTGTTGTTTGGTTACACGTGAGCGGGTGCCAGGTCAGCAGAGGGCTTGTTTATTTGGTGGCGCAGCAAAGCGAATTAAATTGGCCCAGCCTCAAGGTCGCACAATTGAATTCGAAACACCAATTAAAATGCCAAACGAAATGAGCTGCTGCTCTCAGCTTGTGCGCGCGCTCTCTCGAGCTCGTTTTAATTACGCTCCAGATGAGCCGCTGCTCAATACCAAATGATAATGATACGCTTTTCAAATCGACTTATTGATTGCCAGCCAAACCAGGCCCATAATTAATGCCCGCAATGAGAGCTAAATGCAGTGCACAGAATTTATAAATAAATGTATAAACATCTTTATATAAATGTATAAAAATGTAGGTATATGTATATAAATATATATATATATATAAGTAAATATATGTATAGAGAGAGAAAGATTATTTTTAAACAATATATTGTGCTTAAAGCGCAAATAAAATTGTTTTTCTTTTTGTTTTTTTTTTTCGGAATTTTTTTTTATATTTTATTTAACAAGATTTCCGTTAAAATTAAGTTTTTAGCCCTAATTTTAACGAAAGCTGGAAATATGAATACATTAATAGCTTAAATATGAACATATATATCTAAATTTAATACTGAAAGCAAAGTATTCTCTGAGCTAAAGGCAATGCAGATCAATACTATAAAGAGCTAGATGAGATGAGTTATTTGTGGGTAGAAGTAAGAAATTGAATCGTTTGCCTTCGGTTTTTATTTCGGGCTCTTTAAAATGGGGCAAAAATTTTATACAAACATCAAAGTAAACATATGTATGAAACTACATATATACAAAGAAAACTTTACATATCTTAAGAGAATGAGCTTAAGAGAGAATGAGAAAGAAGGCCACGAAGAAAATGTTTATTCAAGGCTTTATTTAAATAACTAAGCACGTTGGGGTAGGGCATAATTTATTACGTAATTCTCGCTTTAGTTACAAAAATAAACAAATTTATTAAGAGACAACGACATTGACATTTAGATATGTATACAATTTGGCTGACTTGAAGTGAGTGTAGTAAACAATCTTTGAAACTGTTTTTTAATGTCATTTCAGTTTATTTACCTTTAACATTTGACGCCTACTTAACAGAAATACTTATAATCTTTAAGTTGTATTTAACGGATATATTTTAACCCCTTTTAAGATATATTTATAGAAACACTAAATCAATATAAGTGTGTAGACTTTTGCCTCCAGCTCCTAATTAGAAATCATTTGCAGACTTAACAGCAAGCTAACATAGATTTTACAGATTATATCTATAACATCTAGATTATATCTATAACATCCTTAGTCCATACTGTACATTATCAGCTGATATGCCTTTTAACTATGCTGAAGATGTTTATATCTGCTGGTTTTTTTTATTATTTTTTTATTTTGTTATTTCTATGTTATCTTTTTAATCATAAAACAACAACAGTTCAATTAGCTGCACTGAAAAACAAAAACTTATGCTTCATAAGAAAGCCTTTTAAACGGCTTCCTCTGCCTTAGACTCTTTTTAAGAAAACTTTCTCCAGAGAAGACTTTGTCTTTAGAAGATTTCTTTTTGTGAAGTCTTCATCTTTATTAACCTGCCTCTTGAGTAGGCTCTCATATTTGCTATACTTTAACTTGAGATAATTTCCTTTTGTAAAGACTCTTCATAGGGCTCTCTTCATCTTTGTTATAATTACTCTACAAAGACTCCAATTTCATCAATTGATTATTTTAAGCTCGCACTTCATATGGCTCTCCCATCAATTGATTCTTTCACAAAGCTACCTCTTCAGGTAGTTAACAAGTAATTACTATTTAATTCCCCTCATATCAATGGCATTCTTCAAATATATTTTACAATTATACAACACTCCATTAATCAGAGCTCAAAGAATTCGCCAAACACTTTAAATTAATGCGAAAAACGCGCACAAATTCAATAAATAAATAAGCCCTAAATGGATTACGCGCTTGAAGAAACCCAAAATAAATTAATATATATATACACATATATGTACATATAAATATATATACTCATACATATATAAATATATTATATATATATGTTTTTTTTTGCACAAATGATTTGCGTTAATTAAGTACGTCAGAATGATGAACACACGCAAAGGTTTTACAAATTTTCGGTACTTTTTTTTTTGCTTCTATTTTTGGTTTTCTGTTTGGAAATTTAATTATAAAATTTGAAAATTTAATTTAATGCTTTGAATTGAAATCTCGCCCTCGTTGCAGCAGTTGCTGTTGCTGTTGCTGTTGTTAAATAATTGAGGCAAAAATAATAAACAAATGAAAACACGGTCATTCAATATGTGAGCATATGAAATCCGTATTACAAAAAAATCCGTAATACGTAATGAAAACAACGTGGAATTGTTGCAGCTGTCCGTCGTGTTTTTGTACATAACATATAGGCATACATCTATGTATATGTATATATATGTATATATGTATGTATGTATATATCTTATTTTCGGACAGTTGCACGGGGCGTATGCGTATTAAAAATTGATACGCCTCGCGCTTGTTATTTCTGCCGGACACTGATTATTTACGCGCACACACAAAAGCCAACTTGGCCACAGGGCAAAAAAAAAAAAAAAAAAAAAAGCAGGAGGTGGAATAAGAAGAAAGAACCGGATTCCGGCTCAAACCCCCTTCCGGCAGCGGACAATGCTTGGCAATTATTCAAAACATGAGAGAGAAGTTTGCAGCAAATAAGTTCGTTCGCTTCTTTCTTGCTTTCGTGAGCTCCTTTCTCGCCGCACTGATTGCGGCACAAATAATTGTTGCAATTTCGTGCCAAAGTATTCGCTATTAGCCTGCATATTTGAGTGTTGCTAGCCACGACTACTGCCCGTTAAGTCCGGATCTGGACGTCAGCTGTTGCTGCTTTTCGTCCAAATGACTATTCAAACTTTTCACTGTTGTAATTATTATAAATAAATGAAGCGCTATTTGGTAGGCACCGACTGCCATTTGGCAGTGCTTTGTTTTTGCCATTGGGGCGTTCTGCTTGTGCTGCCGGTGGGCGGAAAGGGGGTGTGGCTCGTGCCGAACCCTTGCCCCCAGCACAGGTTATTGCCTTGGGCATGTCCTTCGGAGCAACGCGTCACTGCCAGCTGGTAAATCTGTAGTCCTACAGACTGCCTATTAAGGGATACCCTGTAGTCATTAGGGATTTTAAGTGGGCATTATAACGAGTAGTGGCACTTTGTGCAGGTGAGAACAGCGGTAATGAAATTATGTCATTTTATATATTATAATTAAGAGTAAAGCATATAATATAGAATATATGAAACTATAATTCATAATATATTCAACTCAAAATATATAATATAGGAGTTGAATTTAATTCAGCAAAAACTGAAAATCTTGTTAAAAGCTTTTAAAGGCATTCTTTAGTGGGTATATAGTAGAAGTATTGTGTATAGAAAATATATAGTATAAATTATATGCAAAGTAGTTAGTAGATAGACATAATATATTTAATGTCATACAGTATTTTATATATTTAAATATCTGTATTAATAAATCTATAGACTCTCAGTAAGAGACTGCAAATCAATGAAAATTACTAATGGCTCGCTATAATTGTTTGCCTTTAAATTTTGTTCTCAATAATAAACTGATTTAAGCAGAATTTAGAGGCAAGTAAAATCAGTTTATATATTTTATATATAGATATATCTAATATCTATAACTTCAATAACTGCATAGTCATGAAAATGACTGATTAAAGTAGTTGTCTATTTATTGAAGTTTAAGACGAAAAACATTGACTCAGGTCACGAACAGAATTTATAAAGCAGTGCTGAAGCACATTGAAAAAGGGACAGACAGGCCCTAAAAACATCGCGGAATACTATATATTGGATTGTTATAGGACTTACTAACGCTTAACGATGGCACTACAGTTCATTATCGATAACATTATATCTATGTATCGATAGTTAACTGTAGTGTTATTCCCTCTAATTCCTATTGGCCTACTACAGTATATACAGAGTCTGTATTACAGAATACAATTACTGTACAATTATCTAGATTTTTCACATATTTACAATTTAAAGGGTAACCTTAAAGTCCACTATTTCAAAATTGTTTGGACACTTCTTGTTTATTATTAACTCGACGTACGCCCCACATTTGTACAGTTGTTCATTTGTCGAGAGTAGCATTTGGTAATAGAAAATGGAAACCAGAACCCGCCAGGCCCAAATCAGCATGACATGGACTGAAATTAGAATAGAAACCAGACACACACACACACACAGACACACTCCTTCTAACACACACTCACACACACATTTACTTTTATATGACAGCTTTGTATGACAATTATTTAAATGTCCCAGCTCCTATATATCTTATTTTGTTTTTTGTATTCGTGGTACGTGTCCCATTGGCCATTTGGGTCGATATAGCGCAATGGAGTTAAGAGCAAGCACAAGGCCTCTGCATTTAAGGCCACATAAATTATGCAAAAAAATTAAAAAATAAAATAAATTACCATTTAAATATAATTTTAATATGCAGGCAGCACTTAAAGAGAGATAAATATATATTTTAATGATTTATACACATTTTATCTGTGCAGAGAGACAATTGAGATTACGCTTAGATAAATCAAAGATGTGTTTGCAAATCTGCCGCATTCTTAGACAAACAAAAAACGAGAAGCTGAAGTAGAACCAGAATCAGAATCAGCAGCAGCAGCAGCTGAAGCAAATGCTTATCGCAAGTTTGAATTGCACTCTGGATGAGTTTGCATTGAATTAGTCAGTTCCGCAATTTGTTTTGGCCAAAAAGCAACGACTGTCAAAAATTTCCGCATTGCTGCATCACACACAAAACGAGCCGGAGACAAACTTGTTCAAACTTGACCATAAACGTAATTTTTGGTATTTTCATTGCAATATTCCATTTCCATTTCCATTTCAATTTCAATTTCTATTTCTATTTCAATGGTCATTTGTCTCCATTTTCCCTTTTCCATTTCCATTTCCATTTCTATTTCCATTTACATTCGCATTACCATAGCTATTGCTAACCAAAATAACAATAAAGCACAAACTGTCTGGACCATCAACTGTTTGTGTGTGTGGCATTGTCGAGTCGTCCTAACTGCTGTCTGCGGTCAGCATTGAACATTCATTACGTTGACCTTGACTGCCCTGTTGTTGCCCTGTCTTCTTCGCCGTCACCTTCTGCTTCGTCTTCACACACTCATTAAGTCAAAGACAGGGGCCATCACTGTAGGTAATCTATTAGATCTTATTGATGCATTTACAGCGCAGTCAAATGCTAATTGCACACTTAACCACAAAGAGCTCCAATCACAGTCAATCTCTGTGCAATGTGTGTGCAATTAAATGAGCAAGCCAAATTGTTGTTGGCCAACTAGCTTAACTATTGGAATACCCTGCACACTAAGAGAGTTGTAGAGTGGGATAATGGGAGATAGGAGAACCTCTCTAGAGACTTGTCAGAAACTCTTCTTTACTTCGTGGTAGCATTATAGAAGAATGAATTTATGAGCGTACAACAAAAATATGTAATTCGTAAATATGTTAAGCAGTGTTATTTTACATAGTCTTTTATACTGCATATCTTATACTATTTCTCTCACTCTCTCTTCCTCTGGACAGCTTCAATAAATTCTTCTATTAACATTTACATTAAATGTCCTCAGAATGTAGTGCAATCAATATTATCAATCAATATTATATTAAACATAACTGTAACCTATATAAAACTATTAATTAAAGAGTGTTAAATAATGTTAACAGTGCTGTAAAATTTTAACATTTATTAAAGCTATCATTAACCTATTATAATTTTAAAAGCATTAATTGGTTTAACTTAGCCTTGCAAAAATGTTAAAATTTAACAGATACAATATAATTCTGTAAAACTACTGAATATGTTAACTATATATTTAATTCTAAATAACTATATATAATATGTAATAGGAATTTACATTCACTGTAAGCCTTGCTGTATTTATTTACGTTTACATTAACATTCTGTTAAGGACTACATCATGCTATCTAACATTTATGCGCCACGCTCACCTTAACCTATACCATGTTTAACCTATACAAATTTCAACTTAATATCCAATGCTTATCTTCTTTAGCCAACTTTCTCAATTTTAAAGCTCTGCTATCTTCTACTTGAGTTACATTCACTTTAACAGATAAAGCAACAGGATTATGTTAATGCGAGTTCAACATGTTAACTGCCTTTGGCTTAAGTGCTTTAAAAGATTTTCGATTGCTTTTAAATGAAACTAATGACGCGCCCATTGAAAAGTTTTGCTGGGCATGCCAAATGCTAAATGCTAAATGCTTTGTAGCTCAAACACGTTCTCTGGCTCACATATATACCCAATGCGATAGTTGTGTGTGAGTGCGTGTGTGCGTGTGTGGTTGAGTGTGTCTACTACAGGATATATTAAGTACAAGCCAAGAACCACAATGAGAGCTCAAACGTTTAGCCTGCCGCTTGATTAAAACAACATTTACGCAACAATCCAAGAAGAACAATGAACAGAACAAAACCAAAAACCAGACAAACAGCTGCGGGGCAACAAAAGACAGAGTGAAAGAGTTGGCCAAGTGAGTGAGAGAGAGAGAAAGAGAGAGATAGAGAGAGAGTGAGAGTGAGAAGCAGAAACATGAGACAGAGTTTGAGGCTGACATGGGAATCCGCACGGATTCGTTCACTGAGTCGCCCACTTGCAAACATCAATTGAACTCTTTTGTTCAGCTCGAGGCAATAACAATAACAATAACAACAGCTACAGCTACCAGCTGCCCTCAGCTACCAGCAGCATCAGCAGCAGCAACAACAACGACTGGCAACGGCATTTATTGTATGTAATTCGGAATCAATCAATATCACGCATACGCCATGTCTGCTTACAAAATCAAACGCACACACAGCCTCACTCCCTGGCGTATCCTTCCCTCTCTCTCTATCTCCATCTCGCTCAGGCTATCATTTCGCTGTCTCTTTCTTTCATCTGCTTAGCGCCTATTTAATTAAGTTAATGTAGTTAAATCTGCTTAAGCAAATATTTTCAGCTGCTCTGCTGCGGCCATTCAACACAATGCAAAGAGATAAAACGCTGCCTGTAGACTGCCCCGCCCCCCCGTCTCCATTCTCATCCCCTCATCTGTTGGCTGCTGCTGCTGCTGCTGCTGCTTCTGTTGCTGCTGTTCCCAGAAGTAAACCAAGTCAAAAGGCGCACACACAAAAGGCATTCATTACATAGACAACACGGACCAAGGCAAAACTTTCAGTTTGCTTTTTTTCTCTGCCATCGACGACGACGACGACAGATTTGCGACATAGAGGCTGCTGCTGCTGCTGATGCTGATGCTGGCTGAGGCTGTTCTCTGGACTATGGAAGTTGGCACCGAGCATCATTAATATTAAGTAATCGTGAAGGATGCTCTCTGCCCGCTCTCTGGTGCTTAATATCTTGGGCGGTCTAACCCGACTGGCCAACCTGTGTGCTCTGAAGTTCACCAACCTTCGAGCTAACGCCCACTCAGTGACCACACCCATCGTCCACTGTCCACAGTCCACAGTCCCAATGCCAAGTGACCATGAACATTGCCAAGTGACCATGAGTGACCAAAAGTGTCTGTCCTTTGGTCGTAAATTCACTTGACCAACGCACACACACGCACTCGCTTAGGGGCTAAAAGAAAATGGCAAGAAGAGGAAGACAGAGAAGGGGAGAATAAACCAGTTATGAGGCGAGCATTTCGGCCCATTCGGAATGCCTCACAATGGACAGATTAGTGAAGTGCTAAGAGAGTTCAAATGTGTTTGGGGCTAAAATGAACTCCAAGTCATCATCCTCTCAGCCTCGCACTAACTGATCCTAATGTCATGTGGCAAGGGGCTCCGACCACGTTGTGCGTATTGTAATTGGGGCTGCTTAAGTGGTTAAAAGGTCGCCAAAGGCTGAAGGTGTCAAATGAACAATAAGCGGAAAAAAACAATCGAATGCCGATTATTGGGCGAGAGAGAGTTTAAGTGGTCTGAATTGGTAATCGATAAATTAAGAAGAGTTAAAAATACTTGTTAAAATGTGGGAGAGTGTGGGAGAGTTATAAATAGGGAAGAAGATAGAATAGAAAAAGAAAATACAGGTAGTTAGAATAATTATGAAAATGGTTGATGAGTTTTATATTTGCAATTGAATTAGAAAAGCAACTGATTAAGAATGTAATATTTTAGAAAGTTTTCCAGATATTTAAAATTATTTATTATTTAATTAAAATGTTTATTACGAATAAAATATTAGAAAACTATCGATAAAATAAATTATTAATTACGGTTAATATATTAGAGAACTATCTATAGCATATTGGGATTAGGGTCAGTTCATTACGTTGATTTTAAGATGCTAAAAATATATTGATAGCACATCTAGTTTTAATATGAAATTAAAAAATTATTAATATTATCCATATTACGCACATAAAAGACAAAAATTTATTTAGGCAAACATTTTTAATACTGAAGGTATTCCATTTATGTAATGAGGTCAATCTCTTGAAGACTTTTACAAAATTTTACGAATTTTAAAATTTTGACAATATTTAGATTAAAACTTTTAACAATACATACAAAAGCAATTAATTTAATATGTTTAAATTCAAATTTTTATTGTTAAGGATATTCCATACAAAAAAAGGTCAAGCCTTTGAAGAATTATAAATTAATTTTGCTAAAAGTTCTGAGAAAAATTGTAAATAAAATCTTCAAGAGGTTTTGCTTTTCTTTATATATCTGGAACATCATTAATATTGCAGCTCATTATTAAAAATTATCAAAGGCAAATAAATAATCAGTGGATGATATCATATACTCTATTATTATTTCAGTCTTTAATACAAATGAATGAATTCTAATTAGATTTTATCAGTTAGTTATATCAGTAAACTCTCTAACTAAGCAGTTTCGATAACGATATATTAAAACACTAATGAACTTTCCACTTCTTTTTCGTTTTTGTGTGTGCCGAGTCCAGTTTCTAATTCTGGGTCTTTTGGAAATTATGTAATTAACTCTTGGCTACCTTAAAACTTTTTTCATTACAATTCTGTTTTCTCTTTTCTTTTTTTTTTATTTGTTGTGTGAGGGAGTTGTGCCTACAAAATGGAAAATGCTTAAAATTTATGAGCCAAAGATACGAGAATATTGTGTACATAAATATGTGGAAGGACTCCTTTTGCTACCAGCTTCTTGGGGACTAGACTTGAGAGTGTGAGAGAGAGACAGAGAGAGAGAGATGGAGAAAGGGAGAGCGAGCAGACGCATGTGAATGCTGTGAAGTGGCATTTAACGTAATTTCAGACAGATGCTGGCTGTATTTTATTTTTTTTTTTTTTTTTGGTTTCATTTTTAATTTGAGTTAACTTGGCCTTAACCAAAAATTCAAATGAAATGAACAACGTGTCCAACACTCGGCTACTTTAGATAACCAAGGGCCCAAGTGTTACGAGTTGGAGATATTTGTAGTATATATGGCTGTACGGTTGCCTAGATATGCCTGGCATTCCTTTAGTTACAGTTCCCAGTTCCAGTTGGGAAAATTGCACATTAAGCTTAATTAAGAAATTCATTGGCGTGTCCAGAACGTGAATGTGATGTACTGCTGTTAATGGGCAACATTTAAAGCTGCCCCAGAGCCACAAACTTCAAACTGTAAAAAGGACATCAAGCTGACCAAGCAGCCAGCGAACATCAAGAGAGAGAGAAAGCGAGAGAGAGAGGGAGGGAGAGGGTGAGAAAGGAACAAAGTTGGCAATAGTTTTTCCTCTTCTTCTTCTTTTTCGTCGTCGTTTTGCAATAGTTCTTGCCCACTTTTGATTGCCAGCAGCAACGGCCACAACAACAATTGCACGAATGTAAATAGAATTGCGGCTGCTTTAGGGCCAGGGCCAGGAGTCGGAGCTAGAGCTGGCCCAGTGGCACGCAGGACATGAACGTCGCACACTTAACAAATTAAAATGCCGCAACTTTCAGCTAAAAAGCAGCAGGTGCATAACTGCGGGGTCTAATGCAGTTAAGTGGGCGTGAAAAGCAGACGCTGCAAATGGCCAGGTGAGTGCATATTATCTTGCCAGCTGCTGCTGCTGCTGCTGCTCCCGCTACTCCTGCTACTGTTACTCCTCCTGCTGCTGCTCCTCCTCTTGCTACTGCGTGCATTATAGCTTATGTGGGCTCTGCGTTAGCCAAACAGAAAGCGCGGATAAAAAGCATAATTCATGCAGTTGCTGGCTGCTGCAGCCAGGTGGAGGTCAACTAATGACCTTATCGCCAGCCGCCCGCAACGCTTTAGACAAAAGCCCCAGCTCAGCGCATTTGTGCGTTGTCTGTGATGCAAGCAGCAAAAGTTTTGTACCTCGGCCACGGGGCGTATGAGCGCTAAATAAGTTGCCAGCGAGCCGTGTATTTGCGGCTCTAGCTGCACTCAAAATTGCGCTCATTAAGCCGTAATTCAGGCCAAACGCAAGGGGAGTAGGTGGGCGGGCCCACACGCCCATACGCCCACAGTGGAGAGCAAGGGTTTTCTATGATTGCAATGGGAGCGCGACACTTGAAAAGTCAGCAACAAATCTGTGCGAAATTGCAGCGCATCACAGGCAGTTGATAGAGGTGGAAATAGGGAAGGAAATAGGGGGGGGGGGGGGAGGGGGAGGTGTTTGTGGACTGAGTGGCGACGTGTGACAATATTGATTTAAATGTCATAAACACCCAAAAGTAGCACGCACATAGACACACACACACACACACACACGCACACAGCAAGTGGCACATCCGCAAGATACTTTGAATGTTTTTAGAGATACAACGAAGCGGAAGCCAAGTCAAGAAGACGAAGAAAAACAAACAGGCCGGCACGTTGTCAACAAGGTGTGCAAGCTTGTGTGTGTGTGTGTGTGTGTGCGGGTGTGTGTGTGTGGCACACTAATGTGTGTAATATGCCACACACGTAGCCAACTATTAACTAAAATGGAGCGACACACAAATGACAGCGCACATTTGTGGGCTGACCGAAACCAAAGCCGGCAGATTTGGACTCAGGGCAGGGATCGTAAATATTAGCCAAAAAAAAGGAAGAAGAAGAAGAAGAGCAACAGTCAGTCAAATACAAAAACAATAAGAGCAGTCGCAGCAGCAGCAACAGCAGCAGCATTCGCAGCAGTTAGTGAGCTTTGCTTGTCATTTGTAACAGATGCGGGCGCCCGGCCACAATTGACTACACAAACACAGAGAGAGAGAGAGTGGGAGGTATTGCCATTTTTGGAGGGATGGGGCATTGGTTGGTTCACTGCCTTGGTAATTGGGCGCCACGCACAGCGACTGCTCTGATATTGCACAGATATACACTCGTTATATATGTCTATATATATATATACGCTATATAATATGTTTGTCTGCACATAAAAGGCCTGCTGGCAAACGCTTTGTCACTCGACCGCACTTCCCCCCGGCCAAAACCGCCTCACGCCCCTCACGCCCCTTTTGCTTTTTTTTTTTTTTTTTTGAGTGCGCCTCCCGTAATTGCGAGCAAAGATAAGCGCTTTATTACCGATTCACTGGCTTTTATCGCATTTTAATAACTCACAAAATGCGGCCACGAAATTCACGTCGCTTTTGCGTTTCCGTTACGTTACACGTTACGTTACGTGGCGCCGTTACGTCTGCGTGCTGTGTTCCGTTTGATTACGCGCTGCGCTGCGTCTGTCGTCGTCGCCAGGCAATGCACAACTGAAACCGAAACCGAAAGCGAATTAGCGGCAAAAAGCAGAAAACAGAACTGAACGCGTCGGCGACTGCTGCTGCTTTAAACGCTTTCACTCTGGCCCAATGGCTGGCAGCTAACCGAGCGACAGCCGAATGTGTCACACACACCCGAAGCAGCGCAAGCCCGACTCGTGCACACAGTCACAGCCGAAGCCGATGAATAGACTGCAGCTGTTCCGCCAGCACACGCAGCTGGCCTTAGAAACACGAATGAGTGTGTGCGAGAGGGCGAGAGGGCGAGAGGAGTGGCGGCAGTGCAGGGCAGCGGAGGGAGCGGGAGGTGGGGGGTGGTCGGGTTAGTTCACTTGCTCACTTGCATTACCAAATGCTAAGGATACGGCGCTAGGCACGGAAGTGCGTGCGCTAACAATACAGCACAGTGGTATGAAATATTTATTTAAAGTGGAGACTTTGAATCGTAATTAATAAATTATGATAAATATGGTTTAAAAATGAAAGTGATCCAGAAATGAAAAACTTAATAAAACTTCTATTGCTTAGAAAACATTTTTTTTAATCAGAAAATATTTTATTAAATTAATATCAAAAAATTTATTTTTTTATAAAATTTATATAGTTAAAAATATTATTTAGTTGTAAGTTACTTTTATGGCTTTATGTATTTGATAACTGCTACAAAATTTTGCATACAAATTAGTTATATTCTTTGACAAAATAAATATATATATACATATATAAAATATGTATGTATACATATACATATGAATATTTTATATTTTGAATATATTATATATATTTATGTGAATTTTATATTTATTTAAAAATATCATATTTTAATTTATTTTAATTTTCTTTGACTGCAAAAAAATATTTAGATTTATTTATAATATTAATTTTCCAATATTTTAAAATTACAAAACATATCTATCTAATCTATCTAATTTAGTATATACGTTTTGTGTTAAACTTTATATATATATATATATATATATTTTGTTTTTTTTTTTTTTTTTGTTTTGATAGACGGCATAAAAAAATATACATATGTATTTTATTTATAAATTATAAAATATATGAAAATGTTGTATATATTATATATTTTGTAAATACGTTTCCTGAAGTGCTTGAACTACTGTTCAGTGCATTTACAGCAAAAGCTTTTATCCTATTAATAAAAAACCAATCAAGTTTACTATAGCATCACAGCCTTAGTTAAGTTATGCAAATTGCATAGCAAATAACTAACTTTGTTTTATTCTATATTTTTTTTTTTGTTAAATTTAATATAAGCTGGAAATGTTTTCGCTTGAGCGGGCGACCACTGTGCGAGGGCTGTCTTTTAGTTCAGTTGCGCAAATTAGCCGCCAGCTCGGCCGTTTGTCATTTTTTGCGGCACAACTGCTAAGCTCTAGCTGCGCCTGTGTGTGTGCGAGTGTGTGCGAGTGTGTGTGTGTGTGTGTGTGTGTGTCAATGTGTGTCTGTGTGTGCTGTAAACTTTGAATGCAAGCGCCTGTGCTAGAGCCGTCTGCTGCCAGATTGTTGCAGCAAATCATTGCCGACTTTTGTGCGCAAATATTTACGACAAAGTCAACCAACGACTGCTGAGTGGCAGCTGCTGCTGTTGCAGTTGCAGCTGCTGCTCCTGCGTGGGTGGGCAAATACAAAGGCGTGCGTCTAACTGCAGCAGCAGCAGCACTCGCAGCAGCAGCGACAACAACCTGTCACAGCGACAGGGCGCAACACACAACACAATGTGACATTAGCTCTTCGCCGGGTCAGCACTGACTGGCAAACACACACATACACTTGCATAGACACACCCTACACCCACACACCCACCCACCCACACACCCACACACACACATACATACATGTCTCTGCCAACAGCTGAGCTAGCATTTGGTCCCCTCCACCCTTGGCCTTCTAAACAAAAGACAAACTTGTACAGAGCGCGCGCTTTTCTGTTTTTTTTTTTTCATTCTTTCCCCAGCTGGGGGACTTGGACTGCCAATGCCACGGGCTATGCCCCATGTGTGTGTGTGTTTTTAAGTGTATGTGTGCTTGCTGTACATATGTCTTTTTGCAAATTAATTTATAAACACAATTGACATTGAGCGAAAATGTAAATATGCCGTTGAGAATGGCTGCCTTGCATTAAAATTTCAAGCGCTACTCAGTCACATCTGCATGCCAGGCAATTGCTATGCATATGTCTTATTTCTCTCTGTGTGTGTGTGTGTGTGTGCGTGACCCCATAACTGTAACTGTAACTGTATCCGTTACTGTTTGTTCTGTGTATCTTTGGCCTGGGTGTGTGCGTGGTTATGTTTGTCTTTTTGGCCCTATCCTTGGCATTTATTTGGCCATATAACTGAAATGGGCGCACGCAACCCAATGTTGCACTTAACGAAATAAGCTACACCACAGCCAACTCCTGCTGCTCCAGTAGTAGTAGGGGGCTTAGCACTACTACTTGGGGACGACAGCTGAGCTGTCAAAACGGATTTTTCGTTTACCTAGCTGCAAAACGTTGCGTATGCGTAACAAATGCCAAAACATTTGTCGACTAATTTGAAAGTTTTGTGAGACAGTTGGGCTGCAGCTGCTGCTGCCTCTGCTGCTACCTCTGCTGCTGCTGCTGCCCATGTTGCATGAGTTGCAATTAGAGAGCTGTCTGAATACGTTATAGCCAAGGCTGACGCATTAAGCTGACGTGTTTCATTGTCATTATGAAACTGTATATGCCTTTGTCTATGCGTCAAGCTCTTCGCATGAGTCTTCTTAATTAACCTGCCGCCGCTAGGCTACTTCTCCCTCTCTCTCTCTCTTTCTCTGTTCCACTCCCTCTCTCTCTCTCTCTCTCTCTCTCTCTCTCTCTCTCTCTCTCTGCCACTCGCTGCCTTTGCCTCTTTAATTAATAACAAATTGAGTTTTTCGGCCAAGAACTTTTAATTAATATAGTTTCAAACTAATTGAAGTGAAGCATCAAGTTTGTATCTCAAAAATTTTCACTGGCTCTTGGCTTTGATTAGAAGCTGAGTAATTTTGGTTGAGCAAATTTAACACGGATTGAATAGTTGCTTAAAGCAATTAAGAATTGCAACAAAGGAAGAAGACTAAGTGAAGCTTAAATAGTTAAAGAATTGCAACAAAGCAAGAAGACTAAGTGATGTTTAAATAGACTTCCCATTGTATTATAATTAAATGTTGCCTTCATCAATAGTATATATTGCACACTCTTAGTAATAGCTCTTACTAATAGTTGACTTTTAGTAATAGCTGACAATGTAGTTGAAATACAATCGAAAACTATGAACCTATTATATGATCAGAAAGAATTATATTTATGTAATGTTCATAATGTGAAAATATAAATTTCAAAAATTCCTGTCTTTAATTTACAATTTAATTGCTTCTCTGAGGCTTCACAGCCTTGGCTTACCACGCTCAGTCAGGGCTCTGCTAGCAAAGCGTGTCAAAAATTTACATTTAAATGAAAGCAATTGGTCAAAAGGATGAATGGATCTGATAAGCAACACAGCAGAGCGCCAGAGTCAAAAAAGTTTCTTTTAACAAAATTATACTAATACTATTTAATCATACTATTTAATACTATTTAATCACCAATTACTTAACAAAAACCACATTTCTCACTCTCTGCATATAACAACCTGGGCATAGATTCAATTTAAAGCTTGAATTCCCTTTCATTTCTGCATGGTCTGTTTTCATGTAATATGCATTTTCCCTTTTGAAAATATCTTGCTAGATAGAAATTCAATTAAAAATGTGCAAAATTCTCACAGTATGACGCCTTAGAATTGATTTCTCTTCAGCTTTAATTTAGTTGCCTTGTTAAACTACGACAATTATATTGATTAAATATGAGTATTCACGTAGTAATTTAGTCATTTTGAGTCATTTCCAACAGTTTCCTAGTTGAAGTCACTTTAATTTACAATAAAACTCAGCTGCAGTTCCTCTTTCGACACACTCAAAGCCCTTTCTCAAACTTAAAACCAACATAAATACAATTTTTATAGCAAAATTTTATATAAATATTATTGTATTATTATATTACCATGCTTACATAGCAGTTACTTGCTGCTGCTGCTGCTGCTCCTGCTACTCCTGTAAGTGTAATACACTGCACAAAAAGCCACTTCACATGCCCCATTACCAAATCGTTTGCTTGCAACTCAAGCTCACTTGACTCTGCGCGCAAAAGTATGCAGCAGATTTTTTTTTACTTTCATATACTTCAATAAAAAATGTGAACGAAATCAATTTGATAATCCCAGAGCGCACTCAACATACATATATATTATATAGTGGCACCGTTATGTAGCCAAAAATGGACTGCTAGCAAAACATAATCGTAAAATTTCACTGTAATCCCCCAAGCCAAAGGAATTTCGGCTTGGTAACTTTTGCTTACTGGCTAAACGGTTATTAACTTTCGTATGTGTCGCTGCCCCAACTGCCGCCCCATGCCACATGCAACACACACACAACAACAACAACAATTTGCTGCAAACCACTGTAGCAACACACACACAACAACAACAACAATGACAGGCAACTTTATTACTAAATACAGTCATATAAATTCGTATGTTTACACCACGAAACGTGACGCAGATGGAGGCGCCACTGCTTGCTGTTGTTGTTGCCTGTCCGCCTGTCCAAGTGAGGGACGGCAGCAGCAGGCGGACATTGGGAATTGGGTTGGCTTGCTGTTGGGCATATCGCTTGTTTTGGCAGCCACAACAACAACAACGACGACAGCAACAACAACAACGACAACGACAACAACAACAACCTGTCGTTGACTTTCAAACTGATTTGCAATTTTCTAAAAAGAACTTGCGCCTGGCAGAGCACGTCGAGCCGCAGCTGAAGAGCAGCTCGAGGATTAACATGCAGAGGCATGCAATACAGGTTCAGGTGTAAGTGTTTGTTTTTGTGTGTGTGTGGGTGTGGGTGTGGGTGTGGGTGTGGGTGTGGGTGTGGGTGTGGGTGTGGAGCTGTGTATTGCCTGCTGCTGCTGCTCATCATCATCAGCTAACCAAACCACAAAATATGCTGACTGCCACAAGTTGAGGCACAGGCAACTGCCTCTGTGTGTGTGTGAGTCTATATATCCATTGTGCGTCCTTTTGTCTGTGTGTCGCGCTCGGTTTTGACCTTTTTCGTTAAGCAAAAATTGTAAAACTCATTTACATAACAATTACCCAAACGTTGCGAACCTTTTGCAAAAACTGACGCCCAAAACGCAAACAAACTGCGGCTTGGCTAAGTTTTCAACTGGCAATCGGTGGCATGCCACCGCTAGCTGCCACTTCTCTCTCTTTCTCTACCTCTCTCTCCCTCTCTCTCTCTCTCTCTGTCTCTTACTTTCTCTTTGTTGCTGTCATGTGCGTCACATGTTGCGTTTTGAAATTTTGTTTAACCCTTTTTTTCTCGGTTTTTTGTTTGTTTTTGGTGGCTGGCGCCACCTGGCGGCGTCATCGCACAGTCGCATTCTATTTAGATTGCTTTTCAGGCTGTAATACCCCACAAGCTGTCTCCCTCTCACTCGCTCTCCCTCGGTCTCGTTCCACATTGTGTCAGTTGCATTCTCTTAACTTTTCTTAACAACTGTCACGCCGCTTAATGTCCTTTGTCTCTTGCGGCATGGCCCATCTGTCTGTCTATCCATCTGTCCGTCCGTCTGTTCATCTCTCTCTCTCTATCTGTCTGCCTGTCTGTGGCACAATTTAGTTGATATATGAACTGCAATGGCACTTACAATTTCATCCAAAGTGTTCGCCGGCTCCTTCATACCATGACGTTAGAGCTTCAGCCAATCTGCAAATGACAAAAAAAGCAGAAAAAAATTCATATATAAATGGAAAGCTGAGTAAAAAGAGAGAGATTCAAGCAAAGCGCCAAATAAGCAAAAGCAATGCAAACACAAGTGCTCAAAAAGTGAAGAAAAAAACACACTGTTTGATTGAAGTCTATATACCCTAACAGAATGTGCTCTGAGCAGAGAGTTGCTCCTATATATATATATATATATATATATATATATATAAATATTTTATATATATATATATTTTTTTTTTTATTTTATAAAATTTATATATAGTAATTTGATAGAAAGTAAATTTTAGTGTTAGGCTTTTATATATTTGTAGGTTAAATTCATTCATGGCAAATTATTATTGAAATATGTTTTGGATATATTTTATTTATAAATATTATTAAAACTTGAATTTATAATAGTTCTATATTTAATAAAGTTATTATATTTTCAATTATTATATAAATATTATTATTGAAATTGAAATGAGTACACTTTCCATCAATTTAATTAAAGCTTAATGGAAAATTTATTTTACACAAAAAATTAATTTAAAATATTTATATATTTTTTTTATACGGTTATATTTATTTATTAATATTATTTAAACAAATTAAAAAAAATTTTTTTTTAACTTTTTGATATATATATATTTTTTTTTTTAACTTTTATAAATAATAATTTATTTTAAAACAAATTTTTTGTTTCTTTATATATTTTTTTAATTTAAAAAAATTTCTTTTTAAATAAATTCTTTTTAAATAAATTTAAATTGAATTTTAATTCATAGAAAAAATGCATTTCATATTTTTATATTAATTAGAAAAACTTCCTTATAAATTACTACTCTTCAAGATTTTACTGCAGTTGTGAAAGGTTTCTTTTTCTTTCTTTACTCTGCTGCTCTCACTTCGTTGCATCTCTAATAACAAATGATCAGAAAATATCTTAAGGCAGAGTATAAGAGCCAAACAAACAAACAATCATTAGAAATAAGAGACGCTTGGCAGCACAGGTTTCAATGTGTAAGAATGTGTAGGTGAGTCAGTGTGTGTGTATGTGTGTATGTGTGTATATGTGTGTGTGAGTATTTGCTTTGCAAATATATTTAACAAGGCCACACAATTTAAATTTGTATTTTCCATTCGGTCTGCTTGCCATTGTGTTATTCTTTGTCACCGTAAATGTGTATGAGAGTGTGTGTGTGTGTGTGTGTGTGTGTGTGGCTGCTAACAAAGCAAAAACCCACATTCACACACACACGCACACACACTAACACATGTGGTCTAACCGCCTTATCAATTTCAAGCACTTGCCGCATTAAAAATATATATATTAAAATATATATATATATATATACATATATCATGTTTTTTGTGTTTCCATATGACAAACCCTACTCCTCTCTGTCTCTCTCTCTCTCTATTTCCTTTTCTCTCTATTTAACAATCACTGCCCTTTGCTCTATCTCTTTATTTGACTTTATTTAGTTGAAACCAAAAGAAAGAAAGCAAAAAAAATATAGAAAAAATTGCTTATTAAAATGTTTGCCCAAGTCCTTCGTCATTTGCATTTCACTTACAGTCTTTGTCACAGTCCTTCAACCTAGCTCCAGTTCCCAGCCTCCAGTGTCCTTCCCCCCTTCCCTCCTGCCTTCCTGCCGTCCTCCACACGCACAAGCTAACCCCTGCTGCTGCTTCGCCTAGACAAGGTTTATTTTTTTAAATTGATTGCCACATAAATTTCATGTAATCTAATAAAATTTGAATTGTCGTTGTCGTAAATGTCACACACACACACACAAACACACGCTCTCCTATACACACACACACACATACTCTCTCCCACACACACAAACACACACAGATCTCCTGCCTTTTACAATTCTTGGCACAATTGCAAGTCCAGGCTGCTTGTCATCAGGCACATCCACACATATCCACTCGAGTGCTGACTGCTGACTGCTGCCACGCCCACACGCCCAGGCATCCCCTGGCTCGCCCATTTCGAAATGCTGATGAAGTTTCAACTTTGAACGAGCGATAAGCTAATCAAATTAATTCAAGTTAAAACTTGGCAAGCGAATTTGCAACAAATTAATGTTATTTCATGGCTTCTTAAACTTGACACTGCGGTCGTCGTGCCACAGCAGCAGCCCCCCACTCCCCCACCCCTCTCTTTCCCTCTCTCAATCTTCGTGCTCTCTCTCTCTCTCTCCCCTTGCCTTAACATAACAGCTCGCAGCAGTTCAAAGTAATTCATTTCTGATTGGAAGTTTCCTGTCAGCATTTATCTACTTCTTCTTTTTCGCAATGCTCTTTATGAAATGGGTCAGGCTCATTTCAACAAGCTGTTTGAGATTGTCAGAGTGGAAATTGATATACCTATGTCTATTTATATTCCTAATCAATTAAATCTTATCTGTCTATCTTGCTCTACTTCCTTCAGCTCTTCACATCAAAGTTAACTTAAATTACAGTTAAAGTTATAAATAAAATCTTTTTAATCAAATATATAACTAAACAATTTTATTATATATATATTGCTGTATCAAATCTATTTCTAGAGTATTAAGGTTTCACATTTCTCAACCTCTCAGACTCCAATTTCTTTCTGCTTGTAAACTGAGTAAAAAGTTTGCTGCATGGCTTAAAGTGCGGCTAGCTTTGCCAGTCCACATGTGTGTATGTGTATGTAGCTGTGTGTGCGTGTGTGTGTTAGACTTTTCCAGTCTGTGCATTTATAGCTTTATACACTCGTGTGGCATATGTGAGAAGTGCTGCCAAGCAACTAAACAATAAAGTTGAAAATTCACTTGAGATTCGCAAGGAAATTGGCTCCTGCTCCTGCTGCTGCTGCTGTTGCTGCTCTACGGCTTCCTCGTCCCCCCCCTTGGGGAGTTTTTGATCAACAACAATCAGCAACAAGAACAACAATAAACGAGAGTTTGACAAAGTAGATCAATGTGGATTTTCTTATATCAAAGATTCGCATGCAAATTGTGCGGCCGCCCGCATTTTTTTGTTGCCTGCCTCTGAGTACATTTTTCTGCTCGTTTATTGGCAAAAAGTTTGTTCTTCTGTTTGGCCAAAATACTTTTGCTTTAGGGCCTCTTTTAATGGGCCCCAAACAACTTAATCAACTCAATAAGCCCCATAAGGCACACGGGCAGACAAACAGACAAACAGACAGATAGACAGCTAGACAGCTAGACACAGACAACTTTTCGTTGGCCCACATGACGTATGCGTAATATTCTGGCTTCGTTTGCCTTCTGCCATGGCTCGCAGCACAATCAAAACTGAGTTGAATATGAAAACGTTTCGCGCGTCGCATATCGCAGCGACCGCTGTTCAATGCAATTCCAAAATGCATAAAAATAAATATGAAAAGCAGAGGAAGACGAAGCGAGAGAAAAAACAAAACAAATAGCAACTGCCGCAATGCCAAACGTGTCAAATGCATAAAAATCTAAATTTACAAAAAAATTAAAAGCTGAAAAAGTGTGAAGAGAACAACCAAAAAATAGAAATAAAAAGAGTGATAGAATAAAGTGCTAGACTGAAGAATACTCTGTTTGAAATGAAAATAAGTGAAAAACCCCTAAACTTATAATTATGAATGGAATATAAACTGATGAATTATGTATAGGAAGATTATAATGAATTGTGTAAGCTATATATTTATACACAATATTTTTTTTTTAGATTGTGGAATTTAAGGAAGTCTATCCTTTTGGAATATAAAATTATTTTAAGAAATAATTAAATATTTAAACGCATTTTACGATAAAAACATAAGATGATACAATAAATAAAATCAACATATATTCAAAAAAAAAAAAAAAAAACTTTATTCTTTTATTATTTCAATATTTCTTGTTGTTTCTACAATATACATCTTGCTACTATATATTTTATAGTCTATAAGTTTAGTCTAATAGCCTAATATATATTTCAAGAACTATTATGTGTATATATCTCATATTTATATATCTATATTTTTTTAATTCAGCTATGTACTATATAAATAAACAGACAATCTAAGCAGAAACATGCTCAAGCCCGTCAGAATTCATACTCAAGTGTAATTGTCAAAGCATCATCATATCTCTTATGACAACCATCAACTGCCAAGCATATATACCCCACATTAACCTGTCAGCAGACTATATAAAAGAAAAGAAACGTTTTGCATTTTCGTTTTGTAGGAATCATGTGATGCACATACAAAATTTTGCATACACAAAAAATAATTCGCATAACGAAAACTGAGCTACAACAGCAAATTGCAATGAACAAGCAGCAAAAGTTCGTTGAGAGTGAGCAAAAGAGAGCGGGAGAGGGGAGGTGAGAGGGAGAGGGATACACAAATAGTGTAAGGAATACAGAGATAACATTTCATAGCCAGCAGATCCTTTACACTAGTAAGGCATAGAAATTGGAATAGCAATAACAGATGCTTGCAAATGCATTTTGAACTGAAATAAAACCACATTTAACGTTGCACATGCGAGTCTATACAAAGACAAAAACAACAAGAACAACAACAACAACAACCAGACAACAACAAACAGAAACCACAAAATTGTTATAGTTGCAAAGCATTTGTTGTTTTTAGCTTTTGCACATTATCCAGATAGATAATATGCTGCGTTAGCCAACTGTTTATTATTGCATTATTAAGCGGTTTTTTGTTTAGTGGGTAGAGAAAGAGAGGGGGCGACTGAGAGAGGGAGAGGGTTGGGGGGCTTGGCTTACAGTTGCACAATTCAGCATATCAAATTACATTTCCGTCCGAAAGTTGCGCCCGACTTAACCAAAAACACAATTGAATGCATTTTTAATAAGCATAAATATTTCAAATCAAATATTTCAAATTCAATTTGATAACAAAAACAAAGTAGAGCAAAGCAAATAAGAGAGTATGCTAAGCTAGACAGTTAATTGAAATAAAAATTAATTTTTATTTTGAATTTTATTTTATATATATATATAAATTTATTTTTGATATCTAAAAAATTTCTATACAAATTTATTAAATTTTTATTTGAGTTTTATTTTATTTTATTATTAGTCATTAAAAAATTGTAAAATTTAACTTTATTTTCTTTTTTTTTACATATATATTTTTATTTTATTTTATATATGTATATATTTTTTTAAATAAAAAACAAAAATGTATTTTCTTTTCAATATTTTAAAAATTTGTATACATTTGTATTTGTTTTTTTTTTTTAATTTACATAAAGTTTATATTTTTTTTATATTTAAAAATTTTAAAAATTGCATTTTAATTCAAGCACAAGTTATACCCTATGCTCCTGCATTGATCTAAGGTATTATAATTTACGCTTGCGGCTTTTTAGAAACGTTTCACAGACAGCCAGGTGAGGGGCGGCAGGTTTGGGGCGGGCTGAGCAGATGCGGGTGTGATATAGGCCACAAATTTGTGTGCATTTTGGTTGTTTGCATTTTGGCACATGCCAGCGGCCCCAAAATGTGCGTATTTGCCACTGTGTGTGTTTGTGTTTGTGTGTGTGGTGCGTGTCAAATGCAAAGCAACAGCAACAGCAGCAGCAACAACAGCTAACATGAGCGTGAATATCAGCACCTGCAGGCGCAGCATGATTGTGGCAGCAGCAAACTAATTAAAATAGCTGCGGTAACAAGGAATAGCTCGCTTGCTCTCTCTCTCTCTCTCTCTCTCTCTCTTTCCCTCTCTCTAAACACTCACATAACAAGCAGACTTAGTGGTAAATACACACTAGTGTAAGATAAATATATATATATACATAATGTATAATATTAAATGACAAATTCCATTGCGCTGCAGATACATTTAATAGCTGCAGATACAAATGAAACCAGCAACTGCAGCTGTATCCATAATTGTGTCTGCAAATGCATGCACATGAGTGTGTGTGTGTGTGTGTGTGTGTGTGTGTGTGTGTGGACCCCAAAGACAGTGAACATGCATACGCTTCGGCAAACAACAATTGGCATTGTTGTCTGTGGCAAAAGGTAGACAAACGAGCTACACTCCTATAGCAATAGCCATTCAGAGAGAGAGAGAGAGAGAGAGAGAGAGAGAGAGAGAGAGAGAGAGGGGAGAGGGAAGATCTGTGGGTTATTCTGTGGACCATCTCAATTATTTGCGTGTTAAGCATGTGCGGTTAACACAACAAATGCGCACTTGACAATGGGGGCTTAAGAGAGCAAAGCTTAGCACGGGGAATATCACAAACAGATTCAAAGATACGAAGCTACAAAGATAATGCTTAAGATACAGAGACAGATATGGAGATAGATACAGATACATATGCAGAGCTTAATGTGCACTTAGAGAAATGAAAATCTTAGTTAATTGGAGTATGCGAAATGCTGCTTAAAGAGTTTCTATGGGGCACAGTTTACTTTAAGCCAAGAAAAGAGAAGCGAACTTAGAAAAATCATAGATAATTTTATGATACTTTTAAATATTTAGAAAATTATAAAAACTAAGTCTAAGCCTTAAAAAATAAATACAATTTAATTTTTTTAAATCCAAAATACAATAAATCCAATATATTTCAAGCTTTAATTTCAGAAATATATTTTTTTAATATTATTCAATATATATAATTTAAAAAGAAATTATTACACATATTTTTTTTTTTTTAATTAAAATTTTTTTTAAACTTTTAGAAACATTTTTATTTTTAAATATAAAATAAAATTTTATATTGTACATTTTTAAAGTGATAAAAACTTTATTTTATATTAAGAAATTTATTATTATATATATTTTGTTTATATTTTACCAAGTTCTTATAATTAAAAAAAATATTTTAAAAAAAATATTAAAAGCCTATTGAATGTACTCTTTTTTAATTTAAAAACTAAGATTCTTATTTTTCAAATAATTATTACATATTTTGAAAATAATAATTTTAAAAATATATTTATTATTTTTTAAGGTATAAAAGAACTCTGTTTATATTTAGCTAAAAAAAATAATACAAAATGTATAAAATTTTATAGCATAAATTATTTTTTTCTAAATTTTCAACTCTTTTGTTTATTTTTGTATGATAATTATGCTTATAAGCATAACTATCTATATTTATCTATCTGATCTATACATGTATCTACGATTTTCAGCTCAACTACACAAAGCTTGACAAATACTTTCAGCACTATTCCAGTACAACTCTAAACCCATTTCCGCAAAGTATTGCTATATTTCCACAATTATTAGTTGACTTTAGTTTTCCAGTGTGTTTAGTTGGCTGGTTGGTTGGTTGGCAGCAACCGCATAATTAGATTCATCGAACTCTGGGCAAGCGGCCAAGTGATTTGTTTGTAGCACACGCTAACAATGCCCCCCTCTGTGACCGCTGTCTTATTAGAGAAACCAAGAGAATGACAATGAGAGAGAGGGAGTGTGAGTAAGGGAGAGGGCAAATTCCTGGCGAGTGCCGCAAATTATGGCGGCTGAATGAGTTGTTTCCGTACCAAGAGGCAAGGCGAAGGGCAAGACGAAGCGAAGGCGGAGTTTTCTTAAAGTTGTGCGCCATAAATCAATAGACTCACTGACAGCTTTGTCAATGAATGCAGAGCAGAGAATGAGCGAGCGCTGAAGCGAACACACAGAGAGGCAGCCAGAGCTGATGGAGGACTGAACTACGTTCTGTAGGCAACCAGAGCAGTCATAAGGCGGCTATGCCACAGCACGTATACGCCGCATAGAACGCCGATACGCTTCAATTGCGAGCCGCCTTTTTGGAGGTCATCAATAAGTGGCTGCGACCCTCAGAGAATTTGTTGTTGCATTAGCTGATGCTGCTGATGCCGCTGTTCCCAGTGCTGCTGCTGTTGCTGCTGTCAAAATGAAAAGCATTTTCCGCGCTGCCACTTTCCGTTAGATTCATACAAAGAAAATGCTATGTGTGTGTGTGTGTGTGTGTGAGTGTATTCGTGGGTGGCAATTTGTACAAATTACTTAAGCTTCGATTTGCTTTATTAAAAGCAAATGCGAATGAACAGAAAAATAGCTAACGCTTAAGAAAATAAGTATAAATTTGCTGCTTGGCTGCGCATGACTTGAAAATACCTTATAGCTTAGGCTTATCTATTGTTTGGCATATGAATATGGTATATAAACATAAATGGAAACAAAATACATATATACTAACGTAATGAAGCAGCTAAACAAAGAAGTGAACTATGTTTATTTGGTGTAAACTTGAAAAGACTCAACAAACCAAGGTTAAGATTTCTAGTACTTGTATTCCTATGGGTTATTCTTAGCCAAAATGACGTAGATATTAAAAAAGTAAATAAGTTTATTTCTGTATAGTGTATCTACATACAACTCTAAAGATTTTATAGTCTTCGACTTATGCCTAATAACACAAGCTCAATTTATGGAATGTTTATGATGAAAATCATGACTTTGTGTAGACTTGAGAAGAAAAAGAAAATCTGCATACCAAATTGAAGCTATTTTGTTTTTGTAGTCTTTAAGTTAAACTCAAAAAGGATTTACAATTCCGATATTGGCAAATGAATTTAAGGAAATCTCAACTAAAAGCTGATATTAGATATGAATTAATAATCCTAACCACACATAAAAAGATTACTAAAGATTATCTACAATGCAATCACAAATACCTCTTACTACTTTCTAATGAGTACAGGGTATATCAGAAAAAAAATTGCCACGCCCCCGCAAATCCGTGCTCAGCAATTGTCAGTGGCCCATCATTCAGCTAAACATTTTCGCGTTGGCGTAGAAAAAAAAAAACATTTTCAATTTAATTAAATAGAAAACAAAAAACACGAAAAAAAATCGTTTTCATTGTTTTGGGTTTCGGCTGCCCTCGTGCCCTAGATAGCCCTCTGTAACCTACAACCTAGCCCTACCAGCCCACAACCACCAACACCAACAACACCACCACCACCACCGCCACTCATCATCGTCTTCGTTGTCTACACGAATTGTTAGCTTAGCCAACAAAAATTGTTTGGCCATGTTCAAATAATAATGCAAATTGTTTTGCAAATGAAATTATATAATGAATTTAGCTCGGTCAAAGTTTTTTGATAAATTAAAAAGAGAGCGGGAGAGGGAGAGAGAGATAGAGTGTGTGTGAGAGGGAGAGGAAGAGAGCTAGCACTAGATAAGCAGCAAACGCTGAAGCTGTGGTGTTTTTATCAATTAATGATAAAAGCCCCCCCAAGGCGATAAAAACTCTTTCTCAGCATATTTCATGAAGTTGCGCAGCCAAAACAAACGATTGCAGTCATCAAAATTATGAAAATTAAATTTCATTTTGTCTAATTAATGAGGATGCGGCAAGTGTTGCAACCAAAGAGCGTTAAAGCAGATGATAAGCCAGTGATTGCGTCAAAAACTGATTGCGAATTATCATTTTTATAGGAAGGAAGCAGCAGGAGACGGAGGAGGAAAAGCAGAAGGAGGAGGAGGAGGAGCAGCAGCAGGATAAGGAAGAAAGCAGTCGACATAAATAAATGAAATAAGCTCTTCAAATTAAGTGATTTCATTTGCAGTTAAACATTATTGTTAAAGAACCTTTTTGGATACGCTGTAATATTAAGCATCTACAATGGGGATATTTAGCAATATTTTAAAATACAAAATATCGTTTAAATTGATTCGAATGCAGTCAATTAAGTTTTCTGCCCTCATATATTTTTTAATATACATATAATGTGTTCATGAAAATAGTAGTACAACACTATAAATTTCATAGAAAATAAAAATTTTAAAAACAATTTTTTTTTTAATTTTAAAAAATATAAAATTTTAGTTTAAAAAAAATTAAATATTACAAATTAAAAAAAATAGAAAAAGAACAAACTCAATAAAAAAAAACTTGATAACATAAAAAATTAAATGAAAATTAAATATTAATAAATGAAATTATAATAAATAAGAATTTTAAAATTAAATAAAAATTTAATAAATACATTTTTTTCTAAGAAATACAAATTTCATAAGATATAATTTTTAAAATACAAATTTAAAGCAATTAAAAAAATTAATAAATATACAAATTTAGTACAAAAATATAATTTAATAAAATATTACATTTTTTAAAACAAAAAAAAAAACAAAAAAAAAAATATATATATATAATATAAAATATATATATATATATATATATATATATATATATATATATATATATATATATATATATATATATATATATATATATATATATATATAAATTACAAATTTTTCTAAATATTGTTTTTTCACTATTTAATTACGTTGTTTATTATGTAATACTCAGTCGCACTACTATTTTGATGATCACAGCTATTTATTTGTATGGCAGATTTATTTCACGAATAAAGTGTTACATAATTCATATATACATATACATAGTTTATCATCACCATATCTGTATCATTCTCAGCTAACTTCACATCTCCATAAAACATTTCCAACGTTTTTTTTTCTGTCCCATTTCAAATGTTTCGGCTTCGTCAAGTATCAGCGATAAATAACGCGCTCTCAGCTCTGCCAGCGACAACCCTCATAGTGTGTGTGTGTGTGTGTGTGTGTGTGTGTGTGGCAGGGCAACCCTACGCAGCTCTCTACCCTACTCAAGGCAATCTAGTAAATTATCATTTTGCGGTTGCGTTTTTGTCACATACATGGCTAATGCGCCGCACAAACTATATCTCTGTAGTTGTTGGCCAGTTTGGCAGACGCTATCTGATGCCCACCACACCCCTTCAGCAGCCCTTGTTGTTGCTGCTTTACAGTTCCATTAGCAGGCAGTAAAATATGTAAATGCTGGCAAATAAATCGCAGACGACAATTTGACAAGTTGGGCAGCAGCAGCAGCCGCCGTCGCCGCCGTCGCCGCCGTCGCCGCAGCAGCCACAAACGCGAAGCTAAAAGAGCGCGACATTCGCTTAATGCGAAAAGGTAAGAGCCAAATCCATCAGCGGATGCCCCCTCTCTATACCTCTCTCTCTCTCTCTCTCTCTCTCACACACTCACTCGCTCTGACTCTGTATCTGTCTCTTCCCTTTCCCCTACGAATGATGAGTTGCGTTTACACACATAAATACGCAATTCGCTTAAGTACTCCTGGGCTCTGCTGCGTTTCGTTTTCGTTTTCGATTTTCGCGGTCGCCGCCGTTGTTGTTGTTGTTGTTGTTATTATTATTATTGTTGTTGTTGTATTGCTCTTCCGCCACAGCCAGGCCACGCCCCCTGCGCTCCCCATACTCACACACACACTGACACGCATAGACACCTCATCTCACCTCACCAGCTGCGCCTACATTTGCAATTCAATGCGGAGCTTCCTCGCACATACACACATACACCCATCATACACACATCACACACACATAATACACACACGCTCATCACATCACACACAACAATGGCAACAATAATGCGAATTGATGAAGCGTGAAGGATTTCAGGCAATTGCCGGTTCAGAATCGCGTTGCATATTCGTATATCGTCAACACACACACGCAAACACCCACACACACACACACACACACATGCGCATGGCTTATTTGGTGTACCAGGAAGAGCTTTTTAGGCCGGAGATATGTGAGCATTATCATAGGTCGTAACTGTTGCAGGCAAATTGCAGGTCAAATGTGATTTTCGACTAAGTAGGTGAAGAGTGAGGGGAAAGGGGAAAGCTGGGCGGTAAGTGAAGGAAGGGAACTATGTAATTTTAATTGTAAATTGCAATTAAATTTATGCTGACATTGATTCCAATTGTGAAGCTTAGCAGATGATGGCCTAGCAAATACTCTGTAATTAGTGGAGTAAGGAGGTTATAGGTCATAAACTAAACTAAGTTTAGTAAGGCAATACACAGTTAGAGATCAGATTTTTAGTCCTTAAACAGCAATAACATAACTCAGAAAAAAGCCTTGATTGACAGTGCATTAAGCCTTTATCCCTGCCTCAAAAAAAGAATAAGAAATAAAATACGAAATGAATATTAGCAAATATCTATTTTAGTCTAGAGGGTCTTAGGTCTATTCACTCTAAACTTTAATTCGAAATATATAAACTCGAACTCTTATAGTGACAACAACATATAATATATACTACAACTATCAACTACATTTACAGGGTATACAACAAGCATATTAACAATTTATAAAAGGCTTAATGCGGAATTAAAACAATTGCAATTAAATATTATGTTTAAATTATTTTATGAGAAAGATAACATAACATATATAAGTATATATATACATATATAATATATTTATAACCCCAGAGCATGAACATATGTGAATTGACTTTATAAATCATAAATAATCCAAGCTAATTGCTTATTCATTGCGAACTGTTTCACAGCTCATTGAAAATTCTGTTTAAAATCCAAACAGAATTTTTAGAAATCAACTGAAATGCTTTTAGACCAATCGAGTTGATGAATATATTGATTTTTAATCGAATCAGAAGGCGCCAAAAAACATGTATATGAATTTGAGTTTTTGAAAAATAAAATAGAGAAACGGACTCAAAGAGTTTTCCCAATTGCCGAGTTACAGTTACAAATTCGTTAGAATTGCAAAAAAATACAAATAAAATAAAATGAAATGAAAAAAACAAAATTGTGAAAGGAAATGGTTGAAAATAAAAATCAAATTCGTATGCAGCAGAGAGAAAACTAAAATTGCGCTGTCAGGGAAAATGAAAATAAATTCCTAAAGCATTTTAAATATTTTACGCGGAGACCAGAAAAGGCGGCAGCTGCGTGTGTGTGGGGGGCGTGGCATAAAGCCAAACTCTTTTGTCACACAACAAAAAACTTTGATTCTGCGATGCGGCAAATGGAGCGAACAACAGATGAGCTGCAAATTTGCATAACTGAACATATATATATATATATATATGTAAGTGTGTGTATGTATGTGTATGTGTGTGTGTTAGCGTGTGTCTCTAGCTCTCTGTTGCCAAATAAACATATTTTTGGTGTCCCGTTTAAGCAGTTGGCAGGCATATACATAAATATCTGCAAAGCGCATTTAAGCCGCCTCGCCTCAAAATAATATAAATAAATAAAGACAAATAAAAAAAAAAGTTTAAAAAAGTCATGAACTGGGCCAAGCTGTAAAAAGCGCACACACACACTCTGAAATTGGGGCGAATGCCTTGTGGGCGTGGCTGCAACATAATAATAATAAATATTCAGTTCAGTTTCAGATTCAGATTCAGTTTTAGTCGACTTTTCTCTCTTTTGCCCACTTTTCGCTTCCTTCTTTTTTGTTGAGTGCATGAATGAAACTGCGATATGAATGAAAATGAATATGAAAAACCGAACACCCACACACACTCAAACACTCAAACACCCATACACACACTCACCATGCACTCTCTGTGTGTGGGTGTAAGCTGCTCGGCAAGTAAGTAAACCAAATGCGAATATGAACAGGGATTTGCATTCATAAAATATATCGCAGTCAAGGCAGATGCCCCCACAAGCCATGCCCACAGGTATCGTTAGCTGTGTGTGTATGTGTGTGTGTGTGTCAACGTTCACTTTGTCTGTGTGTGTTTCTGTGTGTGTGTGTGTGTATTATTTGAATTATGCAAATCGCTAGCATGAAAAACAAATATTAAACTTTTCATAAAAGATTCAAAAATTAAATAAAATTTTACAAAAGACATAAAAACCAAACGGTTGCGTTCTCCCTCTATCCTTCTCTTTCTCTCACACACACACACATACCCAATCTGTACGTGAGTGGGCGTGGCTGTAGAAAGAGGCGCGCATCCTGTTTTCGGCTGCCGCATATAATATTTATATGGCAGGCCGCCTCGCATAATGATTGTACTTACACATGTAAGTAGAGGGCAGCCCCTAACTAACCTATAACCACGCCCACTCGCCACCGCCCGCCTCTGGTGACTTCTGTTGCCAACCCCTGCCTCTGCCCCTGCCCAGCTCACATCTTGTGCAAATGGCACATATGGAAAAAGTTGGCAACTCGCTCGCCAAATAAGCAAAATAAATAAACCAAAAACAAAGGGGAACTTTGAAGTGCTCAGGGTGGGGTTGCGAAAAGGACTAGGAGATACCCTGTAAACGGATTTCAGGTAACCGAAGGGTTGGCTAAAGTTACAGATAGAGGAGAGAGGAGGATAGTATAGATATATGTATAAAGATACAGATACAGATACACAGATAAAGATACACAGATAAAGATGCACAGCTATAGATACACAGATACAGATACACAGATAAAGATACACAGATAAAGATACACAGGTAAAGATACACAGATAAAGATACACAGATACAGATACGCAGATACAGATACACAGATACAGATACACAGATGCAGATACATAGATACAGATACAGATACACAGATACAGATACAGATACAGATACAGATACAGATACAGATACAGATACACAGATACAGATACAGATACACAGATACAGATACACAGATACAGATACACAGATACAGATACACAGATATAGATACACAGATACAGATACACAGATACAGATACACAGATACAGATACACAGATACAGATACACAGATACAGATGCAAATACACAGATATAGATACAGATACAGATACAGATACAGATACAGATACAGATACAGATACAGATACAGATACAGATACAGATACAGATACAGATACAGATACAGATACAGATACAGATACAGATACAGATACAGATACAGATACAGATACAGATACAGATACAGATACAGATACAGATACAGATACAGATACAGATACAGATACAGATACAGATACAGATACAGATACAGATACAGATACAGATACAGATACAGATACAGATACAGATACAGATACAGATACAGATACAGATACAGATACAGATACAGATACAGATACAGATACAGATACAGATACAGATACAGATACAGATACAGATACAGATACAGATACAGATACAGATACAGATACAGATACAGATACAGATACAGATACAGATACAGATACAGATACAGATACAGATACAGATACAGATACAGATACAGATACAGATACAGATACAGATACAGATACAGATACAGATACAGATACAGATACAGATACAGATACAGATACAGATACAGATACAGATACAGATACAGATACAGATACAGATACAGATACAGATACAGATACAGATACAGATACAGATACAGATACAGATACAGATACAGATACAGATACAGATACAGATACAGATACAGATACAGATACAGATACAGATACAGATACAGATACAGATACAGATACAGAGATATATCTACCCAATCTACCTCACTTTGCACACATTCAATGCCATACAGGATATAAAAACTTATTTTTTTGCTGTTGGCACACGGACAATTGTAACGCTAGGGATTTGGGGTATTGGTTGCAGGAAAGGGGTGGGGCCGCAATTGGGGATACGCCACATGGCCTCAACACGAACTCAAAGTTCGCATTTCCCGCTGCGCGCAACTAGTTGTGGCATGTGCTTTATTTCCTTCCTTTTTTCCACCTCTTCTTCTTCACTTCATACAATATATAAAGTCAGCCCGAAAACCAAGCGTCGAATTCCTTTCGGGCGTTAAATAAAATCTCGCACGCTTCGTTTGAACGGACGCCATCGCAGACGGACGGACGGAAGGCAGCTACCTCAACCAGCAAACACACACACACACATGGAGCATAGCCCCTCTCTCTCTCTTTCTCTCTCTCTCTCTCTCATTGTACTCGAGGTAAAAAAATAAAAAACAAATTAAAAAGGACTGTCAACTGTGTAGTATATTATTTCTTCTTTTGCCATTTTATTTTTTTTTTGTCCAACAACTTTCAAAAATTCAAATTGTGGGCGTTGCGCACGTGCCACGCCTTGATTTGCGGTTGACTTTTAGTTTTCACAGCGACAATTTCAGTTTCATTTGAGCAAACCAGAAAAAAAAGCAAAACAAAACAGCAAACTTTGTTTATCGTTAGTTCTCATTAGAATTCACAGCAGGTTGTTTTATATTCAAATTTTTTGTTTTTGTCTTTTACCTTGATTTTTTTGTAAACGAATATTCAATTGAGTCTGCGAAAAAATAAGTTTAAAAAAAAAACCTAAGCACCAAAAGTTTTTGGGAAATTTCAGTAATTAGGTTTAATTAAGCTGTCAAAGTCTTGAAAAAAACTTGTCAAAAAATTTTTTATTTTTAAGATTTAACTTTTGCTAGAATTCAGTCCCGTTACATTTCTATATATACATAAATGAATATATATTGCTTTATAAAATTTCTATTTACTATACAAAGCAGAGCAAAAAAGCTTAAAATTCAAATTTCACACGAAAGAAGAAGAGAAAAGTTGGCATGTAGATCAACTGTTAAAAATGAATTAAAAGAAATGTTAATGAGAGATGGGACAAGCGAAATACACCGGATATGCCAATGTCTCTCCCTTTCTCTCTGTCTTTCTCTGTCTCTGCTATAAACTTCAGCAGTCGAAAAAAGAGTGTAAGTTCATTAAACCGTAAGTCAAAAGCTGTGACGTCATAAACATTAACTGATTCTCACGGCTGCAGCGGCTGCTTCAGCCAAAAGAGCCCAACTCAAACGGAGCGTGATGAATGTTTGGGCAACAACAAACAGTGTTACTGACCTCACATTACATGCAGCGAAAAAAACAACAACAGCTAAAAACGTGCAGGTTCATCAATTTTTTTTTCGGGTGGGAATGAATTTGAACGAAGCGAAAAAAATATGCATGGCAATAGAGGGGAGTGCGAGCAGGATGGCAGCACACATATAAACACACACACACACATACATAGACACTGACTTCCAATCAAGTTGTGCTTAAAGTTTGGACAACGCTTCACTTTTCGCACTTTTCGTTTTCGTTGTGACGCCGACTGCGCGGCCCATGCGCTGGAATTTCTAAAAACAACAACGTCAAAGTGAACAGAAAAAAAAAGAAAAACGAGCTGTATGTGTGTGTGTGTGTTTTGGGCTTGACATTCCTGTTGCCAGGGCGACGTCAACAGCGCCGTCACCGTCGACGCTCTAATTGGAATGTAGCGTTGGCGCAACGCCGTCGGCGTCGTCGTCGTCGTCACAGGCGCAGCCGCAGCAGCCGCACGACATAAGAAGAAAAACAAAAACTGGCCCTGTAGCTTTTTAAAGCTCTGCTTACTGTTGTTGTTGCTGCTGTTATTGTTGCTGTTGTTGTTGCTGTTGTTGTTGCTGTTGTTGCTGCTCAAAGCGTGGCTTGGAACATGTTTTTGAGCTCTGCTGCGTCGCAGTCGCCCGCTGAAGCTGCGTGCGTGCGTTGCGTATGTGTGTGTGTGTGTGTGTATTAGTATTTGTATTTATTTGTGTGGGTTTTGGGGATGCTTTTGTGGATTGTGGAAGCCAAACCGGAATGTGGCTCATTCAGTGAAAAGACGCTGACGCCGACGCCGATGCCGACGTTGACGGCGACGACGAAAGCGGAGCCTTAGTCGCTGTTGCTGTAACATGAAGCCACTGGCCGGCAATCTATGCAGCGGCAGCGACGTCGGCAGAGAATTGTCGCTGTTGTTGTTGCTTGTTTTTCTGGTTTGGCATTCGCGCTCAATTGCGCCAGATTTGCGTTATTTTCTTGTTGTTGTTGTTGTTGTTGTTGCCGTTGTGTGGCTGATCGCAGCGACTGCGCCACGCTTCATTTCTTGCGCTATTGGGGCTTGGCTTCCACTCTTGGAAGCTGTGTAGAGTTGTATTAGCTGAAGCAGCCCAAAAATATGTACATATGTATATATACATATGTATATAAATATATACATATGTATGTATATATTTTGTTGTACAGTTGCAGCGCCAATTGGCGACATGCGCATCGACTTGTTGTTGTAGTAGTTGCTGCCCACTGCAGCAATCGCAACAAAAATTCACACAGACTTTCTGAGTTTATTGGAAAGGGGGAGAGAGCGGGCGAGCGAGAGAGATGGGCAAATTATGGCGATGGCGTGCGGAAAGAGAATCACGTTTATACCGTTTTGTAAACTGATTTTTTTTTTGTTCTTCTATGCTTGCCTGCCTTCTATTTGTCCGTCTGCCTGTTGCTGCTGCTGCTTCTTCTACCTACTTCGCTGCTTGTGTCTTTTTCTTCTTTTTCTTTCATTTTTTTCAAGTGCAATTTCATTGTAGTTGTTGTCAGGCATTGCTTTCACACACACACACACTCACATAGGCAGGCAGCGACGGGCCACGCTCATTAAATATTTTCGCTGTCGAATTTTTGAATGTGTGTGCGTGCGTATGTGTGTGTGTTGGTGTTGCTATCAAGTGCGACGCGCTCAACTTTTGCTTACCTTGTCTGCACCTTGCGCTGCGCTGCGCTTGTGGGTTCCGTTGCTGCTGCTGCTGCTGCCGCTGCGACTGTTGTTGTTGTTGTTGTTGTTATTGCTGCTTTTATTATTTTTGTTGCACTTCTTCACTTATGCTTTAGCACGCAGCAATTTGCATTCTTTTGCACACTTTTTGCTTTTATAATTAATTGAATATTTATATACACTCACACTCACAGAGACACATACACATACACTCGCGCGCGCTGTCTCTCACACATATACAATAGCAAGTGGGAGCGAGACAGAGATAGATAATTGCGACAGTTTGTTCTACGCTGGGAAAAACACGTCCGCAAACAGGTAAATACGCTGAACAACTAACAGACGCTCGCCTCGTCTCAATATCAATTCCATTCAGCATTGGCTTGATGGCTTTACGGCCGCGCTCTCTCGCTCTCCCGCTCTCCTGCTCCCACACTCTCTTTCAATTCCAGCTTCGGCTCGGTCATCGTCGTGTCGCCTCTGTGGCTGTTAGGCATTGCGTCTCGCTTGCACTCGCTCAGCTCATGCAGCGAGCGACGATCGCCAAAAGTTCGTTACAGCGAAACAACTTTTGAATTTTACCTGTGACGCGAGTCGAACTGCTTGTCAGAGAACGTAAGCCACGAGCGCCGCTCTCACGAGTGCGCTTACTCTCTCTCTCTCTCTCCCTCTCTCTTTGCAGTTGCCCTTCGTTGCCCGCGTGCTTGTTTACCTGTCGTTATCTTGCCGTTGCTTTGAGTGCCTGGAAATTAGCTGAGTGCTCTCTGGCTGGTAAGAGTGTGAGCGCCTATGTATGCGTGCGTGTGTGTGGGAGATTGTTATTTGTGTACGTTGAGTACACAACTGTAGTTATGCCAACAGCGTTTGCATATTCTGTTCTTTAACATAGAAACTGTAGAATAACATATGAAAGCTGGGTTTATATGGAAATTAAGCTGTTAAGGTAGTATTTAGTTAATTTATTATTACTATTAATTACTTTAATAGTATTAATATTACATATTTGTAAGTAGGTGTGATTTTATATGTTTGTACATACATATATTTGTGCATATAATTTTTATTTAATTTAATTTACATCAAAAGGGTTTTGCCCATTTTGCTTTACTACCCAAAACATCAAACATTGTCCAAATAATTAAACATTTAAAGACAAAACAAAGTCTTAGCTCTGTAATTGACTTAAGCAAGCTTAGAGTAAATCAAAACAATATGGAAATAGAGAAAAACAAGAAAACTTCATTTAACACTTTTTAAAGTTTCAAACTTCAAACTGACATTTCAAACAGCAATAGTTCTTAGCTGATCTGCTAGATGGCGTCTATTACTACTTAGCAATGTTTCAAACCATTAACTGCTGAATTTCACATATCTCTCTCAATTCGGATATGTTTTCCACCTTAACTGTTTGAAACGCACCCGCCAGCTGGCGATTGCTGTAATATTCAGCGCTTACCTAATATCATAATCAAAAACCAACAACAAAAGCCGCTAGATGGCGCACGCCCATAGCTAAGTTTCCAACCATTTGCAGTTTGCAAGCAATTGTGCTACATTTGCAGTTGTAACTGCCACCAACCCACAGTTTGACATGCTTGCCGTTTATATACTTTGCATTTTAAACGATTTACGACTTTCCCCATTAATATTGGCAGCGCTATAAAAGTCCAATTATGCATTTTAATACTCAGCCCTGTTTAGCATACTCTTACGCGCAAGTCGTTAAAAAGCGAAGCTCTAAAAACCACAAGCCTAATCCAGTGGCTTTGCAACTGCCAACGGCCAATGAGTTGCCGCTGAAAGGTGCATAAATCTGTCAAATTATTCACGCACACATGCACACACACACACACACACACATACGTCATCTATCAACCGCAAACAAAAAGTGTGTTTTTTTTGCTTTCGCTGCTGTGAATACGTCATAAAAACGATTTAACAACCGCAAAGGCAATTGCCACGCCCCCCGGCTCAGCCCTTCTGTGCCCTTAACAGTTATGCTTTCCTGTCGCTGTCTCACTCTTTGAGTTTCTCTCTCCCTCTCTCTTTCAGTTGCTCTCTCTGTTTGTCTGTCTCTATCAACAGCAAATCCTGGCTAAAGGCAAACGGAAATGGAAGTCGACGCGAGGCATAAAACAATGCCATTTATGTATGTATATAAAGTATATATTATACAATATATATAATGCATATATATATATAGTGTATATATCTAGTGAAATCCCTCCCCAACTCCCAACCTTCGGCAGCCTCTGCTCACGTTTTTATGGTCCATCTGCAGACGCCTAATGCCGGCAATTAAAATAAACGCCAGCAGAGCTGCTGCTCGACTAGGATCACAGCCAGATGCTGACGAGGCTGCTGCTGTTGCCTCCTGGCTGGGATCGAAAGCAATTGCCAGGACTCAAGTCGAGTGTCTGCCGAGACTTGGCTGCTCCTCGGGCTGCCACTCTCGAGGAGCAACAGCAGCAGCTGCTGGCTATAACAAATGTTCGTTTAATGAAATTTTTATTCAATCAGCGCCAAGGCATTTTAGAAGGCAGAGGCAGAGAGAGAGAGAGAGAGAGAGAGAGAGAGAGAGAGAGAGAAATAGATGAATACAAACAGAGAGAGAATGAAAGAGTGAGAGGGAGAGTGCCAATGCTAGACAGACTCAAAGTGAAAGAGAGAAAGAGAGAGAGAGAGAGAGAGAGAGAGAGAGAGAAAGCGAGATACATATACAGACAGAGAGGGAAAGAGAGCGATGGAGAAGCTGGTAAAGCTAGGCAGAAAGTGTGTAAGTGTAAGAAAGTGTGTGTGTGTGTGTGAGAGGGAGAGGGAGAGAGATAGAGAGTGAGAGAGAGAGAGAGTGACAGAGCCAACGCTAGGCAGACTCTGACTGACAAGGATAGGCAGACTCAAGGAGAGAGAGACAGCGAGAGAGTGGGCGAGTGGGAGACTGAGATAGACAACCTGTTGATGTCTTTCATCTTCCTTTAGCTGTCTGTGTGCGGTCCAAAAAGAAAAAGACTTGGCAAAATAAATGTAAATGTTAATATAGTAAAACCAACTAGCAAATCAGAGCTTTAAGCTGCCAGCTTTGATGTGTGCTCGACTTAATTTGACTTCATTTATATCAATAAGAGCTGCAGACTTTTACATAGTAGTAGTAATAGTAGCATTAGCCAAGCTGGAATGTTCTTTTAATGCAATTACGTGATCTGCCTTACAGTTTTAATGTGTTTTAAATGCTTTTTAGACGCAATGTAATCTATCTAGCTTACGAGTTCAATGTTCGCCTATAGCTGAACGTATACATTTAATTTGTATAGCTTATAATAAAATAAAAAATAATTAACTAAATAAAAAAAAATACATACACAATACCAAAAATAATAAAATCAAAGAATTCAGAATGAAATTAGGCCAACAAAAATAAACATTTTTGGGCTTCATCCTATGTCAAACTTTAATCAGCTTATAAAGATCTTTAATGTTCAGTATTATTGTAATTAACACTTAACACTATGTAAAAATTTAAATTTATTGAAAAATTCTACAAAAAGGATTAAGCTTTTATTATCTTAAAAAGCTTCTTAGGTGAATTTTAAATTATATTTATTCAGATTTTATTCTTTTAATCGGCATTTATTAATCATATTTCTATCCTAACAAATGTTTAAATGTTAAAGAAACTTTTAAGCTTCATTTTGTATTCAAATCTAGATTAGAATTAATTTCAGCTCTGATAAATATCCTTAAAGGAAAATGATTTTCTTTGATATTGGCAACATATGTGCGCCTCCACTAAAGATTCAGGTATCTTCTGTGGCTGGCTGAAAACAGTTTGTTTTATTCATGATGTCACCTGGCGTCTGGCGTCAGCTTCTCAAATATTTTCCTGTCTAATGCATAATTTCCTCAATTTTCCCTTTAATTTTCGTCATTATATTTGCGCTCTCGTAGCTCTCGTAATGCCCGCAGTCTGCCTTGCGGCTGCAATTAGATGCTGTGGTTGAACAGAGACGGGGAGAGAGAGTGGGAGAGAGAGAGAGAGAGAGAGATAGACAGGTAGACAGGCAGAGTAGAGTAGAGAGCTACGACAAAGGTAACCGCCACGTGAAAAGTGGAAAACAGTTGCTTGCTCGTCTTGGCCACATTTTCTCTACCCTCCCCCACGCCCCTTCCGCCTGGCCCCTCTCCACTCCCCCTTCTTCTCACCCCACCGCAGGTGAAAACATTTCTCATTAAAGTTCTTCTTCCTCAAGTTGGCTTTCAATTAGAGAGTTTTTGTTGCGCTCTCGGGAAGTTCGGGCAAATTCAGCGAATCCAAGCCAACAGGTGCGCATTAAATTAGCATAGATTAAGCTTCAATTTTGGGCAATATTTTGGCCAACTTGTTTGTCTGCACTCGAGCTTAATTAAAAAGTTTATCAAAATAAAAGAAAATTTGCATAAATTTAATTAAAGCTTTATTTGTCGGGCTTAAAAGTGATTCCCCCATCGGGCCAAGTGAAGTGGCAACAATTAAACAGCTTACGACGTCGCTCAACACCTGAGCAAACTTTTTACCTTTGCCCAGTGAGGTAGAATATCTTGACTGCTGTCATCATGTGGGTCAACGAAATCAATTGACAGCTTTTCCAGCCAACTTTTCACCCAAGGAGACGGAAGAAGCAGCAGCAAGAAATGGCTATAAAAGCGGGCCAGAAGAGGTTCACCTACCTGTGCCCTATAAATAAATCATGGCCTATGATTATGCGTCACACACACACACACACACACCCTCACACACACACTCACCTACACTCTATTGATAAGATATATGCTCACACCTGTTCAGGTTCCTGGCTAGAACCTTCTGAACCTTCTGACAGCGTTTGACTTACTGTCAAGAGCTTTGTTTGGCCCTGTCCCGACTTGGCTTTGGTTTGTTTACATGCCACAAGCTGTGGCACGCTCAATCATAATACAATTTGACATATTGTTGCATGTTTGCAAAGGCTCTCCCCTCACCACACACCACGTGGCGTATACGTAACGAAACGAAAAGGAAAAAAAAACCTTTTTGCAGCGATTAATCAAAGCTGACATTGGGTTCTAACAGACATCCGCTGCATTTGCCAAATGAATTTTTTCTTAGTTTTTATTATTTTCCTTTTTTTTTGGGTTTTCCTTCTATTTAAACTACAATTTGTTGGCAGCCGCAAAAAGTTTGACTCAAGCGCTATAAATAAAAGGACAGACCACGAAAAGAGAGGGAAGTGTGCAATGAAAACGGAAAACAAAAGAAGAAGAAAATTTATAAAATATTTATTTATATTTAAAATTAAAAAAATAATAAGATATAAAATTTAAAAAAAAGTATTTAAAACTAAGAAGATATATAAGATATAAAATTTACAACACAAAATACAAAATATTAAAAAATATATATAATAAAAAATCATAAATAAATATTAAAATAATATTTTAAAAATAAAATATAAAACATATCTATTAATATATTTCTTTTTTTATAATTTATTTTAAAAAACTTAATATTTTTTTGTATTTTTTGTATAGTTAAAATTTTTTTTCTAAAAAACTTATTTTTTATTAATAACTTTTAGTGATTTAAAAAATATATATTCTTAGTTCTTTTGCTTTTATTTATTGTTTTTATTTTATATTTTTATATATTATTTTTATATATAAAAATATTAATTATATAAAAATATATAAACATAAAAGTCGAAAATATTAAATGCTAAAAATTAAATTATCCAAATAATAATTTTTAAATTATCCAAATTAAAATTATCCAATTAAAACATAGTCATATAATAAAATTTCTTTCACATTGTTAATTACATATCTAAGTATGTAATCATAAGCCATATAAGTTTGGGTCCCACGTGCCGTATGAGTAATCCGATAAAACTAACTGCAGATTCACAGGTACAAAGAGCAAATGCTGACACTTTTCTAGCCTAAATCTAAATATATAGCTTACGCACACACACATACAAACGCATACACGCACGAGCACACACACAATCATGTCAGAGCTATCAAAACGAATGAAATGATATGAGCAACGGTTAATCCCAGTGGCAGAGCAGCAGCGAAACTGGCAGCTGCAGAGCCGCAAGGCAGCAGCTAATAAAATGTAAAAGGAATGCGAACACAAATATATAAATAAATAAATAATAAATGGCTGTCAGCATTTTCTGTTTTTCGCTTTTTTGACTCATAAACAGGCCAACAAAAAGGAAATAGAAACAAAGCTGCACATAAAACGGTAAAAATGCTCGCAGCGACCGCAAAAAGACAAATGTAGCAGCAGCTGCACGGGAGACAAAAGCAGCAACAACAACAACAGAGATGACGATAATAACAGCATAAACAGTAGCAGTAGTAGCGGTAGTAGCAGCAGCAGCAGTCACAGTGACCACAACTGCAGCAGCAATAGAAAACAGCGACGTCAGCAGCTATATAAAGTCTATGAATTGCAACTACAATAACAGAATGAGTAAAACCAAAAGCAGCAACAACAGTTGCGCTAGCAGCAGCAACGTCAGCGTCAGCGTCAGCGCTAAAAAAGCAATAACCCAACAGCAGCGCATGTGACTGCAAAAGCAGCAGCAGAAACAAAAGTTGAGCTAGCAGCAGCGCTGTCAACGTCAGCGCTAGCGCTAGCGGCAGCGCAAACAAAGCTATAAGCAAGCAGCAACAACAACAATAGCTGCAGCTAGTAGCAGCGCTGTCAACGTTAGCGCTAGCGCCATCGCCAGCGCTAACAAAGCTATAACCAAGCAGCATCAACAACAATAGCTGCAGCTAGTAGCAGCGCCGTCAACGTCAACAAAGCATAGACAAACAGCAGCAACAACAACAACATGCGATTGTCGCTTACAGAGCAGCGCAGTCACCATCGGCAGCGGCAGCAAAGTAAACAGACACAAAAAAAAAACAACAATGGCAAAGCGCAAAGACAAACACAGCGCATAAAACAAAAAAAAAAAAAAGCTCTAGCTTTTAACGATGACGTGCTGAAGCGGCAAATGCATAGAAAGCTATTATTTTTTTTGTATTCAACAGTATTTGGTGTCGTCATCAAACCAAACGGTTCGAAGCGAACATGTTCGACCAGATAAAGCAGAGCAGAGCAGGCCAATGGGCAGCGGCGAATCGCAGAGCTCAAACATACGACGGCGCTTGAACGAAACGGACGCGGACGCGCAAATCGGAACGCAAATCGGAAACTAACGGCATATCAAAGAAACAGAGATTTTCGCGCCAAACGGCACGAAATATTCGAAAAATATACAGAGAAATTTGTAAAAATTATAGTGAATAAAAGAGTGAGTTTATATGTGTATGTGCGTGGTTATAAATTGAAAAATTTTGCTTGAAATTTTACTTTCATTTTTAATTTTGCTCATTTTTTTCAAAATTATTCGAGCGTAAAAATTGCTAAAAATAAATAGAAGAAAAGAGAAGAGAATACAACAAGTGCATAAATTTATATATTTTTAGTATATGTGTATCCCAGTGTGTGTGTGAGTGTGTGTGTGTTAATACAAATTATCGACCAAATATATAGAAAAGGTTGAGCACAACGGGCTAAATTAACTTCCCACTTTTTGTTGCTGTTGTTGTTATCAATTGGCCTGGATATTGACCAAGAAGTTCATTAGCTGGCAGCAGGCGTTCACATGCCACGCCCACTACTATAAACAGGTAGGTGAGATATTTGAAATTTATGATTTTTCTATTCCTCTTCAGTTTCTGTTTTTCTGTTTCTGTTTTTGTTTTCCGTTTTCGTTTCTGTGATTTGTTTGGCTTGCGGCTTTCGCCACGCTTTTCCTGCCTAGTTTTTCCGGCTCTTAAACATTTCGACGCCTAAATTCATTTGCTCATTTGGCATATAATCGGGCAGGTCCCTAAATATATTACACACTCGTAAAAAAAGGGAGCGGACCAAACCAAAACAGCAAAAAAACAAACAAATTCGAGCGTTAAATGAAGGAAAACCAGAAATAAAAAAAATCGCTCATACGCAACGTTGACCGCGCACCCTTAGGGAGAAATTTGGGCAGCAGTTGGAGCTGGAACTGGAAGTGGGGGCGGGGATTGGGGCGGTGGCTGCATTAAATATGCCGAACCATTTGGCAGCCGGAGTTTATAGCAGTCCGCCGTATTTTCTTCTTTCTTTTTTTTTTTTTTTTAAGTCGACTTTCGACTCTGAACGTTAAATAAATACATTTCGCAATGATTATGTCGGCCGTAAAGCATTTTGGCAATCCTTGGGGGTGCCGTAAAGCACTTGATAGAAGCCAACGGGCCCTGATTGCAATCAATTTTAATTCAACAGAGCAACAGTCTCCTGCTGCGACTGAGGCTGAGGCTAGTCAAAACATTCCAAAGTGTCGAGGCGTAGGAGAATTTCAGACTTTTCTTGTGCTGCCTCTAAACCATTTCAAGTGGATTCAGATTCAGATTTCGGCTAAAAGGGAGAATTCAATTGGCCTTGGCTTTAGCACTTTGTTCTCTAGCATTCGACATTTCAATTACAATTCATTTAAAATTATGCTAATAATATGTTGCCTATGCTATACATAATGTTATTTAACAGTGGAATGCTTGGAATGCTAAGCTGCAGCAATTAAACTAAGTCTCTTTTGCTTTATTGTTATTTTATCGCTTAAATGTTTACAGTTCTGTTAAGTGCAGCTGTTAAATTAAGTAATGTTAACTCAGCTCTATTAGCGTCTAGCTGTAGTTTAATATATATTGAGTTAGATTTTTAACAATATAAAATTGTCAAATAAGTCTTAATTTGTTACTGTACAAAAATTAATTTAGACTTTGAAATATTTCTACTATTAAGTGAATGTTGTTGTGAATCTTCAAAAGCAACACTGTTAACTGGAAGAGTACTTTGTGTAGATTAACATAATGTTAATAACATTTTCAATTAAATTTACAAATAAATGAGATATAATAACTGTCTCTCAATTAAACTATATGTAGTATTATTATTAGCAGCAATTTCCACTCTTAAAATACATAAATGAATAAGGCTAACATCAGATGTTAAATGTAAAAGTGCTGTAGAGAATAAAATATAAAAAAATTAAAAAATATATGAATATTTACATGTATAAACATTTAAATATAAATATAATAATAAATATAATAAAATAATTAATATAAAATATAAATAATACATATAACATAATGTTATTAACAGTAAAACCAACAGTTTGTTAACATATATGACATATAAAACTATACAATAACAGAAATGGGACATTTTCGCTATATTAAAGTCTCCAAAGAACATAAAGTGAGAGCCTACTATTTCTCATTAGCATGTTTCTGCGCTGTAAAATAACATTAGCCACCTTTTCAATGTTACACAAATCAATGTAAAGTGCGCTCTAATCGCAATGTGAACATTAATTGATTTATCTACATAGTTTATGGAATACAATTCAATTAGCTAATTTAATGATGCCGACAGTGTAACAGCCACATCTAGAATCTCTATAAAAAACAAACGAAAGAGAAAGAAGAAGAAGAAAAACACTTGCATAGCTAATGAAACGAATGGCAAACAAATCCCTTGGGCACGGATGAAAAAAAACATACACTCGGGCATAATCAAAGTCTGTCTGCCTCGCCGGCTTCGTCTGCCTCGTCTGTCTCTCTGTCTGTTTGTCTGTCGTTCGGGTTTCCGCACGTTGACACCACAATTACAAAATCCAATCACAACAACAACAACTACAACTAGCAACTACAATGTGGCACGGGCTGCTCTGCTGCATTTGGAGCACATTCGCTGGGGCAGTTGGTTTGCGGCCAACGTTTTGTCAATTAGACTGAAAATGTCAATTGGCACGCGACCACAACCACGACCACGCCCACATAGCCAATATCAGCCCATACGCCTAGGCTGAAGTGGGCGTGGTGGCTGCATAGCTTTTATGCCTTATATCAAATTTGGCCAAACAAATTCCATTTGCTTCTGTCCATTGAGCCTCCGTTAATTGTCTCCCTTTCACTCTCACTACCTATCTCTGTCTCACTCTCTGTCCCTCTCTCTCTCTCTGTGGGTGTTTCACCCGAAATTTCATTTTGCATTTGGTCCTTTCGGAGTTCCAAAAATTGTAAATTCAATTAAAAGCAGCCGCAAAACAGCAGCAGCAGCAGCAGGAAGAGCAGCAACAGCAGCAGCAGCAGACGGTGCATGTTGAACAGGTACAACACACTTAAGCTCGTTGCATGCAACAGCGGCAGCAGCAGCAGCAGCAGTAGTAGGAGCAGAGGCAGCAGCAGCAACAGCAGCAGCAGCAGACGAGGCACCTGCAGTTGCTGTTAAGGGGCCACTAAAAGCAGCTGTTGCTAGTAGTTCATAGAATGAGAGACGGAGAGGGAGAGAGAGAGGAAGAGAGACAGCTAGCACAGGTTAGAGCTTGCTTTGGACTTTTGGTTAGCTCTGAAGAGCTGCAAAACTGAAGAGCTGAAGAGCTGCCTCTGCTCTGTTAGCTATTTCGCGGCATTGTATTTTGGCCAAGCTGCAGATGCAGCCAACTAAACTGAAGTGCGCTCTGCTTTGTTTTTGCATAGCTAAGTGGGTATATGGACTAACTGGAATAACAAATGCATTTGCCATACTCTACCTATTTCTAAATAAGCTAAAGAGAAAGGACAATATAAATAAATTGCTTGTTATTCTCAGTCAATCGTAGAAAGACTTTACTTATTATATTCTAAATCACTTAAGTAGATCAAAAATGCTTATCATAAAAATATAACAAGGTTTATTACGAAAAATAATAAATATATACTATATATATGTATATATTTAAGTGCATTTTCATATATATTAAATAATTTGAACTTTTCGAAATTGTATTCAAAACAAAACTTAAGTCATTTTGAGATAAAATTAAAAAAAAAAAGAAATCAATATAAATGTTTTCTATTCTAACTATATTCATTTTAATACTTTTAATTTTTTAATTAAAATTGACAATAAAAAATTTGATATTTTCTTTTTAATTTGGAAGTTTTTCCGTATTAATTGAACTCTTTCAGTTTTCAATTCACAGTTTTTCAAGCACTGCTACAGTATATTACAGTTTGAGAATCACAAGCTACAGCAATCGCAAAAGTCAAATACTCTTTATTTATAGAGTATTATACAGCTGTTTAGACTTTTCTGCCTGCCTCTCCTACACTGCCTCTTCCTGTCTCTCTCTCTCTCCCTCTCCATCTCTCCCTCTCTCACTCTCCCTCTCCCTCTTGTTGTTGTCTATTGTAGTTGACACTGCCTGCCAGAAACCTGCATAAACTAATCCTCCCATCCAGCTGCTTCTCTCTCCCTCTCTCTACTATGCTCTGCTTCAACTCCTGTTCTCTTGCCCTTCCTCTTCCTCTCCCTTGCATCTCTAAATTCCTCAAGCGTATTTTATGCGCCCAGTGCCTGGGCGTGGCCACAGCTTCCGTGTGTGACAAGTTCCGTTGCTTCACTTTGAACTATGTTTGCCGTGAGTGTGTGTGCGAGTGTGATGTGATGTGTTGTGATGTGGTATGTATATGTGTGTGTGTATGTGTGTGTTTGATGTGTATTGTGTGCTGTGTGTGTGTGTGTGTGCTGTGTGTGTGTGTGTGTGCGCTTCAAGTAGTACGCTCGACGTGGCTAGAAACGTGACTGTGGCTAAGACTTACAGCGAATTTCCGCATTCTCGAAAATAAACGAACAAAAAAAAAAAAAAAAAAAAAAACACTAGCCAAATGTTTAGATAAGCGCAGGCAGCAAGCATGCGGCAGGACACTTGCCAGAACACTTTATTCGCAACTATGTAGAAGACCATGGCAAACATGCAAAAATTGTACACACACACATACACACATACATGAACACACAAACACACACATAGATTAGCAATTGCTGCAGTTGCTCAAGCAAAAAAGGTCGAAAAAATACATTTTTGTGTAAAAGCAAGTATAAAACAAATATATATATATATATATATATATATATATATATATATATATATATATATATATATATATATATTATATATATATATATATATATATATATATATATATATATATATATATATATATTATATATATAATATATATGAATTTTGTAGATATATAATATATCTTTACGCAGCTCAACTTACTGGCAAATTGCCATATATATATATATATATATATATATTTAAACTACAATTTTCGCAGGCGCCCAAAGGACGCATTCGATTTGTTGCCAATTCGTTCGACAAACTGCATTAAATAATTGGAATTGGAACTGGAACTGGAACTGGTACTGGAACTTAGTGGCACTTTCAGTTCCAGTTCCCGCGAGGCTGACGCCTTGGACAACAACTAATCTATTTAATCGATAAACCACTTTAACTTTCAGCCAAATGACAGCTAGGTCCTGCTCAGGGACTGCACTCGGTAGACATATGTGAAGTCCTTTTAAATAAGAAGAAGAAGAAAAGGAAAAAGTAACAAGAAAACACAATCGAAAAGCAGACGGAAGCCATTTTTAGGTAAAATCAAAAAAAAAAAAAAAAAGATAAAAGAAGTTGAATGAAAAACTTGACTCGAGGCGAAAAGTAGAAAACAATAGAAGCATGAATTTTGTGGTTGGTGAATGGAAAAGAGCTAACCAAGCAAAAATATCCTGTTGCTCAAGCTCTATTTTAATATAATGTTCAAGTACTTACCCACAAAGAGTAGAAGTAGCCCCTGACCGGATTAATCATATCTACAGGCTTTGCTAGCTTTGTGGCTAGTAGTAAAAACTTTTCGAAGAATAGTTTTACATTTTCCGTGTAGTCAAAATTTTGCATAGTTTTTGCTGTTTGGGTAGAAAAGAGAAAACGGTTTTTTTTATTGTTGAAAATCGCATAGAAAGGCAGTAGCTTAGCAGCTAGCTTATGTTTAAATGTAACTTCAATTCATCAGTATCTGTAATTGTTGAAAATCGCATAGAAAGGCTGTATTTACAAATTTAGAAGTATTTCCAAGCAATACCTTCATTCAATTATATTACAAGATTATTAGTTATGAACTGATTGATGATTGATTCAATTACATTGCGATCCACATACATTCACATTTTTATATATTTATATATTGATGTATCTTGCATAGAAAGCGTACAAGTTGTGAATCATAATATATTTATTTTTAAAACAATCAGCAAATAGGATATAGTGGTTTGGGGATTTATTTATTGATCAGTATATCACTTGATGAAAGTAAAATAGGCATACGCTAGCTCAACTTACAAGTTTTCAATGAAAATCGCATAGAAAGGCGCTACGTAAGCATCGATAGCTTGAAAGGCGTCAAAATAGGGGAATGGAAAATGTAATTATCTTGTTTAAGGCATGATATATGTGAATACTACATTGAAGAGACTATAAGATCTATTTATACAACATTATATATCATGAACGCAACATTATAAGCTGTTAAAAACATTTGCAATGGATGCTTTAAGCATTTTGCCCAATTTATTGCGATATAAATCATAAATGAGACTAAAGAGTTCCTGTTTACATTGTAAAGTCTAGTAATTAGACATGATTGCTTAGACATGATTGCGATATAAATCATAAACGAAACTAAAGAATTTTTTTTTTTACATTGTAAAGTCTAGTAATTAGACATGAGTGCTTAGCTATGATAACTGAGAATCACATAGAAAGGCACAATTGCATAGAGAGACGATACTACACACTACACTACAAGCTAAGTATCTATATAATCGATGGATATATTATAAAAAACATTAATATTGTAATTTATATAAAAATATACATATATCTAATTATATATACGCCTAGTCGCACTTTCCATAAAAATTACATTTGACTTCAATTAAATATAAGGCAAATTGCAAGAAAAAATAAAATAAAAATAATAATAATAATTGAAGTTGCCAAGGAGCGAGCACAAAGCAAACAAATACAAGGGAAGTGTGTACACACACACATACACACACAGGGGGTGTGTGGAGTGCAGGTGTGGGTGTGTGTGTGTGTCTGTGTCTGTGTGCCAAGTGTGTGAATTCAAACGCAGCAAAGGACTCTCGACATATGCGGCACAAAGCCAAGGCATATGCTTACATATATATATATCTCTCTATATACATATATGAGGAAGTTAGATAAACACACTCGTAAAAACAGCCTGTCAGGCACACACACACACACATACACCCTCACACACACACACCCAATTAGAAGCAATAAACTGGCTTTGCAGCAAATGATCCAAAATATAAAGAAGAAACCAAAGAATTTCCCAATTTATTTTGCGCTCAAGTTAATTATGACATACGTACATTAACACAGATTTTACAAAGGATAAGCGAAGGAGCACCATATATAGAGGGGGGTGGGGGGAGTGAGAGTTCGAGGGGTGGGTTGGGGCCAGAGCTGTCAAAAAAACTAAATGAAGTGAATTTTTGTGTAAACAGCTGCGCCAAATTGAAAATAAAACAAGAGAAAGAGAGAGAGAGAGGTAGATATTGTTGAAAGCGCCTTCAAGTAGGCTACATAAAATATGCAGAACAATATATATATATATAGTGAAAAGGAAAGAGACGGAGTGAGAGTGAGGGAGAGAGAGTGTATGAGTGTGTGTGTTAGAGTGAGCCAGCAATACACCTACATGTGTCATAATCAACATAAAAGACGTTAACTTTAAGCTAAGCAGACGCCAATTTGTGCCAGCAGTCGACGCTGTTGTTGTTGCTGATTTTGTTGTTGTTGTTGTTGCTTTTGCTGTTGCTTTTGCTGTTGCCTCGTCAATTTGTGCAACGTTTTGGAAAATCTTTGACAAAAATAACATTTAGCCCCATTAATTTGCCTTTGCTCCTTTGGCCACATCGATTTATTGAACTGTATAAAGCTGAATCTCCATGAAACGGAATTTAAAAGCAAATATGTTGCAGAAATATATGATTTACAGCATTTTAAATTTCATTAGCTATTTAGTATTTGATTTTAATTGAGCTAAAAGCAGACTATAATAATATTTTGCAATGCTTGTGTTACCTCTGAATTTACCTTAATGCATTTTCCTTAATTATTTTCTTGAATTTCTTGCTCTAAGATTTTAGTTTTTTTTGCTGCCTAGAAACAAACTAAAGTTATACTACTCATATAGAATTTGATTTGTGGCTTGGTTTGTGATTTCAGTTGAATTTCTATTTGAAGTTTTGGCATATAAAACAGTTTTGCTTGCCTTACATCTAATATTTGGTTTCCATGGAATTTTCAAGAATTTCTAATAACTATGAATTTATGAATTTCTAATTACTTAGCTAGGCTGTTTATTTACTACAACTTGGATTCGAATTTGTTGTTGAGCTAAACTTAATATAGAGAGAAAATGTGAAATTTGCAAATTTAATTATATATAAATTGAAATTGAAGTACAAATTGAAGTAGCTTTAGAAATTTGGATCATATAACTTCTATTAAGCTGCCAGTGAAGTTAGTGGCTTAATCTTTATATATAAATGTAACGCTGCTCTTATATATTTATATATAGTTGATTCTAAAAAACACTATGTTGAAAATCTCAATAATTTGAAAAAATGCTGGTTCTTTGTCATGTAGAGTTATCTAGAGTTATATTGTTTTCAATGTATTCATAAATATATGTGACTTTATGTATACATAAGAGTGATCTCTGATCACTGATCAATCAGTTATATATGCGGCTATTAATCAACGACATCAGTAGTTTAAGCCTCAATCAGCAACAATATTTCGGGCAGTGCTCAGCGAAGTAAAAAGCCTTCGTGTGTCTCTAAGCACAAAGGGCAGGGTCAGCAATTTTGGGTCAAAGGACGCTCGCTTTGAGTGTAAGAAATTATGGCCATCGTCACGCCACATTTTGTTAAAGTCTTTTCGTACTACAAGCTATAATTATTTACTCAATGCAGTAATTGCTTAATTTATATTTTATGAATTGTATGTCTAGTAATTTGCCAATTGATTTCACCCCAAACTGGCGTAGACAAGTTAAGTATCTTAAAACTTTATAATACTACTATATAATATAATATATTATAATACTACTTTATAATACTACTATATAGTAGTAGTAGTAGTATAGACTAAAACTTAAACAAACATACATACATACAACATACATTCAGATATTCCCTATTCAGCAAACAAATATACTCTCTTTGGACTTAGCGAACGATTATGTTCAATTAATTAATTAACTTGTTTGCTTAGCTATTTCAAAGATCTGTAGCTTCTTTAAATTTTTTGTGGACTTTTCACCTTGCTAATCTAAAAACATAAATTGATATAATATATATAACATATATATATTTTATGTATGTTCGCGTAAAAATTATAGTCTTAAATCTTTTGAAAACATAGCCAAATTGTTTACTCTTTGCATAATTCCTTTAGGCTAACATATATGCTAAATATACACTATCGCTGCTCATAGACAGCCTAAATATAAAACATCATCAAAGTCTCAAACAGCACAGAAGTCATAGAAATTTCTATAAAGCACTCGAACAACACAAATCAAGATATTCTCACATTAAATGTCTGGTGTTTCCCTGTTATCAATAGACGAGCAATTTGGCACTTTGTGCCCCTGCTAATATGACTCATTGTCTGCCCACGCACAACAATTAGGCGACATTTAAAAATTTCCCAAAAAAAATAAAATAAAGGGGGGAAAATCTACGCATTTCCAGCATTTGATGTCATGCTCTTTTTGACCGCTACAGCTGTGAGAAATCAGTTCTTGAGGACTTCAATGTGTTTTGTGATTATGTCACAGAAACGATCAAAGTATAATCGAAATATATAGCAAACATATATATAGCTAAATATATATATATAGAGACATTTTTATATGCACGCGTGCCAATGGCTTCAGTTTTCGATACTTTTCTTTCAGCGTTTTTCGAAATATTTTCAGTTCAGTCCGCGCGACTTGTCAAAATTAAATGCATGGAAATTTATTTGGCCAGCAACAAAATGTGTTGTTTTTATTGACACAAGAAGAAGACGCAGAAAATGGCCAGCTAACAACAAGTTGATGACAAAAACAAGAAAAAAAAAAAACAAAACGCGACTGAACAATTTGTGGCGCTGGCGTACGCGGCGTATGAGTAATAAAAATTTGTTTTTCGCTCGCCGCAGCAGCTTCGAACAAACCGCGAAGAGCCTCAAATGATAATGTTAATGCTAATGCGAATAAACATGTTGTTGTTCAAGCACTGAGATATTATAGAAAAACAGTAGAAGAAGAAGAAGTAGGTGGAGGAGGAGAAGTAGGAGGTGGAGGAGGAGGAGAAGTAGGAGAAGAAGTAGGAAGAGAAGCAGCAGCAGAGTAGAGCAAGCGAGTGTAAATAGTGGAGGAGAGTGAGCAAGACAACAAAAGGCGCTGGGCAGGACTGAGCAGAGAGCTATGACTGTGGGCGGGGCTGAGAGGGATATGAGGGGGGTTGAGGGGGCTCTGGCTCTCCGTCAAAGGCATCCGCACAGCGTTCTGACCTTTGTCATACAATGGCACATGTTGCCAGCTCTATACAGACATGTATCTATGTAAGTTCCCAGCCTGTTGCCTGAGCCTGTTGCTTGTTGCCTGTTCCCTCTGCCTGTTGCCTGTGCCTATGGGTGTGTCTTAGCTGTACCCCATTGAAATTAATTTTATCGCCTCGCTTGCAACAGGTGTGCAAGTGCGTGAGTGTGCGTGTATTCGTAGACCCATGGCCATGAAAACAAGCAACAAGCAACAAACGCCTTTCAGCAACAGGCAACAAGCAACAGTTGAGGCATAAGAAGAACACTGAACACAACATGAACCAACTTGTTATCCAATGCACACGCAACAGTTGAGCTCCATCTGGATACGCACATGTGCACATATATATACATACATATATATATATATATATGTACATATACATACATAAGTAGTTAACATGCTCAGACTTAGGCATATTTGGAAAATAACACGAACTTTCACTTGCTCAAAAGTTGTTTTGATGTTGGAGCTCGACGCCAAATTTCCAGAAGCTTTAGTAAAACTGCTCAGCAACATTATATATATATATATATATATATATAGAATTTACAATTTAATATATAATATAGAATTGAAAAGCATTTTTAGATTTTTATTTTTCATCTTAACATAAATATTTGAGCTAGTAAATAAGCTCCTTAAGCTGTTTGCTCTATGGCTGCGCTTACAATTTTTCTAATGAAATGTTCTTTGACCAGGTCGAGAGCTTTAGCGTGATTGTTGTTAATGGAAAAGGTTTTAGGCGTCTTCTTAGATGTTATTTTTATAGAATAAAAATATATATTATTGTATATATAATATGTTTTGTAAATGTTTTTTGATGTAGCAAATTCTGTTGATTTGAGTTGGGCTGGAGTTGAAAAAGAGATTAGAGCTAAAACGCAGTAATTATTATATCCTTCATTTATAATTTATTAACAATTTGTTTCTAAATTTTCTTAAGGAAACTATATTAAAATATATTTATATATAATTATTTATATATTTATATATAATTTATAAATATATTTTAGCTTATATTTCTCTGAAAATTGGTTTGAGTCAGAATAATACTATAATTCTATAATGCTTAGACGTTCAATCTCGACTTCGAATTCACTTTCACATTGCTTGAACTTTAATCAAATCCCATAAAGCCGCCTATCCTCGCAGGACTACAGCTACAGCTCTCAGCTGCCAAGTGGCATAGATTTAGAAGCTTGCAACTTTTGGCCTAGTTGGCCTAGCCCACACACACACACACACACACACACTGGAGCGACAAACGTTGACAGGTGTCACAAGGCTCGGCTCAGCTTGGGGCTCAGCTCGTACATTGATTGACTGTGGCAGACGTCATAGTTGGCATGGCCAGACCATGCGATATCATGCGGCACTTATCGCCTTTAGTCAGCTTTATCTCAATGATAAAAAAACAAAACCCCCCACGCACTACTCGAGTGTGAGTGTGTGTGTGTGTGTGTGTGTGTGTGTGGCTGATAGCTTCGAGTAGCTGGGAATCGGGCACAGCTGTCAGCGCTTGAATGTGCATCGAAATGTGTGGGCTGTGCTGACAGCAGCTGCTGCCTCAATGAACTCCCGCATCAAGCCTCCCGCCTCCCGCCTCTCGCCTCCTGCTACCAAAAAGGTGAGCTGATTAACCAATATGTGGGGCCAAATATTTGAGTTGGCATCAAATTTATGTTAATAGACCGCTACAATGTTTGTTTTTGTGTTCGTTTCTTTTGTTTCGCTTTGGTAGATAAAAAATGTTTTCGAAAATCAACCATGTGGCATCTGCACAGCAAAAAAAGCCCCAAAAATGTTCTCCACAAGCCGAAAATCTGCTATAAAAGGACAATACACACACGGACACACACACTCACACTCACACTCACGCACACTCACTCACACACATTCACTCATACATGCTTTTCGTCTTGTCTTGTCTTGTTTTGGACGCCCTCTGGCCAATCAAGGCTATTCAGCGGACATTGTCGGGCAATTAGAGGCGTAACAGCCGACCCGTTTATCTAGTTGTCTTTTTGGCCCTTCTTTTGGTCCTGTTCGGAATGCAAACAAGCCAAGCCCAGGCTCAAGCCGATGCCCAAGCCCCAAGCCCTAAAGCTCATCTGCAACACTGTTTTATGCACGAGCGACTGGCTTCAGCTTCAGCCTCAGCTTTAGCTTCAGCTTCAGTCTCTTCCCCAACCTTCACATCTGCTCATCTATTGTATCCCTTTTTGCTGCTTTAAATGCATCGTTGGGTTTTCTCGTAGCAAATCAAGCGTAAAGTCACATTGACAATGCTTGTCAAGAGCGGAAGAGAGCTGAACCAAGAGAGAGGGAGAGAGCGGGAGACTGAGAGAAACCTTTTTCAACTGCTTACCAAGTTTAAAGGGTTCGCATTGTATTATATTAAGCATACGCCGCGTACGCCGAGCATAAACTTTTTTTGCATTATTTACCCACTTGCCCTTTGCCTGTGTGGGTGTGTGTATGTGTGAGTGGGTGCCTTACTTTGCATTGGCTTCTCAGCGTCACTTGACAAGTGGCACCAGCTGGCAGGCAGTCAGCGCAAATAAACGTGCGTTTTTAATTATTTACGTTTTAATCATTCCCCTAACAAAAAGTTAATTACTATAAAATCTTGTAAGGAAGTAGCCAAAGAAAGCGTCAAAGAGAGCACCAAACAAAGAAAGGAAACAAGCAAGAAGTGAGGTCCTTGACTTTGTCGCACTAAGAAGTTGAGCTCAAGGTTTTAGGGAGTGTCTCAAAAGTTGACATTCAGCTAAAAAGGCAACTGCTTTGTGGGTGTGAAGGTATTAGGGATATTAAATAGAGTCTACAATATATATGAAAGGGAAACTGAATAAATCTATCATCTATCATCTATATCAGCTAAGTTAATCTTTGGCTGTCTGTTTATCAACATAAGTCGAACTCATCCATTGCTAAGATTTCGCGCTTATCAATTGCGACAATATAATACATTTCTCTTTTCAGCACAGCCGATATATATCGATTAGACATATATTTATAGCTAAAGCTTTTGGTGCTCATCTCGCTCATTAAGAGCTTTAGATAACATATGTGCATTTTATTCACATTGAATGTATAGCTAAATTTCAGCAAAATGTTTAGCCAAGTTTCACAAAAGAAATAAAGGGTTATTTGAATATTTATGTGTAGTTTTCATTTTCATTCAAATTTATAATCTAACAACGCAATTTATAAAAGCATAACGAACCCAGCTAGCTATGCATGAAGACTTAAAATACTCATTATTGATGGGATGTAATATAGAAAAATTAAATTTGAGTACAGCAAATTAATTATGTATTCTTTGTAGCTATCAGAGAATTTTTGTGCTAAGTCAAAAAGAGGAAAAGTTATCAGGAGGTAATCAAGAGTCAGATTCAGTTTACGCCTTCTTTATTGGGTCTCTGAACCCAGAGTAGATTTATTACAAGATATCTGTCTAATAGTGAATGAGAATAAGAAGAGGGAAGGAGAGAGAAGAGTGGCTTTAAAACAGCTTTCTAGTATTTCAATTGTAATATTAAATTTCTAAAAAAAAAAAAATATTTTGAAAAATTTAAAATAAAAACAATTTGAAAAGGAGAAATATGAATTTCGGTTATTTTTATTTTTATTATTTGTAGGGCGTTTAAAACCATAAATAAATCGTATCAGCTTAAATTAGCTACATTCAACACAACAACAAAAATTTTAAATCCAAAATAATTCCTTTTAATCACATCTGAACAAATCAAGTTAAACACGACAAGTACTTTCAAAGTCATGCTAACTTAGTTGCATCAAATTACGTTAACCTGCTTTATCTAAGCTACTCAAATGTGATGAATAAAAGTAGTTATAAATGGCTTTGACTAAAGCTGTGCTAAGTCCTGAAAAACTAAACAGAAAACTAGAAAGTAAACTAGATATCCCTACTTCCCTCTCTAACTCTCTCTCTCTCTCTCTCTCTGTGTGACATCTCTCTATCTTCCTCCCCTCTGTCTCTTTCAATGGAGAGCAGGCACTTTTGCAGCTGACAGCGCGTTAAACTGTTTGCCAGCGACTGCTTCAGTTGGCAGCTGCAAATCCTGGGGGCCAAAACGACTTTGAAGCGTAATTCGATTATGCAGTGACCAGGTTGGCTCGATTCATGGAAGCCAAGACAAGACTATAAACAAATTGCCAGCAGCTCTGATGCTGCTTCTGCATAGCTAAGCAAGCATGCGAGCCTAAAGAGATTACAAATATGTTTTGATTGCTAATACCCAAGACTCTACCCAAGACTCTGGCCATCTTCGATATGTCTCTTTTTAAATCTCCCCTCCGGGCTCTAATCCAATAAATTCAATTTGTATCTTAGTTTTCGTATATGCGTCGAGCTTCCACGCGGCAATTGGCTTAAAGCTGGCCAAGAAATGGATTTCATTTCATTTAGTTGCTGCACTAAGCACTTTGGGCCTCGCAAATGGCAATTAGTGTCAATTAAGCTCGGCAGGACTCAGCTGAGGACCTTGCAGCACTCGCTTCTCTGCTGCTGTCCGTCTTTCTAGGGCTTGCAACAAGCGATGTCTTCGCTAGTTGCAACATTTCGCCGCCTGCCACTTGCGGCATTCCACTTAGATCAACGCGCCCTCGATAAAAAGGCAATCTATATTGTTTTTTTTTTTATTTATTTACATCATTAATTGTGAAATGTTTAAACGAAACGAGAAGCGAGCAACGAGAAAGTTCCGTTTCGGATGATGCAAGAGAAATAGGACAAAAGCCAAAAGAAAGCAAAATATATCCAAAGAAAATGTTATTTATAGCAGCAAAAAACTACGTGATTAAACAACAGACACACTTAAGCACTCGCAGCGTACCACATGAGAAATCACACACACACACACATACACACACTCACACACACACACACACACACATCAGCTGGGTGTGCGTTATATGTCTTTGTCTTTCAAGAGTTTCGATTGGATTAGAAAATCGATAGAGTTGGCAATGCTAAGAAAAAAAGAGAGGCTAACATATGAAGGCGGGCTGTTCTTTAATGAGGGGCGAAAGAGGCATTTATTGGAGAATTGTATTAAAAATAGAGCATGGGCATTGAATACGATTTGTCCCGCGAAAATCAAAGCGGTATATGTATGTAAACATATCTATGGGCAATATGTATACAAATTTCAGGATGTTTGTGACTTTTGAGTTTTGATTCGATGGCTCAATTGTATGAATTGTTTATGTTTACGATTCTGTATGTCTAGAGCTCCTATGCTCATTCACAAAATGAAAAAGGGCGTATTGGTTGTTTGCAATGGCGATTTGATTGCTTTGCTGTCCGATATATATGAATCACTGTATTAGAGCTACGATCAGCAATCTTCTCCACAGCTATATAAATCTATATAAAACGCCCAAAGCTCTGGTTGATTTAGCTATTTATTAATTGTACCATTGCCATCAATATTTACGTATTCAAGGCGGAATTGTAAAATCAGCATTTTTAAACCCAATTTTATGTCAAAGATATGTTCTATTATATTAAATTATAAATAAATTTATACTTCTGTTGTTATGGACAATATTTTTAAAAAATTCTCAATATGTTCCAGAAAAATAATAAATAAATGAAAAATTTATATATGAATTTCTACAATAAATCAAAAATTAATATATACATTTAATTTTGAATTTATTCATTATTTTGTTTACAAAAATACAGACACCGTAAAAATCCTTAAGCAATAAAAATGAAATATTTACAATATATTTCGATATGCTTCATAAAAATGCCATTAAATCATATATATTTTATATATATTTATAATTTTATCAAAATATTTACAATACTGAAAACGTAAACAAATCTAAGAAAATATTTACAAACTAACAATATAAGTATATATATATTAATTAATATATATACTATTATATTTTAATTAATTAAATTGCATAATTTAATATTTAATCAAATTACTAATTGATTCACTGAGTTCATGGAAGAGACTCATTAAGAATAAATAATAAAAACTAGTTTTTCCTATAATTACACATTATTTGAATAGCTCTCATGCAATGTAATCAAATTATATTATATTTTATTATATTTTGATAGCCCTTCAGGTCAAACAAACATTTGATTACAATTGCAAACAACAATTGTTGTTCAATTAATTTTCACATAATTTGTTAATTAAATAAAACATTTTCGTTGGGAAAACATGTTTCAAATATGCAGAAAAGGCTCTTACAAATATTTACACACACACGCCCCTACCCCCGCCCATACCACGCCCAGCACTTGAGTGCGTGAATTTTTACGCCGGATTGTGACCCAGTTTATGTGAAATGTTTTAAAAATAAATTGCGAAGAGGGAGGGAACGGGGGACAGCGGTAAATGCGACGTAACTGAAACTATGTTTAATGGCGTACAAAAACGAGAAAATTAAAGAAAAGTGAAATGAAATGAAATGAAAAATCACAGAGCAAATTATGCTGCATGCGTCTGCCTAACACAAAAACTAAAAAAAAAACGCCGACAACAGCAAAATTTTCGCTTTCATTTTCGTGTTTTATTATTTTTGTATATTCTTTTGAAAACATGGCCAAGCAAACAAATCTAAATCTAAATTTATCAAAATAGAATTTCTTTTTGAACATTAGCATTGTTTTTGTTTTTTCTCTGACATTCTTTGCTTGCTCTTCTTTTTCTTTTTTTGTTTATTTGCAGTTAATGCGAATTATGCACTCGCCGCAAGTGACAGCAGCAACCGCAACAAGAGCACCCAAATAGCTTTTAGCAGTTGTTAAACAAAACTGAAACACCACAACAAGTAAAACAAGAACCACTGTAGTAACCACTGCACCACAGTCAAGTCAAACCACACACAAGTCGAGTTGAGTTGAGTTGCATCATGGTGGACGACATTTCGCCCATGCATCATCGCATGCAGAAGAAAACGCGCAGCGCCTCGATCTGTGCCACCGGCGCCAGCATCGAGACCGTCATCCAGAACATGCCCTCAGGCAGTGCCACGCCCGAGGGCGGAACGCCCGGCTACAGGCGCCGCCGGCCCGCCACACGCTCCCAGAGCGCTCGCATCACATCGGGCGCCAGATCGGTAAGTACTACTAGATATACATATAGAATATATATATATATATATATAACAAATGAGAAACATCTGGCTGATTGATCATCTAGAGCTTAGTTAGTTTTTGCTTTGATTTGTTTAAATATTCATTTGCCTCCCAGCAAGTGTAGCTGAGCACTTATTTATCTTGTAGTCCTTAGAGATGTGAGCGTAAGTCGTGTCACGAGCAAAAAACTTAATATATATATCTATTGAGCAATCAATTGGTAACTTGTGCATGCATGATAATGCTTGGATTGGCGTAACTTAGTAATTGGATTGAAATAAAGTCTAATAAAAAACATAGTTGATGTAAAGCAAACAAAAGTTTAAGTTATGGTTTCGAGTTAATATATAGTTAATATATATAATACATCATAATAATAGATAATTAATATGTCAAGTATGAAAAGCTTTACTTGATTGATCGACTCTAGTTAGTTAGGGTGAGAGTCAAGTCAAATAACACTTTCTGCCTGAAATAATTATATATATTTTAAGGATAATTATAATTATGTATCGCATGGAATCAGAAAGTACGAATACAACCCCAAGGTAGCTCAATATAAATATTGAACGTAAAATAAAAACAATGTTTTATTTAATATAGTGTTTAATTTGAGATACATTTTATTTATTATAATAAATATATAAAAAAAATATTTTTATAGATTCTATTTATGAACTTCTGAATAGGCATTTTTTGCCTACTTAGAAGTCCATCTATAAAAATATTTTAAAAAATTTCTTACATATGTTTTTATATAGAAATTCTATTGCTTTAAATAAAATAAAAATGTTAAATAATATATATTTTTAAATAATATAAAAGTTGACTATTTAAAGAGTTTAATCAGAAAATTTATAAAATAGAAAATGATATAACTATCGAAGTCGAAGAATCTTAACTGCATTCATTTCTAGCCAACCAGAAAATGTACCATTAACTTAATAGAGACAGTAAAGCTTAGAATGCCAAACTAATGTATATGTTGGCCAAAAGCTAACGCTGATGTTTTTAACTATAAGTCCCCATTCAATAAACTAATAAAAATAAATATCAAACTGTTCAACAAACAGCAAGAAACTTGGCTAAGTTATGCGCAGTCATTACGCTTTGTCTTAGCCAAAACTTGGCGAACTCACTTTAAAAATAGTTTCCAAATACATAAAATAAAACTAATAACAGCATAATTCGTTTTCCTGACAACTACCTAAAAGACTTATTTGCCCCGTTGGCCAACAAGAAAAAAATAAACTTTTTATACGAGCGCAAAATGTGTTTCCTTTGACGCCTGCCACAGTTTGAGCAAATGATGATATATTGCGAACACTTTATATAAATTTTTCACGCGATCAACAACTGGTGCAGGAAACTGAAGTGAAATTTGATAAACCACGCCCCCATCCCCCCGCATTGAAGAGTAAATAACTTGAATCGCTGCAGTGCTCAAAGGACAACTAGATAGTCGTAGTTCTGGCCACAGTTGAGGCTGATGTCGACACATAATTGGCTGGCATTAGCGATGGGCTCAGCGCGTATATCATGCGCTGGACGAGAGTCCTGTCCTGTCCTCGCACCGACTGGTATTCACGCAGCTGGGCTAGCCGTGAGCTTAGGTGACTCAGCTCCAATGAATCCAGTTTCGGCGAATCGATGCATTTGATTTCGTCCTTTTTCTTCATCTTTTCCACCCGGCGATGGCAACGGCTGAGCTGAGCCCGTCGTTTAGCATCCGCCAGGTCACTGCTCTTGGTCGGGCTCTTCACCAGCTCCGGACACATGGGATCCGGACGCAAGCACTGGCAATAGCTCAGATTGTGCACTAGATAATCGCCGAATTCTTCGCGTGGCTGCAGCATATTCTGATAGACCTCCAACGACTCCATATCACCCGGATCCAGGTGACGCGAATAGCAATCCAATTTCAAATAGTGGCTATAGAAATAGTTGAACAGCTCCTCGGCCAGTTCCATGAAGAACTTGATGGGCTTGTGGAAGGCATCGCCCAGTATGAAGGGCGTCTGCTCGCTTTGATCCAATTTATTGTATTCACGTCGCAGCGACAACAAATTGACGCGGATTGTGGCCAGGCCCCGGCTCATGGTCATGTTCGAGGCCAAGATGATCTGATAGTGCAACTGGTATTTACTAATCAACACTTCGTCGGCATCGACGTTGCGTGGATGCGGCTGACGGCAGAGGGCGTCCGTCTGATACCGCAAATCCTGCGAGATCGGAAACAGCTTCGCGGCAGCAAAGCGCTGCATACTGAGCTCACGTAGCCATTCCTTGTAGTAGCTCCTGTACGCATCGTCCAACGACAGCAGCTCGTTCACGATCTTGAATTCGATGCCATCGTGCTCACGGTGCACCACCTGCATGATAGCCGTGCTGGCAACCTTCCATCGCAGAGCATGCGAGCTGTTTTGAGGGAAGGGACACTTCCTACCATATCGCTCTTCTAAGTTTCCATGCATTATTATATTGAAGTCTAAACTTTGAGTATGCTTTGTGCCAATTCCTTTAATCTTTAGCCCACCCGATCCCTCTTTGTCGCCCTCTCTGCCTTTCTGCTTCTCTGTTTCTGTGTTAGATATTCAAGAGTTTGTATTATAGAGCACAATTGTCGTTCATTTAAAAGCCAACAGCCTACTTTGAAGAGTTATTATATGATCTGGTATATATATAATCTGCTTTAAATGATATACATATGTTGGGATGATTTTAACATGCCCATTAGACATTTCACTCTATTCTCTCTGAGAACGCAGTGAGTTCCAATCTTCTTGTCTTTTCTCTTTTTGCATGCCGACTGAGCTTCCCTCTCTGCTGTTCATAGCACAATGCTAAATCAAATAAATCTCTGAGACAAACATATATGCTCTGATATTCTTTTCTCTTTGAATTGGCTCTTTCCATTTTGTCTTTATATTTTGTCATTTTTTGCTCAGAAACTGTTTTTATGATCTGACTTTCTGTTCTCAGCTCTTTCTAATTTGCACTGATATTATTTTCTCTTGCTTCGTCCATCCTCTAATTATCATAATATAGATATTTTATTGATTTGATTTGCAATCCTTTGATTTAATTCCGTTCTCTGCTCTTCCTCATTTGCCTTTTTGCGACTTTCTCTTACTTCTCACTTTGTTTTTTTTTCTACTACTTTATTTTCGTTCGGGAAAATTAATAATGAAAATTAATTTATTATCATCATGAACTTCATTTTATGCATAGGAGCTCAGCTTTGTATTTCCTTGACCACTTCTTCTACGATCAGAAATCACTTTTATCTACATTCCCACTCTCATATTCAGTTTTGTCCTGATTTCCTCCATAGACGATCTGATAGCTTCCCTCCATCTCCCCTTCTTCCCACACATCGACACATCAGATTTACTCTCATATCATTTCACAATGTTTATCGATTTGGCGCCAAATGCTCGCAGCCAAACAGTTGCTGGCATTGATTGTGAAATTGGAATAGAGCCCAAGGGGGAATATGGCCAACAGGCAAGCAATGAACAGGACAACAGTTTGACAGCCCAGGCAAGCAGGCAGGCAGTCAGGCAGGCAGGCATTGAGTTTCACATCATAACAAACCCGATACGTTGGCTAAATCGAAACGAAGGACAGCAACGCTGACAATCTACTAAAGCGCGCCACGTGCCATTTAAGATCTTTGCCTGTCCCCAAACGGGACACTTTTGTGCCGTTTAAGCAACGAGATGGCCCCACCATTATCAGCTACATCTGCATTTTGATTGAGAGTGTATGCGTGTGCGTGTGTGTGCGAGTGTTGTGTGTGTGTGTGTGCATATGAGTGTGAATTGAATTATGTGCTGGAGCAAAATTCAATTTTTGCACAAAGGCAACATCACGTGTCACATATGTAACTGCTACACACATACACACACACACACACACTCATCTATGTCACACGTTGCGTATGCGTAATGTCAGTGAACGAGCATGCGAAAAGTGAAGTCTGCCAGCGCAATGCTGTCCTTGCCGTACGTCCTGCTGCGTCCTGGCCTCATTAGCACCCAGCCTCATCGCAGCAATGTGCACTGCAAGCGCTCTTAAAGCCGCAAAAGCCAAACCTTAAATTTATGAGTCTGTTGCATAAACTCACACAAAACTCTGCAACATTTTTTTGTGTAAACACATAGACACACACACGCAGACACTGAGACGCACGCACGCACACACACATACACGCTCACATGCATGCCATTGTTACATGTGAACACTGCGTGTGCTCTTCGCCTGTAAGCGGAATGTAATGGGACACTGTTTAGTGCGCTCTACTCTCTGGGAATGTGTGAAGAAAGCGGGTATATACGAGTATGGGTGTGAGTTAAAGAATGTGATAGTTAGATGGAATAGAATAGTTAAATCGAAGCAGCTCTGATTTCCACTGCATATACTGGAATTTGTTAACTATTTGAAAAAGCTGACATATGGGTGCATTAAAAAGTATGCATACATATATATATACAGTAGATATATGCATATTATTATTTTTCTTATATTGTTTTTATTTTATTTATGTATTTATTATTTCATTCATAATGAGTTTTAATCAGTTGCATGATGGCTTCCCTTTTTGGTCATCAATTCAATCCACTTTTTATAGCTTCAGAGAAGATATAGAATCAAAGCTTTGTTATATCAATTTTGTTTTGATATATTGAAAATATATATCTTATCTGATCTCGTATCAATCACATTTGATTGCGTAAGCAGCACGTCAGAACCAGATAGAAGTGATTTCACAAGGTTGTAAATATAGTTATAGTTTGAGCGTTAAACACATTGAAAGTTGCCAAAAAAAGTATTGAAGTTTGTTTGCTAATGTATGTAACAGGTTAGGTAAAGATACACCTGAGCATTGTTAAAAAAAACCGAAGAAATATTCAGCTAAGGTACATTTTCTCCTTAAGCTACTGAGCAGATATGATAGTCCTTTAACTGTCTGTTAATATTTTAGCCTCTCTGTATATCTCAATATCTGTAGAGTTACCTATATGACTATCTATATGACTTCACATCTCCCTGTAATTCTGTATGCTCTATGATCTCTGATAGATCTGTCAGTAAATCTTCGTGTTTACATATCTGATGACTGTCTTATGCCTATCTTATGCCTATATTATGCCTATGTATGCCAATGTATACTTTTGTGTCTGTTTTCTGTCTATAAATCTGCTGTCTGCCTAATGTCTAACTATACATATATTGGTATATCGACCTGTATGGCCGTCTATATATCTCATGTCTATCATATATCTGTCTATATGCCACTCATCAAACATATCATGATAAACATTCCAAAACGAGGGTATGCCCCGTAGTCAACCACTGCCCATCGTATACCGTAGTTTACCGTATTTTTGTTGTTTTTGTCTGCTCGCACAAAACTTCTCACGATTCCATAATAACTTCACAATAAACGCACGCAGACAGCAAAGTTTAATGAGAATGCTGGATAAGCAGGCAGGCAGATAAAGAAGACAAAGACAGTTCCACAGAAGCTGAGCCAGAGCAGAAAGGCGAGCGTAATGACAAGTTGAAATACGCAGCATCCACAGAGATTGGCATTTCAGGATAAGCAGAACTACAATTTCATTACACCAACTGCAGCAACAGCAATAACAACAACAATAACAATGAAAACAACAGCAGCAACAAAAAAACTCATTTCAACTGCAACGGATACAACAACAACTAAATCCTTTTACATGCAACGCATTTGCATACGCCCCCAATGGAAAAAAAAACTTTCGTGTGGGAAATGGAAAAATATATCTGTATATTAGATACTGTTGTAATAGACTAAAATGAATTTGTTACTCGAAGAGATTTGCTTTAAAAAGGATTACTTGATGTGTAGCGGGAAAGATAACAGACAAACAGGCAAATGTACTTTCGATAATTCTAAAATCGATAATTTGTTATTTTTTCGTTTTAAAGCTTGAAGTATTAAAAATCATTGCCAAAATAGTTTTAGGCATACATTAAATATAAACAAAGCGCATAGATAACTGGCTTTGTGGTTTGGTTTATATTTAATTTTAAAATATATGACATTTTTCAAAATATGAATAATATATATACAAACTATGCTGTTTTTCATAGATAAATGATATGCCAACACAGCTGGATATCAGGCGTAAAATATTTGAAAAGTCAACAAGAATAATAATAATAAGAACATGTTAGCACCAAGTGACCCAATTTAGAGCATCAGCAATATTCATTACAATAAAACAAAATACATATATAAAGTACAGGGGTTTTTTTTTTTTAATTTTTTATTAAAACTACAACAATATTATAATATAAATTATATATGATAACAGCTAAAATTTAATGAAGTGAAAATGTTAAAATATTTTTTTTTTAAATAAATTAAGGTTATTCCAATAAAATTATCAAAAAATTTGTGTTTGACAAGAATTATTTATTTATTTTTTATTAATAATTATTATTTTTTTATTTATAATTTATTTATTATTTTTTATTACTTATTTTTTTAGTATAATTTAATTAGAACTATTTATTTACTTTTTTTGAATTGATTAATTTATTATTTAAATGTATTTCGTATTGATTATTATATTATTTTATTTATTTTTTTTTTTTTGATTTATTATTATTTTATTTATTTTTATTATTTTTTTTATAATTAATTTATTAATGCTTCATATTTTTAATGTAGTATCAATTAATTAATTAATTATTTATTTTATATACAAATTTTTAGTTTTTTTTTTAATTTTTAATTTTTTAAACATTTTCGAAATTTGATAAATAGTTTTTTTTTTTAATATATACATAAATACAAAATAAATAAAAAAATATATATACCAAATAAATACTAACTAAATACTAAATAAAAAAGCGGGTTTATAAAACGTTAAGGCACACTTGAATTAGTAGAGTTTATAAGGACAATCAAAAGCCTTGCTCTTCACTTAATGGCTGCACGACAAATGTATATAAAGCACATAGAGCTGCACAAATGAAATAAATTAACAGCCAGAAGCTCGAGACCCCAAGGACTAATTGGGTATTAAGCAGATACAAATTGGTGGACAAAAAGGATATGTGCCCCGCATCGAGCTGATGAGCAGCCGCTACTGAGTTGGCCCGGATCAAACGCACCAAAGGCCGGATGTAATTAATTTTTGGTCTTAGCAGCAGTTTAGCTAAGTGAAGACACGCTGCATCCGGCAAATGACACCAAAGAATAAACTAAACTCTATATATAGATATACATATACATATATATCTTTATATAGTGCTGTGCTCGTGCTATATTATTTGATTAATTCGAAACAGAACGAAATAAATAGAAAAAGCTGGCAAAATATGGCACAAGAGCCGCAATTACGGGTCACGCGATAAATTGTTAGAGTTGGGCTGGGTCATAAAAAGCCGCTTGGCATTGGCCACTAAATAAACACGACAGAACTTGGCTAATGGCAGCCAGCCAGCCAGCCAGCCAGTCAGCTCTCAGCATGGCCCAAATCCGCAGACACTTGACGGCTGATGCCAGCACGTAAGCAACGCATCCGGCTAGCGCAGCGTGTGTAAGCCACAAAGTGAGCCGGGCTAAGAGAGCCGCGTACAACTATTAGCAGGGGCGCAAGACGGAAAAGGCGTGGCACCAGCTAACAAAGTTCTAAGCGAACAACATTCACACTCACATTCCTCATGTTAGTTAAAGTTTTTGAACGTTGCTAAATGAAGCCTGCGTCTGGCTGAGTCAGGTGGGGTTGGTTAGTGGTGCATAGACAGGTGGCTAAATGAGTTTTCGTTGCCGTTGCCGTTGCTATTGCCTTTGCTATTGCCGTTGCCATTGCCGCTGTCAACACACTGCAGTTGCCACAAACTGGGATTAAGTTAGCCACAGGACGTGCATTTGAAACAAACGCAATGTTGATTGCCATTTCGAAAGAAAAAAAAAACACCAACAACCCACTGAATGAATGAGTGGTGCAACATCCTTGACACTTGGCCAACCAGGCAACCACCCAACCGCTACCTAAGCATTTCGAAATTGTGCTTGGCGTTAATCAGTCAGAGCTGTCGCCTTGATGCTGTGCCAAGTCTTGAAGCAGTCCATAAATTTCGAATAGCTGGGGGGCGGTAGTTGGAGGGGGGCGTGGTACGTGCTCTCCTTGTGTGACAAACAAACAAATGCAATTTGATTTGTGTTCGACGTTTTGCAATTTAATTTCTTTTGCCTCTATTGCTGCCATTGCTGCACCAAAGCATAAATCAAAGATAGCCTTCGATATAGCCATAGCCGTTGCCTTGTGCCTCTTTAGTATCCTTTGTGCAGTTGCCGTTGCAGCTGGTTGATTGATTGCACTGGACGATGATGGGTTAAAAGCGAAAGATTAAGTATACGCTACTTTGGCCTTAAGCTTGCCTAGTTACGAGACTCGTTGCAGAGAATGAGATATCTCTAATTTCATGGGCATGAACAGGTTGAGATGCTGTTCAGATGCTGTGGCTATAGCTGGGCAATCTACCTGGTGCTTAGTATGCATAGATTAAGCATGCATCACTTAAAGCTACACTAATTATGAGAGGCATTCAAGGCGATGTCGGTGATTCCATAAAAGTGGATACCAAGAAATCTTTGCTTTGTGCTACACACAGATTAAGTATACGGCACTTTGCCTTTAAGCTCAGCTAATTAAGAAGCTCGCTAAATTGAATGAGATAACTTCCAGTTGATGAAGTATATGTATATATTATTCAGCAGTGTAAACTGGTGGAAATGTTGCTCTGGCTGTGTCTGCGCCTTGCAAGCTACCTGTTTGTTTCTATAGAAATATTGAGCATAAGTCACTTGGGCATTAAGCTTAACTAGTTGTGGATGAAATAGTGGGGAATGTGTGTAATGCTATAAAATATTTAAAAAAAAAAAAAAAAACGTTTGTCAATTGATACCAAGAATTCTTCGTGTTGTCTTACACACAGATTAAGTATACGCCACTTTGACCGTAAGTTGATATATATGTACATGTACATATATATGTAAGAATACAAGTATACACCACTTTAGCTATAAGCTCAGCTAGTTATGTGGCTTGCACAAGAAAAGCAAGAAGATGTCTCTGATTCCAAGAAGAAGTCTATATATACTTTATTCTTCATTTAAGTGGGATAAACACTTGACTATTTATTGAGGGATAAGGCGTAGATATATTTCTTGGAATCAGAGGCAGCTTTACGAGCTACACAATTAATTAACTAAAAGCTAAGGTGGCAAATACTTAATCTGAGGAAGCTGCTCTGTTAAAACTAATTGAGTTCAATACCTAGAAGTCTACAGCCATTTAAGTCTAAAGCCTAAGTAAGACACAGTGTTTAGAGGAATAACAGATGTGTCAATTAGGGGCATTTATTTGTAAGCAGTAATAAGCAGCCAGTTGACAGGGACGCTGATTGTTTCTATCTCTCTTATTAGTATAACGTATATATATACATATATATTGCAAACAAACAGTGCCGCTTAAAAAGTCATATCTCTTTAACGAAACTCAGATTTTTTGACAGTCTTTTGAAAACATAATAATAATTAAATTAAATTACAGAACCTAAAACTTTGTTTGTTATTACTGATTAATTTATGATAAATAGATTTCTTAAATAATAAATTATTTGTTTATAACTATTGAAGTACTGTAAGGCAATTCTTAGCTAGTAGTAGTAGGCTATGAGCAATAAATATACTTGGCTTCAATCGTTTAGTTTAAAATAAGTTATTAGCAAAAATTTTAATGCACATTTGATTATTGCACTGAGGTATAACAAATTTTATTTCATTCAAATCTGATTTTTCATTGAGCAGATATAACTTTCTATATATACAGTATATTTATATTTATATATAAAATATATGTCAACATAGACAATATATTTTTAAAGACTAATTTTATGAGCAACTGCCATAAAGTATAAGCCAAAGTCATAAACTTTCGCCCCCTCTTAGATACTAAACTAGATCTAACTGAAGTTGATCGAAATTGAAATACTTTAATGTATAGAGTCTTTGAACTATCAAAGTTTTATAAACATAAGTAAATATAATTTGACTTATTTACAGCTATGATTTATTTTGCCTTCTATTAAAGCTCATCCTCTCTCTCTCTCTCCTTCTCTGTTTCTCCCTCTCTGCTTCAACAGGTACGTCGACGCACTCAGGCGCAGCAGCAGCAACAACAAAATACGCTGCAGGATACGCGCTCCTATTGCACCAGTGAGCCGCGTCTTAGTGAAACGGAGACGCCACCGCAGCGTCGCAAACTCTCACAGCGACGACCGCAACCACACGGTAAGTGTAAGTGGTTGAGGGGTAGGGATATGGAGGAATACCCTTAATGACCCGCAGGGGCCATCAAAAAGTGTGGCATAGCCAGCAACAAATTAGACAAGTTGTTAAATTGCGGCATTAAATGCAGCTCAGCGTATTAGCCAAATAGACCAAACTAAATGTTGGCCATAAAAATGCTTTACAACCAGCACCATCAGCAGCAGCAGCTGGAGCTGGTGACAAACAAGTTTCGGGTGTTTATTTATTACAGCTGAGAGCACTTAAGTCTTCTGTACAACATTTGATTCACTTTAAAGAACATTCAGTGGCCAGAGCTCTCTATAATAGATTCGCATTCGAATAAAGTTGATTTAATTAACGTCCTGTCGAGGCATTCAGCAGGAGTGGACGATCATTGAACTTAACCATTGACCCACTTTCTGCAGTCCATTCGATTGTATGAAACACAAAATGTACTTATGTTGACGCCCCCTTTTAGCCTCCTGCTGCTGCCGCTGCTGCTGGTGTTCCCTTTGTAGAAATCTGTGTCAGGCAGCAAACAACAAGCAACTCGTCTAGGGTGAAAAAAATACAGAAAAACTTGACATTTCCGGACTATGAAGAAAAAATGGGGAAAAAACGTAAAAAAGCCAAAAGAGTAGGCAAAAAATGTATTTTTGGCTTGTGTTCTTAAAAACCCTTGATAAATAAATATAATTGGTATATAGAGCTGGATGTAACTCGAGAAATTGAATAACATCTATAAGAGCTGTGTGCAAAGATATAAAATATTTCAATTGTAAACAGTATATAAGATAGGTAGTCTACAATATATATAGTATATATAGTATATATAGTATTGTAAACATGGTATTGCGGACCATCCCCAATGTACAAAACGATCGAGTATACAAACATCATGCCCTGTGCTCCAATTACTCACCATGGGAGACCATAGCAATTGAGATCTGGTTATTTTTAGCAAAAGGGATGTTTATTTGTAAGAAAACTGCTCCGATTGGATTTGAATTTTAAATAAAAGGCGTCGCTCTTAGGAGCAACGATCAGTTCAGCATAGATTTCTGTAGCTCGCACATATGGAATATAATAGAATAGAATGTGTTGTGTAAATTGTTCTTAGGTAGGTGTTTCTATACATATAAAATAACGCATGAAAGATTTCTTAAGATTTCTATGCTGAAGCTATGTGAGATATATGATAGTATATATGCATATATATGTACATTATATGGTAGTTGGCTTGGTCAACTCACAGTATTTTTAATTCTCAGTGAAAACATTTATTGACTTTCTTGAATATAATCAGCCAAAGTAAAATATTGTATCTTAAGATTTACTTAAGAGCAGTTTTCTTTCTTTATGGAAATCACAAATAATCATTTCATATTAGATTTGATATACATTCTAATTGGACCTGTTGCAATTTCAACAAATCTAATCAGATATATAATAAATCTGACATGTGAATCAGTTAACTTAAAACTTGTTAGATTTCTCATTTATAAATGAGAGTATCAGCTGCTTACATATAGAAAAAAAATGAAATACAAAACATTTAAATATACATTTCTCATATACAAGTATGTCTATAAAAACTAAATAAAATATAGGTATACAAATAAAATTTGCAATCAATTTTTTGCATACATTTAATATTTCTGTAAATTTACAAAAATTGCTATACCGTGGTATTCCATTATATGCCTTCCCAACTTATTCATATACAAATCTTTAAGAAAAGGAAAACCCAACTCTGCATTCCACTTTTTCGCAATTCAACCTTAAGAAACTGCAACGCTTGCTTTTTGCATAAATTACGACATCGTTGATTGTAATGCAATTTAAAGAGCTAGACAGAGCGAAAGTAAAAAAAAAAGGAGACAGAGAGAGAAATTAAATTAATATCATGATTTTATTTTATTTTTTTGCAGGGCATAGAAAATCGAACGCCTTTCTGGACGTGCCCACAATGAACATGCATCACCTGAGAGTGAACGACGACGACGAGGATGTGGATCGCCTGCGCACATTTAGTGCATCCAAAGGAGGTAAGTGACAAAGAAAGGTGAAAGGTGCGCCAGGCAGTGAGTGAGAGGCACTCGCATCACAGTCGGAGAATGCCGCAGCTACAAAAGGCTTCTTAGCCGCATTTATTAATTTCGAAATTGAAAATCAAACCGAAAAGGTTGCACACTACCAAAAGCCAAGGATTAGACTTTACAATGGGGCCAGCAAGCGAGATATTCATGTCAAATGCCACACGTGCGTGAGTGAGACTTAGGCCAATGGATGCTCTCAAGATGTGAAATCTTAAAAGTTCGCCTCTGGCCAAAAAGGCTATCAGTGACATTTAATGCCACTTAAGATGGCCACAATGCTTGGGCTATATATAGTAGTGGTCTATATATGTAGTTTCGGCAGATGCCATTTCTATATTTGGGTCACGTTATTGTTACGCATACGCAACGTGGCCCAAACGAAAAGCGAAACAATAACCAAAACAGGAAAACCCTAACGAGGTGGGTTTGGGTGAGTGTCGCTGTGTCTGTGTCTGTGTCTGTGGTTGTCTTTGTGTGCATATATGCATGTTGCCTTTAAGCACGTGTTTAAGCTCAACTGCCGCACACACACACACCCACACCCATTATGAGGTATTATGAGTTCTGCCAGCAGCTGCAGTCTGGGTTTCAGCTTTTAATTGTTAGTTGTCGTTATTGTCCTCTAGGGTGGACTTTAAGCGTCCGCTGTGACTAGTCGTGAGTAGTTGTGTACGATATGAATATCATATATATATATTATATATATCTAGTAAAGCGTATATATGCATAATTGTATTGCCTGTTTTTATTGCATAATAAAGATAAGTGTGACGTATATCATTTAAGCAGATTAAATTAATTATTTTTTATATCTTATATATATTTTTATAACTTTTATGAAGCAATAAATTAGCTTTTCAACATAAAATTCTCCTCTCCTTTAGTATCTTATTTTACTTATGAGTAATTAAAGTCTAAAATAGTCGGTTCGAAAAGAAATCTAAATTTATTTTAAATAAATTTATTTAATAGGAAATATAGATATATTAATAAAAATAATTCAATACTAAATCACAATTTATTTAAAAATATATTTATTGAAATAATTGAAATTTTGTTATTGAAGAAAAAAAATATATATATGTAAAATGTTTTTTAAAATATATTTAAATACATATATATAAATAATAAAATCCAAAATAAAAATAAAAAAATAGAAAAATCTATTTAGACATATTTTTAAAAAATTACAAGCAATTTTCTACTTTTTAAAATAACGGAAAAGCCTTGTTTAATTTATTAAAAATATTATATATATTAAAAAATTGCAAATCAATTGAATTAAGTTCACTGAATTATACTTATTATTAATTTTTTTTTTTTTTAATATAAAAATTCAATAAAAATATTTATTTTAAATAAAATAAAGTTTCTAAGTGAACGTTAGCAAAAAAAAAAAAAAATATATTTATTTTATAAATAATATATATTAATTAGTAGAATATCTATTTAATAGCATAGTATAGTTTTCTATAGTATAATTCTAACAAGCAAACCACCTTCTAGTTTCCATTGAACATAAGAGTAAATTTTCTCAGGGTATTCAGCTGGCAGTCAAACAATTTCCCATTCAATTTTGTAACCGACTGTGACTGTCTCCTGGCATACATTTACATGTATATATTATATACTATAAATTTGAGTTGAGTGCGTTAAATTGCCAGACTCTGGTGGAATGAAATGAAAAAGGAAGTGGGAGCGAGAAGAGAAGGTAGACGACGTGAGATGTTACAAATGGCATATGAAACACGCTGCATATTAAAATTCAATGAAGTTGCCAGCATTTCTCAGCTAAATTGCTTTCAAATACATGAACATGTTTGCATGTGCAAGTAGTTATTCCCTCGAGAGAGAGGGAGAGAGAGTGAGAGAGAGAGAGAGAGAGAGGGACGGAGACTGAATGTGTGTGGAGCCTTTGCGGTTGTATTGGATGCGTCATGTGCACAAATTTAATTAAACTTAATACGCACTCGACTTGGGCACGATTCAGCAAACCGTAAAGCAAGCAAAACCCCCCATCAATTATGTTTACAGTTTGAAAATAAGCAAGATTTAAAAAAGCATGAGGAGGAAAATGCAAAGGGAAAATAAAGAAAATTGACAGAACCGCACACATGATTGAAGTGCGTGAGGGGTGAGAAGCGTTTGCTGGTAGCTGATTAATTGAAATGCTGGCGTGTGTCAGCTGTCCGTTGTCCGTCCGTCCAGCGTGCGTTGTCCGTTGTCCTTCGTCCGCCGTCCGTCGTTCGTCGTTCAGCCAATGAAGCGCCAACCAGTGGAAAATTCAATGAAAAGCTGTCCAAAAGTACCCACAATGCGTTTGCATGTGTGTCAGACTGTCTCTCTCTCTCTCTCTCTCTCTCTCTCTCTTTCTCTCTGTGTGTGTTTGCTGCGCTCAAGATTGAAATGGCTTATGAAGTGGGGCTTGGGAGCTTTATGGACTTTTTGCGCCTGGTTATGATGACGCTCGCTGTGTAAATTGAATTATAATTGAATGATGTCCACGCACGTTCCATTGCCGTATAAATCTGTACATTCAGTGGGGGGCGCCAATGCGAGTGGGCGTGGCCCATATGTGAGTGTATATGTATACATGTTTGAGCGCATCGCGAGCATATGACTTAGATGAGTTACAATTCACAACAGCTGGACACAATTCTCAATTGGCTGTAAACCGAGCTAAATGAATTATATTTCAAAATGCAATAGAATGTGGAATTGACAAGACAAAATTGCTATAAAAAGGTTTAACAGTCTTGTGGTTTGATCAAGGGCAGATTGTTTCTATAAAGCGGTAGAATAGTAACAATAAAACTAAAGAAAAAAGAAGATGAACTAGGAGATATTATAAGTATATCTTAAGCTGAATATATTAAACATAATTGCAGGATAGAAAGTCACAATAAAAACGATTGAAATTTAAAGAAAAAGAAGGATAGAGAGTTAGAAGGACAAGAAGAATTGACAGAGAGATAACTTCCAAGCATATTCGACATATATCAAATGCACTGTCATAGCTATCTATATCTCTATACAAATCTTTCTTTATTCAACTTTATAGTTAGCCGTTTATATTTTTATTCATTTGCATCGTTATATATTTGTATTTTTATCCAACTGTATTTACATTCCACTTTGTTTGTTTATGAAGACATTAAGATCTCTACTCAAATTGTATGTTTATTATTTTTAACTGTAGCTGTATCCAAGTATAGCCCATATCTTACTCTCTCTCAGCATTCGCATGTATCTACAATACAAACTGTGTCTACATGCAACTGTATCTATATTATATTCAGTATCTAGCCTATTTCTTACTGTGTCTGCATTTGCATACATCTATAAGTCCACTGTGTCTACATGCGACTATATCTATATCATATCTGAAATAGATACTTCCGTATCTATATACAGGATCGCCCATTCATATTACAGGGTATATGCATAGGCTACTATACTATTCCCAGCTAATCGCAACCTTGAAATTATGCCATATACCACCCAACTGACAAAGTCAAACAATTGCAAAAACATGTGCAAAATCTCGTGCAACACTCATCGATCTCTAAATCAATCGGCATATGAAATTTTATATTTATTTTCTCAAATAGTTATTCATCAATAAAAAATGTGCGAAAAAAGCAATTTGGAATATCGAAAAAATAGCTAAAATAATAATTTAAAGACACATCAAAAAGAGATCGAAGAACGCTGATTGAAACAAGCAAAAAAAAAAATCCATTAAAAAACCCGAAGCCAAACAAAAGAAAATGAAATTAATTTTTAGCATATTTTTCTTATTTTTTCAAAAATTTTCCCTTTTTTATTAGTTAGCCAGAATTCAACTATTTTTTGATTACATTTTCGAGTTCATCTAGGTAGATTCGAAACATAAATAACTTGTGAATAACTTAACACTCGATGATTTGCTCAATGCTAAATTTAAACATTCGGCATTTGTACAAATATTTATTGTAACAAACACACGCAGCAAAAAAGCCCAATTCGTATTAAAGCTAAACATTTTATTGCCAGCAGTTTTCACCTTTTATTTTGTGTATGGAATACAATACAAATACAATACAAATGAAATTTTTCGCAAAATCGCACAGTTCTACATCATTATTGCAATTCTTTTGTGCTCCTATTGCCACCCAGCCAGGCAATTTTATGGCTTTCCAATGATGAACGAATATTTAACATTCTATACGACTGTATAATACTCGCTTATTGTTGGGAAATAATTTTGCAAGCTGCTTTAGCATGCCACGTCAAGCTGTAGGGTCAAAAATGAAAATTTTATTATATAATAGTCATATATATGAATGTTTTTTTGCCTATTTCTCATCTCAATAGCAAGAAAATATAAAAAAAAAATTTAATTTAAAAAAATACAAAATAAATTCCAAAATCAAAGCAAAAATCGCTGCATTTATATACTTTGCAAAATATAATTTCCTTTGCTTGCCAAGAAGATCCAGTGCAGATGAATGATGAAGTTTTTTTTTTAATAAATTTCTTATACGTTCAAAATATTTATCTAAAATTCTATAAAATATGCTCAAATTAATTTATGATTTTTGATTAAATTTCAGAGTTCTTCTATATACAGCTGTGCTCACAAAAATAGCAGTGCCCTTGAGCTTTGACTCCAAAGTTGATATATAATATTAAAAAGACCATAGTGCTACCAATCTTTTATAAATTTAGAATTTATATTTTTATATACCTGATACAAAAATATATCAATTTTATTTTTAAATTATGAATTTTCATAGAAATTGAAATTATTCATATTAGACTGATATAGTCTATTGAAATATATATTTTAAACAATAAGTTTTCACGCAACAATACACAAAACCAATATGCCCTACTCAATTCCCAAATGAGCTTATGTTGATGTATTTTTGCAAATTTTTATTGCCATTCTAGCAATTAATTCAATTTACACAATTAATGAGCAAGCGCTGCAGCGTTTGCTTGAGCTAAAATCTGTTTCACTCTTTCGCCTCAATACAGAAATAACTGAATGCAATAAAGCGAGCAATAAATCTATTTATGACATTTAAATAGTACACAAAAAAAAAAAAAACGCCATAAACAGCGGCGCACAAGTCAAATGTAAATATTTTGCTGCGGCTTTGCGAATACATATATCTACATATATCTATATATAAATTCATATATATCATTGGTTTGATTACGCGACATTGAAGGAATATATATATATATATCTATATGCATGTTTACATCTAGAGAGACTATTCGGTTTTCAACTATAACAGATTGATGAATATATTTCACTTATATGTCATTTGGTTTGCAAAGTAGGAAAATATGAGAAATATAAACAAAATTTATTTGAAAAGCCGCATAATATTTTTGAAAATTTGTTTGTGAATTACAGAAAATGTGGGAAAGGTTATGCAGCTTACTTAATCCTTTACGCATTTTGTGCTAATAATATGCTAATTGACCAAATTGTGTTTGTATACCCTATATAAATTAGTAAGGCTAGTTTCAGAAGGGTATAATGTGCTATGGAATATGTATGTATTATTTAGGTGTGTTGTATTTTAGTTAAGCATTCAGAAGTCCATTTCTGTTAGGATTCTATATATATTTTTGTTAGGATTCTATAAACAGATATAGATACATACATACATATATATACTTTTAACTATATAAAAATCAAATGATTTAACAGTTTTGGTCATAGTTTTAAGCCCATACAAAGACTATAAAAATTTAATAATATATCATCATTGTTATTATTCATATAAATATAAATATCATTTTAATATTTATATATATTTATTCACATAAATATATAATATTTATTAGCATAATAAATGTTAATATTGTTTTTGGGATACAAGCTATATATTTTTTTTTAGCATATTTTCATTATTATGAATCTAAATCCAAATAAACCGTCTCAAGTTAAGATATTCTAGTACAAGCAGCAAAACGTTTAACATATTTAAGTAATCTTAATTTGCCAGCGAAGAAATAAAAAAGATAATCATGTTAACAGTCTCAAGACCCTCTCCAAATCTGTAGTTCTCACTCTTTCCTACATACCCTCTCCACCTCTCTAACTCTTATTATTTCAGCTATTCAAGTTTCAACTTAGATGTTAGCACTTGAAGAGCCTTTTGCTAAAGACCTTGATTAAATCCTCTCAAATTTATTCAACATTTATCTTAATGAATGCAGCAGCTCTCGACAAATTGATTGTTAACTGAATACCTTTCAGCTACATCAGCTCAGTTACCTTAGTTACCAGCTCAACGCATTCGCATAACAATATTAATTAATACACGCGCAATTATGCATGTCTACTAAAAGTCTCGAGAGGCTGAGCGCAGTGAAGCAATCAAAATTGAATTATTTATACAAACAAGCAAACATTTAGTATTTGACATTTCAGCATGCCGTTCGCTTCGTTTGTGTTTCTGTTTGTTTGCAAACCACAAATTGAAATTTATATATATGCAGTATATAAATTTTGGCATACGAATTGCCTACCTCAATGTGCTTGACTAAAATGTTTTAGATAAGCGCACATGCCAAAACATTTCAGCTAATGAATTTTTTAAATTTAAAGCCTCTATTCAATCTAGCTGTCAGCTAGCTGAACAGCAGCAAAAACTGAACAGTTGAACAGCTGCACAGCTGCATATAAAAACCATTTCAAATAAACCACGAAAAGAACACGAAATATATAGAGATTGGGATGGGGAGAGGGCCTGGCTAACTGGTCGCTGCAGCAGCATTTAGAAAGGCGCAAACACAGGCAACATGTTAGTGTTAGAGAAGGAGAGAGAGACAGAGATAGAGGAGGTGGAGAGAGACAGAGCTGCGCACAAAGGCTAGATTAAGCTTTGTTGTTGTTGTTATACCCTAAACCCATTGTAAATGGGAAATCAGGGTATAATGATTTTGTTGACATGTTTGTAACAAGCTGAAGGAGGCGTGGCAGACCCCTTAAAGTATATATATATTCTTGATCAGGACGACCAGCTAAGTCGATTTAGCCGTGTCTGTCTGTATGTTTCAACGCGTCGATCTCAGAAGATAAAAGAGCGAGAGACTTGAAAATTGAAATTGTAGGCCGTATATTGCAGGCGCATATCGAGTTTGTCTTCAAAAATAAATAACTATTTACATTTATTTGTTATCGATCAAAAACCTTATAGAAAATAGGTTACAAAATTATATTTCCTACATCTTTAGAGCTTGAGTCTCAAAATTAAATTAAATATAGATTCATAAGTATTTTTTCTCCCCCACCCCTAAAATCCACTACCCCAAATTTGCAAAAATAGTTATTACCAAAGAAAAAACTGCGTATTTGTGTATGTGTTTGTGCAAGTTTTGTTTCTTGTATAAGCAGAAAAGAAGCGAAGAATTACAGAAATTGAACTATCAGTTCCTCGAAAAGTTCAGGATATCTCTTAGTCGATTACTCTCGACTAGAGCTTTCTTACTTGTTTTAGTTACAACTAACTACAGTTGGCCTGCGGCTGGCAACTGTAATTTTAGCTCGGCTCAACGTGGCGTATGAGCAACATATGGGCGCACGTTGCGCATACGCCGCGTCTGCCCAAGCCACACACACGCTGCATTTAGAGCAGTTGTTGTTTCTAGTCTGTTGGTTTTCTGCTGTTTTCTTTTTTGGCTAACATAGCTTACATCTGTCCGCAGGCATCATCAATCGAGGCGACTCCTTTCGCAGACGCCGCTCGCGCAGCAACAGCCTCGCACCGATTAGCCCCATGCATACGCGCAATGCCATGGCCGGCATGAATGGCGGTGGCGGCAGCAGCCTTGGCTTGGGCAGCAATTACAATGGCGGTGGTGGTGGTGGAGGAGGCGGCGGCAGCAGCAGCAATGGCTATGGCAATGACAATGCCGGCCAGGACAATCATCAGCCGGTGGAATTCTATCGCGTCGAGATGCTCGGCTCAGCGGGTGTGGGCAAACAGGCGCTTGTCTCACAATTTCGCACCTCCGATTGCATTAATGCTTACGATGGCCCAGGTGAGTGCTAGACACCTCAACAACTTGACAACTAAAGACACTCTAATAGTTTTGTCACCTCTCCTGCCCACACAGAGTGCGATGAGGACGAACAGAATATTTCAATTATTTTGAATGGCATCGAGTCGGAGCTGAAATTGCTCACTGGCAATCCAGACAGCAAGGTAAGTGAGGCCAGGTGACCATTTGTCAAATTGTAGAAGATACACACACAAATAAACACATATATATACAAACATCCACTCAATCACACAAACTTTGCACAGCATTAGCTTGTGGCTAGTTGTCCCATCAAACAATTATCTCATTTACCTCCTTTGTGTGTTGTTTGCTGTGTGTGTGTGTGTTTGCTGTGTGTGTGTGTGTTTGCTGTGTGTCTGTGTCAGCTTGCTATAATTGTTGTTAAATATTTCATTATTAATCTGGAGACTGTTCACACAATTGGACTTAAATACCAACTCCATATACAGCTTGTTGCAGGCAGAGAAATGTTAACAAACAATTTTCAGCCCTGATTATTCAACATTTTGTTCTCAATTAGCAATTCAATTAATTACATATGCTTAGCAGAATTAATGCAATTTGAGCAGTGGGCGTGACACAACTCAAACATTTAACAAGCCCTAATTAGGCCACAGGAAGTTTGGCAATTGCCCAAAAACTTTACGAGAACTTAAAATTGCATAAAAAAAGAGAAGGGAGGGAAGGGAGTAAGGAAAAAGGTTTTTTCCGGCTGCTGTGGCATGCAGCATGTGGCTACAGTGGTTGCATACACAAGTGGCAAATATTATGAACGAGATTGTTGTGCCTTCAAAATAAAAGGGCAAACGTGGACGTCGAAAGGGTGCTTCATGCAGAGCCTTGACATTCCGTGTGGTTAGCTGCTGGAGAGCTGTTAAAGCTGGTCAGGTGCACGAGAAAGGACAATGGAAACAATATGAAAATATAAATAAGGATTGGCTATGAGATACTAACGCGAAAGCTGAGAGCAATTATAGAGTGGAAAAAATATTATAATAATATAATAAAATAAAAATATGATAATAAAATAATAAAATTAGTATAATAATAATGAGATATAAAAATATATATAAACATTTTTATATTATATATATTTTTATATTTTAAATAAAACATATATAATATTTATAATATTAAATATATTTTTATATTACATTATTTATTTTATTTTATAGTGCTATAATATAAATAAAATTAACAATAGTGTAATAAAAATAAAATGAAACAATATAATAAATAAAATATACAATATAATAAGTAAATATATATATAATAAAAAAATGATAATAGAGTAATACAAATTAAATTTAAATATTGTTAAAAATCGTAAATGAACAATTGAACAAATCCAATCGTTTATTTATCAAATATTTCCAAATATCCTTAAAATCCTTAAATATTCATAAAAAAAAACTAAAAAAATATAATTGTTACTTAATATAAAGCTTCAATATAATTTTTGCTTATATTGGAAACTTAGCTAACGCATTCTTTTGCCTTCTCAAAATATAATTAAAAGTAACACGGAAACAATCAAATCTTTAATCAATTTTGATATTATATACAATATCCATCTATTCCATCAATCATATAATTAATAATAAAATTTGTATCCTAAAAATATAACAAATATTTATTTGAAAAAATTTGGTTAAAAACAAATATTTTTAACACATTTGTGCTCACAAATATTTATTAAATAAATAAAATTGATGAAATATATAAACAAATCAAAATTTCAAAAAGCAATTAAAATTGACCATGGAGGACATGCGCATTGCGAATAAAGCTGATCATTTTTATGCCTCAGCTATAAATGACAGACAGCAATATGCTCTTATGAAATACATATAAGAAGGAGAAGAAGAAGAATAAGAGGAGCTGCTCTTGCTGCTGTTTCTGGCCCATACGTAACGTTCATAATTGTGAAAGCGGCGGGTATGCGGGTTATGGCCAAATGGCAAGAATAACAAATGTTGAACAATTTTTGCAATAACAACAACCACAACAACAGCAACAACCACAACAACAACAAGAGCAAGAACAAGCAGAGCAGAGCGATAAACATGCAATCGAAATGCCAAATTGCTGGCCAAATGCCAAATGACCAGCAAGAAGCCCAACGGGCAATACGACGACAAAGACGCACAGTTAGAGATAGAGAGGCTGGGGGGAAGTGGAGCACGATCCTGAGGCAAGAAAATATATACAAACATATATATATATATATATATGAATATATATATTGATATATATATATGTATATATCGGATTGAGTTGAGGGCAACGCAGTTTGGCGCGAGCAATAATGGCGATGATTAAGGCAACGACTGTGGGGCAACAGACAGACAGAGAAAGAGGGAGTGAGAGAGAGAGAGAGAGAGAGAGAGAGAGAGAGAGTGAGAGAGAGAGAGGGAGAAAGAGTGCCAATGTGAGTGCGGGTGCACAGGCATATTGCAGCGTTGACAAACAAAAGGAAATGGCAACAATTTATCCATTCTGGACACACAAAGCACAAAGCGTATTAAAGCAAAAGTTGAAAGTTGAAAGAACAAATAATCAACAGCAAATTTGTTGCCTCAACGCAAAAGGCAAATGCACACAAGCGTGTCCGTCAATCATAAACACCTTGGCACACCCACACAAACACACACCGACACACACTCACACACACACACACACACACACACACACACAGGAACACACTTTTCCAGTCATTTTTAACAACTTGTGCTGTGTGCATTTGGCAATCGTAAATTCCTGCCAAAATGCCGGATATGCCTGGCGTTGCTTTATGGTCGCTTTTCAGCCACACCACAAACAGCTAGCCAGGAAAACGGGTAGAACAAAAAGAAGAAGAAACAGCATAATAAAAGTAGGAAAAACTTAGAAAATGCAGTGTCACATCCGCCGCTTGCAACGCTTGGGGAAGTTGCTTCAATTACTGTGAAGAAAAATACAGAAATAACAATGACTATATGTGGTTTAAGTATGATTCAGATACGCATAGTATAAGTAATCGATTTGGCCAAGAGCTTAAAGTTATTGAAACGATATTGCGCATGAGAAACTGAAGCGATATAAGTTCTATAGGTGTAATAGATACATGGGAGTTTCGACTTTATAAATAAATTCAGTATGAGTAGATAGAAGCTATAAAGAGTGATTGACATGTATAAATTATGCAATATTAAACAGGACGATAGTTCATTGAACGATTGGTATAGATTTGAGCTTTTATAACTATTGGATTTACCGATATATTATCGACTAACAAAATTGCTTAATCAAATATTTATTTATCAAGCTAGTTGATAAAAAATTCCTATAAAATCATTTTAATTGAATTACCAGAAGGTGTTACATTTATCGATAAATGATCGACTTGCAAAATAGCTATCTCAGTTATTCATCGAGTTAGTTGATAAGTAATTTCTCTATTTTTATAAATCTTTTTTTTTTACATTTTGATCAATTCTAAGGAAGTGCAACGAGAAATATTAATTTTCTGTAGTTTCTCTTTAATACAGTAGCTATTGTTAGAAGTTCTGTTTTCTAAGCTAACTTAATCTTAAGCAAAGAAACATTTTCTATGCTCCAACTTTAAAGATTCTATGAGAATCTAGCAAGCGCCAAACAACTATCCGAACTGCACTTGCTGTCAAGTGCAACCCAGAAACCGTTGCATGGCTGCAACTTCTAAAATATTCAAAGCATCTGTTAATTTAGACGCTACTTTAGAGTATCATTAAAAGTCTAGCGAAACTTTTCACATTCGTGGCGGCAAACGTAGATATGGATGCAACAGAAAGAAACAAGCAAAGGTGGGCTCACTCTCTCCTTCTCTTTCTCTCTCTCTCTCTCTCAGTCTCCCTCTCTCTTTCGCTCATTGCTAACAATGTTCCTCGTTATGGGAGCAAAGTGGCCATAATTTTAATTTTTACGAGCGTAAAGTAAAAAACCGGTAGGAAACACGAATACAGGCAGCAGGACTGTGGCCTGGCATTTTATGGCATTGCATGCAGCGGTTGGCCTGCCTCTGTCAGATGTAGTTTCTAGTTGAGCTTTACTAACTTTTAATGTTGCCTTTTAAATTAACACACACACACACACAGACAGGCGCACACTCGTTTAAGCCATTTAAGAGTTTCGAGCTGAGTTTGTAAAACTTGTTGAATAATTTTTATCTTGTTTTGGTTTTGTATTCGTTTTGTTTCAGGAAGAATTGGAGCAGGCGGATGCATTTCTGGTTGTCTATTCCTGCATTGATAAGGAGTCCTTTACGCGTGCCAAGCAGATATTATCACGTCTGCAGGACATGGATTTGCTGCGCCATCGACCCACCATTTTGGTGGCCAACAAAATTGATTTGGCCAGATCACGCGCCGTCTCAGCACAGGGCAAGTTGACCAGCCAACAGTGCGTGACCACAACTCATTAGCTAACACTCTACCCCTCTCTCTCTCTCTGTCTGTCTCTTTCACTCGTTTAGATGGTAAATGTCTAGCCTGCACCTTTGGCGCCAAATTCATTGAGGTTTCGGTGGGCATTAACCATAATTGTGATGAACTGCTCGCTGGCACTTTGACCCAAATACGCTTGAAGAAGGATCAAAATCTATTGCACGTAAGTTGATAGAGAGCAATGGAATTCCAATGTCTATAGACCTCGATGATGGCAGAAGTAACTAGCTGTAGGAAATACTCGAGACTTTTGGTTTAACAATTATTTGTTATTCATCATCATCGCTTTTCATACTCTCTCTCTCTATCTCTATCTCTATGTCTCTCTTAATCTATCTCTATCATTGATTTGTGTAATTTTATTTATTTTCGATGTACTATGTGTAATGTGTAATCGATCGCTTTCGCAGCTGAATCCAAAAAAGTCTAAAGACAAAACTAAATTTAAAGATAGCAAAGACAAGCACGTAGAGACTGTAGAAACTGATAAATGTCTGACACTGACTGATCTTAAGGCCGACGATGCGGTAAGTAATGCAGTCAACAAAATCTACAGCAACTACAGTTACGTTCTATATGTTACCCCCGTTTACCCTACCCACTTTCGCTCGCTCTCTCTCTCTCTCTCTCTCTCTATCTCTTTCTCTTCCTCTCTTTATCTTAAAGAAATACTAGACCCCCTTAGCTCCAAGTTCTGTTGTTATCCTACGTCACTTTCAAATGTTAACAAATTCGCATGCAGAACCTAACCATAAAATCGGTCAAGTAGATATTATCTTAATTATAGATAATATAGTAAACTGCTAAAAAAAAACTATTACCTTATTAAAATATATGATAAAATCTTTAAAGAAAATATATTATATAAAATATATATACAATATATAAAATATATACATATTTACATATTTTCATATTTTCGATTTTAAAATTAATTAAAATATCGATATTTGTTATCGATCATTTTAGATAATAATGGAAAAACTTTGGCTTGGGAAAACATTTTTTTTTTTAATAAAAACCAATTTTTAAAGCAGTTTTACAGTTTCTAATAATAAATGCCCCGATAAATCCCAAATATGATTATACTTTTAATATGAATTCTTAATACCCTTTAAAAAAAAGGATTGATAAACATTCCTTACTATTTAACTATAGCAATTTTAAGCCCCTCTATGTACTAGTTCAAATCTGTTATTATCATATATTCGCTTTTACATATCTCTTTCATGTTTTACCCCTCTTACTCTTACTCTTACCCCTCAGCCCTGCCATCGCCCTCTTAGCAATTTATATTAAAAAGTTTGTAGGGTTGCCAAAAATGAAAATGATGTCAAATGTAGAAAACTTGTTTCGAATTTACCTCATGCATTTGTTTGTTTTGTTCTTGTTTGTTATTCCTTTGCTACATTTTGTTGCTATTCAAACACACACACACTATTTTCCGACTAAACCAAACACCTGACATTTTGGGACAAAAACTAAGTTTGTTTAACCATTACAAATATTCCAAATTTATACATATATGAAAAATTAAGTCTCTGAACTATTAAAGTATTCTCTGACTTACCATCCTTTTCTAGGGTCCGCGTGATGGCAGCTCGCCGGCTCATTGGTATAAGAGTCGCAGCGTAATGCTGGCCAGCATGAAGGCACGGCAGATGCTCACCTGGATACTGGGCAAGGAGGATTCCAAGTTCAAGCATTGCGAGAACTTGCAGGTGCTCTAAAGAAGGAGATGAAGAAGAAAAATAGCTCAAAAACAAGTTAAATGAAAAGTAAAAACACCAAATAAAAAACAAATGCTTAAAGTTATACGAGAGTATATATATATATATAAAAAAAAAAAAAAAAATAAAATATATATATATATATATATATATATATAATAAATGTAATTGTAATATGTATTAGATAATATGTAATTTGTAATTCTATTTAATTATATGTGAATATTTCGATACCAATCAAAAACCAAAGTAAAAAGAACCAGTAAACCTAACCCTACAAATGCAAACAGGTTTCGATATATCGATAACCATAACGATAAACAAACACACACACACATTCACATACATTAGAGTGCTGACACAATTGTGTCTCTCAAGCCTGATAATCAAAAATTAAATCAAATTTAATGTAAAACAAAAAAGAAAAAAAAAACAAAAACAACAATTTAAGGAACGCGAGCAACTTTATGGAACCAAGCAAATGCAACATTTATAACTATATATAACTATGAACTAAACGTAAATTGAGTTTCCTACATGAAGGAACAACATTTTCTAAGCTTTAAGCTCCAAGAATCAACTATATATATATTTCATTTTGCCAGAAGCTATTAAGCAGAGTTATAATAACTATATACAAATAAATCCTCTTCTTCTTCTTCAGTTACATATATATAAAATATTTGTAGTGTAGTTAAGAACTGAAAACTTTAGAAATTGTTAAAAGTAGCATATTTTTATTTGCCTTTTCTCTTTGTCTTCCGAATTTATTTGATTTAAATTTTTATGATTTACTTATTCTTTTGTATATAAATATATATAAAAATATATATATTCAGTATGAAAATCCATTGCAATGTAAGGAATTTGAGTGTTATCCACGCCAAGTGGTCAAAAAAAGCACAAAAACAATAATATTTGTAAATTAAAAGAGCAACAGAAATAAAAAATTAACTTATTAGAATTGTTTATAGATGTGTGTGTATATATGCTTAATCACATGTGAATATTTTTCAATAAATATATTATAATAATAATTCTAAAAATCCAATAAAAATCTTACCATATGTATAAAATAAAAACTTTAATTAACAATATATACATATATATACAAATATATTTAAATGTTAATCAAATTTAATTGTTTTTTTTTTTTTATTTGCCTATAAACTAAACTTTTGGTATAAAACGTGTTGATATGATGTATGCTTTGAGAAGTGATGCAGTTGATGAGTATACTAAAAGACTAGCCTATATTATTACAGGGTTTTCAGAGCTCTCCTTAACCAAATTGTTGTTGCTTTGGCGTTTTCACCTGTCTGGCAACCTCGGCACGATAACGGAATAGTGGACGAAATACATTTATCTCAGCCAGCTCCATATCATCATCGGCCTCTTCATAGGGCAAATCAGCCACGGCGCGTCGCAATCTGCTTAGGCTGCGCTCCAATCTGTAGAGTTGTTCGACTTTTGCATACTCTTCATCGGTTTGTACAGTGTCTGCCGTCAGTCTTTGGATCGGTTTAATGGAACTGGGATAAGCGCAGACCATTTGCAGGCCAACCAGGCAGGCGAGTATCTGACAAATTAGCTAATTGATGATGAGAGAGATAATTTATTAAAACTCAATTCATTTGTATATTTACTCGGCTTACTCACCTTAGTGGACAGCATTCTGTTTGATTTTCTGTTTAACTGATTCTTTGTTTTAAGTTAAATACAATAGAGCTGTTATCTTCTTGAAGACGGAATTCAAAGTGTAACTAAGTCGCGCCCCAGCAAAGCTTTTTATACAATGGAGCTAAATGATATTTTGCGGCAGCGGCAGTTGTCTCTAATTAGCACCTTGAATTGTTCTAATTACACACCTCGTTTTTCACATGTAAAAATCGATTGCAATAAGTCTATGAAATTAGCATGTTGCTTTTGTTTTCTACAGTCCAGAAAAATCAGAAATATATACATATATAAAGCAGTCTGTTGTCGAGACTAAGGCAGCCAAATCATGTGCATTGGAATTGTGCTTCACATTTGATTCGAATTACACGGAATTGTCAATGCAATACAACTGACTAATAGTGTGTACTTAAATTTTTTATCCGGTCGCGTGTCCGCTTCATAATTAGCGCATGATCTCAACAATAGCGAGAACCATAATGTAAAGCCAAGTTGTCAAAGCTAACAAAGATTTTTAGCACGCGCAATTTTACAATATTTAAATAATGTTTCACCAGTCAATTGTTCATAGCAATTTAGTACGCGGTTTTTTTTTTTTTTTCAATTTGAATTTAAGCGCGGGCATTAAATGATAAAGAAAACAACTTCGTGCCCCTGGTAAATAGCAGACTCATCGATTAGATAGTTAACAGAGTTGGTTGATGAGCCGATTAGCATTCGTTCTGTGGCTATCGATATTTTGGTGTAAAGCAAATGCCGCGCACATTAAATGTGCTCAAGATCGAGCAACAACTTAGCGAACGGATGAGAGAAGAGTAAAGTGTAAATGAAGGAATGGCTGCAGAAACATCTCGCCATAAACGTATAAGAAGTAGAACTCAATAATGGAATACTAGAGAGAAGTAGAAGTATAAGGGTATGAGTATACAAACACATACATGTATATACATATGTATATGAAAATATGTATTGTGTCTCTTTCTTTCATATTGGGAAGCGTAAGACAAAAACAATGCTCTGTAATATCTACAAGCTCAGCTCATACATATAAGCGATATACATACATATGTACATAAGTATGTACATATGTAAATTTTACTATATTACATTACGATATGTATTTTACTAACTAATGGAAAAAAATATTACTGAATATAGTACATGTATGTATATACATATGTATGTATGTATTTTATTCTATCGCTTATTCAATTCATAACGGAACAACGGTAAATAACTGTTACTTACGCATGGCCAGTTGCAATAATTTCTGCTGACACATATGTACATATGTATTACATATGTATATTCACTTATACAAAGCAGCTACAGTTATTTCAGCTGCCATTCCACAAAATTTCAACAGCTTTACACATCTTTGCCACACACTTATTTCAAAATTAACCCACATAAAAAAATAAAAAAATAAATATTTATTTTACGCGCACTCAAAAGCTGCTCCACACCGACAACATCTACTCAATTTGGCACAGTCCAAGAAACTATCGATAACTTGCATAAATATTTGCATAAACAGTGGAGCGGTCACAGCTGTTAGTTCAATACCGACAACAGACCGAGCTGGGCAGTTCGCTCATTCAGTTTCTTGAGTTGTTCGATTGAACATATACCGAACGATTCGATACGACATTTGATGTGCTACGCTTTTTTGTTTATTTGTTTAATGTTCGTTTAACGGTAAAGTAAACAATAATTAAATAATTGATTTTAAGTGACAGTTTCTTATGCGTTGCTCTGACAGTTTGCCATAAGTAAGCAAACAGAGCAGTAGCAAAAGCAACAGCAACAAGGGCAAACAGACGCAGTTCAACGTCACACAAACAACAAAGAGTGTCTTTTTTTTTGTTTAGATATCAGTAAACAAATATAAACTACGTTGCAGTATTCATATTTCAAATTTGCCAGCGTAACAAGTTTATTAAAATTACAATACGTGTATATATTATACTGCCGGCAATGATTCCATTTCATTTTGGGCAATTTATTTCATATCAAACCTGACAACATATGTTTGTCTGTATGTGTATGACCAAGTGTGTGTGTTAATGTGTTAATGTGTTTGTGCGCAAAATATGAAGACAAAAAAAATGCGATAAGGGCAACTTCATAGGAAACTAAAGCGGGCGCTGTGCAACAAACGCAAACGAGCTGCCGACACTATCTCCCTCCCGCTCGATCGCTGTTTTCTTCAGCCGCGTCAGCGTTACAGTCAACACTACCTGTTGATGTACGCTTACAATTTACCTGACATTTGTGTTGTGCTTAGGGTTTTTAAGGTTTTTATTGAAATGTGCTAACTTTTGTTGAGCTTTATATATATATGTATTTATTGTCAATTCCATTCAAGTTGCAAGTCGTTATAGTGAGTCAGGTCTGTTTCAAAGCTGCCTTGATAAGGCTGTGCACGAATTGGTTTCCATTTCATTCAAGTACCTGTGAGCCTGATTCATTACTTTTAAATGTATGTAGATCATAAGGGTCGATTGGTTAAAAATATATTTTCAGTTACTTTGAGATAACTCAAATAATCAAAATATTGCTAATAACATATGGGAAAGTTTTATAAACAGCATATAAATATATATATATGCGATATATGGGTAATAATTATAAAATATAACTTATATTATAAATATAATATAATTATAATAATAATATAATAATAATAATCATAAAATATAATAAAAATAAAAATATATAAAAATTAAGCTGTGCAAAATCTTAACAATATTAAAGAACTACCTAAAACTTAGTATCAGCATAATGAAGTTTATGAAAAAATAAGCCATCTGTTCCTCCACGATAATGATATCTTAAAAACATTTCTAAGCTTAACAATATGTAAATTGTTTCTTGTACTGCAGTATAGGCCTTATCACCAATCCAGACATTCACTCTGGCAGCTCCAAATTTTTACCCTAACTGCGCGCAGAATTAATAGTCGGTAGTTAAATGCAGTAATTTATAGAATTTTTCAGAATATACATGTATAAGTTGACTTTTGAAGCTCTGCTATATCAACGTTTTTGTTTATAATAAATGCTTTCTATGAGAAAGGTTTTAAGTTTCTATATCAGCTCTTTTAAAAACATAACTTAGAAGGGATCTATTATATAAGCTCTTAAAATATTTAGAGATTTCGTATTGTTTTAAATAATATAAAATATATACTAATTCAAAATTAAATAATTTTTAATTAATATAAAGTACTTTTACAAAAGTATTTACAATTCATATAATTTCTTTCTCTCTCTCTCTCTCTCTCTCTCCCTTTTTCTTCATCTTACTTGCCTTCCCTCAATTTCACTTTGTCCATTTCCATTTGCTTTACTTCTCTTTCGGTTAATCTCTCTTTCTTGTGATCTATATCACATTGTTTTTATCTATCTCTCAATCTCCGTCCTCTGCATCTCTCTCATCTCGCTCTTTTTCTCCTCTCTTCATCTATTTCATATCACCAATTCTCTTCATCTCTCTCACATTTTTACATCTCTATCTCTCTTTTTTCTCTTACAGCTCAATTTAGATAAGTAGCTACACGGACCTGCCCCGCCTGGACGTGTTCAGCTGCTTGATAGCGAGAACGTGCTTTGGGCCAGTCGATGAGATCGTCCGTGACGCGAACGCGCAAGATGAGTAACAGCTACAATGATATACCCATTGGCATACGGGTCCTTCAGAGCTTGTCGCGGCACTGTCCGCGCTTCCATGCTCGCAAGGAGCTGTGGTAAGCCAGAGTCATCTTTCATTGTGCCACTTATGCTAGACTTCAACTTATGTTTGCAGCTACAAGATGTCCATAATTCTGCTGACATTCGCTGCCTATGCCTGCTACCACATGTCCCGCAAACCCATCTCTGTGGTCAAATCTGTGCTCCATTACAACTGTTCCGATGCAGAGCCTCATGCGGGCATCGATTGCGGCTATGCGCCGTTTGGTAAGTTGAACGAGGTTCCTACTGGATACTCTGGGACTTTCCTGTCTCCTTTAGATTTCCATTCATCTGGATCATTCGTCTAAGATCCAATTTCCATTTTGGTTCTCTTGGATCGCTCAAGCTTCATCTGGATCCTTGATCTAAGATCCTCTAAGTTTCTATATTCTGTATCCTATATGTTCCTTTTGTCGCGTTTCAATCCTCCGTTGAGATTCCTCCAGGTTCCTCTTGGATTCCCCAAGATTCTGCAATTTCCTTCCACTCCCACTTGATCCTCCTCTTGTGGATCTTCCAATCCTTCTGCATCCTTCACGCTGTTCCTAGAAGCCTTCCCGCTTCGGTAGATATTCCACGCTCCTTGTGGATATTTCCTCTAGGGTTAGCCAAGATCTTCCACTCCCAGTCTGGCTGCATCTTCTAAGCTCCTCATAGATCTCCCAATGCTATCAATTTTTTCACTAATCCACTTTAATCCTCATCTTTTCTAGATGGCCCCGATTCGAAGAGATTGTTTGGCATGCTCGACTCCGCCTTTCTCTTCTCCTATGCGATTGCCATGTTCGTGTCTGGATTTGTGGCGGAACGCGTTTCATTGCGCTATTTTCTATCCATGGGCATGATCATGACGGGCGTCTTCACCTACCTCTTTGGCGTGGCACGCACCTCCAATATACACAGCCTCAGCTACTTCATATTTGTGCAGATCTTCGCGGGCATCTTTCAGACGACAGGCTGGCCAGGAGTTGTCACCCTGGTGGGTCGTTGGTTTGGCAAAGAGAAACGTGGCCTGATCTTTGGCATCTGGAATAGTCACACATCGATTGGCAATATACTGGGCACGCTGATTGCCGCGCACTATGTGGAAACGGATTGGGCTCTGTCCTTTGTGGTGCCCGGCATCATAATTGGAGCTGTTGGATTCCTTCTGTTTCTCTTTCTGGTCGATCAGCCAGAGATTGTGGGCTGTCATCCACAGCGTAGCACACAGGAGCGTCGCATTATCTCAAACGAATCGGATGCCGACAACGACGATGATGAGGCCGACAATGATGAGGAGCAAGCGCGTCGCAGCGAAGCTGTGAGTATAACTGGCTCTTCCAATTTCAGCTATTGCATTTTATGATTTCGCTCATCTAATATAAAATTCGACGCACGGCCAGTTTTATGCACAGTCCTTTTATGCTGTACCACAAACCGTAAGTGCATGTCTATCGAGTCCTATGTCCTTTCAAATCGCTGTTTGTGTACATGTGTCGCTTCTCAACTGCTTTCTGTATATGCTGTAGAATATATATATATATACATGTTTATATATAATTTACAATAATTTATTAATAATATATTTCTATTATCCATGCAGGATCAGGTCAGCTTTCGTTCACCGCCCACCGAGCGCACGCCCATTTTGGCGCGTCAGGGCTCAAGGGATCGTCCTGCGGCGCATGGTCGTCCCATTAGCCTTAAGGATGCACTCCATATACCAGGCGTCATAGAGTTCTCACTCTGCCTGTTCTTCACCAAGCTGGTTAGCTATACCTTCATGTACTGGCTGCCGCTCTATATACAGTCTTCCAGTAGGTTTTAAATATATGTTGTATATATACATATTCCCACATATTAATATATATCCTGCTCTTTTAGGTACCTTGGGTCCAGAGCTGTCTGCTGATCTCTCCACGCTCTTCGATGTGGGCGGCATTGTGGGCGCCATAGCCGCGGGCTATCTGTCCGATCTCACAGGCATGTCCGCCACAGTGTGCACGGTCATGTTGTTCTTTGCCTCGCCCATAGTAAGACCTCTACAGATCTCTCTTTTCATACATATATATATATATATCTTCTCTTACCCTTCCAGCTGCTTTTGTATCAACAATATGGCGCTTTGTCTCTTACGCTTAGCGTGTTCCTGCTCATCGTGGTGGGCATCTTTGTGAATGGGCCGTATGCATTGATCACCACCTCGGTCAGTGCTGAGCTGGGCCAGCATAGCTCGTTGGAGGGCAACGCCAATGCTTTGGCCACAGTCACGGCCATTATAGATGGCACGGGTTCCATTGGCGCAGCTGTAGGGCCACTGTTAGCTGGTCTCATCTCCAGCCATGGCTGGGAGAATGTCTTCTATATGCTGATCGTGGCAGATATTATAGCCATGATATTGTTAATGCGTTTGGTCATCAAGGAATGCCTCACACTGCGACGTTCGACGACTCGCATCAGGATCGAATAGCAGCGGGCTAATTGATTTTATTTAATTGGAATTTAATATATCATATGTATATAGTGCACACACACACACACACACACACACACACGCTCGCCAATGTGTGTGCAGATTTGCATTAGCTATTTTAATATCATTCTACTTCTATATATATATATATATATTCGCTTAAGTATTGTGTGCTTGTGTGTGTATTCAGCTGATCAGCATATCATTTGTTTTTCTCAACCTAATTAGTTTTTTATCGCTAATTGTTTTTGATATGTATACATACCTTTATTGTAGCTATTAATATTTGAAGCCCAATTCTTTACCATATTATTGCAATATGTGGCACATTCGAAACATCGGCTAACGAGCTATACGAGTTAACAGTTTTATATATAAATATATATTTTATACAGAGTCTCCTCCCATAAACTATAGTCTAATTGTAAGGCATGTTTAAACTGCTATGTAAATACAGTTTTCGTACACTTTTCGTACCGTCTAACTAGGACACTACTGTTAATGCGATTTGTCCCAATAAAAACGAAGAAACCATTTTAAATCAACTGTTAATTAAATGGGTTGGTGTAAAAACTCAGCATGCTGTTAAGTTAACAGCAACTGCTCCGGTTAAGCAAATGAAGTTAACAGCAAAACGTACAGATTTAATGTTAAGCAAATACTGTAAGTTAACATTAACTGTTACGGCGCGCGAGAAATGTTAAGTAGCTGTAAGGCTAACAGGAAAAGGAAATGCCAGACATGTTAATATCACAGAACAGAATGAGATATACATAGATCGTTTCTGCTAATTATTAAATGGAACATAAGAAGAGTCTTGTTAGCAAATGGGAAACACATAAAATGTTAACATTAATGATAACTTGACACCTCTGGAAATATTGCCCAAGTGTTGTATCTATCACTGTTAATGTTAAACATTTAACATTTCATGGCGCTCACATTAGCATAAGCCATATTAGCTGCATAAATTGGTAAATATGTAAAGAATACAAATGTTAAGTTAACACTGTTAATGTTAACATATTTAACAGCGCGTTCTGATAAACATAATCAGAATGCCCTTCACAAAGCTAGATCAGAAATGTTAGCTTCTTTTGCTTACATACAAATGTTAAGCAATTGCTGTTAAAGTATAAATTTTCGGTTAAAACGAGAGTAAATTAATATTTTAAAAATTCTATTTATTTACGTATGTATTACACTAATGGTAGAGTTCTTTTAGCCTCATTGAATTAAGAGATTTCAGATCAGTTTTCCAGTTTGCCACGCTTAACATTAGCCTCATGAATGCGCTTAAATTAGATACAGTCAGAGCTCTATAATTCTATATAACTAGAATTGAAATGGCGACAATTTCAATTGAACTTATCACAATACGAAATGATGTGAAATGTAAAGCAAAACAAATACAACCTTAAGGCTGATATTATTATCAGTAAGTAAAGACATATGTATATAGAGGTATATATATCCTCTACAGTCGCTGCACACAACGGCGCACGATCTTCGCCTTGTGCTGGCAGAGCAAACGCAGCAGGAAGATGACCAGAAGCAGGCTAACCCCGTAGCCAACCACGAGGACGGCGCGTTTACGTCGACGCCAACGTTGATAGTCCGTCCAGGAGACGTAACGATTACGGAATTGTGGCGGCAGTTCGAATTTGCTGCGACGCGGAAAGAAGGACAAATAGAAATCCTCGAGAAGATGTCGCACCAGCTCATTGTCCTCGCCACGCTTAAAATCCAGATTATCGTTGATGCAATTGAATTTACGTGGATTACGACGCATGCGATCGAGTGCCTCCACAACCTCCGTCAGATTCGAGGTGAGCATCATAAAATTGCTGTGCGAAGCGCGCTTGGGACTGACATGAAAACGATATTTGGGACGAGCTCCGAAGTTGGCGGTCAGGGCTTCAGCCAGCAGAGGGCAGCGATAGACCAGCTCGCGGGTGATGGTGGGCTAAAGGAGCAATAAATTGGTTAATTGTGGTATGCAAGTTGACTACTTCATCCTTTACCAAATTGGAATCCTCGTAGCGCTCATAGACCAACGTGGAATGCACAATCTTATTGCTGTTCACATCCTTCCCCACATTCCTAGTGCAATTCTGCACCACCTCCTCGAAGTAGTGCATCGCTGACCAATCCAACGGTGGCGGATAGATGCGCGTTAGGCATGTGCGCACCTCACGATCCGACCAGGTGCCCGAGCCATCTGTATCAAACTCATCAAAGATTTGCTCCACGCTCAGCGTTTGCGTCTCGCTCATGAGAAACGAGTAATAAGCGAAGGCGAATTGCAAATCCGTTGCCGCTCGGAAACGTTGCTCGGCTGTTTGCTGCACCTGCTGCTGGAAGCGCTGCTGCATATCCTCGACAATGCCGCGCTCGATGAGGAAGCCCACGTGAGCCAGGACATGGCGTGCCTTGAAGCCATAGACACGATTGAGCAGCATATTGGTGGCAATGAGGGAATGCGAATAAATATCTGTGGAGGACTTGAAGTCCTCCTTGTGCAGCAGATTGCTGGAGCTGGTGCTGCTCACATCGAACTCTGGATTGAGGGACTTTAGCTTATCCTTATTGAAGCGCTCCACAATGCGACGCAGCTCCAGCAGAGTGGAGACATTGCGATGCTTCATCAGCTCCTTAAAATTAGTCGAGCTGCGCTTGAACAGCTGCTGCAAGCCCATATTGGGAAACTTGTGCACAGCCGAATGGGCCTGGGCCACCGGCGCAGCTGCTTCAGCTGCATTGTGCAGCTCCTCCTGCAGTTGGCCAGCTGCTGCTGCTGCTCCTAATCCTCCCTCACTACAATCGCCGCCATCATACTGACAAGCATCTATATTACAGTGACGATCACAAGCACCGTCGCCTATATACGTCCAGGGGCAATCCAAGGCACAGTCGGGCACCATCCAGGCCTGATAGACGCGCACGCCCTCCGCCTGCGTATACAAATCCTCCGGATACAATGGTGCACCCAAAAAGATGTCATCATTAAGATAGAGAAACCTCTTGGATAACTTTGGTATGCGATGTATAAACGTCTCAATGGCAGCACTAGAGAATGTGGGCAATATTTTGGGATCCGGAGCGAGCAGCTCGTGAGGCACCACGCTGACTCTATCATAATTCAAGTCCAGCCAGCTGGGTATCTGGCCATTGGTCACAATGTACACATGCCTTATCCAGTTGGCGTGCTTCTCCAGCGAACGCAGCGAATACTTGAGCTCATTTTTGTCATCAAATCTCGACGGATCGTAGCTGGCATCGTATCTTCGTATCGATTCTATGAAATCTGGATCAGAGCCATTTACCCACGTATAGACGGCATCTATGGGCGCACAATGAGTTTCGCCATAAAGTCTATTGTTATGGCCATCGGAAGCTGTGAACATCTGTTGGCCTGCCACCCAGAGCAGCACGCAGAGTGCTCCAAATATTGCTAGGAAAATCAGTTTTCGTCTCGACTGCATCTTAAGACGATAGATTTTCTCAATTGTACGCCGCATCCGCCGATGCCAACGGCGTCGCAGACGCATTTCGTATAACCTGCTGCGCACTACATTGCCATACACTTGCCGTGCACGTTAAGCAAATAATAATAAAATAGATTTAGTTGATTCTGCACACAATTCACTCAAAACAATAAAATCGAATTGATTTTAAGTCGGTCTTTTATTAGAGATGGTCGTCTAATTAGGACAAGTGTGACTTAGCTATCGATAGTAACTATCGTAGTTAAGGCATAAATATAGCGAGCAATATTATACCTATTTTGAATTCAAATTCAAATTCGTATTTATTGTGAACTAATTATATACTAAATAATTATTTATTTTAATAATAATAATAATTGTTTATTATTATTATTTATTTTAATTATTAAATTTATTATTTCATTATAATTATTTTTAACTATTAATTAAATTTGTTTATTTTAATTGTTCCATAGCAAGCATACCATTTAATTTTATATATTTGAAATGAACCCTCCACATAAGAGCGATAGTTTTTTTTTTTTTCAATTATTGCCGCTTTGCTGTGTGCCCATATATGCCTCTCCATCTCGCTGTGACTGTCAATGCCAAATCGACTTAAATATCGATTGAATGCACTCGCAATCGGTCAGCTGCTTGGCCATCACATGACCTGTCATATGAAAACTTTTTCACTCTTGACAGCGCAAATCGAGAATCGGGCCGTGCAAAACGAAAAACTTTTACCACATTTTTCGTTTGTAGTTTTTGTTCAATTTTGGTTGGTTTTATTTCTTAATTTTGTGCAATTATGTTTGTTCATTGATTGGAGTTTTATTTGATTTTAATTTGATTTAATTAAACAGCGAGCCACGCAACTAAAAATGTTGTGGAAATCGGTGATTGCTTTGTGCGTCATTGGAGTCGCCTTGGCCGAGCAGACGCCCGTTTTTCTATGGGGTGCCAACAGGTGGGTGGCTGTTACTTAAAGAATTACCATTATATATAATTCTATTTGCATTTTTTATATCTTCATTAACAGTCCAACGAAGCCTTCGCTGCGCACTGTGCCTCAGGCTGAATTTCAAGAGCAGTTGACGACTTTGCTGAAAGATCACATGGTTGTGGCCTTCGAGGAAAATGGCGTAAGTGCAAAATGCAAAACTAACTGTGTGTTATCAATAAGTTATATATTCCTCACTCCAGCTAAGCAACAAGGATTTCCTGTGCACCACCAACGAAGCCCAGTCCTGTTATGCTCAGCTGCAAAGCGTCAGCCCCAAGACCTATTACACAAGCGTCGAGAATCCAGCTGAGGCACTGCGTGCAGTTGCCCAGAAGCGTGAACACAACAGCGTCGATGCCAATGGCCAGCTGGTTCATCCAGTTAAATGCGAAGCAGGCACAGCACATATTGTCTCCTTTGAGAATGTGGAAGAGACACGTGCCGCTACGCTACAGTCACATGGTGAGCCACAGTTAACAGAATACTCCTTCAATTGACTAATTCTCATCTCATATTCCATCTGTATACAGACGCCGCCATTGCTGCCATCAGCCAGCAATTGAACTGCAAGGTAGCCTATCTGTATTTCGCTGCACCCGCCACGGCGCCCGTTGTCCAGCGTCGCGTACGTCGCTGGACTGCGGCAGAGACGGTTACCAATCGATTCTTCAGTGGCAATCAGTTTGCCATTAGCTTCGTCAATGTTCAGTACTATAATCAGGCCTCGGGCACCACGACACCGCTAAAGGTACTCGATATGAAAATTACCAATGCCACCAGCATTAAGTTTTCTGTTGCTCTGACAACCGATGCCGCCAAAGACATCACCTTTGACGTTACCTATGGTGCTGAGGAGGGTTACTATACGGTGAGCAATGCAGCCTTCGGCACCGATACATTCCGTACACCTGGAGTGACCGCACCGCCTAGCTTCTCGTATACCTGCGGCAATACCACCTGGTATACGCCCCTCAATAAGGAAAGTCAGATTAATTCGCTGACCTGGACCTCGCTCCAGCTCCAGGCGCCATTCAGTGACACAACGCCGTCTGATTTCGCATTCGGTGATTCCTGGGATTGTGTGGGCTTCGTCACGCCCGGCATTCTGATGGGCCTGTTTGTCATTGTCATTCTGCTGGTGATTGTCTTCCTGGGCATGTGCTGGATGATGGACATCAAGACCATGGATCGTTTCGATGATCCCAAGGGCAAAACCATTACGATCAATGCCAGCGCCGAGTAGATCGACTAGTGGAGTAGCTATCACTGTCTTAGCTTCATCTTTGTTTTATTTTTACTCTATTCTTTTGTTAAACTTTTGTGCATATATAGTTACGATATTCGATATCCGATATATATATTCAATATTCATTCCTACCTTCACATAATAACTATAATCAATACTTAAATAACAAACAAAACAAAAAAAAAAAAAAGGCAGGAAATTAGCGCTCACAATTTATAAATCATACAATGTACAAATTTATGCCCGCAAAGTTGAGCAGCTTCACATTCAGCATCAAACAAGAAGAAGAACAAACAAACATGTGCCACTTCTTAACTTTGCAGCCGTAAATTTAATTATATAAAACTATATATAGTTTTGCTTGCAACGACTTTTGCTGCTGCATTTGTTAAACTTTTTATGCAGTATTTTGTTTAAGTTGAAAATGTTAAAAACAATGCACAAAAATTACTTTTAAGGACCGCACACTATGTTCTCTTTGTGTGCGTGTGTGAATGAGTTATGCGTGTGTGTGTGTATGTATGTGTGACTGTGTGTGTGTATGTGAAATTGTTTAGGCTAAGCCCGATTCTTATTTTGTCATTAGGCGAAAATTTATTGTATGCCCTTGTATGATAATATAAATCATTTATGTATGCTCCAAAACCCGCCCACAATAAAGTTTTTCAATTGTTTTACAAACATACCAACAAAAATATATATAAATAAATACATAAAAAAACAACAAAAAAACAAGAACAACAAATCGTATCGACTTAATTGAATTCCCACAGTTGCCAGCGCAACAAAAAACTCATAAATACAAATCAAAAGTTTTATGAAAATTTATTGACTGCGCCTCCTGCTGCTGCTGTGGCTGTTGCTGCTGTGGCTGCCTCTCGACTTCCACATAAGGATTAAAGATAGATGGTTATATGTGCATGTGTGTGTGTGTTTGAGTGTTTGTTTGTGTTTGTGTATTCGTGTTGATTGTTTGCAAAAACTTTCAAGTCTCAAAAATAGTTTTACGTAACACTTTACGCTTGCCTTCGGCTTCGTCTCCTGCTCCTGCTCCTGCTCCTGCTCCTGCTGTTGCTCTTGCTCTGGCTGTGTGACCTGCAGCTTTCATTAAGTTGTTTTAGCTGGATGCTCAAAAAGCATTGTTTATGACATTTTAATCTCTTGTTTATCCGCTTGACTTTATCCCAAACGTCAGCAAACTGACCACCCAAGCACCCGAAGCACCCCAAGCGAACCCAACTCAGCAACCCTCTCTCCACCCAACCCGCTCTCTGGTCAAGGATTCCGTTGCTTTGGTGGCAATACAGTTTAGGCATAGCTCGACTGCCAGATGAGCTGCTAAGAATAGACTATATACGACTTTATATATATTTTTAAAATTTACAATACCTAATTAACTCTAACCCTCTCTTTAGTCCCAACTTATGCCTCTGTTTATCTTGGTAAATTTCTTTCTTGGACGGAGACAATTTTAAAAGTAAGTTAGAGATTAGCTCTATTATATATCATAATTTATTTTAATTAAAATTGTATAGATCTTATAGAAACTCATTTAATGTACGGGACATGATTATTTTCGGGGCAGTTGCATTTACCAGATCAAAAATCTAGGGAGAAGCAAAAAGTCGAGATTAATCAAATATCTTAGGCTTGCATAATTGATGTCATGAAATTTGTTTTTTAGAGTGTAAACAATATATAAATTCATTCAATACTACTTATGAAATTTAAAAAAATGTTAATTAACTAGCCCTCAACTAGAAGATATGAGTCTGACATACTATTTATCTATCATTATATTTGTCTACTTAGCTCTCTAAGTTGTCAACTGCCTATCGATCTAACTATTTATATATTTATATAACTATCCATATAATTTTCTATCTAAATAAAAAAAAAAAAAATCAGTATAAGTAATTATGTATGTTATGTTTTACTGATTAAAATAGATTATAATTGCAATCTTTTTAGTGGGGAGAGGAAAAAAAAGCATAAGAAAAAAGTTGAACTGTTAGAATTAAATATGAAGACAAAACTTATAAAAAAAATTTTAAATTGCTAGATACACAGCTGGCATTTATAAATTTATATATGCTATATTTAATATAGATTATATGGATATAGAGGGTATATCTAATATAGATAAAGATATGCTATATATTATAAGCAAGTCAATAATGTTTCCTTTTCATGCTAAATTAAGCTCAAATTGTACATATTTTCACATAGTCAAGTCTCAATAAATTTGATTAAAGACACAAGCTGAGTTCATTAGACGCTGCTTAAGTACATAGATATTTTTGGCCAAAACTTTACATACCCAACTACCAGCTACCGTCGAGTCTTATGAACTCTACAGTGGGCGCTAAAAAGTATGCTACATAAGCAGCAGCAGCATCATGAACAGCATCAGTTCATTTGCTGTCCGTCCGGCTGTCCACGCCGCCTCCAAGAATCCAGTTGACTGCACCAAGTGCCTTTTTTTTTGTTTGTTTGCTCATTTTCTTCTTCCAGCACTTCTGCTTTAAAACGTTTTCCTTTTTGTTGCATTTGAAACAGGTCAGTGCGTCATGCACACCAAATGAGCATATGAAACGCTGCAGCAAACATTTTTGCCTTTCTACTGCTGCTGCTGCTGCTGCTGCTATTGCTGCTTAGTTGGCTGGCAGCGGCAAAAAGAAAATTTGCGCTGCCAAACAAAGTGCAATACGTCCCATTCCTTTTTGCAGACAATCTGCCTTGGCTTGGCTTGGCTGGGCTAGGCTGCTGCTGCTTGGAGCTCTGCCCGCCAGCCTTAGCCAAGAGTCTGGCCCTCTGCCTGCTTATGCATTTGCCTCAAGTCTTGCAGCTAGCTTTGGGCTTGCCTCTGCTCCTACTCTTGCCCTGCCTGCCTCTGACTCTGCCTCTGCTTTCAGCCTCTACCCCTTACCCATGCCTCTGTTCCTACTCCTACCCTGCCTGCCTCTGCTTCAGCTCCTATCCCTCGCTCCTGCCTCTGCTCCTACTCCTCCTCCTACTCCTACTCCTACCCTGCCCTGCCTCTGCCTTTGACTCTGACCCTACCTCTCAGCTCCTACTCCTGCCCTGACTGCCTCTGCCTCTATTCTCAGCCCCTACCCCTGTCCCTTCTCCTCCTCATCCTGCTCCTCCACCTCACTCCTGGCCAGCGGCTGCTTTGGCTATAGAAAACAGTAATTATGCATAAGTCAACACGCGGCGCAGCGTGGCGGCATTCGTAATGAACTCCACTCAAAAGCCAAACGAGCACTTTGCACCAAACTCCCCTCCACTCCCAACAACCCCTACACCCTACCCCCCACCACCCCGTGGGCTGCTTCATTACGCGCCAAGTTCAAAAGTTTTTGGCTGCCGAAAATGTCACCAACTGCAGAGTCGCCAGCAAACAAAACGGGGCGCAAATATAAAAAAAAGAACAAGAAGAAGAAATGTATATAGTAGAAACGGAAACTTGTCTCAAAGTTTTTGGGAGTAGTCAAGTGCCAACTATGTAGGAGTTAATGTATATACATATATATGCATGTACATATGTATATAACTATATGTATATATGCCTTTCATAAGTAACCAGGGCAACAGTTGAAGCTGCGCAACGCCCGCTGTGCGCCAGCCGCAGCTCTGTAATAAACCCAGCTTGGCAACAAATTGCGGCATTAGAAGCGGGCAATGGGAAGGGGGCGTGGCTGGGTGAGCAAAGTCCAAGTAGTCAACAGTTTGGAACATGTGTTTTATTTGGCTGTGGCGCTTAATGCACCTAAATGCAGTTAGCAAAGTTTTCTTTTTTTTTTTGCAGTGTGCTGCTTTTGTGGCGCGTCATTAAGCTGACCACAGGGAGAAGTTGCAGGAGAGGCGGAGAGGGGTGCACATACATGCATATGTATGTGTGTGTGTGTGTGTGTGGTTGTATCTGCGATTGCGACACACTCAAATCATTAGCGCAACGAAAGCCGAAGTCAAACAATGCAAACGCCAGCAGGCAGCTTCAGTTAATGATGGCATTTGTGAAGCAACCTAAAGCAGGCTCTCTTACTCACACTCCCTCCCTCTCTCTCTCTCTCTCTGTCTCTCTTTCACTATCTCCTTCCCGCTGTTGGCTTAATCCCCAGCTGGTTAGCTGGTAGCCACTTGCCAAAGCCTCATTGCACGGCAAAGCTGAGCTGCTTATCTGCGCTAAGTGCTGGCGACCTGGTTGCGGGCCATGTTTACACACACACACACACACACACACACATACATGCAGCCCCCTTTTTTATGCTGGGCGTGGCCTCTAATGAAGTCATTTGTGAACAGCTTTCAAACTGCTTTCGAGTATCTGGCATGTCTCTATATGTCTAGCTAGGCATTATCAGATTTTCATAAAGAACATTGTATACATCCCTTGGCAACCCTTTTTCAACCAAAAGCCAAGTGGCTCACACACACACACGCACGCACACACAGCTGTGAGCTGGTCAGCTCAGCCGGACAGAAATTAATTACTTGTCATTTTTAACAATTGAGCGTGACAAGAGGATATTGTCCCCGGCTACGGCCAGAACTTCTCCTGCATCTGCCCGCCTCCTGCTCCTCCTGCTGTGCCTCTGACAAATGATGTTGGCGCTGTGTGACGTGTGACAGATAAGTGCCGAAAAAGGTTTACAACTTTTGCCAAATGCCATTTATTATTGATGTCGTCCCAACCCCAACCCCCAGCTGCTGGTTAGCCTGCAGCTAAATGTGTACAAATGAAAGTTGTGTCGAAAGTTTTCAGCTGGCCAACAATTAGGCATATTGCGTATACGTTACATGGGCCAATCTGATAAGGCCTGACACTGGCTGGGAAGTCAATCAAATTGGCAACTGCAAATATATATATATTTTACATATATATATATATATATATATATATATATATATATATATATATATATATATATATATATATATATATATTATTTATAGACTTACAGCTCATCCTAATTGCAGCAATTATTTGAAATATAATTTAATTCCAGCTTTGATTATCTAAAAATAAATTCAAATAAAATTGATAGAATTTGTTGATGATTTTAATTGCGGTTTTTGTATAGACAAACAAATCTATATATATATGTATGTCTGCGCCCACTCTATTTTGTGGTTACTTCTTCTCTCTTTCTCTTTCTCTTCGTCTGTCTTTTTCTGCTCCCTTTTAATCCCACATAGCACGCATACCTTTGCTCAGCTGCATTAACTCTTAAGCGTAAAAAAATGTAAATTGGCTTAGTAGAGAATGAAAAATGAAATCGGATAAAGCTCTCGATTTAAATTCTTGCCCTTTAAGCTAACATTGTTAACTTTATTACATCAACTAGTTTGCTTTAATGTGCCATTAAATGCTGCGTTCGTATTATAAGTAGATTAACTCTAAAAATTTTATATTGTTTCGCAGAGGTTTTACCTTAGAGTCTAAATATATTGTAATACGAAGGTAACAAGTGAATACAATTAAATCAGATTAAATTAATTAGATAAAAAAATACTTCATATTTAAATTGAATAAAAAAATCATAGGTAATATTAAGCTAAACAAGAATATAATTTAATAATATATGTAATATATATGTAATAGAAGGGAATAGAAAAAATATTAAAGGAATTAAAATAAATTAAGTAAAATAGAACAAAGTTAAATCAAATTACATAAAAATTTAATAAAATAGAAAAAAGATTCAAAGCTGAAATTATAAACATAAAAATTAGAATATAAATGAATTAAATGATCTAAAATTGATAAAGCAAGCATAATATAAATAAAATAACATAATATCAAATGCTTAAAAAATTAAATTAGACAAGTATCAAGGCTCTAGTCGAGACTGTTCGACTACGAGTTCGCCTGAACCCTTAGATAATAATAAGTTAGTGTACATTTTTTGTGAAAGTACTTGCGCTAATTGTTTCGAAAATATAATTTTTCAGGCAGTTAAAGTCTTCTAAGTTTTCTAAGTCTTTCCATTTTTCTAAATCTTCCTAATTTTCTAAGTCTTTCAAGTTTACTAAGCCTTTCTAGTTTTCTAAGTCTTTCAATTTTTCTAAGTCTTTCAAGTTTTCTAGGTCTTCATAATTTTCTAAGTGTTCATAATTTTCTAAGTCTTCATAATTTTCTAAGTCTTCATAATTTTCTAAGTCTTCATAATTTTCTAAATCTTCATAATTTTCTAAGTCTTTCTTATTTTCTAAGTCTTCATAATTTTCTAAGTCTTCATAATTTTCTAAGTCTTCATAATTTTCTAAGTCTTCCTAATTTTTTAAGTCTTTCAAGTTTTCTAAGTCTTTCTAGTTTTCTAAGTCTTTCAATTTTTCTAAGTCTTTCAAGTTTTCTAGGTCTTCATAATTTTCTAAGTGTTCCTAATTTTTTAAGTCTTTCAAGTTTACTAAGTCTTTCTAGTTTTCTAAGTCTTTCAATTTTTCTAAGTCTTTCAAGTTTTCTAGGTCTTCATAATTTTCTAAGTCTTTCTTATTTTCTAAGTCTTCATAATTTTCTAAGTCTTCATAATTTTCTAAATCTTCCTAATTTTCTAAGTCTTTCAAGTTTACTAAGTCTTTCTAGTTTTCTAAGTCTTTCAATTTTTCTAAGTCTTTCAAGTTTTCTAGGTCTTCATAATTTTCTAAGTGTTCATAATTTTCTAAGTCTTTCTTATTTTCTAAGTCTTCATAATTTTCTAAGTCTTCATAATTTTCTAAGTCTTCATAATTTTCTAAGTCTTTCAAGTTTTCTAAGTCTTCATAATTTTCTAAGTCTTTCAAGTTTTCTAAGTCTTCATAATTTTCTAAGTCTTCATAATTTTCTAAGTCTTCATAATTTTCTAAGTCTTCATAATTTTCTAAGTCTTCATAATTTTTTAAGTCTTTCAAGTTTACTAAGTCTTTCTAGTTTTCTAAGTCTTTCAAGTTTTCTAGGTCTTCATAATTTTCTAAGTCTTCATAATTTTCTAAGTCTTTCTTATTTTCTAAGTCTTCATAATTTTCTAAGTCTTTCAAGTTTTCTAAGTCTTCATAATTTTCTAAGTCTTCCTTATTTTCTAAGTCTTCATAATTTTCTAAGTTATTAAAGTCTTCAACATTTTCTAAGTCTTTCCTTTACGCCTAAGTCTTTACTGCTTAGCTCAACGATCACTAACATTATCTTATGTCTACAGTTTTTCTAATATCTAATATTTAAACAATTATTAACAACTATTACAATTCTGCTTAAAGTACTTAACATTACTAACAAATAAAGTACTTACCTGACCACACTTCACTTCACTTCACTTCATTTCACTTTCACTTTCACTTTACTGCACTGCACAAGTGACCCCCACCGGGCCTGGACGACTGAAGAAATGCTGCAGCTGCTGCTCTTTATATAGGGCGACTTGCACTCAAACTCCAAGGCGCGCTCAATCGTTGAGCCTGCGTCGAGTTGCAGTCGCTGCCGTCGATCGTGAAGTGACCACTGAGAACACTCTCTGCTGCTTCAAGCATTCTAAATGAGTTTAACTTAAATGTAAATGTAAGCAAATATTGCTGAATACATAAGGACAACACAAATGATCTTCTGCAGCTCATTTTCGTTGCTTGCTTTGGTTAGACAGACAGATAGAGAGACTGACAGACAGACAGACTTTGAGATAACGAGAGAGAGAGAGAGAGAGAGAGAGAGAGAGAGAGAGAGAGAGAGAGAGAGAGACAGACAGATTAATAGGCAAACAAACAGAGAAGAAGTGTTCAAGAATATTTAGTCTTCCCCACCAATAAGAATTCATTCTGCTATATTAATCATTCTAAAAATTTTTTATTCAAATATAAATATTGCTTCAGACATATAAAGGTCTTAAACTTGTCTACTTCTATCCTACTTATAGGAGTTGAGTTGTTCATGCACTATCAAAATTAGGAAGCCACTCACATAGAAATCGGACAAATACACAGACAGACAGATAGACAGACAGACATACACATACATACACTTCTGCTTCTTCTTTTGCTTGTTAAACAAATTTATATATATTTTGTGTGCTAGGTATTCAAATTAATGTTTTATTCCTATTTTTATTTTTATGGGACATTTTATTTTTAATAAAAATTAGGTATACAAAAGTGTTGGGTCTTACATTTTTTAGTTAAGACTATAGGACACCTTAGTTCTTATCTTATCTACAAACATAATCATATATATATTGGAAAACATTTGTATGAAATAGAAAATAAAAGATTTACTATATATACCCTATTACTATAATATAACATTGAACTCTTATAGTTTACTGTTTGAATTGAAAAAAAAAGACAAAATACGAAACCATAAATATATTCTTTGTGTCAGCCAATTTTGGGATATAGCAAAGCTATGAGATATACTTATGATAAAGCCAAATAAGGGTAATTTTGAAATCTCATAGGCCGCACATGAGATTTCGAAATTACTCTGCAAAGAGTTGATATTCCATTTTATTCTATTATTAGCTCTTTTAGTTTCTGATATCGACGCGATTACACATACAGCTTTCGCTCTGATCAAGAATATACATATATACTTAATACGGTCATCCACGCCTTCTTCTGCTTGAACTACTAAAAAAATTATTAAAATAAAAATAATGAAAAAATTGTTAAAAAAAAATAAATAAATAAATATGATAAACTAAAATATAATAGAGTAAAAAATAACCAAATCAAATTGAATATGTAAAACAAAAACAAAAAAATAATAAATAAAATAAAAAGAATTGAATGGAAAAAAAGTTTCCACTACTTAATTAATGTAATATCTGTCTATAATTACAGCTCTAATTAATTCACATGTACGCATGGCAGCAAAATTTTATATTTAATTATATTAAAACTCTTTGCAAAATGAATACAACCAGCTTTTGAGCTGTTTACTTTGTACGCACAATTTGAGCTAGTTCTGGTGGCAGGAGGAGCAGACTAGCCTTTAGCTATTTATAAGTCGGTAAGTCGCCTGCACTAAGCCCCAACCGTTGACTAGGGCTGTCGAGCCAATTAACTAACTGAAGCTGGCATTATGTGAGTATATAGTCCCATATATATATATGTATATATATTTAAGTATATATATGTATATGTAATGACTTGTAGAGCAGTAGCTTGGCTGGTGTCACAGAGCCTTAGTTAAGCTGCGGGTCAAGTTAATGGGAATATCTCAACTGCAGCTGAATGTGGGACGAGCGATGCGTAGGAGATTTTTGGTATGGCATATTTACCACAGAGTGCATTAGGCTAAGACTAAGAGAAAAAAAAAACAGTACAAGTACTAAGTATGTTGCAGTCGGGCGTAACTGACTGACTAATACTAGTCTATCCTATAAGTACTACGAGTAGAAAATAGCAAAAATACCATATACATATATAATATTTATATGTATTATTTATATATTGTTAAATATTTTAATATATTTATGTGTATATATTTTATATATATTTTTATTTATTATTTATATATTTTAATATATTTTTAGATATATTTTTTATATTTGAAAAACTTTCTGATTGCAAATTAAAAATTGTGAAATATATAGGTTCATGTGATATCCAGCATTCTCAGGTAGCCATGTATATTTGTAGAATTTTGAAGAAGATCTATAAAGGATTTTATAGTTTAATGGTTATATTTTTCTGTAAGTTTAATCAATTTTTTTAAGGTTTAATTTAGGTATATATGTATATATTAAGTTTAGGAGGTAAATCCTAATATTCTATAAAATTGTTAACCTTGATATTATCAGGAGACGCTAATGAACTAATATATCTATATATCTATATGAACTAATATATATTTAAGAACTCAAGAACTACAATCAGATATACAGAAATAAGAACATTCAACAAAACCAATATGCTCACCCCTACTACTACGTGAGCGAGTATAAAAATTGTATGGGAAAAAGTCAGACAAAAGCTGGCGAAAATTAAAGTCAAAGTCAAAGCCGATTAGACGCTTAGCATGTTAGACATGAAGAAAGACACAAAGCAGAGGCAGAGAGCAGCATGACAGAGAACATTGTCAGGCCAAATGTGCGAATAAGTAGCAGAGATGTGTGAGTGTATGAGTGAGTGTGGGAGTGAGTGTGTGTTTGAGTGAGTGTGTGTCAAATGTAAATATATATATTTATATTGACACACATGCGGCAAAGGCAGATCGAGTGCATTTTTATGTAAATATAGGAAGTATATCAGAGGCACACACACATACATATTTGGTTAGCTATATATGTATGTGTAGGTGCGTAAAAAGGCGACAACCGATGTAGATATTTGCATAGCCTGCTTTACTGTTTGGCTGGATGGGTGGCTGCCTTTCGATTTGCTTGTTTTCGCTTTTCATTTTCTATTTACGGCCTGAGATGGAGACATCAAGTCACGTAGCTATAAAGACCAGTTCAACACAAAACAACATGCGTGAGTGTGTACATATGTATGTGTGTTTGTGTGTGTGTGTGTATGTGTTGTACGGAGCCAACACAGTCATGTGTTATTGATTGGGAGTTGCGAGGCTTAAACAGCGACTGTAGCCGTGCCTCGCGCACATCTGTTTGCAAATCATATTCAATATTTTGTTTGCTTTTAGCTTCAACTACACTGGCAACTGCCACATGCCACATGCCACCAGCTACGCGCTCCCCTTTTGCACAGCCAGCTTAAAACCTTGTTGCAGTTGTTGTACTTACATTTGATTGCATTTGCCCTACACAACTTGAACTTTTGCTTGTTTTTTTTCAAGGCAGGGACGGGAGTCCGCGTTGTTTGCCAAAAATTGTTGGCCTCCCTTTACCCCAGCCAAAACTTTTGCAACTTAATCATCGAGACAGAGAGACAGAGGCAGATAGAAAGAGAGAGGGAGACAGAGTGAGAGGTGAATCGTAGAAAAGACTTCTAGCGCGCACAACCTGGCCAGCAGGCTGCCATCTGCCTGCCTGGTAGCGCCATCTGTTGTCGGGCAGCGGCAACAATATGTTGTTCAAGGCGTTGTAGCAAAGTTTTCACATTAAAAGCATTTCAAGCCAACAAATTGGGAAATGTGTTTACCGGCAGACGCATATTCTTACAACCTTTACACATTTCTTCCTTCTTATTTTTTTTTGTTTATCATTTAATTGAAAGTCAAAAGCGAAAGTTCGCAATGCAGGGGGCGTAACCTTTTGCAAAAAGTTGTTTGCAGCTTTTTTTCCATAATACTGGAAACTGAAATAAAATATAAAAAATGTATGTTTTTTGCGTCTAAATAAGTTTTGAGCTGCGCTTTAAAAACCAGTTCTAATAGTTTTTACAGCTTCAGCGTTTTTACTATTTGAAAAGTGAAACTGCATTCAAAAGCCAAACAAGTGTCGGTCAAATTGTGCATTTAAAAGCTGCTCATAGAAAAGTTTTAGAGCTCTTTAGTTCAATAATATAGCTAAATATTGTAAATCTTACGTAGTCGTAGAAGTTTTAAATATAAATATGTATATCTAGTGGCCCTATAAATTCTAATTATATGTTTGAAGTATTGAATATAAATATTTTTATATGGGAATTAGAATCAATTATCTCTGTTATTATAATTAATAATAATTAATTTAAACGTAAACATAAGTTGGGACTGAACTCAAAGTATTGAATAAAAATATGTAGAGACTTAGTAACTTATTATTGACATATAAATTAATAAAAATATATATTAATCGTAATATTCGTTTCAAATAATTTTCAAAAGATTGAGCTTACCACTAAGTTTTTGTTGTCCAACAGTATTACTAATCATCTAGCTTTTGTCTTGCTATCGTCTAGTTATCATCTAGCTATTGTCAAGATATCGTCTACTTTTTATATATCAGCCACTTAACTATTTGTCTGCCTTGGCCTCTGCAGTTTTTACCTTAAAATTGTAAAAGTAACTTCGATTGCACATATGAAATTCAACTTATTCAAAAAATTCTTTACTTCGACAGCAGCTTGCTCTATCAATCTATTTAATTTTCAAAGAGTTTTACTCAACTTGAAAAACTCATCAATAAAAAAAATTAATAAAATAAAATTACAATTTACATAAACTACATATGTGAGCATATTTCAGCTAAAATCTCTCATAGAATTTATGTTGCACTATATTTGTTAGCTATAAGCTGTTAGCTGTTGACTTGATAAAAAATACAAAAGTTGAGAATTTGCAGTTTTATTTTCTTGATTTGTTTGTATAAATAGAAAAATAAACAACAACAAAATAACTAGAGAAATCGCAGCTCAGCTGCTTTGTTGACTTTGAATGGGTTTTGCCTTTAGCTGTTGTTGTTCTTCTTCTTCTTATAGCTGTTGTTGTTATTATTTGTTATTTGTTGTAATGCTGTTGTGCTATTATGTAGCTCTTGGTTGATAAAGCTACATGCCGTGTGCATTTGGTAGTCGAATGCAGTTTGCTCTTTATACGATATAGTTGTATGTGTATATGTATGTGTGTGTGTTTTTATATGTGTAGAGCGTAATATCTGCCTCACTTTTGTCGCATTTTCCACTTGCAAACACAAATACAGTGTTAAAACACATACAAACACACACACACACACAAACACACACACACTCACTCAAACTCATTCATACTCACTCACACTCACACACACATATAGAGCGCTGTAAAAAGCGCCAAGCCATTGTCAATTTTTATATGAAAATGACCAAGCATCACATCTATGTGTGTGTGTGAGTGCTAAAGTGTATGTGTGAATGTATGAGTGTATGTGTTGTGTTGTTGTTGTTGCTTATGCTTTTGTGTTGCAGCCACAGTAACGGCTGCTGCTGCTGCTGCTGCTTGTTCATGCTGCTCAATTCCAGTTAAGAGATAAAATTTTTATGACATCACTTTTCTTTTTCATTATTTATTTGACCGAACAACAACATCGACGCTGCTCCTCCTGCTACTGCTACTGCTCCTGCTGCTGCTGCTGCTGCTGCTGCTGCTGTTGTTACTCCTGACAATCCGCTGCAAATGATGAGCAACGGCGCCTTGGGAGTTTATGAACTTTATGTTTATTGAAGCCATAAATTGGTAGTGCATATGGCTCTTGCTTGCTGTTCGCCAGGGCGTATACGTAATATCACGTATAAGCTGCCTGACACCGAATGTCATGAGGCAGCTCGGCAGCCCGGCTCAGTTTTAACAAAATAGCAATTAGCTGCAATTTGCACAAATTATAGCATTTAATCAGCTGCAATCAGATTGTGAAGTTGCATGAAAACTACATTAATTAATAGTCATATAAAAGGAGCGTCACACACAGTTGAAATGTGCACAAAATGAAGTTTTCTCTTGTGTTTCTGCTGCATTTGTTGCAGCTGCAAGTCAATTTATGCAGCTGCTGGGTAAGATTGCAAAAGAATAAATAATAATTCAATTCAAAGTCAACTTATGTCATAATTTCAACTCAAAAGGGCTTCTACAAATACACCGCAACAATTCTGCAAATTGACGTTTTGCACCATGAAGAGGAGCTGGTTATTGATTTCAGCGATTTACGCATTGTGGGACGTGAGCGGGCTATGAATGGCACAATTCGCATACTCGAGGATATGGACTCAAAGACGCATCAAATGTCTGTGGATCTGCTCAACGATCCGAACCTAAATGGACAATGGAAGACAATGATATTCGCCATGCCACTCATCAATGTCTGCAATGCCATGCGCTACTTCATTGGCAGCTATGGCAAGTCGACAATGCAATTGGGCGTGAATACGAATGTGCCATTCGATGGCACACAATGCCCACTGCCAAAGGGCGAATACTTCACCCACAATCTGCTGCTCAACAGCGAGTCGTGGCCAGATATTGTGCCGTACGGTGGACTGAGAATAAATATGCGTTTCTTCAAGCATAATAAACCAGCGGGCGGACTGAGCGTCACTATTGATGTTCAAAAGAAGCAATAATGTCGAACAGATGTGCGATTGATGATTGACTTAAATGTAAACTTGATTTTTTATTGTAAATATGTGTGAGAACTTTACTTGAAATATAATAATAAATAGTTGCAAAGGGTTTATATTAAATGAAATTAGATATAACTAAAATATTCTTTGAAATTGATATTATATCAATTTAAATATTGATTTGACTTCAAATCTGGCTATAATGGTTTTGTTAAAATGTTATTAGGCAGCAGTAGACGATTTGAAGCATTAGAAACAGCAGCTTGAATGGTCTAGCGATTCCTGTCTCTGTATCTGCCCATTCCTCTATATAACATATAAGTCCAAAACGTTAAAATGTGATAATTAATATTTAAGACTGTCTTAAGACATTAGTAGAAAACACATTGTTTAAAATTGTCGATTATTTTTATTTATATCCCAAATTCATGGATATGAATACAAATAAAAAATCCATATAAATTTATGAATTTTTAATTTTTAAGCATAGCTTAGAATATAATAAGAGGTTAAATTAGCATTTTTTTTTTCATTTGTAGTTCTTCCAAAATATATAAAATAAATATATAGTTTCAAGTATCTGGTAATAAATGTATGCCAATATCCATTAAGGCCAGAAAATGTTGATAGATGTTAGATGCATAACATAATGTTAATTTTTAATGTTAATTTTTAACAAAAGTATAATCTCAATACACTTCTGTTAACATATGTATGTTAATGACATGAAATCAGACATTGTTCAGTTTAAGTTTAAGTTTCTCTATGAAATATTAAAGATATAAATAACATAAATGCAGATAAAAATAACATAATACACAGATAACATAGCAACGATAACAAACAATTATATTTTTGAATATGCCATTGTAATTAAATGAAAAAGCTAGATTGTTCAGGGCCAGCCTCAATTACACCTGTGACAGATGTGAAAAATTAATAAATCAGCAGCGCTTATATAATTAAAACCATACATGCCATAAAGTCAAACAAACAAACAAATAAAAAAATAAAAACAAAATTGATTTTGAAAACATTTTAATAAGGGCTAATCAGGCAGCGTTTAGGCTTCAGCATTTAGTAATTAGTAGTAAATTGCAATTATATCGCTTGTAATTGAGCACATTAAATTGATGCGAGTCTGCGATATGTGTAAAAACATTTGCAACATTTTAATGAAGCGACATATATATATGTGTGTGTATATACATTGCCAGAGCAAACGATTCAATTAGTGAAATTCAAAATGAAGTTGTCAGCGGTGTTACTGCTGCAATTATTGCTATTGAGGACTAAGCTTTGCGTTGGTTGGGTAAGTGCTCGAAAGAGGATAATTAAATAATAACTGAAACTGAATAGAAATTCAAAACCTTTGCAGAATTTATACATGTTTACGGCAAAGATAATGAAATTTGAGTCTTTGGATGGCATTGAGCAGCATTTAATTGATTTTCGCAATATTAGCATTGTGGGCGCAGATCATGCGCTCAATGGCACTGTTGGCATACTGGAGGACATGGATCCGAAAGAATTCCAAATGTCCATTGACTTTCAACACGATCCCAGGCTCAGTGATCAATGGCGTGCGATGATCCTATCTGTGCCGATTATGGATGTCTGCACGGCAATGCGTCTATTTGTGGGCACCTATACAAAGACAACGCTGCGACAGGACGAAAATACAAATCTGCCCTTTACGGGCAAAGAATGTCCTTTGCCCCAGGGCGCTTACTATGTGAAAAATCTGCTGATTAATACGGAAACCTGGCCAGACTTGACGCCCTTCGGCGGCTTTCGGCTCAATATGCGTTTCTTTAAGCTGGGCAGCTTTGTGGGCGGCTTCCAACTAACTCTCCACGTGGAGCGTAAGCCTTTGTAAGCTCAGGGCCAGCCCTTAAGGCACCTATAATAAATAAAAGCAGCATTGTTGAACTTTACTCGAATTGGGCTATTATTCCATATAATGTGCACTAAATCACAAAACATTTTGTTCAAATTTCATATTGCAAAGAAATACATATAGATGAATTTGTTGTATATGCTCGACAATCTGCAAATTTTCACAAATGGATCACATTAAAATACACTAAAAACCCATTAAATTCGTATAAAATCCCATTTTTGTGCATTTAATGTCATAAATCACAAAATTTCACAGCACATGCATTAGAGTACCAAACACACACACAGAGCCAGACAAGCAACACACACACACTCACATACACACTCACACACACACACACACACACACGTGAAGTTGGGGCTTAGCTGCTGCTGACAAAAGCCAAACAATGCGAATTGTGCGTTGTTTGTCGCCAGTTTTTGGGCCTGTATCCTTGCAACAATAACAACAACAAAGAAGACCAACAACAGCAGCAACAACAACAACAACAGTGGCAACAGCAATACGAACAAAATGTATCTGCTTAGGTCCTGGCTCCGATTTCTGACCCAAACGTTCTCCAATACCCAAACCATTTGTTAAACAGAGCGTATTTAGTGATAATTGACAGAGATTTTTACATGTTATAATTATGCTATCTATCAAGCTAAAAATCTATTTTGATACATAATATATAATTAGAAAACAATAGCTATTGAAATATAATAGGGCACTTATATTATATGCTTGAAACTGATATAATTGAATAATAGATAAATCAATTCAATTTGGGTAGGAGAACAACAAACGTAAGCTTACATATTGAGCCGAGTTAGTGCTAAGTATTAATATTAAGTCTATTAACCTTTACATAACATTGAGAAGCTGCTATAATTGTAATGACAACTTTAACGTTTGGTGTTTCTTTAAGACATTGAGAACTTATATTTATATTGAGAATATAATTGCAACTCCTTTGAAGGTTTTTTTTTTCATTTTTTCTATTTAAGAATTTTTTATAAAATTCAGTAAATTATAAAAATTTAACTTATCATAGTAGAAAGGAAAAGAAAGTCTGAAAACCAATTGTAAAAGCTAAACAGAAATAATTAATTTATTGTGAATACTTAAACAAAATATTATTAATGCAACAGTAGCTCAGAACTATTCTCCTGTTAGCTGTTAACACATATGATGAATTTCGGAATTCTAGCTATAAAGCTATAATTTTGACAATATTTACATTCCATTTAGCCACAGACAGCATGTGGGCATTTCTAAGACAGATTAACATTATTATCTTCTATATCACAGAGTATATATTAATATGATGTTTTTCTGAGTCCATAGCGATATATGTATATATTCACAATTTACCATGTCCAGTAGGATAGACGAGGATATAAGCATTTCCAGTATAATATACAAATAGATGGAGAACAAGACGTAGATTACAAAAAATCAATATACTTCACACATGACTTTACTTATAATAACTTGTTTTGTTTCTCATAGTTAGACCTACTTATAAGTCATATTATTATTATTACATTGATTAGGAAAGTTACCTCTAACACACCTTAAGCTATACTTTCCTAATAAATGTAACAAGAATACTAATATATTACTTATAAGTAGTTTCAGCTAATGCCCCAATCAAATGCCAACAAGTGCTAACAAGTGCTAGTATATGCTAGTCGAGTTCGCCCAAAACTTGCCTTCTCTACTCGTATTCTATGTGGGCATAAACTACGTAGGTGGTGTGGTCTCTGAGTGTGTGTGTGTGTTTGTGTGTATGTGATTTTTCATGCAAATGCAGAATGTCCCTTTTTTTGGCTTTGGCTATTGCTTGGTGTTGTGTTTTGTGGTCGCAAAGCATTTAAATGCCGCACATTAATGCAATCCAGGCTGGATTTGCAAATGCTTCTGCTGCTGTTGCTGTTGCTGCTCCATCTACTCCTGCTCCCACTCGTCCCCCTCTTTGCCAACTCTATTCATTGAGCAATAAAATCGAAAAATACCCAGTCAACAACATAGGAAATAAAATATATATACATGGAGACATGTGTACACAAATGTTTTGTGGCCAGAGCAAACGAAATTTGTCAGAGGCAAATTTTATTGGCATTTGATTTTATTCTCTTCTTCTTCTTCTTCTTCTTTTTCAATGCTTGGGCAGCCTACAAATGTAAAGCAATGGCACATAATTAATTGATTTGACAGCAACTGGCAACAGCAACAGCAACACAGCAGGTGCCTGCACACAGGAGGCAAATCCTGTAAGCCAGAAACAAGTTGTACTTGGCCAAAGGAAGAACAGATGCTGATACTTGTGTAACCCGGCACTCATAGCGCAGCAAGCTGTCATAAAAACTTAAAAACAAAAAGACAGAGAAAAAAAAATAGTAAACTCTGTGAAAACTCAGTTAACCAAAGCGCATAAATGTAAGAAGCAGTTGCAGCTGCAGCTGTTGCCGTTGCCTGCAGCTCATGTTTGCCAGCGAACAGACACGTATATATATATATATATATATATGTATATATACAGTACCGAGCAAAAATGAGTGTATGTTTCACAACATTGACTTTCATCACTCATAAAAATTAAACTATACAAGCAAATCATGAATTTCTTTTTGTGTTTTGTTTATTAATTTATTCTTAACAAAAAAATATAAGGCAGTAAGGCAGAATTATGTCTACACAAAGAGTTAGAAAGAAAAAACTAAAAAAATCCACATTAACTCAATTTTGCACGTTTCATGAAAATGACCAAACAAAGCTATTTTTAATATTTTATCCAAAAACCCTTATTGGCAATCACTTTTTTATTTTATTTGGCAAATTCCTCCAACAAATGCAGTACAACTTCTTTTTGAATTCCGTTCCGTTCCGCTTCTACGCGATCCCATAGGTTGCACACGTTTGTTGGGGCGGCATCATACTGCCCATGCCGTCTTTTCACTATGGACCAAAGATTTTCAATCGGATTAGGGTCTGTCCTCATTGCTGGCCACTCAATTAGCTTAAAATTTTGCTATCCAATATATTCCATTACAATTTTAGCCATCTGCTGTGGATCACAATCTTGCTAAAAAACCAATAATAAATTAATAAACAATAAATTAATAAACAAAACACAAAAAGAAATTCATGATTTGCTTGTATAGTTTAATTTTTATGAGTGATGAAAGTCAATGTTGTGAAACATACACTCATTTTTGCTCGGTACTGTATATATATATATATATGTATGTAGTCTAGGCAACAAAACACTTTGCCAACAAGCAGGTAACAGCAACAGCAACAGCAACAATAAAAGTGAAAAGTGCATTGGCAAATACTATAAACGTGTCCTTCTGCCTTCCACCTCACCCAACAAACTTGATATCAGGCAGCAGCAGTAAAGCTGGCCATATTTTTGTGCCCATTCCTCTAGTTAGACTATCTATACATAGTCTATGTGTGTGTGTGTGTATGTGTGTGTTTGTTGTACCTGCTCAGACATATGTTTCGGTTAGCAACTCGCTTCTCTGTCCATACTCGAACCACCTGCACAGCGCTTATTTGGCTGCCCTATGAATAATGGCAATGGCATTGCCTGCAAGCCTTCGAGCTTATTGTGTGAATTATTAGCGCTGTGTGTATTAAAATGCAGCTCAAGCTAATGCACACAAGTACAAGGAGAGGAAGAGACAGAGAAAGAGTGAGAGAGAGGGGGAGACTGAGAGAATAGCAGATAACAGTTCAAGTTTAGCCCACGCTGCGTATGTGTGATGTGATTTACAAGCCAAACTATTCGACGGCGCATTTAATGTGTGCGGCTTTATGGCCACAAGAGTGTTTAACAGTTAGCTGCAAACAGCTCGAGCCGCTGCCATCTGCCAGCCAAAAGCACACAAAAGCCCATAAATAGATCCAAATACATATATCTCTGTATAGAATTTATGTATACATATACATATACACACACATACATATATCTCTCTGTCTGTGTATGCCCTGGATAATTCTCAGAATCTTGAGCGTCTCATTTGATTATATTCCTCTTTGGCTGGATTTAATCTGCACTTGGCCAGGACTTAATGGCAATTGGCTAAACGTATTTGAATTATTTAATTATGTTTACTAAGCATTTGCAAATTTGTAAGCCTCATTTAATTAAATTTTAAGCATATGCAGAGTAAAATTTAATAGAACAAAGACTAAATATATTTAATTAATTATCCGATTTGTCTTTGACTAAAATACATAATATTTACAACAAGAATTTGACAAGATTATTAAATATATAAAAACTTATAATGATGGTCTTTAAATTTCAACATTTTCCTTTTTCTAGAAATTATATCAATTTCTTGGATATACCAAACTTCATTTTTCTCTATTCATTCTAAAATAAATATTAATATTATCATTCATTGAAATTTGGAAATTTGAAATTATATTTTAATTGTTGTAAATGAAATTGAACAAATCCAAATATATTTTATAAAAAATTATTTAATTTATATAATGAAATCCTTTATTTGTTTAAATTTAAAATTATGTATTCATATTTACTAAATATTTGCAAATCTGTAAATATCATTTAGGAATATAAATAAATTTGATACAAAATTTTATCATTTATCAGATTTTTTTTACAGCTGTAGAAATGTTTTAGGAAATTTATAATATTTTCTTTAAATTTTCATATCAATTTCTTTGATCAAACAATTTTAATTCAGGCCCTTAAATGGCTCTCTCTATACATGCCACAATTTATATTTATATCTAAAATATTCACAATTATTCCGACTTTAAATACTGAAATAGCATTAGTTTAACAGATTTTTGGGTATAAAAACTTTTCAAAGTAAACTTTTTGTGTTGCTTTCATACGCAACTGTGAAAACGAGAAACGAGGGTTTTGCATATGAAATTTATTAATTCACAGTCAGGAGTTTTATAACTCATTTATAGTGCAACTGAGTTTATTTTTATTATTGTTTTATGTTTGTTTATTTTTTATGCAGCAACACCAAATTGAATAAGCCAAATTTATAAATATATAGTAATGTATAGTATATGACAAGAGAAATTGTCTTTCATATCAGTTCCATTAGCATATTGTGTGTATGTAAATAAAGGTTATACATATATTTAATATTTATGTATATTCATGTATATATATACACATTATTTTAAGCATTCAATAAGCGTATTATTCGCTTTTAATTACAATGTCTAAAGCTGCTGCTGCTGCTGCTGCTGCGCGGGGCGTGGTCCATTTTAATGAGACGCAGATTCAGCTGCTGCCAGTTCCTTGTTGCTGTTGCTTTTACTGCTTCTGCCTTTGTTGTTGCTGTTTGTATTTATTGTTGCTGCTTGATCGACTTTAATTAAATTCTGCATTATTGGGCTCGGTTCTATGCGTACTCGCATACAGCCGAGTAAATTACATGGTCTTGCCTATGCTGATAAGAAATCAACATCTTTCGCCTGCTTACGCTGCGTATGCGTAATGTAATTGATGAGTGTACGCAGAGCGTGTGTCAATGTGTGTGTGTGTGTGTGTGTGTTGTTGATGCTACTGTTGCTTGTATTTGTGTGCAGTGACCTGCATTGCTGTCAGTCTGCTTGGGCAGGCGCCACTTCAGCATTGCCAGCCAAACAGGAAACGGATGCAAAACTGTGACACAGGAAACGCAGTTGTCGGCGTTGTTGCAACTGCAACAGCAACAGCAACAGCCAGAGCAACAGCCATTGCAACTGCAACTGCAACAATTAAAGCGATAAAAGCGCAAAATGGTCACATTTCAGCAGCGTTAATCAGCAGCAGACGACAGCCGCATGGCTGCGGATATGAGCAGCAGCAGCAGGAGCAGCAGCTGAGAGAGGACTCTTTTGAGGGCAACAGAGAGGTGATGAGAGGGCACAGAGTACCGATGCAGAGCGAACGGACATTCGGAATGGCAATTTAAAGCCACTTGGCAAAGCCTCAGGCTCATGTAATGAGCGCACTTGGGACGCAGTGCAGCGCCAGCGGACAACGTTAAGCCCTGACCACATCATGACATACATTTACCGACCAGCGTTAACGCTTAATGGCCGCCACGAGCAACAATGCACTGAGAGAAAGTATATAGTATTAAATATTTATCAAATTAAATTGAGCTTGAGACTAAATAACTGCATGGAGCAGAACTATTACGAAACTTAAAACCTTCAATAAAATTAGAATATATTTTAAACTGTTTACTTTTTGGTTAATTTTGATTTATCTCAAAAATATTTTATATATAAAATAGACTCTATTTAATTAATTTTTAATTTTCAAAAAGTATTTTGAGTACAAACATAAGTTAGATATAAAACTAAAACAAATGTGAACAATTTTTGGTCACACCAAAAAGCAACTAAAAGTCTGAAAAGCAAAAATTTTAAATCTTTGAAAATGCTTCTTTCAAGCTTTCTAGCTTGTTTTTAAACTAATTCAGCCTTTTCCATTTTTTTATAGTTTTTTATACAAATTTGAAGTTTACTAAAACTAATAAAAAAAATTCTATAGCCATAACTATTATCAATAAAATTCTTCAGTTTTAAATTAAGTCTAAGCTAATAAATTATTATTCTATAATTCTTTTAAATAACAAATTTTTTGTAAATTTCACTTTTAATAGAATTTTAATAGAATTAAAAATTTTCAAATTGTTCCTTAAAGTCGCTATTGGCATATACAAATAAAACTTCGGCTAAATTTATCAAACTTTACTCGGACAAAATATTTCAAGTTAAAAAAAATTGCAAATTTATTTCTCATTTTATTTTTTTTAATGTACTAAAAATCTAAAATGAAAAGTAAAATTACTAAATATTTTGCTCTTTCTAATTTGTAGTCAAAATAAATTATAATGGATGTATTTTTACTTGATTAAATTAAATTTTTCTAATTTTTTTAACACTTTAATTCAATTTGGAGGAAAAACTTAAATACTCATTCAAATTTAATGACTTTATTGAATTTTAAAACTTTCACAATTAGCCTTGCCAATTTTCGCTGAGTGTACTCGCATAGCTAAAGCTCCGACCATAAAATGCAGCTTTAACTTTGGGTAAATTAAGGCATTTAATTGATTGGCCAGCTTGATATGGGGTTGCCTGATTGAGCTAATGGACGAGCATTTTACACAGCACAGCACAGCACAGCTTGGCATACGAGTATAGAGTGTCCCGTCGACAGAGTGTAGTTGGGGCCTACACTAGACTACAGTATATATAGCATCGCATCGCATGTGAATGTCGCCAGGCTCTTTGTCTTGCAACGCCAGTCAGCCACTCAATTAAGTGCATTTGGCTTTGATGTACGGCAAATGCAATGGGTGGCAAACCAGGTGGCGAACAGGTAGGCAGGCAGGCTATGAACCAGCCAGCAACAACAACTACTCTGGCCACGTAATTCAATTTTATGGAGACTATCAAAATAGATTGCTCAATGCGAGCCAAATAGAAGAGGGTCTATAGAGCTGGCAGTGCAGAAACCAAATTATAGCTGGTAAAGGCATCTCTTCTCTCTTCTCTGTTAGAAGGTAATATAAATTAGAGCTGTCTACTCTTTAATTAGAGCTAATTGCACTTAAAACACGGCTATATATAACCACAAAGACTTTGTTTGAATTACTGAAAATCGCATAGAGAGGCGATAAAGAAGAGAAGCAAAGGAGAAAGATAGAGTTAGTCAATAAAATTACGGAAGAGAGCGAAGGACTTCAAGAACTGCATAAATAGTCACCTATAAATTCGTAATATTAACCTAAAGCCCTTACTTAAGCTGTTGAAAATCGCATAGAGAGGCGAGTGGCTAGAAACAAAGTAAAGGTAAAATCAATAACAACATCAACTGGCAAAAAAATACATTTACATTTCAAAACTCCCTTAATTGATATCAAAAACCTTCGCTTTGAGCCACTGAGAATCGCATAGAATTCCCCAACATTGTCACTCGCAATTTGTTTGAACAAATTTTAGCATGTGACCAAAGCAGCGCTCAATTCAAGCATTAACAGAGTAAAATTTAATAGAACAAAGACTAAATATATTTAATTAATTATCCGATTTGTCTTTGACTAAAATACATAATATTTACAACAAGAATTTGACAAGATTATTAAATATATAAAAACTTATAATGATGGTCTTTAAATTTCAACATTTTCCTTTTTCTAGAAATTATATCAATTTCTTGGATATACCAAACTTCATTTTTCTCTATTCATTCTAAAATAAATATTAATATTATCATTCATTGAAATTTGGAAATTTGAAATTATATTTTAATTGTTGTAAATGAAATTGAACAAATCCAAATATATTTTATAAAAAATTATTTAATTTATATAATGAAATCCTTTATTTGTTTAAATTTAAAATTATGTATTCATATTTACTAAATATTTGCAAATCTGTAAATATCATTTAGGAATATAAATAAATTTGATACAAAATTTTATCATTTATCAGATTTTTTTTACAGCTGTAGAAATGTTTTAGGAAATTTATAATATTTTCTTTAAATTTTCATATCAATTTCTTTGATCAAACAATTTTAATTCAGGCCCTTAAATGGCTCTCTCTATACATGCCACAATTTATATTTATATCTAAAATATTCACAATTATTCCGACTTTAAATACTGAAATAGCATTAGTTTAACAGATTTTTGGGTATAAAAACTTTTCAAAGTAAACTTTTTGTGTTGCTTTCATACGCAACTGTGAAAACGAGAAACGAGGGTTTTGCATATGAAATTTATTAATTCACAGTCAGGAGTTTTATAACTCATTTATAGTGCAACTGAGTTTATTTTTATTATTGTTTTATGTTTGTTTATTTTTTATGCAGCAACACCAAATTGAATAAGCCAAATTTATAAATATATAGTAATGTATAGTATATGACAAGAGAAATTGTCTTTCATATCAGTTCCATTAGCATATTGTGTGTATGTAAATAAAGGTTATACATATATTTAATATTTATGTATATTCATGTATATATATACACATTATTTTAAGCATTCAATAAGCGTATTATTCGCTTTTAATTACAATGTCTAAAGCTGCTGCTGCTGCTGCTGCTGCGCGGGGCGTGGTCCATTTTAATGAGACGCAGATTCAGCTGCTGCCAGTTCCTTGTTGCTGTTGCTTTTACTGCTTCTGCCTTTGTTGTTGCTGTTTGTATTTATTGTTGCTGCTTGATCGACTTTAATTAAATTCTGCATTATTGGGCTCGGTTCTATGCGTACTCGCATACAGCCGAGTAAATTACATGGTCTTGCCTATGCTGATAAGAAATCAACATCTTTCGCCTGCTTACGCTGCGTATGCGTAATGTAATTGATGAGTGTACGCAGAGCGTGTGTCAATGTGTGTGTGTGTGTGTGTGTGTTGTTGATGCTACTGTTGCTTGTATTTGTGTGCAGTGACCTGCATTGCTGTCAGTCTGCTTGGGCAGGCGCCACTTCAGCATTGCCAGCCAAACAGGAAACGGATGCAAAACTGTGACACAGGAAACGCAGTTGTCGGCGTTGTTGCAACTGCAACAGCAACAGCAACAGCCAGAGCAACAGCCATTGCAACTGCAACTGCAACAATTAAAGCGATAAAAGCGCAAAATGGTCACATTTCAGCAGCGTTAATCAGCAGCAGACGACAGCCGCATGGCTGCGGATATGAGCAGCAGCAGCAGGAGCAGCAGCTGAGAGAGGACTCTTTTGAGGGCAACAGAGAGGTGATGAGAGGGCACAGAGTACCGATGCAGAGCGAACGGACATTCGGAATGGCAATTTAAAGCCACTTGGCAAAGCCTCAGGCTCATGTAATGAGCGCACTTGGGACGCAGTGCAGCGCCAGCGGACAACGTTAAGCCCTGACCACATCATGACATACATTTACCGACCAGCGTTAACGCTTAATGGCCGCCACGAGCAACAATGCACTGAGAGAAAGTATATAGTATTAAATATTTATCAAATTAAATTGAGCTTGAGACTAAATAACTGCATGGAGCAGAACTATTACGAAACTTAAAACCTTCAATAAAATTAGAATATATTTTAAACTGTTTACTTTTTGGTTAATTTTGATTTATCTCAAAAATATTTTATATATAAAATAGACTCTATTTAATTAATTTTTAATTTTCAAAAAGTATTTTGAGTACAAACATAAGTTAGATATAAAACTAAAACAAATGTGAACAATTTTTGGTCACACCAAAAAGCAACTAAAAGTCTGAAAAGCAAAAATTTTAAATCTTTGAAAATGCTTCTTTCAAGCTTTCTAGCTTGTTTTTAAACTAATTCAGCCTTTTCCATTTTTTTATAGTTTTTTATACAAATTTGAAGTTTACTAAAACTAATAAAAAAAATTCTATAGCCATAACTATTATCAATAAAATTCTTCAGTTTTAAATTAAGTCTAAGCTAATAAATTATTATTCTATAATTCTTTTAAATAACAAATTTTTTGTAAATTTCACTTTTAATAGAATTTTAATAGAATTAAAAATTTTCAAATTGTTCCTTAAAGTCGCTATTGGCATATACAAATAAAACTTCGGCTAAATTTATCAAACTTTACTCGGACAAAATATTTCAAGTTAAAAAAAATTGCAAATTTATTTCTCATTTTATTTTTTTTAATGTACTAAAAATCTAAAATGAAAAGTAAAATTACTAAATATTTTGCTCTTTCTAATTTGTAGTCAAAATAAATTATAATGGATGTATTTTTACTTGATTAAATTAAATTTTTCTAATTTTTTTAACACTTTAATTCAATTTGGAGGAAAAACTTAAATACTCATTCAAATTTAATGACTTTATTGAATTTTAAAACTTTCACAATTAGCCTTGCCAATTTTCGCTGAGTGTACTCGCATAGCTAAAGCTCCGACCATAAAATGCAGCTTTAACTTTGGGTAAATTAAGGCATTTAATTGATTGGCCAGCTTGATATGGGGTTGCCTGATTGAGCTAATGGACGAGCATTTTACACAGCACAGCACAGCACAGCTTGGCATACGAGTATAGAGTGTCCCGTCGACAGAGTGTAGTTGGGGCCTACACTAGACTACAGTATATATAGCATCGCATCGCATGTGAATGTCGCCAGGCTCTTTGTCTTGCAACGCCAGTCAGCCACTCAATTAAGTGCATTTGGCTTTGATGTACGGCAAATGCAATGGGTGGCAAACCAGGTGGCGAACAGGTAGGCAGGCAGGCTATGAACCAGCCAGCAACAACAACTACTCTGGCCACGTAATTCAATTTTATGGAGACTATCAAAATAGATTGCTCAATGCGAGCCAAATAGAAGAGGGTCTATAGAGCTGGCAGTGCAGAAACCAAATTATAGCTGGTAAAGGCATCTCTTCTCTCTTCTCTGTTAGAAGGTAATATAAATTAGAGCTGTCTACTCTTTAATTAGAGCTAATTGCACTTAAAACACGGCTATATATAACCACAAAGACTTTGTTTGAATTACTGAAAATCGCATAGAGAGGCGATAAAGAAGAGAAGCAAAGGAGAAAGATAGAGTTAGTCAATAAAATTACGGAAGAGAGCGAAGGACTTCAAGAACTGCATAAATAGTCACCTATAAATTCGTAATATTAACCTAAAGCCCTTACTTAAGCTGTTGAAAATCGCATAGAGAGGCGAGTGGCTAGAAACAAAGTAAAGGTAAAATCAATAACAACATCAACTGGCAAAAAAATACATTTACATTTCAAAACTCCCTTAATTGATATCAAAAACCTTCGCTTTGAGCCACTGAGAATCGCATAGAATTCCCCAACATTGTCACTCGCAATTTGTTTGAACAAATTTTAGCATGTGACCAAAGCAGCGCTCAATTCAAGCATTAACAGGATAGAAATCTGTGCATGAGCTTCGGCCACAGTGAATTGTTTTTGATGCCAATATTTGCCAACTGACGTGTTCTATGGAGCATAACGTATACGACGCATTGGTTTTGCGTGTTTCCATAGCACACATTTGGGCGCCTAATGCAATCAAATGCCATTTGAGGCGCAACAGCAGCTGAAATGCGAACTCCAAAATGCAAATGCAGTTAACCAAATGCGGAGACTCACAGATTCGCTAGCTCTCTAATCCATTAGGTGCTTTTAGCCTGATAAACAGCCAGGAGACAGGGAGAGAAGAGACAAAGACAGAGACAGAGAGAGAGAGAGAGAGAGAGAGGTGAAGAGAGAAATGTAGAAAACCGCACTGCCAACAGCAGACGAGGCCACAAAAGCCAAATGGCATTCACAGCAACATACTCCAATTTTTATTACCCAACAGTGGGTGTACTTATTTTGTTAGGAAATGTGAAGCGCAGAGAGAGAGAGAGAGAAAGAGAGAGAGAGAGAGAGAGAGAAGAGAATAAAAGTAGCTGATGAGAAACTAGATAGCGTTTTAAACAGTATAAATTTTAGATCTCTGTGAGCTGTGGAGTCATGCTTGGTCTGCTCTTTGTTTCTGAGCAACATTTGTCGTTTAAGTTGTAAAAATTAATGAAATATCTATCTCAGTTGAAAAGCAATTGCTAAAAATGTTTAAGGGAAAAAAGCAAAAACAACAAATAAATATACAATGAAATTTTTGTCTGATTCTCTGTGGAAAATTGTAGTAATTTGTTAGGAATATATGCTTAGGGTCACGTATATTCGATTTTAGATCTTGCAGTTTTGATTTTGCTCCCAAGTCCTGCCATTTATAAAATAAATATTCGTTATAAGTATATACATATTTTTTTGTATTTTAATTTTATTTAAGTATATATAAAGCTTTACTTTTGTCTGTCATAGTAGAATTCAATTTAATATATTTTTTCTATGGTAACAGTTGCTTATGAAAATTAATACTTGTATATTTTTAGCTATTTACGCACAACTTTTCTGTGTTCGATGTTATAAAAAACTATGCCAATTACAAACTTCAACTCTTCTATAGCTAACATTTATTACTATAGCATATGCGTTCTATAGGAATAATCAGCCATTTATATATGTTTTATATACCCTTTCAGGTTGCATGACTGCCCGCTGTGCATTTTTCTAGACTCTTTTATTTTGTATGGGGCTTTTCGCGTTTCGCCACACATTAGCGTTGGCTGGAGCTGAACAAAAGCAGCCGTTGCTCCGGCTACAGCTACAGCTATGGCTACAGCTGACCAAATGCTGTCTGAGTTTTGTGGAATTGGGTCAAGCGTCGGCCACAAAAGCGGGCCAGGCAATGGCAAATGGCAAACTGGCAAATGGTAAATGGCAAATAGCGAATGGCAACGCCTGACCACCGAGGCATGCATTTTAATTGCAAATTTCAGGCCAAAGAAATGTGAAGAGACGAGTGTGGGCTGGGGAGGGGAGGAGAGCGTCGAGGTACTGCGAATAATTTATTTGAGGCGCTTAGCACGAGATTAACGGTAAATGTAACCCAACCAACGAACCGGAAATGGATTACGTAACAGCGGAAGTAGAAAGTCACACGTAATTTAATATCACGCTGGCAATTTACGAGCGCGCTACAAATACATACACACACACACACACAAACAGCAAAGCCAAAGGGTGGGTGGGCGTGGCTGGTGGTAGGTATTCACTGAATGTGGTTGATATGACGGGGGGGAGGGGGCGGCGTGGAGCTTTGGTTGCTTGGTAATTGCATCTGTCGTCAGCGACTGCAATTGGCAATAGAATTTAAGTTAACGGCAAGCGCAAACCAAACCAAGCCAAGTCAAGTCGAGCACTTTAAATTCTGGCTAAAATTGGCAGCTCATGTTGCCACGGGCAGTCAGGAGGACGTGGAGCAGAAGGAACAAGAACAGGAGGAACAGGAGCAGGAGGAACAGGGGCAGGAGCAGAAGAAGGAGGAGGCGAAGGCAATCGCATATGCCCTGTCATATTTATACAGACGTAGCACGCGTCGCGTTTGCTTCCTGACAGCGTTGCCAGGCGCTTTCATCACTCAACTTTCAACTTGCCCTCGTTGATCAAACCTTTATTTTTTTTTTTTAGATTTGCTGGCTGCCCGGGGCAACCTTAATTGGGTTTCGAGTCAAATGTGTTTCAAATCTGATTACACATATGTAAGCATTCGCCAAACAAGCTCATAGCTCATGTCTGTCCGTCTGCTCGTCTGTCTGTCCGCCCATCCTTCCGTCTGTTGAAAATTCACGCTTTTTCAGTTTTGCTCGTTTAACATGCCCGAATGCCCAATTCAGCTGGCATTTCTTTCCATCATTAGCAACTCATGTTAATGTTATTAACAGCTGTTGCTGTTAGCCAAGTTAATTCTGATGACCTTTGCCCTATCGTGAGTTGCTGACCTTTTGGCTGTCGGCGCCAAAACAACAACAACAACAACAATAACCACAATGAGAGTTGTTAACAATTATGCACAGATTTCTGCTGCCATTGTTTGTTCAACTTATTCTCAGACACAAACACACATAAGCACACACACACACACAGTTGTACACACACATATGCAAATACACAGCCACTTCCAGTTCCTGTTCCGCTTGTCAGAACTTCACGCTATGCGATTTGTTTTGGGTTTTCAATACTCTGTAGTTGTAGTAGAGCTTGAATAGGCTATGCTTGCTTACAGAGTAAATATAGATTGTTGAAAGGAGTGCAGGTTTTTTATAAGAGAGATGAAACTGAGTTTTCATACAACAAAAGAAACTGAAGCAGACTACTACAAAACCATCAAAATTATTCGGCTGTCAACATTGCAGACAGAGCTTCGCTCAGAGCAGAATTTCCCTTCAGAATAGAATTTCCCTGCAGGCAGAGCTTCCTTCCCTTTCAGAGCCGAATTTCGCTTCAGAGCAGAAATTCCCTTTGAAGAATGTATTGCTTTCAGAGCAGAATTCTGCTTCCGAGCAGAATTCCCTTTCAAGTGAATAATTTTGCTTCAGATCAGAATTCCCTTTAGAGCAGAATTCAACTTCGGGTAGAATTCTCTGTCAGGGCACAACTTCCTTGTAGGTCAGAATTCCCTTTCAGGCCAGAATTTCCCTTCAGGGCAGAGTTCTCTTTCAGGGCACAATTTCGCCTTAGATCAGAATTCCTTTTAGAGCAGAATTTCCCTTTGGGCAGAATCCCATTTCAGGGCAGCATTTCGCTTAAGTTGCTTTCAGAGCAGAATTTCCCTTCAGGGCACAACTGTCTTCTGGTCTCTAGCAAACAATTCATCTAAGATCTCACCCAACTATCAACATACATATATACCTATATAGTAGCTACCTTCTAGTCGTGCATTGCCAGCATTGCCATAGAATTTTGCGCCGTTTTTGTTTTATGTAAACAACATAATTTGGATGCCGTTTTATTGGCGAAAGCTATTTGTATATATATGAAAACATATATACATATGTACTACATATACATTTGAACAAGTGAAAAAAGTTTTTGCTATTTTTTATGGAAAGCAGTGAACCGAAATTTGAAATCCCCAATCGAAATTTCGCAATCCCCAAATGGACAATTGCAGTTGCAGTCAGGCGTAACCCGCTGGCAGCGATAATTGTTTTTTGAAGTGTCCGCTGGCTAGACTTTATTTATTGTTTGTCCAACACACACACACAGATGCATACGCACCATGTGACAGTGACAGCGGTTTAGAGGGAGGGAGAGAGTGAGAGAGGGAGACAGATGGAGTATTCATTCTTTTTTTGACTGTAGCTGACCGCGAGTTCATCATTGTGTGCAACGCCCAGGGCCGGTTCAAACACATTATGTCATAGGGCCAGGTGTGGTGGGGTCTCTTAAAATAGAGTTCAATATCACAGTGATAAGAATGAAATATTATAAGAATCATATACTTGATTTTAATGAGAACTAAGAGTACATAACGTATTTAATATTAAAATATATTAAGATTTTACGATTTTTTGTGCGCAAAATTTGTAATCTTTCTTTCGAATAGATTGCGCATTATCATTTTCCAAACTGTCGCAATTAAGCGGGAAATGATCCGAATTATAAGCCTTCTAAATAAATACATACAGCCGATGATACTTTACATCAAATTGGGCAACTTGAAGGATATAAATAGAATTGGTTCAATATTTATTATGTTATACTAGGTTAGTAACGTAATCTTACATTATTCCTTTTTAGATTGGTCAAATACAGCCATTTGCATTCTTCTGGGTGGAGGCCCTGCGGCCCTGGCCCCACTCACCCCTATGAGAATCCGGCCCTGACTGCTGCATGTTTATCAAGCGTGTTTTGTTTGTTTGCCTTTGTTTGTTTTACATTTTCAGCAATTTGATTGACTTTTTGGCTTTGAGTGGATGCAAAGCGTAATTAAGGCATTTTTTGTTTTTGTTTTTGTAATTTTTCAGTTGATACCAAAATTGCAAAACTCTTTGCGAAATGTTGGCAACTTTCTTGGGCCTGGGCAAAGCCCAGAATTGAGTGCCGTTTTGGCTGAACAGCTGGCAACTTATGAGCGCAACTTGTTGGCCAAACAGCAATAAAATAAATTGCGCCAAGTGCTAAACAAAAAGTTGTGGCATGCCCCGCCCCCTTTGCGTGCCTTCCCGCCCCCCTCCACAAGCAGCTGGCAACTTGTGTCAATTGTCATTTGGTGCGCAGACTTTGCCTTTTGTCCCTTTTGTCTTCTGGCACCTTGTGTTCCCTGCAATTGTTGTTGTTGTTGCTCAGTTGTTGTTTTATTGCCCGCTGTTATGCTTATTATTTATATTACAACACAGACACAGCAGGTTGGTGTAAAGTTATTTGATTTGCCTACCCTCCCCTCCATCTCTCTCTCTCTCTTTCTCTCTCTCTCTCTCTCTCTCTCTGGCAGCCAGGCCACATTTTATGAAGTGCTCGCAGCGGGCTTTACAATTTGTTTGCACTTCTTTCTAATACCAAAAAAAGACGTGAAAACGTGAAAGAGAAAAATAAATTCAGTGAGCTGTAAACGACAAACGGAAGTTGAATTTCCGACAACACAAAAGAGCATAATATACTAGATATGAGCAGCAAACAACAACAGCAACAAAAATACATGAGCTGCAATTTTGTAAATTAAATTTGCCCAGCCTCATACAAAAATATATAAAAATAAAGAAAACAACAAAAAATAATAATAGACTGTGGCTGTTTGGCATTTGGCTGGTTTGGCTTTAAGCCTTAAATAGGCACGCACAATTTGCATATCAATGAGCCCCAGGATTATATATGTATGTGTTTGCATATAAATACACACATACATTATATAATATATATATATATATTGTTATGCATTCATATATTCAGTAGCATATATTATGATGTGCCACATGGCATTTTGCAACGTCGCTTTGTTTTCTTTCTCCCCATTGATATTTGCATTCATTTCGAATAATATTTGTAATGTAATTAACTAGAAAAACAGCTCCATTCGGCTTCATAACTAAATTAACTTCTGTTCAAGACCCAAAGACGGCATTTAATATTTATTAAAATGTAGAATTATATATGTTAATTAGCATGTACGTATTTATTATTTAATTTATTTATTTAAAATTTTTTAGCTACTACTAGGATATTTTATTAATAACATAAAATGTAGTTAGCTTTAGTTAATAACATAAATGCTCAGTAAAAGAAATTAAAAGATTTTATAATAAATAAATTTTCTATTTTTTATATTTAATAAAAATATATTTTTGAAATATTTTAATAATTATATATATATATTTCACATGACTTATATTTTTATCGTCATACCAGTCAATATGTTAATTTGTAATCTGCAGCTTCTTTTGATACTAGTCTACTCCACTCTACTCTTCTTCTTTTATAGTACGCCTAAGTATGTTAAGACCCCCTTACAATATGATTAAGCATATAGTTGTTAATAAACTAAATTATTATATTATTATTTATTCTATAGATAATTTAGTCCATAACTGCTGCCCGACAGACTTTTTCCACAGAGACATAGTTTACCTTTTACAAAATTAATTGCAAATAAGTACGCTTCAATTTATTGTCAATACAGCTAATTGTTGTTGTGCATATTTCTTCATGCATAAGAAGAAAAACTCGTAATGTCTGATAATGGCAAATTTAACAAAATACTCCTAATTGAGTTACTCATTCAAGAGTCTTAAGAATGCTGCCATTGCCATTGCCATTGCCATTGCAATTTATATAAAATTCTCTGTTATTCGTGCATATTGATATCAATAATAACATTGTGTTTTGCCCAGCAGCAGCTGCTACTTTTTGCCTTCATTTTGCTATCATTTCTCTATCTCCCACACTCACTCTCTTTGCATTGAAAATTGTTAAATGGGGTATGTGGATTTTGTAGGGTTGATATGTAACAGAGGATAAGAAATTAAGTATAACTTATATACAGATGACTACAGAGTTTAGTTTTGGGAAACGAATCTGAAGTGATCTAGTTGAGTTCAACTCCAAATTATTTTACTCAATGCTAATTCTCAGTAAAGTCTGCCCATTCCTGACATTTTCTCATCTTTCTCAGTGTTTAGGATATCTTCTAGTCATGCACTCCTTCACCAAAAGCACTCTTACTTACATTACATTTCAATTGCCAGCAGTAACAAATTCTCCACTTGCCCAACGTCCAACGTCCCCTCACTGCTACTGCTGCTGCTTCTTCAGCTGGTTCTATTTATGCGTCCGCTGCTGTTGTTAGCTTTCATCTCTTATTACATTGTGCACAAATGCAAAGTACTTGGACTGGACTGAAGCTCTCCAGCTGAAGGTTCCATCATAAAGAAGTTAGATTGCTGCAACTGAAACTGTTGCCAAAGTCGCCGCAAAAGTCCGTTGCTTTCAATAAATATTTATGAAAAATTATATATAATATATACACCCATACACATATATGTATATTTATATATATTTGCTTGTTTCTTTTTTCTTTTTTTCTTATTGTATTTTGCATTTTGGTGTTGCGTTTTAATCTAAATGTTAATTCGCTTCAAATGAATCAGTTAAGCACAGCAGACGGCAAACGCTGCGTATGCTTAATGCCAAATTCAATTTGTTTGTGCCCTATGTATGAGTGTGTGTGCGTATGGGTGTGTGAGTGTGTGTGTGAGTGTGTGTCTTTGTGTGCGTGAATTAATTGAAGTGCGGCGCATAACAAAATGCTCCTAGGGGAGCAATTGACGCGTTGAACTTCAAGTGCTGCTGCGTTTCCAAGTCAAATAGTAGAAAAAAAGTAAGAACGTTGCAGTCGTGCGCTACCGACTGCAGAATACTCATTCAATTAGGTTATATATAACTTCTGGGCAAATCAATAGAGGATCTCAACAGCAATTTATTCACTTCTTGTTCTAAGACTATAGAAGATACAGTTTTACCAGATATTCCACGCCCCTAATGGGCGTAGATATATCTAGCATATCTCTTTGATCTTGGGATGTCAACGCGTGTGCTTCAACTACCATAGTTTCGGAGATACCGGAAAATACATTTTCCGATTTGCCACGCCCCTAGTGGGCGGATCGAGAAAGTCTTGACACTTTATAATGTAAGGGTTTATCTGAGTATGAATTCAAAATTTCAAGTCTTTAAATAGACAGATAGACGGACGGACAGCAAGGCGGATACTCCACAAAACCGATATACTAATTCACTTTCGTGAATGAGTATAACAAAAACATAAAACAACCCGTCGAGGTGTTGGATTTCAATTAAGTCAACAATGTTGCGGTTAATTGCGTGATAGGTTAAAACAGTTGAACTTTGGCTTTAATGTCAAAGTTGAGCGCGAATTACTCTGCAATTGGCGTGGCCAAATGAACAGTCAAACAATTATGAAGAAAGCAATTGCAATCGGAATGCAGACAATGTCGATGTCGATGTCGATGCCTCTGTCCACACACACACACTTGATTTATGGCTCATGAGCCGTAATTAAGGCCATCATTGGCTCTTTGAGCCCATCCTTTGATGCAACAAATTGAAATAAATTGCCAAAAGCTCACATCGAATTTCATATGCAACGGCGCTAACGAACCGGAGCTCTGCCAACTCCTGGCCAGGACATTGCTTTTCCATGTTTCAACCGCCAACATGTTGCATACACGTTTATTTTTGTGCCTACCTTTCGGGTCATGTCAGCTGCGGCATGTCAAACAAAGCGAACGAAGAATTGGAGAGTTCAAACAGTCGAATGGGCTCGGAAAACATTGGCAACATTTATCAAATTTGAAATGGCAGTTGGCATCATTAATAATTGCACTCGGTCTGTCATGTTATTTAAGCACAGCCCTAAACTATTGATAGAATATCGACAATTCGCCAAGGTTCCCCCAGTGTGGATATCCAGCTGTTGTTTACAACATCTAAGCTGATTGATGATACAAACTGACCAAGTTGCGAGCATAAATTCCAAACAAATCATTAACCAAATGTCAAATGGTCGAACATTTGCATTGAGTAATTGTTTCCACAATATTCGCATACAACAAACATTTGCACGCCCTTTATGGTAAATATGGTTTGGGAGTTACCCCCAGAACATTTATACATAACTGAGAACAAAAAATTTATAAAGATACAAAAAAAAAATTTAGTTGAATAAAAGATGAATATTTAAACGTTTTCCTATTTATAAAATTTTGTAATTCTTTATATATTTGAATAAAGTATATTTTAATATAATATATATATATTACATTATAATATATTGTGTGCGCTAAACATATGCTATCACAAAATTAACTTACTCTTTGTAAGGGCATAAGTGATAATATACTAGATATCTAATTGTATATATGTATGTATATATTTCCCTCAAAAGCACTTTACATATCTAAGAAAAGCTTTAAAATACTCACGTGTGCCCTTCCAGTCTTGCTCCCTTTCTCTCTCTCTCTCTCTTCTTTTTTTGCTGAATGGAAATGACGCCACATTTTAATCTTTACACAAATAAAAAAATTTGCAACAAAAACAAAAAACACAAAAAAATGACTATTAATATAAACTTTTAAGCACTTTACAGCCACACACATCACAAACTAATGACACTTCACACTAATTTAGTTAATTTGACTACATTAGGCAATAATTTACACACGCGCATAGAATTGCAGCCGTTTGATCGGCGGAGTGCGCGGAATCACAATCGAACAAAAGAGCAGACGCGCACAGACTAAATTGCCTAATTGCTGTCACGCTCGCCCCTGCGCTCACCCACAAGCCCAGACTAAGCCGGTAGTCAGCTATAAGAAATTGCACTCACATTAAACACATGCTCTCTTCTCATATTCTACTTTCGACTGTGCCATAACGGGATCCTGAGCGCATGGAATGAGTGACTTTACCCGCTCTCCAGTGTCGCTGCTGCTGCCCATACGTTTCATGGGATCAAGCCCAACAACAATAATGACGTGTCAACAGCGCGGGCATAAATTATTGCCCACAAGTGACACAGCGCGCTCTCCCTCCCTCTCTCTCTTTCTGTCTCACCCACTGCGTGTTTCCTTGCTCTTTATCTAAATGCAGCTGGGACATTTGTGTAGCCAAAAAAACAGCTAATCTTTTGACTGATTGTTTTTATGACAGAGATTTTTTTTAACTTCTAAAGGCTACATTTTTTGCTGTTTATAAAAAAATATTTAAAAAATGTGAAAATCTACATAAATGAATGAAAAATTCGAATTTAATACGAGCTTAAATTGAAATATATGTATATATACGATATTTAATTGCTTTCACTGCAGTACATATTTTAAATCCCTTTGAGGGAGCTCTACATTTGCTATCATAAAATATTTTAGTCCTTTTTTTTTTTTTTTTAATTTGACCCATTTTAACATAAATTGCAAATTAGAGCAAATAAAGTTTTTCCTGTAGCAATTTTTTATGCATTTTGTTTGACAACGGCACCCAATCATCAAAATCCCTCGTTCGTCACATCATTTCTGAACAAGGCCTCGGGCTGAATGCTTTTAATTTGAGTTTCATCTAGTCAGAGAGCCATAAACGTGGCCATCTGCTGCATGAATAGAAATAGGGACTTATGCATATATATATATAGAATATATAGTATATATAGTACATATGTATATATATATATATATTTATGTCCAATAAGGTTGCCGGCGGCAAATTTGTCAACTATGCGGCTGGAATAATGTGCGCAACTTTAAAACAAGCGAATTGTGCGAATAAATGGCATAGATAACTTTATGGCCAACAGTGCACTTTGTCTAACCCATCAGCCACACACACATAGACACACACATGTGGAAAGAGGAGAGAGAGAGAGAGAGAGCGACACATAGTTGATAAAGTAGAGGTCGTTGCGGGGGCCAAATGTAGTTAGCCTTCGGCTTTGGCATGCATTTAACATGGAAGAGAAGTTCTGGAAGGGGAAAGCAAAGAGAGGCAGACAAAGAGAGCGGGCAGCCGGGTAGCTGAATAGCTGGGTGATGCAGGCCAAGCTCGTGATGCCATTGCAATGCGCGTTCTCTTCTTCGACTTTTTTTTTGGCATATGCATGTGTGAGTGTGAGTATGAGTATGTGTGGGTGCTGCTCACAGCGGCAGTCGCAGCTACGTGACATGCATAGCTCATTGCTCCTGGCCAGAGAGCATTGGGCAGAAAATATTGCAGTTGTGATATGCTTAAGCTGCCAGCAGCAGCAGAGAGCAGGAGAGTGACAGAGAGGGCGAGTGAGATAGCGATCTGTTATCCCGTTGCTTCTTAGCACAGTTGCTAAAGCAAAGTTTTTGAGGTGCTAATGAAAATTGCGCAACTTTTGCGCAAATCACGCAACGTAACTTTTTAGCGCCAGCCGCACAAATGGAAATTCAGCTGCTAATTGTACGCTGCTGTGTGGGCGTGACATATACCGCCCTACCAGCCTCCTCTGTTTTTGGGCGTATACTAACAAAAGCGCGAGCTAATTAGGCACCTAGCCTAAAATAATTTGTTGCTCTTTAAAACAATTAAAGCGTGCGAAACTGTTAAAGCCAAATGTTCGAGTTAAATGTGTTTTCATGTAGCATAGAAGCTTTTTGGGAATTCGTTTGAGATGGTTTCAAGAGTAGGAGAAGGGAAGCGTGAAAAGCTCAAAAAAAAAAAAACTATCGGTAAGTTTGATCTATTAGTAAAAAGTAAATTTTACAAAAACTAAAAACAGACTTATATGTTAGCAAGCTTTTAAAATTAATGAAAAATTAATATATTTTTTAGTTTTAATGAATGATTGTATTTTAATTTGTTGAATACAAAAATGTAATAAAGAATTTAAATATTTAACAGACAAATATTATATAATAACTTAAATGCAAATGAGCAAATTTCTCAATTCCCAATATAAAGTTGAATGCAAAAATTTAATAATAATAATAAAAAAGTTTAATTAATATATAATAAATAAAATAAAATATTCTTAATTTCTACTCAAAATCTTTTCTAAAATAAGCTGATATATGTATGTAACATACATACCATGATCCATGGCATCTATAGAAAATAATGTATAAGTAAATTAATTCCATTTGAAGTTTAATATGTCGTTCATAGTCTCGGTCTATTTATCTCTCATAGTCTTTCTGCTTCAGTCATACCATCTTTTAATGCATTTTCTAACAATTATTTTCTCTATTCCCTCTGGCTGTAATAGATATATACAGATTGTTATCTGTATCAGACGTATCGCTTGAAGCATCTGACAAGTGATATGCTTACCAAAGCTGTTGTACAGATTAAATGTTAACAATAAAATGAAAAATGTTCTTTTGTTTTTCGTTTATCACGCATACGCGCTGTTGTCTTTAGCGTGTCACGCACTAGCCAAAAAGCACGCAGCACACGCAACTCTAACATTACAATTTGCTACATTTTTTGGTTTTTTTTTTTTTTTTTTTTGGTAACAAGCAAAACCAATTTGCAGTAGCAACAGCAACAGCAGTAGCAGCAGTAGCAACAGCAACAGCAGCAGCAGCTACGGCAGTTAATTTTAATTACGCACATGGCAGTTAATGTTGCGACACGGCGTCTCAATTTAGACACCTTTTTTGCGAGGCGCTCACACAGACACAGGCACAGACACAGATCTCACTCTAATGCACAGCTGCCAAAACACAACATAACATACTCACACACTCACACACACACGCATACACACACACACACTTGTGCACAAATTGCCATTAAATGCGCAGAAGGGCGGCGTTGCCAAAATGAATAAACGACAATGGCTTTTGCGGCCAACTGTGTGTCTGTGTGTGTGTGTGTGTGTGTGTGTACCCTTTGTATATGTAGCCATATATGAGCTGGCTGGCAGCGTCAATCGTTTCATTTAAAGCGCTGCGCTTCAGGCAGCCAAAGGTAAAAGAACAAAACAAATTAATTTTGTTCAGGTGTGCGGCCAGGTTGCCAGCTATAACTTTGTTCATATATGCGTATGTGTGCGTTGAGTGGGTGTGCGTGTGTTTATGACTATGTAGCAAAAGCCTGAAGCGCAACTGTTACGCACTCAACACACACACACACACGCATACACACACACACACACGAGCAAAGTGCACAGATGCGTGTAAGCAAATGGTTTATTGTAGCCCTCCAGGGTTTATTTCAGTTTTGTCATAAAGACTGCAAATGCATTAATGTATATAAATTTACACACATATACACACATATATATACACACTTATAGCAAGCGTGGGCGTTAATGTCTTCCTATAAGCATGAAAATTTGTATATACTTACTGTATGATCTATAAACGTATGAGTAAGAGCCTTTCTTTATGGCTTTATGTAAGCTTTTGGGATAATGTACTTATGTACGAGTATATGATATATTAATATTATATATCTTTGTTGAAAAGCTGACAGTTACGATGAGTGCATAGTGAAACTATTTTGCGGAATGAGATAAAATTCTTGTAGATTATATATGGTTATCTTCCATAAAACTTAAGCTTAAGCATACAAAATTCTGGAATTTTTAATTTTTAAAACTGTTAAGTTCTAAAAACTTGGAATTTCAATATTTTTATCAAAATCCTCTGCTATGTGTGCATGTTAAAGGCTTTTATGATTCGCTAGGCTGCTCAATCGCTATCCATTATGTCGGTAAAATATAATTAGCTATTATAATAACATTTTTGACAATGACAATAAATATAAGAATAATAGAAAAATTACAAAAATTTCTTTTATATGATCATCATCACTGTGATCGATATATTGGACTGAATATCATGCTAACCAAATAAACAAAACATCTTTTTCTTAATGATTAAATGAATCCTTTTAAAGATGATGAACTTCTATGAGAGTTAAATGCAGTCCCTAGCTTTTGCGTCGCAATACATATTCAGCGAAGTCACAGAATCATCTCCAAGCATCATGATGACTATGATTATAATATAAAAAAAATAATAAAAATAATTTTATAAACAAAAATAAAAAATATATAAAAAATCATAAATGAATATAAAAAATAATAAATATTACAGAATAATATTAATAATAATAAATAAATAATAAAAATAATCATAATAGGCATATATAATATAAATATTAATAATAATAATCGTAACAATTTGTATTAATTTTATTTTAAAAATTAAATTTAATCAACAGTAATTTTTATTATTTATGTTCGGTTTTCGCCATCAAATATCGCTTGTTTATGAACCTATCACCAGCAAACTAAATTGTATCTTTACAGGGTATTTCAATTTCATGCAATTGAGCTCCAGCCAGTTCCTTGGCATTTCCCCCACCTCGCATTAGCAACATGTTTAGGCGCCCGAAAAGCCGTTGGCTTTGCGCAAAAGTGAAATATGTTTTCCTTGGCACACATTTGGCGCATTTACCAAAAATTACTTTTCTGCGTTTGCTGGCGGATATTAAAGCCAAGTTAGAAGTGCGGCATACCTGAGCAGAGCAGCTGCAGCGGAGTTGAGTTGAGTTGAGGCTGGAAACAATTATAAACGCATTGAGAGACAATTCGGAATTGCAATTTATACATATATAATTCATATGAGTTTTATTTAAAAGTTAGTTTCCTCACTTTGCAATTGCTTACAGACTCGTACAATACAGATCTTCCTATATATATAGACATATATATTTAGTCATATATAGACTTTATATCAGAGGTCTTACATATGACTTCTTTGCTTATTTCTTCGCTTCCAATATTGGGCAAGTGATTGCGCCTAACTAACTAACCAATCAATCAATTAATCAATCAATCAATCAATCAACTTTTATATATCATTGAGCTTTACATCGGTTTATAGATATAGACATATATATATATCTGCTCTATGTGTATATATAGTTAAATGTGTTTATAAGAAGATTAACTTTGTATTCCGTTGTTAAATCTGGAATATCTGTAATTAACTGTTGATTATAGATAGATATTTTATCTTTTTTCTTTTTTCATTTTTTTGATAATGTAAAATTGAAGCAATAAATTTTGGAATATTATTTATAAAGTTTTCGTTAGCAAATAAAGAAAGAAATTGATAAGTTTTTGTTTGTTTGTTTTTTTTTTTCTCATTTTTCATTTAACATTTAACGTTCATATTCATATGTTACATATTTCATATAGTTGTGTTGCTCAGGTTTCTCTTTCTTCGTCTTCTTCTTGTCATTAATATCATTTCTAAGATCTTCTCTTCAGTGGAATTGATTTATTTTTTTTTTTTTTGAGAATTTTTCTTAAGTGGGCCTTAGCAGAGCTAAAACAAATATCAGATAGCGAGTGATGTCAAAAGTGAAAAAGTTCAATTCAATTGGAGCCAATGAGAAAGAAAATTAATTCGTAATTATGTTAATTAATTTTGATACCTTGCACTAACTTTAATCTAAATATCACTCGGGTTTTATATTTTTTTGGTTTGAATTTTTTGTATGTTTTTGTTTGTTTTTTCTTTTTTTTGGTTTTTAGTTTTTGTTTTCAGTTTTTCGACCACAGATTCTACAGACTAAAATTTGTAGCTCACTTGTCCAGCTGGTATTTGATTGAGCTACACTTCCTCATAGCTGCGACACTTGGGCAACGGGCCAGACCATTTGCCGTCCGGCTGACATTTTGGCCGCTCGGGCGGCCCCGTGGTGTGATCCTCGTTCGTCTGTATCTGTATGAAGCCGGGCCGGCACTGCACGCTCAGATAATCGCCCGCATCGTAGTTGAACTTGAGTGGAGCAATCAGACCGTTGGGCGGATCGCCCGGATAGGGGCACTGCGATTTGCCTGAGCGTGATTGAAGATTGCAGATTGAAGATCGGAGATCGGAGATCGAGGATCGGAGATCGAAGCGTATTGGATGCATAGATGATCGGTTTTTTTGATTATTGTGGAGATGATGGTTCGTACATGGAATGAATCGTGATGATATAACGGTTGTCGGTTTACGTGATCGATTTATTCGTTTGAGTTGGTTAACGGTGGTGATCGTGGTATCGATAGATTGGTATCGTTATACAGCGGAAATACAACACAAGTAACATTAATTCATTTGATTTGTGAGTGGTGGCCCACTTTTGTATTTTTTTTTTTGTATTTTTTTTTTTTTTTTGTAAGAGTACGCAAGGTATCGCAGCGTATCTGTGCATTTTTAATTGGCATTTATCAGTTGTCTACTTACAAAATGGTGGCGAGTGCGACCAGAACCCGTTCTCCGTGCATATGATGCTCGACTCGCCGACCAGAGTGTGGCCATCGTTGCAGCTGAATGTGACCAAAGCGCCAACGGTCAAACGCCTCTGGCTCAAGCTGGTGCCCCCAATCCGTCCATTTAGCGGCGCCACTGGCATCACGCACTGAATGACTGCAAAAAAACAAAAAACAACGAAAATCAAAAAAGAAAGGACAAATGAAATGAATTATTTATTGAGCGAATGAAAGTGTAAAACAAACAGACTTCGCTGGACAAGGATAATCCATTATTGGGATGGTGACAAAATAATAATAACAAATGAAATTTACAAGAAAAATATCAATGTTAAGGAATAAATGAAGAGCAGTATGATGACAAATGAAATGTTGAATAATATTAATGAATATTAAATGGAATATGCTGACAGACGGAGCTGAATAACTGAGAATGGCAAATTAAAAGGAATTGACATATGGCATATTTATGAATTCATTTCAAAGCATTGATAAAGGGAATATTTATGAAATGAATTCATAAATATTTGAGTGTAAAGCATGAATTATGTAAAAGACAAAGATAAATGCTGAAAGAATTTATTGATAAATGATATATTAGTTGACTGATATTGATAGATTATTGATAGAAATTATGCACTAAAACAATTCTAGAAAAGAGGAAATGTTGTGGCTTTGGGGAAATCTTTGCAGCAATAAAGCAGAGAGATATTATTTTACCAGACTTATAAGAAGTGTATAAAATTTGTCGGAATTTGAAACTCTAGCTGAAGAAAGAAATGTGAAAGATATAGTTTATACCGTTTTACCAGTCTTTCATATTTGAAATTGCAGTCCTAGACTCTACTTCCAAAAGCTGCTCAAAAAGTATTTATTATATAAATAGCCCAGTGCCTGTATCCATCAAAAGACTTAACAAAGGGCAGTCTATTAAGACTTTCAAAGTATTTAACCTTTAAAAGTTAAATAAAATACTTTAAGTGCAGACAAAAAGATGCAAGTTTCAGACAGACTGCCTGCAAGACCTGAAGGAGTATTTAAACTAAGTAGATATAACAATAATTTACCTAATGAATAATAAAGAAAAGTCGATTAATATTTTACACAAATAAAGTATTCACACAAACGAAGTCTTATTCATAATGAAATGCAATGGGTCTTCAGGGAAAAGATGTAAAAAAGTTTCCTTTACACTCATTCACTATTCAGTTGACTAAGCTACTATTAGCATAAGAAAAAAAAAAAAAAATTACCGTAATTGGCCAACAATTGGGCAATCAGACTTACCTTTGCAGCGTGGCACTGGGCCACTCCAGACGCCCGTCGGCTCACAGTCGAGAAGCGCCGGTCCGGTCAGCTTGAAGCCCCATTGGCATTTGAACACCGCCCGCCCCCATGCCGATGTATTGAGTTCAATGAGACTGAGATGGGGATCGTCGAGCACGAGACGTGGACATTGAATGGGATGGCATGTTGGCGACGGCGATGACCAATTGCCGGAGGCCAGGCAGGTGGCATTCCAGGCGCCATCCAGCCGAAAGCCCTCGGGGCACTCATAGTGCGCTCGCTGGCCCAATTTGTTGCCCTCGAGCCGCAGCCTGAGCGGCGCCATCGGCTCCGTTAGCTGCGGGCACGTCGAAGTGGCCACCACCACGGCAATGCTGTTTGTCAAACCGCGCGGCGAAGTGCACGTGAATGTGCCCGAATCATTGTTCTCGATGCTCTTGATGCTCAGACGATAGCGTACGGCCTTCTCCTCGCCAGCCGGAGACCAGCCTGCAAATTGAAATGAATAAGTAGAAGTAGTTATCCACTATACTACTTAGTGCTCATATTTAAAGAAACATCCAGTTGACGCACCCGTGCTATACTGCATATACCAGCTGGTCCAGCTCCACTCGGGAGTGCCTCGCACACGTGGATACATGCAGTCCATCTGGACGGTGCTGTGCGGCGGCACGGCCATTACGCCGGACGGCTCGAAGGAGTGCGATCCATTGAAGATCTTGATGCGTATGGAGGGTGCACTGTCCTCCGAGTAGTTGGTCAGGATGGTGGTGGGCACGCAGCTGGGCATACGCGGTGCCCAGAGTCCATTGGAGCAGAGCACACGAGATTCACCCAGCAGCTTATAGATGCCCAGCTCCTGGCAACGGGCCTGCAGTGAATGGCCATGTGGCAGATCCCAGCCGACGTTCTGCAGTGGTTTCAATGTGTACAATGTGATGTGGGAGACAGCAGGCGTGAGACGAGAATCGTGAGTCGTGAATCGTGAGGCGTGAGTCGTGAGTCGTGAGATGTGAGTCGTGACACGTTAGGCGAACAGCAGGCAGAGATTCAGGCAGATTTGAAATGAAGCGAAAGTTTTTTTGATTTTACGTGCAGTGCAGTAGTAGAAAGAGAGAGAGAGAGAGAGAGAGAGAGAGAGAGAGAAGAGTATAAAAAATGTTTTGTTTAGACTTATATACAAGCTGTTAACACTAGTTAGAGGCGCACTCTCTGTGGTCGTGGGCGTGGCTTGGGCGTGCTGGCGTGCAATTTCCATAGTGTTCTCTTGTTGCTGTCTGTAAATGTATATTTGGTTATCTGTGTGTGTGTGTGTGTCTCTTGTGTATGTGTGTGCCTGTGCGCCCAATGGTCAATGCTAAAGCCGTGCATACAAAAAATATTTTCTCATTGTCAAAAACCATAAACAGCACCCACTACTTGGGGCAGACACTACTTTGTGTGTGTGTGTGTGTGTTGTACCGAGTCTGTATGTGTAATTGTGTACACTGAGAGCAAAATTATAGTGTTAGGCCTTTACTCTGCTTTGCGAGTTAAATGTGGTTTTTTTCTGTATTCTGTTACTTCTATTTATAGCAAAAATTTTACGTTCGATTTATTCAAATTAGAAATAATTACAATAGTCAAGTCAGCCGTATGTGCAATGACCAAGCCTCGCTCCGGAGAAACAGCCTTTGTTATCACGGTTAACCACTCTGCCTGGTAATCATTCTATATAAAATAATATGTAGTTGCATGTAATCTTAAATTTTTTCAGTCTCTCTAAAGATTTCCTATATACAAATAGATCTAAAAATATATTCCCAATGCCGTTTAAAAATTTCTTGATTGATTAATCTTTCAATTAATAATACAAGTTATATTTTTTTCTATAATTTCCATAGGTTTATTTCTATATTCGTCGCACATTCAACCATGTCTTTCATTTTATTTTATTTTAAAATTTGTATACCTCGAACCCATTGAAAAAGGGAAATCAACATCATCTAAGAACAATGGCTCTGAGGATCGTAGCTTTCTTCTAAGTTTTTCGAAACTTAACATCAACTAGAATACCATATTCTCACAATCATCTGATATGTATATATAAATAATCCATAAACATGTTCATATACAAAACTTGTTCAAATATACAAAGTCATGGTATAATCAAGAATAGCTGCAATAAATATCTAGAGTCCTTCGTGCTGAAATCATTTAGGAATCATAAACGGCTAATATCATAGCAACGCTTAACTTTCACAATGTTAGCCCAATCTTTTCTGATCCAACGCAGAACACACTCAACTATTTTTCTCAGTACAGTATAAATATCTCTGTTTGTGTTTGTATTTGTGTTTGTGTTTGTCTCTGTTTGTGTAAGTGTGTGTGTGTGTGTGTGTCACAACTCTACATATGTGAGCAATATATGCATAGATACGGATACGAGGTAGACGTAGACAAAGTAGACGAAGAAGTAGACGAGACGACGCAACGTCAAGGATGGCCACTCACAATTTCTGTGTTTGAGACAAGTGTCGATTTGGATAAGCGGGTCTTACGCCAGCCGCGATTTGGTGGTATCGGTGTCTGCAAGAGAGAGAGATCAAAGAGTACCAAAAATACAGAGTCTTGTGGCTGCACATTGCAGATGCGGATGCAGGATGCAAAGTTCGTTTAAATATAGATTTTTTTCTTATTTTTTTATATTTTTTATATTTTTATTTTTCTATGATGACGCTGGGCAAATTGTTGTTGTTTGTGCGGCTGATATCGATACAAAAGATGATTGAGAAATTGAGCGAGACAGAGACATATATATTAAGATATATATAGAGAGAGAGAGAGTCAGAGAGAGAGAGAGCGAGAGAGAGAGAGAGAGCGATATATTTAAACAGAGAGAGAGAGAGAGAGCGAGAGAAGAGAGAGGCAGTGAGACAGAGACAGTCGAAATTGAGTTGGACTCACATTTGGCTATGCCAAGGCCGTTGCCTTCACTAGCTTGGATGGAGTAACTGCTGCGTGTGTTGTATGTGTGCTGTGTGTGCATGTGTGTGTGTGTGTGGGTGTCTGTCTGTGTGTGTCTGTGTGTATGTCTGTGTGTGCTGTGTGTTTTGGTGCTTTAGCTCCTGGCACGGCTGACGGCTTTGCAGGCTGTCATCACTTACCACGGAGATGTTGCGATAGCTGAGCAGCAGATGAGGCGGAATGCGATTGACATGGCAGCTCTTGTACAGTGGCTGAAACTTCACGTTGCCGTTGTCATCTACAGATAAAGATGTCACAGAGATCAGCATTGTTATGCACAGTTAGATAGCAGATAAACTACACTCAGAGAAAAGTGCATTCGGTATGGAACTCAGTTCAATTTTTTTGTAATAATAAAGATAATGATAACGACAATGATATTAATAATAATGCTGGTAAAGATAAATTTAATGATGTTGGTAATGACAATGACAATGGCAATGACAATGACAATGACAATGACAATGACAATGACTATGACTATGACAATGACAATGACAATGACAATGACACTGACAATGACAATGACAATGACAATGACAATGACAATGACAATAAGTGCCTCTAATGATAATAATGATAAGGATAATATATTATAATAACATATAAGTCCCTATAATAATAATAATGATATGGATAATGTATTATAATAAAAATACTAATGATAATAGAATTATGATTTTATATTTCATATTTTATACTTGAGTTATAGCTATATTTTTCTCTGAGTGTAGCTACATAGCTGCACATAGATGGATAGAGATAGAATTAGAGATGTTGAAATGAAACAACTTGGATTGTTGCTGGTGCTGTTATACATATATATATATATATTTTTTTTTTTGCGGTGTGCTGATTGTGTTGTCTTTATTATACGAGTCTCTACTGTAATGACATGTTACGTATTTGTATTGCTATTGCTATAATTAACATTCCATTGTGTGCGCGTGTGCTGTGTAATATGTGTGTGTGTATGTGGTATCGAGGGGGTATCTCACTTACCCTCCTCATTGGTGGCGCACAGTGGCCCCACCCACTTGCCCTTGACACAGCGTATCTTGCATAGACGTCGATCGCCCATCGGTCCGATTTCACCTGGGAAACGTATCTCAGATACTTCGGTAAACTGTTGCAATATATCAATTTCCTCATCCTCCTCCTCGTCCTCATCGAACTCAGATTCGTCTGGATGCATGGGCGGAAAGCCGGTCTCCTCGTCATAGATACCTAAATTGGGATGAAATCGGAACAAAACAGGTGAGGGCGTTATGAAATGGGCAAATGTAAAATGCTAAGAAACGGGATACAGTGGGGAGGTACTTGACAAAGAGATAGATAGAGAGATAGAGAGAGAGAGAGAGAGGGGAGTAGAGAGAGAGAGAGCAAGTAGAGCAAGCATTTAATGAGCTGTTGTTGTGACCGATATGAGCAAACGTGAAGCGACAGGTGAATGAGTGAATGCGAACATGAAAGAGCATTGAATGCTCAACGAGTCAACGAGTTGATATACACCCCCCCTCAGACACACATCTTAGAGACACCGCAAACCCTTTACACCACTTGCCATTATCAGATGCCAAGAGCTTTCAATGGCTGAAGTGGCCAAGCCTTTAGAAAAGGCTAAGAAGCAGCAGAAGTAGCGACAGCAGCAGCTGGAGCTGGGGGCATCCACATCTTAAGCACATACACATTAAACCACACGAAACGTGCGAACTTCAATGGCCCCCAACTTAAGGCTGTTAGATATGCATTAAAAGCGCCACGAAAATGAAGAGTGTGGGCTATATGGACGGCAAATCCGAATACGGACTGGGGCCAGAGCGTGGGGTGGACAGGCCACTTAACAGGATACAACTTCATTTCTGAACGAGGCGTCAAAAAAAAAGAAGAGAAATAAGTGGAAGTGAAAAGGCAAAAGATAACATGAAAGATAATATTATGCCGTGCAGGCTGTCAGCGACCCAAGTACACAAGCAGTAACCAGAAGTCCCCAGCCTTCAGACGCCAGCCCCCAGTGCCAAGCCCCAAGCTTGAAGCCCAAACCCCAATTCCAAGTGCCCGAACTAATAGAAAAAACACAAACGGACAAAGGCAGCTGAATCAAAGTAAACAAAAGGACAGCATAAAGCAGCCAAAAAAAAAAAAAGGAAGAACAGAAAAAAGCAAAAAAAAAAAAGAAAAAAGAAAAGAGATAAAGGAAGGTGATACACAAAGAAAGTATAACTCATAAGATTTTATACCCTAGAATTAAATAAGCATATGAATAATAGATTTGCTATAAACGATTTGCAGATCCTAATTGAATATTTTATAAGTTCTTAGAAAGTTTACAGAAATGTTTTAGTTTCAAAGAAAAGTTGTAAATATTGCTAGAACAAAATATAGAAAATGATGCTAGAAATTATAAAAAGAAAACCATTTATGTTACTTATAGTTGTCTAAAATCTATATATAAATCTATACCCATACCATACCAAAAATTTGTGGAATCTACGCCAAAAACATTCATACCAAATATAACTTTTGTTGCTTTTTTACGTGGTTAAAATAATATGTAAAACTAATTTTTGTTGTTTTTTTTTAGATTTAAAATATTTAAAATATTTAAAAATCTTTATAAAATAAGTGAGCTAGTATTTTATAAGTTAAAACGTTAGACTACAAACTGTCATTTAAATTTTGATGCTATTTCTTTTAGTTTAGATTTTATAAATGCCCAAAGTTTTTTAAGGTACTGGTTGAAATAAGCTGTGAGCCACTGTATAAAGAGATCAAGGGGCATATTTTGAAATTAAAAAAATTTAAATAAAGACTCTCAGGATTATTTGATGAAGTAGTAAAAAAATTCAGACTTCCATTTATGTTAAGCAAACTAATTATTAAATGTTAAAATTAAAAAAAAAAAAAAAAAACAAATAAATGCATAAATAAAAAAATTTAAAGATCCTGAAAATATTTTAATATATTAATCAAAAGAAAAAAATCATATTATATAATAAAATTAATAATATAAATAGAACAAATAATTGAGACTCAAATATTCATAATTTTATGGAAGCATAGTTAAGCTCAACCAAATATCTTTAAGAAATAGAAGTTTATACTTTGATTTTCCATTTTAAATCGGTTCAGGCTATAAACAAAATTATGTATAGTCAAAAGAGTAGAACGATCGATAAGATTTGCATAAGATAAAAAAGTTTATATTAGTTTATTGTATATATATGCTGATTGAGAAATCTTTAAAATTAATGGTCAATTGTATTAGCTAACGCTAAACAAAAAATCAATATATGATATATATATGAGTATAAAAAGCGTTCAATAAGAAATATGATAGTCTTTAAACTAAAGTGCAAACGTTAATCTTCAGCATAGCTTCATTTACTTGACTCTGACTTTTATCTTTTCATTTATCATATCTTCAATTAAATCCGCTTCAAAACTCGTATGCCCCTTGCAAGCGCATAAAAAAGGGGTAACAAATAAAGGATAACCCCGTCGTAAGCAAATCCACAAGCAGGAACCAACAGAGATGACAAGGCTAACCACGATAACGAATAAATTCTTTTTTATTTTCCTTCGCAGCAGCAGTGGACACACATAGAGAGAGAGAGAGAGAGAGAGAGAGAGAGAGAGAGAGAGAGAGAGAGGAGAAGAGAGTGCAAGAAAGAAAGAGGCAGTGGGGGAGATAGCGACAGAGAGACGAGTGAGGATGGTGCGATGCCAGCATGAAGCATGTTAATGAGCTGAACGTGAGAGCGAATTGAGGCGATTTATGGCTGACTCCGTGTGGAGGAGTCGCCCGTTGGGGCGACTCTGCGATTAGCTTTTTTTTTTAACGATTTTATGTGTTATGTGGGCTATGTATTCATATTGCTGTGTACTCCACTCTCAACACTCCAGGTGTATGTGTCGCTGTGTGTGTGCGTGTCTTTCTGTTGTGTGTGTGTGTCGGTGTTGGTGTGGTTTAGCATAACACAGACGGACAGACAGACAACGAGACAGCGACAGCGGCTTTCAATTCAATTCAATTTTCATGGGCACTGTGGCATTGCCAGTGTCTGGCGTCTATGCAAATGCTTTTCATATTTTCCTTTTGCTATTCCTTACCCTTGTCCTTGCGACTGGTGGTCTTTGAACTGGAATCGCCACCACCTTTCGGACGGCTCAGTGCACCCGTGGTCTTGCCCGACTTGCGCTTTACACGTTGCAGGGCCACTGCTGCACTGCTCGACTGATTGCCATAATTTATCATCATATCCACCTCCAATTGGCCGGCATCGCCTTTGGCATCGATGCTGCGACGCCAACGCGATTCCATGTCACGCTGGTCGAGCTCTGCAGCGTGACTGTCACCGCGTCGGCGATGGTGCTCCTGCTTTGGCTTCGGCTCCGGCTCCAACTCCAGCTCCTGCTCCTGCTCCTGCTCGTGCTCGTGGTCCAGCTGCTGCAGCTGCTGCTCCTGTTTCTCCTGCTGCTGTTTCTCTGCTTCCGCCTGCTGTTTGGCTGCCTCCGCTTGTTTGGCTTTAAGCTTCTGCAACAACTTGATGCACTTCTCGCTGCTGCCATCGGCCAGGCACTTGGCCAGCCTTGCCTTCTGCTTCAGCTTGTGCAGCTTGGCGCGCAGCTGGAGATTGGGCTCACGCGATTTGAGTATGTCCGCAATGTGCACATAATAGACATCCCCGTCGGCAGCCAATTTGCTGCCCGCCCAGCGATCTGTGTCCGGTGAGGCCTCCGCATCGTGCAGGATAGCATGACGCTTGTAGCGACTGCCACGCCCACGTGCCGATTGTCCGTTCTCATTCTCTAGGCGACGACGACGACCGGAACCGGAGCGTCGCTTCTTGCCCTGCTTACGATTGGTGTTCATTCGCTTGTAGGCCCCATCCTCCAGCTCAGTGCCATGCAGTTCATCCGTTTCGTCCTCCAAGTCATGGTCATCCACTAGACTGGCTGCCGCATCGCCGGCATGCAGCTCATCATGATGCGGATGATGCTGCTGCTGATGATGATGATGATACTGCGGCTGCTGCTCATCGTCACCAAAGTCCACCGAATATGGATTCACAATGGCCGCATGATTCTCTTTGGCCGTATGCAGCTTATCCACAAATTCGACATCGGATGTGGTAAAGTCCTCCGGTAGATAGACCTGAGTTGTCTCAAACTTCGCATACGGCTGCTCAGTTGTCATTTCCGGTTTGAAAATGGTGAAGCGCACATCCGGCGCCCGGCAGCCTGGCGATGCATCTGCAAACAGCAAAAGAAACCGAGAGAGAGATTCAGTAAGTGAGCCAGACAGAGATGGAGAAAGATTGAGAGGGAGATAGAGGGAGTTAGAGAATGGCATTGAGTAGCTGAACTTTTGCCATAAATATTTCATATATGATCTAATTTAATAACTTGGCAACTTTGACTGACTTTGAAGTGCAATCGAAATTGCAAATTTCCAATATGCATTGGCATTTGGCATTTCCGCATAGCATAGCACACACACACACACTCACACACACAAACTCAGACACACGTATATATACGCACACACTCGCACAAGTTTCAATTTGCAATTGAGCAAAGTCATGCAAGCATTTTCCGTCCGAGCTGCAGCTTCAATTTTCCATTTCCACATTTCAATAGCAATAGTGAGACTTAAAGGTTCGACCAACTGTGTTCGTTGTGCTCAAGTTTTCTCTTTTAAAACATATGTATCCTTTACTTATGTGAGAGTTTATAAAAAAATATTGAGATAGTATTCGACTTATCGTAAAACTTTTATTTAAGATGTTTAGATATCCCCATAAGGATTTCTTATTTAATCAACATTATATATATTTAAATTTCTAAAAATTTCTATATTTATAAAAATTTCTGAAAATTGTTATATTTTCGAGATTTCTATCTTAATTAGTATATGCTTTAGTCTTATGTATATATTTATTTATAAATATACAAATAAATATAAATATAAATATAAGTCCCATAAAAATAAAAATAAAATATTCATTTTGATACTTAGCACACAAAATATATCTAAATTTGCTTAACAAGCAAAAGCAGAAGCAGAAGCTTGTCTAGAACCGATTAAACTATATAACAAGTGCATGTATGTGTATGTCTGTCTGTATAATTGTCCGATTTCTGTGTGAGTGGCTTCCTAGTTTTGATAGTGCATGAACAACTCAATTCCTATGAGAAGGATAGAAGAAGAGAAGCTTGAGAACTTGATATGTCTGTAGCAATATTTATATTTAAGTAAAACCTATTTAGAATGCTTGATACAGCAGAATGTATTCTCATTGGCTATTGGTGGGGAAAAGTTAATATTCTTGAACACTTCTTCTCTGTTTGTTTGCCTATTAACCTGACCGTATGTCTGTCTGTATATCTGCAAATCTGTCTGTCTGTCTCTCTCTCTCTCTCTCTCTCTCTCTCTCTCTCTCTCTCTCTCGTTATCTCTAAGTCTGTCTGTCTGTCAGTCTCTCTGTCTGTCTGCCTAACCAAAGCAAGCAACGAAAATTAGGTGCTGAAGATCATTTCTGTTGTCCTTATGTATTCAGCAATATTTGCTTAGATTTACATTTAAGTTAAACTCATTTAGAATGCTTGAAGCAGCAGAAAGTGTTCTCATTGGTCACTTCACGATCGACAGCAGCGACCGCAACTCGACGCAGGCTCAACGTTTGAGCGCGCCTTGGAGTTTGAGTGCAAGTGGCCCTATATAAAGAGCAGCAGCTGCAGCATTTCTTCAGTCGTCCAGGCCCGGTGGGGGTCACTTGTGCAGTGCAGTAAAGTGAAAGTGAAAGTGAAGTGAAGTGAAGTGAAGTGTGGTCAGGTAAGTACTTTATTTGTTAATAATGTTAAGTACTTTAAGCATAATTGTAATAGTTGTTAATAATTGTTTAAATATTAGATATTAGAAAAACTGTAGACATAAGATAATGTTAGTGATCGTTGAGCTAAGCAGTAAAGACTTAGGCGTAAAGGAAAGACTTAGAAAATGTTGAAGACTTTAATAACTTAGAAAATTATGAAGACTTAAAAAATTATGAAGACTTAGAAAATAAGGAAGACTTAGAAAATTATAAAGACTTAGAAAAATATGAAGACTTACAAAATTATGAAGACTTACAAAATTATGAAGACTTTGAAAATTATGAAGACTTTGAAAATAAGGAAGACTTAGAAAAATATGAAGACTTAGAAAAATTGAAAGACTTAGAAAACTTGAAAGACTTAGAAAATTATAAAGAATTAGAAAATTATGAAGACTTAGAAAACTTGAAAGACTTAGAAAATTAGGAAGACTTAGAAAATTGAAAGACTTAGAAAACTTGAAAGACTTAGAAAATTATAAAGACTTAGAAAACTTGAAAGACTTAGAAAATTATAAAGACTTAGAAAACTTGAAAGACTTAGAAAATTAGGAAGACTTAGAAAATTATGAACACTTAGAAAATTATGAAGACTTAGAAAAATAGGAAGACTTAGAAAATTAGGAAGATTTAGAAAAATGGAAAGACTTAGAAAAATTTAAGGGCTTAGAAAACTTGACAGACTTAGTAAACTTGAGAGATTAAAAAAAATTGACAGACTTATAAAACTTGAAAGACTTAGAAAATTAGGAAGACTTAGAAAAATTGAAACACTTAGAAAACTTGAAAGACTTAGAATATTTGGAAGACTTAGAAAAATTTAAGGGCTTAGAAAAATTGATAGATTTAAAAAATTAGCAAGACTTAGAAAATTAGCAAGTCTCTTAGAGAACATGACAGACTAGAAAGCTTGAAAGACTTAGTAAACTTGAAACACTCAGAAAAATTGAATTGGGAAGACTCTTAGAAAACTTGACAGACTTAGTAAACTTGAAAGACTTATTAAATTAGAAAGACTTAGAAAACTTTAACTTCCTGAAAAATTATATTTTCTAAATAATTATCGCAAGTACTTTCACATAAAATATATCATCATCCCATCATCATTATATAATCAAGCTGCGTGACTATATACAGTATAATCTATTTATATATCTAAATTTCTCATTTCAAGCATACTTAATTCAACATCGACTTCTTCATACACAGTTCCCTTTGTGAATTTGTATACATACTATAATAAGCAATGTTATATACATACTATATACATATACATATATTTTACATATATTTCATATACATATATAGTAAATTATATTATTGTTCAGTACACCCAACGGAAGTGGGTCAACTGGCAATATAAAAGCAGCTAAATTGCATTGCTCGCTTTCAATTTATGTAATTCAATTGCCAATTAGCCAAAAGCAAAATGCAAACACAAAATGCAAATGCAAAAGCAAATGTTTCTCAAAGTGCGAACACTTAAATGCAACTCATTTAATTAGACCAGCTTGTAATGTTGTTAACAATATTTTGCAAATACAATTTGTGCTGTAAACGAACTAGAGAAGCACTTGGCACAAACACAGCAGTGTAGTAGATATATAGACGTATGGAAACCTAATAAATGCTACGACCAACTGAACAACTAATCAATGAGTATATCTAGATATTAAGTGCAAGTATATACATTTATCAAAATTTTATTACTTAGTGAAAGCTAGTTAAGAGTGCTCTAGTTGGAAATGCCCGACTTGGAAGTACCCTGCATCTCGTGAAACGACATGTAAAATTTCAAGAAGATAGCTTGAGTGGTGAAAATCAGACATATACACTTTATGCCACCTTGTTACTTTATATAATAATTATTATTATATATGTTATTATTTTGTATATTCCTTTATATTTAAGAAATTGCTTATATCCCAATAGTCTAGATTTCCTAATCAGCTTTTAAAATTTGCAAACAGTCATGAGTATGACTTTTGCTCTTTTGCCAAATAAATTGTCAATAAAGCATGACTTGACTGGCTACATTTTATACTCACAACTAAAAGTTTAAAAAAATATGTTCATTCATCATGAGAAGTCAATGCGATTAAATTTCTGAGAGTAGCAGTAATATAATCTCAACATATATATATATATATATATACATAAAACAAATATACTATATACTAAATGTTTTATATACTATAAACCTTCAGTTATATGATATATATAATTATATAATTATATTATATAATTATAAAACTAATTGTGATGCGAAATTGATTTGTCTTTTTTTGCTGGGAGAACAAGTTATTATCAAACAATAATTATACGCGTCGTTCTCTCGCATACAAACCGAGGCAAACATGCCAAAATTTACTCTCACATTAAGCCAGCACAAACTTGAATACTGTATATTGAATTAACAATATTATCTAAATTGCGACTCAGACAATATTTTATGGCGTTGGGTCTGGGCATGGTATTTAAGGTAGTGTAGACTGAATTTTATAGTCAATGCTTGTCGCTTGTTGGGAGAAATAGAACGTGCTTTTCGACTGCTTCGAAATGGCTTTGGTTTTGCTGTTGCTAATTGGGTTGGGAACGTTAAGCTTTTGGCTATATAGACTTAATAAGGAATACTATGTGCTGGCTTTCTTTGCCAAGCGAGTGCGCACCAAGGATGGACGACCCGTAGAGAGTATAGCTCCTACTATTGAAGGACGAACTATATTTGGAAACTCTTTCGATTTGTATGGCTTAAATGATGGTGAGTAAAATATTTTCTTAAAAGTAATAATTTAGTTAATTTTTTTCTCTCTTTCTCTCTCTCTCTCTCTCTCTCTCTCCGTCTTTCCCTCACAGCTGAAGTGTTTCGTGACATGCATGCTAGAGCCAATGCAATGATTCGTAGCTATATAGAATATGCAATGGGCACACCCATATTTTGTGTTATCGATGCGGACAACTTGGAGGCCGTGTTAAATGATCAGAACCTGATAACCAAAGGGATGGTATATGAATTCTTGCACCCGGCGCTACACACTGGACTGCTGACATCAACAGGTAGACAATTGAAAGCGTCTAGTAATTGCAATTGATTAAACATAAACATAAACAATTTCAGGTCAGAAATGGCACACAAGACGCAAGATGCTTACGCCCACGTTTCATTTCAATATCTTGGGTCAATTTTCAGAGATTTTTAAGTATGTTTAATTATATATTCTTTAAAACTTAGTAATATTAATTTTCATTTACATTTTCCATATAGAGCCGAAAGTTTAAAATTTGTGCAGCAATTTGACGGAAAAGACGAAATATCTGTATCTTTAAGCGAGCTCATTCCAAGATTTACTCTTAACAGTATTTGTGGTAAGTTTGTTTAACTCAATGTTTACTGTACTTTATCAATAAATATTCACCCACAGAGACAGCCATGGGCATTAAGCTGGATGACATGGCTGCTAAGGGGGATCGATATCGCGAAAGTTTCAGCATGATTGAAAAGATATTTATAAGGCGAATGAGCAATCCAATCTATTGGAATGATACATTGTATAGACTTTTCGGCTCCAGGGAGGACAAACGCTTCTTAAAGGATGTTCATGATTTCTCTAGTGAAATTATAGCCAAGCGCAGAATACTTCTAGCAAAAGAAGTAAAGGAAAAGGGAAACAGTCAAGAGGCAGATGACGATATGTAAGTGAAAGTGATGGCACTATTTATTAAAAATGGTATACAAGATATATATTTTATTTATATAAATTCAAAATATAGTTATATCAACAAGAAGCAACGTTTTGCCATGCTGGATACTCTCATCTTTGCGGAAAAGGATGGCTTAATCGACCATGCGGGAATTTGCGAAGAGGTGGACACGCTCATGTTTGAGGGCTTTGATACCACTTCTATTGGTTTGATATTTGGACTTATGAACATGGGCTTGTATCAAGATAAGCAGGAACTGTGTTATCAGGAGATAAGTGAACACATTGCAGGTAAGTCTTGTCTGAAGAGCTTTATAATTAATTCCTAACCGATATGTTTTCTATGCCAGATGATTTTAGTAACTTGGACCTTAATCAGGTTTCTAAGCTGAAGTATTTGGAGTGCTTCGTTAAGGAAACGATGCGACTATTTCCCTCGGTGCCCATTATGAGTCGTAAGACTCTAAAGGAAACGGAACTGGCCAATGGTCTAATACTGCCTGCAGGCGCACAGATTGTTATGCATATCTTTGAGGTGCATCGTAATCCCAAGTACTGGGACTCTCCTCTAGAATTTCAACCCGAACGCTTTCTACCCGAGAACAGCAGACATCGTCATACCTATGCATATGTGCCTTTCAGTGCGGGTCAACGCAATTGCATAGGTAAATTTAATTGAATGATGAATACATAAAGAGAATTGTTAATTATTATTCATTCTTCCTCCCCTCCCACAGGTCAAAAGTTTGCCCTGCTCGAGATGAAAACACTGCTCATTGTAATACTCAAAAAGTTCATTGTCTTACCTCTAGTTGATCCCAAAGATTTCGTTTTTCACACTGGCATTACATTGCGTTGTAAAAATAATATTAAAGTAAAGCTAGTGAGACGGAGTTAGCTTTATTTACTATTAAGTGTCAATTTGCTTTGTCAATACGCTGATACTCTAAGATGTTTTTGTTCTGAATAAGTTATAATTTGTTGAAAATCTTTAAATATTATAAATACATATTGTTTTAATTTATTTGAATTTTTTTTCTTTACTGGGTGCAAAGTTCAGTGATATAACAAGTATTAACAATTTACTTTGTAGCTCAATCATAATAATCGATTTGCTTTTCAGTTTCAATAAGGCCGTAGGTGTATATATTAACAACAGGAGTGGAAATTCTAATAATATAGTGCTTAGACTTATTTACTTTTGCCGGGAGAACATGTTTTTGCTCTACTACCCACCTAAACACCCATATTGCTGAGAACATTTCTACTTCCGTCTAGATAGAATAAACCAGCTTTGCTTGCACACGCCGTATATTTATGCATACAATAAACTAATCTTTATAGAGTCTCTCTTATAATTCTGACTACAAATAAGATAATATCCAATGTGAGAGATTTTTATTGAATAAATTGTCGGGCTTTTCACGAGCTTGTTTCAGTCAATGTTGAGCGCTTGTTGGGAGAAGTTATACGTGTTGTTTAAAAACTATACAATGGGTTTGGGCTTGCTGCTTTTGATCGGTTTGGGAACGCTTATCTTCTGGCTATATAGACTTAATAAGGAATACTATGTGTTGGCTTTCTTTGCCAAGCGAGTGCGCACCAAGGGTGGACGACCTTTGGAGAGTATAGCTCCGATAGCCAAAGGACGCACTATATTTGGAAACTCTTTCGACATGTATGGCATGGAAGATGGTTAGTAACATTTTATAAAAGTAAATATCCAACTGAATAACTGTATTTGTGTGTATGTTCTATACAGTTCAAGTTTTTACTGAACGGCACAATCGCGCTGTGAAAATGGGCCGCAGCTTCTTGGAATATATAAAGGGTTTGGCTGTCTATAATGTGGTCGATGCGGAGAACTTTGAATTAATAGTGAACGATAAAGAACTAATAAGCAAGGGAATTGTATACGATTTTGTACACCCAGTTCTTCGATTAGGACTGCTGACATCCACAGGTGAGTAGCACAATGCAATACAATATTAAATTCTGATTAAATAATATTATTAACAGGTCAAAAATGGCACTCACAACGCAAAATGCTCACACCCACCTTCCACTTTAATATATTGGGTCAATTTAATGAGGTTTTCAAGTAAGTTGAGCTAAATATTAAACAAATTATATTTTATCTTTATTTTATTTCGTTATCTTAGAGCTGAGAGTTTAAAATTCGTGAAGCAATTCGAAGGCAACGCGGAGAGTTCCATTTCTGTAACTGAACTCATTCCCAGATTTACTCTTAACAGTATTTGTGGTAAGTTTTCTAAGCTAAATACTTCCTGTATTCCCAATGGACTCTTAATTCATATATACAACCACAGAGACAGCCATGGGCATCAAGCTGGATGACATGGCTGCTAAAGGAGATCGCTATCGTGAGAACTTTGGCATGATCGAAAAGAGATTTATTAAGCGAATGGGAAATCCGCTTTTTTGGAACGATACCATCTATAATCTATTCGGACCTAGCGACGATAAGAAATTTTTAAAGGAAATCCATGATTTCTCCAGTGAAATTATAGCCAAGCGGAGAAAGCTATTCGCACAGGAAATCAAGGATAAGCAATGCTCTGACCCGGAAGAAGATATGTAATTAAAAATTATTAGGATCTAGGCTATGATTATATTTATCTATATATTCATTATATTTCAGTTACATCAACAAGAAACAACGATTTGCCATGTTGGATACTCTTATCATGGCAGAAAAAGATGGATCAATTGATCATGAGGGTATTTGCGAGCAGGTGGATACACTTATGTTCGCAGGTTTTGATACCACTTCTCTTGCTCTCATATTCGGACTTATGAACTTGGGTTTATATCAGGACCAACAGGAGCTGTGCTATCAGGAGATATGCGAGCACATAGCTGGTAATTTATTATGAGTTATCTATCAACTGAAATCATTTAATATCGTTCGGTCTTTCAGATGACTTTAGTAATTTGGACGTTAATCAGCTGTCGAAACTCAAGTATCTGGATTGTTTTATTAAGGAAACGATCCGTCTATATCCGTCAGCACCCTCTATTAGTCGACAAACAACGAAGGATACTGAACTGGCCAATGGTCTGATTTTACCCGCTCGTGCCCAAATCGTATTGAACATTTATGAGATCCATCGCAATCCCAAATACTGGAATTCGCCTGAAGAGTTCCAGCCCGAACGCTTTCTGCCTGAGAATAGCAAAGATCGTCATACCTATGCCTATGTGCCCTTCAGTGCGGGTCAACGCAATTGCATAGGTAAGTTTGAATGAAATAAATATGTGAATACGTCTTAACTGTTATCTATTCTTCTCAGGTCAAAAGTATGCAATGCTTGAGATAAAGACCCTAATGACCGTCATACTTACAAAATTCAAAATTTTTCCCATTGTCCAACCCAAGGATTTAGTTTTTAGCTCGGGCATTACACTAGGCTGCAAAACTAATGTTAAAGTCAAACTAGTCAGACGTAGTTAGCCATTCAATTAAATTTGTGTGTTATTAAAATATTTAAATTAAGAAACTAAAACTGAGACTAATTAACACCTTGCTCATGATAAAAACAATAAAAAAAAACAAATAATACACCCAACTACTTATTAATTATAATGTATTTTATAAATATTTTTGTTTATTTTTAAATAAATGAAAGACAGACAGACAGATATTTTAATAAATTTTTTGGCTGATTTCTTTTTTTTTTTTAATGCTTTGTGCATTTTTTTTTTGACTTTTATTTGGTCTTTATCAGTATACTAAAAATATTTACAGATTATTACAAAAATATTAAAATAAAGTTTTAAAAAGTATAAGAAATAATATAAATAAATAATATTCTAGCATGTTTATTTTGTCAAATCATGATGAGAAGCATAATTGAAATTCTATGATTTGATACTCATGCTGAATAGTAAAAACCAAAAATACCGGCTCACCATGAGAATGCATTTTGAATTCTTTACTTGCGAAGAGAGAACAAGTTATTTGACAATAATTATAAGCTTTGCTCTCTCAGTTATTGCTCTCTCGCATATAAACAAACCGGCAACAGTCTAATCTCTCTCTGTTGCTCTCTTATATTATATCGCCATAAAGTCGAATACATAGAAATTATTTTATAAGTCTATCTGTGGTATTTAAGGTGCTGTAATGCTCATTTTTCAGTCAATGTTTGTTGCTTGTTCAGAGAAATAGAACGTATTATTCGACGGCTTTAAAATGGCTTTGGTTTTGCTAGTGTTGATCGGGCTGGGAACGCTTATCTTCTGGTTATATAGAATTAATAAAGAATACTATGTGCTGGCTTTCTTTGCCAAACGAGTGCGCACTAAGGATGGACGACCCGTGGAGAGTATAGCTCCGATATCTAAAGGAAACACAATTTTTGGGAATTCTTTCGACTTGTATGGCATGGACAATGGTCAGTAAATGAAAAGATCATCAAAATAATATATATATATATATGTATATATATGTATATTGTAATTTCCCTACAGTTGAAGTTTTTGATGAAGTCCGCGATCGCGCTAAGCAATTAGGCGGCAGCTACTTGGAATATGTAATGGGCAAGGCCATTTATAACGTAGTTGATGCGGAGAACTTTGAATTCGCAGTGAACGATAAAGAACTATTGACAAAGGGAATTGTATACGATTTTTTGCAACCAGCTCTACGGTTAGGTCTGCTGACGTCATCAGGTGAGTTACACAATGCCACACAATATAGACTATATTACAATTTAATTAAACATATAAATTGAAGGTCAGAAATGGCATTCACGTCGCAAATTGCTCACACCCACCTTCCACTTTAATATATTGGGTCAATTCAATGAGGTCTTCAAGTAAGTTAAACTAAATGTTAAAAAATGTATATTTCAAATTAATTTAATTTTTATGTGATATTAATTTAAATCAAATTGAATTTTAATTTTATTAGTTTTAATTTCATTTTATTTTTTAAATTTTTATTTAGTTTGAATTTAGTTTAAATTTAATTTATTTTAGTTTGATTTTAATTTAAAATAAATTTAAATTTTATTCAAATTTAATTTTGAATTTAAATTTCATTTAATATAATGTATATCTAAATTTCATAAATTTAGAGCTGAGAGTTTGAAATTCGTGCAACGATTCGAAGGCAACGCAGAGACTACTATCTCCCTAAGTGAACTCATTCCGAGATTTACTCTTAACAGCATTTGTGGTAAGTTTAGCTTAGCAAACTTCCTGTATTCCCAATGGACACTCAATTCATATATACAACCACAGAGACAGCCATGGGCATCAAGCTGGATGACATGGCTGCCAAGGGAGATCGCTATCGAGAGAACTTTGGCATGATCGAAAAGAGATTTATTAAGCGAATTGGTAATCCCTTTTTTTGGAATAATACCATCTATAATCTATTTGGACCCAGTGACGAAAAGAATTTTTTGAAAGAAATCCATGATTTCTCCAGCGAAATTATAGCTAAGCGCAGAGAACTATTCGCACAGGAAATCAAGGATAAGCAAAGCTCTGGCATAGAAGATGATATGTGAGTAAAAATTATTAGGTATTATAGCTATGCAATACTATTATTACTAGATTTTCATACAAATTGCAGTTACATCAGCAAAAAACAACGGTTTGCCATGTTGGATACTCTTATCATGGCAGAAAAGGATGGATCAATTGATCATGAGGGAATTTGCGAGCAGGTGGATACACTTATGTTTGCAGGTTTTGATACCACTTCTATTTCTCTCATATTTGGACTTATGAACATGGGTTTATATCAGGACCAACAGGAGCTGTGCTATCAGGAGATATGCGAGCACATAGCTGGTAATTTATTAAGAGTTATCTATCTATCGAAATCATTTAATAACGTTCGGTCTTTCAGATGACTTTAGTAATTTGGACGTTAATCAGCTGTCAAAGCTCAAGTATATGGATTATTTTGTTAAGGAAACAATGCGTCTATATCCACCAGCACCCTCTATTAGTCGACAAACAACGAAGGATACTGAACTGGCCAATGGTTTGATATTACCCAATGGTGCCCAAATCGTGTTCAACATTTATGAGCTCCATCGCAATCCCAAATACTGGAATTCGCCTGAAGAGTTCCAGCCCGAACGATTTCTGCCTGAGAATAGCAAAGATCGTCATACCTATGCCTATATGCCCTTCAGTGCGGGTCAACGCAATTGCATAGGTAAGTTTGAATGGAATAAACATGTGAATATGTCTTAGCTCTAATCTTTGCTTCTCAGGTCAAAAGTATGCCATGCTGGAGATAAAGACATTTATGACCGTTATAATTAAAAAATTTAAGATCATACCTATTTTTCATCCCAAGGATTTACGCTTAAGCTTGGGTATTACATTGGGTTTCCAAAATAATATTACAGTAAAACTAGTCAGACGCAGTTAGGCGTGCAAATCTGTTTGAGCCAATCATGAAATATACAAATATATATTATATAAAGCTTTAACATATGATTAAAAGTTAACATATTTGTTTGTGATAACATAAAATAAATACCAGATTTTACTGATTATTTAAAATGTTTTACGCTTAAACTTTTATAGCTAATAAAATCCATTTATTGAATCATTTGTTCGATAAGGTTATTGAATGTATTTGTTTGTTTACATAGCTGTAGCAGCTGTTCAAACGAGATAAGAAAATTTAAGTTAATTCTCTCTTAATTCTCTTCTATTATTCTCTCTTAATATTGTGGTATACCAAATTTAACTGCAAGTTATTTAAATTGAACTTGAACAAAGACATTTAGGATATGTCGCTTTTGTGAAAAAGAATGTAACAGGTGGAAGAAAGCTTCACTGACCCCATATAGCTTACATATATTCTTGATAGCGATTTGAGTCTATAAAGAATAACAGCTCTGCACAGAACTCAGGGTATATCCGATTCAGACATTCCCTCTTTCCCGTTTATTTTAAAATTTTGTATTTAATACTAAAAATAAAAATATATAACTAAGTTTTAAGTAATACTTCTCATGTAAAGCTTCTCAGAATTATTTAATTAATTTTTGTTTCTTTAAAATTTACAGTGAATTTTGCTTATAATTTTTCTTATATTCCTTATTTTTTATCCTAAAAAATTAAAATTAAAATTATTAAAAAATATTTCAAATTTTCACAGCAACAATTAGTATTTGTTTTCAATCATAACTACTTAATTTTAGTCTTTTGCCCAATCATGCTGACTGGGCTAACTTTAAGTCTAAGAAATAACGTCAAACCATGATAAGACCATAACTTGATACACTGAGTTTGAACAGTCAAACAACAACAATTCTATGGAAAAAATATTATTTTTAGCCCAGACAGACTAAAATAATAGTTCAAAAGTATAAAAAATATCTATACTTTACGCTCAGATTATCTATAATTGCTGTCATCAAACAACTGAAATTAAATTTAATTAGTATTGCTGATAGAATCCGTTTGTTATGGTTACGCCTTGTAAACACAACACATGAACGTATATTTTATATAGTATTACATTTCTCGTATATTATATAGTATATCAACGTCTTATCTTTCCTCGCTCACAAACGCCGGCAGCTCACTCAGACAACAAAATAATCTTATTCATTTTTTTTTAGTTCAAAGATAATGTTCAATGTCCAATCAACTGTATTTAATAAATTGTAGTTCTAGTTCAGTCAGTAATTAGCGCTTGTTCGGGGAGGTTAAACGAGTTGTTCAACTGCATTGCAATGGGTCTGGGTTTGCTGCTGTTAATCGGGCTGGGTACGCTTATCTTCTGGCTATATAGACTTAATAAGGAATACTATGTGTTGGCTTTCTTTGCCAAGCGAGTGCGCACCAAGGGTGGACGACCTTTGGAGAGTATAGCTCCGATAGCCAAAGGACGCACTATATTTGGAAACTCTTTCGATTTGTATGGCTTAAATGATGGTGAGTAAAATATTTTCTTAAAAGTAATAATTTAGTTAATTTTTTTCTCTCTTTCTCTCTCTCTCTCTCTCTCTCTCTCCGTCTTTCCCTCACAGCTGAAGTGTTTCGTGACATGCATGCTAGAGCCAATGCAATGATTCGTAGCTATATAGAATATGCAATGGGCACACCCATATTTTGTGTTATCGATGCGGACAACTTGGAGGCCGTGTTAAATGATCAGAACCTGATAACCAAAGGGATGGTATATGAATTCTTGCACCCGGCGCTACACACTGGACTGCTGACATCAACAGGTAGACAATTGAAAGCGTCTAGTAATTGCAATTGATTAAACATAAACATAAACAATTTCAGGTCAGAAATGGCACACAAGACGCAAGATGCTTACGCCCACGTTTCATTTCAATATCTTGGGTCAATTTTCAGAGATTTTTAAGTATGTTTAATTATATATTCTTTAAAACTTAGTAATATTAATTTTCATTTACATTTTCCATATAGAGCCGAAAGTTTAAAATTTGTGCAGCAATTTGACGGAAAAGACGAAATATCTGTATCTTTAAGCGAGCTCATTCCAAGATTTACTCTTAACAGTATTTGTGGTAAGTTTGTTTAACTCAATGTTTACTGTACTTTATCAATAAATATTCACCCACAGAGACAGCCATGGGCATTAAGCTGGATGACATGGCTGCTAAGGGGGATCGATATCGCGAAAGTTTCAGCATGATTGAAAAGATATTTATAAGGCGAATGAGCAATCCAATCTATTGGAATGATACATTGTATAGACTTTTCGGCTCCAGGGAGGACAAACGCTTCTTAAAGGATGTTCATGATTTCTCTAGTGAAATTATAGCCAAGCGCAGAATACTTCTAGCAAAAGAAGTAAAGGAAAAGGGAAACAGTCAAGAGGCAGATGACGATATGTAAGTGAAAGTGATGGCACTATTTATTAACAAGTAAGAAAACTCTAGTCGAGAGTGCTCGACTAGATAATACCCTGAACCAAACAAACACAAAATACATTTAATATGGTTAAATACTTAGACTTCAATATATTTCAAATATATATATATTGAAGTCTAAGTATTTAACCATATTAAATGTATTTTTTGTTTGTTTGGTTCCGGGTATTATATATATATATACATATGCACTTGCACATACACTCAGCGCTCGACAGCTACGCCACGTCCGTTACGTCCTCACACAAATTATATATATATATATATATATATATATATATAAATATACACAAACACATACACTTGGTTTCGGCCGTTACAGTACGCGCCAAGCAGACAGCATTCACACAGACACGACTTCGATTGCCGACAAAATTCTCGCTTACCGCGAAATCGGACAACTTGCGATTATTTCAATGTAACCGAAATATTTATTCACTCTGAACCGATCAGCAAAGTTAATTAATGTAATATTAAGCTATTTTATAATTTATAATGTAAATAATATAAAAGTCGAAAAACGATAATAAACGAAAATCGAGAGCTCGCCAAAATCTGTAGTGTGATGACAATCGCAGGCTACAGACTAATCGTTTTACCGCACACAATTGAAGTTTCAGTGCTGGGCAATGCCCAAAATCTGCTAAACATATGTTTTATATGTTATTGCACCCACAGAAATAAAATAAATTAAATCAGACAATTAGACTTATAACTAATTGTATGTTTAGATTATCATCGTATATAATAATTATAAGCTTATATATCACCAAAGCTTGAAAATAAAAATATTTTTAATTTTTTTAAAAAGCCCGCCTGTTCAATGCTGCAGATCAGTGTTTAAAAGTTCATTTTAATAGTGATGATACTTTGCAGCATGTACATACATATGGATAAATTGGAACATGTATATGTAAGGGTGTATGTGTGTAACGCTCGAAAATACTTGCAATTATACATACAAACATTTATGTATATGTAGAAATGTAGGACTATGTTAGCATATACATGTGTGCATACATATGTATTGCCAAAACAAATTAATAGATGGCGCAACGCGCTTTAGTTATTTGCAATTAGAAACATTCTATATTATGAACATTATCATTTGATTCTGTTAAACTTAGCATATGCTATAAAGTTGCTTAAGATGTAAATAGAAAAGAAAATGTAAATATTTGCGTGGGTAAAAGAATTGAATAATTTATTTATTTTCAATTTATTAAAAATAAAAAATCATTCACATATTTTCACTGCAATTTAAAGAATTTGTTCAAATTTATGGTCGCTATCCAAAATGTTGACTTTCCATTTTATTAAGACACCAAGACTCAAACCGAGAAATTCTCGATGAACGTTCACCTCGATCACCTCAAAAAGTCACCTCATGCTCTCATGCTAAAAAGATTGAAAAATTAAATTCTACCGACTTTGCCTCCGAAGTCGAAAGGCGCGCCTCGCCTTTAATAACAACGCCACCTCGCCACTTAAAATCGAAACGACAAAACTGCAATAAGTTGACCGCTAGAGCGCCATCTAGTAAAACTAAACTAAACTAACAGCTGAGAATTTTAACACAATAAATCGCAATTTGATTCTTAGAATATGCTAGAAGAGGTTTGAGTGTATGTGTGCACACGTATAGGAAAACTCTTTTTGCTGCTGCCACGTGCGTTTGTTAGTTGGCCAAACGTTTTGTTTATTAATTTGTGTTGACTAAACGGAATTTAATGAAACTTTTAGCATATTATGTACATATTCTATTGAATATTTTACATTTTATAAAAATGCCAACTCATTCACAATTAGCTATACATGCAACTGACCTTCAAAGGGGAGTTTGGTCACATTTGGAGCCGGTATCCAAAATATAACAAAAATTGAAATTCTGTAAAATTCATCTAAACCTATATGCAAAATTTGGAGACTCTAGCTTTAAAGATGTAGGAGATATAATTTTAAAACGGATTTTCGATAGGGTTTTTAATCGATAAAAAAAAAACGGGAGTAGTTATCGTTTTTTGGAGATAAACTCGATCTGCGCGTGCAATGCACGGACCTAACAAAAAAAATTTCAAGTCTCTAGCTCTTATATCTTCTAAGATCGACGCGTTCAAACATACGGACAGACGGACGGACGGACGGACGGACAGACGGACGGACGGACAGACGGACGGACGGACGGACGGACAGACGGACATGGCTAAATCGACTCAGCTCGTTGCCCTGATCAAGAATATATATACTTTATGGGGTCGGCCACGCCTCCTTCTGACTGTTACATACATTTAACAAAACCATTATACCCTGATTTCCCATTTTCAATGGGTTCAGGGTATAAAAATGGTATACAAGATATATATTTTATTTATATAAATTCAAAATATAGTTATATCAACAAGAAGCAACGTTTTGCCATGCTGGATACTCTCATCTTTGCGGAAAAGGATGGCTTAATCGACCATGCGGGAATTTGCGAAGAGGTGGACACGCTCATGTTTGAGGGCTTTGATACCACTTCTATTGGTTTGATATTTGGACTTATGAACATGGGCTTGTATCAAGATAAGCAGGAACTGTGTTATCAGGAGATAAGTGAACACATTGCAGGTAAGTCTTGTCTGAAGAGCTTTATAATTAATTCCTAACCGATATGTTTTCTATGCCAGATGATTTTAGTAACTTGGACCTTAATCAGGTTTCTAAGCTGAAGTATTTGGAGTGCTTCGTTAAGGAAACGATGCGACTATTTCCCTCGGTGCCCATTATGAGTCGTAAGACTCTAAAGGAAACGGAACTGGCCAATGGTCTAATACTGCCTGCAGGCGCACAGATTGTTATGCATATCTTTGAGGTGCATCGTAATCCCAAGTACTGGGACTCTCCTCTAGAATTTCAACCCGAACGCTTTCTACCCGAGAACAGCAGACATCGTCATACCTATGCATATGTGCCTTTCAGTGCGGGTCAACGCAATTGCATAGGTAAATTTAATTGAATGATGAATACATAAAGAGAATTGTTAATTATTATTCATTCTTCCTCCCCTCCCACAGGTCAAAAGTTTGCCCTGCTCGAGATGAAAACACTGCTCATTGTAATACTCAAAAAGTTCATTGTCTTACCTCTAGTTGATCCCAAAGATTTCGTTTTTCACACTGGCATTACATTGCGTTGTAAAAATAATATTAAAGTAAAGCTAGTGAGACGGAGTTAGCTTTATTTACTATTAAGTGTCAATTTGCTTTGTCAATACGCTGATACTCTAAGATGTTTTTGTTCTGAATAAGTTATAATTTGTTGAAAATCTTTAAATATTATAAATACATATTGTTTTAATTTATTTGAATTTTTTTTTTCTTTACTGGGTGCAAAGTTCAGTGATATAACAAGTATTAACAATTTACTTTGTAGCTCAATCATAATAATCGATTTGCTTTTCAGTTTCAATAAGGCCGTAGGTGTATATATTAACAACAGGAGTGGAAATTCTAATAATATAGTGCTTAGACTTATTTACTTTTGCCGGGAGAACATGTTTTTGCTCTACTACCCACCTAAACACCCATATTGCTGAGAACATTTCTACTTCCGTCTAGATAGAATAAACCAGCTTTGCTTGCACACGCCGTATATTTATGCATACAATAAACTAATCTTTATAGAGTCTCTCTTATAATTCTGACTACAAATAAGATAATATCCAATGTGAGAGATTTTTATTGAATAAATTGTCGGGCTTTTCACGAGCTTGTTTCAGTCAATGTTGAGCGCTTGTTGGGAGAAGTTATACGTGTTGTTTAAAAACTATACAATTAGTTTGATTTTAATTTAAAATAAATTTAAATTTTATTCAAATTTAATTTTGAATTTAAATTTCATTTAATATAATGTATATCTAAATTTCATAAATTTAGAGCTGAGAGTTTGAAATTCGTGCAACGATTCGAAGGCAACGCAGAGACTACTATCTCCCTAAGTGAACTCATTCCGAGATTTACTCTTAACAGCATTTGTGGTAAGTTTAGCTTAGCAAACTTCCTGTATTCCCAATGGACACTCAATTCATATATACAACCACAGAGACAGCCATGGGCATCAAGCTGGATGACATGGCTGCCAAGGGAGATCGCTATCGAGAGAACTTTGGCATGATCGAAAAGAGATTTATTAAGCGAATTGGTAATCCCTTTTTTTGGAATAATACCATCTATAATCTATTTGGACCCAGTGACGAAAAGAATTTTTTGAAAGAAATCCATGATTTCTCCAGCGAAATTATAGCTAAGCGCAGAGAACTATTCGCACAGGAAATCAAGGATAAGCAAAGCTCTGGCATAGAAGATGATATGTGAGTAAAAATTATTAGGTATTATAGCTATGCAATACTATTATTACTAGATTTTCATACAAATTGCAGTTACATCAGCAAAAAACAACGGTTTGCCATGTTGGATACTCTTATCATGGCAGAAAAGGATGGATCAATTGATCATGAGGGAATTTGCGAGCAGGTGGATACACTTATGTTTGCAGGTTTTGATACCACTTCTATTTCTCTCATATTTGGACTTATGAACATGGGTTTATATCAGGACCAACAGGAGCTGTGCTATCAGGAGATATGCGAGCACATAGCTGGTAATTTATTAAGAGTTATCTATCTATCGAAATCATTTAATAACGTTCGGTCTTTCAGATGACTTTAGTAATTTGGACGTTAATCAGCTGTCAAAGCTCAAGTATATGGATTATTTTGTTAAGGAAACAATGCGTCTATATCCACCAGCACCCTCTATTAGTCGACAAACAACGAAGGATACTGAACTGGCCAATGGTTTGATATTACCCAATGGTGCCCAAATCGTGTTCAACATTTATGAGCTCCATCGCAATCCCAAATACTGGAATTCGCCTGAAGAGTTCCAGCCCGAACGATTTCTGCCTGAGAATAGCAAAGATCGTCATACCTATGCCTATATGCCCTTCAGTGCGGGTCAACGCAATTGCATAGGTAAGTTTGAATGGAATAAACATGTGAATATGTCTTAGCTCTAATCTTTGCTTCTCAGGTCAAAAGTATGCCATGCTGGAGATAAAGACATTTATGACCGTTATAATTAAAAAATTTAAGATCATACCTATTTTTCATCCCAAGGATTTACGCTTAAGCTTGGGTATTACATTGGGTTTCCAAAATAATATTACAGTAAAACTAGTCAGACGCAGTTAGGCGTGCAAATCTGTTTGAGCCAATCATGAAATATACAAATATATATTATATAAAGCTTTAACATATGATTAAAAGTTAACATATTTGTTTGTGATAACATAAAATAAATACCAGATTTTACTGATTATTTAAAATGTTTTACGCTTAAACTTTTATAGCTAATAAAATCCATTTATTGAATCATTTGTTCGATAAGGTTATTGAATGTATTTGTTTGTTTACATAGCTGTAGCAGCTGTTCAAACGAGATAAGAAAATTTAAGTTAATTCTCTCTTAATTCTCTTCTATTATTCTCTCTTAATATTGTGGTATACCAAATTTAACTGCAAGTTATTTAAATTGAACTTGAACAAAGACATTTAGGATATGTCGCTTTTGTGAAAAAGAATGTAACAGGTGGAAGAAAGCTTCACTGACCCCATATAGCTTACATATATTCTTGATAGCGATTTGAGTCTATAAAGAATAACAGCTCTGCACAGAACTCAGGGTATATCCGATTCAGACATTCCCTCTTTCCCGTTTATTTTAAAATTTTGTATTTAATACTAAAAATAAAAATATATAACTAAGTTTTAAGTAATACTTCTCATGTAAAGCTTCTCAGAATTATTTAATTAATTTTTGTTTCTTTAAAATTTACAGTGAATTTTGCTTATAATTTTTCTTATATTCCTTATTTTTTATCCTAAAAAATTAAAATTAAAATTATTAAAAAATATTTCAAATTTTCACAGCAACAATTAGTATTTGTTTTCAATCATAACTACTTAATTTTAGTCTTTTGCCCAATCATGCTGACTGGGCTAACTTTAAGTCTAAGAAATAACGTCAAACCATGATAAGACCATAACTTGATACACTGAGTTTGAACAGTCAAACAACAACAATTCTATGGAAAAAATATTATTTTTACCCCAGACAGACTAAAATAATAGTTCAAAAGTATAAAAAATATCTATACTTTACGCTCAGATTATCTATAATTGCTGTCATCAAACAACTGAAATTAAATTTAATTAGTATTGCTGATAGAATCCGTTTGTTATGGTTACGCCTTGTAAACACAACACATGAACGTATATTTTATATAGTATTACATTTCTCGTATATTATATAGTATATCAACGTCTTATCTTTCCTCGCTCACAAACGCCGGCAGCTCACTCAGACAACAAAATAATCTTATTCATTTTTTTTTAGTTCAAAGATAATGTTCAATGTCCAATCAACTGTATTTAATAAATTGTAGTTCTAGTTCAGTCAGTAATTAGCGCTTGTTCGGGGAGGTTAAACGAGTTGTTCAACTGCATTGCAATGGGTCTGGGTTTGCTGCTGTTAATCGGGCTGGGTACGCTTATCTTCTGGCTATATAGACTTAATAAGGAATACTATGTGTTGGCTTTCTTTGCCAAGCGAGTGCGCACCAAGGGTGGACGACCTTTGGAGAGTATAGCTCCGATAGCCAAAGGACGCACTATATTTGGAAACTCTTTCGATTTGTATGGCTTAAATGATGGTGAGTAAAATATTTTCTTAAAAGTAATAATTTAGTTAATTTTTTTCTCTCTTTCTCTCTCTCTCTCTCTCTCTCTCCGTCTTTCCCTCACAGCTGAAGTGTTTCGTGACATGCATGCTAGAGCCAATGCAATGATTCGTAGCTATATAGAATATGCAATGGGCACACCCATATTTTGTGTTATCGATGCGGACAACTTGGAGGCCGTGTTAAATGATCAGAACCTGATAACCAAAGGGATGGTATATGAATTCTTGCACCCGGCGCTACACACTGGACTGCTGACATCAACAGGTAGACAATTGAAAGCGTCTAGTAATTGCAATTGATTAAACATAAACATAAACAATTTCAGGTCAGAAATGGCACACAAGACGCAAGATGCTTACGCCCACGTTTCATTTCAATATCTTGGGTCAATTTTCAGAGATTTTTAAGTATGTTTAATTATATATTCTTTAAAACTTAGTAATATTAATTTTCATTTACATTTTCCATATAGAGCCGAAAGTTTAAAATTTGTGCAGCAATTTGACGGAAAAGACGAAATATCTGTATCTTTAAGCGAGCTCATTCCAAGATTTACTCTTAACAGTATTTGTGGTAAGTTTGTTTAACTCAATGTTTACTGTACTTTATCAATAAATATTCACCCACAGAGACAGCCATGGGCATTAAGCTGGATGACATGGCTGCTAAGGGGGATCGATATCGCGAAAGTTTCAGCATGATTGAAAAGATATTTATAAGGCGAATGAGCAATCCAATCTATTGGAATGATACATTGTATAGACTTTTCGGCTCCAGGGAGGACAAACGCTTCTTAAAGGATGTTCATGATTTCTCTAGTGAAATTATAGCCAAGCGCAGAATACTTCTAGCAAAAGAAGTAAAGGAAAAGGGAAACAGTCAAGAGGCAGATGACGATATGTAAGTGAAAGTGATGGCACTATTTATTAAAAATGGTATACAAGATATATATTTTATTTATATAAATTCAAAATATAGTTATATCAACAAGAAGCAACGTTTTGCCATGCTGGATACTCTCATCTTTGCGGAAAAGGATGGCTTAATCGACCATGCGGGAATTTGCGAAGAGGTGGACACGCTCATGTTTGAGGGCTTTGATACCACTTCTATTGGTTTGATATTTGGACTTATGAACATGGGCTTGTATCAAGATAAGCAGGAACTGTGTTATCAGGAGATAAGTGAACACATTGCAGGTAAGTCTTGTCTGAAGAGCTTTATAATTAATTCCTAACCGATATGTTTTCTATGCCAGATGATTTTAGTAACTTGGACCTTAATCAGGTTTCTAAGCTGAAGTATTTGGAGTGCTTCGTTAAGGAAACGATGCGACTATTTCCCTCGGTGCCCATTATGAGTCGTAAGACTCTAAAGGAAACGGAACTGGCCAATGGTCTAATACTGCCTGCAGGCGCACAGATTGTTATGCATATCTTTGAGGTGCATCGTAATCCCAAGTACTGGGACTCTCCTCTAGAATTTCAACCCGAACGCTTTCTACCCGAGAACAGCAGACATCGTCATACCTATGCATATGTGCCTTTCAGTGCGGGTCAACGCAATTGCATAGGTAAATTTAATTGAATGATGAATACATAAAGAGAATTGTTAATTATTATTCATTCTTCCTCCCCTCCCACAGGTCAAAAGTTTGCCCTGCTCGAGATGAAAACACTGCTCATTGTAATACTCAAAAAGTTCATTGTCTTACCTCTAGTTGATCCCAAAGATTTCGTTTTTCACACTGGCATTACATTGCGTTGTAAAAATAATATTAAAGTAAAGCTAGTGAGACGGAGTTAGCTTTATTTACTATTAAGTGTCAATTTGCTTTGTCAATACGCTGATACTCTAAGATGTTTTTGTTCTGAATAAGTTATAATTTGTTGAAAATCTTTAAATATTATAAATACATATTGTTTTAATTTATTTGAATTTTTTTTCTTTACTGGGTGCAAAGTTCAGTGATATAACAAGTATTAACAATTTACTTTGTAGCTCAATCATAATAATCGATTTGCTTTTCAGTTTCAATAAGGCCGTAGGTGTATATATTAACAACAGGAGTGGAAATTCTAATAATATAGTGCTTAGACTTATTTACTTTTGCCGGGAGAACATGTTTTTGCTCTACTACCCACCTAAACACCCATATTGCTGAGAACATTTCTACTTCCGTCTAGATAGAATAAACCAGCTTTGCTTGCACACGCCGTATATTTATGCATACAATAAACTAATCTTTATAGAGTCTCTCTTATAATTCTGACTACAAATAAGATAATATCCAATGTGAGAGATTTTTATTGAATAAATTGTCGGGCTTTTCACGAGCTTGTTTCAGTCAATGTTGAGCGCTTGTTGGGAGAAGTTATACGTGTTGTTTAAAAACTATACAATGGGTTTGGGCTTGCTGCTTTTGATCGGTTTGGGAACGCTTATCTTCTGGCTATATAGACTTAATAAGGAATACTATGTGCTGGCCTTCTTTGCCAAGCGAGTGCGCACCAAGGATGGACGACCTTTGGAGAGTATAGCTCCGATAGCTGAAGGGCGAACGATATTTGGAAACTCTTTCGATTTGTATGGCTTAAATGATGGTGAGTAAAATATTTTCTTAAAAGTAATAATTTAGTTAATTTTTTTCTCTCTTTCTCTCTCTCTCTCTCTCTCTCTCTCCGTCTTTCCCTCACAGCTGAAGTGTTTCGTGACATGCATGCTAGAGCCAATGCAATGATTCGTAGCTATATAGAATATGCAATGGGCACACCCATATTTTGTGTTATCGATGCGGACAACTTGGAGGCCGTGTTAAATGATCAGAACCTGATAACCAAAGGGATGGTATATGAATTCTTGCACCCGGCGCTACACACTGGACTGCTGACATCAACAGGTAGACAATTGAAAGCGTCTAGTAATTGCAATTGATTAAACATAAACATAAACAATTTCAGGTCAGAAATGGCACACAAGACGCAAGATGCTTACGCCCACGTTTCATTTCAATATCTTGGGTCAATTTTCAGAGATTTTTAAGTATGTTTAATTATATATTCTTTAAAACTTAGTAATATTAATTTTCATTTACATTTTCCATATAGAGCCGAAAGTTTAAAATTTGTGCAGCAATTTGACGGAAAAGACGAAATATCTGTATCTTTAAGCGAGCTCATTCCAAGATTTACTCTTAACAGTATTTGTGGTAAGTTTGTTTAACTCAATGTTTACTGTACTTTATCAATAAATATTCACCCACAGAGACAGCCATGGGCATTAAGCTGGATGACATGGCTGCTAAGGGGGATCGATATCGCGAAAGTTTCAGCATGATTGAAAAGATATTTATAAGGCGAATGAGCAATCCAATCTATTGGAATGATACATTGTATAGACTTTTCGGCTCCAGGGAGGACAAACGCTTCTTAAAGGATGTTCATGATTTCTCTAGTGAAATTATAGCCAAGCGCAGAATACTTCTAGCAAAAGAAGTAAAGGAAAAGGGAAACAGTCAAGAGGCAGATGACGATATGTAAGTGAAAGTGATGGCACTATTTATTAAAAATGGTATACAAGATATATATTTTATTTATATAAATTCAAAATATAGTTATATCAACAAGAAGCAACGTTTTGCCATGCTGGATACTCTCATCTTTGCGGAAAAGGATGGCTTAATCGACCATGCGGGAATTTGCGAAGAGGTGGACACGCTCATGTTTGAGGGCTTTGATACCACTTCTATTGGTTTGATATTTGGACTTATGAACATGGGCTTGTATCAAGATAAGCAGGAACTGTGTTATCAGGAGATAAGTGAACACATTGCAGGTAAGTCTTGTCTGAAGAGCTTTATAATTAATTCCTAACCGATATGTTTTCTATGCCAGATGATTTTAGTAACTTGGACCTTAATCAGGTTTCTAAGCTGAAGTATTTGGAGTGCTTCGTTAAGGAAACGATGCGACTATTTCCCTCGGTGCCCATTATGAGTCGTAAGACTCTAAAGGAAACGGAACTGGCCAATGGTCTAATACTGCCTGCAGGCGCACAGATTGTTATGCATATCTTTGAGGTGCATCGTAATCCCAAGTACTGGGACTCTCCTCTAGAATTTCAACCCGAACGCTTTCTACCCGAGAACAGCAGACATCGTCATACCTATGCATATGTGCCTTTCAGTGCGGGTCAACGCAATTGCATAGGTAAATTTAATTGAATGATGAATACATAAAGAGAATTGTTAATTATTATTCATTCTTCCTCCCCTCCCACAGGTCAAAAGTTTGCCCTGCTCGAGATGAAAACACTGCTCATTGTAATACTCAAAAAGTTCATTGTCTTACCTCTAGTTGATCCCAAAGATTTCGTTTTTCACACTGGCATTACATTGCGTTGTAAAAATAATATTAAAGTAAAGCTAGTGAGACGGAGTTAGCTTTATTTACTATTAAGTGTCAATTTGCTTTGTCAATACGCTGATACTCTAAGATGTTTTTGTTCTGAATAAGTTATAATTTGTTGAAAATCTTTAAATATTATAAATACATATTGTTTTAATTTATTTGAATTTTTTTTTTCTTTACTGGGTGCAAAGTTCAGTGATATAACAAGTATTAACAATTTACTTTGTAGCTCAATCATAATAATCGATTTGCTTTTCAGTTTCAATAAGGCCGTAGGTGTATATATTAACAACAGGAGTGGAAATTCTAATAATATAGTGCTTAGACTTATTTACTTTTGCCGGGAGAACATGTTTTTGCTCTACTACCCACCTAAACACCCATATTGCTGAGAACATTTCTACTTCCGTCTAGATAGAATAAACCAGCTTTGCTTGCACACGCCGTATATTTATGCATACAATAAACTAATCTTTATAGAGTCTCTCTTATAATTCTGACTACAAATAAGATAATATCCAATGTGAGAGATTTTTATTGAATAAATTGTCGGGCTTTTCACGAGCTTGTTTCAGTCAATGTTGAGCGCTTGTTGGGAGAAGTTATACGTGTTGTTTAAAAACTATACAATTAGTTTGATTTTAATTTAAAATAAATTTAAATTTTATTCAAATTTAATTTTGAATTTAAATTTCATTTAATATAATGTATATCTAAATTTCATAAATTTAGAGCTGAGAGTTTGAAATTCGTGCAACGATTCGAAGGCAACGCAGAGACTACTATCTCCCTAAGTGAACTCATTCCGAGATTTACTCTTAACAGCATTTGTGGTAAGTTTAGCTTAGCAAACTTCCTGTATTCCCAATGGACACTCAATTCATATATACAACCACAGAGACAGCCATGGGCATCAAGCTGGATGACATGGCTGCCAAGGGAGATCGCTATCGAGAGAACTTTGGCATGATCGAAAAGAGATTTATTAAGCGAATTGGTAATCCCTTTTTTTGGAATAATACCATCTATAATCTATTTGGACCCAGTGACGAAAAGAATTTTTTGAAAGAAATCCATGATTTCTCCAGCGAAATTATAGCTAAGCGCAGAGAACTATTCGCACAGGAAATCAAGGATAAGCAAAGCTCTGGCATAGAAGATGATATGTGAGTAAAAATTATTAGGTATTATAGCTATGCAATACTATTATTACTAGATTTTCATACAAATTGCAGTTACATCAGCAAAAAACAACGGTTTGCCATGTTGGATACTCTTATCATGGCAGAAAAGGATGGATCAATTGATCATGAGGGAATTTGCGAGCAGGTGGATACACTTATGTTTGCAGGTTTTGATACCACTTCTATTTCTCTCATATTTGGACTTATGAACATGGGTTTATATCAGGACCAACAGGAGCTGTGCTATCAGGAGATATGCGAGCACATAGCTGGTAATTTATTAAGAGTTATCTATCTATCGAAATCATTTAATAACGTTCGGTCTTTCAGATGACTTTAGTAATTTGGACGTTAATCAGCTGTCAAAGCTCAAGTATATGGATTATTTTGTTAAGGAAACAATGCGTCTATATCCACCAGCACCCTCTATTAGTCGACAAACAACGAAGGATACTGAACTGGCCAATGGTTTGATATTACCCAATGGTGCCCAAATCGTGTTCAACATTTATGAGCTCCATCGCAATCCCAAATACTGGAATTCGCCTGAAGAGTTCCAGCCCGAACGATTTCTGCCTGAGAATAGCAAAGATCGTCATACCTATGCCTATATGCCCTTCAGTGCGGGTCAACGCAATTGCATAGGTAAGTTTGAATGGAATAAACATGTGAATATGTCTTAGCTCTAATCTTTGCTTCTCAGGTCAAAAGTACGCCATGCTGGAGATAAAGACATTTATGACCGTTATAATTAAAAAATTTAAGATCATACCTATTTTTCATCCCAAGGATTTACGCTTAAGCTTGGGTATTACATTGGGTTTCCAAAATAATATTACAGTAAAACTAGTCAGACGCAGTTAGGCGTGCAAATCTGTTTGAGCCAATCATGAAATATACAAATATATATTATATAAAGCTTTAACATATGATTAAAAGTTAACATATTTGTTTGTGATAACATAAAATAAATACCAGATTTTACTGATTATTTAAAATGTTTTACGCTTAAACTTTTATAGCTAATAAAATCCATTTATTGAATCATTTGTTCGATAAGGTTATTGAATGTATTTGTTTGTTTACATAGCTGTAGCAGCTGTTCAAACGAGATAAGAAAATTTAAGTTAATTCTCTCTTAATTCTCTTCTATTATTCTCTCTTAATATTGTGGTATACCAAATTTAACTGCAAGTTATTTAAATTGAACTTGAACAAAGACATTTAGGATATGTCGCTTTTGTGAAAAAGAATGTAACAGGTGGAAGAAAGCTTCACTGACCCCATATAGCTTACATATATTCTTGATAGCGATTTGAGTCTATAAAGAATAACAGCTCTGCACAGAACTCAGGGTATATCCGATTCAGACATTCCCTCTTTCCCGTTTATTTTAAAATTTTGTATTTAATACTAAAAATAAAAATATATAACTAAGTTTTAAGTAATACTTCTCATGTAAAGCTTCTCAGAATTATTTAATTAATTTTTGTTTCTTTAAAATTTACAGTGAATTTTGCTTATAATTTTTCTTATATTCCTTATTTTTTATCCTAAAAAATTAAAATTAAAATTATTAAAAAATATTTCAAATTTTCACAGCAACAATTAGTATTTGTTTTCAATCATAACTACTTAATTTTAGTCTTTTGCCCAATCATGCTGACTGGGCTAACTTTAAGTCTAAGAAATAACGTCAAACCATGATAAGACCATAACTTGATACACTGAGTTTGAACAGTCAAACAACAACAATTCTATGGAAAAAATATTATTTTTAGCCCAGACAGACTAAAATAATAGTTCAAAAGTATAAAAAATATCTATACTTTACGCTCAGATTATCTATAATTGCTGTCATCAAACAACTGAAATTAAATTTAATTAGTATTGCTGATAGAATCCGTTTGTTATGGTTACGCCTTGTAAACACAACACATGAACGTATATTTTATATAGTATTACATTTCTCGTATATTATATAGTATATCAACGTCTTATCTTTCCTCGCTCACAAACGCCGGCAGCTCACTCAGACAACAAAATAATCTTATTCATTTTTTTTTAGTTCAAAGATAATGTTCAATGTCCAATCAACTGTATTTAATAAATTGTAGTTCTAGTTCAGTCAGTAATTAGCGCTTGTTCGGGGAGGTTAAACGAGTTGTTCAACTGCATTGCAATGGGTCTGGGTTTGCTGCTGTTAATCGGGCTGGGTACGCTTATCTTCTGGCTATATAGACTTAATAAGGAATACTATGTGTTGGCTTTCTTTGCCAAGCGAGTGCGCACCAAGGGTGGACGACCTTTGGAGAGTATAGCTCCGATAGCCAAAGGACGCACTATATTTGGAAACTCTTTCGATTTGTATGGCTTAAATGATGGTGAGTAAAATATTTTCTTAAAAGTAATAATTTAGTTAATTTTTTTCTCTCTTTCTCTCTCTCTCTCTCTCTCTCTCTCCGTCTTTCCCTCACAGCTGAAGTGTTTCGTGACATGCATGCTAGAGCCAATGCAATGATTCGTAGCTATATAGAATATGCAATGGGCACACCCATATTTTGTGTTATCGATGCGGACAACTTGGAGGCCGTGTTAAATGATCAGAACCTGATAACCAAAGGGATGGTATATGAATTCTTGCACCCGGCGCTACACACTGGACTGCTGACATCAACAGGTAGACAATTGAAAGCGTCTAGTAATTGCAATTGATTAAACATAAACATAAACAATTTCAGGTCAGAAATGGCACACAAGACGCAAGATGCTTACGCCCACGTTTCATTTCAATATCTTGGGTCAATTTTCAGAGATTTTTAAGTATGTTTAATTATATATTCTTTAAAACTTAGTAATATTAATTTTCATTTACATTTTCCATATAGAGCCGAAAGTTTAAAATTTGTGCAGCAATTTGACGGAAAAGACGAAATATCTGTATCTTTAAGCGAGCTCATTCCAAGATTTACTCTTAACAGTATTTGTGGTAAGTTTGTTTAACTCAATGTTTACTGTACTTTATCAATAAATATTCACCCACAGAGACAGCCATGGGCATTAAGCTGGATGACATGGCTGCTAAGGGGGATCGATATCGCGAAAGTTTCAGCATGATTGAAAAGATATTTATAAGGCGAATGAGCAATCCAATCTATTGGAATGATACATTGTATAGACTTTTCGGCTCCAGGGAGGACAAACGCTTCTTAAAGGATGTTCATGATTTCTCTAGTGAAATTATAGCCAAGCGCAGAATACTTCTAGCAAAAGAAGTAAAGGAAAAGGGAAACAGTCAAGAGGCAGATGACGATATGTAAGTGAAAGTGATGGCACTATTTATTAAAAATGGTATACAAGATATATATTTTATTTATATAAATTCAAAATATAGTTATATCAACAAGAAGCAACGTTTTGCCATGCTGGATACTCTCATCTTTGCGGAAAAGGATGGCTTAATCGACCATGCGGGAATTTGCGAAGAGGTGGACACGCTCATGTTTGAGGGCTTTGATACCACTTCTATTGGTTTGATATTTGGACTTATTAACATGGGCTTGTATCAAGATAAGCAGGAACTGTGTTATCAGGAGATAAGTGAACACATTGCAGGTAAGTCTTGTCTGAAGAGCTTTATAATTAATTCCTAACCGATATGTTTTCTATGCCAGATGATTTTAGTAACTTGGACCTTAATCAGGTTTCTAAGCTGAAGTATTTGGAGTGCTTCGTTAAGGAAACGATGCGACTATTTCCCTCGGTGCCCATTATGAGTCGTAAGACTCTAAAGGAAACGGAACTGGCCAATGGTCTAATACTGCCTGCAGGCGCACAGATTGTTATGCATATCTTTGAGGTGCATCGTAATCCCAAGTACTGGGACTCTCCTCTAGAATTTCAACCCGAACGCTTTCTACCCGAGAACAGCAGACATCGTCATACCTATGCATATGTGCCTTTCAGTGCGGGTCAACGCAATTGCATAGGTAAATTTAATTGAATGATGAATACATAAAGAGAATTGTTAATTATTATTCATTCTTCCTCCCCTCCCACAGGTCAAAAGTTTGCCCTGCTCGAGATGAAAACACTGCTCATTGTAATACTCAAAAAGTTCATTGTCTTACCTCTAGTTGATCCCAAAGATTTCGTTTTTCACACTGGCATTACATTGCGTTGTAAAAATAATATTAAAGTAAAGCTAGTGAGACGGAGTTAGCTTTATTTACTATTAAGTGTCAATTTGCTTTGTCAATACGCTGATACTCTAAGATGTTTTTGTTCTGAATAAGTTATAATTTGTTGAAAATCTTTAAATATTATAAATACATATTGTTTTAATTTATTTGAATTTTTTTTCTTTACTGGGTGCAAAGTTCAGTGATATAACAAGTATTAACAATTTACTTTGTAGCTCAATCATAATAATCGATTTGCTTTTCAGTTTCAATAAGGCCGTAGGTGTATATATTAACAACAGGAGTGGAAATTCTAATAATATAGTGCTTAGACTTATTTACTTTTGCCGGGAGAACATGTTTTTGCTCTACTACCCACCTAAACACCCATATTGCTGAGAACATTTCTACTTCCGTCTAGATAGAATAAACCAGCTTTGCTTGCACACGCCGTATATTTATGCATACAATAAACTAATCTTTATAGAGTCTCTCTTATAATTCTGACTACAAATAAGATAATATCCAATGTGAGAGATTTTTATTGAATAAATTGTCGGGCTTTTCACGAGCTTGTTTCAGTCAATGTTGAGCGCTTGTTGGGAGAAGTTATACGTGTTGTTTAAAAACTATACAATGGGTTTGGGCTTGCTGCTTTTGATCGGTTTGGGAACGCTTATCTTCTGGCTATATAGACTTAATAAGGAATACTATGTGCTGGCCTTCTTTGCCAAGCGAGTGCGCACCAAGGATGGACGACCTTTGGAGAGTATAGCTCCGATAGCTGAAGGGCGAACGATATTTGGAAACTCTTTCGATTTGTATGGCTTAAATGATGGTGAGTAAAATATTTTCTTAAAAGTAATAATTTAGTTAATTTTTTTCTCTCTTTCTCTCTCTCTCTCTCTCTCTCTCTCCGTCTTTCCCTCACAGCTGAAGTGTTTCGTGACATGCATGCTAGAGCCAATGCAATGATTCGTAGCTATATAGAATATGCAATGGGCACACCCATATTTTGTGTTATCGATGCGGACAACTTGGAGGCCGTGTTAAATGATCAGAACCTGATAACCAAAGGGATGGTATATGAATTCTTGCACCCGGCGCTACACACTGGACTGCTGACATCAACAGGTAGACAATTGAAAGCGTCTAGTAATTGCAATTGATTAAACATAAACATAAACAATTTCAGGTCAGAAATGGCACACAAGACGCAAGATGCTTACGCCCACGTTTCATTTCAATATCTTGGGTCAATTTTCAGAGATTTTTAAGTATGTTTAATTATATATTCTTTAAAACTTAGTAATATTAATTTTCATTTACATTTTCCATATAGAGCCGAAAGTTTAAAATTTGTGCAGCAATTTGACGGAAAAGACGAAATATCTGTATCTTTAAGCGAGCTCATTCCAAGATTTACTCTTAACAGTATTTGTGGTAAGTTTGTTTAACTCAATGTTTACTGTACTTTATCAATAAATATTCACCCACAGAGACAGCCATGGGCATTAAGCTGGATGACATGGCTGCTAAGGGGGATCGATATCGCGAAAGTTTCAGCATGATTGAAAAGATATTTATAAGGCGAATGAGCAATCCAATCTATTGGAATGATACATTGTATAGACTTTTCGGCTCCAGGGAGGACAAACGCTTCTTAAAGGATGTTCATGATTTCTCTAGTGAAATTATAGCCAAGCGCAGAATACTTCTAGCAAAAGAAGTAAAGGAAAAGGGAAACAGTCAAGAGGCAGATGACGATATGTAAGTGAAAGTGATGGCACTATTTATTAAAAATGGTATACAAGATATATATTTTATTTATATAAATTCAAAATATAGTTATATCAACAAGAAGCAACGTTTTGCCATGCTGGATACTCTCATCTTTGCGGAAAAGGATGGCTTAATCGACCATGCGGGAATTTGCGAAGAGGTGGACACGCTCATGTTTGAGGGCTTTGATACCACTTCTATTGGTTTGATATTTGGACTTATGAACATGGGCTTGTATCAAGATAAGCAGGAACTGTGTTATCAGGAGATAAGTGAACACATTGCAGGTAAGTCTTGTCTGAAGAGCTTTATAATTAATTCCTAACCGATATGTTTTCTATGCCAGATGATTTTAGTAACTTGGACCTTAATCAGGTTTCTAAGCTGAAGTATTTGGAGTGCTTCGTTAAGGAAACGATGCGACTATTTCCCTCGGTGCCCATTATGAGTCGTAAGACTCTAAAGGAAACGGAACTGGCCAATGGTCTAATACTGCCTGCAGGCGCACAGATTGTTATGCATATCTTTGAGGTGCATCGTAATCCCAAGTACTGGGACTCTCCTCTAGAATTTCAACCCGAACGCTTTCTACCCGAGAACAGCAGACATCGTCATACCTATGCATATGTGCCTTTCAGTGCGGGTCAACGCAATTGCATAGGTAAATTTAATTGAATGATGAATACATAAAGAGAATTGTTAATTATTATTCATTCTTCCTCCCCTCCCACAGGTCAAAAGTTTGCCCTGCTCGAGATGAAAACACTGCTCATTGTAATACTCAAAAAGTTCATTGTCTTACCTCTAGTTGATCCCAAAGATTTCGTTTTTCACACTGGCATTACATTGCGTTGTAAAAATAATATTAAAGTAAAGCTAGTGAGACGGAGTTAGCTTTATTTACTATTAAGTGTCAATTTGCTTTGTCAATACGCTGATACTCTAAGATGTTTTTGTTCTGAATAAGTTATAATTTGTTGAAAATCTTTAAATATTATAAATACATATTGTTTTAATTTATTTGAATTTTTTTTTTCTTTACTGGGTGCAAAGTTCAGTGATATAACAAGTATTAACAATTTACTTTGTAGCTCAATCATAATAATCGATTTGCTTTTCAGTTTCAATAAGGCCGTAGGTGTATATATTAACAACAGGAGTGGAAATTCTAATAATATAGTGCTTAGACTTATTTACTTTTGCCGGGAGAACATGTTTTTGCTCTACTACCCACCTAAACACCCATATTGCTGAGAACATTTCTACTTCCGTCTAGATAGAATAAACCAGCTTTGCTTGCACACGCCGTATATTTATGCATACAATAAACTAATCTTTATAGAGTCTCTCTTATAATTCTGACTACAAATAAGATAATATCCAATGTGAGAGATTTTTATTGAATAAATTGTCGGGCTTTTCACGAGCTTGTTTCAGTCAATGTTGAGCGCTTGTTGGGAGAAGTTATACGTGTTGTTTAAAAACTATACAATTAGTTTGATTTTAATTTAAAATAAATTTAAATTTTATTCAAATTTAATTTTGAATTTAAATTTCATTTAATATAATGTATATCTAAATTTCATAAATTTAGAGCTGAGAGTTTGAAATTCGTGCAACGATTCGAAGGCAACGCAGAGACTACTATCTCCCTAAGTGAACTCATTCCGAGATTTACTCTTAACAGCATTTGTGGTAAGTTTAGCTTAGCAAACTTCCTGTATTCCCAATGGACACTCAATTCATATATACAACCACAGAGACAGCCATGGGCATCAAGCTGGATGACATGGCTGCCAAGGGAGATCGCTATCGAGAGAACTTTGGCATGATCGAAAAGAGATTTATTAAGCGAATTGGTAATCCCTTTTTTTGGAATAATACCATCTATAATCTATTTGGACCCAGTGACGAAAAGAATTTTTTGAAAGAAATCCATGATTTCTCCAGCGAAATTATAGCTAAGCGCAGAGAACTATTCGCACAGGAAATCAAGGATAAGCAAAGCTCTGGCATAGAAGATGATATGTGAGTAAAAATTATTAGGTATTATAGCTATGCAATACTATTATTACTAGATTTTCATACAAATTGCAGTTACATCAGCAAAAAACAACGGTTTGCCATGTTGGATACTCTTATCATGGCAGAAAAGGATGGATCAATTGATCATGAGGGAATTTGCGAGCAGGTGGATACACTTATGTTTGCAGGTTTTGATACCACTTCTATTTCTCTCATATTTGGACTTATGAACATGGGTTTATATCAGGACCAACAGGAGCTGTGCTATCAGGAGATATGCGAGCACATAGCTGGTAATTTATTAAGAGTTATCTATCTATCGAAATCATTTAATAACGTTCGGTCTTTCAGATGACTTTAGTAATTTGGACGTTAATCAGCTGTCAAAGCTCAAGTATATGGATTATTTTGTTAAGGAAACAATGCGTCTATATCCACCAGCACCCTCTATTAGTCGACAAACAACGAAGGATACTGAACTGGCCAATGGTTTGATATTACCCAATGGTGCCCAAATCGTGTTCAACATTTATGAGCTCCATCGCAATCCCAAATACTGGAATTCGCCTGAAGAGTTCCAGCCCGAACGATTTCTGCCTGAGAATAGCAAAGATCGTCATACCTATGCCTATATGCCCTTCAGTGCGGGTCAACGCAATTGCATAGGTAAGTTTGAATGGAATAAACATGTGAATATGTCTTAGCTCTAATCTTTGCTTCTCAGGTCAAAAGTATGCCATGCTGGAGATAAAGACATTTATGACCGTTATAATTAAAAAATTTAAGATCATACCTATTTTTCATCCCAAGGATTTACGCTTAAGCTTGGGTATTACATTGGGTTTCCAAAATAATATTACAGTAAAACTAGTCAGACGCAGTTAGGCGTGCAAATCTGTTTGAGCCAATCATGAAATATACAAATATATATTATATAAAGCTTTAACATATGATTAAAAGTTAACATATTTGTTTGTGATAACATAAAATAAATACCAGATTTTACTGATTATTTAAAATGTTTTACGCTTAAACTTTTATAGCTAATAAAATCCATTTATTGAATCATTTGTTCGATAAGGTTATTGAATGTATTTGTTTGTTTACATAGCTGTAGCAGCTGTTCAAACGAGATAAGAAAATTTAAGTTAATTCTCTCTTAATTCTCTTCTATTATTCTCTCTTAATATTGTGGTATACCAAATTTAACTGCAAGTTATTTAAATTGAACTTGAACAAAGACATTTAGGATATGTCGCTTTTGTGAAAAAGAATGTAACAGGTGGAAGAAAGCTTCACTGACCCCATATAGCTTACATATATTCTTGATAGCGATTTGAGTCTATAAAGAATAACAGCTCTGCACAGAACTCAGGGTATATCCGATTCAGACATTCCCTCTTTCCCGTTTATTTTAAAATTTTGTATTTAATACTAAAAATAAAAATATATAACTAAGTTTTAAGTAATACTTCTCATGTAAAGCTTCTCAGAATTATTTAATTAATTTTTGTTTCTTTAAAATTTACAGTGAATTTTGCTTATAATTTTTCTTATATTCCTTATTTTTTATCCTAAAAAATTAAAATTAAAATTATTAAAAAATATTTCAAATTTTCACAGCAACAATTAGTATTTGTTTTCAATCATAACTACTTAATTTTAGTCTTTTGCCCAATCATGCTGACTGGGCTAACTTTAAGTCTAAGAAATAACGTCAAACCATGATAAGACCATAACTTGATACACTGAGTTTGAACAGTCAAACAACAACAATTCTATGGAAAAAATATTATTTTTAGCCCAGACAGACTAAAATAATAGTTCAAAAGTATAAAAAATATCTATACTTTACGCTCAGATTATCTATAATTGCTGTCATCAAACAACTGAAATTAAATTTAATTAGTATTGCTGATAGAATCCGTTTGTTATGGTTACGCCTTGTAAACACAACACATGAACGTATATTTTATATAGTATTACATTTCTCGTATATTATATAGTATATCAACGTCTTATCTTTCCTCGCTCACAAACGCCGGCAGCTCACTCAGACAACAAAATAATCTTATTCATTTTTTTTTAGTTCAAAGATAATGTTCAATGTCCAATCAACTGTATTTAATAAATTGTAGTTCTAGTTCAGTCAGTAATTAGCGCTTGTTCGGGGAGGTTAAACGAGTTGTTCAACTGCATTGCAATGGGTCTGGGTTTGCTGCTGTTAATCGGGCTGGGTACGCTTATCTTCTGGCTATATAGACTTAATAAGGAATACTATGTGTTGGCTTTCTTTGCCAAGCGAGTGCGCACCAAGGGTGGACGACCTTTGGAGAGTATAGCTCCGATAGCCAAAGGACGCACTATATTTGGAAACTCTTTCGATTTGTATGGCTTAAATGATGGTGAGTAAAATATTTTCTTAAAAGTAATAATTTAGTTAATTTTTTTCTCTCTTTCTCTCTCTCTCTCTCTCTCTCTCTCCGTCTTTCCCTCACAGCTGAAGTGTTTCGTGACATGCATGCTAGAGCCAATGCAATGATTCGTAGCTATATAGAATATGCAATGGGCACACCCATATTTTGTGTTATCGATGCGGACAACTTGGAGGCCGTGTTAAATGATCAGAACCTGATAACCAAAGGGATGGTATATGAATTCTTGCACCCGGCGCTACACACTGGACTGCTGACATCAACAGGTAGACAATTGAAAGCGTCTAGTAATTGCAATTGATTAAACATAAACATAAACAATTTCAGGTCAGAAATGGCACACAAGACGCAAGATGCTTACGCCCACGTTTCATTTCAATATCTTGGGTCAATTTTCAGAGATTTTTAAGTATGTTTAATTATATATTCTTTAAAACTTAGTAATATTAATTTTCATTTACATTTTCCATATAGAGCCGAAAGTTTAAAATTTGTGCAGCAATTTGACGGAAAAGACGAAATATCTGTATCTTTAAGCGAGCTCATTCCAAGATTTACTCTTAACAGTATTTGTGGTAAGTTTGTTTAACTCAATGTTTACTGTACTTTATCAATAAATATTCACCCACAGAGACAGCCATGGGCATTAAGCTGGATGACATGGCTGCTAAGGGGGATCGATATCGCGAAAGTTTCAGCATGATTGAAAAGATATTTATAAGGCGAATGAGCAATCCAATCTATTGGAATGATACATTGTATAGACTTTTCGGCTCCAGGGAGGACAAACGCTTCTTAAAGGATGTTCATGATTTCTCTAGTGAAATTATAGCCAAGCGCAGAATACTTCTAGCAAAAGAAGTAAAGGAAAAGGGAAACAGTCAAGAGGCAGATGACGATATGTAAGTGAAAGTGATGGCACTATTTATTAAAAATGGTATACAAGATATATATTTTATTTATATAAATTCAAAATATAGTTATATCAACAAGAAGCAACGTTTTGCCATGCTGGATACTCTCATCTTTGCGGAAAAGGATGGCTTAATCGACCATGCGGGAATTTGCGAAGAGGTGGACACGCTCATGTTTGAGGGCTTTGATACCACTTCTATTGGTTTGATATTTGGACTTATGAACATGGGCTTGTATCAAGATAAGCAGGAACTGTGTTATCAGGAGATAAGTGAACACATTGCAGGTAAGTCTTGTCTGAAGAGCTTTATAATTAATTCCTAACCGATATGTTTTCTATGCCAGATGATTTTAGTAACTTGGACCTTAATCAGGTTTCTAAGCTGAAGTATTTGGAGTGCTTCGTTAAGGAAACGATGCGACTATTTCCCTCGGTGCCCATTATGAGTCGTAAGACTCTAAAGGAAACGGAACTGGCCAATGGTCTAATACTGCCTGCAGGCGCACAGATTGTTATGCATATCTTTGAGGTGCATCGTAATCCCAAGTACTGGGACTCTCCTCTAGAATTTCAACCCGAACGCTTTCTACCCGAGAACAGCAGACATCGTCATACCTATGCATATGTGCCTTTCAGTGCGGGTCAACGCAATTGCATAGGTAAATTTAATTGAATGATGAATACATAAAGAGAATTGTTAATTATTATTCATTCTTCCTCCCCTCCCACAGGTCAAAAGTTTGCCCTGCTCGAGATGAAAACACTGCTCATTGTAATACTCAAAAAGTTCATTGTCTTACCTCTAGTTGATCCCAAAGATTTCGTTTTTCACACTGGCATTACATTGCGTTGTAAAAATAATATTAAAGTAAAGCTAGTGAGACGGAGTTAGCTTTATTTACTATTAAGTGTCAATTTGCTTTGTCAATACGCTGATACTCTAAGATGTTTTTGTTCTGAATAAGTTATAATTTGTTGAAAATCTTTAAATATTATAAATACATATTGTTTTAATTTATTTGAATTTTTTTTCTTTACTGGGTGCAAAGTTCAGTGATATAACAAGTATTAACAATTTACTTTGTAGCTCAATCATAATAATCGATTTGCTTTTCAGTTTCAATAAGGCCGTAGGTGTATATATTAACAACAGGAGTGGAAATTCTAATAATATAGTGCTTAGACTTATTTACTTTTGCCGGGAGAACATGTTTTTGCTCTACTACCCACCTAAACACCCATATTGCTGAGAACATTTCTACTTCCGTCTAGATAGAATAAACCAGCTTTGCTTGCACACGCCGTATATTTATGCATACAATAAACTAATCTTTATAGAGTCTCTCTTATAATTCTGACTACAAATAAGATAATATCCAATGTGAGAGATTTTTATTGAATAAATTGTCGGGCTTTTCACGAGCTTGTTTCAGTCAATGTTGAGCGCTTGTTGGGAGAAGTTATACGTGTTGTTTACAAACTATACAATGGGTTTGGGCTTGCTGCTTTTGATCGGTTTGGGAACGCTTATCTTCTGGCTATATAGACTTAATAAGGAATACTATGTGCTGGCCTTCTTTGCCAAGCGAGTGCGCACCAAGGATGGACGACCTTTGGAGAGTATAGCTCCGATAGCTGAAGGGCGAACGATATTTGGAAACTCTTTCGATTTGTATGGCTTAAATGATGGTGAGTAAAATATTTTCTTAAAAGTAATAATTTAGTTAATTTTTTTCTCTCTTTCTCTCTCTCTCTCTCTCCGTCTTTCCCTCACAGCTGAAGTGTTTCGTGACATGCATGCTAGAGCCAATGCAATGATTCGTAGCTATATAGAATATGCAATGGGCACACCCATATTTTGTGTTATCGATGCGGACAACTTGGAGGCCGTGTTAAATGATCAGAACCTGATAACCAAAGGGATGGTATATGAATTCTTGCACCCGGCGCTACACACTGGACTGCTGACATCAACAGGTAGACAATTGAAAGCGTCTAGTAATTGCAATTGATTAAACATAAACATAAACAATTTCAGGTCAGAAATGGCACACAAGACGCAAGATGCTTACGCCCACGTTTCATTTCAATATCTTGGGTCAATTTTCAGAGATTTTTAAGTATGTTTAATTATATATTCTTTAAAACTTAGTAATATTAATTTTCATTTACATTTTCCATATAGAGCCGAAAGTTTAAAATTTGTGCAGCAATTTGACGGAAAAGACGAAATATCTGTATCTTTAAGCGAGCTCATTCCAAGATTTACTCTTAACAGTATTTGTGGTAAGTTTGTTTAACTCAATGTTTACTGTACTTTATCAATAAATATTCACCCACAGAGACAGCCATGGGCATTAAGCTGGATGACATGGCTGCTAAGGGGGATCGATATCGCGAAAGTTTCAGCATGATTGAAAAGATATTTATAAGGCGAATGAGCAATCCAATCTATTGGAATGATACATTGTATAGACTTTTCGGCTCCAGGGAGGACAAACGCTTCTTAAAGGATGTTCATGATTTCTCTAGTGAAATTATAGCCAAGCGCAGAATACTTCTAGCAAAAGAAGTAAAGGAAAAGGGAAACAGTCAAGAGGCAGATGACGATATGTAAGTGAAAGTGATGGCACTATTTATTAAAAATGGTATACAAGATATATATTTTATTTATATAAATTCAAAATATAGTTATATCAACAAGAAGCAACGTTTTGCCATGCTGGATACTCTCATCTTTGCGGAAAAGGATGGCTTAATCGACCATGCGGGAATTTGCGAAGAGGTGGACACGCTCATGTTTGAGGGCTTTGATACCACTTCTATTGGTTTGATATTTGGACTTATGAACATGGGCTTGTATCAAGATAAGCAGGAACTGTGTTATCAGGAGATAAGTGAACACATTGCAGGTAAGTCTTGTCTGAAGAGCTTTATAATTAATTCCTAACCGATATGTTTTCTATGCCAGATGATTTTAGTAACTTGGACCTTAATCAGGTTTCTAAGCTGAAGTATTTGGAGTGCTTCGTTAAGGAAACGATGCGACTATTTCCCTCGGTGCCCATTATGAGTCGTAAGACTCTAAAGGAAACGGAACTGGCCAATGGTCTAATACTGCCTGCAGGCGCACAGATTGTTATGCATATCTTTGAGGTGCATCGTAATCCCAAGTACTGGGACTCTCCTCTAGAATTTCAACCCGAACGCTTTCTACCCGAGAACAGCAGACATCGTCATACCTATGCATATGTGCCTTTCAGTGCGGGTCAACGCAATTGCATAGGTAAATTTAATTGAATGATGAATACATAAAGAGAATTGTTAATTATTATTCATTCTTCCTCCCCTCCCACAGGTCAAAAGTTTGCCCTGCTCGAGATGAAAACACTGCTCATTGTAATACTCAAAAAGTTCATTGTCTTACCTCTAGTTGATCCCAAAGATTTCGTTTTTCACACTGGCATTACATTGCGTTGTAAAAATAATATTAAAGTAAAGCTAGTGAGACGGAGTTAGCTTTATTTACTATTAAGTGTCAATTTGCTTTGTCAATACGCTGATACTCTAAGATGTTTTTGTTCTGAATAAGTTATAATTTGTTGAAAATCTTTAAATATTATAAATACATATTGTTTTAATTTATTTGAATTTTTTTTTTCTTTACTGGGTGCAAAGTTCAGTGATATAACAAGTATTAACAATTTACTTTGTAGCTCAATCATAATAATCGATTTGCTTTTCAGTTTCAATAAGGCCATAGGTGTATATATTAACAACAGGAGTGGAAATTCTAATAATATAGTGCTTAGACTTATTTACTTTTGCCGGGAGAACATGTTTTTGCTCTACTACCCACCTAAACACCCATATTGCTGAGAACATTTCTACTTCCGTCTAGATAGAATAAACCAGCTTTGCTTGCACACGCCGTATATTTATGCATACAATAAACTAATCTTTATAGAGTCTCTCTTATAATTCTGACTACAAATAAGATAATATCCAATGTGAGAGATTTTTATTGAATAAATTGTCGGGCTTTTCACGAGCTTGTTTCAGTCAATGTTGAGCGCTTGTTGGGAGAAGTTATACGTGTTGTTTAAAAACTATACAATGGGTTTGGGCTTGCTGCTTTTGATCGGTTTGGGAACGCTTATCTTCTGGCTATATAGACTTAATAAGGAATACTATGTGCTGGCCTTCTTTGCCAAGCGAGTGCGCACCAAGGATGGACGACCTTTGGAGAGTATAGCTCCGATAGCTGAAGGGCGAACGATATTTGGAAACTGTTTCGATATGTATGGTAGAAATGATTGTGAGTATAAAGCTACCCAAGGAAAGTTAAGCCAATATCTAACCCTCATTTATAGCTGAGGTGTTCACTGATTTACGCGCAAAGGTCAAAAGAATCGGTCGCAGCTACATAGAATATGCCATGGGCAGAGCCAAGTTCTGCATAATCGATGCCGACAATTTTGATAATATATTAAATGATCAGAATATGATAACCAAAGGAGTCGGATACGAATTCTTGCATCCAGTGCTACGCACAGGTCTATTGACTTCAACAGGTAAAGCTCAAGTGTAAAATACAATTTAAATTTAAATGTGATAATTTCTTCTGCACTTCAGGTCAGAAATGGCACTCAAGACGTAAGATGCTTACACCCACATTTCATTTCAATATCTTAAGCCAATTTGCAGAAATTTTCAAGTAAGTTTCTTAAATATTTAATATTTAAAAATAATTTAATCTACAATTGAAATTTCCTTATAGAGCTGAAAGTTTTAAATTTGTGCAGCAATTTGACGGAAAAGACGAAATATCTATCTCTCTAAGCGAGCTCATACCAAGATTTACTCTAAACAGTATTTGTGGTAAGTTTGCTAAGCTAAATACTTCCTGTATTCCCAATGGACACTTAATTCATATATACAACCACAGAGACAGCCATGGGCATCAAGCTGGATGACATGGCTGCCAAGGGCGACCGATATCGCGAGAACTTTAGCATGATCGAAAAGAGATTTATAAGCCGTTTAAGCAATCCCATCTATTGGAATGATACTATTTATCGTATCTTTGGTGCCAGTAAGGACAAGGAATTCTTAAAAGAAGTTCACGGTTTCTCGAGTGAAATTATCGCCATGCGTAGAAAACTTTTGGCTGAAGAAATTAAAGAAAAGAAAAGCACTCAAGAGGCAGTTGATGATATGTAAGTATAACTATATTGATATATGCAAAAGTAAATTGCCAATATAAATTATAAAACATTTTTAATCTATGCCTAACTCTTTTCCTCTTCAAGTTATATCAACAAAAAACAACGTTTTGCCATGCTGGACACTTTGATCTTTGCGGAAAAGGATGGCTTGATTGATCACGTAGGAATTTGCGAAGAGGTGGATACCCTCATGTTTGAGGGCTTTGATACCACATCTATTGGTTTGATTTTTGGACTTATGAACATGGGCTTGTATCAAGATAAGCAGGAACTATGTTATCAGGAGATAAGCGAACACATAGCTGGTAACAAATGTCTGCAGAGCTTTATATTCAATTGTTATCCTATAAACCATATCTTTATTATCATAGATGATTTTAGTAACTTGGACCTTAATCAGCTCTCTAAACTAAAATATTTGGAGTGCTTTATTAAGGAGACGATGCGTTTATTTCCCTCGGTGCCCATTATGAGTCGTATGACTCTAAAGGAAACTGAATTGGCCAATGGATTGATATTACCGCCCGGTGCCATCACTGTGCTGCACATCTATGAGCTGCATCGCAATCCCAAATATTGGAATTCACCCGAAGAGTTTCAACCCGAACGTTTTTTGCCTGAGAATAGCAAAGATCGTCATACCTATGCATATGTGCCTTTCAGTGCGGGTCAACGCAATTGCATAGGTAAATTTAATTGAATGATGAATACATAAAGAGAATTGTTAATTATTATTCATTCTTCCTCCCCTCCCACAGGTCAAAAGTTTGCCCTGCTCGAGATGAAAACACTGCTCATTGTAATACTCAAAAAGTTCATTGTCTTACCTCTAGTTGATCCCAAAGATTTCGTTTTTCACACTGGCATTACATTGCGTTGTAAAAATAATATTAAAGTAAAGCTAGTGAGACGGAGTTAGCTTTATTTACTATTAAGTGTCAATTTGCTTTGTCAACACGCTGATACTCTAAGATGGTTTTGTTGTGAATAAGTTATAATTTGTTGAAAATCTTTAAATATTCTAAATATATTTTGCTTTCATTTATTTGAGAGTTGTTTTTCTTTACTTTACTAATTTACTTTGTAGCTCAATCATAATAATCGCGTTGCTTTTCAGTTTCAAAAAGGCCGTAGGTGTGTATATTAGCAACAACTGTGGAAATTCTAATAATATAGTGCTTAGACTTATTTACTTTTGCCGGGAGAACATGTTTTTGCTCTAGTATCCACCCAAAAACCCATATTGCTAAGAATATTTCTAGTTCCGTCCGTACAGAATAAACCAGCTTTGCTTGCACACGCCGTATATTTATGCATACTATTAACTAATCTTTATAGATCTCTCTTATATTTTTGACTGCAAATAAGATTTTTAGTGCATAAGTTAAGTTTAAGTGCATAAGTTTAAGTTTTTCACGAGCTTGTTTCAGTTAGAGCTGAGCGCTTGTTTGGAGAAGTTATACGAGTTGGTTAACAGCTTTACAATGGAGTTTGGCTTGCTGTTGTTAATCGGGTTGGGGTCGCTAATCTTCTGGCTATGTAGACTTAATAAGGAATACTATGTGCTGGCCTTCTTTGCCAAGCGAGTGCGCACCAAGGATGGACGACCTTTGGAGAGTATAGCTCCGATAGCTGAAGGGCGAACGATATTTGGAAACTCTTTCGATATGTATGGTAAAAATGATAGTGAGTATAAAGCTACCGAAGGAAAGTTAAGCCATTGTCTAAGCTTCATTTTTAGCTGAGGTCTTTAACGTACTGCGCGCAAAAGTCAAGACAATCGGTCGCAGCTACATAGAATATGCCATGGGCAGAGCCAAGTTCACCATAATTGATGCCGACATCTTTGACAACGTATTAAATAATCAGAATATGATTACCAAAGGACTTGGATACGATTTCTTGCATCCGGTGCTACGCACAGGTCTATTGACTTCAACAGGTAAAGCTCAAGTATAAAATACAATTTTAAATTTAAATGTGATTAATTCTTCTGCACTTCAGGTCAGAAATGGCACTCAAGACGCAAGATGCTTACACCCACATTTCATTTCAATATATTGAGCCAATTTGCAGAAATTTTCAAGTAAGTTTCTTAAATATTTAATATTTAAAAATACTTTAATCTACAATAAAAATTTCCTTATAGAGCTGAAAGTTTGAAATTTGTGCAGCAATTTGACGGAAAAGACGAAATATCTATTTCTCTAAGCGAGCTCATACCAAGATTTACTCTAAACAGCATTTGTGGTAAGTTTGCTAACCTAAATACTTCCTGTATTCCCAATGGACATTTAATTCATATATACAACCACAGAGACAGCCATGGGCATCAAGCTGGATGACATGGCTGCTAAAGGAGATCGCTATCGTGAGAACTTTAGCATGGTCGAAAAGAGATTTATAAGCCGTATAAGAAATCCCATCTATTGGAATGATACTATTTATCGTATCTTTGGAGCCAACAAGGACAGACAATTCTTAAATGAAGTTCATGGTTTCTCGAGTGAAATTATCGCCATGCGTAGAAAACTTTTGGCTGAAGAAATTAAAGAAAAGAAAAGCATTCAAGAAGCAGTTAATGATATGTAAGTATAACTATATTGATATATGCAAAAGTTAATTGCCAATATAAATTATAAAACATTTTTAATCTATACCTAATTTTTGTTCTCTTCTCCTACCCAATTCAAGTTATATCAACAAAAAACAACGTTTTGCCATGCTGGACACTTTGATCTTTGCGGAAAAGGATGGCTTGATTGATCATGTAGGAATTTGCGAAGAGGTGGATACCCTCATGTTTGAGGGCTTTGATACCACATCTATTGGTTTGATTTTTGGACTTATGAACATGGGTTTATATCAAGATAAGCAGGAACTATGTTATCAGGAGATAAGCGAACACATAGCTGGTAACAAATGTCTGCAGAGCTTTATATTCAATTGTTATCCTATAAACCATATCTTTATTATCATAGATGATTTTAGTAACTTGGACTTTAATAAGCTTTCAAAACTAAAATATTTGGAGTGCTTTATTAAGGAGACGATGCGTTTATTTCCCTCGGTGCCCATTATGAGTCGTATGACTCTAAAGGAAACTGAATTGGCCAATGGATTGATATTACCGCCCGGTGCCTTCACTGTACTGCGAGTCTTTGAGCTGCATCGCAATCCCAAATATTGGAATTCGCCCGAAGAGTTCCAGCCCGAACGTTTTTTGCCTGAGAATAGCAAAAATCGTCATACCTATGCCTATGTGCCCTTCAGTGCAGGTCAACGCAATTGCATAGGTAAGTTGTAATGGAATAAATATGTGAACAAGTCCTAACTTTTATTTATTATACTCAGGTCAAAAGTTTGCTATGCTTGAGATGAAGACACTTCTCATTGTTGTACTAAAGAAGTTTAAGGTCTTACCTCTCATTGATCTCAAGGATTTAGTTTTCCAATTTGGCATCACATTGCGTTGCCAAACTAATATTAAAGTCAAACTAGTTAAACGTTGTTAAGTTTTGTCTCTTAAATAAATTTAACTTATCTTGCTCTCATCAAAGGTATCAGTGATAGCAAACGCAAATATTCTAGACTTACTTACTTCCTATGTTTGTTCTAGATATGGTTTGGTATAAGCTTCTAATAAATATTTATTGTTTGTAATTTCGTTTAAAGTTCTACTAATAATTTTTTAAATTTGCAGTCAAAGGCTTGTTTAAGTGTAGCTCTTAAAACTGCGCCCAGTCAACAGCCATTGCTTTCTTTTGGGCTAATAATCGTTGGCAATGGGCCACTGTTGGCAGCTGCAGCTGGGCAAATGCACTTGCCCCTCTTCCGTCTTTCCCCCTGCAGCTGCAGCTGTTCTATAAATCATTCATGCACAGCCAAGCAAAAGCAGTTTTCCCACAATGAACAAGTCTGGTTAGCTGGCTGGCTTTATGCAAAACACGCATACGCCAGAGCCGAAAACTGAAGAAGACGAGATGCTGAACTGAAGCCAAGACGTTGCCAGGATTCGAGTCATCTTTATCTTTCAGTGCATACATAGCACATAATATGCCAGGGACTGGGTGACTGGGAAATGGGAACTGAGAACTGAGAACTGAGAACTGGCGCACGACTAGCTCCTGGGGACTGTGCAGCAGGAAGCTGTCTTGGGCGACTTTTTGTCATTTGCCTGCTGCGTTTCTTTCTTTTTCTTTTTTTCTCCACTTTTTGCTCTTTCGTCTTCCTTTCTTGCAGTTGTCGCTTTTGATTTTGACAGTTCGTTACTCGGTTATACCATTTGCATGCATAATGCACAGGATAACAGCAGGCCAGCACCAGGAACTCCAACTTGAACTCCCAGCCAGCATGAGTAGCAGGCCAGCAGAAATTTCTATGCAGCTAGCCAGGCAGCATGTGAGACCAGACCAGACCAGACCAGCTCTCAGTTCCCAGTTCATGTCCTGCGGGCATGTAACACACATCAACATCAACATCGTCATTATCAACATGATCATCAGCTAGTTATCTTCGTCATCAGCTCAGACACAAAAAATTCCATAAAATACAAGCGAAGAAGGAATTGGCTGCGGCATGCCGAAAGGAAGATGCTCTTGAATGTTTTTAATCAAAATTCTCTCAAAAGTTTTATATGCATATAAAATAGAATAATTTACATAAAAAAATCATTGATAAATTTAGAGATCCTAAAAATAACTTCAAAATTTTTTTTATATAAAAAAAATATTTAAAAAAAATATATTAATATAAAATTTATTATATACAAAATATTATTAAAATACAAGTTTTACATACAAAATAAAAAAAAATCTGTGTATATGTTATTAAAAAAATTAATATTTAAAATATATATTTTATAAACAAGACTATAAAATATTATATAAAAAACAAAAACAAAATATGTAAAACAAATTTTTAATAATACATATTTTAAAAATTCATTGCTTTAAAAATATTTTTAAAAATATATTAAAAATATATATTATATAAACAAAACTATAAAATAAAATAATAATAAAAATGTAAGAAATCATTATGAATAATACAAATTTTATATATTTATAGTTTTTAGTAATAATATTTATTTTGTTAAAAAACTCAAATTTAAATTTTCAACAGACAAGCTAAGGTTAGGATGAAAAAAATTTCGATTTTGATACTAAGTGTATTAAACAAAAATCTCTTTCCCATCATTCAACCCATCGCTGCTGCATAACAGAATCAAACTACCTCTCAGCTAGAGCATAGAAATAGCTAAAAGATTTATGGCACATGCTTCAGCTTGATGCACAATTGTGCAGACTGAGCGACATTTTTAGTTGCCATTTGGCTTATTGCAGATTCCATCTAGCTGCTGCGTTCTTTTTCTTTCCTTCTCTCAAATCTAGATCCCCCAAAAAAAAAAAAAAAAACGATTTGAGCTCTACTATGGCTTTTCATGCAAATTAAATTCCAACTACTGTGTGTGTGTGTCTATGTTGGTATTGGTCTTGGTTAAATATTTTAGCTGGCGAAATGGAAAGTGCTTGCAACTGGCCAACAGCTGCCACCAATATTGTTAGCTTCTACCCGCCGCAACACCTGTGTCAACACGAATGCAAATCCACAAAAAAGTCAATTCAATTTCGATTGCACAAACTGCGCAATTTTTGATGAGAATCAACTGCGTCACAGTTTTCGCCAATGAGATCATCAGCAGCGGCAGCAGCAGCAGCATGTGCCCAAAAAAAAATTGAAAAAAGGCAAAATTTATTACTTAATGCGCATCTGCTTTTGCGTAACAAATTGCGTATGACAGCAGCCGCAGCATTAAGCACTTTTCACAACCACTCAACCACCTCAAACCTGGCTGGCCCCAACCACAGCAGTCGACTCCACCCACCACCCAACACACCACCACCATCCCACCCGCATGCTATTAATATCTATTAAACAGCCCTCGATAGCTGCCATACTTCATTAAATGCTTTCATGCAATCATACTACCTATTTTTTCTCAGTGTTTGTGTGTGTGTGTGTGTGTGTCTGTGTTGACTCTAATTGGGATTAAGGTTTGGCCAACACAGGCCTCGTTTTGATTGCCTCTGTGCCCATAACACTGACTGTGATTGGGGAGTTGGGCACCACAGTTGGACGGACGGGTAGACGCTGTGAACGTGAAATATTTCATTTGCTGCGAATTATTTGCTCGACGCTCAGCCATTGCCGTTGCCTTTGCTTTCCATTTGCTTTTGTTTTCGGGTAACTCAGTTAACTCTATTAAGCATCAGGTATTCACATTTATTCAATAACTTTGTAACTGGAATTCGCAATATATGTGGGCCGAAAAAGTTATAGAATTGGTCAGAAATAAATATGTTTCATGTCTGTTAGTAATCAAGAAGTTTTTTCAAACTTGGTATATTGAGTAGCCGTAACTTTATACTACATATTTCTTATTATAACATTAAGCGGCGTTGCAGACTAAATGTGATAAGAATTCCCTTAAAAATCAATTGATATAAAGCTTAAATTTTGAGCTTATGGAGATTATATTGTGTAAGTTTGCAAATAAATACTGATATAAATTCTTATCATATCTCTGTCTAACAACGGAAAATAAAAGTAAAAAAATTATAAAAATTACAAACAAAAATTCTAATAATAAACCAATATTAAAAATATAAAAAAATATGTAAAAAAAGTAGAAATAATGTTTTGATTTGTTTTTATTAATTAGTAAAAACAAGTAAGAGGGCTCTAGTCGAGACTGCTCGACTAGGAGATACCCTGAACCCTGCAAAGTACTGGTTCCAATCATTCTACACTTCTTTCATGCACATATACAAAAACACATACACACACCCGTACGCATGCATCCATACGAACGCATAAACAATTGCTTTGCTAACTGCGCACTTACTGCGCTTGGGCTGCCGTGTGGGCTATATTACGAAAATTTGTTGGTTGAATAAATATTTTTGTAGTGGGACTATCTCCATCAAATTTTAGGAACGTAATAATAACATTCAAATGTGTGTATATGCCAAAGCACAAGTCTCTAGTACTTGATATACGTTTTGAAATTTGAAATTTGGGGCGAAGGGGGCGTGGCATCTAAAATCTGTAAATGACAAAATCTTTGTATTCATCACATTAATCTACACAGTAAATCTGAAGTCTCTAGGTCTAACAGTATTCAAACTAGGCTTTAAAAACAAAGTCAGATTTTCGATTGTTATTGATAAAAAAGAAATGGGATGAGTTATCGAAAAAATATGATAAACTTGTACTGCGTATGGTATACACGAGTATACATGTAAAATTTCAAGTCTCTAGCACTTGTAGTTTAGGAGATCTCTGCGTTAGTACGGACGGACGGACGGACGGACGGTCGGACGGACGGACGGACGGACAGACGGACATGGCTAGATCAACTCAGCTCGTCATCCTGATCAAGAATATATATACTTTATGGGGTCTGCCACGCCTCCTTCTGCCTGTTACATACATTTTCACAAAAACATTATACCCTGAAATCCCATTTTCAATGGGTTCAGGGTATAAAAATAAAAACAAATTTCATCAATAAAAAAAAAAACAAAACAGGAAAACAAAAAAATAATATTTATAAGAATAAAAAACAAAAAACATAAATACAATTTAAATATCTACAACATTAATAATATATCTTTAATATATAAATATTTTAAAAAGTTTCAGCTGCTAAAAGAATTATGTAAAAGAAAATATTCAAAATGTTTTTGTGACATTTCTAAATGGAAATATTTGTCTTCAACTTTTGGTATTTTTCTTGGAATGTAAAGATTAATAATTAAATTAATAATTAAAATAATATAGGTATAGTTTGTATTCAGTTTCTAAAATCTTTGCAGATCGAATATAAATTAAAAATAATACAACTTTTAAACTTTGCTGCGATAAGTTCTACAAGTTCCCGCAGTACATTCAGAGTTCGTTATAAGCCAGAGTTAATTTCGTATATTGAATTTTGTTTTCCTTACGCTATGCGTGTGCGTGTGCCTGTCTATGTGTGTGTGTTTGTGCGTGATTATCGTTTTCGAGCACGAAAGTCATTTAACAAAGTGGCTAGCCCCCACCACTCCCACTCCCACACCCAATCCCACGCCTCTTACAGCTTCAATAAGAGAGCCGGTGTCTGGCCCCATATAGGCCCCAAAAATAATTTGTAGCAAAACGTGAAATATAAACCAAAAATGTATCGCTGCCAAATGAAGGTCAATATTTTTTTTCTGATTTCTTTTCTTTCTTTGATTTTTAATCTCACCTGGCTCCGTTGTTGTACTGGTGGTTGTCTCCACCGCCGGCGGCTCTGTGTTGGCCTGGCTCTGGCTAACTCTGTCGAGCACCAGCAGCAGCACGGTCAAGGATATTAAGGCCCAGAGTGGCTTATGGCGCATACGCTGCCAGTTCCACATGTTGGTCAAGCTCAACCAAATTGGTTAACTGTTTGTTTTAACTGTTTTCGAAAACACTCACTTACTCACACACACACACACACGAATCAATGGGCTGACATTGAGTACTCGTAACTTGTGCTTGAAGCTGTGTGTGACTGGCCTGGGGCAAGGATAATGTGTGAGAGTCTTGTTGCTCTTCAGTTTTGTTTTTGTTTGTTTTTTTTGTTTGTTTTCTTTTTTTGAGCCGTCTTTAAACCGCTTTAAAGTTTTGCTGTTGCCGTCGCTCAATGCCACAGTTTGGGGCAACAGCAGCAGCAGCAACAACTTTGCTACGACGACAACACTTCACACGCTGCCTTCACTGGGCGCTAAAATAGAAATCCACTTGCAGTAACACTTACACACACACACACACAGAGAGACACATATATGTGTGTAGATATATATGTATGTATTTTTTGGCAATTTGCCAAGTCAGTTTTACACTTTTGTTTTCACTTTAGAGCTTAGATTGCTTTTCCTTAAGGTATTTGGGATTGTTCTTCCTTTTCCAACTGCTCGCAACTGTCGCTGCTGACAAAATGCGTTGCTGCTGCTGTGCTGCGTCCTTTTATAGTCCTTGCTGGCCAGCATCGTTAGATTCGACGCTGTTCACTCGTTCGTCCTTCGGCACTGAACGAAGCCGAAGCACACGAATATTGTACAGGATACGAACTGCAGCCTCTGCCTGTCACGTGCATTTTGCCGGTAAATCGCGTGTTTTTGTTTTGATTTTGCTTGTATGTGTTTTTTGCAACAACTGATGATGCTGCTGCTGCCACTGCCACTGCTGCTGCTTTCGCTTTTCTCTTGCCGCATTTTAGGCGCCAAGTATCTCTGTGTGTGCATGTGTGTGTGTGTGTGCTCGTGTGTGTGCGTGTGTTTGCCCTTGTAACTTGCACGTAGCCTGCGTTGGAAATTGCGCGCGTTTATTTCCCCTTGGCAATAGCTACAAATGAAGTTTACTTTACTTGTGGCTGCTGCATTTGATCAGCTTAGCCACACACACACACACACAGATAACATACACACACTCATACACACACAAAACACACCCACACAAATCACCCACACCCACACACATTCAGCTACCTCTGTCTTCACTCTGCATTTAATGCTAACAATTGCAGCCTTAGACATCTTGTTTTCCTGGCATCTTGTCAAACATCTTGAGACAAGGCGAACAACAAGAAATTTCACTTAACAAGCTTAATCAATAAATTTAAGCTCGTAGCACAAGATATGCATCGAGATTGTGCTCAATGAGCGTTAATACGCAAAACAATGCAGGAGAAGGCATTTCAATTTGTATTTAATTTGATAGATTATGCATTTGGTTCAATTTTAAATAGGCTAAAAAGCACATTAATAATAAGCTTAAAGCATATCTGTTAAGTTTGTCATATCTTAATTGAATGGGAGGCAAGTAAATCGATAAACTTCTTTAAAGCATGTATTCTATGGAAAAAAAACTTTTTAAATCTCGCTAAATTGTTGTAAAGTATTTATATATCTTGTAAAGTATTAATAAAACTTGGATTTGAAAGAATACGACTTTCAAGCTAACGCCTTTGATATTTCTACCTTAAAAACGCATATATTTTGAAAGCTCGCATTAGGAAAAAAACTCTTTTCAATTAAAAACCATATTTGGCCATTCCTTCAAACTATTTTAAAAACCAGTGTATCTCTGCAGCTTTTACAATTGAGCACATACAATAAAAAGGTAATATCTAAGACGTATAAGTAATGTCCAATACTCAAAAACTTCAGTGAAGTCAAAAAACAATATGGAAAACTATAAATAAGCTGTTGTATAACTTATCAAGCACCTGAAAGCTTTAGCTAAATCTGTACATAGAACCAAAATACTTGTGTATAAAATTTAGAAGTATCTAAGAAATGTTTTCATATCTTTTCATATTCATATTTTCTATATAGAAATCTCAGAGATACTTAAGAAATGTTTTCTACTTTATTTCAATTATAAGCCCTCTTTCAGCTGCAAGCTCACCAGGCGAGCTTACAATTTCGCTTCTAATTGTTATCCGCCCACGATAAATCCAATATTTACCGCCTTTTCAATTACGCCCATTACGAAACCGGCGGAACGCAACGTAGATTAATCTGTGCTAGCTACGCCCCGCCTAAAAGTAGGCAATGAAGTGTGTGCTCAGGCCCAGAAGGACGCCGAAAGATTTGCGGTGATTGAAGCACTTGCATTGCGGTCACCAACAAAACGAGAGTGCCTGCGGACTTGACAGACATCCTTGGCCACTAATTACGTAAATGAATTCTGTGGCCTGGCCACGTCCGGCCGCGCCCCACCTCGCCTCGAACATTTCCGGGTTTTGCCTCGATTCGCCCTGGCGGCCTCTGTTCGTGATAAATGTTTGTCTCGCTCTGGACACGTTTCAGCCAGAGAGTGTGGGGGGGGGGGGGGGCTGGGGGCAGGGACTGGGGCGATGGCAAAACAGGACAACAATTGAATGCCGTATACAATGCTGTCTGCTTTCAGAGCCATCAGCCTCTGCCACTTGCCACTTGCTGCTTGCTGCTTGCTGCATTGCAAAATTTGCTGAAATGCGAAATGCGCTCAACTCAAGTCAAGTGGAAAATGAAAGCTGATGTTGTTGCTATAACAATTGACAACTATGGTTGTTGTTGTTGTTGTTGTTGTTGCTGTTGTTGCTACTGCTGCTATCGTTGTGCATTTGTGCCTGGCTGCAAATACTGTAAATTCAATTGTGCCGCATTATCTGTATAATTTGTTGCATACTCCACATTTTTGTTGCCAGCTGCTACGGAATACATTTTCCTCTTGTTTTGCTTCAATGCATCCAAGCTGCAATCTGTCCCTCACTCTCCCTCCCTTGCCCTCTCTCCTTCTCTCTCTCTCTCTCTGTCTCTCTCTTTTTTATTTATCTTTGTCTTTACATTTTGGCTCTTGTCTGCTTCAACAAATAAATTCAATTTGCCAACAAATCACAAAATCTAGAAACAAAATGCTGCCAATAAACCAAAAATTTATAAAGCTAATAATTGTTATTGTCAAGCTTTTGGGTCAAATAAAATTATTATTATTATTATTATTATTATCGTTATTATTGCATGTGTTTGGCTTGTACTACAATTTTGCTGCCACATGCTGCAGTTGCATCTGTTGCATACATAATTTATTTTCCCTGACAATCTAATTATTTACTTTTGCTGAACGAACAGCAGCACTTTGCATATTGACGCGCTCAGCCAGGAGCTGAAAGACTTTAAGCCAATTTCATAAATGCAAAGGCAATCAATCAATTTATAGCACTTAAGTTAGCCTTTTAGCAGGTAAACAAGACTTTACTATTATTAAATAATATATATTCAGAAAATAGTAGTTTATTAAATCCATTAATAATAATTTTGTTAATTTTTATTTTTATTTTTATTTGAATACTATTAAGTATTTTTAATATATAAATTATATAAAAATCCATACAAATAATATAATATAAAAAAATATAATGTAATATAAAAACTATGAAATATATAAAAATATATATTTAGTGTTTGTATATATTTAAAATATTTTAAATTTTATAAAATATCTAAGAAATATATAAAGTATTTGTATATTTAAGAATATATATATATATATATATATATATAATAAAAAAAAAAAGGAAATATATATATATATATATATTTCCTTTTTTTTTTTTTTGAATACTATTAAATATTTTTAATATATAAATTGTATAAAAATCTATACAAATAATACAACATAATATAAAAACTATGAAATGAATAAAAATATATTTTAAGTATTTGAATATATTACAAGTATTTAAAACTTTATAAAATATCTAAAATATATATAAAAAAATTTGTATTTATAACAAAATATATACATTTTTTAATATATATATTTTTTTAAATATATGTAAAATCTTTCCGAAGATATAAAACTTTACGGATTGTTAAAAATAAAGACTTAGACCTTCAGATTTTATCAAGTAGAAAATCTAAGAAAATATTTATATATGAACAACATATCCTACAGATCCATTAAAATTACTAATATGTCAATAAATATTATTCTCAAGCCCAATCAAACTATTTTCATAAAACTTATCAACTGAATATCAATTAAATTTGCCACATAATCAAAACCAAGATTCTTCATCCTAACCCTTATTCTTAACTATCTCAAAGCAATTTCGTTATAGCTTTTCATTTATTTCAAGTGGCTCAACGATAAAAGTACACAATGATTAGTGCCTTTTGCAATGTAATTACGCTGCCTTGGCGGTGAGCTGTGGGCGGTGAGCATGGGCGAGGCAAGCCAAAATTGATTGCTTTGGGCATTTCGAAATCGAATCGGAATAGCTTTTAGCCTCGAATCACTTGCAATGCACAGCAATCGTATAATTAAATCAATTGCAGACCGAAGAGCAAAGACAAAACTGAAAAGGGGGCGGAGTAGAAAGGAGGGGGGCGGGGCGATACGTCTGCGCGATAAGCAAAAGTTGCATGCCAGCAAGGCAGCAAGGCAGCAAGAATCCTGTCGTGTCATGCAATTATCGAGTTTTAATGAAATTTCACGCACAGTCATACAAATCCATTAAAAAGGCAAAACCAAAAAAAAACTCGAGCAAATAATGAAAATAAAATATATCTAATGGTCAAATGCTTGGCTTGGGAATCTCTAATTACCCAAGACACTGCCATAGTTAATTGCATTGCCAATGATGCGGCAAAAATTATTTGTTGCGACAAAATGGCAAAAGAAACCCAAACTTGCCACGCCCCCTTAAAAGCCATTAAGTCATTAAGGATGCTCGAATTGTGATTAAAGTTGTGTGCATAGAATTTAATCAACCGGCAGTTAAATAACTGCTTTGAATACTACAAATTGTTGGGCAAGCTTTTCCGTTAGCCTAATTAGGCCATATTCGCATTGAATTGCAAATGACATTAGAAAATTTGCAAGTAAAAGTTTACAACCAAACCGAGAGTGAATCTGTGAGGGTGTATGTATGTGTGTGCGGGTGTGTGTGTTGTGTGTGTGTGAGAGTGTGTGGTTCTTAACGAGTTTCCAACTCTCAGTCGCAGTCGCAAGTTGTGTGCGCTGTGTAAATTAAATAAAACATTAATTGCTTGCTTACGTCACGTAATTTGCTTCAGCCACAGTCGCCAAAACCAAACCAGCATTCGAGCCAACATTCGAGCCACATTCGAGCCAACATTCGAGCCACACTCGAGCCACCATTCGATCCACATGCGAGCTCCTCGAGCAATACATGGGCCAAGGCAATGCGACACGTACTGCCAATAAATCTCAATTGATCCCCGCGGTGTTGTTGCAAAAGTTCAATTAAAAGTCTCCCCGTGGCATGCCTCACTGTGGCCAACATCCTGACACACACACACACACACATGCACACAGACACACATACAACGACACTTGCACACTCAACTGTTGCCCCAATGGCAAATAGCTTCAAATATGCTAAGTGGTCAAATGTGCACACACTATTTGCATGCACTGTGTACCACATGTTCTATGTCCAGTGCCCAGTGGGAGCAGCTGAAGACAGGACATCGGATAGAACAGCCCGGCTCTACCTCATTATCATCTGTTATTCCACCTACTTCTACTACTCCCACTGCCACTCCCACTGCCACTCCCACTGCCACTCCCACTGCCACTCCCACTTCTCTCCCATTATATTTCCAGTTGAGCTGAATTGTTGGCCAACAAAAAGTGTTGCACAGTTATTAGCGCGCCATTCAAGTTTATTGGGCCGCTTGCAGTTTTAATTAAAGTCAAGGCAATAAAGGATAGCATTTGTCCCTAATGATAGAAGCTGAAGTTTGAGCTTTAATTTAATTCGAGCTTTTGGCAATTAATTAAGCTTTGAGCTGAGCTTAAATTATGTTTGAATTTTTGCTTTTATATTCAATGCTAATAATGTTATTAAATTGTATTATAGAACTTTTGTGTAAGGCTTTAGTTAGACAAGCTTTAAAGGTTTAAACCAGTAGTAATATTTAATATTTGAATTAAGCTTAAACCATAATCTAAAACGGCATTCATCAAATCTTTGTATACATATTTTTTATTTTTATTTTTTTTTATTTATATCAAAAAAAAATATTAAATATTAAAAAAATTTATTAAGTTAGCCTCTAAAAATTCTAAAAATTCTCTTATATGTAATTTATACAAACTTCCATCTTTATATCCTTTATGAATGATTTATTTTTAAATAAAATTATTAATTATAAAATTTAATTCTTATTTCCAGAGTTATATATTTGACAACATAAAGGCATTAAAAAAAAACTTAAAATATTTTTTAATACATCAAACTTTTTTATTTTTAACTTTAATTTTTTTTTAAATGGTCATTAAATTTTTTTTTTTTAAACAAGCTTGTAAATTGATTTTTAAATTTATAAAAAGTTGCATCTTGCATTATAAAATTATATTACATATTTTTATATAAATAGATATTTATAAAATGTGCTTACATAAATAAATATAATATAAATAAATATATTTTTAGATATATGTATATGTTTTTAAAAATATAATAATACAAAATAGAAGTTTCATAAATCTAAAAATAAAATTAAAGGCTTTTTATAGAATTCTTCTAACATTTCAAATATATAGTTATATAAATGTTAGTTTAACCGCTTCAGAACAGTGGTATTATTCGCTTTACTTCCTTTCAGCTTATGTCATTGGAATTTAATTGAATGTTTCAGACAGAAATCAACACAATCAGCAAGAAGCCATAAACGCTCACATTTTGGCTGCCCAATGGTTATGACAACGAGTCCATCTAACCGACCAGCAGAAATTTGCCATTTCACAAGAGTATATATACATACGTGTGTGTGTGTGTGGATAAGCGGGCAGCAAGTGCAAATAATATTATGCTTAACTGCACGCACGCACACATGTGCCTTGGCTGTACCGGCTACACAGGACTGGACATGTCCAGAGGACACAGGGCACAGTCCAAGCGGGTCGAGAGTGTAGTGTGTGCATGCCACCGGAAGCGGCTAAGGACAACACGCACAACTTTGCTTGGCCAAACAGCATTAAGGAACCGCACGTACGCACACAGGACGACAGTCAATGTACCAATGTGTGTGTGTGTGTGCGTGTGTTTGTAATTGTAATAACTGTTGTTCCGTATCGTTGTCGTAAGCTGCCTTGTTTGCCACTGTAATTGCCCCGACTACTTTCCGTAACTCCTGATCCTGGCCATGGCGCTGCCATTGACAAGTTCAATAATGGCCATCGACCGCAACATCTGGTTTAGTTTGCCAGCCTGGCATGTCCTGGTCTGGCCTGTCCTGGTCTGGCCTGTTCTGGTCTGGCCTGTTCTGGTCTGGCCTGTCTGCCAGCCTACTTGGCATTTGGTTTCAGTTTCAGTTGCAGGTATACAACGGCAGGAGCAGCAGGAGGAGCAGCAGGAGCAGGAAGAGCAACAGCAGTTAGCCAGCCGAGCGCCTAATTGAATAGCCGCTCCACAGGATGGCGGCAACAGTGAAACATTAACTGACATTTGAGCCAGCACTAATCTGCATAGAATTTGCAACTTGGCAGCCTGTGCCGAGAACTTACTTATCGCAGGACATTCAGCCGCAGATGGAGACACACTACTACACACACCCACACATACTCACACTCTGTCACTCACACCCATTAATATGCTGTTGGCGCACATGTGCAAAGCGCCGGCTGCCAAACCCTTATCATGCGCCCAGACTTTCGACGCCCTTTTCTGCTTTGCATGCATATCCTGGCCCATTCTGCTAGCTAACTGCATCTATTTAGCATAATTTGTTGTCTTGTTTTTTTCTGCTTTACTTTATCTCTACTTTCTTAACTGTTGTCTGGGATGCTGCAAGGCTGGCATCCAGGCAGCCTGGCAGTCAAGCATCAAGTGCTCAAGTTGCGCAGTTAGTGGAATCCAAAGACTTTGTCTAGCTTTTAGTTTTATTGGCATTTTTTATTGAATGTTTAAAGCAGTCATTTGATTTTACTTTCAATTTCAGTTAAATGTTATTTTATGTTACAAAAATATAACCGTTTCATATTTCTTAAAATATTTAGAGTACATTTAAAAAGGGTATCAAAAAGCTCTAAATACATATGTAAATAGTAAACTAACGAAAAACTGTTAACGTAAAGCTTTACAATACTCACTTACTCTCCTTCCATTCTCTCTCTTCCTATTCGGTTCCAGTTGATATTCCAGCGTGCGCCATTTTTATTCAGCAAAAATTTTGCAGGCACGCAATTTTAGCAATTATAACATATATGTAAGTTAAACGACGGAAAACAAGAAAAAAAAAAAAACATAATAAACACTTTTGAAAAAGAATCACGATAGCAACTATTAATTTTTTACACTAATTATTACATTTCATTTTGTAAATGAATAATAGCTTTGCTACACACGCGCAGTGCACTCGCTCGCCACGCACACGCACAACCGATCATTTAGAGAAACGCACACAAACTAAATTGTCTAATTATGCTCATGCGCTTGTGACCCCCTCCGCTAATCCAGCAAAGCTCACTAATACCAAGAGAGGCAGCTACTTAGCAAGTCTACTTACTGTGCAGAGACTTTCAATATCACTCAATCGTGCTCTACAGTCAGAGCTGCATCACACCATGCACAATTTGAGTTGATCTCTTAGCTTGACGACCAATAGCGTGCATGCAGAGTTGCTCTATGTGCGCTCTTTAGTGAAGTTACAGGGCAAAATTGGTTGCAGAGCTCTCACTCAAACACTCTCTTAACAGTCAACGCCAAGAGAGCTGATCTGCAGCTCTTTAAACTTTTGGTATTATTTAACTACTCATCTTTATATTAGAGAGAAGGCATGAGTAAAGTTGCACTGCCGATATATTTTAGCTGCAGAGTTCGCTAAATTTCACTTACAACACTCTCCAAGCAGCAAACGCCAATTGAGTTAATCCGCAGCCCTCACCATTTTTTTATTATTTAATCTCTTAACATTTAAATGAAATGAAAAACAAATTTTTTGCCAAAGAAAACCGAAAACACATTTATTTACATTTGCTTATAAGCATAAAATACAATTTAAATTTGCCGAAAAAATATGTAGTGTTGTACAACACTGCACAGAACTGGTCAATAGTGACGTCAGCTGCAAAACAGTTGTTTTCTTGTTTTTACCGCTAAAATGGCAAATGTGACAAAATTTGTTTATAAATTCAATGTTAAGTTAAAACTTGGGCTTTAATTAGTTAAACTATTATGGTAAATTATATATTAAGTCTATTTAAGCTCTATGCTTAATGATAATTATATATTTACAGAACTTGGACACAATTTTCCCCGATTTAAGTGCCTTAAGACGCGCCTTGGCCAAAGTGGTGCACAAGGATTTATTAAATAGTTGTGTATATAAACATATATAATATATACATTTATTGTTAATACAGTTTACTATTTACAGATGAACGCTTACATCAGATTGAGCCCCATTTTGAGCCGTCTTGTGGGGTTTTCTATTGGAGCGCCCAAAATGTGGAGCAACAAAATCTCGTTGCTTATTTACCCATGGAACATGCTAAAAATCTCGACTTTGAGCTGATTAGACGAGTGCAGGCCAAATTGTCGAACTATATAATTATAGCAGCCATAGTGGATAATACGGGCAATATATTGTATTATCAGATGACAGAGGGATTGAACGATATTGGAATATGAGAAATTGAGGAGGGATTATGTGGAGTCCTATGGAACTGTAGAATAGCTGGAACTGATTATAAGCTGCTCTTCGATCGTACCTTAAGAGCGCCTGCAAATGCTATTGGGCTATATATTCCATTTTCATGTTTTGTCAAAAGGCGATAATATGTCTTAAGAGACTACAGGCAATTCTATGGAATTTAATCCTATTCATTGTTCCTACTCTTGTGAATCTTTCCTAAAGGTATCTAAAAAGATGAAAGCCATTTGTAATATATAAGCAATATTCATGTACTATCAATTGTAAAAGTAACTGAATGATAATATAGTCTAATATTCATAAAGCAACAGAGGACCTACCTCCGATTCGCATTCGTCTTTCATTTCTTTAATACCTTCTAAAAAAAAACCTATAACTGTTATAATATTATACACATATCATTATTCATTATACCATCAAAGAAACAGAGATTACAAGAGTTTAGCTTAAGAAAATATTATAAGAGAATATCTCTATCCCAAAGAGAACCAGTAGAGCTGGAGAGAGAGCCAATAATAGCTACTCGTTCTTTATATCCTCTAGTATACGCTAATGGGAAAAGGAATAAAAATACATTTATCAAACCAAAAAGCTCGAAGATGCAACATTGTGAAGATCTATATCAATATGCTTCAAATGCTTCATCTAAAACACACACCTCAAGAAAACAAAATAGAATATATAAATACTCTATGGAAATTGTCGCAGTTACCACATTATGTATACATGATATATCATATCATATCATATAGCCAATCCTTAACTCTCATAGCATTCATAAATGACCAATTCAACATTTCATTTATAGCGATAGATACATTTATTCAAAATCATATCATAGTTTTTTTTTTTGTTTAGCATAAATAACAATTATGTGCAAAGCTCTAAATAAATCCATAGTATATATAAATCTAAAGATCTTTGCACACAATAAATGATATAATAGTTTTCGCATAATCGTAGTTTATATATAATCAATAATCGTAATATAATTATCTTGACATTATAGATATATATAAATTTATATAACTTAGGCACTAAAATTCAAATAATCGAATGCTACAAACTTAGAGACAAACTAAAAATTATATTTTCTTTAATTATAGGCATAGATATATATATGTATATAAATTTATATATATAGATAGATAGCTTAAGTTTATTTAACAATCTGATTGCATGCAATTGAGAAAAACTTTTTTCTTAACTTGGGATGAATTTCTCAAATGTTTTTTAGCTGCGGATTCATTTCTTTTAAATATCGTATTTATTTGTATTATTTAAATATTTAAAGCGTGCACCGCAAATTATTTTAAAAATATTAAATGAAATTTAAAAAGAAATCTTTTAAAAAATGCTCAAAGCAATACAGTTTTTATGTTTGTTGTATCGTTTTTTTTCTCGTTTTGTTTTTTGAAAGTACAATAATAAATAACAAATGTATAAGCATGTATATATATATAATTTAAAATATATAAAATTAAAATAATATATATATTTATTACTCAACTCGGGCAATGGGGCTGAGGAGTTGATTTGAAGGCGGCCAAAAAAATAATAATAATAATATACAGTTTTAAAAAATTGTAAATATTTGTTGTTTATCGATGAGCTCTTTAAATATATGCATGTGTGTGTATATATATGTGTGTATATATATGTATATTTAATAAGATATAATATTTGTATTATGACTTGCTTTTCATTTTGTTCAACATTTTTAATGTGATTTGTATGTTTCATATGAAAATAGGTGTATGTGTGTGTGTTGTGTGTGTCTGCTCACGCTTGTAAATAGCTGTGTGTGTGTATGTATATATATATATATAAACCTTCTCTCACTTGTTCCCTTTCTCTCTCGCTCTGTCTCAACTAACATCTATATATAAAATATAGAGCCTGGCTTCTCTATAATTTCTTTTGCTTTAAATACAAATCTTTTCAAAAATTTACATCATCTTTAAGGCTTTCCAAGTCCAGACCAAATATATATATATATAAATATATAAACCATATAAGCATATATGTGTAAATTGAAGCAGCTGACTTGATATAATATGATTGTATATATGTATATGTCTATGATTGATGCAGGTGTTTACAACTTATGTAGAATATTCTAGGCAAATTTGGTCAATGCTTCTGAGCAAAAAACATGCACAAGTTTCTCACAATTTATACATATATATATATATTGAAATGTATATATTATATTCAATCGTTTCTCATGTGTAAAAGCATTTTGTTTTCTTCTTGTTTTCAACTTATTTAACTGAGCTAGGCCCAAAGCCAAATTTAAGACTAAATGAAATTGGGTTGAAGATTGGTCTTAACACCAATCGGCCGTGTATGAAAAGTCCTGGAATAGCAATTGCTCCTCATCGGTCAAGTGTCGCGGCTCCTTGGGCGGCGTCAGCTGCGCCTTCTCCGACGTAAACTCCTCATCAAAGTTCGAGACATCTTCCAAGTGGTTCTGCAATGGATATAATAGATATATAAGACTTGTTTCTTTTGGGTGTTTATTCAATCATAATCTTACGATGGTTGGCACAAATGGTGGCTTGACTTTGCGCAGCAGCAGATCATCCCAAACGATGGAGCGGAAGAACGCTTGCTTCTTGACATCCTCAGCATCGCGCTCGGATGAGCCCAGACGTCGTTCCGGATTCTTGCGCAGCAGCTATAAGAATGATATGTTTACTAAGCAATACTTCTTCAATTTAAATCTCAGCTAACTCACCCGTCGCATAACGGCAATGGCCTCCAGTGAGAGGAAACGCGGATAGCGCACCTCATCGTTAACAATTGAATCGAAGACCTCCTCCTCATCGTCGCCAGGGAAAGGAGACTGAAAAGGTTACAATATTACAAAACCATTTCAAATAAACTTTTACTCTCCCTCTCTCTCTCTCCCTCTTATTCTCACCTCTCCGACCAGCATCTCAAAGATGAGCACACCCAACCCCCACCAGTCGACAGCGCGTGTATACGACGTCTCCGTGAGCACCTCGGGTGCCAGAAATTCGGGTGTGCCACAGAAGGTGCCGGTGCGATCGCCAAAGCCCATGCCCTCCTTGCACAGGCCAAAGTCGGCGATCTTCACATAGCCCTCCGTATCGAGCAGCAAATTGTCCAGCTTCAGATCACGATAGATGATCTTGTTCTCGTGCAGATACTGCAGACCCAGCACCACACAGGCGGCATAGAATACAGCGCGCGGCTCCAAGAACACATCGGTGTGGATGTGCATCATCAGATCACCGCCGGCTGCGTATTCCATGACAAAGCACACGTGTTGCTGCAAGCAATTAACAAATTTAGTAGAATTAATTGAATGAAAATGATAATAATAATAATTACTTAATTTAATGCATACTTATTAACAGGTATATAAATTTATAATAAATAATAAATTACAAAATAAACAATAAGTAATTACTAAAACATACTTATTTTGTAAAAAAAAAAAATAATAATAATAATAATAATAAAATTCGACTTCCTTCATAACATCAACTTCAGCTAAATTATTAGTATCATTAGACGCTTCAATCTTTTAATACAATAAAATATTCCTAATATTTTAAATTTGAAATTGAAGTAATTTAATTTGCAATAACTATAAATATTTAAAGTAAAATTAAAATGTAAAATAAAATAAAATAAAATATTAAAATTTAAAATAAAATTCGATAACTATGGCAATATAAAATAAAATAAAATATGAAAATTAAAAATAAAATTCGATAACTATGGCAATTATTAATTATAAATTCTTCATGATTTCTATTATGAAATCATTATACATATAGTATAAGTAATTGCATATACTACCTATAGTTTTTACTATATATAATGATGTACTCCTGACAACTAATAAGTGTAATTTATTAGGATTATAAACAAATAATTATTGTTAATTTATTATTTATTATAATTACATGAGTAATTATTTGCATATAAGAATTTTAATAAGTAATTAATTACTTGGGAAATACTCATATATAATAAAAAAAAAAATTAATTGCATTTTAATTATAATTAATTTATCATCTCTACAATGACAATCATTGATTATTTTTATATTATTATTATTATTAATAATTAAAAATAATTGATAAAAAATACAATAGTTATAAATAATAATTATAAATTAATTAAATAGATAATTCATAATGTAATTATTATATAATTAGTAAGCATAGTAATAACCCATCTCAACACTCACCTCCGTTTGGAAGCACGAATACAAATTGACTAAGAACGGATGATGCATCGCATTGGCCACCTCAAAGATGCGCTTCTCGCTGAGCAGCGACTCCACCTCGTCCCTGGCAATGATGTCGCCCTTCTTGAGAGCCTTGATCGCATAGTATTGATTGTTGCTGCGCAGCTGCGACAATATCACCTTGCCGAAGTGGCCGCGTCCCAGCACGCTCAGCAGCCGGAAATTGTCAATGGACAACGTGCCAGGTTTTGGTGGTGGCTGTGCGGCACGCAGCGCCTCATAGCCAGCCGGCTCCCGATACTGCAGGCCACGTGCCACATTTCGTCGGCCACCGCTGGTGGAGGAGGCAGCGCCCGCAGTCGTCGCCTTGGCCACATTCAGCTCATATTGATTGGCATAGATCGGTTGCTGCTGCTGCTGCTGCTGCTTGTCCTGTGTTTGTCGCTGCGTCGGCTGCGGGAATTGTGGTGCAGCTGTGGTGCTATTGCCATAGATTGTGGGCGTCGGTGGCTCCTGTACAATGGGCGACGATTGCACCACATAGGGCAGCTGCTGCTGCTGCTGCTGAGTGCCTACATAGAGCTTGCCTAGCTGCGGTATGACCTGAGTTTGGTAAGAGAAGAGCGAGATTAATATAAAGTTGGATTTGATATTAAAGTAAGTTAGTTGTGCAACTGAAAAGCTCTGAATATTGGCAGTGTATAAGGATATATATATAAATTGATATATGTGCGTTCAAGCTTTACCTCATCGAGCTCTTGAACAGACTCTACATTAGTTATTAAAACACTTTCGATGGCTGACTCCTCTATAAGGCAGCCTTTACTCAGACTGCTGCTGCTGTTGCTGTTGCTGTTGGTTGTTGCTGTTGTCTCAATGGGTTCAAAGGTTATATGTACAACATTGATCTTGGCCTGCAAGAGTTTATTAAATAGTTGTTTGTTTTTTTTTTTTTTTTTGGGACAGAGCAAAGACGAAGTACATAAAACACATACAGGTGCAGTTGTGGCTGTTGCTGTTAGCAGCAGCTGTTGCAATGGCCTGGTCAAGGCAAATTGATGAAATTGATGTGATTGTTGTTGTTGTGGCTGTGGCTGCTGCTGCTGTTGCTGTTGCCCTTGCTGATGTTGCAGCGCGCACAGCTGCCGCACCATCTGCGCAAATGCCTGAAATGTGGGCACAATCATTGCGCTGCTGGCGCTTGCAACATGATGGACAAAAACTAATTCGCTTGGCCAAGAAACAAAACTGAGTGCCAAAGTCATGACCAGAGAGAGGCCAAAGCAATACATTTTCTATGCTTTTGGATGTCTATTTTGCCATGGGTTTCAAAATGTGACCATATAGCACAGATATACATATATATATATGCATATATATATATATATATATATATATATATATATATATATATAGATGTCAGCTATATATGTATACGAGTTTGCAACGTGAATTGCTTTTAAAAATAATGGACAAAAAGGCAAAAAGACAAATGTACAAATACGCTTAGCTGCAATTGAGTAAGTGTATGTGTGTGTGTGTGTGTATGGGTGTATTTGCATGTGTGTGTGTGTGTGGACAACACTTAAGACAGAGACCAAAACGTATACAGGGTGACCGCCCGACACCTAAGTTAAAAAGACATTTGCTGGCACGTGAAATGCTTCGCGTTTTAATATTCCAATTTTCCGCCTTTTCAATAGAAATTTGTTTTGCTATTTTTAAGCTGTTTCATTTTGCACACGTTATTTGAATATTGTCACACAGATATATATTTATATAAATATATATATAAAATGGCTAAATCTGCAAGGTATATTTAATAACTGAGACAGTATGTCTACCAAGTCTTGGTATATAAGTATAAAAACTTTTTGGCTGCTTAATCAGGCATTTATCTATAATAAATTATCCAAGTTTTTATTTTCCTAATGTGTTTACAGAGTAACTTTTAACCACTGTCGAGAAAATCTAGAAAAATAATGGCTTGTCATAAGACGTTTCTAATTATTATAGACGCTTGCCAGCAAAGAAATGGCTTTTACTAAATATTCATAATTATATAATGTATATATACATATTTATATCATTTTATTAATATATTCATATGCGAAATTTCAAATTTTTTATCATCACCAAACAGGGTAACTGTCAGTTTAAAAGAATTGGACATAAAATACTCTTATTTAGTTCTAACTCAAATTTCAACGTTTTTATCAATCATTTCTTTTTGCTTCCAGAAAACATGTAGTATAAGAAAATTAAATAAGACTGATCAGATTATAAGTGGTATCTATCAGTTTTTTTCTAGCATTCTCTTTTGCTAAGCGAAAGCATGAAGCATAAAACATTCGTATAAGACTACTAAAAATTCTAAGTTTATTCAAAGAAATTTGCTATCTTACATTCTGTTTAGCTGACAGAAAAAATAGAATATAAGACCATTGTAAAGGCAATATTATAAAAATATTTGTACGTTCGTTTATTATCGTTTATTGTATTCGTTCATTATCCGATAATATGAAATAATACAATTATAGATGCTTCTGTGCTTACAATCAGGTTATGTACCATAAAAAAATATAAGACTTTTGTATAAGACAAAATTTGAAGTGTATTATGGTGGGATTTTTTAAAATGGCCCTTGCTAACGAGAAACAACAAGTTGAAGACTTTTGTATGATACTAATAAAATTATAAAAGTAAAGGACCTTTGCTTAAGACTCATATAAGTGTATTATAACAAATTTATTATCTAGCATTTTCAGTAACTGGCAGAAAAGATAAAGTATAAGAGTTTCGTAGAAGTATAAGTGTATTATGACAAAGTTTTCATTTGGCATTTTCAGTCAGAAAATATGAAGTATAAGACTCCTAAAACTATAAGAGCATTATAAAAAAGTTTTCATCTAAAAAAAAATCTCTTTAGCTGCCAAATGTAAGCAGTATAAGAATTTTGTATAAGACTTAATATATTTTAAGGATATTCTAACACTTCAAAGACAATATTCAGAGCTTTCATTTGATTAGTTTACTTAAAAAGAAAAAAATCTTAAATAAATATAAATATAATTTCAATTTCTACAGACATTCTGCGCTCATTACAGTTGCTGTTAGCTAAACTACATATGCAAGTGCTGTTAAGATGATATCAACTACAGAAATGTTAATTAACATATAAATATATATTGTATGCAAACTGAGCAACTACAAGAGTAAAGTGCTGTTAATAAACATTCCAATAACAGCAGACTGTTAGCTGTGCTTGTTGCGTATCTGTTAAGTGCATAACATAGGTGGGTGCTCAATGTTAAGTGAGTGAGTGCTTTTATGTGCAGTTAAAGAGTTAGCATTGTGAAGGTGATGGCGGAAACAGAAACATTGTTGAAGCTAAAGCAGCTGTCAGCTAACATAGAAAAACATAGAATAACATATATATGTATAACATGTAAAACGCGTTTCGCCTGCAATTAGTAGTAGTATTTGAAACTCGATTAGAACAAAAACAGATCAAATTAATTAACGAACTCCAAACCAAAGCCAAAGAATATAAATTGTAAACAGGGTAACAAAATGATAGAAAGAAAAACCTCCTAACCTCCACACAGAAACGATCGCCGGCACTGGAACTGCGGCTGGACTGCAGCCCACCGCTGTACAAATACTCATCATCATCCTCGGGATACTCAACCAGCGGCGATGACGAGGAGCATGTGACCAGCATTGCCGGCTCCTCATCATTTCCACCACCGCCGCCGCCGCCACCAACGAGCACCACCGGCGGCAGCGTCAGGACGGGACGATGCATTTGCTGCTCCACCGCCGATGGCGCCGCTGGCGACGGTTTGGTTGCTGGCTTCTCGTTGGGCTGCTGGAACTGAAACGGGTTGCGTATTGTTAAGGAGGTGAGCTCAACGCTAGCGCTCAGCCTCTGCTCAGCTGCAGATGAAGATGGAACTGGAACTGGAGCTGGAGCTGGAGCTGGAGCTAGAGCTGGAGTTTCAAGGCATATGCTGCTGATGCTGTAGCTATTGCTGTTGTTAATTTGTGTTTCGGGTGTTGCTGGCGGCGATTCTTGCGTGGGCATTACGGTCTCTATCTGCATGATACGCAGCGTGGCCATGCGTTTCAGGTGCTGCTCCTGCTCCAGCTCGAACGGATCCGGTTCGAGATGGCGCTGCTCCTTGGGCAGCGGGCGGCGCAGCGTGTTTGGATATGATTCCAATTCGGAAAGGAAGTCAAATTCATGCAATGCATCCTGCAACTGTCGGCGATTAACGGCATCATGACAGGACACACAAACACACACACACACATGGACGAGAGCAGGCAAAGCGATAAGCAACAGCAGGCAGGAGAAACAGCGAAAGTATATGTATGTGGTTGTGTGTGTGGGTTGTTTGTGTGTGAGTGTGGAAGAAAGCAGACAGAGAAACGGGGAATATGGATAAAACATGTGGCTATTGAAGTTAAGGTTTACGGAAAATGACGAAATGGAGAGAAAGAATATGAGAGCGAGAAGAAGACAAATGTGTGCAAAGTGAAGAAATGAGTTGAAAAAGTTGCAGGGAATGAGCAATAGAGAGAAAATAGAAAAAGATTGTAAAAGCGAGTGATAATGTTCCAGAGTAGAAGAAATGAGAATAAAAGGCAAGGACAAGATTGAGTGCAGAGAGAAATGAGTGAGAGAGAGAGAGGACAGAAAGGGAGATATAGAAATTCAGAGAGAGAGAGAGAGAGAGAGACCAGAAAGGGAGATATAGAAATGCAGAGAGAGAGAGAGAGAGAGAGAGAGAGAGAGGGAGAGAGAAAGATAAATAGAACGAGATGGCAAGAGAGAGAAGAGAGCGAGAGAGCACGAAAGAGTGAGTGAAAAATAGAAACAGATAAATGGAAAGTGATTCAGAGAGCGAGAGAGCTTCAGAAAGAAAACGGGAGAAATTGACAAAGCGACAGAAATAGAATAGAGATAGACGGAAGGACTAAGAGAAACATTTGCAAGATAGCGACACAAAGCAAAAAGAAAACGTTTGAAAAAGCAGAATGAACCTGCGCAGCTTAGCTGAGAATTCAATGTAAAGAACAAGATCAAAAGAGCTAATCATTAAGTACTGAAAATTCTTGCTAACTAAACTCTGCAGTAACTTGCTATGATAGGCTTTAAAGCATTGGAACTATTTCATATTATGTTATGTTCATATTTATGTTAGAGATGGCTAAATAAATAATTTATATGAAAACTGTATTTGTATTTTGTTTTTGTAATTTGTAACCAATCCTATAACTAATTATCTGTATAGCAGAAAAGGGAAATTTGATTTTTGGAACTAGTTCAAAACTGTTTAATTATTAACAATTTTGTTCTACAAACCCAATGCTAACAAATAGCTAAATCTATTTTAATAAACTAGCTAAAAAGTGTTCACAGTTCATATGAACTAGTTAACTAAACAACAAATACTTTGATGTGCTTTATAATGAATTCATAATGAAATGGATCAAGCAAATGCATCATTTTGGTTTGCTCAACGTCACGTTGTTCTGTATGGAGTATTTGGTTGGCAATCAAATGATATATAACTATATATGTACAGTTACAAAAGAAAAGAACAAAACAAAAATGAACCAACACCAAAGCGAACCAGACATAGACTAAATAGATGTATGTGGGGGTATGTGGATAAATTTACAGAATGAACAGCTCTGGCAGAGGCGCAACGATCAAATCAGCTACGGAGATACAGCTATATATTCAGATAGATATATATATATATATATATATATATATATATATATATATTTACATATATATATAAATATAGAGCAGGAGTATATATGAGTGTATAGGGGAAGTTGTAATTCTTTTTGCTATACAGTTGCCAAGCATTAGAGTATTTGTTTCGCTTACCTCTTGATCGAGCACAGGTGTCACCGGCTTCAGCACAGGTGGCGGCGGTGGTGCCGTGGTGGGCGCAGCGGTGCGTCCCGGTGGCGTTTTGCCCGGCATCTGTAGGCTAAGCGTATTGGGTCTGCCGCCGCCCTGAGCTGCGCTGCTTGCAGCTGTCTGCGACTGCGACTGCGACGCCGGCGGCGGCGTCTCTGGTGGCAGCACACTGATGCCCTGCATATGCATGGAGAGCGGACGCAGTCCACTCAGTCCGCTAGCTGCAGGATCCGGATATTCACCGGGTGTCTCGACATGCTCATGCATGCCCGCATCCGGATCGAATTCCATATTCTGTGCCTGTTCGCCCGGCGAATAGGGTTCCGGCTCAACGGCCAGCGCATCGGAGGAGGGTGTGCGCGATATGGGCGACTCGGAGCCCCGGGAGGCGGCACTACTGGGCAGCGGCGAGGAGGCGCGTCCCACAGCCATCGACGTTGTGGAGGCAGCCGCATTGCTGCCCGCACCCAAATGCACATGATTGGGCGCATTGCGCTTGAGCAAGCGTCCCCAGGTGGCCACATTGATGTTCATTTGCTTGGCACGCGATATATTCTTTGCCTGCTGCCGATTGAAGATCATGCGCTGGCGTCGCAGTTTCGGCTTTTGCGAGATCATCGGATTCAGAAATTTGACCTCGGCAAAGAGCAGACCTTGCGGCTCCAGCTGCAGTGCCATGCCGTGACGCACATCGTCAATGAACTCCTCGAGGCGCAGCACCTTGACGGCGCACAGTGAACGCCAGTCACGCCAATAGACGCCAATTTCGAGCTCCCGGGAGCGATCTAGATCGATGGAGAAACGCTGATCCCAGGCCTGCTGTGAGCATGGCTTCCACGACGTCTGCCCCACCGTAATATTGTCCAGCTTGATGACAGCCATAATCTCAAACGATGTCTCATCCTTGACCGAATAGCTCTTGGAACTGCTGCGCGACGTGACGCCCTTAACAAAGCTGCGCAAATCGCCCGGACTAGAGCTGTTGTCTTTGTCACGCCGCGAACGACCGGGCACATCCTCCAACAGATCCTGACAGCCCATCAAACGCACCTCCAGCTTACCAGTGACGCTCGCACACCGGCCCAGCGAGGACACCGATTGATACGATTTCCCGCCAAGCAGCCCGCCCGGACCCGATTGCAACGATATATAATGCACGGGCGCCGGCGACGTCGATTGCTGAACAATTTGCAGCTCCTGCTTGAGCAGCTGTGCGGTGGGCGAATCAGTGGGCAGCTCCTGGCGACGCAGCTCCAAGGAGTAGCGCAAGAGATCAAGTTTACGCGACGATTCCGACAGACGGCCGTGTGCCTACAAAAAGCAAAACAAAAACACAATTAAAACATTATAAAACTTATTAGAAATTTATTTGATTAAAATAAAAGTCCAATCATTATTATTATATTTTTTTACTCTATTTTAAATAATTGATATATTTATTGTTTACTTTGATTACATAGAAAAAACACACACATATATTAAAAACTGATTCAGCGTTTGAGGAACATTGGAAACAATATAAATATATTTGGTCTTAAGTCTCTATTTCAGGCTGGGATTCGGATTCGGTTTGTGTGGTACACATGGATTAATGGGCGTGGCAACTTACGCAGAGTGTTAAATGCAAGCTAGAAAATCTGACAAATAAACAAGAAATGCTTAAATTCGAGCAGAGCCGAAGTTATGAAAGACCAAGGCAGAGTTTTTAGACTGAATAAATTGGATTTGGATTAAAAACTGTACAGACATTTATCTATTTCAAAGGTGGTTTCTAGAGCAGTCTAAGAATATTAGTTAATATTCTAGAAGTTCATGAAAAGTGCATTTAATTTTTTATCTACTATAAGACTTTTCATAACAAGACTTTTAGATCTACTATTTCAACAGTTTCCTTCTCATTTCTTATTTTGGTATAGCTTCTATATAATATATATGTATTTACAATTCAGTTCATCAAAATAATAGTATCACTACTATTTTTATGAATTACTATTTTTGCTATTATTTTACTATTACTTTGTTAAGTTTTCTTTCTTTGAGTATTTTCACAGAAGACTAAGAATATTATTTAATATTCTATAAGTTCATGGAAAGATTATTTATATAGTATAGTAATTCATATACTATATAGCAGAAGTAATTCATAGAAATAGTAGTAAACTATAATTGTATTCATGAAAATAGTAGTGCTGTACTAGCTACTACTAATTTTATGAACTACTACGTTTTGTTAATTTACATCAAATGAACTTTTGCTCTTACAGACGGACATTCTCAACTCTCTCTCTCTTTCTCTCTGTCCCTCCCACCTCTTCAACTCTCTGCCTTGGCCTTTCCATATTCAACATTGCCTTAAAAACTAATCCAACTAGATCTGCGGTCGTCTCAGCACTGGTCGCTCGCCCAAGGAGAAGGCGCGTCCGCGCATCTGGAAACGTTCGGCCATCCAGCGCTGACAGCTCTCGCACTGGCAATTGGGATTCTTGGTGGGTCCAATATGATGGCCCGGCTTGCGCATGACAACCACATTGCCAAAACGCAACGCCTTCTCCAAATGTTCGTGAGTGTAGCCGGAGACACGGGTGGACACATCGCTGACCAGGCTGGGACTATCGCGTGAGATCTCGAAACGACGTGCGGGCAGCGGAGATGGCGCACACACAGTGCCAAAGGTCGTGGCCGAGGTGGTGCTGGGCGGTGCCTCGCTGCCGCAGCGCAGCACAGTGCTGGCCGTGGACAACAGCTGAGGTGAACTGCGCTCGGATGAAGGTGAGCCCGGCGTTGCCTGCACGCTGAGATTGTCGCGTGCTTCGCTCTTCCAGCGATAGCCGGGATGCAGACGCTTGAAGGGATCAATGCCTGCGGCACCAGCTGCAGCAACGGGCGCTGTAGCCGGCGCCGCCGGCGCTGGCGGCTCTGGACTGGCGGGCGGACCAAAGAACTGCAGAAAACCAGGACGATTGCGTGGCGCAGTAGACAGTTGTTGTTGCTGGAGCTGTTGCTGCTGAAGCTGTTGCAGCTGCCTGCCTGGATAGGTATTGTAGCCCACATTGTGCTCCGAGAATGCATCCGATTCAGAGGGCAGCGTATCGCTGCGCTGAAAGGAGCTGCGCTGCGAGTGGACTTCTCTGATGGTCGTCAGCGGCGGATGTGGCGAAGTGGACACCAGAGGCGGCTGCTGTTGCTGCTGCTGTTGCTGATGTGGTTGCTGCTCCGGTGTGGAGTGCTGCCTCGCCCACAGACGCTCCATTTGGCGAATGCGCACACGATCCAGCGAGTTCTCGTAGTCAAAGCTATCCGACTTGGAGAGCACACCAAAGGCGGGCGCATCCACTTCATCGGTATCCTTCCAGGAGGTGTCCACACCATCGCCAGCCAAGACGCTGGACACGCTGCTGCAGGTGGCATCGCGTGGCATCGTCGAGCGCGAGGAGTTCGGATAGGCGCCGCTGCTTTGCGTCTCATCGCTCGGCTGGCGCATATATTTCTGACGCAGCGTGGCCAACTTGGCAGCGCGCTGATCTCCAATGTGCTTGCGAAAGAGCAGCTGCTTGGACTCGCTGACCTCCTCGACGGTGCTGCACTTGGTAATGGCATGACCCAGATTAAGTTTCTGCTGCTGCTGCTGCTTCTGTTGTTGTTGTTGCTGCTGTTGCTGTTGCTTTTGCTGCTTGGCCGAGGGCTGTGGCGATCTCTGGGCCAGACGACGTGGCAATGCGGCGCCTGAGATGCGCTGATGTCGCAGCAGCATTTGCTCATTGTCCAGCACCGTTTGTGGCGTTGAATTGGAGTCCAGCTCGTAGAGTTTCCGATCATTGCTGCTGTCTGAATCAGAGCTAGAGGCTTCGGCATCCGCATGCTCCTCATCCTCCTCGGAGCCGGTGCAATAGACATCAATGTGCACAGTGCGCGGCTTCTTCTCGCCCAGATTGGGCAGACGTGGCGATGTCTGTGGCGGTATGCGCGACATCGATGCCGATTTGAACGTAGACGAGGGCGTAATGGGCGTGGGCGTCAGCGTGGGTGAGTAGGTTGGCTGCAAGGTGACATCAATTAATAGAAAATTTTAATTTCCTCTCTCTCCTTCTCTCTCGTTCTCTCTTACCACATATGTGTTCGCCTCCTCCGCCTGCCGCCTGCTGGCTAAATTCACCAGACCCTCGGCTGTGGCTCTTCGCTGCTCGTAGGCAGGTCGACGCCTCTGACGCTCCTCCGTGTCGCTCGTCTGTGAGTAGGCATCGCGCAGCTGCTGTGCCCGCACCTTGCTGTGATAGACAAATGGCTCAGTCACAGCTGTGTCCAACTGCTGCTGCTGCTGCTGCTCGTTTGGGGGCAGAAAATCAGCCACGGCCGAGACAACAATGTTGCAGGTGCTGCGGCAACGTGTGCCGCACAGCTGAGCTGTAACACCGCCCGGCGTCGCCTCCGACTGCAGGTGTCGCGAGGCCTGCGGACTGCCAAAGGCCGAGTCCGCATATGTGGTGGCCGACGAGTTGGTGCTACGAAAGCTGGTGGCAGCCGTTGCCTGGGAGATTCATTTAATCGACTTTAATCATTGATCGTGAAATTAGTTTCCATTAGCTGCTCACCTTCTCCGGCTCCGGCTCCGGGTCCGCTTCATGCTCGGCTTCTGTGTGCGGCGTGCTCCACTTGTACACCACACGCATCGGCTGCAGTGGCTCCTGTGCATTGAACTCTCGCTGCACTGGCTCACCTGCACGCGCGAATGTCAATTGGGCACGCACCGTCCACTCGGCGGTCAGCTCATGAGGCAACGGAGGCAGCGGCGGCTTTGGGGTAGCTTGTTCACGTTCACCACCATCTGCCCCACGAATGTTGCTGCTGCTGCTCATGATGCTGCGCCAGCTTTTAGGCACACATGTTTCACTTGTTTTTTGCTTTTCACTATTTCTATATACAACACACGATCTGCACAGATACGCGGCATATAGTTTTCATAATATTTTTTTCTTTTATATAGACATAAGTATATTTTCTTTTAGATTCAGCTAAAAATATAACACAAATACGTTGCTCTTGATAGTTTGGCAAACAAACACCAACACGCTCTCATACATACACGCTAAAACGTTGCGAGGGTTGTTCTTAAAGTCGTTGCAGTTTAACTAGGCATAAGATAATAAGATAACCACAGTTCAGTTGTCTAACCCATATAATAGTTTGAGTAGCAAAGTTAAATAAATCATTTTACTTTATTTAGAAGGACTTTTAACAGCTTTATTGTAAATCCCATTATTTTTAAGCATACCGTGAAATTAAATTTTTATTTTATTTAACTATAAACATTTAAAAATATATATTTGTATCATATTTTAAAGTTATGTTTCCTTTACTTTTGTATAATATAATGTTTATTTTTTTTTTTTATTTTGAATATAATTTTTTTTTTATTATTTTTTAGTTTTATATATTTTATATATTATACATATATATATTTATTTTTTTTTATTTATTTTTTTATTTACTTTTTTATTTTATTTATTTTTTATTAATTAATTAATTTTGTTTTATTTAATGATTTAATTTGTTTATTGATTTTTTTGTATACAATAAAATTTTTTTTAACTATATTAACTTGTTATTTTTTTTTTCTTAGATTTTTTAGGTTTTGTAACTGTTTTTCATTTGTGTTGACATATATATTTTTTTATAATTGTTTAATATACATATAATTTTAAAAATACTCGAACATTAATATAAAATTAAAATTCTCAGCTGAAGACCTCTTTAACTAATTATTTTTCATTAGAATTAAGGAACATTGTTGGCGTCTTTAAACGTTTTCTTTGAAGAAATCTAAATTATTTTTTTGATCTGATAATTTATAAGTTCTAATTAAAATCTAGACGCAACAAGAAATATGCATAATGCATGAAAGTTAAAAATAAATAACATAGACCATTTGTAGCATGAAATTTATGGATTCTAATAATTGGCTGCATATGACGTACATATTGCTATCTGAATCATCATGTTCTACATATATGTACATAAATATATATATGTATATATCTTTTTAGCGATCAAAAGACATTGACGGCAAGAAAAATATTAAAATGAAATTGAAATATTCATTAAATCAGCAACCGAAATTACTCATTATCCTTTGATGAAACTTAAAAAAAGAATTGATTGAAGTCATTTATTTATGTTAGAGTTTTTAACTAAATTAATTAGCAAAAAAATGTTGTGAAATCTTTAAAAATAAAAAGCTTGCTCTAGAGCAAAATTAAAATGATATTTGTTATTAATACTTAATGTTTTTATTAAAATTTTATTTTTTAGTTGTTTTTACTTTTTTTATTTGTATTACTTTAATTATATTTGTTTTTTTCAATTATTATTATTTAATTAAAAATAAGTTTTAATTTTTGTTTTACTGATTCCTTAGACCACCCTCGCTTAGTTGCCGATTTATATTGTTATACGCTTGATTATAATCTTAATAATCTTTCTATTTTCTTGTTTTATTATTTATTTTTAGCCACGCACAAAAACACTTTCGTTTTATATAGTTTATATATATATTATACATATATATAAATATTTTGTTGTTTGTTTCACTTGGCTTGTAAAATTGTGTGTGTTTCTAATTTTATGTGCATTTATTTATAAATTCTCGTTTATTGTTGTTGTAAAATACTCAAAATCGCAAGATGACCCCAAAAGCCAAATCGAGAAAAAGCCACGCACCAAAATAAAATTGCAGCTCGAAAAGTTTAACAAAAAGAAATAAAAACTAAAAATTACGCAATGTTTTTTTTTTTTTTTTGGGCAACATATAAAAAAGAAGTTAAAAACTCGTAAGACGCTGCGTATGCGTAATGTGTGTTTTTTTTTTAATGCCTGGAATTCAGTTGATGTTTGACGATCTCTCTCTCTCTCTCTCTCTATCTATCTGTCTCTCACTATCTCTCTTTATAGTTTATGCGACATTTTTTCATTTTTAATTACATGTGCAGCTGACTTTAAGTTAAACCCACTGCATCAGTCCAAACTAATTAAAAATTATTGATATAATTTAAACAAAAATAAAATAGGAAATACAAAGCAAACGAGACGCGCGGCAAACACAAAAGAAAAGGAAAGAAAACGCGCACGTAAAGCCTAAGCGGCAACTGAACTCAAACTGAAATGCGTGAAAATTCGCTAGAGAAACAATTTTTCCGCTGGTTGAAAACGTGCAGCGCGCACACACTAAACAGAATTTTTGGCTGCGCTCTTTTCAGATATATATATATGTACATATATATATATATATATATATATATATTTTAGAAACTCTATATATGTGTTTTCTATGTATAAGTTTAGCATAGTTCTATTAATGTTTAGCAAACACAACAGCGTGCAAAGGGCATTTGGCTCTTCGCCCTTTTGTTTATCTCAGGAAACATCTGTCGCCCCACTTGCTCCGCTATGGTCTAAGCAACCCTCCTCCTGGCCCCTTGTTAGCAACTGTTTATGTCAAGAAAATGTATAAAACTGCAGTTGGAATTTTGAAAAATCTATGCTAAGCATCCACCCGCGCTACTCGTTCGTTCATTTTTAAACAAATAAATATGAACTGCAAATAGAAAAGCGAGCACGATCTATTCTTCTTGCGGTTGGGGTAGGGAGGGCCCATTGGAGTCATTGAAAAGCATATAAATGTGTATATATAGAAAGCGAAACACAACCGCAGCAGCAGCTAAACATATAAATCAGCAGCATGGAGCGGACATTCATTTGTCCACGCGACAGGAAGTCGGAAATATTGTGAAATTAGTTGGATGACAAGAGGAATTAAGCGATCAGCGACGAAGCTTGAATACCCTTTGTTAGAGTATTTCAGTAGAGCTGACAAGGCAAAAACTCTTTTATTTAACAACAATTTATTTGAGTAGTATAATCAATTTTCTTGGCATAGCCAAAGGGTTTCAATGATTGGTAGTAGAAAGATTAGCTTTTCTTATAAAATTCGGACTTATAGATTCCATTGAGATGGGTTTATTAGTATTGCTAATACCGACAACTTGTGGAATTATGATGGAATAATATATTGATGGAAGAAAGAAATGGTTTTCTTGTCCAATTCGGACTTCGAGTTATGTGGGTCACTAGTAAACCCAACTTGCTTATATTAAGAATTTATAGATATACGATATAGATAGTCTAGAGTCCATTGGCCAATTTACCGAAATGGGATAAATTTAGATAGGAGATCATGCGGATCATATCAAACTAACCATAGAAAGTAAGTGGAATATCTAAAACCTATACAGGGAAAGTAAGAAAGTAAGTAGAAGATCTAAAACCTATATAAAGGAAAATATGAAAAAGGGTTCATAAACAAATATGTTTTGGAAATTATATGTGCATTTCTTATATTTCATCTTAGAAATACACAAAATATAATTATCAAAACATATTTGTTACAGAAACCATTTAATGCTTTCCTTTTCAAATTTTCTTTACCAAATTTTATTCCCCAACATATTCCCATTTTCTTTCACCATAACCAACCGCCTCATCAAAGCCATATACCCCTTTTTACATCAGCTCGCCCATAGGGCCTTCTGGTGTCCCTGGCCAATTGTCATTTTGAAATGCTGTGCATATTTTCGGGCATATTTTGCAAGCCGACTCGCCAGTAAATTAATGAGGCGACAGTTAGCATTAAAAATATACATAAAGCGAAAAAAAAACAAACAAAAAGAGAGCAGGGCGAAAAATTGAAATATTTTCAACAGCCGCGTAATTAGCCTCGTTTTTTTTTCGTTTCTTTCTTTTCATATTTCATTTTACTTGGTTGCTGGTTTCTGGTTGCTGATCGCAGCATTGTCTTCAGGCACACAGCGCGTATACGCAACGCATGTGCACATGAATCATACGCCGTGTGGCACACGCCACAAAGGCTGTTATGCTACATCTCTTTCACTCTTTTTCTCTCTTTCTCTCTCTCACTCCCGCACTTTGTAACACCCAATGGGCAGGCCTTACGTTTTGGCCCGCCCGTTAAAGCGCGCGCGTTTATTTCGCTTACCTGGCCAACGGCCAGCTCTAAGAATCTAGGCTAATCTAATTAACACTAAATAGGTAAAGCATACGAGAAAACAGTCAAGTAAAAAATGCCGCCCACTCACCTCCTGCAGCGCCTTCTTGTCTGGCGCACGATTCGTGTTCAGCGTGCGTATGACATTCTTGGCTCCATCCACCACAGCCGCCTCGATGCGCAGCCGATGACGCAACTCCTCGATGCGCTCCTCCAGCGTCGTCTCCAGACTCTGCGGCTGCATGCAACCAATGCCGCCGCCCGAGCCCATGCCCGCTATTAGAACACCATGCTCGTCGGTGAGTTGGCGTGCGGCCTTCAGGCGATCGGCCTGCTCGCGATTCTGTTTGACTTTGATGATGCGCAAGCGCAAGAACTCAATCTTGGCCTTGGAGTCCGCCAGCATTTGGTATGCCTCGGCGAGCAGTTTCTTGTCGCAGCCAATGCCCAGCGATTGGATCATATTCTCGGCGCCCGTTTTCACCTTCATCTCGATTTGCAGCTGTTTCTCCAGCGAGGCGAGCACCTTGTCATTGGCCGTAGCCGGTGCACTGCCGCCAGCCATCGCATTGTTCATCCCCAAGCCGCCCACGGCGCCCGCCAGCTGGGCAGGGCCGTTGCCATCAAGGCTGAACGCAATCGATTCTGTAAACAAGATGGGAAATTAATTTTTAATGCATTTTATAGATTCTTTTCGCTTCAATGTGCGGCAAAGTAGAAAAACACAATAGTGTACACCCTGTAGGGTGGCATATAAAATGGGGTATATATGTTGGGAATGTGATTTGTAACAGTTCAGAGAGATTGTATAAATATTTAATGTAAACTATTTCTGATTGACCATAGTATTCATAAAACTATAATAGTATAGAATAAAGAGCTTGATTTTTCATTGATTCAAATACTTAAACCAAAATGAGTATATTCATATACCCTGTAAGTAGCATAGAATAATTTACATTGACATTGAAATCAAACAAAAACTATTTTATTTTTGATAAGCGTGTTTAACTCAATTGTTGAGCATGTGTATACCCTGTAATTTATGATAAGCAAGAAAGTACTTATGCTTATAACGAAGTGTACAATATTACAGCCAGACTAACAATATATTTAACAAATTGATTCAAAATCTATTTGAACAAACAAAATATCATAGATATTTCCAATACATTTATGTATTATATGTTTTCAATAAAATTCTATTAAATTCTCAGATTTCATTACGAATACCTCATATAATCCAATTCATTCAATCTAAGCATTATCTTCACATTTAATACTTTCCTATTTTATATTCAATATCTCTTCCTTCACTGGGTATCTACTAGTCTCCCAATCAATTACTTGTCACATATTAACTACAATCGCTTCACTTAGCTTTAAATAGCTGCCCTTGACATCAGTTAGCACACAGCTGGTTGCTTTAGGGGAGGGTGGGCAGGGTGTGTGTCAGGTCAGATCATTTAACCTGCTGGCAACATTTAGCCACATGCTGTCAGAGGTCAGCGGTCAGCTACAGTGATTAACACACTGCAACGACACCCACCTGCGCCCTGTGATATAATTACACTTGCATTAAACTGTAGAAGGGCAGCGGACTGAAAGGGCAGGTGAAAGGTGTTTGCAAATGAGTCAAAGTCAGCTATAACACCTGATTAAATAAGTGGAATAAAGAGCAGGAGAAGGAGACAGGAATGTATATAGAATATCGCATATGGCATATGCTTTGAATAGATTTATGTCGGAGAACTTTGAATGTGTGTCGGCATCACGTTCGGCTTATAATTTAGTGCTCTCTATTTAATAGAATAAAATTTTATTATTGCTGAGCAGATTTAAATAGAATTTTAATGACCATAATAAAAATATAAAGAACATTTCTTAGCAAAGCTTTATATGAGTGGAAAGATGCAACTTCTGTATATATAATATATATATAGAGAGAGAGAGAGAGAGTGAGAGAGAGAAATATATAGATATATAGATAGAGGTATGGATAGAAAAATAAGTAGGCATATCTAATTATATACTTCATTTTTATCAAAACTACAAATTAGCTTCATATTTGTATAAATTGACAAATTTAAATATTTTTATTTAAAATTTGACTTATTTAAGCTTTAGAATTAAAGGTTTCTAAATTTTATTTATTCAATTTAAACCGTTAAGGGTTTGTAATATATAAAAAATATGTTTATAATTAATTTATGTTAAACATTTGTATTTATTTATTTTTTTAAATTTAATTTTACATTTTTTGTAGTAATAATATTTTAAAAATTTTGTTTTTTTTTTATTATGTTTTTGGTTAAAATCTTTTTTGAAATTTTCTGTTATGTATATTTTTTAAAATTTTCTTTTTTCTTCTAATACAATACCCAATTTTTTTTTTATTTCTTACATATTTAAAATTTGTTTTAAATGTTTAAACATAAATTAAAGTCTTTATTTCGAGTTTCGAGGAACTTGAGACTTTTTATACACATGTTCAGCTTCACTTGGCCTAACAACTCTCTCAACAAGACTTCATCACTACGCAAAGCTATATAATCTTCAGCGAAATCCCATCTAAAGAATTCAAACAAAATCGTTTGGTAATTCATGCTATATCGAATCCACAGAGAAAGAAACAGCTATCAAATGTTTGTTGCACTTTGCTGGCAGCTGCTGCCAAACATGTCAATCAATTGAACAGATGGAAATTCATGAAGCTTTCAACAGATGCTAAAGATCTTCACAATCATGATGATAATAATAATAAACATAATAATGACGTTGATCATCATGATGATGATGATGAAATCAACTCGTGCTGATGCATGCTGTTGATGCTGCAGCTGGTGGCATAAGCCAAACACGGAAGCAGATAGAACTAAAGCCCCAAATGTTGAGCAGTCACATTCAGTTAAAATAAATGTATTTCATGCCACTTGTGTCAATAGTTGAAAAACAACAACAAAGGCAAAGAATGAAAGAGAGAATATAAAAAAAAAGAAAAGCTAAATAAGCAAACAGTTTAGAAGTTAGCGGGGCATGCTCGACTAGTAAATGCCCTAAGCTAAAAATGTTTTAGAGAATTTTTTTAAATTTTGAAAGAGTTTAAAAATGTGAAAAATGATTTAAAATCTTAGTATATTACGATCAATATCAAAATCTAAATTTACGATTTAACTAAAATCCATAAAACTTATCAACATTAGGCATTATGCATAACATTTCTAGAGCTCTAGGTATACTAGAATGTCTGTTCCAAATATTTCTGCTCTATCCCAGTCAAACTCTTAGATTGTAAGATTAACAAATATTTAAGCTGATTGTTCCAATTGAACATATTTCAAGAGCTCTAGATATACTAGAATACCAAATATTCTTACTTCACATTTCCTAAGCTCTTCAAGTGATTAAAATTAACATTTATTTAACCTCTATCCCTATGTAATACACTCTGCCATAAATTACAGCTATTTATTGGGTAAAACCAAACATACCATATAAAACAATCAAAAAAACTTGACACTAACCAAGTGTTTTGTTATAGATACCGAGCGTAAACGATAAACTCGCAAGTATTTCGCGCCTGGCCATAATGTAAGAGAACACGCAAAGCGCGACATAGATAAAATAAAATTATATATATGTATATAGAGATAGATGCATAACGAGACATTTGCCGGGTTTGCGTGACAAATGCTCGTAAAACGATACTTGAAGTAACATTTAACGATTTTTTTTACAGGGGTAGCGGTAAAATGAAAAAGAAGCTTTAACTGTTGGGAAAGTTGAGTTGAGCTGAGTTTTGCGTAGGTTATATAATCTAGAGTTTAGTAATCTTTTGTTTGTTTGTATGCTGACTTACCTTGACCATTGCTATTGACCGCCGTGTTGGCCGATGTCAGCAGTATTTGACTTTCGAGCTCCTGCAATTCCGATTTCAGTTCGGCCAATTTACTTTTGCTCTTCTTGACCAGAACAGCGACATCGCTGAGCGAACGACGATCCTTGGCCACCTCACGTAACTTTTCGGCGCCCTCTTTAATCTTCAGCTCCTTGCGAATCTCACGGCGTATGGCCTCTTTGATCTCCTCGAGCCGTATGGACATACAGCTCTCGGGCAGATTCTCTGTGAAGCCATATTTATGACTGAGCTCATATAGAACTGGATGCTTTATATATTCGCCCTGCAAAGTGAGATTTGGATTAGGTTTAGTAAGTCTTTTTAGATTGATAGATATATAGTATTTTTATAGACTGCCTACGTACACCTGCACCATTTACCGTATCTGTGTAAAACAGTCCGCCATCGGATGACTCGAAATTCGAGACGATGCGATTCCATAATCTCGACACACTCGCACGCCGTTTGACCGTCGACTTTTGCGACAGACTGTAGTTACGCGGCAGTGTATTGCATTTGCGTGAGCTCGATGCTTGACCTGAGCTAAAACTGTCATTGGAAATGCTTTTCGAGTCACTTTGCGGCTGCGAGTACAAAATACTGCGTATTTTCTTAACCAAATTGGACATTTTTACACAATATTCTCATACAGATTTCGCTTGAATTACGAATTGAAAATGTTTCTGGGATTCTCATGTGATGATAAATGTTTTCTTGTTGTTGTTGTTGTTGTCGTTTTTATATTTGTGACCAGTTCATGGTAATTAGACAACTTGTGTCGCCTCTTTCCACCACGAACGCTGCGAGTTATCAAGAAAATGTACAATAGATTGTTCACAAAAAGAGAAAGAGAGAGGAAATAGCAACAGCAACAGCAACAAGTTAGTGGAACCTGGTTCTAGATTGTCATATGTCATCGTCAACGATGATATGAGAAAGTTAACACAATTGATAAAAGATATTTCTTTTTCTACTTCTTCTGTGCTCAATTCTTAAACATTTCCGATCGGAGATAGCGAATGTATATGACGCGGACAATTATAATGCAAATGAAAAGTTCTAATTCCAATTTAAAGTGGCTAACAATTGCGGAGACAACTTTCACGACATGCCATTGGGTGCACTTTTGAGTCAATTGTTGGTGTCTCATAAAAAGTTTTCAGTATATACTTTGATAAATTCAAATAGATAGAATAGAAATTCAGAAAGGAAACCTTGGACTGATTCTTTAAAAAATTAATAGAAATATCTGATAAGACTTAGAGGAAGATGAGATGAGATGAGAAAGATATCTGATTCGAAGTAGACTTAAATAAAGCTGAATATAGAAAGAAACACTAAGCTTCAACAATGTCAATCAAACATAAGAAATCTCTAGCCAGTATCACTTTAAATACAACTTTACATAATACCTAACCTTGGTAAACAAAATATCACACAACATGCCATGACCTTCTACAAATATAAACTTATGAATTTGATAATTGATAAAGAAAAATGACTTCCATATAAAACGAAACTTGAAGCTAAGCTAACCAAAGCTCGTTTTTTTACTTTTATCTGAAATTTGCCTAAATGAAAAACTATTTTGTTTATATCATAAAACTTAAAGTCAGACAGTTAGCACAGCATGGCACCATAAATATGTGCGCACACGTCTGTAAATGCCTGATAAAGAAACTATATACCGCATGACTGGTAAAAAATACGTAAATATGTATAATATATACAGGAAGCTTAGTTTATAAACATATATGTGTATATAGCATATGTTTACTTTGGTAATATTTGTATACCCTGCGCCTATTGAAAATAGGTAAACAGGGTATAATGTTTTTGTTTAGGTGTTTGTAACAGGCAGAAGGGGGCGTGGCAGACGCCATAAAGTATATATATTCTTGGTTAGGATGACGAGCTTAGTCGATTAACTCCTGTTCGTCTGTCTGTCTGACCGTTGTATGAACACCTTGATCTCAGAACCTATAAGAGCTAGAGACTTGAATCTGTTTTGTAGGATCCTGCAATGCGCGCGCAAATCAATTAAAAAATCGATAAATATTTCTGTTTTAATAATATCTATTAAGAACCTAATACAAATTCAGTTATAAAATTATATCTTCTACATCTTTAAAACTAGAGTCCTAAAATTTTGCATTTATATTTATATATATTTTATCAAATTTTAAGTTTTGTTTACTTCCGATACTGGCTGACTTAATGGTATATATATATTTTAATCAGAATGAAGAGTCAATTTGATAAAGACTTAGGTGTATGTGTCTATCGTCTCTCTGTTTGTCTGTCTGTCTGTCTGCCTGTTTGTCTGTCAGTCCGTCTATCCGTTTATCCGCCTATCTGCCCCTATTTCTAAGTCTATTAAGACGGTGATCTCAGAGCCTATAAAAATCAAGATCTATCAAATATTATACATGCATTATAACAATCGTAAACTTTATCAATTTTTATGAATACAATTTTATTTTGTGTACTTAATAAATTGATATATAGATTCTCGCAAACACTTTATGAATACCTTTCTCAAGTTATCTCAATCGGAAATAACTTAGATTTCAACATAAACAGTTACGAATCGTATGACTCAGGGTATTTTACAGTCAACCACACCCGTCTTGCATACTCTAGCTTTTCTTTACATGTTCTCTGCTACTTTTCCTTATGCAGCCAGCTTACAAAGTAAGCAAAGGCAATTGTTTTTTTGGTTTAACACAATTCTATTATGTATTGAGAGTAGTAGACAGAAGAATTTCTGTTATAGAATTTCCATGGAATACGTTGACTTGTTTTCCCCCATTGAACAGCAAATAAATAAAAAAACGTACTACATTTGCATTAACGAAAGGCAAACTGGGAGTTAAAATACTGAACTTGACTCATGCCAATTAGCCCAATAAGGCACAGGCCGTTGCGCAGCTGACAGTTGTTGGCCATATTTGTTGTTAGCCCGCATGCATATGCATAAGAATTTCTCCAACTCTCCAAACAACAACAATAAGCAAAGCAAAACTGTAGAAAGCGAAAATGTGAGCGAGTGACAAAGAGAAGCCGGCAAAATCACAAAAAGATTTATTGGTCTCTTAATTGGAATTCGCATTGGCATAATTGGAATGCATACACATACAGTTTTGATTGATTGTTATAGCAAAAAAAAAAAAAAAAAAAAAAAAGAAGAAGAGGAACTGAAACAGTTGTTATACACTCTCGCATATAGTATACTCTCATAATTGAAACTTATAAAATCGAGTGAGCCCAGGGACGGCCACAGACTGCGCAACGTTTTCTTATCGGCATTTGCTGTGGCTCTCCGATAAGACCAATCAGACTAACAACAACAACAACAGGTTTTCAGGCAAACCGCTTGTTTATCCACACACACACACACTTTTTAATAATATGCCAAATAAGCTTTATTTATCACATGTTTATATAAAATATTATAGAATATTATATATATTTCAAATTCTTTCACTATTTGAAGCAACAGCCGCACTTGTTGCAACCTGTTGCATTTAGTTATCTATATATTTTTGTCTCTCTAATTTTTTTTAGCTGCCCGCACGCCGCAACTCACGAACTTCGACTGATGTTCACGTCATTTTTCCAGGTGTAATAAATGTGCCCATCGACCCGAAGCACACAAACGCCTCGCGTCGTGGGTGGGCGAAGTCAAACGATTTATCACGAAGCAGCTTAACGATGTGACTCACGAAGCTGCCAACTGGTTTCGGCCTGGCTTTTCAGCTGATAACAGCCACAGCGAAAACCCTCCCCTCCACCAGTTTCCAGCCACATAAACAGTTACATCGTCTGGATGCCTCCATTATCGAAGGGCCGACATTTAGTTACAAATATGTATATCTATGCAATTATCTGGCTACAATAAATACCTTGAATCGTATGACTTAATCACTTCAAGCACTATGAAACGGAGAAACAAAGAGACGCTTACTAATGCGCTAGTTATGCGTAGTTTTAGAGCTCATCTATTTATAGATTAAAGCACATTAACCAGGGCAAAAACAAAGTTCATTTAACAGTCAAAAGCAAGTGCACCTGACTTGGGGTTTCTTTTGTAAAACAGTTTATTTATAAATGTGTTTTCATTAAATATGGGTGAACAGGGCAAAAGAGGTTGGTGCTGCCTACCTAAAGTTAATATAGAGACAGTCTGTCTGTATTTATAAACATGTTCAGGGTAAGTATAAGAGCTATAGACTTAATATCTCATGTAAAATACGAGCGCAGACTAAGTTAATTAAATAATTCGAATTTTTTTTTTCTTACAATAATAATTATACAAAAATAATTATAAATAGCAATCATAATATTAACTACATGACCTCAAATTTAAAGTTGCAGATAGTTTGGAATCGACAGATTGTTATATCTGGTAATCATTGCTATTTTTATGAACAGCACGAAATGTTCTTTTTCCCATTTCATTTCTAAAAATGGTGAACTTTTTTTCAACACAAAATGGTTTTAAATTTGTTATATATAAATATAAATTCTAAATTTATAAAAGATTGGTTAAATTATGGTATTTTTAACTAAAGTTGAAGCAGAACAAAATATAGCTTAATATCTTAAATTTATTCTAATCTTCCTCTGTTAAATTTTAAATATTTATAAAACCCATTTTACTATATATTATATATAAAAGACTCTCTCATATATTTTCTCATATTAATTAATATTAATTACATCTCCTAGTAGCTTTTCTTGTTTTAATTCAAGCTAAACTGTATTTTAAAGTATATATTTAATACTCCCATTAAATTAAAAAAGCAGCTTAATATACTTAAATTTAGTTAAGGTAATGAAAATATATTACTTTCTTTTCTTGAACTAACTATAACTAATTGAGGCAGTCATTTATAAGCCATATAGCATTAACGTTCATTGGGCTAACAATTGCAAAGCTCTCTTTAATTTGTTTTATTTCCATTTTTTTTTCTCTACCTTTCGATTGCAAAAAAAAAAAACTCCTGGGAAATGTTTTACGAGCTTGTATGTGAAATTAAAGCGACACGGCGCATTCTTTATAAAAGCAAAGAAAAAAAAAACATCTTGATGATAATGGAGGCCCGCCGGGTAATGCAATTGCATAAGCAAGAGCTAAAAAAAAAACTGACACAACATACTTACGAATACTTGAATAATCAGCATAATATGCGATATAGCAACAATGAGACGCAAGAGACAAAGATATAAAGATATACATATATATAAGATATATATATATGTATATGAGAGTAAGTTGCAGGCACAGAGTCTATAGAGCGAACCACATGATGATAATGATGATGATGACAGCCGCTGTCTGAGAAAGTTTCAAAAAAAAAGTTGCAGGCGGACCACATTGGAGAACCAACCAACGGCAAAGCAGCTGAAGGAGGTGAAGAAAATCAGGGAAAGAGAGGAAGCTGCGACCATGAAGAGATGGAACGGAAATGGAAATGGAAATGGAGGCGTTGTGCCACAGAGAAATGCCATAGCAGGAGAAGCAGGAGGAGGAGGAGTAGAAATAGAAGACAAGGAGAGGGTGGCGTCAAGAGAGACAAAGACGACATCAGTAAATGGCTACAAATTTGTGGCTTTCTTTTGACGCAGTCTCTGTGTGTGTGGGCTGACAGCTCGAGAGAGAGAGCGAGAAGAAAATATAAAGAGAAGAGCACTTCTTGAGACAAGAGTGTGATATATGCTGAGGGGCAGGCTGCAGAGAATCTTGCGGAAAGCAACCCACGTTTAATTAATAAAATATTTGCACTAAACCTAATGATAAATGCCTATGAGATACCCTGTATATAATGAGTGATAACTTATTGTAAAGTTTGAATATATGCAAAAGTAAATATTACATTTTAGTTTATGTTATGTTATCAAGTTGAGATAGGTTTAAGTAGAAATAAAATTTAGAATGTTTTTGTTTATCTTATCGACTAAAGATATATATCTATTCTATATCTATTCTTTATTTTTCATGTGTCTTGAAAATTAAATATAGATTTTAAAAATCATTAGGTTGTCTTTGAAAAACAGTTCTTATAAAATATTCCTAAATTTCCTCATATTTTTATAAATATTAAAACTAAAACTAAGTTTTTATCAATCTCTATCTACAGCGACTATTCAGTATTTTTCGCTATTAATAAACTGATATGAGATCTCAGTCAACTTAGAATTTGACAATACTATAAAAGAAAGCCAAGAAATTCATTATCTCACTCTGCCAACCTGAATTATGGCTTCTAATCCTAAGGAAGATATATTTATGAGCCGTAAATAGCATATCACATTTAAAAAATAATGTTTTCTCAACTGTCATCTATTGCAGTCAAGTAATATATACATATATGCATAACAAATATACCCTTTTTTATAGCTTTAACAATTACAGGGTATTCCAATTGGTCTACATGACTCAAGTTAGCAAAATATTTCGCGCGTGCTATCTGCGACTCCAACTCATATTATATTTACATTCACACACACACACACACATACTCTCACTCACACTCATTCACACATTCATATTCATATGTAAATAAATAAGATCATAAGACAATGGCAATTGGAATGCGTTTAGTTCCAAACATATTCTATATACATATTTGTATATATATTTTGCTGTATATAGCGAGTACATACGTGTAAATATCCTCTGAGACGTGAACGCAAGTCCTTGAGAAAAACCATATTCATTGTTAAAGCCATGCTAGAGAGAAAGATGCGCGATTTCTATGCCCTATAATTGTTGCAGGTAAGGCATTTTCCAAACGATTTTCTATGAGGTTTTCTTTTGATTTTTGCGGTACTTTTGCGGTTTTGCTTTATGCTTTCTTTTGTCTGTGCATGTATATATATATATATATTAAATATATATATTCATTTTCCAAATCGAATGCGCGACGCAAAAATCACGACGACAAACTGCCAAATGTGCGGTATTATATATGCATAACTAAATGGCATATAGATATATATTATATATCTGTATAATATATATTAAATATATATACATATATACCATAAAGTATATAATGAACACGACGACGCTGCGAACGAATTGAATTTTGGGGAAAATGTCAAGGCGCTGCTGCTGGCAGGGCGAAAACTGCAATGGAAAAACTGGCTGAGGCAGCCAAGCGATTAGAAAGCTTTTCAATTTTTGCGCACAAATTACGGAAAAACAAATCATTTGCCTTGCATGCTGAGATACACACAGACATATATACATATATATCATATATATATATATGACTTTTCCCTTTATACGTATGCAGATAGATTCGTAGATACAACACTGGCTACATCTACAGATACAAATTAATTGCTTGGCTGCGTTATCTTATAGATACTTGTGTGTATCTTTCAGATACAAACAAACTGTGCAGCATTTGCTGTCGTCGCAATTTTCATTTTCGTTTTCGTTTTCGTTTTGGAAAATGATTTCAAATAAAAGCACAACAAAACAAAAAAATAAGTTTAATCGAGTTGTTTTTCGCTGCTTGTCAATTACCTGCAAGAGAAGAGAGAAGATAAACATTAGTTAATATTGTCAAAGTCGGGCAAGGTGAGAGGGTTGCTCAAGAAGTTTGATTGATTATATATATACATAAATGTATAAATAAAAGACAATTGTAAAGATAAAAGTAAAGCAGCTAGGCTTAGATAAATTACGAATATATTTTGTAATTAAATAAAAAATAATAATATTAATAAAATTAATAAATAATAAAATAATATAAATAAATATTAAAAAATACATTAATAAATTTAAAAAAATGTATTAATAAGTAGGTAGTATAAAATATATATATACATAAATAATAAATAAACTTGTAAATATTATTAGCATTATGTAAAACACGTTTTATTTTTTATTTTTTAAATTGTTGTAGATTAGAAATGAATAACATTTCATTATGCCACAATTCGTATTTATTCATGTGCAAATGAATCATAAAATGAATGAATGAAAGTTTCTTGATTTTTATTGAACAATAAAAATCTATTGATTGAATTTATATAACAATGCAAATTGAAAGAAGTTATAATGAATATGAACATTTAGAAATATAAACATAAGAATTGATTTAAATATTAATATAAACATAGATAATCTAGCTACCGATATATTAATAAATAGAGCTAATCTACAGATGAAAGCTTGAGATAACATTTGTCATATGCAAGCATGTTATTTAAAATGTTATGCACAACAGCAACAGTTTATTAACCTGTTAAGTTACTCAAGCAGCTATGTTAACCACATTTAACAGATTTTGTTCTATTCGACTATTTTACTGTTATGCCATATAACATATTTATTATCTAAGCATGTTATACAAAATATGCCTAAACTGAATAGTTTTTTAAGCTGTAAAATTAACTACATTTAACATATGTTGTTCTATTCGACTATTTGTTCAGTTACTCAAGCACCTATGTTAGCTAGATTTAACAGGTGTACTTTTGGAGTATTTTATCCAATATTAAATACAATGTTGCAACGTTATACCAGCAGCCATGTTAACGACATCTTAAATACATAAATTTAAATGCCTTTTTTGTTGCTCCCTGCCTCGTCACTTTTAAAAGGCAATCACAATTGTGATTTATACTTAGAACGCGTGACTACTCAGCTACTCGGCTTGCTCAAATGTGTGCACAGGTAATTAATAACTGGCAATATTTAATTTGTTAACGCCCCGCTTTGATGTTCAGTTCCCAAAAAAAAAAAGAAATATATATATATATATTTTATATATAGTATATAAAGACAGTTGTCCACATGAGAGTGATGTGATTTCTAATCGGTCATTTGCCTGTGGCGAGAGGTTGCCTACACTTTAACTCACGTCCGCATTATTCACTACACAAGATATATAAAAATGTTTATGTATGTCTGTATATATAAATAAAATAACAAGGTCGCTGTTGTTTTAGTAAACTATATACATATATATAAGATTAGAGGCTACCCTTGGCTACAGCCCACGCAGTTGCGTTGTTTAACGCATCAAGTGGATGTGGGGGAACTTTTAACAGTCGATACATTTTTTCGCACTTTACACACAACACAAATTTCAATTTGAATTTGAATTTCTGTTTATGTGTGTGTACATAAAAATACAAAATAGAAATCAACAACAGATCTTACTGACCATTTATGAACAGTCCCAGCAACAATAATAAAATCTTACTTTTTTGGATAAAAACGCCTAAACAAAGTTTCTTTTTTTTTCTTTTTTGTTGTTGTTGATTTCTGTGCAATTTGTTTTCCAAATATAATGTATTTTGTTTGTATATATAAACATATATGTTTATATTTTTATATCTCTGTGCATCTCTATAGTATAGTAAATGTTTGTATAAAGCGACAGGTGAGATCTTAAAACGATTTTTAAGCGTTTCAAATTAAATTTTAATTTAATTAGAGGCTTTTGAGCAGTTCTAGAGACTCTGTGAGTTCACTGCTAAGATTATTCTTGCTCTTGCTGAACAGTTTTATTAATATATAATTTAAATAAAATTATACTTCTAAAAGTCATGTCAGAAGACAATAAATATTTGTTAGCTTTATCTTAAAAAGGTCAAAATTGCAGCCTGACTTTATATAAAAAAAAAATATTTTAAAAGAATATTTCAACAACAATGAAAACATCTTTAATTAAGAATGTGTACAATTAAGCAGACAAATAACTATCGAAAATAGGTTCTAGTAAAATATTTTACTATTCAACTACATATTATTTAGTAGTAAAACTAACCTCTATAACTTTAATTTACTAATTTACTGATTGTCCTATAGTTTGCATAGATTATATATATCTATATATATATAGATTGCACTTAAAAACAACCCGAAAAAAATGTTATTTAGTAGTAGAGCACTAATATTTCCATACTAATATAGTTCTACTACTATTACACAATTATTAAAATTAGCAGTAGCACATAAGTAAATTCATATATTTTTACTTATTCTACTATTATTATGCTACGTATTAGCTTTGCTCATAGTATCATTTTGTTTATATTATATATACCTATTATACTACATAATTCTACTACTATCACAGTATTTTTATGCGGATGCTCTACATCACAGTCACTCATAGCAGTTCTCCACTTCTATTCTACTACTATAATTATCCATATACTACTAAGTTTAAGCATCTTGCTACTTTCTAATCCTCAAATGTTTACATATTATTTATTTATATTTTGCATATCAGTTCGGTGTGATCTGCCAAACCTTACGCACGTACGAGCGCATCGCGAAAGTGACATTTCTTCTCTCACACTCGACTTAAAACAAAAACAAAATAAAGAGAACAATTAGTCTGGCTGGCGTCGCTATGTCGCCAACACAGCGCAGAAAAGCTCCAAAAACAGACACTGGTCAACGGCAGAGCAACAACAACTATTATCAACCGTTACAAGCGTTAGATGACCAAACTGATAAAGACAATAGTGAAGAAGTAATCGCCAACAAAACCAAAACTAACGTTCCTCCTATTACGGTGCTTAAAATTAGCACTGAACAACTGCATGGTATTTGCAAATCGCTAAATGTCATAAACTACTCAATCAGAAAAATTTCTATCGGAGTCAAACTACACTGCGATGAAGAGGTGGACTTTGCCAATGTCTGCACCCACCTGCAAAGCTCTAATCATGAGTTTTTCTCCTTTGCCAAAAAACATAATAAACCATACAAAGCGGTACTTACGGGCCTGGATGACACCCCGGCTGATGAGGTTAGAAGCAAGCTTATCCAAATGGGACTTCAATGTACAGATGTCAAGTTAATCCAAAGGAAACGACCCAACAACAGTAATTTCTCGCTGTATGTAGTTTACTTTATTAACAAATCAACCAGTCTAAACGAGCTGAAGAAAAACTACTCTGTCATTGACCATATCAGAGTCAAATGGGACTACCAAAGACGCAGGCCAAATACCGTTACTCAGTGCTACAACTGTCAGATGTTTGGACACGGATCGTCCTACTGTAGTGTAAAACCATACTGTATGAACTGCGCAGGAAACCACAAAACTAATGAGTGTCCAGATAATTTAACCGTTAAGTGTGCAAATTGTCATGGTTCTCATAAGGCCAATTCAGTGGAGTGTCCAGGCAGAATAAACTATGTTAAGGCAAGGGAAAAAGGCATCAGCAAAGCACGGGTAGTCAGGAAGCCATTACAGGCACCACAGATAAACTGCGTCAAAACTTTTCCAAATCTTTATGGGCAGACATCTGAACCATTAAACACAACCTGGGCCAGGCAACCAGAGTTATGTAGTACTGATCTCTTTTCGCTAGACGAGTTAAAAAGTCTTACGTTCGAGCTCATTAGCAATCTCAGAAACTGTAAATCCAAGACTGACCAGTTCGAGGTAATAACCTCACTTGCCTTTAAATTTCTGTCTTAATGGTAGACAAAGTAAAGATCATTGCGTGGAATGCCAGGGGTATTCAAAACAAAAAAGAAGAATTTTGTCACTTCCTGTTCGACAACGATATTGACATCTGCCTGGTATCTGAAACCTGGTTAAAAAATGGAACCTTCCTTAAGATACGTAATTATAGCTGTTACAGAAACGACCGTACAACTAACAGAGGGGGAGGGGTAGCAATCTTTATTAAAAGAAATATTCGCCACTCTTTGCTACCTCTCCCAAATACTAAAATTATTGAAACAATTGGCATAAAAATCTTCATTAGTGATGGCACAGAGTCGTCCATTTTTGCATGTTATTTTCCAGGGGGCCGCGAAAATCCCTCTAATAAACAGCTTTTTCAGGCCGATTTACATAAGTTGTGTAGTGCAAATGGAACTTTCATTCTGGGAGGTGATTTTAATTGCAGACATCAGTCATGGGGATGCTCTAGAGCGAACTCGTGGGGTAACATACTAAAATCCAAGGTAGACTGCAGGAACTTTTATCTAATGCATCCCCCTGAACATACATATTACCCCGCAGGAAGTCATGGGCGACCCTCAACCTTAGATATTTTTCTTACAAATCGTCCCGTTTATTTAGCTAGCCCACGAGTGTTACACACACTAAATTCTGATCACCTCCCAGTGCTTCTTGAGGTCTCAGTCAACTCTGCCATTACCGAAAATTGCTTGTACTTCGATATAAAAAGAGCAAACTGGGTAAGATTCGCTCGTTTCGTCGAAAATTCGCTTCCCCACCTATGTTCAAACTCAATATGCCGCACAGAAGATGTTGATGATATGGTTAAAGTTTTTAGTGAAGTTATTCGTGAAGCCAAAAATGTTAGCATCCCGAAGAAACAAGTGAAATTTTCTCCAAAACCACTGCCACAAAACATTCTTAGCCTTATTAAAAGTAGAAACATACGACGGCGCACATGGCTTAGGTATCGACACCAGTCCGATCTCATCCTCTTCAAATGGTTAAATAGGCTAATCACCAAGGCGATGCTAGAATTTAGAAATAAATCCTGGAATATCACACTTGCAGCCCTTGATAAAGGTTCTTCCCCTTTTTGGAAACTCTCCAAAATTATTAGAAAGAAACACCTGAACATTCCAACATTAGTCAATAACAACATCAGCTACTTGACAGACGATGAAAAGGCTGAGGCGTTAGCTCAATCCTTTAGACTAAACCATACCATATCTGCTGGGCTCGGTGACCCGGTAACTAAAGCCGCCGTCGATGCCTCAATTCTCTCAGTTGCACAGTTGTCTATAGGGCCGCTAAATGACTACGTTGTTAGCTCCAGCGTCATAAAAAACATTCTAAATAGGCTTAAAAAGAAAAAATCTCCAGGGATCGATAAAATTGACAATCTATGCTTAAGAAACCTACCTACGAAGGGAATAAGGTTCATTACGTGCATAGTCAATAAATGCCTAGAGCTATGTTATTTTCCCTCTGTCTGGAAATGTGCCAAAGTCGTTCCTATTTTAAAACAAAATAAGCCTGTCGAGTTGCTCTCTTCCTATAGGCCTATTAGTCTTTTGTCGGCAGTCAGCAAAATCCTAGAGAAAGTTATCAAAGATAAATTAACTCATTTTATTGAAACTAATAATATCCTTCCAAGTCATCAGTTTGGTTTTAGAAGCGAACACAATACTGCTCACCCTCTTTGTAGAATAAAAAAAATTATAAAAGATAACTTCTCTAGTTCTATGTCAACGGGAATGGTACTGCTAGATATCAAAGCCGCATTTGACTCAGTGTGGCATGATGGCCTAATTCACAAAATGTTACGTTTTAATTTTCCCCCTGCGGCCATAAAGATAGTTCAAAGTTATCTAGAAAACAGATCCTACGTCGTACATTTAGGAAATGCTTCATCCACATCAGTCAATATTCCAGCAGGCTGCCCCCAAGGCTCATGCCTATCGCCTATACTATATAATATATATACCTCTGATCTCCCAATAGCACACCAATGCTCCACCTCGGTTTTTGCGGATGACACAGCAATTCTTTGTGGGGGAACTCTTTATGCAGATATAGCCAGAAACCTCCAAGAAGCATTTGACTCGTTAGATACATATTTCTCCCAATGGAAAATCTCAGTCTGCCCAGAAAAGACCAAGGCAATATTTTTCACAAAAAAACGAAAGGACATCTACGTGCCAACAACAGATATCAGACTGGGCTCGGAATATATAAAATGGGAGCCAAATGTCAAGTACTTGGGTATTACACTGGACAAAAGACTTACTTTCAAGGACCATATATCCAATACAAACAAAAAACTCAAACATATAGTCCGTACGCTCTACCCGTTTATAAACAGAAACTCGAGACTAAATATAGAAAACAAAATGTTTTTGTTTAGGTCAATTTTCCAAGCAGTAACTTTTTACGGTGCACCAGTCTGGTCAGATATAGCCAAATGTCACATAAGCCACTTGCAAATCACGCAAAATAAAGTCTTGAAGCTTATCCTAAATCTTCCGTGGCATCATTCCACGTTTGATCTACACTCTCGAGCCAATGTTGAATTGGTAGATATCAGATTATCGCGACTATCCCAAAATTTTATAACCAAGTGTCACGAATCATCTTATTCACATATAAAAGACCTGGCATAGCCATGTAGTTTTAGTTATTATTTAGTTTTTAATTTAGTTTGTAATAAATATTCTTGAGGTTTTTCTATTTCTTTGTTTTTTCCCCCCAAATAATGATGTTATCCTATATGCCATATGTTATATTTGTTAATAAATATCTAAGAAGAAAAGGCCTAGTTCTAAGCCTAAACTCTTAATTATTGTAAGATACTATTCACAAAAAAAAAAAAATCTGTAGTTATAACAAAGAGTGAAATAAATTGAAATTGAAATTGAAAATATTTTGCATATTTATTTTGCAATTTTATTTTAATAATTAACCCCATTTAAACGAGATATTTCTTTCCTTTAAAGTATTATAATATTTTAAACTTCTCAAGCTCATCTTTAACTCTAATAGTCTTTCATCTCTCTTCTCCTCTACTAATTTATAAATAGCAATAGTCTGCCATATTCGAAACATTCGTTTAGTTTTTATTGAATATTTCGCTTTTGTTGCTTAGCCAAATGTAAATTTTTGGCATTACAAAAAGTTTTGGGGAATTCAATCAGCAGCTCAATCGACTGAGAATGTGTTGGTTTTTTGATGGTTTTTTAATCATTTTAACGATTATGGGCAAAAAAAACCTGATTAATATGGGGTGTTATATTCATTGTTGTTGTTGTTGCTGCTGTTAGATGATGAAAATGTTTTAGTTAGTGACAACTGAGCTGTCAACGCATTTGTAATTCGAGTTGTGGAGAGGGAAGACACTCAGACAGACAGACAGACTGGTAGATAACTCTGGCCAGGTGCCAGAGGGTTTAGAGGGGGAGGACGGCAGACTATTAAAGTGGGTCGGGCAACTGCCTTGGGCGCTGACCCAGTCCCCCAATAGAAATATTGCATTAGCCTAAAGCCATAGAAAGGCAACGACAAAATGTACAATGAAAATTTTCAGTTCAGAGTTTTCTTCGATTTTGTGCGCGCTTTATTTAGCATTATTTTTTTCTGGTATTTTTTTCAGTTTTATTTGTTTTTGCTTATTCAGCGCATGCAACAAGTGAATTTGGGTTAAGCCTCGCAGCGTAAAGTACCATAAAAATACAACAACAACAACAACAACAACAACAACAACAACAAAAAGCGCGCAAAGACACAAAAATAAAACGAGCAAACGCAGCAGAAGGAGAAGCACAGACAACAACAACAACAACAATAATAATACATAAATAAAACTGTGACAAAATTAGAACAAAATTTCAAGCGAGTGCCTGAAATTGAAAATCGATTTTTTTACTTTTCGTTTTGGCTCGTTTCGTTTTTATTCGGTTTGGTGTCTGGTCTCGAATTTTAATTGATTGTCACTTGATTTTCACTTTTTATAAACGTTCAAAGATGGTAAAAGAAATAAGAAATAAGAAATAAAACCAAAACTAAAAGAGAAATGGAATTTCACCCAAGCGGTATTTTGATTTTTTTTCCTGCTTTTTTTTTTACTGTTTGTTGTTGCGCTCTTTTGTCTTAATTATTAAACGCTGCTAGCGGAAGAAGCAGCAGCAACCGAAGAAGCTGTAAAATAAATGGCCCAAATCGAGTCGAAGCGTTTAGCAACTTACGTTTCAGCAGAAAACCAAAAAATTAAAGACACATAAACCAGCAACAGCAGCGGCAGTAAAAGAAATTGTTGTGCGGCTAATCCGAATGTAGGTTCACAAACTTTTGGGGCGTTGTTCCACCAAAAAGGACATTGACACTGCACACTCACATATACACATTCACACACACTCACGCACGCATCAACGAGACTTGGCTCACAGAGCGCATTTATGCGTCATCGAGAGGAGACACCGTGCAAAATTTATGCAATTGCTGCCACAAAGACTTTCACGCGATGCTACGCAAAAACAAAACAAAACAATAACAAATGTGAAACAAGAAAGGGCGCGTTACGCTGCAGCACCGACGAACCGGCTTCAAGCGCGACTAAAAGCGAACTGAGCGCCAGGCACTCAAACAAAGCTCTCAACACCGAAAACGAAGACAGTAGCACGGACAGAGCGCGCTGAGCATGCGCGAGCGCACAAACATAAGCACAGTTAGTGAGCGCATTTCTTGCACACAAATACACACAGCTGCGCTTGCACAGTACAGAGAGAAAGACGGAGAGGGAGAGCGCGGCTTGGCGTGCGGAGAGCGCGCGCACACAAATACAGGCGAAAGTGGAGCGCGAGCGCACAAACTGCAGCAAAGAAAGCAAAGTCAAAGCTCCCGCTGCATGCTTCAATGAATGACTGGAAGAGGAGGTTGATGTAGCTGTTGACGTCGACGTCGACTGAGAGGCTCTGGTGGCATAGCCAAGCCGCCTTTGTTAATTGGCCTGCGCGTGCGCCAGCTTCTCTATACAAGTGTTGTTATTATTATTCTTGATTCTTTTTCTCGTTTTTGGTTTTTCTTTTGGCATGGTGTTTCTAAGCTGCGCTTGGGGCTACTTGCTGTTGTTGCTATTGCTGTTATTCTTCTTGTTGCTGTTGTTGTTTAGTGGCTTTTATTGTGCCAGTTCTGGGAATTGTACAGCTATGTTTGATTAACATTTCTTGGCTGCTCTTTTTCTTTTGGTGTCTTCTTTAACTTGTTTCTTTTTTTGGGTTAACATTTTTCACTGCACTATTATGAAACTGTCACACATTTTAGCCAGCATTGTTTATATTATAACATCGGTTTCTATGAGATAAGCCAAGTGCCAGATCATTTGCATAAGCACAAAAGCTGAGCTTAGTAGAAGCAGATAGCCAAAAAAAAAAAAAAAAAGGCACAGCATGTGGCGCCGTCGTTGCTGCTGCAATTAGAAGCTATCTGACGGCTTAGCGTGACTTTCAAAAAAAAAAAAAAAAAAAAAAAAAAAAGAATAAATACGACAAAGAAAGGCTTTTGAGAAATACCAAAAATACCAAAAGAAAATCCCTTGAGTGACACACCCACCCACCTATTAGGTGGCAACAAAAGGGTTGACAGCTGCAGGTGAAGCCGTCCAAGTGCCAATGACGTTTGGCTGACTAATTAGATATGAGAATCGTCTGTCTGCCAGCAACCCTGACGCATAAGCTGACCCCAACTGTAATATAGGCTAATAGTGTGCTAAATACAAAGGGGTAATCCCCTAGCTACGACTATTATGGGCTAAAGTTTCTTCACTTTTAACATGGAGCTAATTAAATGCTTATCTTATCTATGTACATATATACTCGCATATGTTTATATGTAGATGTAGATTATAATTTATTGTTATTACATAACATGACTAGACTTTATCTGTGCGTCAACAGCTGGGTTAATATTCTATGGATATTACGTCGAAAGATATATCGGTGGAAAAGTTTACTCACATTTTATTATTAACAACATTTATTAATATTGACTTTAGCTTTGGATATTTCATATTCAAGTACTACTATATAATAATAATACAAAGAAGAAAGATATATCATGTATATTTATATAATTATATTATAACAATAATAGTATCAAAATAAAAAAAATATTTATTTATATTTATAATGACAAAAAAAAATTATATATTATATAAAAAAAATGGGAGCAATAAAAATAATAAAACTTATATACAATAAAAATATAATTAATATTTATATATGTATAATAAAAAATAGCGTTAAAAAAATAATATATTTATGCAATAACATTAAAAATAAAAATAATATTTGTATATATTATTTATAATAATAATATTAATAAAAGACAATAACAACAGATAAAAATAATAACAATATTATTTATATATAGTAATAATAATAGCACTAATAATAAAAAATAATAAATGTATAGATAATAATAATAATTTCTATAAATATTCATGTCAAGTTTTAGCTCTCATGTTAAGTTTAACTTGAAGTATCCATAATGCACATATCATATTTTGGCATGCCATACAAAAAGCTGTTTGCTATAAAAGCGCCTGACAGAAGACTTCATAATGTCAACGAAATTGCAACAACGGTACCCTAGCAAACACACACACTCACACACACACACATAGACAACAACAACTGTGACATTTAACGAGTTTTGTTGCGTCTTTTACGAGTCAATAAACGGAAATTGCCAACGAGCTAACCAAAAAACACAGACGCAGAAGAAGAAGAGGAGGTAGAAACACGCAGTCAACAACCGGATGTCGCATGTGCCACAAGCCACAAAAGCCAAAATGGGCGAATGTCCAATGCCAAGTGCAACAGCAACAGCAATAGCAGCAGTGGCAGCAGCTGATAAGCAGCAAAAAACCAAGAGCCAAATAGCATATAAGTTTTTCATAAATTTTTATTGGCCAGCTTTGCAGTCATCACAGATGCGTCACAGCCAACGCCTCTGCCTCTGCCAGCGTCGCTGCTACGACGAGGTTGACAAACTCGCAATATAGCCCAAAAACAACAACATGCGAGAAAAATACTATACTAAAAATACCCATAAAAATACCAGTTCCAGCATAATTACAACAAAAGAGAAAAGTGCGAAAACAAACCAAAAATTGCATAAAACATAAATGATTTTTGGTGTATTTATTATTTTTTTTTTTTTTTTGGGAAAGCCTCCGCATTGGGCTGGAAAATGAGCGCCTGTCAATTAAACACAAGTCAACTATATATATGTATATATACTCTTGGTATATGTATCATGATTAGGGCGCAAAGAACAATAAGATCTGAGCTGTAGGCAATATGCAGATTATTTTCCTTGGCTTGTTTTCAGCTTTCGGTCTGGGCGTCTGCAGCTGCATGCCTCTCGCTCGCACTTAATGCAATGTGTGATTGTTTTTTGGTTTATTTTGAGGTATTTTTTGTACTTATTTTTACAGAGTTGGGCGCGCTGTCACGTAACGAAAGGGAAACTCTGTCTGTGAATCTGTGGGAAGTCAGCGTCTTGCAACAATGACAAGGCGGCAAATGCAAAGGCAACAAGGCAAAAAATAAAAGAAAAAAAAAACGCAGAGGCAGAGTCAAAAAGGCAACAATGGCTGCAGGCCCAGCAGAATAACACAGAGTAGAAGTGGCTCTAGCCCTGCCCCTCTCTCTGTTCCTCTCTCACTCTCACATGTTCCAACTGACTGCCTCTGCATTTTAAGACATTTTTCATTGCATAGGGTTGGCAGCATCGCATTTCAAAAAGAAGAAGAAGTCACAGCCAAAGCAGAAGTTGAAATAGAAGCAGAAGCAGCAGCAGCAGCAGCAGCAGCAGCAGCAACGGCAACAGCAACACGCCCAGTTAACACCGTAAAAGCGTTGATTAATTAATTAATAAAACTTAACTGTACACACATATGTATATATAGCTTATGCATGCATGCAATTACAGTTAAAATAGGTGCTGCTGATGGGAAAGCAGCTCCTAAGCTGGGAATAACTGCCGCTGCTGCGGCTGCTTCTGCAAAACAAAAAACTAATTGCATTAAGAGCTGTTAAAGCTTAGCAGTCAAAACAAAAGCGCAAAAACAAAATCAGAGCGATTCCCACAGAATCTGCTAAAGTCACACAGACACGCACACACACACACACACACACACATAGACAATGCTGTTGTTGTTATTGCATTCAATCAATGTGCAACGGCATTTGGAGAGCAGCAAGCAGCGAGCAGCGGTCAACAACACTTACTGCTCGCTCGCTCGCGGAAGCAGCGCACCAAAAGAGAAATAGAGAGCGCTAGGCAGCGGCAGAAGCAGCGGCAGCGGAAGCTGTTGTTGTTTTTGTTGTGTTTCTACTGCAGGTGGCGTTTGGCAAACAATTGCAAGCGCTGCCGCTGCTTGGCACGCTTCTGCTACTCCCTCTTTCTCCCTCTCTCTTTCTCTCTTGCTCTCTTTCTTATTAACACTCTAGCAGTTGGTGTCGCTGTTATGCTATTAACATGCTGTTAGCTTGATTGAAAATGTTTTATGGCGCTGCCCCTTTGTTGCTGGTTGTTATTATTATTGTTGCTGCTCTGGCTGTTGTTGTTGTTGTTGTCAAGTGCACTAACAACAACAAACGTCAGTTGGCCGCTTTGAACTCGCACGAGTGAAAGTGAAAATTGCTAAATTATACAGAAATCAATGTTACAGCAGCAGCAGCGGCTGCAGCAACAGCAGCGTCAGCTAACGGAAAGGTGGACAGCAGGCGCGCTAGTTGATTAGCCAAACAGCAAACATACAAAGTAAACAAACAACACCCAAAACAAACTGTTGCAAGTTCATGAGCAACAGTTTGCCTACTGGCTTACCCTAACTGCACTTGACTCTGCTCTAAGTGGCATTCCAATGCTCTGCGACCAGGTTCTACTTTCCCAACCCGTTTTCACTCCACCAGCTGTGGCATATATACATATATACATATATATCTACAATATTCAATTTGCAAACTCAACTCTAACGTTGTCCCAATTTTCGTGCCTGCCACATAATTGGGGACACCTGCATGTGCCAAATTCAAAAACTAGTTGCAACAACAGCAGCAACAACTACAACAACAACAATATGAGCACTGGGAAAGGAAGCGTTAGAAACTGGCCGAATGGCAATGGTAATGGGCATGCCAATAGAAATGGAACGCAATTTTCCAGTCACGCAATTAGAAGGTGCGCATTTCTTTCTGGCTCACTGTTATGGTACTTAACAGCGACTGAGGATGTTAACTTTTCAATTGGAATGGAAATTCCTTGGGCAATTCCAAACAAGGCTATTGCTGTTAATAATATATACATACATATATTATGAGTGCCTTTATATGTGATTCTCATTAATTGTAGTAAACAAAGTTAAGGGATATTTAAAAAGATTTTTATGTACATCAGTTTTTATTTTAATTTCTTTTCTCATTTGTCTTTTTTATATGTCTGTTCTTTTCATCTTTTATTTGTCTCTATGTCTCCCTTACACATTGATTCCTCCTGTACTTCATATATATAACAAATACCCCTTCTACATTATAAATTATATTTGTGGGCATTATTTATAGAGAATTTTAAACATTTTAATTATAAAAATTATCTTTGGTCTTCCCCATTTCTCCTATTTAATTTGCTTTTTTTTTCTATTTTTGCATTTTTTCTTTCTTTTTTCTCTCTTTGTCCCCCTCTTTAGCTAGTCATGTCAGCTGTCTTAGCATAGTCATCTCATCTCTTATACGTAATATAATAAATAACTTTATCGTTAACATAGCTACTCAAAAACAACATCTGTACTTTAACATACTCATGTAAACTGTCATACATAACATAAAAGTAAGATAGCAAAGGCCTTAGTATACATATCTGTTACCAAACATTCATGTTAGTCATTTGCATGTTAAATAACTGCTGCTTATTCATATGCTTTACTTTTCAATCGAACATTTGATTGGTATAACTATTGTTTTTGCTCCATCCACTTGAATATTTCTTGCTCACTTTGAGTAGTCGCCGCTTGACAACTGCTACCTGAGCGCCCACCAGCTGAGCTACTATTTCCATTTCCATTTCCATTGTCCAGCCTCAGGTTCAGCGGCAAAAGTCAACACAGCAATTTGCGCAATTGAACTCATCAATTGCAGCAATTAAATGTGCCAAAGGCAGAGAGGGGAGAAAACAGAGATACAGAGAGACAGAGAGGCGGTACGCCTAGCTGCCTAGCTGCCCAGCTGCCAGTCTCGAGCGATGAATTAACCAACCCAAACTCAAACAGAAAGCTGAAAGCCACACGGCAGGCACAAGATGAATGTGATATAACAGCAACACGACCAACTCAGCGACAACAACAACAACAATAACAGCAACAACTGCAAGTTAATTAAATGATTTTCAATGCCTGACAAGCGCGCGTTACTTTCCTAAGTCCCCCTTCAACAATGGCAAATGGCAAATGGTAAAAATGAAATCGATTGCATTGGAAATGCATTTCCGTTAAGAGGCGATCGCCAAATGTCGACGGGCAATATATATTTGCAGGATGCAGCCAGGCTTTTTAATCCGTAATTACAACTAGGTTTTTCCTACTCATTTCTGTTGTGAAATTTCCCCAACGTTTGTTTGCTCAATTTAGCCACAGCGGAAAACAGATTACAGAGTCGCAGTGATAATATAACTAAGTATATAAAATATATACTAAATAAATATAATATATACTATACTATATACATACATATATATATTTTTTATATATAATATAAACAAAGTAAAATTTAGTTACAAGTAATCTACAAGTCATAGCACGTCAAGGCTGGTATCGTTTAGTGAACTTGTAGCTATTTTTTTAGTATTCATGATATACCCTGTAAACATTATATAAAACAAAAATTGATGTTTGTTTAATTAATTTTGTTGCTCTTTTAATTTTACCTAATTTTAATTTTAATTTTAATATTTAATACTATAGCTTCAATAGAAAAAATATTATTTTACATAAAGATCGATATTTATCGATTGGTATAATTAGTATTGGAAGCATATCTATACTAAACAAGAGATAAAAAGCAGACCTTTTCAGTTCTCTTTAAAAAAAAATTAGGCAATCTATTAAAAATCGATATATATCGATTTGCACAACTTGGCGTTTAAGAATCTTTAGTAAGGGAGAAAAAACTATATACTGTTTGTACCTAGTAATTTATAGTAATAAATTGTAATTTAATTTTTACTTCCAATCGATAACTATCGATTTAAGAAAAAGTTGTATATACCATTCATGTCTTAAATTTATAAATAATTTGTTTATGCTTTGTAATTTTTGCTTAAACCTGGGGTATTCATATTTCCTGAACTTCCTAGAGCTAAACTCGAACAATTTACATTACTATTTTTTGCGCAGCTCAAAATTTCCATACACAAATCGTGATTATAATTGCAGTAGCTACGTTGTTTGGCTGTTGAGCTGCTGTGATACCTTATCAGAGACCAAAAGCAGAAGCAAAAACAAACAACAGAAAAACAACGCAAAACAAACTAATAGATACAATTGAATTTGATTAAAAGCATCTCTCATGTTATGCACGGAAATCAAGTGAAATTTAAGTAAAGTGGAAAAGGAAAACAGAAACACAAAAACAAATGCAAAGATAGAGGGGAAAACCGCACAAAGAGAGGCCGCACTTTAATCAGTCTCCGACTGCGAGATACACAGCTGCATCTGTTAGATAAACGAGCAATGGCAGTCATGAGATACAGATACAGAAACAGATACAGATACAGAGTCAAGTGCAAATGTAGCTCAGTGCGCAATTGCCAGGTAAAATTATCAAAAAGAAATTGCTGGAAATTGTTGAAAGAAAACAAAAACCTTAATCGATGTTTTTAGACAGAGTTTAGTGTACATATAATGATAGATAAAAGCATAATGATATTTATAATAATATCATTATATAATATAGCATGAAAATAATATACTATATAATATGCCATAAACCATCAATAGTTGGGAGGTTTAACATTAACTTGATCAGCATTACAGTATGCAATTTATGATATTTTCAATTCGATTGTTTTAACTGCCTACTCACTGTTAACATAGCGGTTGGACTGTAAATTAACAGAACGCTAACCACATAAGCTAAACATAAGTTTGCAAATATTTAGCCATGTTAAGCTTAACATAACTTAACAGATTAGTTGTCCTTAAAAATCACCTGTTAAATTTGACTATTGATCGCACGGCATTAAAAGAAAAATTTTAAATTAAATTACTATTTCAGCTATTATTCAGTTATAACAATTATATAATATCAAATATGTATTAAATTAGTATTGCCTTAATTTGAAAGCTAGTCAGTGTCACAGAGTAGAGATTTCCAACAGCAAAATGAAACTTTAATTGATATGCTTAAACTCAAAGCATAGAGCACACTTTGGCTACTTGGCCAAGTGCTGTTGACCAGGCCAAAAGCAGGCAGGCAGGCAGGCAGGCAACAAGAACAACACATTAAGCCACTTGCTGAATGCATTCTTCGCCAAATGCAAACAGAGCCAAGTCAAAGTCGAAGTAGAAGTAGACATAGAAGTTGACTCTCTGACAGCCCTTGTGCCCTTTTTGTTTACACTGACGGGCTGTCAGTGGCCAAGACGTAGGCACACAGCCAGAAAGACAGACTGACGTAGACAGAGGGACAGTTGGGCAGACAGATAGACAGTTGGACACGGCCAATGGACAGCAGGAGGCAGTAGGCAGTATGCAGTCAGGACACGCGACACTTGACGTGCGGTCATTTTTGTTTCTCTCTCTCTCTCTCTCTCACACACACATCTCCACTGCACTATGCGTTCAAGTGTTTGCTATGACATTTCCCATTTGCAAATTTGTTAAACAAATTAACATTGCCAAGCATTTACAAAGAAAGAGAATCCCCAACCACTTTGGCAGCCGCAGCACAGAACAGTTTGAATCTCAACCTCAACCAAGGCCTTATTGCTGGGAAATGCAATTAAAACGTAATTATGTTAAAAATAATAATAGAATTATATGTAGAGTTTAAAAGGACGAGCTGTAATTAACTGTACAGTGCAGTTAACAGCATTATGTTGTTCATAAAATAGGTCGAAACTAAATTAAATATGCATTATGTTAGAGCTACGGTGGCTGCTGTTAAAGCAAGAAATTATAAAATGTTATAAAACATTGAATAAATGTGCTTAACATAAGATCAGCAAACAGAAATTTCAGCAGCAATCTGCGCTGTTAATAAAAATCTGTTAACAAGCTGTTAAAATTAACGTAAGATCAGAAAATAGATCAAACTAGATTTTATATCTTCCACCATGTTATGTAAACCAACTGTTAACACATAGTTAAAGCACTGTTTAATAGCTATAAAAAACACCCATTAAATTTCTACTGCTATTATTAAGAACAAAAGCAGAGCCTAATTTTAGTTCCTCAAGTATTTATAGCTCCATTAACTAAGCTATTTTTAGCAACAGCACTTCAGACGATTTCAATGCCATATACAGATGTATATGTAGATGTCATGAAGTCCTTAAGGGTCTACTCGAAAGTTATTAAATGCTCAGCGAAGGGTATTAAACTTGGCCATTCGCTGTTAAGTAGCTGTGCCTGTGACTGGCGAGCGCATTACGCTGCGAAATGGATATATACATATATATATATATGCATTGGAATCCATCCATCCATCCAACCATCCATTCAAACTGGCCTGACCCTGTTCTGGTGCACCACTAAAAAGAAACAAGATGTAGCTGGCAACCGGTTCTGGGAACTACAGGCAGGCAAGCAAGCAAGCAGGCAGGCTAGCCCGCAGGCAGTTGCAGCATCCAGCCGAGTGCAGCATGCAACATGCAACTTGCAACTTGCAACTTGCAGTTGTTGCTCGCTTTCAGGTGCAATCGGGCTATACAAAAAGCTGGCCAGCAGCTACTGCAAATGACATTCGACTGCTGCATAATCTGGTTTTCTTTGATTTCAAAGGAAGCTTTCTATACCCTGTAGCTATACAAAGTGGGTATAATGAGCTGTTGAGAGAGTAGGTACAGGTAAGTTGAGAATCTATAATTATATCTATTGATATAAGATTTTACTGTTTGATTAATGTAATATTTTTCTTTTGGTAAATTTATTTAAAACTGTTTACAAGGTATCCCTAAGCTGTATATAATTGTCTATCTTATTTATAATCTTGCTTTAATGATCATATTTAAGCTTTCATGTTAAGATTTTTCCCTAATCTGCCCACATCTCATCTCATTCAATTACAGGGTATCTCTTGGCTCATCTCATCCAATTGCAGGGTATCTCTTGGCTGTTCACTCTCAACTAGAGCTCCTCCTTTTGCTTGCAACTCTTGTTCAGTTCGTGATTTGCATTCCGAAAAAAAAAACTTACAAAAAACACGATTTGAATTAAGGCCAATTGAATTTTTGGTTGACTGATGATTTTCACCTTCGCAATTCACGGCCAATGACATAACCACGCCCACCCCAAACGCCAACGCCCCACACCTGTAATGGCTGTGCTGTGCTCCAATTGGAAGGCTTTTTTTATTTTTTTGTTATTATTTATGCGAATCGTTGCATTAAACAACGAGCTGAACGTGCTGTAAATCTGAATCGAGTTGCATTTACTGTTCAATTGATAAGCGCATTTGCAGCGATAAGGCAGCTTCTCTAATTGCCGTCAATCCAATTACAGAGAGAGAGAGAGAGAAAGAGAGAGGGGGAGAGAGGGAAGAGACTTACAGTGGATCGTAAATATTTGCTGCTATTAATAAACATGTTGTTTAATTTGTTGCTTTCATTTGAGATGCATGTCGTTTGTTCAGTGGGCCACGCACTTAAACCAATTGACATTTTGTGCACACACACAGACACATATACACATACTCACTCACACACACATACAGCTTGCATGCACGCAAGTAAAGTGCCCAACAAATATGCCAAATGATGTCATTTGTCCGTTCTCAACGCTTTGAATAACACACAATGTTTTATTCTAATTTGGAACAAATTTAGAGAAGAGTCAAAAAAAAAAAAATAAAAGTAATTGCCTAATGCACGGCATTCCCGTGTTATATATAGTACATATATAGAATTATATAGCATGTGCACGAATATGGATATACTCTACATTTGAGCTGAGCCTATGTATTGACAACTACTCAGCATTTCCAAATATTTTAACTGCAACTCGAATTCTCTCTAAATAACATATTTACTCAGTATTGTTCAATCTAAACATATTTATTCCCATGTTAATAGCAAACTTATTATGTTATCGCAAATTCCCTTAAAATAGCTAACATATTTCGCAGCAAATTAGCAATGCTAAAACATGTTAACTAAAACTTAATTAGATTAGGAAAATTTCATTGTAAATAACATATTAAGTTCCACAGCAATGTTAAGCCTAACATATTCCATTCATGTTAACTGTCATATAATTATTTTAGATTGAATTCATTCTAAATTGCTAACCTACATATAACATTCCAACAAAGGCTGCTTCGTCATCAGTTCTGTTAGTCATGTTGTCTCAAAGGAATTTTATGAAATGTTTTATATTTGTGCAGCTATTCAACAAGTCAAGGCACCAACAACAGGAAACATCCGGCGGGAAATGTTAAACGAAATGGCACATTAAGGATATGCCACAAGTAGCTGCGTCAGCTGAGCCGGAAACGCAAAGGCTTCCGTGCTTGTGTGTGAGAATGTATATGTATGTATGTGTGTGTGACTGTATGTGTGTGCCTGGCAACAGGTGTGCGTGTACTTTTCGACTGAGTGTTAGCTGATAAAAAAAAAAAAAAAAAACAAAAAAGAAAAGAAACTAAGACTAAAAAAAAGAGCCAGTAACTGGCCATTGTAATACGCTATCAACGGCGCCGACTCACCTGATAATACGAATCCGACATGTTTTTGTAGTTGTAGTTGTCGTTGTTGTTGCTGCTGTTGAATCACTCGTTAAGCGCTCTTGTTACTTGCTGAATTTAGTATATCAGTTTTGTTGTTGCCCGCGTCAGAATTGAGAGACACACTAACACAGACACATACACACATATATGTAAATATTAATACGCATATGCACGCACGCACACACACACACAGACAGACGACCAACGCACGTCGCGTTCTTTCGTTTCGTTTGGTTTTTGTTTACTTTTGCTCCAAAAACAAACTGTTGTCTCTATGTATGTAATATATATATTTGCCTGTTCACACTTCCAACTGTGCTTTTATAGCGAGCGAGCGCGTGCTCTCTCTCTCTCACACACTCTCTTACTGGTATTTGCTATCGATATTGAATAGAACTTTCGTTGAGTTGTTGTTATTGTTGTTATGGTAACATTGGAAACATTGACGACAAAGCAAACGCGCAAACAGGTGGCATAAACTAGGTAGAGCGAGATAGTGCGAGCTAGCAAGTTAGCCTGACAATTGTTGCTCAAAACAAAAGCAAGCAGGCGGTCTATGCGGTCTATTATTTGCAAATATTATTCTGCATATTCCTGGGAAAGTATTTTACACACACAAAAAATAACAATGATCAAGCGAACGGTAAAAACTGCAGCAACTGCAGCTGAGGCTGCTGGGGAAGAGAGTGGAGTAGATGCACTTCCATAGAAATTAGCTTCAATTGAGCATTTTGTAGATTTAATTGGAAATGGTATGAGTGTGTGTGTATGTATATGTATGTATTTGTGTGTGTGTTGGACCGTTGCTTTTGATTGAAGTGACTGCCGGTGCTTTTCCCTCTGCCTCAGCTGCTTTTAGTGCATGCTATAAATAAGTAACAGTTAATGGGAAAGCGGGACGGGGCGATGCAGCGCCATAATCAGCAAGCAAGAAGGAAGAGCGGCAAGCGCAAGTGGCGGCAAAAAAAAAAGCTGTTCGCGCAGCTAAATGGAAATTTGCTGGTGCGCCCTGCTCGCTCCTTCTCGCTTCCACAAACACACACATACACACAGTCAAGCACACTGGAAGACAAGACAGATGGGCACAGTACCGGTTGCATTATAATGGCGTCTAAATAATGAGGCACCTTGAAATGAAAACACGGCCAAGATTGTTTAAACAATAATCGCAACGCACAAAAACAGCTTTGTACACACTCAAGCATACACATACACGCGCTGCATATGTGAGTGCTTGGTATCTTTCGCATCTTCTTTATCTTATACAAAAATTTCACTCGTATTTGTACATTTTTTATAATTGTAATCTCGCTCTCGCTCTTGCTCACTCATACACACGCACGCACGCACACACACATGCATACAAATTGCGCTGCTCAGATCAAATTCTTTGCCGTCTGCGCTTGTTGCTGTTGCTGCTGCTGCTGCGTTGTCGACATTTCGCTTCGTTTTCTTTGCTTGTTTTGTATGTTGAGTGCAAAAAAAATAACATAATAACAAAACTAATATTAACCACGTACACTTTGTATTCAAATCATAACGCTTGTGTTTAGTGTTGTACTTGTAATTGTTGCATGCAATAAAATAGACACTTTGTTGGGTTTTTTAAACGAAAAAATGTGAAATGGTTAAAAACAGAAAACGGCGACGACACGACGTTCGAGCATATAACCAGTGTGACCGCCAGCACAGAATGTGCAAATTACCAGCGAGTGCTTGTTCAAGAAAGGGCTAAAAAAAATACCAAATAACAAGTGAAGCATTTAGACGGTTTTATATACTTTTAAATGCTTTTAAAATATAGCAAGGTAATATTTGATCAATAGTAATATTAAAGTTATTTTTAAAAATTAGTTTGAAATTAATTTACAATTAGTTAGTGGCAGTCTGTTTTGTTTTGCGGTTTGCCGATAAACAGGGCTGTGTTTTTGAATACATTGCAGCCGCTAGAGATGGTACTTTTTTAGCGATCGGCACGAAATACAGCTGCAGCTATTAACCTGACTATAAATTTTGTATATTTTGTGAAATGAAAGATTGTTTTTAATAAGTGGCTTTATATTTATTTATTTATTTTTATTTTCAACTTAGACTGCTGGCTTCTTGGGCAACGAACCGAATGCTGAAATAACGGTGCCCTTCGTGCCAGTCACGGTCGTGGTCAATGCAGGTAACGTCGTCTTTGCGGCCGGCTGGTCCCACTTCGACTTACTGCAGTAAACAAAACAAAAAAAAAGAAACGCAATTAGGGATTGTTTCTAGTGCAAGATCAAGGCAACACTTACCGCTTCTTGGCCTCTTCCTCGACTTTGCGGGCCAACGCCGTCGCCTGTTCCACTTTGTCCATGTCCTTACGATCCTTTTGTCGCTTGAGCATCTCAGTTTTCTGCACCGCCGACAATGCTTCGTAGTAGCTCTCCTCGCCCCACTGCAGCGGATCGTAGATTTCGGGCGGATAATTGGTGCCAAATTCATTGATGTCACAGAAACTGATCAGCTTCTCATAAATGCTGGGATTACGAAACTCCTTGCGATCCTGTATAACGCGATTCATGTCCATATTCGTTTGCCTCATTTTCGTATACATTTTCGTGATCTTTGCCACCAGCTCGGCTGGCGGCTGCCCTTTTGGCTCTGGCGGCAACTGAAATTTATATTTGGCGTATTTTGGATCCTTCTCATAGCTCTCCGCCGTGCGATCCTCAGCGTTGTAGGTGTTGGAATCATCATCGTCGTCCAACTGCATGGGCGTCTCAGTGGCGCCTTCTGTCTTGGCATTGTTTTTATCCTTGCCATTTTCATGCTGTTCCGTCTCCGGCTGCGAGCTGGCACTGTCGCTGGACGAGTCTTCCTCGCTGGACGATTCCTGCGCACGATCCTCCTCCTCGTCTGAGATTAAAGTATCATCCTGGTAGCTGACCAAGCGACGCAATTTCTTAGCGCGTTTCTTTTTCTTGTGTTTCTTCTCCGGCTCGGGCTCCTGTTTAACAGGTGTTGCGGGCGTTGGTGTCGCCTGCTTTGGTATTATAACCTGGAAATTATTATAATTATTAGTAAATATACTACATTTTTGTTGTATACAAATTTTCACCTGCGATGCTGTTGAATTTTCCGAGTCTGGACTGACATCGCCTTCGTTTTCCGAGTCCGTGTATTGTGCAGTCAAACTGGCCAATGCGGAATGGCTCATTGTAGGTTCTTTTGTTTAGTTTTACAAATATTATTTAATAATATTTCATTTATATCTTGCAATTTGTTTTCTTTTGCAGTTTTCTCTACTTCATTGTAATTTGCCATTAACAGCGATGTGTCGACAGGAAAAAAGTCATTTGTGTTAAGTTGGCAGCACTTATTTGAACAGCTGTTAAGAAAGTGTGTACGAGTTTGTTTGACTATATCATGATTTAAGCTTTTTAAATTATTGCAATTTAAATAGAATTTTAATAGAAAAATCATGGCAAATATTGTGGAAAAGTAAGTGCAATGCATTTTTATATTTAATTATATATGTGCAGATAAATTAAATAAATTATTAATATAAGTTAAATATATAAATTTTGAAGAGTATACAACTTTCGTGCTAAGTACTTCACATTAGCTACCTCGTATAAACGATATTTATTTTTTCATTGTTGACGTTGCCGAATTGGAAAGAAAAGATGAGCGCAGCAACTGAGGAGCAGGATCGCATACAAAAGCGCGTAAATAAGATATTGGAGACGCGCCTGGAAACGGACAAGGATACATTAGACGCCCTCAATGGATTATCCAGCTTTTTCACCGAAAACACTTTGCAAAATCGTCGCAATTTGCGCAGCCAAATCGAACATCGTTCGGTCGGCATCAATCAGAATTTCCTGAAAGCCTTTCGAGAGGTCAAACTTACGTTAGATGCTGTCTGCGAGGATCTGGACACGATGGCCACATCCGTGCAAACGATGAAAACAGACCTAGAGACATCCAAAGCGCTGACCAAAGACCTCATCGAGCAGACGAACAAAATGCAGGAGGAACGCGAACGCCTCGAGGTGCATCAGCAAATTGCGCAAGCTTTCTTGGCGCGCTTTCAGCTCAGCGTGCCGGAGCATCAGTTGCTCTATGGCACGGCCAAGGATGCGCCCATTGTGCCCGAGTTCTTCAAGGTGCTGGATCGGGTGCAGTCCATCCACTCCGACTGCCGGCTGCTCATGCAGTGTGGCTATCAGACGGCTGCCCTGGACATCATGGAGGAGATGACGCTGCATCAGGAGGGCGCACTGGAGCGTCTCTATCGCTGGACCCAGAATCATTGCAGAAATTTGGAGAATAACGAAATCGGTCCGCTCATCGTGGAGGCCATGAGCCGACTGCAGGACAGGCCCGTTCTCTTCAAGTATGTCATCGATGAGTATGCGATTGCACGACGAGCTGTGCTCGTCCGCCAGTTCATTGAGGCGCTCACCGAAGGCGGCCCTGGCGGCAATCCGAAGCCCATCGAGCTGCACGCCCACGACCCGAAGCGCTACATCGGCGACATGTTCGCCTGGCTGCATCAGAGCATACCCAACGAGAAGGAGAATCTGATGCTGCTCTTCAAGAAGTGCGACAAGCATGGCAAGAAATCAACTCCTCTCTTCTCTCTCTTCTCTTCAAGCATATTTTAATGTTTCCTCTCTTGCAGATATCTCGGAGCAAATGCAAAAGGCTTTGAGCTACATTGCCGACGGCGTCTGTCATCCGCTCAAGGTGCGTGTGGACACGATACTGAGCTCCGAGCAGGACACCATCATACTCTTCACCATCTCCAATCTGTTGCGCTTCTATCAGCAGATCATGAAGCAGGTGGTGCAGGGCGGTAGCCTGGAGCAGTGCCTCATCGAGCTGCAGCAGAGCAGCGAGCAGATCTATTTGAATGCTCTGGCGGCACAGGTGCGCACAGTGCTGCAGCGGCCAGCAGGAACCAGTTTGGCGCTGGAGCCACCACAGCGAGATCTGGTGCCACCGGCAAGCGTGGCCCGCCTGCTGAACATACTGAAGGAGATCCTCTCGGTGGCCACCATGGTGGATGGCCGTCAGGCGGACATCACCAAGATTGTCACCTGTGTCATCGATCCGCTGCTGCAGTCGGTGCAGGAGAGCGCCGCCCACCTGCCCACCGTGGACATGGCCGTCTATCTGCTCAACTGTCTCTATCACATGCAGAGCACCTTGGCGGTCTTTGAGTATATGGATGAGCGCGTGGAGCGTTTGCAGGCGCAGTCAGATGCCCAGCTGGACACACTGACCTCCGAGCAGGCCTCCTCGCTGGTGGCCAATCTCAATCTGGGTCCCATCTACACCATCCTGCAGAGCAATCAGACGAAAATCGAGACGAATCTGCTAAAGATTTTCATGTCCAAAATGGATGCATTCCTCGAGCTGCCCGATGTGCTGCTGCTGCCCCAGGTGCAGCTCATCATGTCCAGCGCCCATCGCAGCACCGTCCAGCGACGCGCCTTCAATGTCATCGTGGCCATCTACAAGCAGATCTATGAGCGCGTCCACGATCCGGCGAATGGCTTCGAGCAGCCGGAGGCGCTGCTCCACAAGACGCCCGATCAAGTGGCGCGCATATTGGCCAACTGATGACCTCTCCGCTTCTTCTTATATGTATTTATGTGCGTGTATTCCAATATACTGTATGACTACTGTAGTTCATTGTAGTTTACTGTGTCCATTGTAGTCACACTTTGTGGCTTCCTTTCATTGTGCTCCCCAAACTGAGGCTACATTTTAAATGGAACTCGTGATTTCTTGTTGCTAGTACAGTCTGTATTCATATTGTGTGATAGTAGAGGACAGACTGCCACAGTGAGCACTAGCTAGTGTAAACTACAAGCTTATTTACCAACTGAAGTTTAATGTTATATGAAATACTAAAGTTGATTTTACTAATACAGTCTGTACTCGATTTGTGTGATTGTAGAGCTTCTACAGTAGGCCTTAGCTATCATCAACTAATAGGCTGTACTAAGCTACACTGCATTGTCGTTTCTTGTGTGTTCATCTTACTAAAGCTTAAATATACCTTTTAATAACTGTTTATGGCAAGCCAAGATTTTAACTAAATATTTAAACGAATTTTTTTAATTGTACATCTCACGAAGTTTCACTGTAGTTTTTTCTATACAATATAATATGTATATATCTGTTATATTACGTTGTATTTCAGCTATAAACATATAAACTGTATGCTAGATTTGACTCTATTCATTGACTGTACTTCTTAGCAAAGTTCCACTGTATCTTTCTGCATCATTTTGGTACAAAATTGTATATCCATTATATTAGCTATATTAGTAGTAGACACGACATTTTTTTGTTTGACTAAATATTTACATTTATTATGTAAATAAAGTAGCTTGTTCGCCTTAGTGAACTTTTACTGTACCTCTTTAAAATTATTGATGCTACATTGTATTGCAATTATATATGTATATATGATATACATTTTTATATATTATACAAATCGATTGTATACCTTTACTGATTCCTCTTAGCCAAGCTCTACTGTATCTTCAATTATAATTGTCGGCAAAGCAAGTGGCAAGCGTATTTAAGCTTCATTCGCCTCACCCACAGCCTTTGCTTTGCTTTGCTTTTCCATTTGTTGTTATTCTAAATGCACAATAGGCTCTAGAAACTGATATATATATATATATATATATATATATATATAGTATATATATGTATATAGGGTATATGTATATATGTTATAATCGCCAGCTCTCCATCTTCTGTAAATTGTGCAAAATGCGCGCTTATCACAGCCGAGCCGCGCCGAGCCCTAGGCAAAGCCAACAAAAGAAGAAAAGAAAAAATAATTCACAAAAGCTTGTGCTCAAAATTCGTTATAAATAAATAAATAAATGAAATGAAATGATTTGTTGTTGCCCATGTTTATCGCGAGGCGAAATCTCTTGAGCGCGTCATTAGTTATAAAATAATTTTGACATCGTTTTTATCGCGCCCACAATTAAACAATCGTTTGTGGCCAAAATCGCGTTCGCAGTGCCATTTCAGCTGGCCAAAAAGTGAGAAGTTTTTATCTAAGAAACAATATTAACCTAAAGACATATACAGTGGAAACTGCTTATCGCGAACTGTCCGGAAGCTGTGAATTAAACATATTCAATTAGTGTGTGTAAAATTTCTATATTGCTAAACTAAACTAAAAGTTGTTATAATTAAGTGAATGTGTGAATTCGCTTTAGTTAATGGTGACTGTGGCACGCTGGAAGAGCTCCAAGGTGAGAGCCGCAAAGAAAGCGGGAAATGAATTATTTGCTGCCAATTGCTGATCGATGGCCGGCTTCAGTGTCTGTGAATACGGCGACTCCAGCAGCGCCAAACAATTTGATTCATTCAGGCTAATGGACAGATAATCATCAGGACTCTCAGCATACATGCTTGAAATGCTATGATAGATAAAAAGATATACATTAGTTTAGGTTTATATGTAGTTTAGATATATAGAGATCTCGCCCTCTCCCTCGACCCACCGATAGTGACTGTTGGCGCCCACGCGATCAATCCTGTAGCCCAGCAGCATGTAGCAGACATCGCGAAACTCTTTGCTGGCCGCCTTGAAGCATTCCTTCATCTTCTTCATTTTGCCATTGGCCGAGTCCAGTTCGGCGCGCAGCTGATTGAATTCCTTGAAATTCAGGGTCATGCCGCCGCCGGCATTGCTGCTGCTGCAGGTTTCATTGAAGCGCGCCTGTGTCTGCTCCTGATCCTCCTCCAGCTTCTTGTTGCGACGCTTCAGGCGCTCAATCTGCAATTGAAAATAACTGTAAATTGAAGCCTAAGCTGGCAGCTGGGCGAGCTCACCTCCGCCTGCAGCTTTTCCACCACATTCTTGGTCGCCTCGTATGCCTGTGCGGCGGGATTCTCGCTGAGATGCAGCACCTTGTAGTTGCCCATGTTGAAGTCGCCGCGCAGACAACGATGCTCCATCTCCAGCTCCAGTTCGTCCTTGCGCCGTCTCAGACGTTCGTTCTCCATGCGCAACGTGTCCAGCTCTCGCTTCACGCCATCGTAGCCGCTTTCACTGATGGGCGGATCATTCAGGGATTCCTGCTGCCGCATCGCTTGCATCTCCCGCTCCAGCGTTGAGCACATCTCCTTGTAGCCCGTCAGGGTGCGCTCCAGCACCTCGACCCGGTAGCGCACCTGCATATCGTTGGTCATCTCGGCGGTGCTCGCATTCGTCATATTGAGATCCTTGTCGAAATTCTCGAGCAGCTGCTTATAGAAATCGCGCTCCTTGCACACAATCAGCAGCTTGCGCTGCAGTCGCTCCCGGAAGCTCTTGTGGCGCTTCAGCACCACATTCATGTCCTCGATGTTCTTCAGGTAGACGGCGCACTGCTGCTCCAGCTCGCGCACCGATGTCTGCAGCTGTTTAACGTCCAGGGCGGCGCTGCCCTTCTCGGCGGTGCGCACCACATCGTCCTGGAGCAGCTGCTCTATGCGGGTGCGCAGTGCCATCGGACTGACTAGCGTATTGGCCAGGCAATGGTCCTGGGCTATTTTCACCCACTCCTTCAGCTCCTGCTCCACATGGGTTAGCTTCACCTGCAGGGCAGCTGCCTCGGCACGGGCGCCCTCCTCCCGATCCAGACGCGTCTTGTAATCGTGCACCTGCTCCTCCAGCAACAATTTGTCCCCAATCAACGAATTCAGCTGCTTGTTGTGCGCACGCAGGCGTTCCACCTCCGACTGCAGCTCCGGCACACTGAGCAAACGGGCTTGGGATGTCTTGGTCACCTCCTTCCAGTCGGCGTACGATTGGATTTCATATTCCAGCTCCTTGATGCGCGCAGTTGCTGCTCTCAAACTCTGTTCCTGCATTTCGTAGTTCTGCTGCAGTTGATCGTAGCTGGTAGCGGTTTCTTTGTATTCATCGTGGCGTTCTCTGATGCACTCCAGCTCCTCCTGGGTCACCCGCAACTCCAGCTCGGCCCGCTCGCACATTCGCTTGTATTCACTGAGCTCATTGTTGATGCAGTGCTGCACTTCCCTTGCATCCTCCTCCAGCTGCGCCTTCTCCTGCTCCACACGACTCAGTGCCGTCTCGTATTTGAGCTTCTGTTGGGCCAGCTCGTCAGTCAGACGATTCGCCTCTTGGCGAGCCCTGTGCTCTCTCTTCCGCAGCACCTGCAGCTGTTTCTCCTGCTCGATGATCTTGTTGCTCGTGTAGTCGCATTGCTCTTTGAGTGCTTGTGCCTTGCTTTCGGCCAGAGCCAGCTCTCTGCGATGCTCCTTCGCCTGCTGTCCCAGTTGCTCCTGCAGTTGAGTTATTATGGCATTCGTTTCGATGAGCTCGGCGCGCAGTTTGCGCGTCTGCCAAGGACCCACGGGATCCGCGAAGGAATTATTCAGGGATGTATTGCTGGCATTGAGGCTGGCATTCGCTGAACTGGTGTCCAGGCTATCGATGCGTCGTTTCTTTGGCACTTTTATATGCAAAACTTTCAGTTAATTTATTTTCCACAAATTTTACATCTCTTCTTCTTACCTGTCACAGAGTCTTCGGTAAATGACATGGAGAGCCGGTCGAAGCTGAGCTTCTTGGGTGCCGAATGTGTAATGCTATCATTAAAGCGTGCCATTATATTGTCTAAGCTACTTCGTATTTCCTCCATGTTTACTATACACTTTATTGTTTTATTAATTATATTTTCAAGCTCCGCTATTTGTGTAAAAAATTTGTTGCTGAAAAGACAGCTAGCTGTGGCGGCCGAGCGATATGTATTCGATATGTGTGTCGCTGTCTAACGGCACTGCCAACTGACTTTAGAAAATGTTGCAGAGTGAGACAAGTTGGCAGCACCACCAACAGCAATTGGCGCTAAATTTCAAAAACTTTTATATGCATGAATATCATAGCTTTGATATATTATTTCGCTTTCGTGTGAACAACCATTATGAGCAATTGCATCATTAGTTTTATGTAAAACGAAACATTTCAATCATTTTAAATAAGCTAGCACAAAAATAAAGTGATAAAATTTGCGCTTTTGATTTATTTGAGTTAGCCTCCTGTCCTCTGTCCTGCATGTGTGTGTGAGTGAGTGAGGGTGAGGGTGAATGTGTGCGTATGCCTCTGTTAGCCCATGAAAAATGAGCGCATTAAATTTTATGATATTGTTTGGGCCTGTCATCAACTTTGGTCCAAGGCACACACACACACACTGTACCCACTCTCCCTCGCACACACACACACACACTGCCGTACGTACGGACGACAAACAAGTGGCAAAGTTCAAAGTCAAACAATAACACTTTTCATAAACAAAAAACCCAGCACACACACACACACATATATATGTAAATATGTGTTGTGTGCTCAGCTCATATGAATTTGCTCAAATTTCGTTCTTTTACAGTTACCTGCGCCCATGCCCATGCTGCCAAGTCGACTAAAAAAATTTTCCATATTGAAAGTTGCTCAAAGCGAAAAAGAAGAAACAAAAACAAAAAATAAAACGAAAACGAAAACGAAATTGACCTGTGCCAAGCGCAGCGCAGCGCGAGCTGTCGCCAGAGCACACACACAAAGGAGAGGCGAGCATTGAATAAACGCTCGCTGTCTGCGTTTTGTTCGAGCACTTTAGTGCGCAGTTTATGTATGCGTGTGTGTATGAGGGGGGAGGTCTGTGTGTGTGTGTGTGTGGTGCGTGGGCTTAACTTTTTGCCCGTTGAGCACTTTATCAAAGCTTAGCACCTGACAATTTGCCATGAAACATGCGGCCATTTCTTTATTTCGTTCTCTTAACATACGCATAAGAAATCAACACGCTTTTGCATGCGTGTGTGTGTGAGTATGAAAGAGTATATAATGAAAATGCTATCAAGTGCTTTTACTTTTGTTCTTTCATGCGGCTTTGTTGTAGATGTTTCTGTTGTTGTTGTTGTTGGCGATGCTGCGTACTTCTTTGTTGCGTACTTCAATGTCACCGCTGCAGCTTAGCGGACAAGTCCTTTTACCTTTTAATTAAATTAAAGCCGATTAGCTGTCACTCGGCCCGTGGTCTAACTTGTGTATCCTTATCGGGGGCTCAAGTGCGTTTTATGCTGCCGTTGGCATTTTATGTTTTAGATGTTTTTCATCAGCTGCGGTCCAATTTTCCAACTACTTAACATATTTTATTGCTTTGTTAATGTGCAAAGAGCTTTCTTGCTCTCTACCTTTCCCTCTCCCTCTCTCTCTTAAAATTTAGCCAAATGCAATGTTAGTTTTAAGCTGTGCTTAACAAGGCAGCCGTTGCTATGTTAATTTGCAGTAAGTGCACTGCTTAAGAGCGGTTGCTATGAGTCTTTTAACAGTGTAGCTTGCTATGCTAATTTGCTCTAATTGCACTGTTAGCGCTGCACTGCATTTCTAACTAATTTGCGCTTTTGCTATGTTAAAGAGTTAAAGAGCGCACAACTGATGTTGCTATGTAAATTTGCTCTAATTGCACTGTTGACGCTTCATAAGCTGTACTTTGCTTTGCATGGAAAGAGCGCAGAGCAGCGCTTGCTATGTTAAAGTGCACTAATTGATTTTTAATCTCTGCAATTAAATTTCTGCATGTTTTTAAATGAGAGTTAATAGCCAATGTTTACTGAATTTATTCATTTTAATATTTTTCAGCAGTATTTTCAAGCTTAACATTCAATTTGAACTATTTATTTATATTCACACAGTTTTATTTTTTTTCCTTTTATTTGCATTTGCCAGTTGCTGGATTTTCCGTATAAATTCCACTTATTAACGCCACATTGCTTTACACAAACAAACGCACACACACATATACATCTACACGCTCTCTCAAGCACTCACACATACACAGGACATGCAACAGGCGGAACTTGCTTATGGGTTTGTTATTTTCAGGGGGCGGTTTGTTGTTGTTCGTATTTGCAAAGCGTCGCTTCCTAGAATTTCCGCTGACTCACAATCGCGCAGTTCGCCACAAAAATCTGAATAAATTTCCAGCGTGACACAGAGAAACGCAACTCCAACTGGATGGAATTTTCATGAGGCACGCCAAAAGTCCCTGGCACTAAAGGACCTTCAGAGCTGTCTGTCCAAGCGCTTAAGCTGGCATTCATTCCGCAGCTGCACTCCGGTCTAGTCGCGCTGTTACCCTCCCAGGCCCAAAGGGTAAGTCGATTTGCACTTAGTTTGTGTTTGGCATCTGATCCATGGTGAGAGCAGCCGTCACCAGATGATTGATAACTGTGCTTATGGAGCTGCTGCTGCTGCAGAGAGCCAGTGAAACGTTTTCAGAGATAGTGGAACAGTGGAGCAGTTGAATAGTTAGCTTAAATCTTTACGATTTAAAGTGCACACACACAAACACATACATACACACGCGCGCTTTGCTAGCATTTCAAATGCACCTGTTAACCGTTTGGAAAATTTATGACTTCCTAGTCACAGCATTTGGACCGAAGCCCCACACAAACACACGCGCGCGCTTGTTCCGCCTCTCTTTGCATCTCAGCCCCTCTCTCTCGATCTCCCTCTCTCCCTCTCTATGCACATTGCACATTTCCTCTCCTTGCCTAGCTGCCATTGTCTGCCAGTCTGCACTTTGCTATTGTTTTTGCTTAACGGTGAATAACGATAAACGACGTACACAGACACATGCAAAGAGGAAGAGCCGTTTAGATGCTCACGTACACCCACTTCCACAAAGTGTTAAGCTGCCAAGTGCAAGGACATGCACATGCTTGCAAGCAAGTGCATTGATGTCTACGTGTGTGTGTGTGTGTGTGTGTGGGCAATAAATAAAATCAACAATGGCTAATTGCAAGCACAGCCTTTTATATAAACAAGCACACAAACACATGAGGACCAAGAGACACACGTGAATGAAATGCATTGTGCATTATGCAAGCTTCAAAGCGCCTAACTATCGTCCAAACAATTCGACTAACAAATGCCCTGTAAACAAATCTATTAGAAATAGTTGGAGGCTAACTAAAATTATTTTATTTAAAATCTTATTGTTGTACTAACTTTGCTATTGTCTAAAATTATTATTCTCATAAAAAATATTAAGTGTTTATTATATTATGCGACGTTCATTCTTTCATTGCCGATCTATGTACATATATACCCTTTAAGTCAACTAAATTGCATGGCATTCAAAAAAGGCCCGTCTGTGCCTTTCACTTTCATACTAGCAACGGCTAAGACTGCTGCCTAGCTATGGAGTGTGCCAGAGTGTGGTGAGTTTTGCGTGCTAGAGAGAGCGAAAGAGCGCTCTCAGCACATACACACACACACACTCAAGGCACGTTAACACATAGCCGGCCCCGGTAGCAGCTGCTGCTGTATAAAATACAATGCATGCCAACAGGCGCGCAAAAGGTACGAAACTCACCAGCTTAAGAGAGCGCTTAGCATTTTTATCGATACATCGTTTAAATCGATGCATGCTTTGGCGCCACTTTGCTGAGTAGCTTAATAAGGAAATTTATATAAATAATTCTAATAATTTAAATAATAAAAGTTACTGATATGTTGATTAACATATATGCAATGCACATGTTATAAGAAAGAACAAAAAGCTGCTGGCATTTTTAAATTCATGTCAAATTATTGTTGTGACTTTTTGAAAACCGAAGTCTATCGCTTGTTTTTTTTTGCCAATGGCCTGTGTCTATCGATGTGTTGATTTACTTTACTACTGTGCGCGCTCTTGCATGAATTTGTAATTGAAATGGCCGCGTCGCGACGAAGTGCTTGCAGTGCGTAGGCGGTTGTCGTAGACTGACGTCGTGGCCATAGCACGTGCTACGAGTGCGGTGCGTGCAACGGTGCCACCACCACCAACACCAATACTATAACAACAGAAGCAGCAGCAATCGTAGTAACAACAACAGCAGCAACAGCAACAGCGAGAACAGCAGCAACAACAACAGTAACAGTACAGACAAACGACCACAGCAGCAGCAGCAGCAGCAGCAGCTGAAGCTAGAGCTGACTGAAGCTGTAGCTGAAACCTGAGGCCGCAGCAACAACAACAACAAAGCGTAAAGCAAAGCAAAATCACAAATAACGGCACTTAAATAGCAAGCGCATAGCGAATTATGAAAAAAGTAACGGCCCAAAGTTGACTTTGCATTTGTAAAATGAAATCGAGGTGAAACAAAAAAATTAAAGAAAATCAAAATCAAAGACAAAAACAATTCAGTTGACTTTGCATTTGTAAAAGTAAAAATAAAGTGAATAATTAAAAAAAAAAAAAGACAATAATAAAAAAGATGTGACTAAATAAATAAATGTTTAAGTTGGTGACAATAAATTAGATTTAAGTAAACAATTTGCACCTTGTTATTTGCACCTGTCAAAGACTAAGCCAATCTACGTTGACAATAAGCAACAACAAAAATTTAAGTTAATTATATTTATTGATACAAAAAAAATTCTAATTTATATACATATAGACAATTTTACATAAATCGAATCAAATTGAAGGTGTCGAAAAGAAGCAAAACGTAAATGCCATTTACGCAAATAATACTAAACAAAGAATAAAGCATAACACAAAAGAAGAGGCAGAAGAAGAAGAAGAAGAAGACGGAGGCAGGCAGCAGCCGAAGCCCACAAAACGCAAACAGGATACTTAAAATATCAAGGCAAATACATACAAAAACCACACACATACAAACGTTCTCACACTCACACTGTTTGCATAAGTGTGTGTGTGTGTGTGTGTGTGTCTGCGGCTCGTCAACTAAAAATATATTGTGCGCTTCATATTTTTGGATTCGACTTCAGTTGTTGCCCCTTTGCGACGTTGTTGCTGGGTCGCTGCTTCTTGGATTTTGTAAGCAAGGCACGAAATAAATATATATAACAACATCTACAACAACAACAACAGAAACAAGAAGAAGAACAACAACAACTAAGGTGTTTTTGGCCTGTGGCGCGACAGGCATAAAGCAAACAGCAACAGACTTTGCCTGTGTTAGATGCCAAATGCTTCAGCTGAACAGAGATTGATGCTGCCAGTCAACGCACAAACAACAACAACAAACGACAACCGCCGTGTTGCGTACAAACAGCAATTGAGATATGTAAGTAAGAAAAAAAAGTAAAATAAAATATAACACATATATATATAAGACAAGTAAAAAGCATGTGTGAAGCTAACACGAAATAAATTTAGCATAGCATACTTTTTGGGGCTTGAAATAAAATAAATTGACTATAATAAGAATTGAAATGGGAAAGAAGCAATCTTATGTTATATTATGACAGTTAACTAATCTGTTAAATGTCTGTTAAGAAAATATTATTTCATATACTATTTCATAGCATAGTTTTGCGGGTCATAAATAGAATTCAATAAGGCTATGTTATATGGCTGTTAAATAATTTAGAAAAATTAAGCACTAAAAAATGCAATAAGTTGACTAACTGTTAAAGGTATGTCAAAGAACATACTTTTTCCTTTATATTAGCCATAGCATACTGTTTGGGGCTGTTAAAGTATTGCCTATAACGGGCTTAAGAAACACCCTCTGTTAGATGACTGTTAATCAAGCTGATTTATTGGCAAAGATATGTTATGTATATGTTATTTTATGTATAATTGAAATAGCTTAGTTTTTCGGGTCGTAGAAATTTAAATTATTATTTGTTTTTATTATTACATATTTGAGTGTAGGTCTTACAAATGTTAAGTGCATGTTATGGACATGTTACCTCAGCTTACTGTCCATAACTTTTGCGCAGCCTAATTTAAAGTTCTCTTTTATGTATTTCTATAAGAAATGATGGAAATGAAACTAGAATTTTGAAGAGTAACATAATTGTTAGACGTATTTTACATATGTTAACTATATGTAAAGACGAAATTGAGTGCAAAATGCTATGAGTCTTAGTTTAGTCAAAGCTACTGTCATTATAAGCCTTACACAATATATAAAGCATGCTAATTTAACAAGAAACGAAGTGGAATTAAACACGAATCTTAGAAATAAATTGATGAAGTACTTTATTATAGTAAACCATACATCATTTAGCTATACCATAGCATAACATTGAATGAATTCAAATACCAGTCAAATTAAGTCAAGTTATTACTTGGTATGCTGGAATGCAATGGAATGAAACACGGGCCACACGTCAAAATATATGTAAAAACGGGCAGCAAGAAATCAAATTCGTTTCAAGCGTCAAAGCTTTATGCATATTTTTACAGCATTTAAGTGTGAAATGATGTGTTGGCGCATTATTTGACTTAGGCAAGGAAAAAATGTTAAGCTCACACAACACAAACACGCGCACAATAAAACACACACACACACACAGGCACACGCATACATATACAGAGAGATAGGGCCAGCGTAAGGCAACACAGAGAATCTGTAAACCCTGACGGAGTTGAAGTGGCAAACAAACAGGGCAGAAACACACAGACACTGAGACAGAAAGCAAAATGCGAAATACAAATATACAGATACACAGATACACACAGCACACAGTCACACACACAGTCACAAACTAGCTGTACGTGTGACTTACAAGAAAAAACACTTATACGCCACGTTGAACGTGAAACGGTCGCAAGTTTTATCAACTTGTGCTGGCTGTGCTCGGACGCCGCAAACTCAATTTGGCATTTAGGCTGACTGGCTGCCTGGCTGCCTGGCTGCCTGGCTGGCTGCCTGACTGGCTGACTGGCAGGCAAAGGCACAACAAATACACACACAAACAGCTATATAATGTACCCAAGACGAAAATCGATTGTGTGATGCTGTAGCAAAAACAAAATAACTTCCATAAAGGCCTCACTGCCAACCTCACTGCCTGCCTGCCTCACTGCCTGCCTGCCTTTCAGCCTGCCTTGTCTCCCCATCAAATGGGCCAACAGCAAACGTATTTTGTAAGCCGATTTCTGCATTTGCCGTTTACAGAATTTTGTTGCTGTTGTAACTACTGTTGTTGCTGTTGCTTTTGTGGCTCTACATGGACCTTATCAATGCGTTCCATGCATTTTCTGTTATTGGATTTAGCTGGAAATTTACACAGTTCATCTGGCTAATTACTCTGTAATTCAAAATCAATTTACAAAAGCCAGCTATCGGTCAGACAGACACGCTGCAGGCGCATTCAATTAACACAATTTCAAATGAAATTGCCATGAACTTTCCTTCAAATTGACTTAACGTGAACTGACCTTAGATTAGATAGGATTGCCAGGAATATAACAAGTGTGCGTATTGAGGTTTTTATCTGTGTTGAATTCAATTGTTTTCCTTATCGTAAAGTTCAAGGTGAACTAATTGCAGCTGAATAGCTTACAAATTGGCTAACATTTGGTTGCCTATTAACATTTGTTGCCTAACATTGCACTGTTTAACCTATAAGCCCATTGACAATGAGTAATTAGATGAATATGTATATTACAAGCAGAGTAAAGCAAACCCTTAAATATAGATATAAGGACTTCCGGTGGTATAAATGTTCATATAATTATAATATTTTTTATCGATTAATATAGATTTAGATAGATATTTCTTCATATAGATCTCTTCACTCAACCAATTTAGTAGCCTTTTACATAAATAAACCTCTGCCCAGTTTTATGTTTTTTTGTAATGCCTGATTTTATTTTGAGTAAAGTTTTAAGCTTGATAGAGATTATCTCCTCGTCTCTATATCTATTCATTACTTTTAAGTTATCAATAACTTTTCTTGAAATCGATTAAAAGTGATAACAAATTACAGCTTTTCGACCATCAATCGATTTTTAACCATCAGTTTAACAGCTAAAGTCATCAAATTTATCATTATTGTTATGCTAATGATGCTCATCATTAAGATTATTATTATAATAATAAGAATGACAAACTGAAAGATACCCTGTGCATATATGAATACTTTAATCATGTTTAACAAGCTTTAGTTGCAGATATCTCGTAAATGTTGTTAACATTTTATTAACATATAAAATTTGAACAGATTTTAGCCTGTAAATGATGATGATAACACGTGGCTCATTAGTAAATGGCTAAAGATCCAGCTGTAGCTAGGTAACTAGAAGGCTTTTCGGTTGAATTTCGTAATTTTTTGAGACAATAATTAATTTTCTCAAAGCTTTTGATGCTTCAAGTTGATTTTAATGAAATGTGTAATACCAAGGGCAACAAGCAGAAGAGCTCGACGATAAGTCACAACTAACTAAATGAAAGAACTGAGCAGACAAACACAGACAGAGATACTCACACACACACACATACGAATACACACACTCATACTCATACAATAGCTGAATAACAAGACAATTTAATGCCAGCAAATTGCGCAGCAGCAGCAGCAACAAAAATTTGATTGCAGCTGCGGCTGGTCATGGCTTGGCTGTTGAGGCTGCACAAAACTCGAATGTCCTTGACAGGACTTGGCCAACTGTTTGCCATCGTTAGAGTCCGCTGCGCTATCGCTGTTGCCACAGACCCAGGACACTGACACAGACACAGACAGACAGAGCGTGCTTTACGTTTAGCGGCGAATATTCGAAATCTAATTAAAATCTGAGGTGCAAATAATGCAATGCAATTGAAATGAAGACGATTTATGTGTGGCGCATTCATTCGCAACTTTGGCGCAATCATAAATTATGCGACACGGCCAGCGGACCCAGACAGTTGAGCAGACGGCGGAGAATGGGAGAATGGGAGAATCGGGCAATTCATACGCCCCATGGTACCAAGAACTGCGCACAAGTGGCAAAAAGCGTTCAAGTACAAAAATCAATTTCCGTCGAAACACTAGTTGGCAATGGGGCAGAAGGCGGGGGGGGGCAGCAGGCGTGGCTGCAACAAAATGAAATTGAAATGTGGCAAAAGGAAAGACAAGCGCTTAATGGTTAGCTGCATGTCTGGGTGACTAACTGATAACTGTAACTGTGTATATGACCACACACATACACACAGACAATGGACTCGCTGACTCAGTGACTGACTGACGGACTGACTGACTGGCAGTCAGACCGATTGTCAAACTGACTGTCAACGGTTGAGCGCACACAAGCGCTGGGACAGCATCCTGACGAGCACGCGACTTGCTCAGAGCGACATCTATCAGCACATTTCGACATCCTGCTCGCTATCTCTACACACACACACACCAGCACACACACACACCAGCACACACACACACTAGCACACACACACACCAATGCACAGTGAGCTAGCTTTCATTGCTCGTTCAGGCATCATAAACCGCTGCCACGTGCGGACCAAACGAGCGTTCGCAAATGTCAAAAACAAAGCAAAAGCAACACGACCAGCAGCAGCTACAGTAGCAGCAGCTTCTGTTTGTCCATCTGTCATTCACTCATTCACTCACTCACTCACTCACTCACTCACTCACTCAGTCAGTCAGTCATTGCCGCCTTGACTAATGAAATGCCATCGCTGTCATCAACATTGTTACAGCTCCTCCTGATCAAAATGTAAACTCAAAATGACAACAACGAGCCACAAAATGATGAAAATGAAAATGAAAATGTTTATTCTGTTGATTTTGTAGCGAACACTAAATCCTCAGCTCCAGCTCCATTGACAGTTGGCTAGACGGACCTGCCACTCACTCTGCACACTAAATTGACTTTGAGCTTTGATTTTCATCACAGCAACAATTAGCTATTTGAAGCAAATATTGCAATATTGTTTGTGGCTTGTAATCTGATTTGAGTTTTAGTTAGTTTGACTGCTTTTCTTAACTTTTTGCTTTGATTTCATTGTAGTGCTTTCACTATGAATGATTTATCTCTCTGCCTCTCTCTCTTGCTCTCTCCTATTCTCGAGAAACTCGGTCTGACTATCTTTTTTATTCTGTTTCTCCTTCTTGGTTACTCTCTCTCACTCTCTCTCTCTCTCTGTCTTTGACTGTTTCTTCTATTTCGTTTCTATCCCTCAATATATTTTTGTCACTCTCTCATAATTTTTGAGTACTTTTTTTTTTTCTTCCTCTCTTTCATTATTATATCTTCTTTCCCTATATATCGCTCTCTACCTCATTTTTTTTACTCTCTGTATGTCTTACTTTCACATTCGTTCTATCTATATATCGCTATCTCTATCTCTATCACTGTTTCTATTGCTCAACTCTCTCTCTTTATCACATATTTTACCTCAGTTTCTCCATCATCTCCATCTCTGTATCTAATTTTCGTGCTCTCTCTCACTCTCAACTTACCTATCTTTACCCGTTCTTTTTCACTGTCTACACGTTCTCTCTGCCTCTTTCTCTCTCCCCCTCTTCATCCTGCTCTCTCTCTCTCTCTCTCTCTCTCTCTCTCTCTCTATGTCAATCTGTGAAACATTATATAGGGTAATTTTGCCTGCTTTTTGTTTAGTTAATGTACAAAATTTAGTTACCAAATCAATCAAACGCACAAAGCCCTACCGTAATCAGATATTTTGCTACGGCACTATGGAAATTCTATTGAAAAGTGGATCAATATTGACTTGAAGCTGAACAAAAAAAAAAAAAACTTTACTTTGACTAAGATTCATGAAAGTTAATACTGAATAGTTTACTACGGCATATTATGGCTAAGTTTTACCGACAACATTTTTGTGTTGCAGATTATAAGACATATGTATGTATATCACTGTATATATGTATATACACATTCTTTTCGAATTTCCTGCACGTTCCTTTCACACTGCAAATTCGTTTAACTCAAATTTTCCAGTTGGTTGAAATTTCCAGGAAGCTTCTCTTTGCCAATTAAATTAATTTCGTCGCATTTGTCAGAGCTGTGAATAAGTGCGGTTAATCTCGAGTGCACTTACATGTCATCCCATTTGAATTGATTCCTTGCAGGCTTGCGTCAATTTGTGAAAGGATTTCAGACGCATTTATATCGTAGAGGAAACATACTCTAGGTTTATGGCTAGGCGGCTTAACAGGGCTGGGCCAAAAGTATTGATGGCCTAATTCACGCATTTCGAGGCAATTGTGTATATGACCATAACTTGCCATCAAAGGCTCAGAACTATCAACACACACACATACACACACACACTCATACATACGCGCATAACAAGGACATGACAATGCAAAATCCTTGCGGATTTGAGAAAGCAGGAACTATTTGCTTCCACTCACACACAAGTCTTATAAAAGTTGAACCCATATACAGGCACATATATATATATATATAAGTTAGGAACAGTTAAGGCTAGCACACACATACTACAGTTTGTCTGAGTGTGTACACACTCACACACATACATAGACACACCCTTTGCTACGCGCACAATTTTCTGCATTTCAGCCATGTGCAAATCAAACATGACAGCTGAGTGGCAGGCAAACAGTGGCCCAGACTCCACCACTCCAGCCAGCTAACGGCAGGGAGCAGGACAGACCATTTAACGGCATTCAATTTCATGTGCTTACACACACTCACACACACACACACATCTCGGTAACCGATCGCCGCCAGCGGAAATGAGACGAAATGAAAGTCCCGAAAAAAAAATACGATGGGCTCTGTGCACAGAGATTTAAGTTCAGTTGAGTTGTTGTTCTTGTTGATGAAGTTGATGATGATAATAATGACATTGATGATGATGCTGATGGCGGCGATGATTGTCACTCATTGACACGCCTATTGAATGTAAAATGAAAATGAAAACATATTGAATTGTTAACAAAGTGTAAGCAAATAGATGCAAATAGATGAACTCATAGGATACCCATTAGAAAGGAGAAAGGCAGTAAAATTGTTAAACATCGTCTAAAAATATGTGAAGGTTAAATTAAATGAAAGCTATTAAAATAAAATTGAAAGATATATAATATAAATTATATACTTTATATAGCTTTTCATATTTTTCTCTTCACATATTAATTTTGATATAGCTATAGTTTGTAAAAATAGTAGTGTGCCAGAGTGGACAGCAAAATTTAGTGATCAACTCAATATTTTGAAAATAATTATATTTTATTTTAAATTAATTTTATTTTAAATACACTGTCAGCATTTCTTACGCTGAGAATCATAATGACTTTTTTTTTTTTTATTTAATAAAAATACTCTGCATACCCCCATTCTCTGGCTCAATTGTTTACAGGGTATAATCAAATCAGGCAAGCGGATGTAGGCAACATTGAATTCGGTATATGTTATATGCTTATTATAGTGGCCAGCTGCAAAATGTCACTCATACCTGCACTGCTTATATATTATACATACATATATAACACACACTCTCCACACACACACTCTCTCTCTACACACACTCACACATAGACACACCCACTTAGAGTTTTCAACATTTTTAGCAATTTGCCTTTGACTTGAAAGCCGCACAGTTCAGCATAGTTGAATTTTCATTGTCGCCATTTGTAGCACGCGCACAACAATACAAAGAGTATTGGTGTGTGTATACACACACACACACATAGAGAGGGGCACACACACACACACACATTACAGGTTGGCACAATCACACAATCACATTATGTCGCACGCCCAAGCGCCAATCTGATTGCACAATTACTTACAATGGAATCAGGTATTGTTGTTGTCTTTCTTTTCAATGTGTCTCTATGTGTGTGTTGAGTGTGTTGTGTGTGTGTGCTGTGTGTGTGTCTGTTGTGTGTGTCTTATATTTCGTTTCGTTTGTTAATTGTATGGGCGTGCCATTGTGCTCAGCACGTTTGTCTGTCATTTTGTTACATAAAACTCTAGCAGAGATTTTTATGATTGTGTCTCTGTATCTTTATCTTTTGTATCTGTAGCTTTATCTGTTTATCTGCAGCTGTAATTGTCAACTGTATCCTTATGGGCAGCTGATGTCCTTTGATAAATTACTTACTGTTAGCTAAGCTTGTTCCTGTTTAAACGTGCTTCGACTGTAAGAATTTTAATGTTTTATTTACTGTTGGCAGTTTGTTAAAGCTCAACTATCTTTCTAGACGACTCTCATGAATTCAACTGAATATTTAATTTCTAGTTAATTTATATGAGTATGTAGATGCTGACACAAACAATATTTTTATGGGTTTGTATTATTATTTTTTTGTTTGTTTTTTTTTTTTTTCAATTCAAATAGAAAACTATTAGAGCTCATTATACGATTTATAGACAATTCGCTTATAGTAATAGGGTATATATAGTAAATCTTTTATTTTCTATTTCATACAATTATTTTCCAATATATATAGGTTTAAGTAGATAAGAACTAGGGTGTCCCATACTCTTAACTAAAAAATGTAAGACACAACACTTTTGTATACCTAATTTTATTAAAAATATAGTGTCCCATAAAAATAAAAATAAAAATAAAAATTTAATTTTAATACCTAGCACACAAAATATATATAAATTTGTTTAACAAGCAAAAGCAGAACCAGAAGCAGAAGCTTGTCTATGATTTATGACAAGTGATAGTGCATGAAGAACTCAATTCCTATAAGTAGGATAGAAGATGACAAGTTTAAGTTTATATGTCTGTAGCAATATTTATATTTAAGTAAAACCTATTTAGAATGCTTGATACAGCAGAATGTATTCTTATTGGCTATTGGTGGGGAGAAGAGTAAATATTCTTGAACCCTTCTTCTCTGTTTGTTTGCCTATTAATCTGACCGTATGTCTGTCTGTATATCTGCAAATCTGTCTGTTTCTCTCTCATTATCTCTAAGTCTGTCTGTCTGCTTAACCAAAGCAAGCAACGAAATTGAGCTGCAGAAGATCATTTCTGTTGTCCTTATGTATTCAGCAATATTTGCTAACATTTACATTTAAGTTAAACTCATTTAGAATGCTTGAAGCAGCAGAGAGTGTTCTCATTGGTCACTTTACGATCGACAGCAGCGACTGCAACTCGACGCAGGCTCAACGTTTGAGCGCGCCTTGGAGTTTGAGTGCAAGTCGCCCTATATAAAGAGCAGCAGCTGCAGCATTTCTTCAGTCGTCCAGGCCCGGTGGGGGTTACTTGTGCAGTGCAGTAAAGTGAAAGTGAAGTGAAGTGAAGTGTGGTCAGGTAAATATTTTATTTGTTAATAATGTTAAGTACTTTAAGCAGAATTGTAATAGTTAAAAATAATTGTTAAGAATTGTTTAAGTATTAGATATAAGAAAAACTGTAGACATAAGGTAATGTTAATGATCGTTGAGCTAAGCAGTAAAGACTTAGGCATAGAGGAAAGACTTAGAAAATGTTGAAGACTTTAATAACTTAGAAAAATTTAAAGACTTAGAAAATTAGCAAGACTTAGTAAACTTGAAAGACTTAGTAAATTTTGAAGACTTAGAAAATTTTAGAGACAGTAAATTTTAAAGACTTAGGAAGACTTAGAAAGCTTGAAAGACTTAGAAAATTAGGAAGACTTAGAAAACTTGAAAGACTTAGTAAATTTTAAAGACTTAGAAAATTTTAGAGACAGTAAATTTTAAGGACTTAGAAAAATTGAAAGAATTAGGGAAACTTGAAAGACTTAGAAAACTTGAAAGACTTAGAAAATTCGGAAGACCTAGAAAACTTGAAGGACTTAGTAAATTTTAAAGACTTAGCAAATTTTAAAGACTTAGAAAATTTTAGAGACCCAGTAAATTTTAGACTTAGAAAAATTGAAAGACTTAGAAAACTGGGAAGACTTAGCAAATTAGGGAGACTTAGAAAACCTGACAGGCTTAAAAAACTTGAAAGACTTAGTAAACATGTAACACTTAGAAAACTTGAAAGACTTAGAAAACTGGGAAGACTTAGAAAACTTGAAAGAGTTAGAAAACTGGGATGACTTAGTATACTTGAAACACTTAGAAAAATTGAAAGACTTAGAATAATTTAAAGACTTAGAAAACTTGAAAGACTTAGAAAACTTGACAGAATTGGAAAGCTTGAAAGACTTAGAAAACTAGGAAGATTTAGAAAATTAAAAGAGACAGAAAACTTAGAGGACTTTAACTGCCTGAAAAATTATATTTTCCAAATAAATATCGCAAGTACTTTCACAAAAAATGTACATTAATTTATTATTATCTAAGGGTTCACAGAAACTCGTAGTCGAGCAGTCTCGACTATAACTTTCTTACTTGTTCTTTCTGTTACTCTTTGTCTCTATATCTTTGTTTGTCTTTTTATGATTCTCCTTCATTCTTCTTCTTCGCTTCTTTCAGTTTTTCTTTTTCACTCTTAATCTCCATTTCATTTATGCGTTCGTTTCGATTTTCACTTTCTCTGTTTCTTGCTATTTGTCTCTGTTTTTATATCTCTTTCTCTCTCATACTATTTTTCTGCATCTCTATCAATCAATTATCTCTCTCTCTCTCTCTTTTTTCTCTCCGTCTGTCACTATCTTCTCACTGCCTCTCTATTTTTCCCTCCCCTCTCATTCGCGCTGCTTTTTTGTTTGTCTTTCCCTCTCGACTCGTCAAACAATGTTTGACTAATGAGATTTCCCTCCCTCTCACTCTACACCCTCTTCTCTCTCTTTTTCTCTCTCCCACAATATCGTCCTGAATGTCTCTAGAGCTCCTCTGCCAGCTCCCCACACGGTCCACACCAACCTGAAAGCTACCTGTCATCTGTTATTGCACAAACTAATTAGATGCGCACACATATAATTTATGGTCAACAGAAATGTAAAGAATATAACTACCAGCGGGGTCATAAATTTCAAATTATCCCCACTCCCAGAGTCCAAAACAAAGTGCAAAAAAAAAAAAGGAAAAAAAAATACTGTTAGCTGGAAATTGTACGCATAGCTACACTCACACTGGGACATACTCGACTGAGCTCGACTCTGCTCGACTTGACTCGACTCGACTCGAATACCCGGATACTCAAGCTCAAACTCAAACTGCGAGTCGGCTGCTCACACACGTTGTTCAAATTTTTCATGATTCTCTTTCTCTACGGTTTTTTTCCTCCACGTTTTCTTCTGTCATTTTTCCCTTGCCCGTGTCCACGCCCCTTTGGGCTGACAGGCAATGGGCGTAGCGCAATCTAATGAAATTCCAAGAAGCTCGGACCACAAGCAGATGAGAAAATATGCGAAAGATACACAAGCACACACACAAGTACACACACACACACAAACACATACACACACACAGAGACAGGTCGAACCTGGTTTACATGCGATGTGGAGATGAGTAGATGAGGTTAGGGTTGAGCTGGTCGCATATGGGTAACATTATTAGGACACACGTCCGCTTGAGTCGCACCCATGTCATCCGTGATTTGGTGTTACTTTGGACTTTGACCTTGGCCCCCGGCCACATCCAGCCAGCTGTCCAGCTGTCCAGCTGTCCGGCAGGATGCTGCCAAGACAAATTAAGCAATGGCCCCAAAGCAATTTGATGGCGGCATTTCGATAATTGGCCCTGCCTTGCATAACACACAAATCCCCAACACAATCCCCAACATTAGCCACTGTCCGGCTAGGAGATGTTGGCATTTTAATGATGTGGCATGTAACAGCCCAGCCAGCTGCAATTCAGTTACACTCTCTTGGCAACACATTTTTAAATATTTCCGTTATTAAATAAGCTGCAGAAATTGCTGGAACACTTGGAATAGCTAAGTATAAAAGGGTGTTGAGGATAGGACTAAGATAATGCTGGTTTAGTTTAGTTAGTATTGAAGGAAGTTAAGGATAGGATTAAGGAAATTGCGCTTCAGCTTAAACATCTTTTGAGCAAAGATGAAACATTTTATGGAATTTTCATTTATTTATTTTTGAAGGTGTATGAAAATAGAGCAAATGAATTTGAGATATATTTATAACAGTTTCTTCTATAAGAAAGAATTTAAGGAAATAGAATCATATCATAAAATGATACATAACTGAAATCGAAATAATTTAGGTAAGGTCGTAGGTCATTATAGAAGAGATTGCAGTCTTATGTAAGAAAATATGATTATATTTCTTTACCAAATTCTATATATGAGAATTAGCAAAGTTCATTTAGTTGGTTTTGAACCTTGAATGAGTATTATGCAGTCGGTAACAACAGTTATTTTCTTAGTTGTTTTTAGACATATTAATGACATGAAAATGTCAAAAGAGCAATGTAGCAATGGAAATTCGTTTAGAAAAATAAATATAAGAAATACTATGATTTGTTTTTATGCAATTAGTCTTATCGATATTTTTCCAATTATTATGAATTAGATAATATAACAGATTTCAATTAATCAATCAATAGGTAAACACTGCAGGTATTTGAGTTTCCCAAAGCAGAAACAAAAGCCTTAAATAATTAGCAGACTTTACAAATTGCTAGAAACATCTTCCACATTCGTAACTTCTATATGAGTATCATCTCCTCTATGATTATAATCTCTTTTATATGTGTAATCTCTTCTATGAGTTTAACCTCCTCTATGAGCATAATCTCTTATTTATTATTTCCCAAAAAAAAAGGAACTTAGATTGTATTCGATTTCATAACCGAATTTGCTTAAAAAACTCAAATAATTGAATTTTATTTGAGGTTTCAGCTGAGTTTGCTCCTTTTTCCTCTGATTTGCTGTTGCCACACTTCCTGCTTGCCACAGGCAAATAAATATTATAAATGCATGGAAAAAAAAATATTGCGACGAATGTCTCACACTCACATACACACACAGACACACGCACACAAATTATATTTACTTGGCATTTGTATGCTTTATGCCAATTCGAGACTCATATGAACCATAAACTGTTTGCATTTGTTAGTCTGGCCTCAAGAGCTGCTCGAACTCGGCCAGAAAACGAATTATGTGCGGGCAGAGCGAGGCGCATTTAAGGATAAAGCGAATGAGTGAAGGGGTGGGGGCAGGAGATGGGGGGAGGGGGGGGGGGGGATGGATGAGCGTGTAAGCAGTGAGGCGTATCTTAGTGGGCAGAAAGGGAGTGAGAGCGACTGAGAGGTAGAGTGAGAGTAGCCCTTCCAAATTGTAGTCATGACAACATTTTTGTAGTCGCTGCTGCAGACAAGATAAGCAGACAAGAGATGCTGCTGCTACGACTCCTCCTGCTGCTGCTGCTACTTAGTCGGCTTCTACTTCTTTTGGAGGCTTCAGCTCATGCTGCTGGTCCTGCCCCTGCTTCTGATTCAGCTCCCACTGCTGATGTTGCTTCTGGTTCTGCTCCTGTTTCTGCTACTGCTCTGAGTTATACTCCTTTTGCTCATGATTCTTCTCCTGCCCTTTACCTCTACTCCTGCTGGTCCCGCTTTTACTCCTGCTGCTGTTGCTGCTGCTGCTCCTGGTTACACTTCTTTTGATTTTATTTCAAATTCTACCGTCTCCTCCTACTCTGCTTTTATTTGTACTCGTGTCATTTGCTTATATTCCTGCTTCTTGTTTTACTCCTCCTAATGCTCCTACTCCAGTTTTTGGTTCTGCTCCTGCTTCTCATTCTGCTTCTGCTGCTGGTTCTACTCCGGCTTTTGTTGGTACTCCTGTCATTGCTCCCACTCCACGTTCAGCTCCTGGCTCTGCTCTTGCATCTAATTCAGTTTCTGCTCCTGCTTCTGTTACTGTTCCTCATCCTGGCTTAGCTTCTTTTGATTATATGTTTACCTCTTTCTTTTGCTTTTACTCCTTCTGCTGTTTCTACTGCTGGTGCTGCTCCTGGCTAAACTCCTTTTGCTCCTGCTTATGATTCCTACTGTAGCTCCTGATTCTGCTCCTATTTCTGCTACTGGTCTTGCTGCACTAATTTTGCTTTTGCCTTTTACTCCTATTCCTTTTACAGCTCCTGCTTCTGATCATCCCTTAACCTCATCTACCTTACTTTCTTCTTCAGTCTTTTGCTTTTAATCTTTATTTTACTACTGTTCATTCTCCTGTTTCAACTCCATCTTCCACTACTTCTTCAACTCTTTCGTCTGCTTCTGCTCTAGTCCTGCCCTTTCGCCTGCATCATCTTCCACTCAGCTTGAGGTCATCGCCACTTTCTTGAACCCGTCTCGCATGTGTCTCGATTTTTCAACTAAAAAAAGAAATGTGGAGAAAAAAATTGTCTTAAAGGCCAAACAAATCGCAGATCGCAAATCACAAAAAATACACACAAAACTCGCTTGCTTTTGTTGTTGTTGCGAAATCAAGGCCAAAATGCGACTTAAAAGGTTTAAATTCCAAATAAACTTTGCTTTTTACTCCACTGGCTGCTGCTCCTGCTGCTTCTGCTGAGGCTGTAGCTGTGGCTGTGGCTGCTGCAGCATCTTCTTCTTCTTGTTGTCTGATTGCTTTGGCAAACAGTATTAAGTATACGTCTAGTTGTACAGCTGTTAATGCTGCTGCTGCTGCTGTTTGTTGTTATTGCTGTTGTTGTTGTTGTTGTTGTTTTTTCTGCTTTTGCTGTTTGAAAATATTTGCGCAAAGTTAACGCAGTAAATTACATTCGGCATATGGAAATGGCAAATGGAATTTCAAGTTAATCAGCAAGTTATTTGTGCGCACCGAGCACAAAATACAAAATACAAAATACAAAATACGAAGTACGAAGTACGAAATGCGGGCAAAAACAAAAGCAAAACCAACAAAACCAACTTTTAGTCGAGTCCAGAAATATTTTTGCACTGCAAATCTTTGAAATATTTGCACTTTAACTAGCTGGAAAAATTTGCATGGCAATGCAATAAGAAAATTGAAATATTTTACTTTTTCCTGACAACTGAAGTAGACTAGAAATTTTATTTTTTATTTTTCTCAGCATTTCTTATTGGAATTGCAGAGCTCTTGGTTAGCCTGCTGCTTGATTGAGGTTTGTTGTGGCTCTGGTATTTGATTTAATTAAATTTGCAGATTTATTATAGGCCTGAGTTGTTATTTATCTTAAAAATTATCAATATTTATTTTAATTAAATATACAAATTTATTTGATGTATTATTTATGACTTTGTATGTAAATTTGCATATTTATTATAGGCTCGAGTTGTTATTTATCTTTGATATATTATATATTTATTTGGATTAAATATATAAATTTATTTGATATAGTCTTTATAAATAAGTATGAAAATTTGCATATTTATTATAAGCTTGAGTTGTTATTTATCTTAAATATTATCAATATTTATTTGAATTAAATATACAAATTTATTAGATATATATTTTATGAATATATATGTAAATTTGCATATATATTTTAGGCTCGAGTTGTTATTTATCTCAAATATTTTCTATATTTCTTTATAATAAATATATACATTTTTATTATGATTTCTATTTTTTCCTTTTTTTTTTCATTATATTTACAAATTTATTGTATTTAATATTTATATTATATATACATATATATATTATATTATATTTTCTATTTCCCTTTTCTCGCATCAATTTATATTAAGCATTTTCTCAAGTTTTATTTACAATTTAAACGTAGAGACGTAATATTTTTTTTACTTTCAGCATATTCCATTTGCTTTAAATTTAAAAAAAAAATCATAAAAAATGTATTTAATAACGACAACAATTATTTTTAAAGCAAGTCAGAGTGCTTTAGTGGTGGGAGGGTGCTCAACTAAAAGAGCCCTGTTCATAGCTACATATTATTCGAATCATTCTATGCTTTTTTATTAGCATACATACAAACAACTCAAGCATACACACATACATACACACACGTAAGCACGCTCCTCTGCTAACTGCGCAGTTTACGTAGCGACTTGGCCTTGGACAGCCTTATGGGCTTTACAATGGAAGCTTCAGTTTGAGAGAACGGACGAGCCAACAGACGGACGGACGGACAAGCGGACATAACTAGATCCACTCAAATCTTCGTGCTCATAAAGAACACGCATATACATTTTTTTGGGTCTACCACGCCTCTCGTAGAAATGGAAATTTTGCATTTTTAATGGGCTTATTAAAAAGAATTAAAATTTTGAATTAATTTCAAATACTTTTTTCTATTATATTATAAAATTTGCTCGTCTTTTTTCTATAATTTTATTAACATTTAATCTTATTGATCCCCAAATGTATGCTTTAATAATTTATTGTAAATTTTCTTCAAACAAAAATATTCAATATATAAAATTCTATAAGAATTCCAGCCTAAATCAACAGTCAATTTAGATTTTTTAAATTTTATAAAGCATATTTTAATAAAAGATTAAATCTACTTAAACATAATACTAGTAACCCAAACACAAAATAAACAAATCTAAAGCAAAATCTTGAAGCAGCTTAAAAAAAATGATTGATTTTCAACTTCTTGCTCGTAGAGCTTTAAAATGTAAATGTTAAGAAATTTAGTCACGCTTATTATATATAAGTATATTGTAACTAGGATATATGCTTAACAATTGCTCGCCATTTGCATTGGCCCTAACAACATTTCGCTTGTAAATTGGCCGAAATGTGAGACAGCTGAGGGTCATTACTGAGACCAATTGAATTTACTCTTGGCTCGCTTGAAGCTGTGCAATATGTGAAATTATATTACGGCCAGATGATAAACAGTTCCAAGAATTTCAGCAGACATACGAGTGAGTGCAGAGCTGTGTGTGTATGTGTGTGTGTGTATGTCAGGTAGTTGTTGTTGTTGATGTTGTTGTGTGCACTTGTCAAAGTTGACTGAATCCTATTAGTGTCAATTTTCGTCCTTGACACATTATCAAGCAGAACTCAGCTCTCGCCATCTCGCTTCCACTCACCATCTCTCCCACACTCTCTCTCTCTCGCTCCCTCTCTCTCTCTTTCTCTCTCTCTCTGGGTTCGTGGCGCCTGCTGTCTGTGTATGTATATGCATTGTCCTGATTTTTCTGCTATCGGCTTGCATTTCACTTTCACCTGTTGCACCTGTCTCGCTCTGACGCCAGCCTTGCCCAGCTCTCTGATTGGAATTGCGAGCAGCTGGAAAACTGTGTGCAACAGCTTACGCATCGAGGTCACAGCAGCAGCAACAGCAGCAGCAGCAGCAGCAGCAGCAGCAGCCACACACAAGATACCCTGTATTTTGTTTAATTAACTGTTTTATTGACTCGTCATTGATGTGAATTGCTTTTGACTGCCAGCTGGCAGCTTTCAATCATCCGAATTGAGCGTAAGTCATAAATCGCTCAATTATTTCGCGCTGCCAGCTGCCAGGCAACAACAGAAGCAACAACAACAGCAACAACAACAGCTTTAAGGCCACTTTCAGCCAGCCATGTCAAAGGCAATGGAGCCATCATAATATTGTGTATTATATGCTGACAGCTTTAAGGCTCAGCTGCTGACACAGTTTCGCCCAACAGCAGCAGCAGCAGCAGCAGCAGAGGGGGCGTGTCAACAAATGAATATTGGGCAATATCAAAGTGGCTGACAATAAAGCGCAGTTACTTACACAGCAAATACAATATACATACATACATACATATATAAATATGACAATATTACCATCATGAACTATAACAATCATGAGAGAGGAAGTTCTGCTGACTCCAACTCTGTCTCTCTCTCTCTCTATCTCTCTCTCTCTCTCATCTACCATTATTCCTGGCAAAAGGGATGCGCACGTGACCGACGCATCATATTTACATCATTTCAGACCCAAATGAAAAGTTGGCACTGATTAAGTGTTTTAGCTGGCGAAATTATTTCACTTGTTGACAAGTTGCCTTCATTTCAACAGTTATTTAAATGTTAAGCTTCATTAACTAAAAAGGGGTAAATGGTTGAAGTAAAGGAAGTTTGTGCATGATCATATGAATATTATTATGCAAACTTGTTTTGAAATGGAAATTTTGTCAATTTTGGCAAAAATTACTAAAAATAGTTAAAAATATTATGGAAATTGAACTTGTTCATGAACTATTAAGTTTTTGATAAAAAAAAAAAAAAACATTACACCCAAAATTCTTATTAATACTTATCTAATATATGTAAGCTTAATTAGCTAATATTGCTTAGAAGTTTTTTTTGAATACGATTAAAATAGTAGTGTTAGGTTCTGTATTTTATTTTTTATATTGTCTTAAATATTGTTGGGTTAGATTCTTGCTGCTGCAAGTTCTTCCAAATTAATTTGATAATGTTTTTAAGGCTTGAATCTAACATAACCTAACCTAACCTAACCAAACCTAGCCTAACCTAACCTATCCTAACTTAACCTAACCTATCCCAACTTATCATATCTTAACGTGACCCAACCAACTTTTAACCATCTTTCAATATCTATAAATTACTCTTCATACTAATTTCATATCATATGAGCCTTTTATCTTTGTCAGAGTAATTCTACAATATATCGTCTCCTACATTATTATAGATTTGTTTATTATAAGTGGATAATTATAGTATTCAAATTAAGTTCAATTCCAATTAGTTATTTTTGCTTTAAATAGCTGAGGCAGCTCAATAAATATGTAATGTTATGCAAATTAATTAACTATGATGCCTAACTAAGTTTTTTGAGTTTTAGTAAATTTGATTGGATTTTTATTAAAAAATTATATCTGTAGTTGGTTTCTATATAATTGATAAGATGTCTTGTTTGTTTGATTTGAATTATGAAACTCTCCTACACTCATTGAGTTAAGCAAAGGTTAGTTAAGATTATATATTGATTTGAATGAAGCTGAAGCTCGGACAAGTTGTATTTAGTTGGCTTACCATGTTAGTCAGACTAAATTGAGCTTGGACTCTTAAGACTTACTTATTTTGAACTAATCAAATATAATTTTGCATAAATATATATAAAAGGAAAATTTGATTATATAGTAAACCAAAGGTATATGATATAGATACATAAATGTATATATATAACATATGTCTATATATTTATTTATATAATAACTCACTCAACATATAAACAATATCCCTGCCATCTGGTGGCAATTGTATAACAGTCTATATGGAAAATGCCGACACGTGCTCAACGCTGTGACAATTTTTGATAATATGGCCAATGGCCACTGGCACAGGCAATGGCAATGGCAATGGCAATATATTTGGTATCTCTAATGCGGGCTGTTAGAGAGGACGAGAGGACGAGGGAACGAGAGGGCGAGAGGCCAAAAAGCCAAGCCAGAGGCCAATGTCATTGTCTGTGCGATGTTTTGTTATGTGGCCCGGGCTAATGGCATATCCATTAGACATAAAAGGCCAAATTGCGTGGCGTGGTAACGTTTCCGTTTTGCCGTACACACACAAACACACACACACACACACAAATACACACAGAGAGAGACTGATTGTATAGAGCGTATCCTGCACTTTTGTCTGGACAGTTGTGGGCACGTATTTAAGCCAAAGTGTGAGCCATTGCATAATTGATTTTTATTCATGCGGCGAGTGTTTTGCATGCGATGTGGCACGCTGTGGCCTCAGCTAGTTGGCATTTGTTATGCACAGCATGTGCCACACACACACACACACAGCACTCTCTCTGTATGTGTGTGTGTGTGTGTTTGATAAGTTTATCAAGTGGTGGGCTAAAGTTTTTGCCAACTATGTTAAATGTTGAAACTTTTTCATATATATTTGCAGTTCGATTTCGCTTAATGACGCTGATTAAAACATGAACGCACTCGAAATGAATAAACAATTTCTAAGCGTTTCGCATGAATCGCACTCGAGCGATGCTCAACGCAATCGTACACGGTAAGTGTTGCCACGCCCCCTCTCCCCCTTTAACCTTCGCTAAATGCCAGCCATTTATACTAAAGTTTTTGTTTTTTTTTTTTTTTTTGTTTGCCTTTTGATTTGTAGCTCGGAACGCGCTTCGAGTTTGGCTTTGCCACTCAACTCACTGCTGGACTTTTACGACAAGCAACAGGAGCAATGCAAGTCGGTTACATTGCTGCCGTTGCCCAGCGGCAACAATAGCAACAGCAACAGCAGCAACAACATCGACAACATCGACAACATCAACAACATCAGCAACATCAACAACAGCAGCAGCAGCAGCTCCAGCAGCATTGTAAGGCGTCACTCCTCCCACTACTATCCCATGCTCGAGGACAAGCAGAAGCCAGGCCAACAATTGCCACAATCTGCCGCCGATTTGCTGGTGAGTCCATGGAAAATCCTTCAAAGGGCTGGGCTCAATGCAGCTTGGCAATTTATTTAATTTAGCTGCAACTTCATAGTTGTAAAGTTAATGAAAGAGCTGTACTAATGTGTTTAGCTGGGGGCTAAAGGGTTTTTCTTTGCAGCAGTAAATTGACTTGGAGAGTAGTTTTTATATAAGGTTTCAAATTAAATTTGAAATGTCAATTCACTTCAATTTAAGTTTTACTAGCAATTATATTGATAATGTTGATATAATTTAGTAAGCGGGGTAATATATATAATCTTGTTTACGGTGGGTTTAATATATTGAATATGAATCCGATTTTAGGAATAACCCTATGCCATCAAGTGAAGCGAAGTATTGCGCTACCAACCACTCATTCTTTCTCTCTCTCTCTTTAAGTCTAGTTAGCTAGTTAACTAGTTAAGTATTTCCCTTAGGTCTATTTCAACAGTCTCAGAGAGAAACAAAGAGTCTTCCTAAAGTTCTGTTTGAGTTTCTGCTCAAATAAGTAATTACCTAACGCCCATGATTTTGCAGAGCTTTAAAAATATCAAAAAATACTATTTATATCAATATTAGCTTAGAATATCAGAACAAATCTGATGAGATATTAAATCTGATTATGGCTATGCCAGATTTTAGAATACACCTTGGTACATCTAAAATTGTTCAAGTGAAGTCTAGTTTTAGTTTCTCTCTCTCTCTCTCTCTCTCTCTCTCTCTCTCTCTCTCTCTCTCTCTCTCTCTCTCTTGTCTTCGGTCTTGGGTCTTCGATGAAGCTTAAGCTGTTTTGTACAAAAGCTAAGCAGACAAAAAATCCTACTCAAGCAGTCAATTAGAAATTATTTTATTTATAGCATAGCATCATTTAGAATTCAATAACTGTTATGCTAATAACTATTATTTGAATAACGGATATTCTAATATTATTTTTACATTAATAACAATTCTTCCAATATTATGATTATTCTAATAACTGCTACTCTTCTTCTTCAATAGTTTGCAACTTTTACAACCATTCCTAAGCCCGATTACACCCTTTTTTAGTAAGAGCTTTCACTACCCAAAACTAGTGCACAAATTGCTGTTGACCTACCCAAAAAGCAGCTTAAGAGTTTATTTAATATCTATTTCCATTTCAATAAAGTGCAAACTATTAAAAAGGCACTCGGAAACTAAGCTTTAGTAAGCTTTAATTGCACAAACTCTATCAGAGTTGGCAATTGAGCTTTTAGTTGATTGTTAACTAAAAATAGAACTCTTTCAATTGCTCAACTTATGTTTGAGTTAAGTTTATGGTAAAGTTTTCAAAAAGTTAACAGAAATGTATTAGCTATAATTGCTCAACATCTTTTGGCATTCATTTATTTTGTTTAAAATTTTTCTCTTCCTAATTTGGCCATAAAAAAGCTAACTGCTTCGCACTGTTGCACTTAGTTATGCTAGCGAATCACTTGACACTCGTTAGTTTTAGGTAAAATACCTTTTTCCCTAATTTAGCCATAAAAAAGCTAAGTTATGTTCTGGTTAAGTTATTGGACAAGTTTTCTAGAAGTTAACAGAAATATATTAGCTATAATTTCTAGAATTATTTTGGCATTCATTTATTTTAGTTTAAATTTCATTTTCCCAAATTTGGCCATAAAAAAGCTTACTGCTCTGCTTTGTTGCAGCTAGTTATGCGGACAAATCACTTCATTCTTCCCAATTTAGCCATAAAAAAGCTAACTGCGCTGCTTTGTTGCACTTAGTTATGCGGACAAACTTTCGCTGGCGGTGCATAATTTATCGATAGTACAGTTTCACAGGCCCCGCCCCCATCCCCTACCTTCCTCTAGCTCTAAGTGTGTCATGCACGCGCTGCACAATGTCAGGCTTCACTTGGGTCCCCTTGGCCACACTTTGTGCCCCCTTTGTCCTCCTCTTTGGCTTCCTTTTTAGCCATCTGCCCGCATCAGCGTCAAACCGCCGTCAGCGTCAAAAATGTTTAGTGTGCCACGCGCGCAAATCTGCGGGCAAACAGAGAAGAAGGGAGAGGGAGAGAGACAGAGAGAGAGAGAGAGAGAGAGACAAAGAGAGAGAGAGGGAGCGGGGTAGAGCAAGCTGTGTCAGATTTTGCACTGCGGCTTAGCGCCGGCTTAGACTGACTCATTGCCCGCCCGAATTGCCATTTGACTTTCTACTTTCACATTTTTGTTCCCCTCTGTGTGTGTGTGTGTGCGACAGGTAAACATGGCGGATCAGAAATATTGCAAGTCAGCCAAGCAGCAGCAGCTGGTGCGTGTGGACACGCCCGTCACACCACCGCCGCCCATACCGCGTCGCCTGATGCGCGCCGCCAAATGCGGCTGGCAGCAAGGCAGCCAGGATGTTGGCCAGGATATAGTCGCCGCTGCGGCAGCCAGTGGCAGCGTATTTGTTTATCCCCAGCCAACAAGCAACAGCCAGAGCATTGAGTGCACAGCAAGTGGTGGCAGTGGTGCTGGTGGTGCAGCGGGTGTGCCACAATCAGCGCTGCTTGTTGACCTAGCCGCACGTCCGACATACGCGGATGCCGATGGCATATCCGATGACGACCGCATGAGCTTGGAGAATTCCGTTTTCGATGAGTCAGTGACCTCCACACCCGTCAAGGTCGCCGGCTATGCGCACAGCAGCAGCAGCAGCAGTCGCTACGGCATGATGGCCAAGCGCGCCCAGCGCTCCTCCAGCAGCACCGCCGACTCCGCGTACGGCTCCTCGACGGGCGGACATAGCGAACGTTTCGCCTCCAGCTCGACCAGTGTGGATTTTCGCAGTCGCTTCTCATCGGTGGACACGCAATCGTCGCTGGACGAGAAGCCGCCAAGCATTTCAATTGATTCGCCGCTGGCCAAGGACACGTGCCGTCTCGAGAGAGCCGCTCTGAACGATGTCATGCACAAGCTCAACAATAATCTGTACAACAACAGCAGCAGCAGCAGCAACAGCAACATCAATAGCAGCAGCAACAGCACCACCATCACCACCACCACCACCACCACCACCAGCAACAACAACAAGTTGCCCCAGGTGCCAGCTCGCAAGCTGCCCCAGCTGCCGGCCAAGCTGCCACCGCCGCCGCCCAATCCGAAGAGCAGCCACAACTGCTCCAGTGACAGCGGCAAGGAGGCCAGCAGCAGCAGTGTTCCCGCCTCGGCGTCCACTTCATCCGCTGGCAGCGGCTCGAGCACCATATCCAGTGCCACCATGTCATCCAGCTCGGGTGCCGAGGCGGCTGTCGCTGTGGGCGTGGCCGCCAGCGCAGCCAACAATCAAGCGAAACGTCCAGGTCCGCCGGAGCCGCCCTTGCGCAATCTCAGTGCATTCGAGTGCATGGACAATGTGGCCAAGGTGCACCAGGCGGGCACATCACAGGCAGCACCACAGGCACCACCACCACCACCGCTGACCGTGCGCAACAAGCTCACACGCAATAAGCCGCCGCCCATTGTCTATCCCAAGCTGCAGCAGCGCCAGGACTCGACGCTGTCCAGCGACAGTTACTCCATCAGCTCCAGTCCTGGCTACAACTCGAAGCTGATGGAGACCCCACTGCTCGCCACCACGCAGACGGCGCGCAAGAGCCAGGCGCCCAGTGTGGTGCAGCGACAGCCGCTGATGGATTTGGTGCCATCGCGATTTGGCATTGGCAGCAGTCAACCACAGCAGCAGCAGCAGCAGCCGCAGGCGACGCCGATGCGTGGCAAAATGAATTTCCGCCAGGACTCGACCATATCCAGCGACAGCTTCAGTCAGACCTCCAGTCCGGGCTACAATCCCAAGCTAATGGAGGCACCGCTGCTGCCCTCGTTGTCCGCCAAGCGGCTGTGCAGCGCCCCAGCGCCCATTGTCTGCCGGCAGGGCGTGCAGCACGAGCCCATCGAGGAGCTGGAGCCACCACAGACGATGTCACCGCTCAACAAGTGCGCCAGTGCCACGCCCAGCAGCCTACAAACCATTGTGCGCTTCCAGAACGGAGCACCGCACACCATGTCCTTGCAGCATCAGGTGAGCAAGACTTAAGCCCTCTATTCCTTACACCCCTTCATAACTTACCCCCTCTCTCTCTCTCTCTCTCTTTCTCTCCCCCCCCCTTAGATCATCAATCGTCGCAAGAGCTCGAATCCTTACATCACCAATGGCCGCTTGAAGTTTCGTCTATTCCAAATCCTGATCAATGCCTTCGCCCTGCTGGCCATCGCTGGCGGCTTGGCTGCCTACTTCAATGCCTATCCCACAATTAAGTTTGTCAATAAGACGATCATCAATACCATCCATGTGGAGGATACATCGAATTTTGGCAAGAACCCGGCGCCGGGCACCTGTCTGCCCATCATCATCAAGTTCTGTCAGGGCGCCCAGATACCCTACAATTACACCGTGTTTCCCAATTACATTGGACACTTTGGTCAGCTGGAGACGCAAGTGGTAAATATGCGCCCAATTGTCAGTCAGTGCAGTAAACAATCCCATCCGCAGGATCTGGACTCCTTTGAGGCATTGGTCGATGTGCGTTGCTATGAACTGGTCTCACTCTTCCTTTGTACGTTGTTTGTGCCCAAGTGTGGACAGACGGGGTAAGTGGGCTCATAAAGGATATATATATATATGTGTGCATATCTATAATCCTATCTCTGATCCTCATCCTCATCCTTGCAGCGCCGCTGTGCCGCCTTGTAAGACGCTCTGCACAGAAACCATGCGTCGCTGTGGCTTCTTTTTTGATGTTTTTGGCCTGAGTCTGCCGGAGTATTTGAATTGCAAATTGTTCAAGGACTTCTCCAGCGCCGAGGACTGTGTGGGCTTGGATGAGGTGCGTGAGGTCATGGTATCGTCGGCCAACCCCAAGTGCGATGGCTTCCAGTGCGACACGAGCCGCTGCCTGCCCAAGGAATATGTCTGCGATGGCCATCTGGACTGCATGGATCAGGAGGATGAGGGCAACTGTTCGCGCTGCCACGAGGGCGAAATCTATTGTGGCGACGAGCGTTGCATCAGCATCGATCACATTTGCGACGGGGTCATCGATTGTCCCTACGCACAGGACGAACGCAATTGTTGTATGTATTTGGAGTGGAATTGAAATCCTAAATATCTTTACTTCATATATTTGTGCTGCAGTGCGTCTGAGTGAGCGCAATGGCGACGTGGGCTCGGGCGTCTTGGAGGTCTTTCGCATGAACAAGCGCCAGTGGATGCCAGCCTGTGTCAAGAACTGGGATCGTGCCGTCTCGCCCAGCGCTGTCTGCTCCATCTTGGGCTATTCGGCTGTGAATGCCACCAGCGTGGTGACCCAACGCACGCATCGTCCACTGCTGGCCTCGGTCAATGTCTCCACCGACATCTGGAAGCTGTATGCCAAACGTCGCTCGACGCTGATGCAGGAATTTGCCAACTGCCGACAGACAGAGGATTATCCCATAGCTGAGCTCACTTGCTCCAATTTTGGTGGGTTTAAGAAGGGACTTATTTTCTGTCTAAATCTAATCTCTCTCTCCACTTTCTTTAGAATGCGGCAAGGTCAAGCGTGGTCGTCACAAGCCCTCTAGACGCATCATTGGCGGCTCTCAGGCAAATCCCGGCAATTGGCCTTTTCTGGCTGCCATCCTAGGTGGACCCGAGAAGGTGTTCTACTGTGCAGGCGTGCTCATATCCGATCAGTGGGTGCTCACCGCCTCCCACTGTGTGGGCAAGTAAGCTCGAACTTCCCCTCAATATATTTATATGAATATAGTTTTACTATACATTATCCCTCATCTTTCATAGTCATACGGTTATTGACTTGGAGGATTGGACCATACAGCTGGGCGTTACGCGTCGCAATTCGTTTACCTATACGGGTCAAAAGGTCAAGGTCAGAACAGTCATACCACATCCGCAGTACAATATGGCCATAGCCCATGACAATGATATAGCGCTCTTTCAGGTGGGTTTACTTTAAGAATTTCTTGATCTCTTATATTAATTGGCTTATGTTTTTCCTTTGTCTAGCTGGCCACTCGTGTCGCTTTCCATGAGCATCTGTTGCCCGTCTGTCTGCCGCCGCCCAGCATCAAGAGTCTGCGACCCGAACAGCTCTGCACGGTCATTGGCTGGGGCAAGCGTGAGGACAAGGATCGTAAGTTCTTAGACTACATCTCTCTCTACCATTCTATATATATATCTCTTATTATTTTCTATATCTCTTATTATTATCCTTGCAGCCAAGTCCACCTATGAGTTCATAGTCAATGAGGTTCAGGTGCCCATCATTACACGTAATCAATGTGATGAATGGCTGGATAATCTAACCGTATCCGAGGGCATGGTCTGTGCGGGCTATGATGATGGAGGCAAGGATGCGTGTCAGGTGAGCCTCTATAGATGTAAGGCATATAAAAATATATATACAGTAAAATCTGGTTTTAACGACTCCGCATATAGCGTTCGTACGGTTATAGCGACCAAAATTTTAGTCCCTAGACAAACTTATATGGGCAAACTTAAATGGATATAGAGTCTTCCGAATATAACGACGATCCCTTGAGTCCTCTTGGCAACTTGCAAATAGACAGACTATCTGATTGATGTATCAACTGACAAACATATATTGGATAACCTCCTATACCTTCCAACAATTTAACTCTTTTAGGGATAAGAAATTATGCTTCGTTTCGATTTCAACTACAAGAAATATTACCAACAAATACTCAATTTATCCTAATCTTCTTGCTTTAAAGGGCGATTCGGGTGGACCTCTGCTGTGTCCGTATCCTGGCGAAAAGGATCGCTGGTTTGTCGGCGGCATCGTCTCGTGGGGCATCATGTGCGCCCATCCCAAGCTACCCGGCGTCTATGCGAATGTCATCAAGTATGTGCCGTGGATCAACGAACAAATCCAGAAATATTCACGTCCAGCCAACGAGGATCCAGTGCAAAAATACGATCTGCATCCGGGCGGACCCGATATACTCTCCAAAATGGCAACGGGTCCGGTGAGAAAGCGCAAACCCTTCAACTATCACAATGGCAAGCCGAAGGGCATTGACTTCTACGACAGTGAGGAGCGTAAGTAAGCGAACAGAGCTAAATTGTAGTACCACTAAATACATATGTATACCTAGCCTATATAGAGATATGGCGATATGATCTTTGAATACAGCATATCCTTGAAACGTTTGCACAAAGTACAAAGCCGTAAAGCTCTTGTGCTCAACACACAAATACATACATATACCCTATACATATACATGTATATATATATATTCATATATATATATATACATATATATTTATATTTTGCTACTGAACTTGAGGTATAGCTGGTATTTTGAAACAGCATTCAATGAAATCAATTGAATTCAACTTAAATCTGGCGCAACATAATCGTAATGTCAATTTTTGCCGAATTTATTTGTCAATTTTTTTACACAGAGTTTTCTATGAAATCAGAAATCCGAAATCAGAAATCAAAAACCAAAAACCAAATGTCAATGAATAAATACATATACTTATATATATAGAGAAATATATAAATCTATACATGTACCCAAACATAATCCTTGTGTATCAATGTGTCTAAGAAAACAAATAAACAATTGTGGACAATAAATTATGAAACTAAAGAGATATATATTTAAAGAAAACACTACACACAGCTTTAGCTTAAGATAAATGTAAACACTTTGGTGTCTGTATAACTATTATAAAGAAAAATCTAACTGTAAACAAAAATGTATGATTGCCGCCAAGAAAAAAACAAAGAGCAAAAAACTAAGCACAAACATTATAATAACTATATTTAGAGATTAGTGAAAAACAAAAACTATGGACAATACCAAAGAAGAAGAAGAAACAAAAAACCAAAAAAAAAAAACCAAAAACAATTGCTGATCTAAAGCATTTGAGAGATGATCTTTCAGTTAATCAAATGTGCTAGGGACAATAAGAGGAAAGAGATACGACAACTAAAACTTAATTGTAGCTGTTCTTAAATGTAATAGAAAAACTTCTCTATAAGCACTATACCTAGTTATAGCAAAAGTCATGAAAATACTTAACTACAATGCGTGGGTTTCAGCTTTAAACAAAACACAAAAAATAATTAAATTGAATGTGGAAAAAATGGAAATACTCAACTATATATATCTATATATATATGTATTATACATGCATATATATTGAAGGCTAAAATTGATGTACTATTTACACAAAAAGAGACAGAGATAGAGAGTGGTAGAGAAAAAAAAAAGAGAGAGAGAAGTATACATGCTTTTTAAAAATGTAAAGAAAACCTTAAATTTATAGCTATATACAAAACTAAATGTTAAATAAATTTATTTGTTTCTGTTTTTCTGTTTTTTTGCCAAGCAAGAAAAACTCTCTCTTAAATCAAAATATATATATTATATATATATATGTCAAGTATATAGTAGTTGCTTTTTAGTTGACAAAGAAAAAAAAAACAATCAATAAATAAATGTTTTTGCTCTTAGTTGAAATTCAGTTTCGCTTAGGCGCCTGGTCCTATGCTAGCCTATGCCTATGCCATCTAGTACTACTATATATATACATATACATATACACTTATATCTATATGTAGCTATATGAAAGTAAAAATGCGTAACTAAAGACTCAAAATTGGTTGTTTCAGGCTTAAACGAACAAACAAATCAACTCGATATATGATTTCCTAGTTAAACTATCATTTCTAGCTAAAAACTTGTTGACAAATGCTTTAGATGAGTATTGCGAGTATTACGAGTATTACGACTATAAAACATATATATCATACTATATCGATGTGTGTATGTGTATAATCCATAATAATAATACGATGAGTATATAGCATTAGACAAAATGTATATGCATGTTTTGTACAATCAGTTTACAAAAAAAAAAACCAAGAAAACCAAAAAAATATAGAGTATTCAAGTATACCTAGTACTACTTTAAGCCTAAAAGAAAATGAAGAAATCAAAAATGAAGCGCATATTACACAAGGCACACAAAAATACTTTAAAAGAAAAGTAAAAAAAAAAAGAAAATAAATATAAGTGAAATATATATACAACAAAATATACATATATCGAAAGAAAATATAGATATATATGTGGATATATATCTATATAAATATATATATATATATATGAAGTAGCTTTAGCTTTAAGCAGATGTGATGGTGTCTAAAAATTTATACAAAACATATGCAAGTGTTTATACAGATATATAGATATATATATACATATATGTATGTGTGTGTGTGTGTGTGACACGCTTAGATATATTAGACACACACACACACACACACACGAGAGTATTACATATATTGCTTATACTTAAGATCAATTTACCATATATAAATTATATGTATATGACACGCATTCTATGTAGTCTGCATGTATTCTCATTTACTGTTTGCCTTTACATTTTTGCACCTGGTTTCGTTAGCTTTGGACACACTGTTCCCAAAAGAATTCCTTATATATATTTTACCCTCATTGCCGTTTTATAAACATGCTAAGGATCTGGGCTATACCCTATATGAGAAGAAAATTAAAAAAAAAAAAAAAAGAAAAGAAAAACAGAAACCAACGCTTAGCTTTATGTATATTTAGTCTAAAAATATATAAATAAATATATATAAATATATATATGTATCTATATATATACTTATATATATACGTTTATATATAGATGTAATAATGCTTAGCATTGGCAAGTGGAATATGTTATATACCAGCATATATATACTACATATATATATACTATATATATAGTATATATGATATATCGGATCAGCATGTCAAGAAGTACATCTACTTTAGTATTGATAAAATTAAGCACAATCAACACACACATAAACACTATATATATATATATATATATATATATATATATATATATATATATATACATATATATTAGTTACAATTGCTATGCTTACAAATGAAATGGGCCTATGCGTGTTTTTTTTTTAATTTTTTATTTTTAATTAAAATAAAAACAAACAAATTCTTTCAAAGGAACAAAATATTGTTTTAAATAAAAATAAAAAAATAAAATAAAATAAACTAAATCTACTACAGATGCGCTCACAAAACAGTTCAATTTAAATGTGCTTAACAATAAAATAAAAAACAAAAACAAGTAAATTAAACAAGGACAATATTAAAAGAATACTAAATAAAAACTAAAAAAAATTGTAGCGAAAATGTTAAATGTAAAATGTAGCAAAAATTTGCAAACCGAAAAAAAGCTGATTTAAAAAGATGAAAAAAAAACTAAAATAAATAAGAAAAGCTAGTTGAATTTACATATATACATAATATATACATTGTGTGTGTTTACACAGATATCAGCATATACATATATACATACATACATATTTATATACACACACACATATACATATACATACAGATGTATGTATGTGTTTGGAGATGAAATCATTTTGGTGAAATGCACTTGTTAATTATGCACAAATTTGACAGCAGAAGACGAAGAAGACAATGAAGAAGAAAAAGATGACGATGATGAAGAAAATGGAAAACTTTATAAAGAATTTACATTTATACTATATAAAAACGAAGAACAATTGACAATAAAATTGAAACTGATTTTGTGTTTTGGTCCCTTTAGAAATATGACCTCGAGGCATATTTACGAAATGTTTGTAAACCAAACTTTGTTTTAGCGAGGGCGAAAAAAACACACCCCGAATAAAATTTAAAATTATATCTTGCCGTACAATAACTAAAATATGTGCATAAATCTAAGTGTAACTACACACACACACACACACACACAAATACAAACACACACACAACTACACTCACACGTATAACCAACTAAATGCTATAAGCAAAAATGTCATACATATATACATACTATATACTTACATATATAAATGTTGAAAAATAAATGTATAAAACTATAAAAAAAGAGTATTGCATTTTATTTAACTTTTAAATATTTAAATTTAAAACATTTATATTTAGCTTTTGGCGCTATGACAGCTTAAGTTTTGGAGAGCTTTAACTACGCATTTAACCCTGCCCACATCTCCAACAAATATCGTACACCCGAGTATATATTCTAAATGTCTTGTATTATATACAAAGGCAGCTAAATAAATTCATATAAACAGACGAACCTTAGACAAGTCATTCCACAATCAAGTATAAAAAATATAATATATTCTGTTAGCTTATTAAGTTCTCAAGTATAAAAACAGAACATATTCTTTTAGCTTAATAAGTTCATTAATATGTATAAAAACTATTTAAAAACATATTTTATTTAAGCTCTATATAAATCTTAAGGATTTGCCTTTAGCATTATAAAATGTGTAACAAACAAATATCTTTTTATACAGAAAATTTGGAATATTTGGAAATTTTGAAAATATCGAGTGCAAACTCACTTTGTACTTAAGTTAGAAATTCTATTTAGTTAAATGCATTTTAGCTTCACTTGAGGTAACTTTTCACCACGTTCCGCATATCGCCTATGACCTGGCGCTGATCGGAGGCGCCGACTACAGCAGTGCCAGATACAATCCAATTGGCGCCCGCCTTGGCACAGCAATCGATGGTCTTTGGTCCGACACCGCCATCAACTTCAATGTCCAGATTGGGATAATTACTGCGCAGCCATTCCACTTTGGGCATCATGTCAGCCATAAAGGATTGGCCGCCAAAGCCTGGCTCTACTGTCATGATCAGCACAAGATCTGCTACATCTATATACTTCTCAATTTCCTTTACCTGAAACACATGTTTTTCAGTTAAAAAGCGCAAGCGCACATAACCTTAAAATTCATACCTCTGTGCCAGGTTTAATGGCCAAGCCCACTTTCATGCCGGCCTCCTGAATTTTTCGTGTCACATTGCACACATCCTTAACGGGCTCCACATGAAATGTATACAGATTAACGCCCGCATCTGCCATGGGCGCTACCCATTGCTCTGGATTCTGAACCATCATGTGCGTCTCAAAGAATGCCTCCTACACAGTAAATAGATACACATATAAACCCATCTCAAATAACAAAGCCACACGCTTACCTTGATATGGTTACGCAAACATTTTACCATCGGATGGCCAAAGGTGAGATTTGGTACAAAAGCACCGTCCATAACATCCAGATGCAAATAGTCTGCGCCATTGTCTAATAATTTCTGCGACTCGACTGCCAAATTGGCCAAGTCTGCGTTCAGTATAGATGGTCCGATTTTCGCTTGAATTGGCATCTTATTGGTCTTGTTGCAGGCGCAGCAATTTGAACGCGCCTTTGGAGAAGATGGAGAAGCCGTTGTGTCTGCTAAGGTCAAACTGAGGGGAGCTGGTGCTCGAAATTTTGACGTTTTAAAACGTAAACAACCCAAGCGAGGGCTGCACAATTCTTTCCACGTTAACACGCGAATGGCCAAACAACTAGGGTTCATAATTTTCAATTTGGTGACTTCAATTTGTTCATTTTTGCGCTTAATAAATACTTTTACATTGAGAATGTATGTAGCTTGGAGTGCTTAGATACAACTATAATTCGTCCTTAACATGTACGCCAGGATATTCTTTATTTTCTATGGTAACGCCCTTGCAACGCTCCTGTTCCACCAAAAAGTCTTTTGCCTCCCAGGCCTGGGCTCCATCTTTGAACAGGAATATCGCTCGATTGTCGTCGACCATGTAGCGCTCCGCTTGTATGTGATTGTTCCATAAGCTGGTCTGCCACAGCTTCGTTATCTGTTCGCCCTGCTCTCTGGTGGGATTCCCGGTGACCGAAACGAATGTCATGAGCGTGCGCCCTTTTTTCGATACTTTGAGCAGCTCTTCGGGGTTTTTGCTGTCTAAATTTGAGAAATCTAGTTTTGGCTGTGGCCTTAGGTGCTCTGGCAGCTCATCCGGCTCAAGTGGATCCTCATCTTCCTGCAAAAATAATACTTAAACTGCTATTCAAGCTGACATGTAACTTTTACGTACATCCCATTGGTCGAGCAGACGTTCCAAATCGGCTTCGCTGTAATCTCGTATATCTTTCTTTGCCCAGTCCGGTTTTTCGCCGTCCTTGAACTTCTTGGATAGCACAACAGGCACAATGGCCAGTATGAGTAAAATAAACTGTATTTGCATTATTTAAATCTTTTTTTTTTTGCAATCGCAGCTCAACACGTCAGCTCGTGAATTAGCATTCGCTTGGAACAGCGAAACGTAAAGAGAACAGCTGTTCAGTAAAAATGGTATTCACTCACAAACGCGAACAAAACAAACGCTTAAGCTATTTAATGTGTGGTCACACTCTCAACAGCATAGGGGAAGAAAGAGTGGAAAGAGAAAAAATTAGTCGGAGGAGAGGCGGAGAGGCCGTTAAACCCAACCCACTGACTGTTAAGTTAAGTCTGCCAGCAATGGAGAGCGCGCACATTGCTGTACTTATTGAGTGACTCTCGCGATAATTACCTGAACTGCCGCCACACAGGCACAGCTGTAAACCGCTCGCGTTCAGTTGTAATCGAGCAGCCGTCGGTGTCGCGTGTGTTGAATTTGGTGCGTAATGGAGAAAATGTTACATAGCGCAAGGTAAATTTTCTACAGTGCTATTGTTTTTGTGCTGTGAACCACTTTGCAATTAAAGATAAAGCTTTGTATACTTATATGCGAATAACAAATAAGGGCCCCAGAGCTATAGATGCAAGAAAAGTGAATAATATAAGTGAATTCATATTGATTCCAGGAGGGTATTCACACCCACACACACCAACAATATGTTAATTAACGTAACACTTTGAAAACAATGCCAAATGTTTTACGCATATTGTGTACTATTTTTTGTGTAATGCCTAGCGAATTATTTAAATACAGTGTCTTGTCTATTTTGTTGTTGGCATGTTTTAGTTGATTTTTTTTCCCGTGGATGGTTGTTGCTAGTGATGACATCATCAGCAACATCATTGCTGTCTGTTATTTTTTTTTTTTGTTTGTCTCTCAATTCTATTCCATTCTGTTTTGTTCTAATGTTTAGAAAAGGCTAAATTCATACGAATCGGAGAGCGGACCAGGCAAAGGCACGCGTACTCGCACACACACACGTACACACGCACACCGTTAAAAGTTCAATAATAATAATAAACAAACATAAACGAAAGATTACAAAATCAATAAGCAGCCGCCTTTTAGCTGCTAACAGCTGGTTTCTTCTAATTGGAGTTGTAAGGTGTTTGTTGAACACGGCACAGCAACGCCGGCAACTACAACAACGACTACGACGACGACGACGACGGCGCCGCCAGCTTCAGGATGGTGTTCGAAGCCATTGTAGCAGATGTGCTCAACAAGGTGCTGGGTGATTACATTGAAAATTTGGACCACAAACAATTGAAAATTGGCATCTGGGGAGGTGAGTTCACAAAAAATATATTCCCAAATTGTGTACGTAAAATGCACGCTGTTAACTGTCACGCTATTTGCGCATTTAGCTTTATTTATTATCCACCACCATGCTATATACATACATATGTGTCTGTGTGTGTATACATGCATATGTATTGCTCTTGATCACATCATTTTTTTTGTCTCTGCTTGCGCGACCTTATCCTTCTGGCTTTGCACAGTGACCCAATTGCTAAATATTTGCATGGGCGTGAGAGCGACGTGAAAGCGCTCTCCCATGTCTGTTTGCTGCCTCGCTCTTGCTCGCGCTCTCTTTCTTTCTCTTTCTCTATCACTCTTGCTCTTTGCCCATCTCTATTGGAAGCTGTTGAACTGTTGCTTCCGTTGGGAATGCTTTAAGTCCCCACTCCACTGCGCCACTCTCGAGTTTGTATATAGGATCAACAGCAACAACAATGACAAGCAAAAGAATAACAAAAAAAGTTGCGGCTTTTGAGCGGCTTCTACTCTTTTCTTTTTGTTCACTTTTACAGAGAGCATAACCGTTTTCTCAGACAATTTGCAACTTTAAGCAGAGATATACGAAGCAATGTAATAACAATAAAATTACTTGTTTGACAGATAGATCGCATGTAGACAGTATTTATGAATGTATAAGTATTGGTGTCTAGATAGTATTGATCACAGAAACTTGTCTCTAGAAGCAAAATTTACTACACAAGTAGATATTTGATGTTAGCGTAGGGTATTTAAACTTCATTTTTAATTACATTTTTTTTGTGTCTCTTTTTATTGCTTTATCTTCTTTTGCCTTTCGCAGTATAATATTACTTAGGTTTTCTCAAAAGATAAAATAAAGAAAACAAAAAACAGAGCATTTATCAGCTAACTGCTCGAATTACACGATATAAACTTATAAAATGCAACGTTTGTCTTTTTATTGTTGTTTAAGCTTCTATATAATATATATGTATATTCATATATCTATATGTACTTATATGTACATACAAATGTGATTTTGTGTAAAGCGCATTAGCAAGTTTATCTACGTACTTAGATATAAAAGAGCTTTTTATACTATTGCTATTTGATTGTATAGATGAAATATATGCATACAAAAATTAACTTTCTCTATTATAATTTTAGTTAAGTCCAATAAAGTTTGTGCCCCGCCTCATGCCTTATATAGCATGTTTGTCCCGGTAAACGGGTTTCTCAGCGTCTATTTCAGCTTGAATGACAGCCAAACAAATTTTGAACTTGAACTCGGATGACTTAATGCGTAGCTCATGAATAATATCTTTGTTCACTGAGTGTTTTATTTCAATTTCTAAATATTTCAGGTTATAACAGTTGTGAATAGAGGCAGAGGATAGATTTAACCGTCTATTTAGAAGGTTTTTAGACTATATGTAAATAATTAACGTATACTGTTTAACAGGCAAGCCTATTTAATAAACATCTATTCATGAAATAGCAAATATATTATAGGTGAACAAGTTTTTTTTTGTATATATATATATATGTATAGCGTATATGTAGAAATGCAAGTTTATAATGATAATACTCTAAATTTGTAGCAAACTTAGCTTAAGCTGAGCTCATTTTGTTTGTCTATAAAAATATAAATATTAATCATTCAGTTGTTTTTACATAAAAATAACTCGCCCTCAATTGTAAATTCCTGTATATGTACATATATACACATTTACTGATTCATCCAAGGTTTTCGTAGTATTACTTCATGTGGGCAAATTCTCATATATAGGTTGCTAACTGATAAGCGCCACTTGCTGGCGATAAGAGAGCTATACAGACTCAAAAGAAAAACAATTTGAAATGTACTCTTTAAAAAGGGAGCACCTGGTACTAAAATTTGTATAAATACATATTTAATATAGATTATAATATTTAATTATAGAATAGGATATTTCGTTTCTATACTAGAGAAGTATTTTTTTATATTATTATATTTCAATGAATTGTGAATGAATAATAAAAATATAACGAAAAAATAAAGTAAGAAATAATTTTAAATATTTATATTATATTATATATATTTATAATTTATATATAAATATAAAAGTCAAATAAATATATCATTTATACATAAATATCAAAGTTAAATTAGGGTTTGCTTATACTTCAGTAGCTTCCGCCTTAAGTCATGTTATAACAGTTATAACAGTTATTAGCTTATATAATTAATTAATTGGTCAACAGAATTTTGGGCAATCTTCTTTTAACTTCTTATCGATGGCAATTCTAGTATCTACTGATAATACGAAATAGCTTGAATTGTGCTTATAATTCAAATATTATCTGATTTATTGGTCAATATTCCATAGACAGAGTCTGATCGTTAACTAAATTGACCTATATGAGGTAATTCAATAAAATAGTAATATGCGCTATCCGAGGTCAGAAATGTTTTCTTCTTCCACATGGCATTCCAGGGGCCTAACAAACTATCGAAATTCCAGACACGCCTAATTGCCAGCCATGTGTGCTTGATATGGCTTGGCATAAATACATATACATATATGCAAATATATATATATATATATATATATATATATATACATGTGTCTAAACTTATGTATCAGTCGTTGGCCATATTTTGTTACCCTAACACTTGCCGGTTTTTTGTTTATTTGTTTGCTCAAAAATTTTCATAGCATTTGCTGTAATAAATCAATTTGCTAATAGCGTGCATTAATAAGGTACATCATTTCCAATTATTGTCTAATTATTTTTACATTAATAAAATTATTTACATTAATAAATTTTTTAAATTTCTAGGCGATGTGGTCTTGACCAATCTGCAAATACGCAGCAATGCGCTGGATGAAATGGATTTGCCCGTTCAGCTAGTCTATGGCTATTTGGGTAAGTTAAAAATCTAGTTGAAAGTAAATGTTTATCTTATTTTAATATGCATTCTTTGTTTAGGCAAATTGGTGCTGAAAATACCCTGGAAGAATTTGTATAGCCAGCCGGTTATAGCCGATATTGATGGTCTCTATGTGCTTGTCACGCCCAACAATAATGTCAGATACAATGCCGAAAAAGAGGAAAAAAATAATTTGGCTGCCAAAATGGCTGCACTAAATGCTCAGGAGGCTGCGATGAAAAAGGAGCTAGAACCGGGTACAACAAAACATTAGTATATATATCTGTTTGTATATAGTATATATCTAATCATATGAATTGTTTTCTTGCAGCTGTGCCCAAGGGTGATGCTGGCTTCGCGGAAAAGCTGACTGCACAAATCGTTAACAATTTGCAAGTCAAAATCAGCAATGTGCATTTTCGCTATGAAGATTCCACAACGACGGGCTCGGCATTCTCGTTTGGCATAACGCTGCATGAACTGGAACTTTATACAACGGATAACAACTGGGACAAGACCTATATGACGGAACGTGCATCGGAGGTCTTTAAAATTGCGAATCTCTCCTGCCTCGCTGCCTACATGAACTGCAAGGCTAAACTTTATGCGTCTGAAGAAAGGGGGAAGCTAGTCGAAACGTTCAAGGATCAAATAGCACGCAAAGAATATAAGCCCACTAACTACTGTTATGGTAAATATTCCCTACTTTTATTCTATTTTATTTGCAAATCGAGTCTTATATTTCTGCCTTATTTCTTTTAGTTCTGGGTCCCATTTCCTGCATTTCGAAGTTAAAACTGAACATGAATCCCGAACTGGATGAGCCAGCATTTGAGAAGCCCAAAGTTGATCTTAGTCTGGAGATGGAAACCCTTAATGTGGGCTTGACCAATAAACAGTTCCAATATCTTATACAGCTGGGCGATGCCATGAATCGTATGCAACAAGGCGTGCCGTATCGTCAATATCGGCCCTACAATATACGTGAGTTGAATACAATTCATAAAGTAAATCACTTAAGACCTGTATTTCTAATTTTAGCTTACAAGGGTCACGCCAAGGAGTGGTGGAAATTTGCAATTACCGCGGTGCTCGAGCATGACATACGACGTTTGAATCGCACCTGGACCTGGGCTTACATAAAAGAGCATCGAGATCGTTGCAATGCCTATGCTGAGGTAAGTTTGTCAACTACTTAGCAGCTGCAATCTTAATTAATTATTCTCTTTCTCTCTTTTGCAGAAATACAAAGAGCGTGAAATCACCAAAAAGCCAACAAAAACGCTGGAGGAGTCGTGTAAGATGCTCGAAGAGAAGTTGGATGTCTTCAATCTGTTGCTCATAAGGCAACGCGTTAACATCGAGATAGTCAAGTACCGGGAATCCATACCACCTCGGCAAACCAGCTGGCTTGGCAACTGGTGGGGTGGTAGTCCGGCCAAGTCAGATGGCGACGAAGGCACTAGTCAAAAATTGGGTAAAATAATAGCCGCTAAACTTTTTTACAATATGTAACATAATTTTTTATAGTGCGCAAATTTGAGGCTGCTATGACGCCAGAGGAGAAGGCCAAAATGTACAAGGCGATTGGCTACGAGGAGAATATGAAGCCGCAGGATTTACCCATAGAATATGTGGCTCTCAAAATGAATTTCAAACTAATTGCACTCGAAATGGGACTATACCAGGAAATGCAGCTTGACGCCGATCAAGGCAGCGCCTTTGATTATTTCAATTTGCCATCGATAATATTGTTGAAGTTTTCTATGGCAACTGCAACGGTTTTACAAAGACCGGCCGCCAGTGCCATGAGCGTGACAGCCGGCATGAAGTGTATGCAGATGACAGGAGTAACTCAAAACGATCGCGCTCCCATGCTGGTCGAGTCGATAACAACGGATGAATTTAATTTACTTGATATATTCTTCGAAACGAATCCAATTGATATGCAGTGCAATCAACGTGTCAAGGTTATCGCTCGTCCATTGCAAATTACCTTCGATTCAAAGACTATTATGGCTGTTACCAGTGTCTTTAAGCCGCCGACTGATGCGAATTTGTCGAAATTCGAGGAAGCAGCTACATCAAAGCTGGTCGATATCAAGGAGCGCTCAGCGACGGGCATGCAGTATGTTATCGATCAGAAATCGATATTAGATGCAGATATATTGCTAATGCCCAACATACTAGTGCTGCCGCATGGCGGTTACTATGTGCCCGACGAGAAACCGCTGATTGTGCTCAGTCTGGGTCAGGTGCATGTGACAACTAAGCCACATAAACGCACCACAGATCAGGTTAAGGCATTACACGAAGAGGGCGCCGAACAGGAGGACATATTGAGGACAGTTATGCAAAACTCCTATGACAGATTCATTGTGGAAGTAAATGATGTGCAAATACTGGTGGTGCGGCCACAGGAACCTTGGCAACACGTTCTCCAAATGGCCGAGTCAACGGAATTGCATGTCCTGCTGCCGACATCGTTTAAGGTGGTGGCTGCGCTGTGCGTCTTTGACAATGATCCGCGTTTGCCCAAGATCAAAATTGAAATTGTGATGCCAGCGGTGCAGTTCAGCATTACCGAAGATCGTATGCTGGAAGCGATTGACTTGGTCACCAACTTGCCGCTGCCACAGAAAGACACTCAAGATATTGGGCCTATTTTGCAACGCTCACGCAGCTCAATATCGAACTTCATAAATCGTGAAATCAAGAAGCGTACGACACCACAGCCCGAAACAGATTCATCACTTCAGGACGAGATAATCCAGTATACCGATGTCGAGGTGAATTTCTCACTGAAAAAAATTGTTCTTAAGCTGGTGGAGTCGAATAAGCGCTGTGAAACAGTTGCCGACGCAGAATCGACATATGTAACACCAGAGTTGGAGACGAGCAGCGGTGAAATATCAATCGTATCTGACCTACAACAGGTAGCAAATCAAACACTACTATTTGAAATTCTTCAAGTGGAGACATACATGGCCCAGCGCACCTACGAAACAGTTGCATCTGTCAAGTAAGTAGCTTGTCTTAAAAGAAATCCGTTGAATTTTTATATTCAATTTATTACTCTTTTGCTCTTTTAGATTGGGCAGCATAAATCTGAAACACTTTGAATGTGTGGACGCGAAGGATAATTTCTTGGATATCTTAAATACACCTGGATATGTCAAAGATGAGAAATATTTATTAACCATCAGCTACACGATGGCCGATAAATTGTCGCCAGAATTTAATAGCAAATACAATTCCGTCGAACAGTTGTTGGTGGTCAATTTCGAGATACTCGACGTTGTACTGCATCAGGAGTGCCTGCAGCGTCTGTTGCAAATGGCCAACGATTTCCAAAAGCGTATGGATGCCATATTATTAAATTTAAGGCCACGCGATCGCTACGCATCCGCTGCCGATGGCGATGGAATAAAGCACAAACTGCAAGCTATTATGGAAGATGCCGAAACAATAGTCACCAGCCAAAAAATTTCGGCGCGGCAAAACAAAGGGAAGAGGAAACTGATTGTGGATACGGTGAAAATGCGAATGATTGCGAATATTGAAGCGATTAGCGTGAAGCTAACCTCACGCAAGCGACCGCTGTCCCTGATGCAGGTGAAGCACTTCGTGACAAACATAACACTAAAAGACTCGTACACCGAGGTGAACCTTGGACTGAAGGATATTGTAATGCTAGATCTGAATCCGAAAACGATACATACGCAAGTGAGTGCAATACAACGATTTGTTTAAAATGTGAAACTAAAGCGAGCTTTGAATTACTTCGCAGATATTGACCATTGTGGGCCAGGATGCCTTCAATTGCCAGTTGGTGCTATTCAATAAGGACTACACCCGTAACTACAATTCGGATGATATGAAAGTCACGGTAGACATTGGCTGCATGAAGATTGTATTTCTCAACTGGTTTGTCACCGGTCTAGTGGTAGGTCACTATAGATCATTATAATACCTATATCAGTTAGTCACAATTGTTTTTCTTTCGATAGAACTTTTCAAGTCACTTCCAAACGGCCCAGGAAGCACTTACGAATGCCAGCGCAGCTGCTGCCCATTCGGCTAAGCAAAACGCTATCCAGGCCTACGAAAAGGCAAAGCGCATGAAACTAAATATTCGAATTAAAGCGCCTATTATTCTTGTGCCGGTGGATTCAGAAAGCAAAGATGCATTGGCCATTGATTTGGGTTTGCTGGAGATGACAAATATAACTAGCGAGACGTTAGTGCCCAGTGTGGATCAATACGCTGCCATCGATGAAATAAAACTGCAGCTAAAAGATGTTAAAATATCGAAGGTTGTTATTTTAGATAAAAACGATACAGCGGTCGATGGTGAGTAGGACTTGACTTGACTAGACTTGATAATCGAAGTGGATAGACTTTATAATCATGTGCTTAATCGATAATATAGATGTGGATGCTGTTCTTCGGATTAAGAACGTAGTCAATATGATGGATCCTATAAGCTTTACGCTATCGATCACGCGCAATCTCTCATTCAGTTGGTACACGGATATACCAGAGATGAATCTGTCGGGTCACTTGAAGTCTGTTGAGGTAACGAAGTGCACACCAAGAGTTTCCCGATAAATCTTATTTATATACAAAATTGCAGCTAACACTCTATATGGAAGACTATGCACTCATCATGTCTGTACTGAATAAGAATTTGAAAGAAGGCCTGGATGAGTTTCCACCACCCGAAGCCATCATTAGGGAGGCACCTTCACCCACCTTTCAACGTGCCGACACATTTTCGAGACAATCTGTCACAGTGCAAATGTCAAATGAGACACTAAAAGTACACGAGAGTCTTAAGCTCAACTTTCAATTTGATGGCGTCATTATTAATTTGATGGAGGGTTAGTGAACCGTAATCGAGCAGAGTGATAAGCTAAATGTTAATTTTCAATTTTATATTTCCATCAAATTATGTAGAAGAAGGCGAAGGATTGGCCTGTTTTGGAATTTACTATTTGTCTGTGAAGGGCACCAAACTGAACAATGGCACGCTCAGTGCATCCGTTGTCCTTTGCAACATACAATTAGATGATACGCGTTCATCGAACAAAAGCAAAATACGACAATATCTTAGCTGCAAGAACTGGGATGCTGAAAAGTCCAGGAAAGATAAAATTGTTGAGACCTGTCAGAAGGAGGTATGGAACTATATGGTTGATATAACGGCAATTCTAAAAGCGAACGACGTCTTTGGTAATATGCAATAAATTTGTAATCTAACTACATAATGTATAATATATCTATTTATCTTTTCTTGCAGCTGAAGTGCGGGTGCGCAGCTTCGATTTGATCGTTTGCATTGATTTTCTAATGAAGTTGACCTTGTTTCTGACCTTGCCCGCCGATGCGGAGTCCCCCGAGCCAGGCATCAAAGAGCCAAAGAGCCCCTATAAGGAAACAGCAACAGCGGCGAGAGATAGTGCAAGAAGGACGGTGGATTCGATGTCACGTATGTGAAAATCATATATATATATATCTTATATTATATTTTATATATTATTCAATCTGTTTTCCATTTAGTTCAAACCCAAGATTCATCGAAAAAAATGAATCTAATACTCCACATTGATCAGCCGGATATTATATTGGTTGAGAATCTGGATGATCTGAATACTAATGCAATTATCTTTAATGTGAGTTGAAAATTTCACTATTAACTCTTGACTTTGATTTAATGTTTCGACTTTCCGTAGGCACAAGCGCATCTCAATTATCGTTCAATTGGCGAGAAGCAGATTATCAATGGTGAAATCGATGCGCTTAAGATATATATGTGCGCATTTATGCCAGAGCGTCGCGAAGCGACTCGTCATTATATTCTACATCCGGCTGTCATCAGTTTGCAGGGCTCCACGCCCGAGTCGGAGGGCATGCACATTAGTCTTAAGCTCAGTGATATTATCATTAATATATCGCCGACGACGATTGAGCTGCTGAACAAAGCGATGCTCAGCATTACTAGCGGTGCGGCTGAGAAGGCAGCAATTGATAGAGATGCGACGGACTATTCACAGATTTGGTATCCAAAAGCGTTCCATTCAAAGACCTATTGGTTTACCAAAGTGGAGGAAGCCGTCGAAGCGAGAGAAATACCGATGTCGCTGCAAAGTGGCGTGGAGAAGACCGAGAAATGTGTGATTGAGATGCCCAGCATAACTCTTGTGATTGAATCGGGACAGGGATACTATACGAAGCCTCTACTTTCACTGGACACACGCATGACGGCTGTCTTCAATAACTGGAGCCACAATTTCACTGCACACGGCTCCCTAACACTCAATATGGTAGATGATTTTTAGATTAATAATCATTTTGTATATATACTCATCAAGTATTTCATGTCTTGCAGAACTATTACAATCAGTTTATGGCCGAGTGGGAGCCAATCATAGAGCTGAATGAGGTGATGGGACGTAATGGCACTAGAGAGTATATACCCTGGGAGTTGCAATTCGATATGAGCTTTGAGAGGATGGAAAATGACTTTGATGAGTTACAGGAGGATACGGCAATGAACATTCGCATACATTCCAAAGAGACTCTGGAAATAACGGTTAGCAAAACATGCATTAGCCTGCTCAGTGAATTGGGCGAAGCCTTTTCGCAAGCCATCGACAAAAAGGGCATCCAAAAGCCAGAGGTTACCTCTCCTTATGTGGTGATCAATGATACGGGCTTTGACATCACAATGGATCTGGAGAGCGGCGTCTTTACGCTGCACGAGGTGCATCGCGGTGGCAAGCTTATAAATAACGCTTTAGTTCTGCACTCGCTAAATAGCTCACATGATCAGCTGATCGATCCATCGGACATAAAAACCTGCACGATTTCGGCTGGCGGCAAAGCCTATTTGCAAACCAAGGACATGAGCACAATGCCCGAAGACCAGATCGACGATTATAATCTCTATGTGACGGTAATTTAAAGATCATATACTCTCAACTTATTAATCCTCTGATGTGTACGTGGTTTTTTTTTTTTTGTCCACAGGTGGGTAATCTCACTGATCGAATTATACTGCCCGTTAGTAAAGCCGATACGCGTTACTTTCCGCTACATAATAGCGTTCAGCCGGAACAGTGGGCCATTGTCTCCCAGGTCAAGCTGGAATATGGCACCACCAAAATCAATATACATGGCATTTTAAGCGTACGTAACTAAAAATATATCAACAATTCTATATGTGAATATTTTTGTGATTCTCTCGTAGATCTTCAACCATTTTACGAGACCAGTTCAGGTGCATCGCCGCCACGAGACAGAAGATAAATTCATTCTTGTTGGCGTCGCGAAATCTAATGAGGTGTTCAATGTGCCACTGCACGCCATCTATGCAATTGATAAGGAGCTGTACTTTTCGGTGAAGGGCTATCACACGTCCACTCAGAGCCTCTCCTGGTATATAAATCCATCAGATTTGGACTATGAAACCCAAGTGCAATGCCAACCCATCGACGCATTCGAGCCGCTCAACATCAATTTGCAGCGACGCAAGCATGAGATTTTCTTTGAGAACACCAACAAGTATCGACTTCGAAGTGCCCATTATATGGTTTATCTACGTCCTCCACTATCCCTGCGAAATTGTTTGCCCATTGACATTAAAGTCTCTGTGGCTGGCTGTTTGGGCCGCCAAGTTAATGTCGACACAGGCCGCGCATCGGTGAATTCTGCTGTGGAAGAGCGTTATGAAAAGGAGGATTTTCTGGATTTTGGCGAAAAGGAGGTGAATCCCGGACATATCCTGCATTTGCCAACGGTCCGTATGACTTCAAACGGCAAGGAATCAAAAAGTGTGCTAGTTATACGTGTAAGTAATCTAATCTACATTCAATTGATATTCTGTGCACTTGTTTTTTAACTATTTGCATATTTGCTTAATAGCTTTTGCAATATCTGGAGAAGGACTGGTCGCATGCCTCTGAAATTCCCAATCCTAATGACGAAGTAACCATTTGGACATTTTCCTCATATGATTCAGATGTTAAAATGGAAATGGATCTATTTGTGCGGTAAATAATTTTCGTCTTTAAATTCATCAGACAATATACAACCACAATATACCATTGTAATTGACCATTGCAGCTGTAGCAATCCCACTGGCAAAATTGTACTCACCCTGTACAGCCCGTACTGGATGATCAATAAGACGGGCAAGATGCTCACGTACAAATCGGATTTATCATCGGTGGAGATGCTGTATCATCCACCCGAGTATTCCGGCCCCATACTGTTAGCCTTCCGTGATAAGATGTTCTTCGACAAGAAGAAGGCAGCCATTCGCATTGAGAGTGGGGAGTGGAGTGAGAAGATTCCATTGGATGTGGCTGGTTCGATTGGTGGCGTTACCTGCACGGCAAACAATCAGAAATTCCAAATTGGAGTGCACAATCATCTGACAAACAATTCGCTGACCAAACAGATAACGTTTATACCGTTCTATATAGTGCATAATAAATGCCGTCATACGATTGAATTGCAAGAGCTGAATCGCCCAGGCGATCCTTGGCTTGCAGTCGAAGAGCTCGAGTATAAACCACTGTGGCCCAGAAGCGAGACACAGCACAAGCTAATTCTGCGTGTGGGTAAACAGGTAACGCCAGCCTTTGACTACACCGAGGCGACCTGTACGCTGCTCAAGCTGACCAACAGTCCCTATGGCGGCGTCAATGTGGATGTGCAGTCCACAGAGGGTGGCGTCTATTTGACATTCACCGAGTATCAGCCATCGGAGGCGCCGGGCCTGATTATAAATCACACCAGCAAAGATATTATCTACTATGAGAAGGACACCGAAAAGATGAACGTTCTGAAGGCGAAAAATTCTGTTCTATTTGCTTGGGACGATCCGACGGGTCCCAAAATCTTGGTATTTGGCAAGGATAAACAAGAGACCGATTTGAAACGTGATCAAATCGATACGGTTACGTAAGTGGAATGTAAATATACGAAGGTGTACTATGTTTAATTATAATTGCTTTTTACAGTCTGCAGAATGACAACAGAGCTTACTGGGTGTCCTTCCTCTATGGCATGCAGCGTGTCCTGTTGATCACCGAAGTTGAAGCGGTCGCCAAGCGAACGGAGACTACAGCAGCACTGCAGACCATAACGCGCAGCATTGATTTACATATACATGGCATCGGCATATCGGTGGTTAACAATGAGGCTGCTCTGGATATTCTCTATTTGGGCATTACCAGTTCGGGCATCGTATGGGAAACGAGAAAGCCGAATAAGAAACGTTTCAAGGAGATGACCATAAACGATACCGAGCTGATCGAAGCGGAGTATCAACGCTATCTGGTGCACAAGTCTGTCAAGGAAGTCAAGACTTATATGCTGAGTAACAAATTTCCAGTGCGTATAGAAAATAGATAATACCTTACATACATAGGACGTATATATATGTATATATATAAACTATTTGCAGTTGGACTTCGACAGAATGACGATCACGAAACACGTTGAACGGCGTATGCGTCGCAACTTTTATCCAGCCATTTGGGTGTCGCTCAAATCATCTCCGTTCCAGAATCAATTGCATATAAAAATTAATCGCATACAGCTGGACAATCAATTAGTTGATCCCATATTCAATGTGGTGTTGGCACCGATAGCGCCGCCAAAGAGTGTCGCCACAACCACAACGATGAAACCGTTCATCGAATGCAGTGTGGTGCAGCGCGTGATACCCAATTCGGATGTGAAGCAATACAAGTATGCATCCATCTTGATACAGGAGTTCCACTTTAAGGTCGATATAGTGTTTCTAACGGCCATTGCGGAGATGTTCTCGTCCGAACTGTCCGACGAGCAAGCGGCCAAGCTATTCCGCAGCGATGTGGATTCCATTGAGCTACCATTGTCCACGTTCTTCGAAGAGCATTCGCAGCAGGAGCAAAAGAATTACTATGATAATTTGCATTTGGGTCCACTGAAGATACATGTTAGCTTCTCCATGGCTGGCTCCGATGCAATCTCGCTGCCCGGCTTTCTCGGCACACTGGTGCAAGGTGTGGGCGTAACGCTAACAGATGTCAATGATGTCGTCTTCCGTTTGGCCTTCTTCGAGCGTGATTATCAGTTCTTTACCCAACATCAGCTCATCAGCGAGGTGACATCCCATTATAAGGGCCAGGCACTGAAGCAACTCTATGTCTTGGCTCTGGGTCTGGATGTACTGGGGAATCCATACGGTTTGGTTGTGGGGCTTAAGAAAGGTGTCGAAGACTTGTTCTATGAGCCGTTCCAGGTGAGAAAATACAAAATGAATCTTAAGCATTAAGTATTTTAAGCTACCTAATCATGTTTCCAGGGCGCCATCCAAGGACCTGGTGAATTTGCTGAGGGTCTTGTGCTGGGTGTCAAGTCGCTCTTTGGCCATACCGTGGGCGGTGCTGCGGGCGCCATGTCCAAGTAAGTTCTTACTTATGGAGTCATATAGCCAGCTGTAGTTAATTCCTCTTCTCTTCTCTTCCACTAGGATCACTGGCGCCATGGGCAAAGGTCTAGCTGCCTTGACCTTTGATGACAAATACCAAAAGAAACGTCGAAGGGGCATGCACAATAAACCAAAGAACTTCCATGAGGGTCTCGCGCGCAGCGGCAAGGGTCTGGTCATGGTGAGAGTTCAGTCGGCACAGCAACAACTGCACAGCAAACTTACCTTTTCTACTCGCAGGGCTTTTATGATGGCGTGACGGGCGTGGTTACTAAGCCCGTTGCCGGAGCACGCGACGAGGGCGTGGAGGGTTTCTTCAAGGGTCTGGGCAAGGGCGCCATCGGTCTGGTGGCGCGTCCAACTGCTGGCGTTGTGGACTTTGCCAGCGGCAGCTTTGAGGCCGTCAAACGCGCCACCGTGGGCATGGATGATGCCCGACGTTTGCGTCCAACACGCTTCCTACACTACGACTATGTGCTGCGTCCCTATTGCTTCAGCGAAGCTCTAGGCAACAAGATACTAAAGTAGGATTGACAACAATACTTATTATTGTATATATCATATAATATATTAATTCCTTGTGTGTTGCTTGGCAGGGAGGTGGACAAAGGCAAATATGCGGAAACGGACCATTTTGTGCACTGCGAGGAGATTGTGCGCCGATCCGAGTATCTTTTAGTTACCAATCATCGTTTGATCTATACGCAACGCAACGATATGTTTGGCGTCTGGAATGTGAGTGAGGCGTGAAGCTTATTTCCATATATATATTTTTATTTAATGCTTATGCTTATACTCTTCTGTCTTCTGTTGCACAGTCCTTATGGTCATATCAATGGGAAGACGTGGACAGTTTTTTGATCAACGGACGCGGCATGCAGTTCAAGGTGATTGGCCAGGAGAAGAAGAAGATATTGGGTATGTTCTCACCGAAGGAATCGAACACCAAACTTGTCCTGGTGCCTGACGAACGGAGACGCGAAGCTCTGTTGGCTATAGTGGAATCTCAAATGCGTGCAGGCACTCAGCTGCGTTTGCCCACCTCACGCTATTCGGCGCGCATTATATAGTAAAGCGGGGCTGCTTCAATGACATAGCATTAACTACCTCGCGATATTGCAAGCTATTCTGCACACACTCACACACACTCTCACTCACCCACATAGATGCATAAATACCTACCCTAAATATACACACCATATATATACCAATGTATATATGCAATTTATGTTTTTGATATTAAAATTTTATGTAAATGAGAAAGGATAAACATGAAAAGTATGTGTTTTATCGCTAGCCTAACTCTTTATAATTCTGTGCTATATATATAAATGTATGTTTGATGATCCTGGATACGATGTCCTACACCTTTTTGAGATAGCTGCTGGGCGGCGTAGCCAGCGGCATGATTGGCTCATAGTTGTTGCAGTTGTCGCTCTCGCAGAAAGACGTCAGAGAGGCCAGCGCATTGGCTGCCAATGCCTCCACGCTGAACATGGTCGACAGATGGCCGCTGCTCTCGAACTGATTGATGATCATGTTCACCTTGCTCTTGGCCTCCGCCTTCAGGCAGGGCGAGGTTGGATTGCTGCTCTGCTGCTGATGCTGTTGCTGCTGATACTGTTGCAGTTCGTTGGGCGCTCCATCGTAGCTGCCATCGCACATATCCAATCCATTGAGCAGATTCTCTTTCTCGCTCTGCTTGCACTTGGCGTTGGGAGGTATGCCGGTGGGGTTGCTCGTTGCGCCGCCCGTCGAGCGGGGATTCTGAGTCGAGCTGGTCTTGTTGAGGCGACTGAGAAACCAGTTGCGTGCCAGCTTGTCGCAATCCCTGCTGGGCGTCTTCTGTGGACTCGTCTGCGGTGTTTGTGCCGCCTTGCGCTGCTTCTTCTGCTCCTTGAGGGTGGCTGGACTGCAGCTGCTGCAGTTGCTGCTGCTGCTGCCGCTGGTGAGGGAGAGCAGTTCCGGTTCGGTGTTGGTGGTGCCGCCGCACGAATAGCTCTTCTTGACAGCCTTCTTCAAGCGCTCCGGACTCGTCAGCTGACTAGAGAGCTCGCTGTGTACCGTCTTGACCTTGGCCTGGAAATCGAGAGCCAAATTGCCATGCAGGCTGGATGACTGTGGCTGTGCCTTGAGCTCGGCAGCAGCAGCACCACTACCACTGGCAATAGCACCACCATTGAGCAGCTCAGCTGTTTCCACCTCACTGCCAGCTGGCTCCTCGTCCATGACCAGCGGCTGGGGCGGACACTTTGGTATGTCATATTCGAAACGTTTGGCCAATGCACTCGGACTGTTGCACTTCTCGGGTAGGCGTGGCGGTGTCAGCGCCTCCCCAAAGTTATATATGGGCGAGGGCTCCTCATAGATGCTATCGTTGTTGTTGGTAGCCGCTGTTGTTGTCGAGGACGTAAAGCTGAGTCGCTTCATGACCGGCGGCGTGGGCAGTTTCCGTAAGGACTTCAGCGTTGCCTGGGCAACCGCCTCGCCCCTTATGGCCGCCTCAATGGCGTGTATCCACTCTTTGGCATCGACCTCGTTGTTCGCCTGATAGACGAACTTCTTGCTCGGATCAGCGGTGGTGATTTGAAAGCAAACCTCACGACGTTTACCCTCACCAAAGTGCTCAATCTCAATGGCCGAGCTCTTCAGATAGAGAGTGCTGCTTGGCCGACAAGACGTCGGTCCATCGGCATAGCACAGCATCCAATCATTCAGGATGCCACAATAATATTTCTTGGTCTGATCGAAGAACAAACGTTTCTCAATGCGCTGCAATTGGCCAAATTTGATTGAACGCTGCAGGGCCAAGTGGCCAGCGGGCAGATCAGCGTATGGGCAATTGATGAACAATTCGTGTGCGAAAACTTGCTGGGTTTCCTCTTCTCCAGGATTTTGGCAAATGTCATATATCTGCTGCTCCGGCTCCTGCTGCTGCTGCTGCTGCTGCTGAGGATGCTGCGAGTGCTGTGGATGTTGCTCCAATTCCAAATGCTGATTGCTAGCGCAACGAAAGGTTTTATCACTGTTCAACGATGGACTGCTGCTCAGATCGATGTACTCCCTCGAGGCGGACACTGCAATTAAAGTCAATTACTTGTATGCTGGCTAAAAGATAACGACCATAGACTATAGCTATCTAACTCTGCTTTGGCACTCACGCGAACTGTTTGAGGCTGCAATTGGCGTTGCCATTGCTGCTGCTGCTGCTGGGGCTGATGCTGATGCTGCTGTTGCTGCTGATGTTGAGGACATCATCTCCAGATAGCAACCGGTCTCGGCGCCCACTTCGCTGCAGCCATTTGTTTTAATGGATGCTGTAGTTGCTGTGGCATCTCTTGCTGATGTTGTTGCTGCTGCTGCTGTTGCTGTTGCTGTTGCTGTTGTTGCCGCCTGATCGTCTGCATAGCTGGCTAGCAGCTGGTCACAGCGCTGCAGCAGCTCCTGCGTCTGTTCCGCTGCCGTCACATGAAACAGATTCGAAGTATTCTCGTACTCTGATGTCGCTAGCGAGGCACGAAAGTGAGCACGCACATCTGCAAGAAGACGTAGAAGTAGAAAAAGAAGTAGTAGTAGTAGAAGAGGAACATCTCGAAATGGGTAATGTTAACTTAAAGCTAAATAAGGCGAACGCATTCAATTTAATACGCTCCATTGAACTAAATGGCATTCAATTGCCTCAAATGCTCAGCGAGGGGTTAAGCAACTTATATGAGTCATATACATACATACATACATATATATAGCATATGATATAGCGTAAGTATATGCCTATGACCTCATATGAAAAGCCTAAAGAGTCAACTGCAAATTGACCGCGAGCAATTAAAAGCAATTTCACTGGGCAGCAGAGAAAACAAAAACAATAAAATAAGAAATTAAATAAGAAATTAAAAAACAAAACAATCCAGTTTCCCTAGTTGCTGTTGGCCCCTACAGTGCCTAAAGTAGGTTTAACGGTAAACTTATACAACAACAACAACAATAACTACTTCAACAACAATAAAACAAAACAAAAATTGCCAGAAATCTTGTTGAAATTGAAAAACACGCAAAGAACTGCCCAGACAAACGTAATTAGTATAAAATAACTTAAATGAAAAAAACAACGAATGCCAAATACACTTTCACAATCAAGAAATATCAAAAATATTTATATATAAATATATAATATAAAAATATATCAAATAAATGTTTTGCTGTTACTTTTCCATTTTTTGCTTAAGTTTAATTTCATTTGAAGATAAAACCAAATTTTCACACAAATTTAGAATTTAATTGAATTTTTTAATTTTAAATGAATCCAAAGGCCGACTTGGTTGTCCAAAAATAATGTTAGACAAAAGGAAAATGTATATAAATAAAAAAATATACTTATATATATAAAGATGTATTATAATATTTTATACTCTTAAATTTATTTTTAAACTAATTTTTTAACTAAACAAAAATATAAAAATTTTTATATATATGAGAATATATTTAAAAAATAAAGACTTAAATTAAAATTTGATTATTTAACATCTTGATTTTATTTTTGCATTTTTATAATTCTATATATATATATATATATATATATATATATATACTTAAGGGAAAATCCAAAAACTTGAAGATATATATATATATATATATATATATATATATGTCTTCAAGTTTTTGGATTTTCCCTTAAGTATTTTTTCGCATGAAAATAAACCTAAGTTTTTTATTTTGCATTATATACCAAAGTGTGTATATCCTCAGTCCAGAGTATATATTATTAGTATAGTTTGTTAATAATTCTTAGACAGGATCAATTTATATGAGACTGCGACATATTGTCCAACAGAATCTATATACCCTGTCAGACGAGCATTAAAGCTTACATACTTAAATGCCGACAAGTTAAGAGAAGGGCTTTAAGCAAAAGCTACATACATACATAGGTATATATTATATATACATACATCTCATATATATTATACATATATACGTATGTCTGCAAGAGCCGGCGAAAGAGTGGCTAAAAACGCGCCGAAAAATGGCTTTTAATAAAATTTGTACAATATATAAAAGTTCAAGCATGAAAAGAACAAAGCGCATTAAGCTCGCAGTCAAGTTAAGAGCCGGAGACTCTGCCTCAGTCTGCGCTTCGGCCTCAGCATCCATCTCTCTTCTCTTGTTCTGCTGAGCTCCAGATCGTAGACGGTCCATGCCATGAGTCAATATATATGTATATACTATATTGTATCTGAGGGTTATTAATGTTTCGCTGTACAAGAAAATTATATGGCCGCGGGCCAAGTCTGAGGCACATGAATATTTCTACAAGTAGTTTGGACTCTAAAGTTTATTTTCTTGTTGTTGTTATTGTTGTTATGAGTTGGACTTAATTAACAATGCCTTCTAAATTATCTAGATAAATATGCGGTTAATGCGTAGCTACTTTAGTATTCTGTTTAGCTACACACATAATTGTTTAATAATGTTGTTTTAATACCCTGTACTTATAAAATTGTGCTAAAAGTAGTTTAATAAACGCTTATGAGCGACATCTGCTAGGGCATTAAAGTTGAAGAAGATAGAGATGGAAAAGAAATTGAGTTAGGGTTGATGGGCTAGGAATGAGGGAAAGAAGGAGAGATACAGATACAGATACAGATACAGATACAGATACAGATACAGATACAGATACAGATACAGATACAGATACAGATACAGATACAGATACAGATACAGATACAGATACAGATACAGATACAGATACAGATACAGATACAGATACAGATACAGATACAGATACAGATACAGATACAGATACAGATACAGATACAGATACAGATACAGATACAGATACAGATACAGATACAGATACAGATACAGATACAGATACAGATACAGATACAGATACAGATACAGATACAGATACAGATACAGATACAGATACAGATACAGATACAGATACAGATACAGATACAGATACAGATACAGATACAGATACAGATACAGATACAGATACAGATACAGATACAGATACAGATACAGATACAGATACAGATACAGATACAGATACAGATACAGATACAGATACAGATACAGATACAGATACAGATACAGATACAGATACAGATACAGATACAGATACAGATACAGATACAGATACAGATACAGATACAGATACAGATACAGATACAGATACAGATACAGATACAGATACAGATACAGATACAGATACAGATACAGATACAGATACAGATACAGATACAGATACAGATACAGATACAGATACAGATACAGATACAGATACAGATACAGATACAGATACAGATACAGATACAGATACAGATACAGATACAGATACAGATACAGATACAGATACAGATACAGATACAGATACAGATACAGATACAGATACAGATACAGATACAGATACAGATACAGATACAGATACAGATACAGATACAGATACAGATACAGATACAGATACAGATACAGATACAGATACAGATACAGATACAGATACAGATACAGATACAGATACAGATACAGATACAGATACAGATACAGATACAGATACAGATACAGATACAGATACAGATACAGATACAGATACAGATACAGATACAGATACAGATACAGATACAGATACAGATACAGATACAGATACAGTTCGGCTTTTACAATCAAATATAGATAATGCCTTTTATTCATTTTAAACATTTTAAAATTTTCTACAAATACTTTGTAGTTTTTTAATATTATATCAATTATTATTAATTTTTTAAATTTTTTATTTTATATTTCTGTTTTTATTTATTGTTATTACTTATTATTGTCTCTAGATATAGGCACGTTTTTATAACGCCTTCACATATCTATACCTAATATATATATTTTAATTTATTCATATAATTACTACTTTAGCACTTAATACTTCAGAATATACCCGAGTCAAGCATGCCCTGCAACGCACTCTCACTTACACTTAGCATAGATTCTATAAAGTATATATATATGTATGTGTGTAGCTAGTTAATATGCACATTTAACTAACTATCAACAACTTTATTTAGTTGCTATTAACTTACCCAGTAAAAATTGTTGAATTTCAATGCGTTTCGAGGCTTTTGAGTCGATATCCATGATTTGTCATAAAACGCGTTAATTCAAAGCGCGCAGTGTTAATGTTTGTTTATATGGCTTTTTGTAGATGGTTTGATTTTGGATTTGTATAAGTTTTTGTATTATTAATGTTGTTGTTTTTTTTTGTTTTTGTTTTTTTTTTTTTTGTTAACAATTAACAGTTGTCTGTGAAAATCACAGTCTTTCTTAAATCACATGCAATGCGAAGCACTCTCTATAAAAATTGCAGTAAATATTAAAAAATAAATATTATTAACAATTTCACTTGCTCAGCGCATTTATCGAGACACACAAAAAACTCATTTCCAAATGAGTGAGAAAACATGAATAAATGAAGTTCCAAGAAATTCTATCTCCCACAGAGAGAGAGAGAGAGAGAGAGAGAGAGAAGGCAGAAATCAATCCATGCTATGGTCCGTTTAGAGTTTATAAATAGATCAGTTTAACAAGATCGAGAATAAACAGATTCTCCGCTCAGTGCCTGGCTTCAAATGATACCCTGTATATCAATGTGGTTACTCTTATAGGCAGTGACTGACTGCTTGTCTGTATGTCTACCTGCCTGCCTTACCATCTATATATGTATATTTTAGTCAATAGCCTGTAGGATTCATTTGCAAGACAATGCCAGCCGTTCACCATATTTGGTGTCTGCTGTAGCTATGCTCGTTGATTTTTAAACAAAAAACTTTTGTAATGGGTATCTGTGTGGGGTTCATTGACTTTAACCAAATTATGCTAAGTAAATGTACTTCCGTTTAAATAAAGAATCAGATTGTGGAATCGTCGCTCATATGATAAATATAATATTCCATCTGATATGTGCTGAATTGATAGAGTTGTGTCTATGTATGTTTGAATATGTATATATGTATTTTTATATATTTATCTGAATTCTTATTTTGTATAGAAAGTATTTTTATCTTTGAGATTTTTAAATTATTTACTGATGCATGAGTTGAGATTGTGGGTTCTTCAAAGATATTACATTTCTTTTTTATCGGAGTAAATATATTTATTTTTTTAAGGGATGATAATCTTATCTTTAGAGGCATTAGAGTTCAGAGTTCTTGCAAAATATTCTTTATATTTTCACTTTTTTTTTAGTTTCTACATGTAGCTTTAATTTGGTATTTTATTAACTGGTTAACCTTTTTTATGTATTTACTATTTATAATGATTCATTATATATAATATTTATTTACATTGTCAATAAAAAGTTGAGAATTTCTGTTTTTGAAATAAATTGTTGTTTTTTTTTTTGCTCGTTTCTATTTAGGTCTTGTGTCTGATATTTGGTAAATATATTCACCTGTTTTACCCATTTATCTATCTAGACTTTCAATCGTATAAAAATGTTGCTTGCTATATGACATTTCAGTTTCCAGACAACTCTAGATATTTTTAAGCTAATATCTGCCGAATAGAAAAATAAGTTTTCTATAGATATATATCTATTAATATATATCTATATATTTATCTAGATTTTCATTATTATATCAATCTTGGCTTTTTATGGCAGAATAGCTGTGTAAACATTATTATAAAAATTTTGCTTTTCATTTCTAGTTCTATTTTCTTTAATTTAATATAAACTGAATAAATCCACCCGCTTGTTGCATACCAAAATATTATAGATTGTTTTTGTTTTATTTCTTTATTGTCTGTTTTGTTGTTGTTGTTTTGTTGCTTTTATTTGGTTGCACGCTTCGCTTGGCGCCTGTGGAAAATCAACGCGGCGCTGATGACGTTATGTTTTTTTTTGTTCATCATTAGCTGTATACGAATATATATATTGCATATGTATAGTTATATATATGTATATGTATTTGTATATTTGGTACGCTCTGTGACTGCAGTCAACCTAAAGCTGTGTGTGTTTATACATATGTGTCATTAAATGTTATTACGAAATGGCTTTGGGCCGATTTTCATAATGCGATACTTAGTTTATGCAGCGCCGCTTAGCACCTGGGCAGGGGTTGAGGGCGGGTGGGGGCAATAGAGCGTACAGGTAGGGGCTGGGGTGTGTGTGTGTATCAGCATTTAGGCTATACAGACATGTCTGTCGTCTGTGCGTCTGTTCTGCGGTTTATTTGTTTGTTTGTTTGTGTCGCCTTTTGTGGTTAAAAGTAGGAATAGATTGTGTACACAGAGAGATTGCAAGAGAGAGAGAGGGGGAGAGGGAGAGGGGGAGAGGGAGAGTGGGAGCAAGTCTTGTGGGGGTCTAGTGACTGCTGCTACTTGGCAAATGTTTTATGTAGCTAAGCTGAAGCTGGTCTCTTGCCCAGCCTTTTTAATTGTGACTCATCCGCAAAAAAGCAAAAAAATAAGGCAACGCGTGTCGTTGGCCATAAAAGCAAGAGAGAGAGAGAGAGAGAGATGTGAAAATGAAGTATGGAACATTTAAGCATTTCTTTTCTAGAACTTTTACTTTTCTCTTTCTCTCTCTCTATCTCTTTCTTTATTAATGGCACATAAAAAAAATTAGTTTGGCAAATGTTATTCGATTTGCTTTATTTGATATATTTTCTTTTCTGCACTGAGCCATAAACAATTTCTATTGCCAATTAACACTTGTAGCTGAACATATCGAATTTCTGTTTACTGTATTTTCTCTTCTGGTTCTGGTTCTGCTTAAGTTATTTTTCAATGTAAATATTTGATTTGAGCCTTCGGCATTTCGAATTGTTTAGTTTATATGGCCACAGCGCAGGCGTGTCTGCCGCGTCGCTGTCGCAGTCGCAGTCGCTGCGCTGCTTAGTTGCCTGCTTGTCTGTCTGCATTTCCGGTCATTTATCAAAATGCAAACTGCATTTCCTGCGCTGCAGTCTTCAATTTAAATTTGAAAAACAACTTTGGTATTCGATTGGTTAATTCTCTGCTCTTTCTTTTTGTATATTTTTTTTATTTATGCTTTTAAACTTTGCATCCGGTTTTTCACTTGATTCTTTGTCACACTGCGCCTTTGTTTTTACCCATACACTTTGCTCTTGCTCTTTGCGTTGACGTTGACGTTAGCGTCGACGCCGGCGTTGACACCTTTTCTGCTTAAGCTTAACAACAACAGCTTTTCTGTAACAGCGCTCTCCGTAGAACCAATGCGAACGCAGACGCAGTCGCTTTTCATTGCGAATACGTTCGTGTGCGAGCGAGCGAGATGGCGCGACCGCAAGCAATTGAGCGCACTATGCGAATTTTAAAGCGCGACTTTGTGTGCGCGGCCGTGAATCACACGAACGCAACTGACTGAAAAGCAACAGCAGCGCAGCAAAGTGACTAGAGCGGCTGGCAGCTCCACCACATGTTCGTGGGGGAGCCGAAGCCGAAGAAGAAGCCGAAGCCACACACGCACGAACAGCCAAACAGGCACACACGAAGCTGCTGCCTGTTGCTGTTGTTGTTATTGTGGCTGTAGCTGTTCTTGTTGTTGCTCACTTTCTTTGTAGAACGCAAAGTTTTGAATACTCAGTGGTCAGTGCAAGGGGAAGTGAAAGGAGGATAGCCTTATGTGCAAGTGCAAGTGTATGTCAGAGGGGAAGGGAGACAGCTGATGAGCATTGACAGCCGAAATACAGTATGTATGTATATGTAAATTTATTTGTAGATGTAGTTGTTTAACATTAATATGTTATGTTATATTGTAGTGGCTTACAGGGTATCGCTTGGTCGACTACTTTCACGTGGCAGTTGTTTTGTTTTTATTTTTGGGGGAAACAACAAAGTGAGTTTTGTTGCATAAAACTGAAAATGTAAATTTAAATGCAAGCGTTTTTGGCCATTTGAGAATCGGCGTTGCCGTCTTGACCAATTTCGGCCAAGCAAACAGGGTCGCCAACCAGCAAGAAACCGACTAAAACAACCACACACAAACCAGAAATCTTCTAAGAAATTGCCAGCAAAAAAAAAAAAGGTAAATAAAAAGAGGAATGAGAAGTGGCAGATGTTGTTGTTAGAAATCGGAGCCTGGCTTAAAAGCCCAGCTCCAGGATGTGTGTGAGTGAGTGTGTGTGTGCGTGAGCAGCAGATAAGCAGACAGCTATAGATAGAGATACATATATATCTACATCTCGCTGCTGCCCTGAAGGACGTGCTGCACAGGTAAACAACTCAATTTTTAATTAAATGTTGCTTGAAATAAATTAACAGAATTGGATAACCTTGGACTGGGCCGCCACTTGATAGCCAAGTGCGTGACTTCGTGTGTGCGTGCAGGGCCAAAACGGACAGGTTCCCAGATATACATATAGCAGAAACGAAAAAGGCCAGCTCCAAGCCGGTTGCAACAATCAGTGCCACTGATTCATGCAACAATGCTCGCTCTTGTTCCATACACGTATTTTGCTAATGCTTAATTACGAGTCTTCTTATTCAAAAAACAACCAGATTTTTTTTACTTTAAGTGACGTTTTTACTTGCTAGCGTTTCTGCTGCGGTTTGCTGGCGTTTTTAAACGCGGGCGCGTTTAGCTGTGCTGCCAGCTGCGATAGCTCTTTTATTTTATTTTTTATTTGTTTCTTGTTCAGACTAATTATCAGCTTCACTTATAAAAAACAGCTAAATTATTGTACGTTAGCGTAGCTCTTTTTTTGTTTGACAAATGTTTGCAGGCGTTTTTGTGGCGATTTTAAACGCGCTACGTTTTTGCTGCACAGCGCTTCTTTTTTTTTTGCTTGTGTGAACTACATTTATTTTAGCTAACACCTATTTAACAGCTGTTTTCATTTAAAACAAACAATTTTTCCTACTTATATCAAAAGTTTTACTTAAGAAATGCTTGTAGGCGATTCTGTTGCGTTCTGCTGGCGTTTTGTGACGCGTGCGTTTTTAGCTGCGCTGCCAACTGCAGCAGCGCGTTTTGTTTTTGTGTCTTCGATTGCACTTTTTGCACGGGCGTTGGCGCTGCTTTCGTTTGCTGCTGTTGTTGCTGTTGCTTCTTCTTTTTCTTCTTTTGTTTGTTGCTTTGAGAAGTCGCCGTTGTTGTTGTTGTTGCTGCTGATTGCTTTGCTACAGTTGTTGTTGTTTTTGTTTGTTTTTGCTGTATTGGCGTTTTTAGCTTGATGTCTTTATTTTTATGCTGTTTGCTCTTCATTGTTGTTGTTGCTGCTGTTGCTGTTGTAGTTGCTGCTGCTTGCATTGTTTTAGCTTTGGCGCGTTTCTTTGGCTTTTCCAGCGGCAACATTGTCTTATGCCTGCACAGCTCGCACTGCACCGCCTGCAAAAGTGATTTATGAAAGGTTGACATTAGGATAAAGGATTTATGCTACTAACCACTTTGCTGGCCATGCACTTCTTTAGCCATTTGGCCCGTTTTCTGGCCCCAGTGCTGAGCACTCCACGCTGCTGTTTGGCCTTGACCGCCTCCAGCTGGGCAATCAACCTGCGCCGCTTGGCATTGTCGGCCAAGCGCTGCGGCTGCAGATGCAACTTGTACTGGCCATCGCTCCACTGGCTGCCACAACGGACGCACATGCGAGCCGGTCCGATGTTCTCCTCTGGCAACTGGACATTGTGGCGGGCTAGCTTGCGACTGGTATTGCTAAAGAAAAAGGCTTAATAATAATATAACACTTTTATCATGAAATAGTCCTTACATATAGTACGATTTGAGCAATCGTTCGGTGTGTGTTTCAGCGCTCAGCTCTTTCGCACAGCTCCACAGGTGGTTCACTGTTCTCTCAGCCATCTCTGAAAATAAAACATTTAGCTATTTTATAGCCAAAACTGACAGCACTCACAGCAACGCACGTTGCACGTTGTGGCTGAATTACACTTGCACAACACATAAGCCACAAGCAATTCGCAACTTACCTACTTGTGTATCAGGATTATATATTTATAAGCATATGTTTATTTATCTAATTAGTCTACGCTATTGATTTAATTATCTCTATCAATACTTAAAAGCCCAGCAGCCTGTCGCATTTTGTTTTGGTGCTGCCACTTAAAAACATCGCACGATGTTGCCACTCATAAAACTTATCGATGACAACAGAACATTTTATGTTAATATACATAGCAGTAGATTTCCTATGGCTGTTAAATTTAAAAGTGCCAATTGCATTCATGACTATAGCTTGTTCGTAGCTGTTAATTTCAAAAGTGCAATCTGTTTAGTGATTTTCCTCTACTTTTTATGCAAAAAATAATGTTTCAATATACCAATATTATTCTAACTAGAAAACCCTTAAAGCTGCTTAGCGAGAAACGCCAGAAATTACAAAATTTTACAGCATCAAATGATTGCAACACCTTAACATCAATTCAGCGCAGTGTTAAGCTGGTGCACGCTAACAGACGCTGATCGGTAGACACTGTTGTTGTGACACTGTGGCAACTCTAACGATAACTTTAGCATACCGACGCTTACCCATTTAAAATCTCAACGTCGCGAACGAGCGAAAAAACAGAAGCGACGCGCACAAATTTCGAATGACGTACATCCATGGAAAGATACTAAAATAATTAGTTTTTAAAAGGAAATAAAACAGTGTACACGACGAACTAGCAATAAATAAATTACTAATTATATACAAGTGCTAGTGCAAGAGAATAAATTTAAAGATAAGTGATCGGAGTAATTAGCATTTTGCATTCGCAACAGCAGCAGCAACAACAACAACAATGGATCCCTTTACCCAGGTACAAAGCAACAAAGCAAACAATGAAAAATGATTGTCTTCTAACTGCATACGATGTGAATTTCATAATTGCAGCACATGCTCGAAAAGGCCGAACAGCGCAGTCGCGCACTCGGCATAACAAATGCCAGCAAATTTCCATTAGCTGAATGCACTTTGACGACAAGCGAAGCGACGACGTCATCATCAACATCGACATCGGCATCGACACCAACAGCAGCGCCAATTGCAAGCAGTGCCTCGAGCAGCGCAGCTGGCAAAGTTGTTATCCTCGACAAGGCAACGCTGTCGGCGTCGCCCACCAAGCCGCTGCGTCACTATGCGGCCGTGAACAAGGAGAATTTGGAAATGGGCATCGAGATAAACATAACCAGCGCCCAGCCAATTGGGGTAAGTTTTTTTCTGCCGTTTTTATTTTTTGTCTTGCTTTGCGCTTTCGTACGGTGGATGTTTTTGCGCTTTGTCTTTGTCTTGGCATTTTGCTACAACTCTCTCTGTCTCTCTCCCTCTCTCTCTCTCGCTCTGTCTGCGTGCGTTTGTTTTTGTGTTTGTATTTTTACGCGCGCTGTCGCCACGTTTAGGTGCAAGTTGAAATACAGGAGCAGGATATGACCAGCGACGAGGATGATGATGAGCAGCAGCAGCAGACTGCAGCCCTACTCCCAAGTACAGTTACTGCTACTGCTGGTGATTTGGAGGCGCCTGTTAATCAGCCCTTGGCTCGTCTGCGTGACACCTCGCGCAGTCGACTGCAGCGCATGGGCGCCTTGTACTCCAACACGGATGACCTGTCCTCGCCCATACATCGCACCGAGGCGCAGTTTCATGCCGACGATGACGACAATGTGGATCGAGCGTCGCGTAGTCCACGGCGTGGCAAGCAGCGTCTGGGCAAGCTGGCCGCATTGGCGGATACGATTAACCAGTGGGAGGATGACACGGCGCATCATGATGTGCATCGACCGCTGCTGGATGCAGTGCCGCCACCCAAGCCAGATCTGCCCAGTCGTCCGGCCAGGGCAGATACTGTGGATGCAACCAGCAGCAAGACAAAGCAATTGAAATGGGATCCGAAAGTATTGAGCTCATTGGAGGCGCAAGGTTTCCAGCGACGCGAATCTTCCACGGCTAAGCATACCTACGATTATGCCAAACAGGAGGAACCCACAGCATCAACAGCAATAGTTGCAACCACAGCGAAACCGCCTCTGCCAGAGAAATCAACTGCCGTCAGTCAAGTGGCCAAATCATTTAGCGCCGCAGCCAGCGCGCCACCTCCGGCTCCCAAATCTACGTCTGCGCCCGCTGCCCAAGTCAAGGCTGGCCTCGTGTCTGGCCGTGCGGCCATCTTCGAGAGCAAAGCAAACAATGGCCAGACGCAGGCAGCGCAGCGCTATCAAAAGGATCCCTGTGAGCTGTCGCTGAAGGAGCGCATGAAACTCTTCGAGACAGGCAATGCCAAGGCCATGCTGCCTAAGGCGCCAATTGGAACGGCGCCCAGCATTAGCCAGTTACGAGCAGTGGTGGTAGAGGAGGAGCAGTCGAAGGGTAAGTGCTGCTTAAATGATGTTTGAGTAGGAATCTAACTTTGTGCTTGTCCTTGCAGCACATCCAATTGCTGTAGCCAGCCAACCTAGTCAAGCGAGCAAGCCACAGCCCAAGCCTGAGAGCAAGTTGCGCGACAAAGTGGCCGCCTTGGTGGCCTCTGCACAGAGCAGCGCCGAGAATCGCATCAAGGACATTGACAGACAGCGACAGGAGGATATGCAAATCATAGCCAATCGCTTCAATAAGCAAAAAGAACACTTAACAGCAGTAGCTGCTCCAGTGGCGCCACCGCCTGCACCACCTGTGAGCAGCAAAGTGGTGCGTCCCATGCCGCCGCCACCACCGCCGCCCATGGCCACGGCTACGGCCACCGCCAGCAGCAAGCGGCGCTCACGTAAGCAGCTGCCAAACAAGCCCAATTAACAGAAATCCTCTAAAGCCAGCATCTCTCTCTCTCTCTCTCTCTCTTTTTCTCCCCTTGCAGCTGGCGATGTTATTGACGAGGAGTCGAAGCGTGCCAGGAAATCCCAAACGGGTGATCGTTTGTATCCGGCGCTATCCGATCTAGATTCCAGCGGCGACAATTGCTGTGCCACGGCCACGGCCTCGATAAACGACGATACCGAGGAGGAGCTTGAAAGGTGCGCTGATAAATGCTATTCCTGCCTGCTCTTTCTGCTCTGCATTGAGTAGACAACAAGAGATTAGATGAGACTGACTATTAGTTACTTAGTTTTAACGACTAGAGACAAGGCGCATAATAAATGTTTGTATAGCTGCTTAAACTAATCTCTTTTAATTTGTAGTTGCATGGATGAGTCCGATGTGGATGTGGAGGAGAAGGAGGAGGCGGAGGAGGATCAGTCGCAGACTGAGGACAGCAGTGCGGGCATGTGCAACGGCAGCCTAGGTCGCGAGATCTTGCACACGGTGCATCGCAATGAACAACAACAGCAACAACAACATGGCAAAAAGGTGAGTCGCAGGTAGCATAAACCAAGCACAGCGGGTGGTCTTTAACCTTTACCTTAACCTTACCCTCTCCCAACAGGTACGCTATGCCGAACAGGATCATTATTATAGCAATGATGGCGATAGCTCAATGAATTCCTCACAAATCTCAACGGGCATTGATGACTATTTGGATGAAGCCCTAGTGGGTGACTATGCCAGCACACAGGAGGATGACACCGAGGATGAGCATAATGCCAGTCAGCTATCGATGGGCGTGAGTAGGCTATACTCCAAGCTATTTTTAAATTGTTTATAATTTGAATTCTTGTATCAAACAGAGCAAAGGCACCACAGCCTCCAATAGCTTCTCCTATCGCAAGCCGTCTAGTGCTGCCCTCTGCCAGACGACCATTGAGGAGCAGCAGGAGGCAATGGATGTGCAGACGCCATTGCTTAATGGCGCACAGCCTGTCAAATCGGAGCTGAGCGTCAATCAGGATAATGATAATTTGGTTACGCTCGTGCACACCGTCAGCTTCTATCGCCGCCAGCAGAATGCCAGTGTAGGCTGCACATTAATCATATAACTCTAACTCTTGTATTCATAAATGTATTTCTCAATTATTTATAGAGCTCCAATTCGACGCCAGTGCGTAAGATTTGCCGTGAACAGCAGATTGTGCGCTCCGCTTTGAGCAACGATTGTCATGCCAAGCACAAGCTGGAATATGATTCACCGCAGCATGTGGAGCCGGCTGCTAGCAGCGAGGACGACGAGGAGGTGCAGAATGCACGCGAATCAAATGATGCCGCCTTGGCGCAGGAGAAGATTAAGAAGCTGCTGAGCGAGGTGTGCAAGCAGCAGCAGGTGATTGGTCAGGCCAGCCAGGCGCTCAATCTGTGCGCAGCCACTGTGGAATTTTCTGGCTCCACGGAATCTGTGGAGGGTGAACGTTATCTACTGTTAGCGAGTAGGTTTTGATTGATATGTAATATGCTCAGATATATTAAATATTAATGTAATATTGCTCGTAGCTCATCGTCGTCAGGCCTGCTTGGATGAGGTGCAGCGTCTGCGCGTGGAGAACAGCGTCCGGCCCGTGGGTGCGCCCAAGGAGAAGGGCCTGCTTACGGTCAAGGACATCACCATACCGTTGCGCCAGGAATATGTGCGTAAAATGGCAACGGGCAGCATCAATGGCCATCATTTGGTCTGCCTGCTCAAGTACAATGAGCATGTGCTGGCCACCAAGACGGTGCCCACAATGCCAGGTCTGCTCTCCGTCAAATTTCCCGATGTGCTGCAGCTAAACAACGTCTACGCGGACTTCAGAGTAAGCCGAAGATTAATTAATTGCCGTCGAAAACAATATTCTAATGGTTTTCCCTCGACAGATTACTCTAGAGATTTATGGCATGCTGGCGCAGCGGGATCAGCTGCCGCACGAGCTCAAGTACCACATCAATGTGAATAAGAAGGGCGGCATCAAGACGCCCAAGAAGAAGGGCGGCGAAAATCGTTTGGTTATGCCCCCCGTTCAGAGTCCAGCCGGTCCCCATGTGGTGCGTACGCCACAGCTGGTGCAATATGGTTTCGCCATCTTCTCGCTGCGTGAGATTCAACGCACCAGCTGGACGCTGACACAAGTGCTGGGCGTCAGTCCGCTGGACGGCACCGTGCACATGAAGGTCAACTGTGAGCTGTCGGTGAGCGTGGAGTACAAGGGTTTCCTAACCATGTTCGAGGATATCTCTGGCTTTGGTGCCTGGCATCGTCGCTGGTGCTATCTAAATGGCGCCCTGCTCAGCTACTGGAAGTATCCCGACGATGAGAAGAAGAAGGCCCCAATGGGCAGCATCGATTTGAATGCGTGCAGCTCACAGAAAGTGTGCACAGCGCCGCGTGACATCTGTGCACGCCTGAATACAATGCTGCTGGAGTGCGAGCGTCCTGCCCTGGACACCGATCAGGAATCGTTGATTCTGGTGCCCAATGGACGGACGACAACGGTGCGGCATTTGCTCTCGGCCGACACTAAAGAGGAGCGCGACGAATGGGCGGCATACCTGAACAAGGCGTTGACATTGCTGCGCGCCTGGGGCACAACGCATTGAGCAAAGGGGCGTGGCAGCAACAGCAGACAGCAGATGGTAGTAGTTGGTGGGCGGGGCTTTTGCTCTGCAACTGTTTTATTTATTTAAGTTTTTAGTTTTTGCTAATTTAAGTTGATTTTTTGTCATTTTTTATTTCGCTCTACTTTCTGTTTGTCATTTGTAAGAGACCCAAACTAAAATCTCTCTATATATATATGTTCATATTCAATCAGCGTCAAAAGTATATGTTAATAATACTATAAATATATATATTTTTGTGTGTACAACTTTAACAAGCAGATAATATATATATGTATGTATGTATGTAAAACACGGTTAAGCATTTATTTTTGTTTGATTAAGTTTTTGGTTTTATTGAATACTGTTTTCCAACTATACACATATACATATATAATTATATATATTTTCATTTTAAATGTAATAACTTTTCGACTATGTGTGTGTGTGTGTGTGTGTGTGTGTGTGTATGTGTATATATGTGTGTCATATATTTGTTTAATAGGTGGTTGTTGTAGGTTGTATATAATTAGTAACAGCTTTTGTTTAGGTTGTCAGGTAGTCGTCTCTGGTGTTTGACAATTGACACTAGTTGAGTGAATTAATACGATTAGATATATGTATACATATACTATATATAATAGGTGTATATATATACCATATCCATATATATAATACTGGCAATTGGCCTAAAAGCTATCTACAAAATTGCTTTAAAAGTGTGCTAATTTTGTTTAATGTTTGTTTTAGTTAATTCAACTATGTCACAACAATTATACGCATTATAGACGTATATTTATATATATACATATATGTATGTATATATAGTAATAGATCTTGTGTATATATAATTTAGATTTCCCTTTTTAAAGTGTAAAATACTTCAAAATTAACGTTAACACATTTTAGATATGATTGTTTGTGTTCAATTGCTTTGTGTGTAGTTGTGAGTGTGTGTGAGCAGGTGTGTGTGTGTGTGTATGTGCGTATATATATGTACATCATGTAACAGTTAAGGGTTTAAGTCTACAGTTGGTTAGTTCAGAAATTGCTTTAGAATTATGTACACAAAGTGAAAGTTTTGGAAATTTTAAATTGAGGTTATTTGAGATTTGATAGATTTTCTATTTGAAGTTCTGCCTAGAAATATATACACAAAGTGCTATTATTCTGGTATTATGGTATTAGTTGCCTGTTTCTCTATTATAAGTTTTGTTATTGAGAAATTTCTAAAGTTTTTTTCTTTTTGAAGCTTTGGAACTTCTTTGCTTAAAGCGTCCAACTGTTTTCCCCCCTTTAGCTGACTGATAATCTATAGCTTTTATCGTACAGTCACTCTTCGTTATCAAGCGTTGTTTTTGTCAGGAATGTGTTTTTGTTTTTGGATTTCTAATATGGTCTACATAAAGCGTTCTCAAGGTACCAAAATAATTCTTAAGCTCAGCAACTGAATTTGAACTTCGAACCAAGATTTTCTTTTTCGCCTATAACTTTCAACTGTTTTCAACTCTTGTGAACTCTTTTTTGATAACTTTTGAACTCTTAAGCTTACCACAGTCGCTCTTCACTATAACAAACTTCACCTTCTTTTTGATTTTAAGATTGTTTCTCTATTATATTTTATATAATTTCTTCTAAGCTTTATTTTCTGTTTCTTTCTCTCATGACTTTTCATACTTCCTTTATCAGATTCATTTGAGTTCATCTTTATCCTACTATCCTAACATCTAAAGCCAAACCACTTTCAAATTCAAAACTTTTGCATAACATTGATATTATAGGGTATTTTGAAGTCTCTCTAGTATATAGTATATATAGATATTTATTGAGTGCATTAGTAGTTCTATCGACACATTCTAAGGTATTGCCATTATCTGCCGACTCTGGCTAAATTTATATATATGTTTTCACATAGGCAAGTTTGACTGTATGTAACTGTAAAGCTTACTATATGCATTAGACAATTAGATTAGACACTGAGCCAATTCAACTAGACATAAAACCAGATTAGCTAACAAAGATTTGGCTATATAAACAGATATATATAGATATATATGATTGGCTATATATAATATTGTAGGATTTATGGATAGTGCCTGCTATATAGGGGCTTAAACAATTTACTATATATTATTATTTTTTCTAACAATTGTGTTCAATTTCTTGTTGTTTTTGTTGTCGCAAAAGAGTGGAAATTTAAAGCTGCTTTTTAATTTTTCTCAATTTGTTTTCAAGTCTTTTCAAATGTTTAACTTACTTTCTAAAATGCTAAAAAACACAATTTCATTTGGCCAATATATAAAATTTAAAAAATAAATGCCTATATATTATTTATATATAAATATGTGTGTTTGTGTGTGTGTTTAATATTTTAATAAACAATTCAACACTTTGATATACTTAAAGCTACAACAGAAACATAAAAGATAACAACAAATTAAAATACTATAAAACAAATGCTTAAAGAGCGACTCGAATGTAAAGATGTGTAGGTGTATGGGTGTATATGTGTGTATAGGTGTGTATAGGTGTGTATGTGTATGTGTGCTGTGTGTCTTAGTTTACGGATTAGTTGCTGCTGTAACGGCTGTGGGCAACACCACTTGAGCATTCTGTCGCCTCAAATCGGATTTGGTGGCCGCCGTTATAAGAGTGCCCACAATTAGCATAACAGCCATGGCCACATTGGCCGGCACATCGCCGTACGAGTAGAAGAGCTCCGAGTAGAAGAGCGTAAAACAAATGCCAAACGTTTGAGCAGAGGCATTCAGCAGGCCGGATGATGTGCCTTCTGGTTCGGGAAACGTTAGCTCAGCACCAAATTCAAAGCCCACGGGCAGATAGCCAGTCATGAAAAATCTGATCAATCAATCATCAGATAGAAGTTAATTAAAGTTCGAGTTGCCAACAACTTACCCCAGCAGCGAGGCCGTCAAATAGACCACTGCAATGTGTCCCGTGTCGAGAGTGAATGTGAATATCCACATGCCAACCATGGAGAGAGCATAGACGGCCAGCGTTGTCTCCCTGCAAGCAGCCAACAGTAGCTCAATTAAATGCTCTCTTCGAAGTCATAGAACTTATATGTACATAGATGTGGCATACATAAACTTTGTCTTAAAGAGTGCGATCTAGCTAAAGGGCCATTCACTCTTAATCCACTCCATTTCTTTGCTTACTTTCGATTGTCCTAACTCAAATTGTTATACGCACTTAGTTAAGTGCTTTACACATTTTCTCTCTCATTTCTTTCGGTTTTAGTGAGGAATGCTTTGCCAGCCGCTTCTCACGCTAAGGCTATTACACTGCGTAGCTACATATATATTTTGAGCTTACTCTCAATTGCGCTCTCTCAAATGTCCTCAAGTTGAAACTCACACTAATTGAAATTTATCCAAAAGGGAAGAAATGCGATCGAAAAAGTACTTTTCCCTTTTTGAATTGGCGCTCATTTTCAATTGGTCCCGCACGTAACATTTTTTACTTACTCGCAATTATTTCCTCAAGCGTACATACACATGTACATATAGTATGTACTTACTTTGAAATGAACTTAAAGAGAAAGTTAAATATTTTCTGTCTTATTTCTTTCTTATTAAATTAGCAATATTTAGTGAATTGCTGCTAACTCTAAATCGTATATCTTACTCGCTTATTCTCAAATGTCCTTCATTTAAAATGCCCAGACTTTCAATTGCATTTATTTCGCCTTTGAGTTGCCGCTCTTTTCCAATTTGTCCTGCACTTTACTTTTTTATTTGCTTACTCGTAACATGCGACATATGCTCAAAGGGAAATTTACACACGTCTTTTTTTTCCTTTTGATGTGAGAAATATTTAGTGAGTTGCTGCTCTCGTTAAATCTATCATACGTTATCTTTTGTATACACTCAGTTGCGCTCTCTTAAATAAACTCAAATTGATTTACTCAATTTCGATCGCATTTATTTCCCCTTTAAGCTGCCGCTCATTCCTAATTGGTCCCGCATTGAAAACTTTTTTGCTTACCCTAAATTATTCTCTTACATCAAATGAAATGTGCTTAAAGAGAATTTTGCACATCTTCTGTTACATTTCTTTATTGCTGAGTGAGGAATGTTTAAAGAGCTGCTGCTTAAACTTTTACCTATGGCAGCTTCTTACTTATTTTGCTTGCTCTGAATTACTCTGCCTCCAGCCTGCACTCAAATTGAAATATTTCCGATCACATATCTTGTCCTTTTCAGTAACTACTCTTTCCCAATTGTTTTCACACTTAACTCTTAGCGTATATACATACATATGTATGTATTGCATTTATGTATTTAAATTGAAAACTACTCAATTGTCAAAGGGAAATTTACACTTCTGCGGGCGCATTTCTTTCCTTTTGTGTGAATTACTTTTACACTGCCTGCAGCACAATGCGTATGCGTAAACAATTGAATTAATTTTACTTACTTGAACTTGTGCGTCTTGTCCAGCACAATGCCAGAGACCACGGAACCCAACATGCCAGCCAACACAATGCTGAGGCCAATGCGACCCGTATCGACCTCGTGACCTGGATAATACTTGAGCACCACCTGCACGATAAACCACAATTCAATAATGCATCACTTGGTAAGCAGGTGCTACTCTACCGGATTGAGCAGCGTGGAGATGGCGTAAAAGACGCCCACATTGATGCCATAGGAGAGCAACAGAAATATGAAATTCCGATTGGTCAGCAGATTCTTCAGCGATTGCCCGAAGCTGACCTGCTGGTCGACCATGCCTTCCAGACGATTTGCCGCCTCCTGCGCGGCCGATGGCGGCGTTGGCGGCTTATCCTGAAAGACTGCAAGAGGAGATGAGTTGGCTATTTGTATCAGACTCTATTTAAACTCCACTTACATATGGCCATGAGGACGAGCAGTATGCTAGTTAGTCCGGCCACTAGGTAGAACATCAGCTGCAAATCGGAGCCCACCTGATTAATGTCTTCAGAGTTGGGCACAAGCATTGGAGGCAGCACAAAGCCAACCGCCACGCCCAGCTAGAGGATTGAGAGGATATGAATTAATTTTAGAATATATTTAAGTACAAAAAATGTAAGTAAAAAGAATTTTGCAAACTCTAATTCTACATATTATTTAGGTTAAAAAGAACTTATATTCAATTTTCAATTCTATTAATCTAGCGCATTTAAAAGAAATTAAGATATACTCTCATTACGTCTTTAATCTTAAATTTTCCATATTCCATCCATACTTCAATATTCAATATTCAATTTTATATCTGTAATCTTCTTTTACACTTCTTCTATTTTCTTCCTCTTCTATCTTCCATATCCTACTCTCTATCTTCCATCTTCATTCTTCTATTTTCCATTATCTGTCTTCAACCTTCAAATCTCCATTTTCCATCTTCCATCTACCATATTTAATTTTCCATCTTCTTTCTATCTTCAATCTCTTATCGTCAATCTTTCACCTGCTATTTTCGATCATCTATTTTCATTCGTTAATTTCCCACTAAATTCTTAACCTAAACTAATTATACCATAAACAATTTAAGCTCATTTTAAACTGCAAGCATTATGCAGTCGGATGTAGCCCCTCTATTTGTTTATTTTATTGTTTCAAAACAAAGAGCATCCGTTTCCATTTGCTTCACTTTCATGTCGTCTCGTTTTATTTATGTTTGCGTTAGTCCTGTAAAATTGATTTATATGTCCTGCCTGGCAGTTGCAGCAGTTGTTGCTGTTGCTGTTGCCGCTGATGCTGCACTTGCTGCTGCTGCGGAATTTTTGTTTTCGTCAAAGTTCAGCGCCGCAATTTCATGGCGAAAAACATCGAAAAAAAAAAAAACAGAGGGGAAATGAAATGCGGCAATAGTTGTCTGGCCAGCTGCTGTGGCAAAAACTTGCCTCATGCATTTTTCGTCAGTTTTTCAGATGTTTGCGAAGTGTACTGTATACCCTATAAAGTTCATAGTGTCAATAATGGGATAAAGAATGGTTTATGCTCAATAAACATTGAAAACCAACTGTATCAGGCTTGATTTTGGGTAAAGAGTTTTTCAGCATAAAGAGTTTTCTAGGGTATTTGCAAGTCTTATCTTGTTGTTTTATTGTCATGCTATAGCTTTTTTGGATATATTAAAAGTAGTTAAGGAGATTTATTTAAATTAGCTTTATACAGGGTATCAGATAGTCGTTCATTGCTGTCGATCATATGCAGAATAATGAAGTACAATCAACAGCTAATCATAGGGTATCCCTTAGTCAAGCATATCTAGCAAAATAATGTCAATATGATCCTCTATCTACCATTTCATGTTTCTACAGGGTATTTTCTAGTCAGTCACACACATCTGCAGCATTTTTTGTTTTTGTTTATGTGCAATTTTGTTTGTCCCATAAATCGGTTTTAGCGCATGCTGAAAAATAGCTTTTGACATCGCACGTAAAGTCCATTAAAATTGAGGACAATATCAATTGAAATTTTTTTCATAGGTTTTTTTTTTTTTTGGCCAATCGTTTGAAGTACGGAATTTATGAATTTCCCACTTTTGTTCATATTAATTGCATTGCGACTAAAGTAAATGTCAATTTGAATAAATTGCAATTTTTAATTGATTTACAAAGAACTTTCAAGGAGGCCTAAAATTGGTTTTTGTTACTTTCAATTTGATGGCAATTTAAAATCAAATTTATAGCTTTTTGCAGAGCTCTGCCAAGAAAACTTTAACAAATTATAAGTTCTGAACAGAAGTTTCTACTATATTTGTAAGTAGTTTAGATTGTTGTAGAAAAGCTCTATAAAAGCGAGTTTGAAGTAAGGGTATCTTAAAAGCTCTATTCCTAATTTAATGTATAGTTGACAGCAAGAAAGTTTTTAAAACACATTTCAATAAATAACTCTATACCTAACACCTATTATTTTCTCACTCTAAACAGCAAAAACTATCTAAATTCCATTAATGCTCTTATTCTTGTCAAAGCTCTTTCAATTGTCATATTCAAATTCGCTATAAGTAATCTGGCATTTTTTTACCAATTGACATAAATATTATGCTTGAGGAGCTTTGACCCTATTATTATGCTCTCTATTTTGCAATTTAGCTATTTCTGCAATTGCATAATCGGTTCGTTCCCCGTTTTCCGGGAATTCTTGTTGGCAGCGCAACAATTTACATAAATTAAATTTGAATAACTTGCGAGAGAGATTGCCTTCGCCTTCGCCTTGAGGCAGCCGGAAATGCGGGGGCGTGGCAATGGGCGCATATTAAAAGAATACATATTTGAGCCTGGCCGCGAGCTCGACAATAATGCAAGCAAATTGAAAGAGCAGACGCCTCAACTATGAAGGAATGCTCTTCCATATATAGTATATAGTAATGCCCACTAGAGATATAGAGTATATAAACAGCTGAGGGGGCTTTCGATAAAAAGGCAAACAAGGCAGCCGAAAGCAAGCAGTGGGCGGGGGTGGAGGGAATAGGTTAACTTGGAAGCAAGGCGGGGTATTCATTTCCTGGCGTGTTTACATATGCGAAACAGAGCACTTTGTTGTAATACCAAAAAAAATAAGAAAAGGTCTCGAAGCTGCTTAAGTGAAGACTGTGTGTGTGTGTGTGTCAGGCGAATACCCTGTAAATAATTATACATATTGAGTAGATAATATTAATAGCTAGATTTAAGGTAAACTTAATCTAAGCAAAATTACTTAAAGCTTGTCCTAAGTTTAAGCTTGGCTTACAATACAGGAAAAATCTAAACATATAAATTCTCTAGCTCTTCTATTTCCTACACTTTCATTTTATACTCTGAACTCCACAGTTGTCTACTTCTGCTTGTAAGTCTTTAGGCTCTTATATTTTTTATTTGGTAAAACAAATTTCTAATAATTTCCCAGCTATCTGTCTCTTAAGTCCCTACCTCTGATACTTGTCTACAAATTTTACTTTACATTGCTCCCGACTTTTACACTCAATGAAACAATCATGTTCTTTAGCTCTTATACATACTTATAATTTTAGACTTCGCTTAACACTCCTTTCACTCACACACTTTAGCAGCCATATTCGAACTCATTACCTCTTATATTATTCTAAAATTTCTACTCATGCTTGCACACTCTTTTACACACACACACACTTGAACAACGGCAGCATACCCTATTCCATAGCATACTCAACGAGTACAGCGTGTAAAAATGAAGGCAAAAAACTACTATGTTTGTTCAGCACTTTGGCAACTGGCGCAGTCAAAGCCAACGTCTGCATCTTGTTTCTCTAGCAAATCCGCTTGTCGGGATTCTATGGAAATGGGGGTCTATGCCTGTGGCGTTGGCTGCTTCGACTGCTGCTGCCGCTGCTGCTGCTGCTGCGGCTGTTGCTGCTTGGTGTGTGTTGTCCTTGCCAGATAAGGCGGCAAACGCTGACAGCCCTGGCCGAGCTGAAGGTGGGCGTGGTGGGGGCGCGCTCAATGTCAAGCGCTGCGAACGTCGCCCGCTGCTTGCTTCTCGCTTATGATACACTTCTAATACCATAAGTATAAGAGTTTTCTCAATTTGGCACGAAATGTGTAACGCTCAAATAAAGATGAGCAAATTTATGATTGAGGCATTGCTGTTGGTCAGTGTGAGCAGAAATATACAAGCAAAGCAAAAGAGAGAGAGAGAGAGAGAGAGAGAGAACTGGGCTATTTGTGTATGCCCTGCAGCCACACTATTAGTCGCCATGCTTTTGATCCCGTTATCTGCTGCTCATTTGCTCCAGCAGTCGCGTGAGCGCGCAGGAGTTATGAAAGTTGCGTGCTCTTCTTAGCTGTGCATGTATTAGTGTGTGAGTGCTCACTTAGCATAGGCTGGAGTCTAGCAACTCAATTTAGTTTCTCTGCAGCTGTCCTGCAGATCTGTTGTCTCTTGTGCGTGTGTGTAGATTTTGTTTTTCTTGAAATTAAAGTTAATGCTTTTAAAAAGCAAGAAGTGCGTGTTGTGTTTGCTTGTAAAACGTATTTTATTTATCTACCGCTCGTTCTTCTCACTTGAATGCATAGTAAATAATTGATAAAAGAAGTGTTTTGTTCTCAGTGGCGCAGTTATCTTTTTCTTAGTCAAGAATTGGCGCGCAATTGAATATGATCCACATGAAGTAAGCGCAAAACTGTGCGTGAGTGAGTGAACGGAGTTTGAAGAGTGAGAGAGAGAGAGAGAGAGGTAAGTGTGCTCTTGTATAAACTCTTATACGTTTACTTTATCAGCTTGTTTGCTTGTCTTATTATTTATTTTTTGTAAGGGTATTTAAACTTGAGTATGCAGCTATTTGCTGTATGTTTTTCTTTTTTTTTTCTTTTATTGCCACTCAGCGCTCTATTTTTTTTTACAAATATTTTTGGGCCGCAAGTTCGACTTGTTTGACTGTTGCCAAGCGGTGTTTTAAAGCCAACATTTGCATTTGGCTTTCTCCATTGAGCAGGCACTTGACCTCAGCCAATGCTGAGCGTGGGTGGTCCTGCAGGTGGCACATTTACATTGACGTTGACAAACACACGCATACACATACGCTTACACAATGAGAGGCATGCCTCATACACATCCCATTGAGACTTCCTGCCATGGCGACCCAGGCGAACAACAAGCGGAAATTATAAGCCTTTTCAGCGCCACTCAAGCGTATGGCAAATATGACAGCACACGCACACACATACACAGAGAGATACACACACGCACACCCTTACACACACCTATTTCCAGTGTATGTGTCAGTCTGATGACTATTTGAATGTTTGTGCTGCATATTTGCACGTTCAACCGAGCAGGTGAGTTGCCCTCGTTTTGGCTTAGCTGCAACACGTTGCACGTTCTATACATTATACGCTCGTCAGTCAGACAGCATTAAGGGCAGTTCCTCTCACCCTCTCAACCTGCGTCGTCTGTTGTCTGCCCTAATCAGTTCGCTGGCAAACTAATTGTTTAGCTTTGTTTGGCGTCCATAAACTGCCAGCGTATCGTTAATTAACAAAATGTCATAGGTCATGTGTGTGAAAGCGCGAGTCCATTATCTAATGACGGCAACACATACACACACACACACACACACACACACACACACACTCGCATACTCACTTACACACAGTTGACAAACAATGGCAAACCAAAATGCCATTAAGCCAAGTTTCTCAGTTAGCCAAATAGTTGCTACTAAGTTGCTTAAATTTTCATTTTATTTTGTTGAAAATTATATCAAAAGTTAGTAAAGTTTTCTTTAGGGTTAGCTTCATATGCTTATTAATATTTATTGAGTTTGTGAAGATTATTGTTCTCTTCTCCTTTTTATTAAAATAAAAATTAAGTATTTTATATATATCTCATATATAATATAAAATATTATAATATAAAAAATAAAATATGAAACATAAAATATATAATATTCGTATATATTTTACAGATGCGCGAATAGTATTAATCTATTTTTGCATGTATTGTAGTTCCATATACAAAACACGCAAAATTTTGATATCGAATTATTGTTATACAGATTTTTTTTTGCTAAATATAATTATATAAATTATATATATTATATACAAAATTTTAAAATCTCATATAAAAACTAAAAAGAAAAGCTAAAATATTTTATCATTAACATACTAAAATTTAATAAAAAAAAAAATAATAATAATAATAATGCTTTATAAAAGCAATTTTTTTTTATAATAAATATATAATAAATAATTAATTTAAAAAAATCTATTTTCCATAAAAAATTAAAAATGAAATGAGAAAACAAAATAAAAAACATAATAATAAAATATAGGAAAAGAAATAAAATAAAATAATAATAAAACTATAAAGATTTGTTTTTTTTTTAAATATAATAAATATATAAAAAATTAAGATAAAATTATTAAAATAAATTAATATAGAAATATAATTTAATAGTTTGTAATCTTACAGAAACAATTTTAGATGGTTTAGTTTTATTAATTATTTTTATTTTTTAATAATTTATGTCTTATATTATTTGTATTATTTTTTTTTTTAATTTTTATATAAATTGTATTTTTGATCAGCTCAAAAATAATGTCTTTGATTTATTTTTCATTTCAAATAAATATTAGAGAATATATATATGTTATTAATCAGCACATGCTACAAATAAAACCAAGCACTTTAAGGAATCACACTTTCAACTTCTTCTTCTTCTCTGCCACCCCTCTTTTAAAATCTCTGACAAATTTTGCTGTTGGTCGCAAAGTTTAGTAAGACAAAGTGAATTCTTTAGTTTTATGCCTTCGCACGTTATCAGGACAAAAGTTTTGCTTTACTCAGCAAAGTTTTTAATGTTGCCACAGAGTGTTGCATTAATTAGTTGCAACTTTGTGGCATTAGTTATTGATGCAATTATGCAATATGTGGCAAGAACTCTCCCTCCCTCTCTCCCCTCTCTCTCTCTCTCTCTCTCGCTCTCTCTCTTTGGTGTTAGCTGTAAATGGCTTTTGGTATGCTGACATTTGGGATATTTTTGCCCACATGCTAATTGCATTGTGGACTCAAAGTGGGCGTGGCACTGTGGCAACTGCCTTCAGTTAGCCACATCTTGCGGTCAGCTGATGTTGCCACTGCAACCGGAACTCATATAACTCAACCTCAATATGACATTGCTGCCACACACTTGCCACACACTTGCCACACTTTAGCCACACACTCTTGCCACATTCGCTTGCCACCTTTGCCACTTAAGGCAGGTCAATTCGTTTGTTTTCACAGTCGAATAAATTGAAAATGTGCTCAAACAGTTTCTCCCTCTTCTCTTTACTTTCTCCAAGTCTCGATTTCCATTTGCATTAGTTGCAGTCCGTTGCAGTGGGATGTGCAATCAGTTTGCTTAGCTTCCATTTCAGCTAGTTTCTTGTTATTTAATATACCCTGTATAGCTTTCAAAAATGCTGTAAGTTGTACCGGAAAGTTAATTCTTGATTGGTTGCTACTACATTTAATATATCCTGGATCAATTATAAATTAGTATCCATTTCTCTCAGTGTCTCTTTCTCTCTCAGTTATAGAAAATATACTTTAATTTTTTTTTAGCTTAGTAGGGTATTTGCTAGATAGTCATTTATTATTTTATATACTTAACCAATATGTGGGTACTTTAAATATTTTTATTTATTTAAAGGGTATTATTTACAGGGTATTCTTTTTTATTTCTTATTTACGAAATCTAGCATTCTTCTTGTGGCTGCCTTGGCTATACATTTGTTAATATATGTTAAATACAGGGTATTTTTTAAAATGTGGTGGCTTTTCCTATACGTGCCGCATCGTATTGGAAATACAGGGAATTTCTCTTTATTTCTTAGGTACGACGTCAGCCAATACATGTTAAATATAGGGTATTTTTAGTAATTGCTTTGGGATTTCCCCTTAGGTACCATAAGTACTTGAGAGCAGGTTATTTTCTAGTCAGTCTGTTACTACTCAGTGCATTCCGCTACTCCTTTACTACTTAATATTTCTATTGTGACTGCCTAAGTCAGGAATACATATATACCTATGTTAAATACAGGGTATCTTTAGTAAATGCTGTGCCTTTGCCCTTAGGTATTATATGTACTCGAGTACAGGGTATTTTCTAGTCAGTCTATTACTACTCATTGCACTCCTAAGTACTTCTCTCGTGGCTGCCTAGGTAATAAGTCAGGCAATTTATGTTAAGTGTATTTTCTAGTCAGTCAGGCATTAAATATTATATTCTTTTTAAGTACTACGGAAAAGTCTTTTCGAGTCAGCCAATTTTCTTCCTATTCACACCTACAGTTTTGTTGTGTATATGTTTTCTCAATAAATTATTCAGGATATTCTCTAGTCAGGCACTTTCCACGCAATGCACCCTGAAGCAATTTTTTTTTTCTAGATGCTTTTGGCAATTTGATGATTGCACGCGTCGTGTAGCAGAAACTACCCCAAAAGGAGGCCGGGGAATGTGGGAATGTGGGTGGGTTAGCTTCCGTTGGCCGGAAATGTGCATGGACCCGAAAAAAAGAGGAAGAGATAGCCAAGTAAAGAGTCACGAATGTCATTCTCGCATGTCAGCTAAGCATGGCGACATCAATCTGACCCAAAATACGGCTGCAGCTCAGCCCTTTTCTTGTTCATGCAAATGCAGCAACCAGCCCCCTTGAGGGCAATGCTTTAGTAGTGATAATATTTTTAACTTAAAGGGGGAAGGTCTTTAAGCTGTGTGTTTCCGCTCACCTGATTGCCAAAGACGCCAACGCTGGTGGCCGATGAAACTTGATCGGGCCCAAACCAAACGGCGGCCAAACGCGCAGGCAGCGATAAAATGCAGACCTGAAATGGAAGATGAATGTATATATATCGATCAGTATATATATCTATATCTATATATATGTCCTTAGTACAAGTCTCACCTGTGCTAGCGCCACAATTGCCTGTCCTATGAAGCTGACATAGAAGAGCGAGGGATCCACCGAGAAGACTTTGATCCAGGCGCCTATGCAGGTGCCCACAATGCCAACCAAGGCCGTTATGCGCAGACCCTAATTAGAATTAATCAAAGTTAATTAAAAGCTTAGGCAAATGTGCACCACCGGAGCACCACTCACCACTTTGTCCAGAAACCAACTGCCTGGAAATATGAGCGGTATATATAATATCATATAGATCATGGACGTCCAATCCACCCACTTATCACTGATGCCATAGTAGCTGCAATTCAAAATTGTAGTTGACAGTTAGACACCACCTCTGCACCACCTTGCACCACGCTGTGCGGCATAAACTTTGGCAACTTTTAATTAAATGCGAAAAGCTCTAAACTAAAGTTATCCGAAAATTGTCGGCAAAATCATATTTGTGGCTCAGCCTGCGGCACCACCTGCGCTGCGCCTACCCCTGCACCACTTTCACTAAGCCACTTACCGTGTTATTATATTGTTGATAATGGTATATTGTATCCACTGCATGGCATTCGAGGCTGAATAGAATACAAAGAGTATAAGCACCGCCCAGCGTCTGGCATAGACTTTGTAACCTGCAAGAGTAGACAAAATAATATATGTTCTATATATGTGTGTGTGTATAAGTGTGTGTATTTGCATGTGTGTCAGCCACTTGTTATTTTTCACAAGGCTACAGCAAATGGCACACAGCAGGCAGTCGAGCTTTAAGATTCTCAGGATTAGTTTTAGCTGGGTTTCTTAGAGATATGAAAAAGATAGACTTCATATACATACATCTATAGATATGTATAAGTGAATAGGTAAAGCTTTAGCAAGTCTAGGCTGATAATTGCATTGAGTTTCATTATATTGGTTCATATTTTTGTTAAAATATAATATGAATAAACTTATAATTGGTTTTGGTTGGCCAATATCCTATTTCTATAATTCAGCTTTGTAAATTGTTCAGGCATTAGTGAATTATTCCCATTCAATAATTTAATAGGATTCAATGCACAAAAGTTCTAATATGCTTATCAGCTTATATTTTCATAAAATTCATAAGCCATGCTGTCTAAGCTCATATATTATATTAGCGATAAATTTAATTTAGTAGTAATTTACAGAAAAAAGCTTTTAATGCTGGCAGGGAAATTGCTTTTTGGCTTATTCGCCAAAGTATTCATAAACTTACAAATGAGCAAAAAATTTATATAATTATTATTGTTATTTAAAATTATTTTGATATTAGATTGCGCTGTATATTTATTTTTTATGCAGTCTTTTTTTAACTCACAAGCATTTAATCTATTGAAAGCAAATATTACGCAAGTAAATTTTTTTGAATTATAGGCTTAAATAAAAACATAAACCTTTATTTGTATTCCCATAATATACCAAACTAAGTGTTTACTAATATTTTTAAATTAATTTCCTATATCATATATTATAATATAATAAATGACTTATGTAAATTATAAATATTTCTAAACTAAATCATTTAAAAAAAATAATATATATAAAAATATGTAATAATATAATATATAAAAAATAATATATATAATATATAATATATATAAAAATATATAATAATATATAAAAAGAATTTTTTTAAATTAACATATTTCCGAATTGCTTATTTAATAATTAAAATGTAAAATAACATAAATAAAAAATATCTAAAAAATATTAAAAACATACAAAAAATATACAAAAAAAAATATAAAAGCAAAATATAAATAAAATAAAAAATATTTATTATGAATAAAATGTAAGCAAATATTAATAAAATATATATAAAAAAAATTTAAAAATATATAACGATAGTCTAAAAACATTTGAACAAAATATAAATAAAATATCGTAAAATGTGAGAAAAATATGAATGAAAATAAAAAATATTAATTTAGTAATTAGTTATATAAAAAAATATATAGATAAAATATTTATAAAATAATATTAAATGTTTCATATATAAATGCACATATATAAATACTCGTAGAGTAACTTTTAGTCGTTCAATTGTTTTAATTGTTAAGTTTTGGGCACGTGCTTGAACATTTTTAGTTGTTTGGCATTGAAAATGCCAACTGAAAGAAAAGCTTTTGATGTTTGTTATTTTTAGTTGACAACACACACACAGAGTCACACACATACAATTTGGCTCTCTATGTCTATCTCTCTCTGTCACACACACAAATATGTATGTACTATAAAGTCAGCACGCAAATCAGTGAATGCAAACAAAACGATGGCATACCTTGAGGTGCAGTTAAATCAAAATGGCCGCTTTGTGTGTACGTGCGTGTGTGTGTGTGTGTGTGTGTGTTTGCGTGCCCCTGTGTGTGCTTAAAGTGTTTTGCATGCAAATGCTTAGTTACTAAACGCTGGCACACAATCAAACACACACACGCACACACACATATGTACATTTTAGCTATTGAGTGTAGTTAATGCCACAAAAGATTTGTGTGGCAGTCGTGACTGGAATTACATTGCATTGCATGCTAATCAAACAGATCAAATTGCTTGCATGTGCTCTTTAAACGGTTTGCTTGACTTCAAAAGGGTATCCGAACTTGATCATGAAATATATAGTAGAAGAGACCGATGATAAGTCTTAAGTCTGCTCTTGATCCCTTTGAGTGCTTTAACTGCAGCACGAGCATTGTGGATTGCATAATGAGGGGAGGGTGCTGGGGAAATTTACATTTTCACTGCGCTCACGCCACTAATTGCCAATCCAAACAATTGAGGAATTTATTTTTGTGGATAATAAGTCATAAGTCCTCTCTTGATCCCTTTGAGTGCTTTAACTGCAGCCAAATAGCACGAGCATTGTGGATCGCATAATGAGGGGAGAGAGCTGGGGACATTTATATGTTCAATGCGCTCACCCCATTGGTTGCAAAGCTTTTGCCAATGCATTTAGTAATACGAAATTTTAACTGAGTGAGCAAAAGAGTTATAAGAATTAGGAATTTACTCTGCGAAAATCTCTCCACCGATCTGTTGTGTACTCTGGGCGAGTGCTTTACAACTAATGCTAGTGGTCGCATAACTCCTTTACCAATACCAACATACTCATTGGAATGAGTGACAAATCGAGCTCCAGCGAGCAAGGCTCAACCATTAAGCTGCTCTTTGAGTGGCCGACTTTCAGCTATAAAAGGCGAGCCTGAAGCCGATGCCAGCTAGTCGTCTCCCCGGCCCGGTGTGGGTCAGTTGCAGTGAAGTGCCGTGTTGTGTTGTGTTGTGTAGTCAAGTGTAATGTTTAAGTTAAATATTAAGGTATTTTGTATTTATTTTATAATTATTGTTTAAGTGTTTTTTTTTTGTTTGTTTTGTTTTGTTTTTGTTTTTTTTTGTATATTTTTTTTGTTTTTTTTTTTGTATATTTTTTTTGTTTTTTTTTTTGTTTTTTTTGTTTTGTTTTTTTTTTTTTTTTTGGTTGTTTTCTAGCTAGTTAAATTACTAACATTTGTATATTATAGCAATAGTTGTAATGATGGTTGTTATGTTAAGGCATTTTTTTTTATACCTTTACTTTTTTTTTTTTTTTGATAATAAGTATTGTAAAATATGGGTTTTATTTCAACAGACCTGTATTTAACTAGCAATTGATCTTTATTAATTTATAAATAATTCCTATGTTAATTCTATCAGTATCGATGATCATTGTAAATGTAAATGTAAATGTTAAAATGGTTAATGTTATAGTTAATGTTAAAATGATTAATGTTAAAGTAATTAATGTTTAGATGATTAATGTTAAAATGGTTTTTGTTAAATTTATTAATACCAATGTTAATGTTAAATATTATTATTGTTAAAAAAATGATATTTGTAAATAATGTTAAGGTTAAATAATGTTAAGCTTAAATTATATTATTTTGCATGTTAATGTTATAATAAAAAAATAGTAATGCTTTATAGCATACATGTTAAATGATTGTGTTAAATAAATAAAAAATAAAATATAATAGTAATATTAAATAACATTCATGTTAAATGCTAATGTTAACTCACCTTCGGCTGGTGCAGCTGGCGCTTTGTTATTGGCTTTGCTCTCCTTCTCCTTGGGCGTGATCATGTCTGTGGATTTGCTGCTGGCTATATATGAATCGGCGTTCTCAGCTGCGCCGCTGGCGCTATGTTTCAGATCCATCTAGGATATATGTATATATATATGTAGCTTTCTATATATTTATTTGCTTAAATAAATTTAGCGTTTGTTGGGCGGTTGTTGTTTGTATTTGTGGCTTTGGCTCGCTGATAACTGGTTCGGTGGTGTCGTTGAATATGCACTGTACTTGTTAGTTGGGCAGTTTAAATAGTTGATCAAATTCTTGAAAAATCACTGCAAATGAAGACAAATTAAGATTATATAAATAGAATTCTGTTGGCGTGCAACAAATATTTGATAGAATTTTAATATGCCACAGCGGCTTGTGTGGTTGCAAATTGTTAAAACTTTTTAGCAACAGGACGCACATACATCCACACACCCACATACCCACACCCACCCACACAGCCAAAGAACACTCTCTCAGACGTGAGCTACACGTGTGCAACGAGCTTAACAACTGGCATAAACATTTCTTGTGGTCCCCGCAAAGCCAACATAATACGAGCACACATTACGACCATCTACGTCTACCTTCCCTCTCTTTCTCTCTCTCTCTCTCTCTCTTTTTCTGTCTCTTCTTGTGGCTTTTCCTGCTTTTCCAGCCATGGCTGGCAGCTGGTTTTTACCAGCCAGTTATATTAATATTATTGTTGGTTTTATATGCCCTGTTTTAAGAGCGCTTGCAGAGTATGCTTGAGCAGTTATAAATTTTAAAATAATATGAGAAAGATTTCTTGTGGCATGTAGCGGCTGGCTTTTTTAAGAGCTCTATTTCAATGTTGATTTTAAAATATTTAATAAAATATTAATGTTAAATTTAATCATTTAAAAATAGTGAATTGAAAAGTTAAAAGTTAATATTTTTACAAAATAATTTTAGTAAGAAAAATAAATAAATAAATAATAATAATAATAATAGTATTTTTAATAATATTATTATTATTAATTAAATTAATATATGTAGGTACTCCCAAAATTTTTATTTATTTATTTTTTTTTTAACCTTTCTTTTTATTGTTATATTGCTTAAATTAATTTGTAAAATATACCAAGGTGCATAAAATAAATTATTACAATACAATAACTCTATTTTCAATGAATTTCAAATATTGCTTAAGATTATCAATTGTATATATTATGTTGAAAACTGGATTCCAATTGCTAAAAATATCAATATAAGTATATATATATATAAAAAGCAGATTATACGCGTACAATATTATTAGATTTAGTAATCACTGCTATTTTTATGAACAGCACAAAATGTCTTTTATTTTTTCAATACCTAGCTTATTTCTGAAAATGAGGAATTTATTTTTTATTTATCCCAAAATGGTATTTTAAATTTAAATTTATAAAAGATTATGGTCTTTTTAATATGGTTTATCAATTTTAAAGGGCACTGCTATTTTTTTGTACACAGCTGTATATTTATTATTATTATATTATCATATCAAAAATAGTTTCTTGAAAAATTTCTAGAATATATCGATTATCTACTCAAAAACTCTTTACAGGGCATCTCGTAGTCCTGCCACTCTTTTGTTAATGTTAATTTGATAAGCGATCACAGTTTGTTCTAGCAGCCATTAGACAAATTGCCTTTGCATACGAAATGTGTATTTAAAAACTGATTAAAATTGATATTGCATTTGCACAAGCTTTCATTAAGCCATTAAAACGCAGTTCATTTGCATTCGTTTATTTATTTTTGTTTTAAATTGCATTTATTCAAATAGCATTCATTGTTGCAGTCATTATTGTTGTAGTTGCTGTTGCTGTTGCTACTATTGTTGTTGTTGTACTCTGACATTGGATTCGCTCACGAAACATAAATCAACCCATTGAAACGAATCAACGCTTGGGATTTTGGGCTGCGAAATTCGTTGGGATGGATTTGGTGGAATGGAATTTGAAATTGAAATTGGAACCGAGGGGTTTATTTATAGGTAGGCGTAGCTTAGGGGTAGTTGTGTTAAAGAGTATATTAGCTTTTCGGTGAAGTAAGAAATATGAAATAGATATTTTGTATAAATAATAAATAAAATATTAAATATAATGGATATGTTTACTTTTGATATATATTATTCAAGTAAAATCTTCTATTTTCTATAATTGCTCTACTTGTAGAATTGTAAATATATGTAAATTGACATATACCATATCTTCCATATTTTCGACTTTGGAACTCCTTATCTTTTTTTTTCTTCTCTCCTTTTCCTTCTCTATAGATCGACCTAAAACTCCTATGATCCGACTAAACCTTAATAACAGTAAAATTAAAATATCCACATTCACATAATAATTTAACTACTTTTGTGCCGTGAGCGCGTATTATGCAGTCAGTTTCTTCTTACTGCTCCACCTTTAGGCCAACATTTGCACTTCTTGCTGTTGAAAAAGCCAATCAACTGCCTGAATGCAGCGCGAATGCCATTTGCTAAAGCTGATTTCAGTTCTTTCAATTTTGATTTTTCACTGCATTATTTCACACACACACACACAGAGAGAGAGAGCTGTTGCCTGCAAGGCTGCATATTTTTGTTATAGCCGCATTTGGTTAAAATTTTTTTCCCATCCATAATTAAATTGCGCGTGCCAAAACTGGCAAAAACCCGTCGTTGCAGTCCCTAATTGATTTAACTTCGTTAACGATGGCACTTAAATCAATTTGTGACTGAACAACAATTACAACAACAGCAACAGTGACAACAGCAACAACAGCAACAACAACTGCAACAAGAACAGCTGAGACACAAACAATCGTGACTAAAACAATTGCTGTGGCATTTTTTGTATTTGAATACCCTGCGCTCATTTAGGTCAATTTGATTTAACTAATTTGGTCCATTTGGAAATTAACTGTAAGCTGATAGCTAGTACTATTTACCTTACTACTATTTAAAGTACTGCTATTTACCGTACAAGGTTCAATTTACCTTAATGTATTAAATTTATTTGAGAATATTTTTTTAATTTATTTCAAGCTACAAAATGTGTGAAAATCATTAAGAATTCATATTTAATTCACTGTAGCTTCATTTAATCAACTTTTGCCTTGACTATGACTTTAATTGTAAGAGTATAAATAATATCTGACTTAGCATATAATAATATATAATATATGTAGCATAATTTATTATTACTTTATTCTAATTACTATATACTAATTAAATAGACTAATATTCATGCTAATATCATTTTATTATTATTTATATATTATATATTGATTAATATTTATGTAATTTATATTTTTTTATTTTTTAAATATATTGATTTATTTTTAATATACCTTTTTCTTGTTAGTTCCACTTGAGTAACATTTATTATTTATGAATTTAATTATTAGTTGGTTCATGTTCATCAATTTTAGAGTTATCTTTGTCCTCTTTTTTGTCACAGAAATTTGTACGCGTTCCTTTCATTCTCCTTTTTTTAGGCAATTTTTTTTCTAGTAGTAAAATTGCTCTATTATTTAAAGACAATTAAAGTAATATTCCTTAAAAAAGTCTAATACTTATTAGACAGTTTATTTTCCTTTCCTTTAGTAGTTTCTTTTTTTAGTTTTAATTTTATCATTCTATCTCTCTCTGCCCTTTCTTTCTCTCTCTCATTTTCTTGTTCACTTCTTCTAGCCTTTATGTTTTCTGACTCCACTGTAACACAAACAATTCTTTTCCTTGTTTTCCTGCAGTCCGATTTTACGAACATTTTTGTTATCCTTTACTTTTCGAGCACAATTTTATTTTGTTCACAAGTTACCTTACCCCAGTATTTGTTTGTAAGAAATTGTGTTCCTAGCTGGCTTTCCGCACACATTTATTTATTTTTATTACGTTTATTTATCTTGCTATGACCCGATTTTTTGTATTAATTTTGTACCTAGCTATGAACTGATTTTTTACCTTTCATTACATTATACTGTTGATATTGTATATTTGATATTTGATATTATGATAGTAAATACATTATCTCGTATCTATCAGAAATCAATCAGAAATGAAATTTATTAAATCATAAAGATTATGAAAGGCACTGTCTTCTATAGTAAATAATATGGGGTAATTTTATTTATATGATGAAATGAAATAAAATTAAATGGTATTCTACAATATATATAATAAAGACATAAACCATAAAAAATTAAATAAAAAGTATAGAATATATGAAAAATAAAATAATAAAATAAAAGAATAAAATAATTAATAAAAAATATATATGCCTATACAATATATATGAGTTTATAAAATTCATAAGAATTTCATTAATATAAGGTTGTATAGGGTATCTACTCGTCTCACAAATCACATGTTCCAAATTTCCATATTAAATCCTTATAAAAGTAATATATTATATTATGCTTACCATTATCATAGCAACTCAATTATCATTTCAAAGTTAATTTACAAATTTTGGGTATCTAAAAGTCTAGCACTTCCGCCTAATATGCCCTCATTTATAGTTTTTTTTAGAGGTCCGCGTAAATTGCCCCTAATGAGATTTGGGTGATTGCAACATTTTTGCTATTACTATATGTCATTTGGGGCACTTTGGGGGAAAATTGTCATTTGCCATAGTTAACCATAATCAACTAATGCGCTTGTAAGACATACTATAGAGAGTCCAGATTGATCAGTCACTAAACTAAGCTATATAGGAACTAGTATGTTAGTTTGTAGGAACTGAGCAAAACAGATTGAGCAAGTTGAACAGCTATTGGCGGCATTTTAGCGTGAGAATTGAAAACAAAAACAAAACAAAACAAAAAGAAATTGATAAAATTTACAAAAATAAACAGAGCGAGATAGAGAAGAAACAGCTAAAGCAGAAGAGAAACAAACATGTGGATGAGTGAAAAGCGTGATAAGAGCAAAAGGAATATAAACCAAGAACAAAAATAATGCCATGTTGAACTTACAGCAACAAGAAATAAATATATATATAGCTATATATATCTGAATAGTAGATGTGGCAGCTGAAGAGTCTCTTGCTACGTGGGGGAGTTTTTGGATTTCTTTTATTTTTAAAATGAAACTTAAAAAGAACACAGAACAAAGTTGATTTGAGAAAAACGCGCACGTATTTGATATAATTCAAGATTTCATAAAATATACTACATATGTTTATTGTTGTTAAGCAAATACTGTATAAAACTTAGGGTAGGTTAAAAACACGCGTTCGCCGATATATGCCATATATATGTACATATATTATTATCAGTCCCAATCCGGTTGAGACGAGCAACGTTTTGAGAGCGCCAGCGGGCGAATCGAAACTGAAACTAAATCCGACACAAAAAAAAAAAATACTCGCTCGGCGCTGCTAAAGTTGATTTTGCAAAATGTTGTTGTTGTTATTATTACTGTAACAGCTGATTCTTTGAGCAGACATACAAGCACACACACACACACACAAGCACACAGGCACACACACAAGCACAGTTTACAGTTGATTTCACAGTGACTTTAACGAGGTAAACAACTAATTACATATTAAATTTTGTAAAGCCATAAATATTTTTTTGTATTACTATTAATATTGTTTTTTAACATGCCAATTGCTGTTAATGAATTGTAAAGAATTTATTGTTTAAGTTTTTTTTGGCGTTTTGCGTGTTGTAAGCATTTATCCGACAAATGCAATGTGAAGTTTGTCCTACAGAAATCAAAATAAATACGATTTGATTTATCGAACAAACATTGAAAACAATTTTAATACAATATATAACAAATTTGTTTAAAAAAAAAAAAAAAATATATATATATATATATATATATATATATATATATATATATATATATATATATATATATATATATGTATATATAAAATAATAATAATTAAAAAATAGAAATGAACAAAATAAATACAAAAAAATGTACATAATAATAATAAAATATTAATTGCTGAAATTCACGTATGAACAAAATCAAGTAAATAATGCAAAAAATAAAAATTATTCATATAATTAAAAAAAAAAAAAAATAAAAGTTATACATACAATTAAAAAAAAATTAAATGAAAATTAAACATATAATTAAAAATATATATAATAAGTGTTGAAAATATAAAAGTTAGAAATACAAACCTAAAATTTAAAAATAAATAAATTATAAAAATTTGTGTGAAAAAAAATTCTATGCAAAAATAAAAATTGTATGCGAAAATCTTTAAAAAAAATATAGAAAGATAAAAGAAGAAAAATAGTACAAATTATCCATATTTTAAATTGTATTTATCAAGAAGTACATAATTCGTAGTTTAAGAGCTGTCGATAATTTAAGTTTTAATTTAAAGAAAACATACATAATTAATTGTAAACAAAGCTGAAAGCTGAAAGCTCGCTATTAATTGCAATGACTGCGTAACGGATTTTAAAGCTGTCAAACTTTCAGTGCAATTAATTGCATGGACTCGATGCAATTTATCTTTGCACGCCGTGATTTTATACGGAGTATTTATTGAATTTTTCAACTCTGTTTGCATACTGTCTGCAGGCACTGTTGCAGCATTGGGCCTTATGCATTTAATGTGTTTACCGTTATATATATATATATGTGCAAATATACATATGTCCATATGTAATTATGCAAAAGATGTTCCCATTATTGCCTGCGTGTACAGTGAAGCCTGGCCTCAGGCGATTGCATATGACTAAATTTAGTTGGGCACATTTAGCCAGCGCTCACTGTAGCACAAATATGTTGATTCACGCTACCATCGAGTTGCAGCTGTAAAACGTTTCGTCTTCTGCTTGTTCTACGGCCCGTTCTTTATATCACATATTCCACTTTATCGTGCGCTTTCTTTAGCAACAACTTCGTCATACGTAAAACACGTGTAATTCCCCATCTTGTTCCCTCTCGCTCCCCGTCTCTCTCTTTCTCTTCACCTCACAATTGTCACGTCTCTGCCCTAAGCTCTTTTTTCTTGTTTTGATTTAGTTTGTTTTATTGAATAATTTGTTGGAATTTCCGTGAAATACTCGAGCCAGACAAAGGCCGTAACTTTTTGTTCGCGTTTTGCTCTTCCCCAAAGTGGGGTTCATTATTCGATTAAGTCAAATTGTTATACTTTATTATTTATAATGCAAATCATCGTCATCATCATCATCATCATCATGTGTGTCTGTGTGTCTGTTCCTCTAAACCTTCCATGCCCGCCCCCTTTTGTGGCACGCCCCTGCTCTGGTTATCTGCCCATAACTCAAGAGCTAGACTAATCAACGTGTACTTTGTATATGGGCTGAGCCCCATAAGAAATTTCATGCAGCCAAAAAAAAGATAATGAAATCGGCTGATAAAGTCATTCATTATATACATATATATTTATATAGTTTAGATTAAATCATTATTGCTTCATTATAGATATTAGTTTGTAACACCCGACGTTTAGTAACCAGACAAGCGTAAAGTTTCCCCACTCTCTCTCTCTCTCTATCTCTCTCTGTCTCTGTCTTTCTCACTCACCTCTCTCTGTTTGTCTATTTTATTTAAATCAGTCACGTTTTCTTGCCTTAATACACACGTATGTGCTTCAATTAACTGGCTCTAATGTAGCCCTCTCTCATTAACTTGGCCAATACTTATACATATATATAGAAACCTATCTAACCTGTCTGGGTAAAAATCCTATTGGAACTAACTATCCAACTATTAGACATGCAAATCACTTGCAACTGCCTTTTTATAGTAACTATCTATTGTGAATGCAACAGAGGGAGTCTTTACTAATTGTATAATTAGCTATTATTAGTTTTGTCTAGTTACAAACAGGAAAGTCTGTTTAGTAATTAAATTTGCAGTACTTGATGTAAAAACTTTCCAAGAATTGTTTAAATTGAATTAATATAAGTTTAATCGTAAATGTAATATTAATATTATGATTAAATATAATAGACCTGATTTATTTTGATTAAATAGATTAATATAAACAAAAATTGTAATATTAAATAAACTTTTTTATTATGTTTACAAATTATTGTCTTTGAGAGGCATTTGTTAGAAATTATGGTACTTTATAAGGTGTGCGAAATAAGTAACTGGGACGAATACTTAAAACATTATGTTTTCCATGAACAACATATTTTCGTTTTCCTATTTGTTGTTCTTTTCTTTTTCAAAATATAAATTTGTATTAAAATAACTATGAATATAATTTATTTAGCCTCAACTCAGGCATAAGCATAAACTTATCATGTTTTTTTCTTTCAAGAATTAAATTTTACATATGTATAACAAATTTTGTAATTTAAAACTGAGTTTTTATTTCATAAATGCGCGCAGATCCTGTTGAAAATATTGCTTTTATATACATAAATATTTTCATATACAAAACGCGCTAGATTTTATTATAGAATAATATGAATATAGAAATAGGAGATGAAGTAGTTTAATTTTATAATTGATATTTATATTAATGTGTTTTCGAGTTTGAGTTTAAGTGTTCTTATGTTATTAAAATGATCATAATTAAGTTGCATTTTTAATGAGAGCTAACTTTTTTTTAAATGGGTTCCGACTTTAAAAACAGACGTTAATTTTACATACGGAAAAAACAGCAATTAATTCTGCATATTGCTCGTTTACGTAGTCAAAAAAGTATATTGTTTCATCTGTTAGCATATTAAAAAAAGTAGTATTACTAATATTTAGTTGTTTAGTTGTTGCCTCGTCTTATAAAATGTTAATCATTGAAACTAGAACCTAAAAACTTGTTAGTAAAGCAATTGCAGACTCCAGCTGGAGTTTTATCAAACAGAATTGAACTGTGAACAGGTATTAGGCAGTCGTTGCTGCCTCATGCTACAACACACTTATCATTGAATTTCTTTATTATAATTTATAAATATGTTGCACAGCTGTGTATTACAGGTGTTCTACATATCTGTTATCATATATGAATTCTTTTTCTTATTTATCTAATCTAAGTAAAATGTGTGTGAACAGCTACTTAAGAGCTAAGTCTATATGAACCCATCAATCTAAATGTATTGTTATACAAAGTAACTAAAATGTTGATAAGATAAAGGGCAAATATATATATTTATATTTGATTTATATATGTAAATATTATTCACTAAGATAATTGAAATACCTTTTATATATACATATAAATATATATAGCTATATATGTCTGTTTATTTAAAAGGTATTTTGCTTATCTTCAATCTTAGTTAAGAGTTGTTTAATGGATTTAGCCACATATTCAATTATCCAGCTGCATAACCAAAGCACTTTTACTATAAATGTGCTTATTTCTATGTGTGTGTGCCATACACAGTTAATCATTTTAATGTTTACTAAAACACAAGCGAAAGCCCCGCCTGAAGAGCTGAGCTCATTAAGCGTGCAGAGCGGTGCCAAAGCGAACGGACCCATCCTGATTGCCCCATTTCCCATGCACTTTCCATTTTCGCACTTTGCCACTTCATGCTGCAAGCCACTTGGCCGCTGGTCCAGCTGTGTATGTATGTGTGTGTGGCGCTTTGTTCTCGATTTCAATCTCACATGAATTCCAAATGCAATTTGTCGTCGCTGTGCAGCGCCCATCGGGCAATTGGCTGAGAATGAGCTAAAGCTAGCGACCAATTAGTTAGGACCTTGCCAAAGGGAGCAACAACAGCAGCAGTAAGAGAAGACGAAGAAGACGAGGAAGAAGGAGAAGAGGAGAAGTAGAAGAAGTAAAAGGAGAAGCTCCAGCAGCAGCAACAGTTTTCGCCTTAAGCTGTTGCTCAATTATTAATGCCAACAATTTGTTTAAATTACTGTTGGCAACAATTTTTTATGTTTTCCTTTTCTGCTGCTCATTCGTAACATTAAATTAAGCCAGGATATTTCATCAAAACGCCTAACGGAAGTTGCTTCAGTTAAAATTTCAAGTGATTCCCATGCCCAATCGGGTTGAAATTACTTTTATATGATCCTATATATAGATATATATGTATATATATATAATTTGCATAAAAATATGAAAGATATATGGGTCCTTTTATAGCTGTAAGCTTTGCCACATTGTATACCCTGCGGACAGCGAGCTTCCGCTGATCAAATAACTGTTAGCCGCTTTAGTTGGAAGTGCCTGACTAGCAGCTACTCTAACTGAATATAAAATTATATAGAATTGAATTAAAATTTACAACATGTAGCTCTTAAAACATTCCAAGAATATACCTAAATAGACCTGTTTGAAATTGAATTGTATTTATTTTAAGGAACTCGAAAAAGTAATCTATGATTGCTTTCGATAATTTTAAGCAACTTTTGGAAGAGGGTCAAAATTTATTTTAAATCGAAGTGTTCCAGCATTAGATATAACTTTTTAAACTTTCGAAGGCGTTGGCCACGCCTTCTCCTCTTCCATCTTCTGTTATAAATCGAACATATTTTATGTTTTTTTTTTTTTTTTTGAATATTTTAATAATTTTACAATCTAAAGTTAATTTTAAAAGTTTCCTTTCCTTTCATGGTGTAAAAAAAAAATTAAAAAAAAAATTATCATATATAAAAATAATTTTAAAATGATTTGAAATACCAGACTTAAGCTATAATATCCATAATGGCAAAAAAAAATATTTATTTGAATTTAAATAATGCAGTATTGCATTTAAGTAATACAGTATTGAATTTAAAAAATATAAGTATTTTTTTAATGTAATAATAATATAATAATAATAATCATAATATATTGAAAACTTGTTTTGGAATACTTATATAATGGAAAAAGAAATATATATAAAATAAATATACATATTCAAAATATCTCTAATACAGAACAATTTTAATAGAACTAAAAGGATATTGCAGGTCTACCATAAGTGCTATCTCTTCACTCTGCAATTTAAACTTTACTGGGTATATATCAGCATATCATCAGCTTCACTCTCCCTATAGTCGTCACATTAATGACTCTCGCTGTGAAATCTGCGGTATTGCCGAAGGATGTGGAGTAGCTGCTTTGCCTGCGGCGTAATTTCAACTGCGATTACCGCAACACGCATTTGTCAAGCGCCTCTTAAGCCTCGCCAAATCGCATAATTATGGAGGCGGTGCTCTGTGCTGGGCGTGGCGCCGCCCACTTGAATGTGACATAATTTCCGCAACATTTATTTATTAATTAACAAGTAAGAAAACTCTAGTCGAGAGTGCTCGACTAGATAATACCCTGAACCAAACAAACACAAAATACATTTAATATGGTTAAATACTTAGACTTCAATATATTTCAAATATATATATATTGAAGTCTAAGTATTTAACCATATTAAATGTATTTTTTGTTTGTTTGGTTCCGGGTATTATATATATATATATATATATATGTATATAGTTATATATATATATATATATATATATATATATATATATATATATATATATATATATATATATATATATATATATATATATATATATATATATATATATATATTCTAATTGTCTGATTTAATTTATTTTTATTTAATAAATATATATATATATGTTTATATTATATATATATATATATATATATATATATATATATATATATATATATATATATAATATAAACATATATATATATATTTATTAAATAAAAATAAATTAAATCAGACAATTAGACTTATAACTAATTGTATGTTTAGATTATCATCGTATATAATAATTATAAGCTTATATATCACCAAAGCTTGAAAATAAAAATATTTTTAATTTTTTTAAAAAGCCCGCCTGTTCAATGCTGCAGATCAGTGTTTAAAAGTTCATTTTAATAGTGATGATACTTTGCAGCATGTACATACATATGGATAAATTGGAACATGTATATGTAAGGGTGTATGTGTGTAACGCTCGAAAATACTTGCAATTATACATACAAACATTTATGTATATGTAGAAATGTAGGACTATGTTAGCATATACATGTGTGCATACATATGTATTGCCAAAACAAATTAATAGATGGCGCAACGCGCTTTAGTTATTTGCAATTAGAAACATTCTATATTATGAACATTATCATTTGATTCTGTTAAACTTAGCATATGCTATAAAGTTGCTTAAGATGTAAATAGAAAAGAAAATGTAAATATTTGCGTGGGTAAAAGAATTGAATAATTTATTTATTTTCAATTTATTAAAAATAAAAAATCATTCACATATTTTCACTGCAATTTAAAGAATTTGTTCAAATTTATGGTCGCTATCCAAAATGTTGACTTTCCATTTTATTAAGACACCAAGACTCAAACCGAGAAATTCTCGATGAACGTTCACCTCGATCACCTCAAAAAGTCACCTCATGCTCTCATGCTAAAAAGATTGAAAAATTAAATTCTACCGACTTTGCCTCCGAAGTCGAAAGGCGCGCCTCGCCTTTAATAACAACGCCACCTCGCCACTTAAAATCGAAACGACAAAACTGCAATAAGTTGACCGCTAGAGCGCCATCTAGTAAAACTAAACTAAACTAACAGCTGAGAATTTTAACACAATAAATCGCAATTTGATTCTTAGAATATGCTAGAAGAGGTTTGAGTGTATGTGTGCACACGTATAGGAAAACTCTTTTTGCTGCTGCCACGTGCGTTTGTTAGTTGGCCAAACGTTTTGTTTATTAATTTGTGTTGACTAAACGGAATTTAATGAAACTTTTAGCATATTATGTACATATTCTATTGAATATTTTACATTTTATAAAAATGCCAACTCATTCACAATTAGCTATACATGCAACTGACCTTCAAAGGGGAGTTTGGTCACATTTGGAGCCGGTATCCAAAATATAACAAAAATTGAAATTCTGTAAAATTCATCTAAACCTATATGCAAAATTTGGAGACTCTAGCTTTAAAGATGTAGGAGATATAATTTTAAAACGGATTTTCGATAGGGTTTTTAATCGATAAAAAAAAAACGGGAGTAGTTATCGTTTTTTGGAGATAAACTCGATCTGCGCGTGCAATGCACGGACCTAACAAAAAAAATTTCAAGTCTCTAGCTCTTATATCTTCTAAGATCGACGCGTTCAAACATACGGACAGACGGACGGACGGACAGACGGACGGACGGACAGACGGACGGACGGACAGACGGACATGGCTAAATCGACTCAGCTCGTTGCCCTGATCAAGAATATATATACTTTATGGGGTCGGCCACGCCTCCTTCTGACTGTTACATACATTTAACAAAACCATTATACCCTGATTTCCCATTTTCAATGGGTTCAGGGTATAAAAAAGGAAAAGCAGAAAAACACGAGAAAATAATGAAATGAGTAGCGAGAATTGTGCGCCTTAAATGGTGTGCGGCAGGCACTTTATCTGCGCCTTGCCACGCTCCACTGTGGGCAGTTAAGCTAGATTAATTACCAAATAAATTTTATTTCATTTGTTACAAACAAAAAAACAAAAAACAAAAAAAGAAACTTTACAAAAGATTCTCAAATTTGCGGCAATTATCATTCATGTTTTGAGCACAGCAGGCGGCAGCAGGATGTCGTTCGCTTTTTGTTATAATTGTAATGGAGACTATATGGTATTATAAAAAAAAAACAGATATATGAGCGGGAAATGTAAAATGTATATGTTCACATTTATCATCCATTTTAATATATATTTATATGTATTTCTATATTAATGAGTAATTCTTTAAACAAATGAATTATTCCAGTCAGTCATCTCTGCTAAGAATTGTTATCTAGTATACTAAATATTAGTATAAGGCTAGTTCATATATCTTCTCCCTCTCTCTCTTTATATATACACCCATTGCTAATCAAAGCAAACAAAGCCACGCGACATACAATGTCTGCTAATCAACTTATCTAGTTAGTCATATAATTTGAATTCAATTAGCTTAGTCCAAGTTGTGTTTGCTAAATAGCATTTGTGTACAACTTTTGTTATCTTTGGAAATACTAGACAAGTTGGTTTTGCTCTGGAAATCAAAGTGTCGCAAAACTTATACAAAAAGACAAGCTAAATTAAGGCTGCAAGTCAATGCAAAGGATTGTTTAATTTTGATGGCATCAACTCTAAAGTTAACGAACTTTCAAAGTTTGGGCTATCTGGAAAAGTATTTATCATTTTTGCTGTTCATTTTATATATACAAAACATAAATGGTCACGCTTTAGTCGGGAGTGTTTGACTTGGACACTTTATGACTATAATGCTTATGTGTGCCAAAGTAAAAAGATCTTGAACATAGAAATTTTTTAATTTTTTAATTTTTTATTTTATTTTTTTTGCAATGTATTAGCAATTGTATTAACAATAACTAACAATAACCGGGTGGTTTGAGCACCAATGAGATCAATCCATATATTCACATATTAATAACTAGAATAGAAAAAAAAAGAAACTATTTTTCATTATTTATTTATTATTTTATTTATTATTTATATTAACGATATGCGTTTCTATCAAAATCTTGTGATTTTAGGCTTAATGTAGAAGCCCATCTAAAATTTAGCTAAAATTAAAATTTAAGACAGTTTAAACTGTAAATAATTGTCAAAAAAAAAAAAAAAAAAAAACCACAAAAAATTTTAAAATAACAAAAAATAAAATAAAAAAATAATAAAAAATTAATAATTAACAAAACTTAAAAAAAAAAAAAATGAAATAAAAAACAATTGTTCATTGAATATGCAAAAATGAAGAGTATACGTTTAGACTTCTCCTTGCAGAACTAGAATATATATAATTATATATAATATATATATAAATTGCAGCGTTTTGCAGGATATCTTCTAGTTGACCATTACGTTATTCCCGTTTCGTTCTAGTGACTGCTCAGACCAATCACAGACAGTCTTATTATTCTAGAAAAGGCTTTCAGGATGTTCCCTGCAGATTTTTTCCATTATATCAATATGAAAAAATGTTCTTTTTTTACAGGATATCTTCTAGTTGACCATTACGTTATTCCCATTTCGTTCTAGTGACTGCTCAGACCAATCACAGAAAGTCTTATTATGCAATTTCTACGGCTGCTGCTGCTGCTGCTTCAGTTACTGCTCTTGTTGTTGTTGCTGCAGCTGCCGCATGAGTGTGCCGCATTCATTTCATATGCCAGCATCTCGATTAGTTAGCAGTTTTCTCATTTTTTTGTTCTTTGCTTTCTGGGTTTTTAGTTTTTCGGTTTTGGTTTTTGGTGGCTTCGCCATTCGTGTTGGCCTGGTCAGATGGATTTTTAATTGCGCTGCTTTTGCATTTGATGGCCGCCATTTTGGCATTTTGGCATTTTGCTGGCGTTGTCAGTTTCCTAATTGGACATTTTGTAATTAACTTCAATGGCAGTTCACTCTTGAGCTGCATCCCGACTTTCACCCCCCTCCCCCTTAGCTGTTTTTCTTGCCCTTATCGAGCACATTTTTCACATTTTCTGCTGTGAACTTTTATTGTGGCTTTTGGCTGCAGCGTCGCCTTTGCTATTGTTATTTATGTGTAGCTCGTTAGTTTTTCTTTTCTTATTTCCCTTTCCATTTTTCCTTTTTTTTTTTTTTTTGGCGGTTTCTTATTGATTGTTGTTGTTGCTGTTCGCATTTAGCTACAGAGCTTTTGCTGTAATCACTGAACGGATTGTATGCTGCAGTCGAGCGTATCCTAATTGATAACATTGTAAGGTAGTTTATTTATCTCTGGCTAAAAGTTAAGCAACCTGCTTACTGTCAGAGGATTTAGCGGTCGTAAGGAGGGGGTTTCGAAAAGGGATTTGGGGGTATTGGAAGGACGGTTTTAGCTCTCAGCAGGAAGTGCCCTAGTTGCAAAGTTCAATCAATATGTTAGCAATGCAATTGTATCTTATTATAGCAAGTGCTGTTTAAATGCACTGCGAGAAATCGAAAGGAAGGGAAGCAAATGTATTTGAGTTTATATTAAATTATAGTAAAGTATGTATTCAATTATTTTTTAACGTAAAGCAAGAAAGGAAATGTATACAGCTTGCACCAATCTGTTATAAATCTTGAATTTATATTTATATATAACAAAATGAATACCATTTATTTTTTGTGAAATATATAAATAAATATATATTAATCTAAAAGTAAACGTTTGTAAATCTTTAAAATATAATTGTTTTATAAATATATTATAAGCCCCAAAAACCTCTTGAGATCATACTTAAAAATATTTTAATATGTACATGAATTTAGTTAGTAATTTTATTATGAAGATTTTAATCTTAATTCATTTCTTTTCTTTTGTTTTTACATTTTTGCAATACTTTCATTTTTTCTTTTTCTTTTTCTTTTTCATTTTGTTTATTATTTTTGTTGTTGCTTATTATTTTTACTTTTATTATTTTATTTATATATTTTGTATATTTAAAGCCCACGGACATACCTACAACTTAATTTTCTTCACCCAACTTTACACTATTCAAAACTTTACCAACTTCTCTGCCATTTTGCAGCATAATAACACAAAAACTTCAACTAGCTTAACCCCTACATTAACAACTTCATATTTCTTCTAGTGTACGTGTCAAAGAAAGCAAAACTTTTACTTTTACAGTTAGTTTTACGCATGCAATTTCGTGAACGCTTCCCATTTGTTTCCTTCCTGTTGATTGAAGCTTATTTAAAGCCCTTTAAATTGTATAGCCAGAAGAGAGTGCGAAAAGCTGTGAAGAGAGCGGGAGTGGGAGCGAGAGAGCGAGTTAAAGGCGAAGAGTGCTAGTGCGCTTGAAAGTACTTCAGTTCAAAAACCTCCAAGCATTGCGTCACAAAATTCACGCCATAGACAAAATACACACACACACACACACACAGACATAGAGAATTGCTGCGAGCGCTAGCACACACACACACACACGCACACATGGACAACGGACTTTGTGTGAAGCTTTTCATACTAGCAGCGGCTCGTCAACAATCAGCCGTAAGTTTGCCTGAGTGTGGAAAAGGGAGAACAGACACAAACACACACACACACACTTACACCTAGTCAGCAACCGGTTTCATCTGTGTGTGTGTGTGTGTTTGTGTGCTTTTGCCAATTGTCTAGCGTCGCCTTTTGAGTGGGCTTTTGGGCGCTGCTTAGCAAGACGACACCTGGAGAACTGCAATGGCTTGTGCTGCTTCTTAATCTCGTTCTAAATATAAACGCCAAACTAAGCGAAACGTATGAAATGATGCATGCAGCAAAAAATCAATTTATGGATTTTAGTTTTTTGTTTGACTCGAGTCAACAAAACAAAAAAAATGCACGTGTTTATTTTACGTTTTCTTCTTGCTTGTTATTCTTTAGTTGAGCTTTAAATTTGTCTGCTATTTGAACAGCTGGCTGTAGAGTACTTTAAGAGGTGCGCGTGCAATTAATGCAATTGAGTTTAATTGCAAGCAAATGAAATGTAAAGCACTCAAGTGAAAGAGAGAGAGAGAGGGAGAGAGAGGGAGCAGGTAACGCACTTAACTTACCCCGTTAGTTGATGCTGTCGCAGCAGCACACAAAAGCGCGCTAAAATGCCAGCACATGAATGTGTGTGTGTGCGTGAGTGAGCTTCTATGTGTGTGTGTGTTTGTGTGTGCGTATGCGTGCGTGCGTAAGTTTTACGGGCTGTCGCGCCACTTTATTTTTTGAATGAGCATGAAATTTGTATTTTCTTGTATAAATAGCGAAATTTAAATACGCTGCTCTGCAGCAGCGCTCACACTCACACTCACAATTGAAATGTAATTCACAATTACGCGGCGCCTTTGCTTTGGGCTTTGTTTGCTGTTTGCACAGGAACTGCAGAAACTCTTTAATTGTCCTTAAATTTGTCTATATTATCATTTGCTGCTGCTGCTGCTGCTTCTGCTGCTGCTGTTGCAAACAGTTTGTGGCACACGCTGAACAGGACTACTGCAAATCGCGTTGCCTTTGGCCATTTTATAGGACCTGCTTAGGTTCCACACAACAGCTGTTGTTGGATGCTGTGGATGCTGTCGCTCTCTATCTCTCGCTCTTGCCAATGCGCAGTTACAAACAACAGCCGAAGAGCGGCTAGCTGTTAAACTATATTTAATTAGTCAATGAGAATTTCTCGCATATATTTTGATATTCATTTATTTACCTTAATGAAAATCAAAGCCAATTTCCGCGCTGTCCACCAAAAAGCTCTTTCAATGCGTCGCCTAAAGGTATGCAGTGAATTTTGTTCAGCCACAGGGTGTGTCATGTTGGGTATCTGGTTGGCTCGCACTTGTTGCTGCCTTCGCCTCAGGCTAATTTATCGCCGCCTCAATATGATGCCATAAATTATATCCCAGATAATCTGCGCAAATACCCAAATAATTCAAATGTACTCACCGAATAATCTTTTGTTTTTCAATTCTTAAGTCGTTAAAGGAGATTAAAAAACATGTTTTTAAAATGTTAAATTGAAATTTGTATGTGTTCTTGAACTAATTTAAAAAAATTTGTATACTTATACATATAGTTATACTTATATTTATACTGCTATTCTTATGATAATCAAAAATTCAGATTGGGATATTGTTAATATGATAAGCCACACCTTTTTGACCAAATTCTCACGCTAGAGACTGAGAAACTGAGAAAATTCGCTATGGCTATTAAGTGATACCACCCAAAAATAAACATAAAGAAGAGGTAGCATCGAAAGTGGTTGAATGACTTTCACCCATCAAAATTTTGCTATTGGCTAAGCAAATTCTGTCGATCGATGTAAAGATCTAGCACAACTTTTTTGCATTGCATTGTTTTCTTTTTTGAATTTTTTCTTTTATACATAAGTCCAAATCGCGTGACAACAGCTGCCCAAAAGAATTCACAAGCTCATTTGATAAGAATGCCAACTGTTTATGATTGTTGTTGCTGAAGTTGATGTTGCTCTTGCTGTTTTTGTTGGCTCTTACATCTCCCATACGTTTCTAGCTTAACTGTCCATCGAGTGCTTTTGCATTCCACGATGACTTGGCCAGGGGGATGATAATGCGTTACTTTGCCCAGCCATTAGTCAGGCTTTAAACAACGGCGTTTATGGCATAAGAAAAAAAAACTAGCAGAAAGCAAATTCCAATATCAATACGAATGAGATAAAAAGTGAGCGGAAAATATGCTCGAAAATATGACCAAATACCAAGATGCCGCTGAGTGGGTCTCAGTCGGCGTCGCAGCCGGCGTCTCAGTCAGCGAGTGTGTCAGGTGCAATGCGCCAAAGCTGTTGACCAGCAGCACAGGCAGCGGAAGGAGTCGAGAGGAGAGCAGCAGCAACAGCAGGAGAGGGAGAGAAAGAGAGAGAGAGAGAGAAGAAAGACAGACGTTAAAAGTACATAAAAACATACAAAATAGAAGAAAAATTAAAAAAAAGACAAAAAGCCGGAGAAAAAATAAACGCAGGCAGAGCTCATATGTATGTTTATGTATGTGTGTGTGTGTGTGTGTGTGTGTATGTGTGTGTGACGGACTGTGAATATCACCGTGGCAGTCGACGTTGCTGCTGTTGTTGTTGTTGTTGCTGCTGTCGCTATTGTTGGTCCGGCTGACAGACGTATCAAATGTCTTTCATAGGTAGTTAAACGCTTCCTATTCCGTGCATGTCGCTGCACTTGGTATTTGCATGCTTTGGCTTACTGCTTGGACTCGACATTTCTTTGGCGTAGGGCATTTCCCGATTCATTTGACCGACCCATAAACAACGCCCATATCGAAGCGAAGCTTCTTCGACTAACTGAACTTGTGTAACCGAATACGAATGTGTGTGTGTTTATGGTTCTCTGTTATTTTTAGTTTTTTTCTTCAGTTTTTTTTTTTTTTGCTTATATTTGCACTTCCCTTTTATGTCGCTTCCTTATGGCATACAAAATAAAGTTTGGTCGTGTGACCAAATGCGCTGGACAGTTTGCAATGGAGAAGAGAGTAAAAGAGAGTAACAGACGGAAAGAGAGGCAGAGAGAGAGGGAGTAGTATAAGAAGTTCGCAGTGCTAAGTGGTCAGTGTGTTGCCCTTGAATTGTGCTGCAAAAACTGGTTAAAGCTACCCCTAGCGGCAACCCCTTGACCATAAACTTCTTTTTAGCCCCTAATCAAAAAACCAGAATTAAAATTTGCCGCTAATTCCGTTGTTTTTTCTTTTTCATTCGCAGCCAGCTGTTGAGCACGGCTCAAACAGCAAAGCGAACGACAGGGAGAGAGAAAGAGAGCGCGCGCGCAACAAGCAGCGACTGCGCAGCAGCAGCGACAGCGACAGCGACGCCGCCGACGACAACACAAAGCTCGACTTGACAGCGTCGACGTTGACGGCTCTCATTCGCGTTTTAACTTTTGCGCGGCGCTCACGCAACGGCTGAACAGAGCAGAACAGAGCAGATCGGCATACAAACAACATATCAATGTGCGTTTTGTTATTGTTGTTACTGTTACTATTATTATTATTAATAATAATATTATATTTAACTCAATTTGTTGTTGCTGGTGTAAAACAATAGCTTCAAACGTGTCGTGCAATAAGCAATGATAAGTGAACCTTAGCTGAAAATAAAATCGTTCAAGCGCAGCAACAACAACAACAACAGCAGCACTCGAAGCTGGTGATAAAAATAAAAATAGGGCTCAGGGACAGCGAGGGAGCAAGCCCTAGACCTTAAAGCCTGTGTGCAGCTGTTTATATTTAGATATCTATAAGTGTGAGTGTGTGTGTGTGTTTGTGTGAGTGTTTGTTTAGTGCATTCTCCTAGTGGGTCACTGGAGCGTGCGATATGTCAGTGCTAAACTAAAACAAGCGACTCATGCGCAAAGCAGAGACACAAAAAAAAGAAAGAAATGAGCGCATAAAATAAAATGACGAAAAGTGTCAACGGGGGCCGATGCAAGTGCAAAAGGGACAGGGACAGTCGCATGGGCCGATAGGAAGAAGGAGAGGGGTAGCCAGGGCTGGGCAAGTGTCAATGTCATGAGCATTTAGCATGTTAGCAGTTTAGCATTTGGCATTGCATTAAAATGCAGCCCTGTGTTTTGGGTGTGGGAAAATAAAAAACAAAAACAAAGAAACAAAAACTGTAAAGCGGAAAAGAGAGTTGAAATTGCTTCCGCTGATCGATTGATATTTTTTTCTACTCGTTTTTTGAAGAAAACAACTTTTACGTACAGCAAAAATAAAATTACTTAAGTAACAGCGGACAAAGCAGAAAGCAAAACCAATTGGCCAGCATCAGTTAACAATATTTTAGAGCCAAGTGGCAACGGAGACGCGGCCAAAGACGTTACCAGCTTCCGTTAGTTCGGTTTTGGGCGCCTAAGCGGCTTCCAGCTGCAATTGTTGTTGTTTCATTAGCCATAGAAGAGCAGCAGCTCAGCTGTGTAGAGGGAGAGATAGAAAGAGAGAGAGAAAGATATGTAGACTGAGAGAGCAGCGGACATATGTACATATGTGTGAAGTTGTTAGTAAAAGTTTTATTGATACATCTGCGTGTAATTAATACCAAAGATTTCCCTTTCACACATACACACACACATCAATCTCTAGCCGCAGCATCAATCATCTGCCTGTGCAAAATATATTCATCCAAATATTAATTAACCGATTGCCCGCGGCGTTGACTAACCAATACATTTGCATAAGCATTTAACATACACAGACATACGTACGAAATATGTACTTAACCGGCTTGTTAACTAATTGCGCATACAGTGAAAGCTCCATTAACGAACAACAATCAATAAGAAGTCAATCCAAGTCTGTATAATTATCACTTGCTCTGTGGACTGAACATCTTTTATACAATAGATCTGAATTTTGTATAAAAATAACCACAGAGCGCACAAATAACTTTTTTTCGGAGTTCTAACTCCACTTAGTGAAATAATTCTGTTGATATTTTTAAATTTTGTGAAAAATGCTTATTATATGAATATATTTTCAATTTATTCTTAATATTTATTATGTTAACTGTATGCAAATTGAAAAAATAATAACTTTGTGGTTAAAATTTCATCTTATCTTTTATCCTAATTTTTTTAGATGAATTAAAAAAAACCTGAAATATTCAAAATAAATTTATCTAAAATATTTTTGATTAAAATATTCAGAGCTCAAAGTACAATCCCCATTAAACTAAATTAACTTAAAAAGCTTGCCTGAAAAGGTCTCAAATCTAAAACTCAATCTGACTTTATCTGAATTTTATTAATGTTAACCATAATAAAGTTAACCGTCTCAGGAATGCCAAAGAGTCGGCTTCAAATCCCAACAACAAACAACTAGTTTGATAACAACTATTTATCTGGCATTTTTAACATCTTCGTGGAATTTATCTACACATCACTTAAGTTTTATGTAGCTCGCGACTCAAATTCCACTTAGTGAGTGTTCACTCTCTTAAACATCAAATCTTTGAGGGCTTTAATGAATGTAAAACTTATCTACGTATTTGTGTTTTCATTGTCTTGCAATTTTTGTTAGGTCAGCTGTTCGTTGTGGCGTGTTTTCACTGTACTGCTGCAAGCGTTTGCCGGCTTGATTAACTAATTGTTGTTGTCGGTGTCTGTATATGCAAATGTTTACTGTAGTTGCTTGTAATATAACTAATACTGTATGTTGGTAGCTCTTGATATCCGTCTGGCCCCTTTTTTCTTTGCTGTTGACCCAATTGCATTTGGAATCGCTGTCATTGTTTAATTAATTATCAAATTAGTTACTGTAACCGCTTAAAGCGACATGCAATGCGAAACAATTGTGTGAATGTTGCACAAATCTCTCAAGTCTAGATACAGTCAACACGTAACCAGCAACACCAGCAGCATCACGAGCAGCAGCAGCAGCAGAGACAACACCAACAGTTGCCATTGAGCAATGTGCAGCTGATCTGATTATTTTAAAATCAATTACTAGTATAAAAGGTAGCCTTGCTTTATATAACTATTCAGGCAGCCTTGCTTTAAATAACTAATCCTCTTTGGATAAATCAAAAAGGCAGGTAGGCAGGTATTTAAACTGTGTGTAGCCGACGCTTGAATACACTTACTCGTAAAGCATATAATAAATATATAGATTATGATTGACAAAGGGCTCTGCATTTATAAGCTGAAAATTTGCATACAAACTGCATTCCATAATACTCTATTCATTTGTGTTAAAGACAGCCAAGTAAGCCTTTGTGCAACCTGACTCTCAAATACCCTTTTTCATAAGTTAGTAAGCTGCTGACTTGGCAGATTAGATGAGATTTGCATAAAAGACTTTTTGACTGAATAGTCGACGATTGAATACCCTTACTTACAACTTCTATCTTAACCTAGTGAAAAAAAAAATATATATATATATCTCAACAGATCTGTTCTATATATTCTCATTTAGTCGACTTTTGAATATCCTATATAAAAAATATCATGTATCCCATATAACATTTCCATATAACAGTTCTGTTCTGTATATACTAAAAATTTATGTAATAATTTCATTACAAATATGTTATTTCTGTTTTGTATATACTTAAAATTTACATAATAATTCAATTACGCATCTTTAATATTGTTAGCAAATACTCTGAAAAAGAAACAAAAATTTCTTTTTATGCTCAAAATTGTAGGAAAAATTCCATTACAGATGTATAGATTATTTGAATGAATATGTGCTATAGTGTGAATACTCCAAACAACTTACCAACATTCTTTTTTCTATATACATATACAAATGTACATATTTTTATATACACCTCATCAGATCTAACATATACATAGGGATGTGCCTCGCTTGTCGCATACATATGCCTTTACATAATCATAATACTCCCTCTCGCTCTCTCCCTCTCTTTCCGACTCTCCCCTCTTTTTGTTAGGGTATTCCAAAACTAGGTAAATGCATTTTTAATCATGCACATAAATTGCATATCATGTTTTTCGTCTTTATTTCTCTTTGTTGCATTTCTATAACGAAAATCCGCCCAAAAAAGCCCATTCACAGGCAAAGCTGTTGTTTTCACCTGACCGACAGGTATTCAGACACACACGGAATTTCATATGGCTGCTGCTGCTGCTGCTGTTGTTGTTGTTCCTGTTGCTTTTGCCCAGCGGCCAGTGTGCAAGCCAAAAAAGACAAGTGAACTTAAGCATTAGAAATGCTGGCGACAACAACAACTGAGTCAAAAAAAAAACAATCAACAAGTGCGTCTGTCTGTCTCTCTCTCTCTCTCTCTCTCTCTCTGTCTCTTTCTCTTAGTATGTCTTGTGTCCCGTTGTCTGGAAATGCGATACAAAAATCTTCGTCTTGTTTTGTTCGCATCTCGCGCTCGTTTAATGCTTCGTCAGTCACAGATACAGCTACAAAATGTATCTGCAACTGGCCAACATCATCATCATCATCATCATTATCATTGTCATCATCATCAACTGAGTTTGAAGTCTTGAGTTGGAGTCTCTGGCATTTCATGTCATCCATTTAACTGCCTCAACTATTCTACACCGGCAGCGAGGTGAACTCTAAAAATTATTGCCCCACGGCAACAGAAAGCAAAATTGTTCAAAAGACATATTTAACTAATTAAAGTTTAATTAGTGAAAACATGCTTTAACCATTATGGCCCGAATTTCCATGCTCAATGTGTTTGGGTCCTAAAAATAGTCTTAATTATTTGAATAGTTTCATAGCGGCTTTTTGGAGAGATTTGTTTTTAGACCTGTTGCTAAAGTTTTGCATACGAATTTATATGTCAATTATAATTTGTTTGACATTAGTAAGTTATTATAATATACTTATTAAGTGATTTGTGTCTTAAAAGTATGTATAATGATTGAATATTAATACTGGAAAACGAAAAACTTAAGAGTTTTTCTTTCACAACATTTCACAACTCATTTATATTCAGCTCTTGGCTAAAATTAAGAAAATTTTAAAAAATATGATTCTCGTTTGAATTAAATTTGAATTATCTGAAATTATTCTTAAAAAGTATATATATACTAAAATTTATATATAGAAAATACATTTTCAATATTTTCTTGTAAGTAATTTAAATACTAAATTTAAAAAAAAAAATTTATTTATGTCTATTTTAAATATTTCAATATATTTATTTTCATTAATTTTATTAAAATTCTTTCATTTTTAATTATGTTCAGTTTAACTGCGTTGCTCAGAACTTATCAAGCAGCCCTCGCTGCTTTTGTCTTAGAATTTCTCTTTGCATTTTTTTCTTCAACTTCTCTCTGTTTGTCTTTTTCTTTTTTTTAACTTTTTGATTTGCAAATCTTTTCTTGACTGGGTTGCTTGGCCGCCCCAGGGGGTGTCTTTCAATATAGTTATGGACAGGTATTGTCTCTCTTCCGCCCTCTCTCTCTCTCTCTGTCTTTATTGCTCTACCTCTCAATATCTGACAGACTGTCTCTCTGCTTGTTTGTCTTGATGAGCAAGCGGCGCTTGGGGAGATTAGTTGAGCAGCTTTCTTTCGATGCTTAGGGCCCGTTGCTGTTGTTGTTGTTGTTATCGTTAAATCACCCCCCGTATATCGCCCCTCACATTTTTTGGAGTCCCCACTATGCAAATCGATGGCAGTGCATTAAATGAAATTACCAAATGCGGCTACGTGCGTTTCTAGGTCTTGGCAATTTACATATTTAGGCGTGCAGCCAAAAGACTCCACTTGCATATCATTCGAAAATTATATAGCAGATATGTATATACATATATTTATGTATACATGTGACGTTGTCTTCTCTGCTCTTTAGTTTCCGATCCGCTGTAGAATCATTTGCCGTCTGAGCGAAGCAGCAGCTGCTGCTGCTGCTGCAGTTACATATAGACGAGGGCGAGGTCTTCCAACATCTTATCTCCGAGCACAATAAACGCGGCTTATTTATTGTGGCCATAAAGTAAACCCAAAATAAAGATTTCATATACACAACATACACTGTGCAACAGGTGAAAATGGGCATATTGGCTTGTAGTCAAAGTTCGATGTATTAGATCTTAGGCGTAGCTGTAGAATATGTTGTATATTTAAATATGCACTATTCGGCATGTGAAAGGGATATATTAGCTTGCACTAAAGTACTGCTAAACAGCTCTTTAGATCTTATGCACATTTTAATTGAATTGTTGATATCAGTAAAGTATCGGTATATCAGGTATATCATATAGCATATATATATCATATATAGTATATTAGCTTGACTATAAATATGACTTTATCATATATAACACACATTCTAACTCTAATGAGTTTTCTTTTTTTTTTTTTTTTTTTTTTTTTGAGTGTTATCTTATTATAAACAAGTTTTAGTCATTGCTTCGAATCAGTAAATTTGTTATTAAAGCAGCTTTGCTTGTTTTTTAAGTTGAATATATAGGCTATATACCTATATATATTTATATATAGCCATCATCAATAATACCTATCTAAAATTGCAACTTTTTATCAAAATTTGCAATAAGACGTAAAAGTTTAAATGTTATAAAGCAAATGGCTGACTAAAGTACAACTAATTTTTACAGTTAAAAATATATCAATATACATATATAAATGTTCCTGTTTAAATAGCTATCTGTATTATAAATATAGATAAAATTTATATACTATATATATATATTTTTATATACTATATATAATATACATTTCATTTGGTTTAAGTTTTGTGTAATGCAGCACTCTATTCTCATGAACACATCTGCATACACTATATATATATATATATATATATATATATATAATATATATATTTACTTGTTTTGGAATCTACATATAAAAGTTTTAAGCCCTTAGGTCAAGACTTAAAATTGTACTTTATATTTTAAATTAAATATATATTTCTTATCAATATATATCTATTTATATATATATCTATGTATATGTCTAGTACTCTCTGTATATATTATACATATATATTTATATATCTATATATATAGATCTTAATACATATTAAAGCCCTGTTCTTAATGCTTAACACTATTATATACAATCATATCAAGATTCTCCACCACTCTCCACCTCTGTTCATTACCTAGCATAGAGCATTGTTCAGTCGTTCTCATCTCAATAACTTTTGTTTTGTTTTACTTGCAGCACCAGCAATCCGACGAACGCACGAGCTGTTTGTGGAGCACACGCCTCTCCGCACAAACAAGACTGAAAAATTTGTATATATCGCAGCGGCTGATAAGGCAAATGGGCGCTGGTAAAAGGCCAAGACAATGGCCAAAATGCGAGCGTAATTAACAAAATGTGCGCCGAGCGACAAGTGAATGAAAATAGCTGAAAAATATACGTGCAATAGACAAAAGCGAGCTAAACAAAAAGTAAACCGAAAAAAAACGAAAAAATTTTAAACAAAAAGTGTATAAAACAAAAACCAGTGTTGAGAAGTGGCGCGAGCTGAATTGCATTGAGCGCTGAACTTGACAGCGCAACGGAGGCGCCTACGGCCGGTTCCCAGGCAACCGAATTGCAACTGTGTGCGTGTGAGTGAGTGTGAGTGTGAGTGTTTGTGCATGTTAGCTTGTGTTCACTGTAGTCGCGTACAGTGTGTTACGCTATGTGTCCGCGTGCGGAAATGGCTTAGCGCAAAAATGTTGTGATTAAAAGTGAACGTTTGTGTGTCAAGCGGGTTCAAGTGAAGCGAAAGCGTCAAATACCAAAACAAAGTGAACTGCAACAACAAGCAAAGAAACAACAACAACAACAGTAAGCAACAACTCATTAAGCAGCTGCAACAACAACGGCAACAACAGCAACAGCTACAACAATGGCCGCCAACGCAATTGCAGGCAGCAACACAGCAGCAATAGAAACAACAGCAACAACAACATCCCCTATAACACCTACAGCAACAACACCTAAAACAACAACATCAACACCAACAATACCTACAACAACATCACCTATAACACCAAGAACAACATCCCCTATAACACCTACAGCAACAACACCTAAAACAACAACATCAACACCAACAATACCTACAACAACATCACCTATTACACCAACAACAATAACCCCTATAACACCTACAGCAATATCAACAGCTGCAGTACCTACAACAACAACAACACCTACCACAACAACACCTTCACCTACAACACCTTCTACACCTTCAACACCTTCACCTACAACACCTGTCGACAGTCCCGCTCAGCAGCTGAACAACAGCGTAGACAGCGGCATTGCCGTTCTCGACGTGGATCATCAAGCATTGAAGCGGCGTCAGCGTCTGCAGCAATGCCAACGGATTCTGCAACTGTTGCAGCGCGATCAGCCCACATACCAACAGCTGCGCGATAGATTAAGGTGAGTCCCATAATTCATTTATTAACACACATTTGAATTAAGCTGCAAATAAGTTGCATCTCAATTGATTTGAGTGAGATTTTTAGTTTAAGCTGCTTACAAATGTCGGGAAGTGACTCAGGCTTATCTTTTCCTGGATCTGACACTTGAAATTTCTCTCTCTCTCTCTCTCTTTCTCGACATCTTGATATATCTCTCTCTTATTGTATCAATGCCTGTCTCTCTCACACTCCCTCTCACTGTTTCTATCTGTCTCTCATTTTTCACTTATTCAATCTTTCTTTCTCTTTCCATCTCTCTCTTTCTTTTTCTCTTCTTCGCTCTACATATTATTCTCTTTCTTTCTTTCTTTCTTTCGCTCTCTCTCTCTCTCTCTCTCTCTCTCTCTCTCTCTCTCTGTAAGTAACTGTAACATAGGATTTAAGATATTATGAATTTTCTTAGACTATTTTTTGAATAACTGCAAAGTAATTCAATTAATAGAATATAATTCGATAGTATATATACTATTCGAAAACCATTTAAAGACTTCTCTTAAGTCTCCTATTCAAAGTTTCTTCGATTTCTATAAATTACATTTATAAATAAAAATTTTATAAATATTTAAATATTCCGTAGAATGAATATTAATTACTATTATTTTCAACTTTTTATAAGTTCCGGGATAAACTTGATTGCATTATGCTCAAGCTCTTATATAAGTTTGTTTTTCTCTGGTTTCTTTGATTTATCGAAATGAATAATGAATGTCTATTATTTTCTGAATGTAAATTTCGCAATTATTTTGTCAAATATTTGACACATGCGAGCGGAGCTAATTAACAATTTTACGATGGCCCACGGCACAAAGTATACGATATTAAGACGAACAAAATTGAAGAGGCTGTCGGACGGATGTGGTTGACGATGATGGGCTTGGCATACGGTGGATGGATGCTCTCAACTGCAGCTGCTGTTTGTCAATTGCTGATTTGATTAGCATATTTGTTTTGTAGTGCTTTGGGTGCGTTGCGAAGCTGACAAAAGTGCGACAAACTTCAGACTTGCAATTTGCAATTTGCAAAATTTGTCGACCTCAATGACAAAAATAAAATATTCGCAGGTGCAGTCACAGTCTGGGAAGGCAATCTATATAGAGAGAGAGACAAATGTTCCCACTCGACACACAATGAACTTAAAAAACAAAACACACAAAAAAAAGAGATAAAACTCTTTTCATTACTCATCTTCAAAATGTATTTTATTGCCATGTCAGGCGCACTGAGAGATGAACAACATCGTTAAGCTTTATATACATATACAGACATATATAGTATATATAGTATACATACATATGTATGTTTGTGTTTCTGCCTAACAGTTCGTGTAATATCTTCATCATTATGATGTTCTTTTTGCTCATAGAATAAACTTAGAGTATTATGAGTAGTTTTTATTCTCTTGTGTGTTTGCGTTTGCAAAATTAGCTAAATTTCTATGGGGTATATCAATTCGGCAATTTTGTGGTTCTTACTTTAAATTTCTTTAGATTTTTATTTTATTTTACTGAAGTAAAGATCCAAAAATTAGTTACATAATTTAATAAAATTATTGCTAAAAAATTTCTAATACATGCAAATAAACCTTAGTTTATATGACGCCTTAGCGTCATATAAAGTTATCGATGTTTATTGGTACTGATTGCAATTTGCAGCTTTCCACACATTTTTATTATTAAATTAATTTTATTTATAAGTTGCATTCATTTGTTTACTCTAATTAAATCAAATCATTATGAAACTGATTGTCAAATGTATTGTTTCAATATTAGTCGAAATTTGTAGCACGATTAGTTTCGATTAATATTAATAGATCTTTATAAATATCGAAAATGCTGCTTAAATTTTCAATCTTTATTTAAATAGATAGAGCTTTAAGACTTATTGCGATTTGTTATTGTTAACGATAAAACCCCTAATCGAACGATTTTGAAGTTATCGATAGTCATCGATATAAATTATTAGGAATCTACAGATTTGCAAACATCCATTAGGAGGAATATACAGGTAGACATTAGCCTCATATTGAAATTAAATCATATTCAGAGAGAACTGTTAAAACCTATCAAAAATTATTTTTTTTTAACTATCGATATTTACCGATATAGATTTATACAGATTTAAATAGACTTATTTCATAGTCTTTCTCTATTTATGTTTATTTAAAGCCTAATAGTATTGCATTTACGCTTAAGCTTTAACTCGTTTCGGAATAGGAGCACCAACGTTCAGACTTTAATTCACATTGAATCTTATCGGCTCCATAAGCGAGCGCAATTTGAGTTTATCTTATCGCTGAGTTCATAATTAATTTGATGAATGCCAATTAATTGGGACCGCCAAAGAGAGAAACAAACAGACAGACGGGCAAGCACGTGAAACGGGCTTTGGTCGTAATTCATTTTCATTTTGCCATTGACGAAACTGTTTTTCCAAGTTTTACCATCGATTTTCTTTGATTTGAGCCGTTTTGCTGTTTGCCGTCCACGATTTGCATAAATGACAAAGAGCTAATTGGTCAAATGGACAAAAGTTATTCAGCTGTCTTTCACAGCTCACGCCTCTTTAACCCTATTTGTCTCTATTGGTCTCTCTCTCTCTCTCTCTCTCTCTCTATCTCTGTCTTTGTCTGCGTCTGCTTTTATTCTTTGTTATCGGCCTTTATTATTTTTACCTGTGACTAAACTAACTAAAGTCCAGTTCCACTTTGGATACTCGCCACAACGCACACATAAAAAAAAATCCCTTAAAAAATTCAAACAAAATTTATATAAAATTAAATTAAAAATCCGGCCTAAATTTCCCATAAATATATATATCTAAAATTGTTGCTCTTGAACGTCTCGGCCCAATTATAAGGCGATTGTGATATAACCTTAAAAATCTTGACACTTATCTGTGAAATTTTTCATTGCGTTGCCTCTTTCTTATATTTTCAACTTTTTGTTTGTTTGTTTTTCTCTCTATTATTATTTTTTTTTTACGATTATTTATTTATCGCGCGTTGTTATCAAATCAAAAGCCGCAAAAAAAAAAAACAAATGCCAGGCTTTTTTTTAAACAAAAAAACAAACAAGACTATATAATACCCCTCTCTCCATATATATACGTAAAACGACAAACTGCAAAAAAGTAAAGCCAACGACGCAGTCGCAAACTTAAGTTAAGTCAGTTAAGATCGTCGCGAAGTGTGAGTGAGAGACATCCTACGTCAGCTGGCGGGAAAATTAGGTAAATTTCTGATAAACCTATAGAAGAGAGCCGACAGCTGACAGCAGATAGCTGTAGGCTTAATTCTCTACTCAGGCAATCAATTAACAAGTTCTTATACACATACATACATACATGTTTACATAAAATAAAAAATGCCAAAAAACAGATTTGATTGATAAACGCTGTAAAAAAAAGCTTAATTGCAAAATAAAGTTCTTGGCTTCGCTCAATTATTTATTCAAACTTGAAGTCGTGAAGTGTAAAAAAGTGACGAGAAAAAAACTATTATAAATGACTTTGATGTCTGCTCAAGTGTATAGAAACAATTTGCAATTCGTAATTCGCATTTGTCATGTTTAATCACATGTTTTTTCTTTAAGCACACACACACAGACACACACAGCTCTCGAGACACTTGCTGATGACCAGTGTTAGATAACGTGCCAACTTGCATCTCGATAGACAAAAAAGAAAAGAAATTGAAAATTGAGTATTCTCTCTAGCAAAAACTGAGAGTTACTTTGCATTAATCAGCTATGTTTAATCTGCAAGCAAACAAAATACAAAATCGTGATTGATAGTGTTTAAAAATAACTCTTGCCAGAGCACATACCAGCGATAAGCACAGGTAAACAGCTAAGCAGCTAAAACAGGTAAAAACGTCTAGTCGAAGTTGTAGTAGAAATTGCAATTTGCAGTTGAGATAAGAGAATTTTCAATACAAATTATGTTATTTGACGCAAATTAACTTAAGTGCTCAAATGACATTGGCTTAAATTAACAATGCATTTTGCTTAAATGCCTAAATGACACTGGCCTAACATAAATCATGCATATCAAATTGATTAATACTTTAGTAGTTTAGGCAGCTTAAAGTTCATTGCTTTGTATACAAATTGAATGAATTTATTAAACAAAAAAGATATAATTAAAAACTTGTTATTTAAATAAAATTTCCTTTAGTTCATTAAGTGAAAGATTCTTATTATAAATAAACAAATTGTGAATATTTCATATTACAGTATATAAATCTATAAAAATCATAAAGTACATCTAATATTTTTTTTTTTTTTTTTTTTTTTTTTAAATTTGTTTTACATATATATATACATATTTTGTATATAATTATATTTTTAAATACATTCTACAACATATTTTTTTTATTTAAATATTTTGTATGATTTTCTAAGTGCGCGTCAATTTCATTGAAAATATTTATAAATATTTATTTTCACATAAAGACGCGCTAAATTTTAAAGTCTAACCAGAATTGTGAAACATTTCTTATATACAATATCAATAATTCTGTTTAGCTAAATGCAGAGTGTAGAGAACCAAGTTATGCCAAATTCATAACAAAGTTTTCCTCTCAGACGTATTTTAATTAAGTTACATTTAAAAAACGCAATGTTTTTCTGCTTTTAGCAGCTGCTGTTAGTACTAAAGATTAGCAAAAATAAATTGAAATTCCAAGTTCAATTTGAATTTTGTTTTTGTTTAAGGTAATTACTCATAAGCCAAAAACATTTGTGTCAGAAGTTTGTCAAACATTTAAAAACTGTTTAGCAAATGCTTGTCATCTATATGAAATATAATATTTTAAGCCAGTGTTATTTTTAGCTAAATAAAAAACTTTTTAAAATTCTTTTGTTGACAACAATCGGTACTTAAAAATACTTAAATTAAAATACTTAAAATAAAAATACTTTGGTCACTTATAATAATCATCAAAACTGGTTTGAAACAGTTAAAAATTTAGAACAAATGTCTCTTAGAACTAATAATATTGAATTTAGGCATGCATCATTTAGCCATGTATTGAAAGCTCTATCAAATTTGTTAGTTTCAGATATAAAAACTTATCTCGACTAGGCAGAGTTATATTTTTAGTCAAGTGTCATTTAAGCATATCACACATTGATATTTTAAATGCTTGCCCCCGTTTCTACCTTCTTTAAGCAAGTGTCATTTAAGCATATAATGACAACTCTGAAAACTTTTGTTCTTTCATGAAACTTATTACCTAACAACTTTTGAGTTGGCTCATATTTCAATCGAATTTCTTTAAATTATTAATTAAAAATTCTCGTAAATTCTTTATTTTTACCAATCGGCACTTAGAACTGAAATGCTTCACGTAGGGCATTACACAACAATCATTTATTTAACTATGAGCTAACTTACATGCGTAAATAAATACGTACAAATAAATACATGTACATGTACGTCATGTTATATATATTATCTGTATGATAAGATATGTTCAAGCCACAATGTCAAAGACAGCGATAGTTGGGTATTTTTTTTCTATTTTCCGCATTTCAGACTGATAATCCCCTAGTTTATTTTCTTCAGTTTGAGTTTGTTTTTAGTTTTCGAGTGGAGTAGAGTAGAGCTTGCTGTGTTGTGTGTTCTTTGTGCTCTCTTCAAATGACAAATGACAAATGAGAAATTTTCACAGTGCAAGCGTCTGTTGCGGCCCTTCAACTGCCTAATGGAGCTGCCCATGCATCGGGGCAACAATAATTTATTCCTGGGTCTGACCAGTGTCGTTGGCCTAATCGGTGGCGCCTATCTGCTGCAATGTGGCGCTAAGCATTTGCTCAGGTGAGTCACATCGAATAGTGTTGTTGGACCACCAACGGGTTGCACCTGCTCTAAGTCCAATTGCTGCACGTGCAGCGAATCGCATATTTAGTTAGCTAAAAAAAAAACTTGGCTAGTTGCTTTTTAAGTTACCTTTTCAGCTTCATTTTCGTTTTCAGTTACGTGTTGATTACGTTTGCGTGTTGACCAAAACGACATGGGAAAAATAAGCCAACTGCACAAAGTATGTGTAAAACTATCTTGGGAGCATTTAAAAAATTGCACATAAAAACTGATTTGGCATAATTGATGTCCACTAGAGTTTCGTTTTTCTATACCCTGTAAGAGTGCCAAAAGAGGTTTAGACTGCTTTTTGCCAGAGCAAAATTAGTTGTGGCTTATGATTAAGCAACATATTCATCACAATTGGCATTACTGATGTTCAATTGAATTTCGCTTTATTTACCCTGTAAGCACAGAAAATGGGTATATTGCCTTGTTTTTGGCAAGGAAGGTGAATGCCCGCCTTTATGCTTAAAATAATAAATATATATGTTTAATATATATTTGATATATTGAGATAAATTTACACTTCCGTTGCTTCTAAGAAACTTATCGATAAATATTTATTTCAAATTATTTCAATTTTCATCTGAAGAAAAAATGATTTATATATATTATATTATTAATTCTGGAACTATACAAATTCTATCAACAAAATTTCTTCATATATAAACTTTAAAGTCTTAATCATATGACGCTAAATCTCTGAAAGAGAATATCTATGTATAAGCACATACGACTACCTCTTTTGTTAAATACAGGGTATCATCTGAATAATCAATCTTTTGTTTCTTTTTCTTATGACTGTTTGCTTTGTCTTATTTGTTAGCTGCGCTCAATTTTGATTTCCTTGGTCGAGCCACAAATCAAGCGGCTTGTGTAATAATTTAATTCACCAATGTCTTTAATTGGTCAACAACAATTGGTTTGGCAGCTGTTGCCAATTTCGATTGTCCACCGATTATCGTTTACCGTTGGCAAACATTTCATAACAATGTGACACGAATTTGATATAGCGGAAATCGTTAAGAACGAGACTCATGAGCTAACGGTGTTCAAAGACCTCTCTCTCCCTCTCTCAAGTACAATAACAATTAGCAAAGAATAATATAATTCTTTTGTTTATTGAAGCTAATGAGGCATTTGTCTATTAGTAATGTATTCGTAAAGTTGCAATTGTTTAAACAATCATTAGCTGGCTTTTATACACTTTATCCACCTTTTATATACCTTACAATGTTCGCTTTCTTAGTTGAAGATCTGAAAGAAAAAAAAAAATACAAAAACGAAAGACGCTTCATGCATAAATGGAAAGTCAGTCAGTCAGTCAGTTAATGTGGCATTATAATTATAATTAACGCCTGTCAACGTCACTTGGCTAAAAGTATTTTAATGCATAAGTGCGCTACACTGACAGAAAACTGTTGTAGATAATGAAACTATGCGGTTTGGGGTAAAATTTGTTGCGAATGCTTTGGAAACAGGAAAATTACATAAGAAATAATTGATATGTTAAATGCGCTTTACCTTTATAGCTTAAATTGCTAAGGAAACTTAAATAACAAGAAAGGTATTTTATAACTAAGTACTTTCAATTAAAAATATGTAACGTGAGCTGAAATCTTTTTAAATCTGATTAAAGTTTTAAATTGTTTGAATTAAGATCTGTTATTTAGTTGAGGAAACTAATAAATGCAGTAAAAAAAACTTGACATTTCTTATATAAAAGGTTTATATGCATTGCAAGTTTTTTTTAAAAGAGCTTTAAAATCACATTAAGGCTTTAAATCAATGCAATAACTTAAATAACAAAAAAGATTCGAAATGTATTTAAATCTGATGAAATGCTTTAAATTAATTAATTGATTGAATAAGACAAAAAAACTAAAAATAAAACAAAAAAAAAAACTTATATAGATAAGAGTTTCAATTAAATTAGAAAACATTTGCAAAGAAATGTATATAAATAAAAAAATACTTGTTCTTTAAATAATAGAGCGTAACTATTTGGTTGAGAGTCTTTAACCAACTTTGAAAGATATTATTGAAACAATAAGCTTTTGTATATATATATATATATATATATATATATATATATATATATATATATATATATATATATATATTCAATTTGATATCTTAGCTATTCAATGGTTACTTAACATATTCAAATAATAGCTGACATACAATATAGAGCTCATTATGCTGAATACTGACATCCATTATGTTAAATACTCTTTCTCTCTACTAAACACCTGTCCGCTTAAATCTAATCAAAAATAATATTTCAAGTTATTTAAGTTATTTTCACTTCTTAGAAATTGGTCTAACCTGCTTTTGCTGCTGTAAAATTCTTTTAATGTGTCTCGAAAATGAGAATCCAAACGGGTTCAATTAAGATTCAAGTCGCATAGCAAGTGAAAAGAAACGAAAAGCGAGAAAAAAGTGTTACAAATGTGACAGAATTTTTATGTTTACGAAAGTGGCTAAAAAGCAGTCAAGACAACTTGGAAAAAATCCACAAAAATTAACTACGAATATTAAAAAAAGCATTTACAAGTGCTGTCGAACGAGTAAGAAGTGAAATTTTGTGTTGCATATCAGCAAAGATCGCTTAAATAATTCGTAGCATACTTTTCGGCGTTTGCTAATTGAAATCGAATTTTTTACTGAATAAAAACAAGATTTATATGTGCGAAAATTGCTAAGTAACATATTTGCAATTAATGTTAACACAACACAAAAAAAAAAAATGATTACAATGAATATCTGTAAATTGTTGTTGATTTTTTTGCGCTACAACAAATTAGCAACTGAGGCATTGACACTGGCATTGAGATTGAAAGTCAAGTGGAAAAACAAGCATAAAAATGTTCTATACAACAAAATCTTAATAAAAAAAACTAAAATAGTTATTCATACATGTGTTATTTATAGAATTATTCAAAGTATTTAAATTTATGTTTTATTTTGGTAGAGATTTAAAACCCGTTTCATTTTTGGCGCCATTTATTAATCAGCCATCATTAGACAGACTAATAAATTAATAAATTCCAAGAGCTACAATTTATAAAAATCAAAAGAAGTAGAAAAAAAACACAAACACACACAAACTAATATGAATAACAAAATTGTTATTAAAATCAAAACTAGTTTGCGGAATTTTCGACAATCTTCTACAACAGTTTGAAATTTCGCAATGAATAATGAAGTCAGACATTAAGAAAATCAAACGCCAGACGCGAACTATTAATCAACATTAAAAGCGAATACAAATTCCAGTTAGAGCTTGAATTCCAATTGGACTGCAGCATCAGCTGTCCAACACTGGCCAGAACTGTCAAACTTTCTACTTGCCAGCAGCTGTAAAGATTTCTGGTTGTTCTTCTATGCGGGAGAGTTTCTGGCAAAACGCGTGAATTACTCAAAATCTCCAAGAAACAGAAAAAGATGACAGCAACAACAGTAACAACAAAAACAACAGCGCTTTAAAGCTCTTACGTCATCAACACGCTTGTCTATGCCTGTCTATCCGCATATGTTTAGCATTTATGTTTGTTTGTGTTTGCTTCACTCTCACTCTCTCAATACTCAACTAGCTCTAAAGCTCTCGCGTGCTTGCTGTGTGCGCCATGCTCTTTCCATGTCGCTCGCTCTCTCTCTCCCTCTCTTGCTTTCTATGCAAAAACCGGCATAAGCTGCGTGCGTCGACGTCGCTGTCGTCGCACGCTCAGCTGTTGGCTACACTGGCGTGCTCAAAGCGAACTGCGCATAATAAAACCAAAGCTGGTGCGAAAAAGTTGTCGTCGGAGCGCGCGCTACGAATCTGAAAAAATAGATAAAACAAAATTCGCAGCTAATTCGAATTCGAAACAAAAAAATAATAGTAAAAACAAATACAAAACAATTTGCGGCCATGCAGCACAGTGCCAAATTAAGCAAACTGAAAAAACAATACCAGAGTTCAATAGCAAATTAAATAGAAGCTAAAGGAAATCAACATCAGCAACAACAACAGCAACAGCAACAGCAGCAAGCAGACGTGAAGAGAGTAGAAGAGTTACGTTATACAGAGACGGCCAAACGGCCAGACGGCCAGCCCGTTAGCCAGCATGTTGTTTACGTCCGGTGTAATCTGCCAAGTGGAGAAATTGCTCTGTACACCGATCAGTTTCGCTGTCTTCGCCTTCCTCTTCATGGCCTGCACCATGGAGGTGGTGCTGCTGAAGCTAACAACCAGTGCCCATATCTTTGGCCGACCACCCAATCAGGATGACTGGGATGAGGGCGGCCAGTTCGAGGGGGAGGATATCTACTATGAGAATCTCGAAAATAACTATGAGCACTGGGCGCGCAGGCGTCTACGCTATCATCAACGTCAGCAGCAGTTGCTACAACAACAACAACAGCAGCAGCAATTACTATAGACAATTGTCTCTTATTCGACTGAAATTTCTCCAATTAGACTTTAGTTTTTTTTTTTTTTTTAAATTCGATTTCATTTGCTGTATGTATGTAAACAATTGCAAAATTTTCAGCCAATTCATTTGAAACACACTCCAAAAGAAATAAGTGAAGAAAAACAAAAAATTGTGTTAATATTTTGTGCACGTTGTTAACATTATATATATATAGGTATATATATATAGATATAAAAGTATATATATACTTAATCATTTTCGAGTATTCGGCTTCAATTACGTGCATTTTTGTTTTTTATAGAAATTTGCATAAATTGTAAATGACTGACATAATAATCATAATATCTTTACATAACCCATAATCTATCAAATATCCAATACTATAAATATACACCTAGACCCTATACAGCTAGCAATAAATGTAATTTTAGATATCTTTAATGTATGTATATGTATGTGTGATTGCGATAAACAAATTATATCTCTACTGTTATACTGTTATACAACTTGTTCAGTGTTGTGTAAGCTGTCCTAAGTTATAATTCCAAATAAAAAAATATTGAATATCCCAGTAGGTTGTAGAAAAATTGCAAAATCACTTTTCATTGGTCAAAACGGGTTTAACGACGGTTTTTCTTCCGCATTTTTCCTTATGCAATAAGTCACTTGAAGGAGATGGAGATGGAGATGGAAAAAGAGAGAGGGGGAGGAGGTGTAGTATCTTAATTACAGTTTCGATATGGTTGGTTGGAACTTGTTTTCGAAATATTGAAAACATTTAAATATTTGTAGTTCCTTAACTAATTAAAGAGATGCTAGCAAAGCAAAAAATTATAAATTAAACAAAAATTGGCAACACGCAACCTTCATAGAGTTGTTTAACCTTTTGCCTAATAATTTGTATATTATCTAGAATTCTGCGTCACAAGCTTAGGCAAATACTGAATGCGAATCACGGCAAAAAGGAAAGTAAGAAATAACAGAAATAGACAGAAAAAATCTTGGAATTGTGTCAAGAATGGATGCTATACGACAATATGCAGAGTTTAAAGCAAGACAAAGCTGTTATAAAACATATTTTAGCATAAATTGATTGAACTTAAGAACAGCGTCATAGAGAGTATATACATCGAGATATGTATATATTTATAGATATATACATATCTAATTTCCATAGCCATTTCATTTAATTATGTTAGGAGCAGAGATAAAGTCGGAATTGTGTCAAGAAAGACAGCTGTCTGATTATATTCACGGTTTCAGCCTAAATCTAACTGTTTTTTAACCAATTTGCATACAAAATGTTGACGTAGAGAAAAGTTTTTGGAAGAGACTGTAATAAAACAACCATAAATAGCACTAATGCTTCCAACCAATTTATAATTTTTTAAATTTTAGCCTACTATAAAATAGCCAACACATTAAACCTTTTTTGAAATTGATTTACAGTTTAATTAAATTAAACCAGTTCAACATTCAAATAAATTAGCTCTATGACTTCTTAAAATTTCAAGCGAAAGCGTCTAAAAAATTTTACGTCCTGGACCTTCCAAATTGACAATATATATAGACAATAGAGAATATAAATATATGGATGGAATTGAATTAAATAATATGAGAATAATCTTTTAATCCTTAATGTTTTTTCACTGTTTTGTTTTAAAACTTTTTAGTATTAAAAATATGTAAAAAAAAAAAAATATATATATATATATATATATATATATATATACAAAATACATAAAAGCAAAAAAAATAAATAAAATAAAAAGAAAATAAACAGTAATATATTTTTTTAAATTTATATAAAAAAATATGGGAAATGTTTCTTGAATTTTAATAAAAACCTATACAAATATAGAAAATATATAAAAAAAAATTTAAATATTGTTTGATTTATTCATTTATTTATTATTATTATTATTTTTTTTTTAGTTTTGAGTATCTAAAATTTTTTTTTATTTATTTATTAATTTATAACACTAAAATACCCTTCTTAGTATATAAAAATAAATAACGTAATATATATAAATTATATATATATATTTTAAAATATCGTAATATATATAAATTATACATATATATTTTAAAATATTTTATATATTGTTTTCATTTTTTAGTTAATTGTATTTGTTTTATTTTATTTGAGACTTTACAGTCTGTTCACTTTTATATATTTTTATTTATATATATATATATATATATATATATATATATATATATATATATATATATATATATATATATATATATATATATATATATATATATATATATATATATATATATATATATATATATATATATATATATATATATTTATATTTATATTATATTATTATATATATTTTATTTATTTATTTTATTTGTTTTTTTTTTTTTTTTGTTTATGATTGTAGATGATTTTTGAGCAGAGTTAAATTTGTGTATATATATATTTAAATGCAAACCTAAATTATAGTACAATTTAAAAATATAATTATTTCTATTCTAATTTATTTTCTTATTTTCTTATTTTATAGCAAAATAGTCGCTAAGAAGCCGAAAAAGTCGAATGCCAGCGAGGAACAGTCCAACTGCAATGTCTGCTGTGCAGAATTGGATTTAAGCAGTGCCAAAAAGTGAGTAGTAAATTCACTCTAAATAGAGTCAATCTAATGTACTCTCTATCTCTCTACCCCCTTAGCTATGTCACATGTTGCACGTGTGGCAAGCAGGTGTGTCGCGGCATCAAGTGCGCCAATTGGCTGCCCAAGGCAGCGCAATGGGTGTGCGAATTGTGCCACAGTTCGAAGCAGTCGCTGGAGCAAACTTCGTCCTGGGTGGCCGAGCAGATGTCCTTCAATCAGCAAAAGTTCGTCTATCCATTGCGAGCACGCAGCGAAATCTATATACCCATCAGTGCCGAACTCGCCGACAGCTCGATGCGTAAGTATAAAACAGTCAACAAAAAAAGGCTAAAATTTATAGCTAAATCTGATTTTCTTTACAGAATTCGAGAGCGTCAGTCAGGTTGGCATGAATACGACTATGAGCACCGATGAGCGCAGCAGGATAAGGGAATATGTTGAGGAAATTGTAGCGGAAATGCTCGGCGGTAATCTGGATCAGATCAAAGTCGGCCAATTGTCCAAGAGCGAGAACTGTAAGTAGACTCAACTCAACTCAACTCAACTGAACTGAACTGAACTGAATGGCATATGAAATGGGTTTCGCAGATTCGCTTAGATTTGATTAGTGCAAATGCAATCTGTCGCCAGTGCAAATTTCCCTCAATTGTTGCAAATTAAAAATGAGCAGCTCGCAGTGTATATAGTATAGTATATAGTACAGATATATGTATAGATCGTATATGCGATATATATCTGGCTTGTGTCGGAAATGTACTGAAACAGCTCAGAGACCAGACACCGTTTTTGCATGTGCGCATTTATAGTCAGATATAGAAGTCAGATTCAGGGCAATGAACCAAGTTTTTATATATCGTTCGAGAGAATTTCAATGCAATTTAGCTATTAAAGCTGAGACAACAGCGTTTCAGTTCTTTAGAAAAACGAAGCGCCTAAAAGCATGCAGTAAAATATTAAGCTAGCTTTTATATAGTTAATAATGTATATTTTAGCGCATTTTGTTTTTACTTCAATAAAACTGAATTTAAATAAAAATAATTACACGTCTATAAGAATTTAAAGCAGGCAACGTTTTATAAGCAATTATTACAATCTTCTTAAAATATTATTATATTATACAAAATATAGGATTTGATAGCTATTTTTATTTATTTTCTATAGACTATTTCTTAAACTGTCAAGACTTAAGTGACTTTTAAAATTATGCAAAAAAAAATTTTGATGATAAATTTTAATGCTTTCGATATTAGAAGAATAAGCATAGAATAAGCAAAAACATGCCGAAATTTCTGTTGTCCCCGTCATATTGCCTTATAACGGAAGCAACAGAAATTTCTGCATGTTTTTGCAGTCAACCAGATTTAAGTTAGACAGTTAACTGAACTTATTTTAACAGTTATTAAGAAATTTATTGTAGAACAAAGAGTTAACAAATTCAAAATTTTTAAGCAACAGCTTCACATTAAGATATTCTGACATAAATATGTCTTAAAGGATCTCTTTGCTTTTGCATTTGCAACTTTTCAAACTGCCCACCAACTGGCGTTGCATACTTTGCTTAACTGCCTCGCGGGCAGCCAAAGCTTTTAACCAAATTCATTGCATACTTAATGTTAAATTTAATTATACTTTATATACACAATCAAACACACTCACACATACACACATACACACATACACACACTCACACATACAAACAAAAATGCACTGCATACAGACCTGCAGCTGTTTGATAAATTTCATGCGAAATTAAGCAATATGTTTATCAATGTGGAGAACGCTTTGTGCGCACGTGCCTACAAAGGAGGTAAGTCCTGGCGTGTAGCTCTGCTCTGGCACTACCTGACAAGAAAAAGTAATACTACTTCCCTACTACTACTACTACTACTACTACCTCTATAACGGCGCTCTAATCTCTGCTGTGTAATGCCTGCTTAACCTGCTCGTATCCAGCATGAATCATGGCTATAATAATAATAATAAACTTTCGTATCTCTATATTTAGCGCACGTTGTTATCTTTATGCATTTATCTATGTATGTGTGTCTATTCGTAGTACACGTAATATTTGAAAAATTCTGCAGAAATAAACATATACATATATATAGACACCTGTGCGTATACGTAATATTTTAAGAATGTCATCGAAATCAATGAATATGCAGAGTTGGATTATGACCCTATCAGCAATCATTGAATACAAACTAAACTAAAATGAAAACAAAAAGTAAAAAGCAACGAAAATCGCGGTCAATGCTCATTGATAAGAGCCATACACACAGACACACGCACACACACACACACACACACGTGTTGTGATAAGGCTAAAGCATATGAAACTGATAAGCAGAAACCTCTTCTCACTCTCACTCTCACTCTCCCTCACCCTCTCTCTCTCTCTCTCTCTCTCTCTCTCTCTCTCTCTCTCTCTCTCTCTCTCTCTCTCTCCTTCTCTCCCTCTCTATTTGAAATACCGACAAGTACACAACACTTTATAAGCATTTAAGAATTGTAGCAACAGTTGGCCTTAACCAGATGACAAGCCAAGATACTCACACATAAATCATACGCAACGTGCGCCGCCATTGCTCACCAACTGGTTTAAGCCACATCCACAGCCAACAGCCAACAGCAACAATAACAGCTGCAAATTGACAATTTACACGGCTGGTCGAGTCGAACATTTAACATATTTGCTTAGTGTTTAGTTTTTTTCTCGTTTTGTTTCTTAAGTTTTGTCTACTGTCCCATCCTTCAAATTACTAAATCAAATACGTTCGTTGAGTGTAATAAGTTAGAGGCACGCTAACACACAATGATTGCATGAAATAAACATGTCAATCACTTGGAAGCTTGAGTTGCACAAAAACAAAACTAATATAGACCCGTTTACGGCTACAGGAAGCAAACGAGTTTTTCAAAAATTTTGCTAGAATTGTTATAGAGTTCTATGGAATTGCTTAGATTGATTTTTTAAAATTATACATTGTTTTTTTTTTTTTTCGATTTTAATTGATTTGCCTTTTTGAGGAATTTCAGTTAATTTGAAATTACAATTGAAATCAGTTAGTTTGTTAGTCCATCAATCAATCAAACACAGTGACTGTCTATATAATAACTTACGCAATTAGAGCAGAGTCTTTCTAGAACATTATTAGATTAGTCAATCTAACTTTTACTTCACTTAACTAGTAAAATGATTTAGTTCAGTCATCAGAAAAAGCTTTAAGTGTGAGTAAAATAATCGAAAAATTGCAGATTTTTTAATACTGATCAGAGCTATACTTTCATTCAATCTATCAATCAATGTTTGTTCAGTCAACCAATCTATCAATCAATGTTTGTTCAGTCAATTAGAAAATACCTTTATATACTGTGTTATTCAGTACTGATCAGAGATATACATTCAGTCAATCAATCAATAAACGTTAGTCAGTCAACTAATCATTAGGTCTATCAATCAATCAATCAATTATTCAACAAACATCTTTATATATTAGGTGCCTATAAATGCAGTAACTCTATAATGCATTTGATAAATGTCATCATTAGTTAGTTATTCTCTTAATCATTCAATGACTCAATCAGTGAATTTGTCAAAACACTCAATCAATCACTTTTGAAAGGAAGACTTTTCTGAAGTTAAAACTTCACATCGATTAAATTTTATAGGATTCAAAATGCAAATTCAAGAAGTTCTTAAATAACCTCAAATTCTTGCGGATCTGCTGTAATAATAACTATAATAACTACAGCATAATATATCATAATTTATAACTATAATACTATATAAAATAATTTATTGATTTCTAAAAGAACTTGGCATAGTTCTAGCTCTATGAGAAGCGTTCTCAATTCTTACATGGAGTTCTGTCCATGAAGCACAAAGCGCGCGAATATCGAAATGCCTCAAAAAAAACAAAAGCAAACTGTTTGTATGCCATTACAAAGCTATCGATGAGTGAGTGTGTGTATGTGAGTGTGAGTGTGCAGGTGATTGTGTGACTGTGTGTGTGTGTGTGTGTGTGCGTGTGTGTGTGTGTGTGTGGCGCTGTTAGCTGCGGCTCTCGACTGCTCGCAGCAGTTGCCAGACGCATAGCGCGCCGATCGCAACGTTTTCTTGGCCGCGCGCCGAACAGCCAAAAGCCGGGTGAAAAATAAACTAAACTAAAAGAAAGAAGAAAGAAAGAAATAAAGAAAAAAGAAGAAAAACAACAAAAGTAAAAGCAACAAAAATGTATAAAACTAAAGTGTTAATGATAACAAGCTAAATACAAGAAAGACGCATAATAAAAAGAAATATTAAAAAAAATTTAAAGCAAGACTAATTTGTGAATTGTGCAGATAACAGATAACAAATACACACACACACACACACACACAGACAAATATATACTAGAGCTCTATTAAGAAAGCTGCACAGCCAACCTTGACCCTGTGTATTAAATATATATATATTTTATATATATATATATATGCATATAAATTATTATTAGCAAAAATCAAAGCTAAATTTGAAACGTGGCCTCAGCAAATAGCAGGAAAAATATTTTTGTTTAAATGTTAATCAATATTAATGATGGCTTAAAGCGAAAAAGATTATGCGCTAATAATTTATGCCACGACATAAAATATATAATTTATAGAAATATATATAAGCATATGCTTATATATATATATAAATATATACTTATATATAATATGTAAGAGCCAAGCGTAGTTAGCCAAGTGCAAAAAACAAGGCATAAACATGTTAGACATACTGTTTTTTTTTTTTGTTGTATAATGTAAGCCGAACTCTGAACTGAACTTGACTTGTGCACCTTGTACAGCGCACTTAAATACCATATATTATATATATATATAGTAAAGGTATAGTATATATTTAGGTATGATCTGTGCCGGTTAAGGTTCAGTTTCGGCTTTGCTTCATTAATGACAGTGGCATATGCAAAGCGAGTCAGATACATTTCAATCTTTGACATTTTGTGCTCGCACACAACTCAATGACTAACGGCATTCAAGCGATAAACACAAGCAGAGACACACACACACACACACACACACACACACACAAACATAGACACGGCTTACACACAATAGACATGTCAGCGAGGCGTCGAAACGAAGCGATAAAGAAATTTAGTGGCTTTTGTTAAAGGCAGAAATAGATAACTGCGTGATTATTAATTATGTTTTAGCGCAAAAAAAAAGAGAGACATTAGCGCGAAATGTGAAAGAAGCAGAAGATGAAATGGCGAATAGCTGTTAGTAATAATGTATAATGAATATACATATATATATATATAAGTATATACAACTATATCTTTTATCTTTATGCTGTCTGTTGAAGCGTTTAAATATCTATACCTTTTTTTTTTGGCAAATGCGGCGTATGCGTAATTTAATTGTTTAAAGAGAAATGTGCGTGTGTGTGTTTGTTTATTTATTTGTTGTATTTGCGTTAATTAAAATCGAAACATAAATATTGAAACAGCACAAAAGACAAATAGAAACAAAACAAAAAAAAAGAAGCGAGTGTTTACAAAATAACAATAATAAACAAATGTGACAGTGTCTATTCATAAATGTGAATATACTCAATTGATATATAATATATCTAAATATATAGATATAACTGTCTAGCATGGACTTTACATTGGGTCTAATAACTGGCATGTATGCTGTGGCCGCTGTTATTGTCTTTTACATTGTTTACGTCATTGAGGTGAAATTAGGTATGCCTTCTACTACAACAACGAACTATCGATCAACAATTACAACAACAAGCGCAACAACAACAACAACTCACTCACTTTCTACACTCACTTTTCCATTCATTTCATGTGTGTGTTTAATTTTGATATTTGTAACTTAGATTCTTTTGTGCTAACTATATTCTTGAACTCACTTGGGCCATCATTGTTAACCATTTCGACTGCATTACAGATTTGCCAGCCATTGTCAATGGCCATAACAACAACAACAGCAGTAGCAACAGCAACAACAATAACAACAATGATCAACTGGCTGATATGTCGCAGACTCGTCTGCGCACTCTCATCGAGAGCATCATTGCGGAAACTCTGCGCAGCGGCAGCAACTCCCTCATGACTCCAACGGGCGCCGTCTCTGAGATCAGCTTGGATACGCGCTCCAATGGGCAGCTATCGGGCTTTCATAACAACAACAACAAGAGACGCCATCGCACCGAGCACTATTTTGAGCCGAAGATCTATCAGGATCTGTTGGCCACAGCGGTGCTGAATAAGGTAAGGCAATAGAATCTTCCTATAGGGGTGTGTAATGGGAAGGGGAGGGCGTATATTCTATAGATATACATATATAGTACACTGTTAGATCCAATTCATATAAAATACCAGTTGCCTTTAACAAACCAGTCTATAGTGAAAATTCTTAGAAAATTATAAGATGTATTTAAAAAATATATAAAATAATATATTTATATATTTGAAAATTTAAACACAGCTATCTAGAATTTGGTCGTGTATTACATTTACTTAAGCCCACACACAATTAAAAATTTGGAGCTTAAATAATATATGTATTTAAGCTCTATTTGCATGTGGGTATAAATGCTTAAATTTAATCCTAGGGTAGTCTGTAAAATTTTCGATAGAAGATAAACAGTAATTCATAAAAAAATAATAATATTATTATTGAGCTAATATGACTTGTAATAAATAATAGAATATTAATACAATTCTATAAAACAAAAAACAAAAACAAAAAAAACAAAAAAACAAAAAATGCATACAAAACTAAATAAATAATAAAATAAAAAATATAAAAAGAATAAATAAAAAAAATTTATAAATACAAAAAAATTTAAAAATAATTTTAAAATAATACAAAAATAATTTAAAAACAATTTTAAATAATACAAAAATAATTAAATAATAATAGTTGAAATATTTGAATAATATAAGCTCAAACAAAAATTTTACTAATTAAAAAAAAAATTAAATTAGTCAAATATAGATAATAAGAAATAAAAAGAAATTATATAAATTAGAAAATAATAAAAATAAACATTTTAATAATAAAAAATAATAATAATAAAATAATATATTAATAAAACACAAATTAATACTAGAAAAAAAAAACAAATTTAAATAAAAAGCAAAATAGTTATATATAAATAATATATAAAAAAAAATTATTAGTTAGCAAGTATTTCTTGAAGCTCGTAAATTTTATATACTACCCTCGTTCTGCGATTTGCCTTGCAAATATCTGAATATCTGAGTAATGCTTGTTTGTGTGTTTATCAAAAGTATTTAAATGCCAAATTGCGTATCTCCAGACTTATAGACTTAGAGATATGTATGAAAAAGATTAACTGAAATGAAACATGAGCAAATTTAAAAAGATATTGGAAAAATTAAAAGTAAATAATGAATAAGTTTGTTGATTGTACGATAAGAAAACATAAGCAATGTTGGTCATGAAAAAAGACCTTAAAGATAAAAAAAAGCAACGAAAAAGAATATAAATAAATTTATATATTTGTGTTAGGTCGGAAATTTATCAAACTATCCTTGATATAGTTTGTTATGGCTAGAAACTGTCATAATGTTTATAGATATACTTCTGAAAAATATGAATGATTAATTTTTTTTTCTAGGCATATTTTATAGAGATATATAAAAGCTAGATATGCTGAGAGTTTATAGGAACTGTTGGCATAAAGATAGTTTCACAACATATCGAAAAATTCAAAGGAAAAAACCATAATGATTGATCGAGAGTTCACTATGATAAAGTAGCATTAGCAACCCCTAGAAGAACTATATTTATATGACACTAACTAGAACCTTTGGCTAAGATAAACCAGATGCGTAGAAATGCCTGAAATTTCAATTTCAATTACCCATTTAAAGAGGTTAGAAGAAGTCTATAAAAGAGAACGAAAGTCAGGTCTATCAGAGTACCCCAATTTCTCCTCATCATTTAGTTAACTCCAACCAATCTCATTATGTTTCTGACCTAGCATTAAAAAACTTCCTGACCTGCTGCAACAACTGTTGCATCTGTGGCAGCAGCTATCTATATTTGACCTCATCCATTTATAATTCCCATTTCCAATTTGGTATGCTCGCTATTTCCGCTAACTCGAACCTCGTTTTTGGTTTTCACTTTCGTTATGGGCCACACTTTGGTGGCTTCTCGGTAGCCAATTGTAAGGCAAGAGCTACCACAGTTGCATGCCCCACTAATTAGTTGCTGTCCATTGTTGCAAGCGTGCGGACGCCTGAGTAGAAGAACTGTTAGACGGTTAAACGGTTAAAGCCAACTCAATTGCTAATTGGATCATTGACTTTTCCTGCTGGTGAAAAAAACTGAATTTCACATTGCCAAAAATTTGCTTTAACTTGTGGAATTGACCATGGCAGAGGCAGCACAAAATGTAAATATTACAACAGGAAAAATAACCGAAATTATCTTTATATATAAGTTGGACTGACTCATATATATCTATATATATGCCATATCTTATCAGGCACTCATATTTTAAACTGTTTCAACATAAATTTCATAAGTCTTTGATTACGCCTTTTTTTTATAGTTTTTTATAGTTTTATTACTGCTAAAATCTCAGCAACAGTTTCGTTTTTCTGCTGCGTAACGCTTAAATCGATCCAGTTTCTAGGTACACTCGTGACGTCACAGCTCGTGTCTATTCAGCATGACCTTTTTTAACACAGTCTCAAGTGTTGCCGGTTGTCTAAGGCTTCCCTTATCTTAGCCAAGTTATTCTAGTTTACTAATATGTCAACCTTTTCTGTTCTAGATTGCGGACAAGGAGGGCAATACCAGGCTTATATCGGAGAGTACGCCGGATTTAAGTGCTCGCAACATTGATGAGAATTACAATGCGGAAGCGTTGAGCACTACGTCTGACAGTTCAATAGAGCCGCGCAGCGATTGCAGTTTAACGGATCATGAACTGGGACTCAATGTAAGTTACAAATATATATAATTTTCTATCGATATATTTATATGTATATCCCTGTCTTTTTAGACTGGTAAATCCGAGAAAATTGCTGGTTTGCAGTTGGATATGGAGCGTGAATCGGTTTTGAGTGACTATATAGCTGCTCACATGGTGCCATTGCCTGATTTTTCAGCGTCCGTTACCGAATCAGAAGATGGTAAGTAATCTAGAAATAGATCCCTTACTAGTATACCACATATAACTCTTTTCCATCTTTACCCATCTCATTTTAGATATTATATCAATGTCATCGAGCATGGTTGGCGATGGCACCTGGGAGGATAATTGGCTGTTCAAGAAGAAGCGCAGCACCCTGCAAAGTTCGGCCACACCGAGCAGCATTGGGATGCTGGTGCCCGCTCCTAAAGAGAATATTCGTGCTCAGATTGGTGATCGTACGGCCGATGAGGTTAGCGATCTGTCCGAAATGGGTTCCGATGCAGAGGAAACTTCATTGGATTTGCGTTGCGACAATGAGCTGAATGATCGGCTCTTGAGCAAGCATCTAATCGGTGGACAGAATACAAAACTAGTGCTGGATGAGCTAGTGGATCGCACAAGTTTGACCTCAAATACTTTGCCAGCGGAAAATGAACCGGCTTTTACCGAGACCACCAATCCGCTCGTTCAACAGCCGCCTAAGACATCTAAGCTTTTGGTACCGCCGCCTCCAATGAGTTTTCAAGATGATGATGAAGAGGAAACAGAAGATCCAGCCCAGAAACTCATCGCAGGTCAGTGCACAACTCTTTTTATTTGTAAAAATCCACAACTACTTATCCTTTATGCTAACCTAAACACCTAACATACATACATATATATAGACTGTATATCCTACCTTAAATTTAAAGATTAGCTTAGGAGTCTTAAAAACCCTTAGATATTGTACCCATCCACGTAATGTACCTCAGCGTATTTGTGCATAGTTGTCGAGCAGCGGCATTCAGCAGTCGTTTGTGTTCCAGCAGATGACCTCAGCGATCTCAGCGAGGGCATCACAGGCTTCGGTGATGTTGAATATCTAGAGGATAGTCAGTCACATGAAAATACTCCTTCGGTTATTGAAATACTAGCAGCCATGGCACTGGGACCCATGCTCGCTGTTCCGGCTTCTGATCAACCTCCTGTTATGACTGCCACAGAAATTCATACACTCAAGGAGCTGAGTGATTTGGCTATAGCCGAAATAAACTCCCGCACAATGGAGATAGTTCAACACTCTCTGGACATTATTGACGAGGAGGAAGGCGTCACGGAAGCACAATCTACATCTGAAGTCGAAAACTCTCCAGCTGCTGCTACTGCCCAAATAATTCCACAAGAAGAAATAACACAAGCCGAGGAAATAGAAAAAATTCACCAAGAAATGGCTAAGAAAGAGGAAATTTCATTTAAAGGAATATCTCAAGTGAAATTTCCCAATGTTGAAAGCTCAGCAGAGACGAAACTCAAATCTAAGCAAAAATCAATATCTGCACATGCAATAAACGAAATTGGTAGTCCGGTCAGTATATCGAAACCACAAAATCTGTCCGACTCAGCTCCAGCACACAAGGTTAGCGCCTTAATAGGAGTATTTGAAATGCGTGCTGCTCCACGAAGAAGTTCATTACCTTCAATTGAGAGAGTAACTATCAAGCCTGAGGAAGCTGTACTGCCATCAAGACAGAAAATAACTCCAGCAAAACCATCTGCACCAATAAATAATATTACTCCGGCAGAAGTAACTACAGTTCCAAGGGAAGTTACTCCAGTTGAAATATCTGCTACTGAAGGGAATTTTCCAGCACCAGTAGAGGATGTTACGCCAGCAGAAATAACTATAGTTCCAGATAATATTAGTCCAGCTGAATTACCAGCTGCAGAACAAGAAGCTTCAGCGCCAACAACAGAGGAAGTTACTCCAGCAGAAGTGACTACAGCGACGACAGCTCCAGAGGAACTAACTTCAGAAGAAGTAACTGCTGCTGCTGAAGTAGAAGCATCAGTACCAGCCGGAGAAGCAGTTTTTCCCATTGAAGTAATTGCCGCTCCAGCGGAATTTACTCCAGAAAATGTAACTACTATACCTGAGGAGATATCTGCTGTTATTGGTGATGTTACATCATCACAAGTAACTACAGTTCCAGAGGAAGTTACTCCACCAGAAGTAATCATCGCTCCAGAGAAAGTTTTTCCAGCAGATGTAACTGCTACTGCAGAGGAAATTCCACCACCCGCCATAGCAAAAGTTGCAGCTCCTATAACTGAAGTAACCGCCACTGCTGAAGAAGTGACTCCAGTAGTAGAAGCTCCAGCAGAAATAAATACAGTTCCAGAGGACATTGCTCCAGTAAAAGTAACTACTGTTGAAGAAAAATTACCAACGTCAACAACACAAGAAATTACTCCACTAGAAACAATCGCAGCGCCAGCTACTCCAGCTGATGTAACTGTAGTTCCAGAGGAAGTTACTCAAGCAAAAGTAATTGCTCTTGAAGAGGAAATTTCACCACCCGCCATAGAAAATGTTACAGCTGCCATTACAGAAGAAACCGCTACTACAGAAGAAGTTACTTCAGAAGAAGTAGCTGCTTCTCCAGAGAAAGTTACTTCAGCAGAAGCTAATTTAATTCCAGAGGAGGTAGCACCAGCAGAATTAATTGCTACTTCCGTAGAAGTAACTACAGCTCCAGAGGAAGTTACTCCTGCAGAAGTAACAGCAGTTCCAGTTATTCTAGCTGAAACTACTTCAATTCTAGAGGAAGTTACTCCAGCAGAAAAAGCTTTTATTCCAGAAGAAATTACTCCAGCAGAAGTAACTACAGTTCCAGAGGAATCTACTCCAGCAGAAACTAATTCAATTCTAGACGAAATTACTCCAGCAGAAGTAACTATAGTTCCAGTGGAAGTTACTCCAGCAGACGCTACATCAATTCCAGAGGAAGTTATTTCAGCAGAAGTAATTACAGAACCTGAGAAAACTACTCCAGTAGTAGAAACTAAAACAGTAAATTTTAAAGAAGTTCCTGAAGAAGAAGTAACTACAGCTCAAAAGGAAGTTACTTCAGCAGAAGTATCCAGATCACTAGATGAAGCTACTTCAGCAGAAGTAGCTTTTGCTCCAGAAAAAGTTAGTCCTGTTGAACTTACCACTGAAGTATCTAAAGCTCCTGAGGAAGCTACTCCAGCGGAAGTAACTACAGTTCTAGCAGAAAAAATTACATTAATAGAGGAAGTTACTCCAGTAGAAGAAACTACAGCTCCAGAAGAAATTATTCCAGTAGAAATTACTTCAATTCCAGTGGAATTTACTCCTGCAGGAAATTCAGAGGAAGTTACTCCAGGAGAAACTACTTCAATTCCAGACGAAATTACTCCACCAGAAATAACTACAGCTCAAATGGAAGTTACTCCAGTCGAAGTAATTACAGTAATAGAGGAAGCTACTACAGCAGAAACTACTTCAATTCCAGAGAAAGTTACTCCTGCAGAAAATGATTTTATTCCAGAAGAAATTACTTCACCAGAAGTAACTACAGCTCCAGAGGAAGGTACTCCAGCAGAAGTAACAGCAGTTCCACTTATTCTAGCTGAAACTACTTCAATTCTAGAGAAAGTTACTCCAGCAGAAAAAGCTTTTATTCCAGAAGAAATTACTCCAGAAGTAACTGCAGTTCCAAAGGAACATATCCCAGGAGAAATTTCTCCAGCAGAAGTAACTACAGCTCCAGTGGAAGATACTCCAGCAGAAGTAACAACAGTAAAAGAGGAAGTTACTCCAACAGAAGTAGCTACACTAATATTAGAAGTTACTCCAGCAGAAACTACTTCAATTCCAGAGGAAGTTACTCGAACAGAAGTAAATACAGTTCCAAAGGAAGTTACTCTAGTAGAAGAAACTACAGCTCCAGAAGCATCTACTTCAATTCCAGAAGAACTTAGTCCTGTAGCAACTGCATCAATTCCAGAGGAAGTTATTCCAGGAGAAGCTGCTTCAATTCCAGACGAAATTTCTTCAGCAGAAGTAACTACAGCTCCAGTGGAAGTTACTCCAGCAGAAGTAACTACAGTAATAGAAGAAGTTACTCCAGCAGAAGTAACTACAGTAGTAGAAGAAGTTACTCCAGCAGAAGTAACTACAGTAATAGAGGAAGTTACTGCAGCAGAAGTAGCTACAGAGATAGAGAAAGTTACTTCAGCAGAACTAACTACAGTTCCAGAGAAACCCACCCCTGTAGAAACTACTTCAATTCCAGAGGAAGTTACTCCAGGAGACACTGCTTCAATTCTAGACAAAATAACTTCAGAAGCAGTAACTACAGCTCCAGTGGAAGATACTCCAGCAGAAGTAACTACAGTAATAGAAAAAGTTACTCCAGCAGAAGTATCTACAGTAATAGAGGAAGTTACTCCAGCAGAAACTACTTCAATTCCAGAAGAAGTTACTCCAACAGAAGTAATTACAGTTCGAAAACAAGTTACTCTAGTAGAAGAAACTGCAACTCCAGAGGAAGTTATTCCAGAAGCATCTACTTCAATTCCAGAAGAACTTTCTCCTGTAGAAACTGCATCGATTCCAGAGGAAGTTACTCCAGGAGACACTGCTTCAATTCTAGACAAAATTACTTCAGCAGAAGTAACTACAGCATTAGTGGAAGTTACTCCAGCAGAAACTACATCGATTCCAGAGGAAGTTATTTCAGCAGATGTAATTACAGAACCCGAGACACCTACTCCAGTAGAAGAAACTATAGCTGTACATTTTAAAGAAGTTCCTGAAGAAAAAGTAACTACAGCTCAAGAGGAAGTTACTTCTTCAGAAGTATCCAGATCACTAGATGAAGTTACTCCAGCAGAAGTAACTTTAGCTCCAGAGGAAGTTATTTCTGTTGAACTTACTATTGAACAAGAAGCTCCAGCAACAGATGAAGCTGTAACTACAGAAGTATCTAAAGCTCCTGAGGAAGCTCCTTCAGCAGAAGTAACAGAAGTGACAGTGACTCCAACAGAAGCTGCTGCAATTCCTGAAGAAGTTACTTCAGCAGAAATTGCTTCAATTACAGAAGAAATTACTCCAGCAGAAACTATTTTAATTCCAGCGGAAATAACTGTAGCAGAATTAGCTATAGCTCCACAGCAAGTTACTGTTGCAGAAGTGATTACAGTTCCAGCGGAAGTTACTCCTGTTGAACTTACAGCTACTGAACAAGAAGCTCCAGCGCCAACAACAGAGGAAGCTGTAACTACTGAAATATCTAGAGTTACAGAGGAAGTTACTCCAGCACAAACTGATTCAATTCCAGTAGAAATAACTCCAGCAGAAGAAATTACAGCTCCAGAGGAAACTACTTCAATTCCAGAGGAAGTTACTTCAGCAGAAGTTTCTTCAATTCCGGAAGATATTACTGCAACAGAAGTAACTACAGCAGCTTCAGAGGAATCTAGTCCAGCAGAAGTAACTACAGTTTCAGAGAAAGCTACTCCAGCAGGAGAGCAACTTTCTTCAGCAGAAGTAACTACAGCTTTAAAGGCAGTTACTCCAGTAGAAACTACTTCAGTTCCAGAAAAAATTACTCTAGCAGAAGTAGCTACAGCTCCAGAAGAAACTGCTCCAGCAGAAGTAACTATCGCTCCAGAGGAAGCTGCTCCAGCAGAAAATGCTTTAATTCCAGAAGACAATACTCCAGCAGACGTCACTATCGCTTCAGAGGAAGTTGCTCCAGCAGAAACTACTATAATTCCAGAGGAAGTTACTCCAGCAGAAATAACTACAGCTCCTAAAGAAGTTAGTCCTGTTGAAATTACTACTGACCAAGAAGCTCCAGCGCCTACAACAGAGGATGGTGTAACTACAGCAATATCTAAAATAACAGAGGAAGTTACTCCAGCACAAACTACTTCAATTCCAGTAGAAATAACTCCAGCAGAAGAAATTAAGGCTCCAGAAGAAACTACTCCGGCAGAAGTAACTACGGCTCCAGAAGTCCCTCAAGCAGAAATTGCTCCAATTTCAGAGGAAGTTACTTCAGCAGAAACATCTTCAATTCCGGAAGATATTGCTCCAGTAGACGTAACTACAGCTCCAAAGCAACTTTCTACAGCAGAAGTAACTACAGCTTTAAAGGAAGTTACTCCAGTAGAAACTACTTCAATTCCAGAAAAAAATATTCTAACAGAAGTAGCTACAGCTCCAGAAGAAACTGCTTCAGCAGAAGTAACTATCGCTTCAGAGGAAGTTGCTCCAGCAGAAACTATTATAATTCCAGAGGAAATTACTCCAGCTGAAGTAACAACAGCTCCAGAGGAAGCTACTCCAGCAGAAACACCTACAGCTCCTAAAGAAGTTGAACTTACTACTGACCAAGAAGCTCCAGCGCCCACAACAGAGGATGGTGTAACTACAGAAACATCTAAAGTTACAGAGGAAGTTACTCCAGCACAATCTGCTTCAATTCCAGAAGAAACAATTACAGCAGAAGTAATTACAGCTCCAGAGGAAACTACTCCAGCAGAAGTAACTATCGCTACAGAGAAAGTACCTCCAGCAGAAATTACTTCAATTCCAGAGGAAGGTACTCCAGCAGAGACTGCTTCGATTCCAGAAGAGATCACAACAGAAACTGCTTCAATTCGGGATGAAACTACTTCAGCAAAAGTAAATACTTCTCCAGAGGAAGTTACACCAACAGACGTAACTACTGCTCTAGAAGTTCTTCCAGCAGAAACTGCTTCAATTCCAGAAGAAATAACTTCAGCAGAAGTAACAACAGCTTCAGAGGAAATTCCTTCAGCAGAAACTGCTTCAATTCCAAAAGAAATTAGTCCAGCAGAAGTAGCAACAGCTCCAGAGGAAGTTCCTCAAGCGGAAGTGACAGCAGCTCAAGATACTCCAGCAGTAACTACATTAATTCCAGAGGAATTCGCTCCCGAAGATAATACTACAGTAGAAGTAACTACAATTTTAAAGGAAGTTACTCCAGCAGAAACTACTTCAATTCCAGTACAAATTACAGCAGAAGTAGCTACAGCTCCAGAGGAAGTTTCTTCAGCAGAAGTAAATACTGCTCCAGAAGAAATTACTCCAGCAAAAACTACTTCACAGGATATTACTCCAGCAGAATTACCTACAGTTCCAGAGAAAGTTTCTTCAGCAGAAATAACTACTGCTTCAGAAAAAACTACTACTCCAACAGAAGTAACTATCGCTCCAGAAGAAGTTCTTCCAGCAGAAACTGCATCAATTGCAGAGGAAACTACTCCAGCAGATCTAACTACAGTTCCAGAGGAAGTTAGTCCTGTTGAGCTTTCAGTTGCTGATCAGGCACCTTCTGCGCCAACAACAGAGAAAGCTGTAGAACTATCTAAAGTTGCAGAGGAAGTTACTCCAGCAGATAAAGTCATTTCAGCAGTTCCGGATATCAGTCCAGCTGAAGTAACAGAGGATGTGATTCCAGTAGAATCTGAAGAAAAAGATCCAACGCCACCAAAAGAAGTTACTTCAATTGAAACATCTGCAGGTCTAATTGGACTTCCGGTACCTGCAGAGGAGATCCCTAGTTCTGATCTTCTGCCCACTCTTAAGAAAACTATAATACCAGAAGAAGTTTCTATTTTTGAGCCTCAGCCAAATCCTATGGAAGCTGCACCACCAGAATTAGCACTAGTACTTGAGAAGGTGGCTAGTGCTGATCCGGAGGAAACTCCAGCTCAAGTTGAAATTATTGCCACCGAGTCCCAGGTTGTATCCGAGAAAACTACAGCAGTAAAACTAGATGAGATTATCAGTACTACATCACTGCCTGCATCAGATGAAACCTCGGCACCAGTACTTGAGGAGGTTGCTGGTGCTGAGTTGCAGTCTGTTTCAGAGCAAAGTCCGACTGCTACAATAGAGAACGTTGCTAGTACCATACCTGGGTCTTTAAGTGCTTCCGAAGAAACTCCAGCTCAGGAGGAAATTATTGCAACAGAGCCTCAGATTGTATCCCAGGAAATTACAGCAGCAAAACTAGAAGAGATTAGCAGTACTAAAAGAATGCCTGCATCAGAGGAAACCTCAGCACCAGCACTTGAGGAGGCTGTTAGTGTTGAGCTACAGTCTGTTGCTAGTGCTACTCCAGCGTCTTTGGGAGATTCCGAGCAAACTCCAGCACCAGCACTTGAGGAGGCTGCTAGCGTTGATCCAAAGTTAACTCCAGCTGAGGAGGAAACTATTGCATCAGATCCCCACGTTGTATCCGAGCAAATTACAGCAGCAACAATAGAAGAGATTATCAGTCCTACATCCCTGCCTGCATCAGAGGAAACCTCAGCACCAGCACTTGAGGAGGTTGTTGGTGCTGAACTACAGTTTGCTTCAGATATTGCAGCACCAGCACTTGAGGAGGTTACTAGTGCTAATCCAGAGGAAACTCCAGCTCAGGAGGAAACTATTGCATCAGAGCCCCACGTTGTATCCGAGGAAATTACAGGAGCAACACTAGAAGAGATTATCAGTCCTTCATCACTGCCTGCATCAGAGGAAACCTCGACGGAGGTTGTTGATACTGAGTCGCAGTCTGCCCCAGAGAAAATTTTGGTAGTAACAATTGAGAATGTTGCTCTGTCTCTGAGTACTTCTGAGGAAAGTTCAGCACCAGCACCAGCACTTGAGGAGGTTGCTAGTGCTGGCATTACAACAGAGTCGGAGCCTGCATCAGACGAGAAACTACAAGAGGAGAAAAAAGAAGTTGCATGCGAAGAACCAACTGCAACAATTGAAACAGATAAATTGATAATAGAGACTGATGAAGTACTACCAGATCTTTTGACAAGTGAATCTTGTAAGAGCAAAAAACGTGCTCTAGCGAAAATGTCTGAAAAACATCTGCAAAGACAGCCGAATGTCCGAGTAGACACAACACCGAGCGATGAAGACTCAACTGCGAGTCCTGTGCGTCCTGTGAACCTCTTCGGAACCATTTGCAAGATTTACATCAAAGACAAACGACTGTTAGCCACAATCGAAAGAAGGCGTCAACGCGCCTTAGTTATGCACAAATACCTGAGCTCCTTTGATAGTTTCGATGAGCCGCCAGATGATATAGAATACGAAGCACATGCGAGTCTGTTTGATGAACTCAATTCAGCAGCCAATCAGCCCATTAGCTTAGATGTAAATGTTGATGAACTCCAAGAGCCAGAAAGTCATTTAGATATAGATAATAAGATAGCAAGTATTTCTGATTTAGAGGATAGCTTTCGAGTAGCTGTAGACGATTTCAGTAATGATCAGATCGAAGAACCAGAATATCATTTAGATATAAATAATGCTATAGAGATACTTCCCGATTTGGAAGAAAACTTTGACGTAGCTTCAGATATTGCCAGCCAAACATCATTAGATATTACTGATAATAACGATGAGAATTACGTCATTGTTGTTAGCCTAATAGAGATTGGCTATAATTTTATTAACCACATTCTATTCTCAGATCAATTGAGCTCCGGCTCCCGGTCAGAGCACAGCAATGAGAGCTCGCCGTCCACCTCGCATGAGACTTTCAATGGCGACGCTGAGCTATTGTCTCACAATTATGATAGTTGTCCCGATGAAATATTGGATGAGGCAGTCTCTAGTACAACAGCAACATATACTAACCAAAATACTAAAATACTAAATACTAACAAAAATACGAAAACCCGTCCAAATGGTAAACTAACAAATGGTTCACTGAGATGGTCAAGTCAAAGCAAAACAAATCAACTAAATGCCGATGATCATAATAATAATGAAGTTGTTATCGATGATGGCGATGACTATGATGAAGATGATGTTAATAATAATAATAATAATGATGATGATGATGTTGTAATGTTGCGGCGCTTTGCCCCAGGTAACACGCACACAGCCATCACTCGGTGTTTGTTGTTGTCTCCTAATTTACTTTGCTTACTTGTGTTTACGTTTTTACGCTCTCTCTATCTATATATCTCTCTGTCTCTTTCTCTTTATACTTTCTTTTTATTACTAGACTGGCTAAAATGTTGTCTAACTCTGGATTTATCAAAGTTACTAAAAATGATTGTAATCCCTTTGCAGGCTCCATCGCGGAACGTGAGGTCAAAAAATGGTATAATGCCGTTGAGATGCCCAACAATCCGTATGCGCCGGAGGCTTTGAAGCAGCGCATTAGCGGCACACAGGAGCGTTTTATGGATGTGCCCAACATAAGTCCCAATGCGGAGAAGAAGGCGCTGGCACTGATGACAAATGCAGCATCCAACCCAGAGCAGGAGCCCAGCAAGGAGGATTACAAGCGGTAACACAACTGGAATACAAATTGAAAGTCTAATATAAACTTCCTGCTCCATTCCACAGCTACAGTCGCGATTACTACATTAACAATGCTCCACTGGCGACCACGCCCACTCGTGCCACCTCCTTGGCCTGCAGCAGCAGCAGCAACAGGAGCACAGAGCCAACGGATGAGGACATTGTCATCAATGAGGTAATTCCAACGCATGGCAACCATGGCATTTCAAGTAGCGCTCAAAGCTCAAACCTCGCTGACCTCTCACATTGGACGCTGTCGAAGCCAGTGCGTCGCAGCAGCTCGCTAAAGTTCATTAACAAACCAACTTGCCCCACTTCCCCATTTCTGACATTAGCCAACGGTTACGAACGCCCCTCGACGTCCGCCTCGCATTATCGCGACTCCGGCTTGGGCAACGAGCCGGATGATGACTTTGACGTACGTTCGCAGCACTCCTGGCACAGGCAGCAGCTGCCCAAGCGGCATACGCAGTCGACGCTGAGTTTGCATAGCAATGGCAGTGGAAGGTCCTTTGGTTCGTCCGTATCCAAGAGGCATTCGGGTGGTGGTCCCTCGGCGGCTGTGCTCACTCAGTTCGAGAAGCAGCTGCTGCACAAGGACCTCAAGCGCAATAGTTTTCGTGCTGTCAGTGCCACATCCAAGGACTTCGTCATGAATCCCCTATTCGAGAGCGATCAGCAGACAAAGCCTGCTAGCCTAGATGATCAGGATTCGGGCGTAGATAGTTGTTTAAATGGGTTCAGCAATAATAGTCTACTCTTCTAGCTCCAAGCTCCTTTTCAAATCGGGTGGGTGTAATGGGTCTATGTTATCTAGGGGTATCTATATATATATAGAGAGAGAGTGGATAGTTAGCTGTTAGTCTCTGCCAAAATAATATGTTAGTCAACCAAGTTTTAAACACTAGTCAGTAAAGGCAACACACACACACACACGTAATACACACACACAAGCAGGCACAAATTCACATGATGTAGAGAATCTCCAGCACGTTTTAGGCTTTAAGGCAGACAGTGCCATCTGCTCCCTATTCAATTGTACATTCCAAAATTCCCCCCTCCCCAAAAAAAAAAAAAAAAAACTAAATGAAATTTTAGCAACTGCAGCACAAACAAATTTTTGCATTCACATTACTATCGAGAACTGAGTTCTATCTAATCTACAATATAAAATATATAAATATATTAAACAAAAATAAATAATTGTAATTGCTAATTGCCTAATGCTAATGCGCCCTAAAATACGCAGCACTTTTTTCTTTGTATGTTTTTTTTTTAAATTATAATTTTGTTGCTGTTAATTTTTAAAAATAACTCTTGTATGCACACTTAGTTTATTCATTTTACTGCTAACTTCTTTATATATATATATATTAAAAAACAAACAACCAACAATAGAATTACAAAATAAAGCCAAAACTTAAACAAACACAAATAATAAAAGTCATAAATGAAACAAATGTTTTTAGTAAAAAAGCTGATTACAAATTTCGGGGTGAGTACAAAGCCAATCGACGAAAGTGAAGCTTAATTTATTTAAATAATTTTTTTTTTGTGTGGCATTTTACTAACAGCATTTGTTTCACTTTCTGCTATAAATAAATATATAACTCGCATCAATAGAAATTTTTAATGTTTTTGTAGCTGTATTTGAATTTTGTATGCATGCTGTTGCTGCTGCTTGTACATCAATCAATCACACACCAACACACACACACACACACACACACATATGCATCACATGTACACATCACATTCCATATATATATGTTCATATATATCAATCTGCCAAGCTAATATTCAGCTGTGCTTTAAATTTTCGATTGATTTGTACCTAAACAAATTCTTTTTTCCAAAAACTAACCAACATGCATACAATATTGTACCTATTGTACCAAATCTACCAAATGTACCTAAACAACACAACACTATAAACGAACACAAAATACTCGAAACCCAAAAAAAATCAATGTTTTCCTTAAAAAAAGGCTCACAAAACAAGCCAAGAGACAGTCGAACAGCCCCAGGAGCCACTGCAGCAGGAGCAGGACATGTCCAGCGACAACAAATCTATTTATACAGCTCTGCCCGCCCAGGTGCTGGAGGCGGGCAGCCTGGATAGTCAATCGAATCAGTCAGTGCTAACGACTAGCGATGATTCGGATACTGTGCGTATGTACGATTTCAATAAGCAGGAGACGACAGTCATTAAGACGAGCACGTCCACAATTACGTCCACAACTACGTCATCTATGGAGTCTGCATTGGGCGGAGCAGCCACCACCAACACCTCCTCCTCCTCCTCCTCCGCCGCCGCAGATGCTGATGCCGATGCCAACAGCAATAGCAATAGCAACAGCAACTCCATAGAAGCATCACGTAAACGTGAACGGCCCGTTGTGCTGCAATTCGGACCTGCAGACAGCACGCCCAATGTGTGCTCCTCGCCCACGGTGACACCGACGCGTGGCTCAACGCCACCAGCTTTTCGTTTTCTGCAGCCAAAACGACGGCTCATTGAGCCAAGTCAAGTGTTGTCCATAGACGATGATGAAATGGTGAGTGATGAAATTGCCAAACGGGCTATACATATAATTTTTGTATATTTTCAGCCCGAGGCAAAAGCCTCGCCCTCAGAGAAACCCGCGGTTGAGGATGATGTAGTGCATGCCTTGCCCTCGGTCAAGGCTCTAGCACAAGCCTTCCTGCTCACCAGCAAACGCATGCAGCCCGAAAGACGTTGGCGTGCCAAGGTAAATGACCTTACATATATATATATTTAAAGTACTGATTTATAGTTAATACTTCAGACTTTGCAACATCAGGCCAGGCTAATGAAATCAGCACCTGATACACCTATTACACCTGTTACACCTGACAAGCCTGGCACGACACAGTCGCGCAGGCAAATGCTGCAGCACGCCGTCTCCATGGCCGAGGTGGCCGATGAATCCACTATAGCCTCCGATTTATCTTCCCTGGAAACGTAAGTAGCTTTAGATATCTAATTAAACAATAACATTAACGTTTACCAACACTGACAGCGATCCCTCAATGCATTCGGATGGGCTACCATCAGCCATACCTATTGCTTCGCCCGCGAGTCCTGTGCCCGTCCGTCGCGGATTCCTTCGCAGCAATATTGCTTTCTTTGAGAACTTAAAGTTTAAGTGAATATTGTATTTAATTGAATTTACGCTGTACGAACGCCATTGGCTGATATTCCACAGGGAGTCAAGGAATATGCACAATAATGGCGCACAGCATCCCGCATACCAAAATCAACACCAAATATCGATAATCAAGTGCCATGGCCACGGAGGAGAATATTACGTATATCAAGTATTCAAGACAGTACTTAAAACTAAATTGTACGCCCAGTGTGCGCGAATAGTTTGCTTTTAATTTGTATTTATTATAGCTAAACATAATTACTTATTATATCCATGGATACTATTAATTAAATATTTAATATATATTTAAATAGCTCTACCATATGTATTTCGCTTTAAGCTATGCAAAAGCCCCATTTAAAATAATATCCAAATATCGATATCGATATCGATCAATCTAATATTTAACTGTTATACATAGAGTGTCATGTACCAATAAACTGTTATACATACTAGTGTTATGTACCAATAAAGCAAAAACTTAATTATTGTTTTACCACACTTAAAATAATCCGCAGTTGAGGTTTGGCTATCAATTCAAGTCTATATTATTTTGTAGATATTGTACAAGTCACAATTGGTACTTTATTTCTATGAATTAAATATTTTTATAAAAATAAATTCTATGGCTCGCAGCTGCTGCATTTAAAATGCATTGGTTTCGGAGCAAAAGAAATGTAAAAGGAGGGGGAGAATTCAAATCGTAGCACACTTGGAATGGAACGAGTGGATGTTCATTCGACATTTCGGCTATGAGGTGTGATTGTGATGTGGATGCTCCGCCAGGTATATGACATAGACCAACGGGATGACAACACAGAGTGCGAGTATAAATATCAGCAGGCATATCCACGACATGTCACAGTCCGAGCCAGACCAGTCAATCGCCCGCAACGAGGGACCGGGAATGGGACGAACAATGGGTGAATGCCTGTCCACCAGCATGTCATCCAGCAGGGCGGTGTTGTCGTCCAAAGGCTTTTCCACGTCGGCTGCGTCTAAACAAAAGTGAAATGAAAAATTACACAAATAAACACAAGAAATGAAAGGCAAACAAAGCCCCCAACTAAGAGTGTATACTATATATTTTGGATCTTTTATTTACTTATTGCCCAGCTGGAGCAATTACAGTTGCAGACTTAAAGGCTCACAGCGCAGCAAACGAAATATATTGAGGATGTATAAAACGTAAACTTAATTGTAGGTCATATAGCGTGGAGTGGCGCTGAACTTGGCGTAGCTCTTGATAACCTTGTTGACAGCTTCGAGGAAATCCTTTTCGGTGGCCACCTTGCGCCGGGCACGTATGGCAAACATGCCCGCCTCTGTGCACACGGACCGAATCTCTGCGCCAGTCGAGTTGGGACACAGACGTGCCAGCAGATCGAAACGAATGTCACGCTCTACGGACATCGAGCGGGCGTGGATCTTAAAGATATGTGAACGGCCATCCTGGTCGGGCAATCCGAATTCCACCTTACGATCCAAACGGCCGGGACGCATAAGCGCAGGATCGAGTGTGTCGGGCCGATTGGTGGCCATCAGCACCTTAATGTTGCCACGCGGATCGAAGCCGTCTAGCTGATTGATTAGCTCCAACATAGTACGCTGAACCTCGTTGTCACCGCCAGCGCCGTCATCGAAACGTGCTCCGCCAATGGCATCGATTTCATCGAAGAATATCAAGCAAGCCTTCTTGGAGCGGGCCATTTCGAACAGTTCACGCACCATACGTGCGCCCTCGCCCACATATTTCTGCACCAGCTCGGAGCCGATGACGCGAATAAAGCAAGCATCTGTACGATTGGCCACAGCACGGGCACAAAGAGTTTTGCCCGTACCAGGTGGACCGAACAGGAGCACGCCCTTGGGTGGCTCAATGCCCAGGTTAACGAACTTCTCGGGATGCAGCAGCGGTGTCTCCACAACTTCGCGCAATTTCTCAATCTGCTCCTTGCAGCCACCGACATCGCTGTAGGTGACATCTGGCTTGTCCTCGACCTGCATCATCGTTACCGTGGGATCAATTTTGGGTGGCAGCGGTATGTGAATCTGATACTTGTTGCGATCAACGCCTACACGCATGCCCTCCTCAATGTCCGTGGGTGCAACGGAATCGGCCAGATCCACCACAAACTTGGCGAACTGCTTCACATTAATAATGTACTTGGGATCATCGGAGTCAGCGTTGATAATCTTTGTGCAACGCGCAACCTGCAAAGGTTGCTCATTTTGCAGTATTTGCTTGTCGGCTGCCAAATCCCACAGAGCGGGCGGAGCCAAGCCTGTATCGCTCTCCTTAATGCCAGTTAGCTCGTTTACTTGTTTCACGGCTTTTTGTATGTCCTCTTCGATATTCTTTATAGACTTGTGATACTGGCTCTGACCGTACGTCTTCAGCAGTTCGATGTCGCCTTCGTCTAGCGATTTAATTTCCTTATCCTCCTTATTCTCATCATGCTTAACTTTGCGCTGATCATCTCCCAGATAGTCCGGCATTTTGGTTTAGTTGTTCAACAGCGAAATATTTAATAAATTTACGTTTTTTGTCGCCAACGCTTCTGTTTTCTGGCAATTTTTAATGGCGAGTGTGGCCGTATTTCCAATGACTAAACAAATTGCTGGCTGCGCCCAACTTCACTTCTTACTTAACAGAAGACTTAACATACACACAGGGCGACTCAAAAGCAAAATTACTTTGCTTGGTTGGCCAGCTCTATGAGCTGTTAAGAGCATACACATTGGAATTTTTAAATATATGATAACTAAATGCCAGCCACCTTAATACTAAAAAGCAAATAGACTCACCCTCATCATCTGGATAGCCAGAAGTGCCTTCATAGAATTTACTGCCATCCCTTCGAATAGAAGCTGGCACTTCGCCTGCTACAGTACCAGAAGCATTCACAGCAGCAACCAAAAGGCGTTCGTCCAGCATCATGCGTGCATCCTCCAGCGGATTGCGCTCAATGGCCGGCTCTTGGTCTAGATTGTGCCTGGGACTATTGTTCCCGCTACGATGCACGGCAGGCAGTGCATCAGCGTTGCTTGCTCCCAGCAGTACGTTGTGCACTGTAACTGGAATCCGTATAATTCGATGTGCGTGTATCTCATTGTCTCGATCAATCTTGTTCAAACGCTTGATGTCCGCCACAGAGCAGTGAAAGCGCAGCGCCAATGCTTGCAATGTATCTCCCTCCTGCACTTTTACCTCCAGAGTGTTCTCTGCGCGCGACATCTTTGTGTGGCCGTTACCAGATCCGTTTGCAAACTGCACCATTTCCATAAATGCATCGTCGATGGCGGGTGCGGCATATATATTGTCCATACCGTCTGGCTTTGCATTCCCCCAGTTGTACTGTTGTTGGCGCCTGAAATATGGGAATATGGAATATGGAATATGAAACGTGCGTTGATTCTCACAAGCAACTAACATCGAGTCGAGTTGAGTCGAGTTGGCGTTGACTTACACATTTCGACGCATTATATTTTGGATTTTCCGTTTAATATTGAGTGCGTCTCCGTTGGCACTGACTGTACTGTCGCTCAACTCTCAAATAGCAAACAATATTGTTTATTCGTGAACAGTGCTGTCAGCAAACTTCTACTTTATTTACGTAAAATTTGGGAATTGAATAAACACAACAAACCCACGTCCGTGGCTGACAAAATTATGTGCACTTGAAACGCCCTGTGCTTTTATTTTAATTTAAACAAAGAGGAAGAGATTGTTTTTAATTTGCGCTAAAAAGTGCGCTTAACAAATTTATAAGAATGAATATAAATCTGGACTATATTCTGTATTCGTGTGTGGCTTTGCTCGTGGGAATTGCCCTGTTAGTGCCATTTATTAGGTGAGTGTAGTTATTAAAATTTGAATTTATAAAGTCAAGCAAGTAGCAACCCTGGGCGTAATACCCTGTACTTACACACAAAGAGCATACATATTTAAACAGCTCTCCTCACAGAACACTCAACACGCCATTGCAATACAAAGATGTTAGTTTTCCACAAACATTTAAAAAAAAAAAGTATTTAAACAAAATAAATACTTGATTTTGTGATGAATCTCGCAATTTAACAGCTCTTTGTTAAGGTTTTCGTTGGTCACAGGGTATTTTAACGTCAGTACACCCATGGCTATCGCGATCGAATATTTATGCACAATAGCGCGTAGGATTGTGCACGCTCGTGCTTATTTATTATAGGCGCGTGTAAAATGTCGTTATTTGCATTTCTGAAGAGTCGCCCAGCATTCTGGCTAAGCGTGGCTGGAACCACAGTGGGTGGCGCCTGTTTAATAAAGTAAGTTATAATTCGCTTCAGTCATAATATGATAAAAAACAAACAAAAATATTTGACACCCGAAGGGATCTTATGCAAGGCTCCAATTTCACAAAAGAAACCGATGAAAGCAACAAAGTCGTTATTGTGACCGGCGCCAATACGGGCATAGGAAAGGAAACAGTGAGGGAGCTGGCGCGAAGGGGAGCCACAGTCTATATGGCCTGTCGGAATATGAAAAAGTGCGAGGAAGCACGAGAGGAGATTGTCCTAGAGACGAAAAACAAATTTGTGTATTGCCGTCAATGTGATTTAGCTTCCATGGATTCCATACGTAACTTTGTGTCCACGTAGGTTCCATCTGTTGTTGACCTGTTGCATTCGAGCAAGTGCTAAACAATTGCCGATTCCTTGCAGTTTCAAGCGGGAACAGGACAGCCTCCACATACTCATCAATAATGCGGGTGTCATGCGCTGTCCACGCACGCTGACTGCTGATGGCTTTGAGATGCAACTGGGTGTCAATCACTTGGGTCACTTTCTGCTGACCAACTTAATGCTAGATATCCTCAAGGTATAAGGATTGACGCAGCTATGTTGCCCAAGTAGTTATATTCGCTTATTATATCCTAGAAATCGGCTCCCAGTCGCATTGTAAATGTCTCTAGTCTGGCGCACACGCGTGGTGAAATCAACATGACGGATTTGAATAGTGAAAAGTCCTATGATGAGGCTAAGGCTTACAATCAAAGCAAGTTAGCAAACGTTTTGTTTACGGTGGAATTGGCCCGCCGCTTAGAGGGAACTGGAGTCACGGCGAACGCTTTGCATCCTGGCATAGTGGACACCGATATCTTCAGACACATGAGCTTCTTTAGCAACTTTTTTGCTGGGTATTTATAGATGAATATAAATTCTTTGAGCTGGATTCTCTGTTCTATAACCGGCTTAAATTGCAGTTTATTTGTTCGACCCCTGTTTTGGCCATTTGTGAAGACTGTCCGCAATGGGTCGCAAACTACTTTGTATGCTGCACTCGATCCGGACTTGGAAGACGTAAGCGGTGCATATTTTTCCGACTGTAAGATCCAACAGCCAGCGCCTGCAGCAACTGATACTCAACTCGCAAAATGGCTCTGGGCCGTAAGCGAGAAATGGACGCGGGCAGAGATACTGGATGTTAAGACTAAATAACACATCGTTACCTCTTAAAGAATTTAGTATAATTTCATTCTTATAATTTTATTCTAAGTGTACATAATAAATTTGTATGTCAATCGATTTCAACATTATTGTATGGTTGAGCTCACTTTTCAAGCTTCTAGTTGCTTCAGTTGACGACATGGTTGTTGTCATCGTGAATTGTCGTTTTATCAACCGAAATCTGATTCACATTCGCTGTGTATACACGTTATACGCAGTAGAATTCACAGCAGTTGTGTTCTGACTGCCTTTGCGACGAGTAGCTAATAATTTGTTTAAGCAATTATGTGCTGTCTAACTGATTGTCTTCCATGCCCCTGCATCGTCTTGCCCGCTCTCTTTGGCCTTGGCATCTATTTTCTTAGGTATAATCAGTGTTAATTGATAATATAATATATTTATTTACATTATTAACAAATTGTTCTCTTTGCTTTTCAGAAAGTACATGCAAGGCGGGCAGTTCACCAAGCAGACAGATGAGACCGGCAAAATTGTGATTGTAACTGGGTCCAATACGGGCATTGGCAAGGAGACTGTCTTGGAGTTGGCCAGACGTGGCGCCACTGTCTATATGGCTTGCAGGGATGAGGCTAAAACAGAGAAGGCACGTTTGGAAATTATAGAGGAAACCAAAAACGAAAACATATTCTTCCGTGAACTTGACTTGGCATCTCTAAGCTCCATTCGCAAATTCGCGGCTGAGTAAGTATTTACTGAATTGTGTTATATATTATTTATTGTAATATGAGCTTCTATTTTTATCAGCTTCAAAAAGGAACAGAATAAGCTGCACATACTCATTAACAATGCAGGGGTTATGCGCTGCCCATACATGGTGACCAAGGATGGCTTCGAAATGCAGCTGGGAGTCAATCACATGGGCCACTTCTTGCTAACCAACTTGTTGCTCGATTTGCTAAAGGTATGCTAGCTTATATAGTTTAATTGTACGGCTTCAATTTATTGATTTGTCAATTACAGAAAAGTGCCCCCAGCCGTATCGTCAACGTGTCCAGCTTGGCCCACACGCGTGGCACTATTAATTTTGATGACCTGAACAGCGAGAGGTCGTATGACACAGGCGATGCCTACAGCCAGAGTAAATTGGCCAATGTTTTGTTTACACGTGAATTGGCCAAACGCCTCGAGGGCACTGGAGTGACCGTTAATGCTCTACATCCGGGTGTTGTGGACACAGAGCTGGGCAGACACATGAAGATACTGAACGGCGTATTTGGACGCATTGTGCTCAGAACTTTGATGTGGCCACTTCTGAAGACTCCAAAGAGCGGAGCACAGACCACATTATATGCAGCTCTCGATCCGGATTTGGAGAAAGTATCTGGCGTCTACTTTAGCGACTGCAAAGAGAAGAAAGTAGCGGCCGCTGCCATGGATAATAAGACCGCCAAGCGTCTCTGGGAAGAGAGCGAGAAATGGACTTGCACAAAGAAATCAGATTAGAAGATATTTCATACATTTTTAGAAATAAACATTTTACTATAAGAATGTACTACATATGTGTGTATTTGTTATCTCTCACTTTACTATTTATCTGTCAACTGATTACGAAAATATTCGACTGTGCTCGTACTTATATTGAAAGTAAAGTCGTTTGGTGTCAGTCAATGCTTGAACTTAGCCCAGTGAAGACCTTAAAAAGTGAACAAATGTGTATATTCATTGATTGCCTGCTCAGTCCATTCATAATATGGCCAACAGCTATCGGCCTTGCTGGTTACCTTATAAGGTAAATTGGCTATGAATTGCATATTTACTATATCTGATATTTATATTATTTAGACAGTACATGCAGGGCGGCCAGTTCACAAAGGAAACGGATGAAACTGGCAAAGTTGTAATTATAACCGGTGCAAATGCAGGCATTGGCAAGGAGACAGCCTTGGAGCTGGCACGCCGTGGCGCTACGGTCTACATGGCCTGCCGGGATAAGCATCGCGCTGAGGAGGCGCGTAAGCAAATCATCAAGGAGACTAACAACCAAAACGTATTCTTTCTTCAACTTGATCTAAGCTCGCTCGCATCAGTGCGCAAATTTGTGGAAGAGTGAGTGGGCAGTGAAACCTGTAGGCAGTGAAATGTAGATAAACCGGATATTATTATCTATTTTGTAATATTAGCTTCAAGGCTGAGCAGAATCAACTGCATATTCTAATCAACAATGCGGGCACCTTCTCTGGAACACGTCGTCTCACAAAGGATGGCTTCGAGATGCAGCTGGGCGTCAATTACATGGGCCACTTTCTGCTGACAATTCTATTGCTCGATTTGCTAAAGGTAAGAGTAGACGACACTTAATATTATTATATATATTATAGAATATTTTATATTTTATAGAAATCAGCGCCAAGTCGTATTGTAAATTTGTCCAGCTTAGCACACACCATGGGCAAAATTTATGTAGACGACTTGAATCTCGAGAAATCCTATGATGAGGGCTTAGGGTACCATCAGAGTAAATTGGCGATCGTTATGTTTACTCGGGAGCTGGCCAAACGCTTGGCGGGCACAGGCGTGACCGTCAATTCCTTGCATCCCGGCGTGGTGGATACGGAAATATTGACTAACTATAATGGAAATAATCGCTTCATAAGGTAAGTACAAAATAAAATTTGAACCGAATTACATAATACTCACCTTATCCTTATCTATATCACATAGTTATGAGACGCTCAAGCCACTGTTTTGGCTGTTCCTAAAGACACCTAAGAATGGAGCACAAACCACAATCTATGCAGCTATAGATCCCGACTTGGATGAGGTCACGGGGCAATACTTTAGCGACTGCAAGCCAAAGGAAGTGGCGAAATTAGCCAAAGACGAGAAAGTTGCACAGTTCCTGTGGCAGGAGAGCGAAAAGTGGACAGGTGCGCCAAAGGTGATTTGAGTTAGAGCATAGGCGTTTATTTAACATACTACGATTGGATGCAGGAGATGCCTGGATTAACACAGTTTTTTCATTAAATTAGTTGCATAAATACATTTCATATATGTTAGCTTGATTAGAAGTCGTTTTTAATATTGATACGATTTTGGACTAATTGGCTGCTGCATTAGCTATCTCGCCAGCTTCGATGAAGATCCTTGAATAGAGAGCATGTGTAGTCGGCTCCTTCTTGTCGGGCGTATTGGTTACGGTGTTGACATACGTGTACTGCATGTAGAAGCCCAGAGTGACAGTGTTGCCCGACTCCAGCTCAGCGGCAGGGGTAAACCCGAGACGAATTAACACCTTGTTGCCCTTGCGCCAAACAATGAACTTGGGCTCCTCGGTGGGCGCCTGGACATCCTCATCGAATTCCTTGGAGTCGTCGCGTTGGTTCAGCACAAACGGACTTTCCAGTGGCACAATTGTCGCATTTGCCAGTTCACGCACATCCCGTTTCACTTCTCTGATCGAGTTCTGACGGGCTAAAGTAATGCCCGTTGTCTTGAGCAGCGGCGATGAGGTGATCGCCTCCTCCTTGATACGGCACGCCTGCTGGAATGCATCCGGACTGATTTGAGCATCCTGCGGTGCAACATCCAATACACTTATGGTCATGTCGTACATAGTGGGATTTGCGAACTTTAGGAATATCGCATTGGTCTGGCCAGCCTGCAGAGGATGCTCGCAGCGCACCATGACCACCTCCGGCACGTGGTAGCTCGCAAAGAGCTGTATGCGATACTTGATGGATGTGGGATGATACTCTGGTTTGATCAGATTGTGCTCGCATTGACGACAGCGCAGCGAACGCTTGATCCACAACGAACGTCGCTGTGGGTAGAGCTTGCTTACGGCCTCAGGCTGCTCAGCAGGCTGGCTGTGCCTCTGGGCCACTGTTGTGATGTTACGCAGATTTATGGACTGCGTAAAGATGTCCTCTGGCAGATCCTCAACCTCCGCACTAGCCTCAGCGGCCGCTATGTTAATGGGCTTTGTCTTCGGTATGCTCTTGTCGGTCCAGCCGATCTGGCGACGTATTAGCGAGACTGTGAGACCTGTGCGATCGGTCAGACTGGGAAACTTGTGCTGCTTGGGCGTCTTGCGACGCAGAAACTCCTGTTTCTCTTGCTTCTCCTGCAGCACTATCGACTGATAATACTCCATCAAGGTATTGAAACGCACCTGGTAAAGGCATTCCTTGTCCGGCCAGGTGCCCGTCGCCACGCCCTGATCGGGTATGCCCACATCACGAGTAGTCCAACGGCAGGACAGACACGACAAGTAATACATTTTCTTTGTCGTTGGCATCGCCGAGGGTTTTGGACTGGGTGTGGCCTCCGTTGCACTTTCACCGTCCTTCGGCTCCTCTGTTTTGCGTACAACGGGCACTGTGGTGGCCCTCGCAGAGAGCGTGTGCTGACAGCAAGGACAATCGAAGCAGTTGGCACAGCAGTTCTTCTTGTGCCTGGCTTCCGAAGATGGAATGTTCTCCAGGCAGTTCGAACAGAAGTGTGACTCAATCTCATGGCAGACACAGAAGCCACATCTCAACTTTGGACAATGGCGACAGAAGAAGAGTTTATTGATCGGATTCAGAATGCCGCACGAGCAGGCGTATTTCACGGGACTTGGTTGCATGAAACTCATCTTGCTTTTGGAAAGCCAAATTACACTTTTTCAGACGCGACTTTCTCTTCCTCTTCTTTCTGCAAATGACGACAGCACAACTAACAGCTGTCTCAATATTGTCTAGTATTTTTTTGGTTGCATCTGCGGTTATTGTATTTAACAGAGCTATGTTAATATTTAACATATTTGCTCCTCAGCTTAACAGAAATGCAATTTAAAGTTTGGAACATATTTGTTTATAAGAGAAAAATGAAAGTTAATAGATAAAAGTGTTTGATATATGTAATTTTTAAAAATATTCAATTAATGAGTTCAAGATCGTATATAGCTAGCACACAAAAATCTTCAACAAGTTTCATTCTCAGTTATTGGCAGCCCCTTAAAAAACAATTCCTTGCAATAAATATAATTTATATTGTATTTGTATTGTTTTTGTGCAATTTCATTGAATTTAAGTAACAAAAAATACTAAACATTACGGAACAATTACAAACTATATTTATTTTTATGTATAATATAAAAATATTATGTTGTTATTTTAAAAAATTAGTTAATTCTAGTTATTCGCTGATTAGCAGTTAGCTGCCAAATTCCACTAACAATTTGATAAAATAGTGCTACAATTATGCTAGTTTAATATTTGTATGAGAGTTTGCAGTGTAGTAGAATGTATAAGGAAGTAAGCAAGTTTGTGTTCTAAGTTATTTGTTTAAACAGTTAAATATTTGGTTTGAATTGTAAACATAAAATTTGTTTAAAAAATGCATTTAAAAACTTTATTCTTAGTCTAAATTGGATAAGGTACTTGTTGGTAACATTGTAATAATATTAAATAACAATATTCATAGTAAAAATCAGCATCAGTCTGGGGTCTCTCTTGGCCAGGACATTTTCTGCTGCTTAGCCGAAGAAGTTGGGCACGAAGAGCTTCTTGCGCTTTGTGCGCGTCTTCCTAAAGCTCAGGATCGGTGAGAATCTATAGCTATCCGAAAGCTCACCGCTACTATATGGATTAAGACTGCGTGGACTGGAGGCACTGGAACTGGGCACAGGTGCTATATAACCTTTGTCCACATAGTAGTAGCCGGTATTTAGCTTATCGATGTGATCCGATGTGAGGGGCTTGCCATAGGTGAAGGCATACGAGTTATCGTAATCATAGCCATTCTCATAGCTATCCAGACCGTAATATCCGGGCTTACCATAGCACTGCGTTAATTTACAGATCATGATGCTGAGCAGCAGGCCTAGCCAGGTAAAAAATTGCTGTGAATGAACGATGTTCTATATAATATTAATATGAATTGAATATCATGTTAGTATGCTTACGTTTAACTCCATTATCCTTTTAGTGCTTATCCTTGAGTCGCTTGATATGCTTAGAACGTTTGCTGTTTGGGTTCTGTATGCTTAACTCCAAAGAATCCCTTACTTATATACAAAAAAAATGTGTGCGTCTCTTCACACCCAAATGTGAAAATATGTATATGTTGGTATTGTTATTGTTATTGTTATTACTTTTAATTATATTTTCACTTGCCCGCTATGTTATGACGCAATTTTCTGTCTCTCAGTCTGTGATCTCTTTGATTTAAGCAGCCGGTTCGATGCGACTTCGCATATATCGTATGCGTCGCGACAGCTTCTCATGATTCACATTGTGGTCCAGGCTCTAATTGATTTACTTGATTTGCCGCGTGCGCGATTCTAGTTCCATTTGGAAAACTTTTAACAATGCGGAAAGATTTGACAACATGAAATCATTTGTTTAATCTTTAATTAAGTCTAACTTGTGCTTTCGTTTATCTAATCAAATCTGTATATTTCCCATAAACATGGAAGTTGTCGATGGCAGACAAACTTAATTACTAATTTTAGCGGAACTTTATTTTGTTTTTATTTTTTTGCGGTTACATATAATATTTGATATACTTATATATGTAGATATTCATAGCACACACATCTAAATATAGCCATATATTAGCATGTAGTAATTAAAATAACCACAATGATTCATTTATAAATTTTTTATTTTTAGCTAAGAGTATTGGATCAAAGGTGAACAAATAAACAAATATAATTATTGACTGATCACGGCTCTAACCTATTGGGTGTTTAGAGAAGTGCGGTGAATGCAATGCATTTTAATATAAAATAATATAATTAATATTAATAATTAATTCTAAAAATTAATAAAGAATCTTGTCATATATTTTTTATCTTAATTATACTTTAATCTGAATAAATATTAAGTTTTTCCTTAAATTCCTTTTATAAATATAAATTTATAATTCATTAAACTTTGTTTAATAATTTAAAATTATATATTTTTACTTGATAAATTAAAAAAAAAATTTTTTTTGACTGGTATTTTTTAAAATATATTTATTAATATACATTATTATTATAATTTTATAATTTTGCTGAAAATTATTTGTTATTTTCTTTTAATATTAATATTTTATAAATTTAAAATTAAATTTTTTTTTTTTTATTAGACTTGTATTTATTCTTTAAATGTTCATATTAAATTTTTATTATTTTATTATATTTATTTTTTTTATGTTATTATAAATTTACAATGTTGGTAATGTTATGTATTTATAAATTAGTTTCAAATATATTTTTATTTATATTTAATAAAATTAATTGCGCGTCTGTTATACTGAAAATATAGTCAGCCATTTTCTTATATGTTTTCAAATACAAAAGACGCAATACTTTATTCTAGCCATCATTTGTTACCAAATATGGTTAGATTGACAGATAGAGTGGGGATATAGCTATTTAAATTTTATAGCACAGTGTCTCAACATATTAGGTTGAAAACAGTTTAAGTTTGCTTAAAATGTCATAAATATTTCGATTGCCAATCTGGATTTTAAATCTCAACCTTTCTTTTATAGTCTTGTTTAATAATTTGTAAATATTATTTTTATGATTTGTAAATTGATTAAATTTAATATAAATATAAGCATGCTAATTAAATTAAAACGTCGCTGGCATAAATTTAAATACTATAAGTGCTACTCGTAAACAACAACAAGAACAGCAACGATCAGTCAATCAATAGCTAATGTGTTTTTAACAATATTTTTTATATACTTATATTTCTTCTCATAAATATACGACGCATTTGTAAATATTTTGGCTGCTCCACATTGAGTGTGAAATTTTACAATACAAATAAAAATATCCGAAGGTAAATACAGTAGTAGATGCCTTAAAAAAGCTTACAACAAATATTCAGTATACGCTGAGTGAGACGAGCAAAGAAGCTTTTCAATAATTATCACGTATACGCCCCTGGCTTACAGCTAGAGTAAAAGTGTGGCTTAAATTAGAGAGCTATTTAACTGACTTGTTGCCTTTGGTCAACGACATTATTAACGCACGTTTTCAATGCACGTTTCTGCTAAACAATATGCCAAGCTCTGCATTTCAAAATATAGCACCTACATCAAAGTGAGGGTACGAATATTATTATTTTGTCTGCTTCAGCGATTCTTCAGCTTGTTGTGCCATTTTTCGTACACACCAGCTAATTAATTGCAATAAATTCGACACTTGAAGATTTTTATACACCCGCCGCCTTACTTATTGCTGTTTGTCTGTTCTAAATTGGTGGGAAATTTCCTTCATGCAGTACTGGACTGCTGGGCGGCTGGGCAACGTCTCCGATCATAAATAAATAACTAAATATATCAATATTTAATTATAGCACATTAGCGTTCTAATTAATTTGCAAATATATTTGTGGAAAATTTAATGTCTAGCTCTTCATGACACGCGAGGCTCTGACCCGTGAATCGTACACCTGTTGAGGCTTTCTGTATTCATATTTGAAGTCCCACACATTTGCCAGGCGTAAAGAATATTTCACGTTCAATTGATAATTACAATGCGAGCTGCAAATTGAAATCGGAATCAGCTTCGGGAGTGTAAGCATTATAAGCTATGCAAATGTAAAGCTGGTAATTTATAACGTATATAAACATTTCAAGACGTGATTCTAACGATCAGCCAGCACTATCTTTGAATGCTGTTCGAGCTGCAGCGTATTCAGCAGGACGGTGAAAGAGTTTTTGACATTGATATAGATGTGTAAATACTTCCTTATTTACACTTAATATTATATAAAGAAAACATACGTGACATTTTAGTTGTTCTCTTCTCAAATAAGAACTCATCTACAAATCACATGCGTTGAAAGCTAGTCAAACTAATTGGCAGGACAGGTTGTTGGCCAGTGTGCGTCATATTAACTTATCGAATTTCAAATTTAATTACCATTCATTTAAGCAATGCTTACGTCTTTCTCCACGTAATGAACTTGACATTCAATTAAAGATAAACAAAAACAATAAACACGTTTTGAGTTAAGCTTTAGCCGATCAACAATCGTGTCTATGTAATAGCAATAATATAACATTAGAGTTAATTTAACAGTATTATTATTTTTTCTTTAACAATAGATGTCCTTTGGGTTTCAGCTTATTCTGTATAATACGTTGCTTTTCAGCCTTGGCCTGCTTCTTGAGACGCTCGTGGCGCTCCTTCGCAAAGTCTAATTCGCTGCTGAGTTCCACAATTTTGGCAGCAATCTCCTGTTGCTTCAGTAGGCGTTTATGCTGATTAGACTGCAAAACAATAAGAGGTAGACTCTAATGTATATTCATATATTTGATACTTACGCCCAGTGGGGTAGGTCTGCCATCAAGGTATGTGTAATCCGGCAAATTTGTGAGTGGACCAAATGCATTTGGATTCTCGGGCAGACCCTTTGCCGCTCGCCAGCCCTGATCAATGCAGCGCACGGCACTGAGCGCAACATGCCGCTGTGCTGTTTGGTGTTAAAAAAAAAAAGTTATTTTAAATAACATTACTTATAGTACTCAGTGCAGTTTACTTACAAGTAATTAAAGTTGAATTTGCAAGGCAGAGCGTACTTAGTTTTAACATCTTTATATTTAGCAAATTGTAAACACGCTCATATAACCACACCAGAGTTGCATTGAATAAGGCTCAATTGAACAAAATGTGCGAGCCATTTTCGTTCATTGGAGCGAGCCTGAACGAACTGCACAGCTGTTCTATTAATGATTAGGCAAATTTATCGGTAATACAACTTGTAAATGATATCGGCATAGCCATACTGATAGTGAAAAAATTTTAATTAATTTTAAGTGAGTGGAAAACATTAGTTAAAAAAGTAGGTCACATAAAAAATGGCAACTAGAACGAATACTATTGAACGCAATGCCAATGGCACCAACAAATCCTCGTCGCTTCGTGAAATTTGCGCGCGAGCAATGACAAAATCCGAATGGGAAGACAAGGTGAGCTATCCAAAGAGCAGCGCGTGTTTTTTTTTTCCTGTTTTTTTTTTTTTGTGTACACTAATAATTGTCTGACATTTGCAGGATGAATTTCTAGATGTTATCTACTGGTCACGTCAGGTGTTTGGCATCATACTCGGCATCATCTGGGGTATTGTGCCGCTAAAAGGCTTTCTGGGCCTCGTACTGTAAGTGGAGCCAGCGCCTAAATATAGAACGTGCTACAGCTAAATAATATATATGATTTATACTATTTCAGTTTTGCCGGCATAAGCTGTGGCGTTGTCTACCTGTATGCCATCAACTTCCAGAACGTGGATGAAGATGCTTATGGCGGTGTGTGGGAACTAGTCAAGGAGGGCTTTATGACATCGTTTGCCGGCTTTTTGGTGACGTGGATCATCTTCTACACAGGACTGCACTATGACACAATAATGGCCACCAAGAACTCATAATACTAGCCATATCAATAAAAACCGAAGGAGTCATCAGAGAGGGGGAGGGGAAAAGGAGGAGGAGCGCACTGCAATACAAGCAATAACAATAACCAATTCCAGAGTCCAAATGCTATTCCCGCAAATCCATTTTGCAGAGCCAAAGCATATTTACTAATTGCCCAACTTATATATATACTTAATTTGTCCGTTTGTAAATTGTTAAAATCTTTTTAGCCAATTACGTAAATTATGTGTGTGCATTTGATTTAAATATTTACAAGTAATCGCCGGTTGTATTGCGAGTTTGAGATTTTTTCTGTGAAAAATACACAAAGTCAGCAACCTGTTGAGATCGATGAATATTAATAAACATAGAAGGTATCTATTTAGATTTGACTCTACGGTGACTCTATTTTTATTAAAATACATATTCTACACTAATAAGGTAGCTGACGACAGACCTGGATCTAAACTTAGATTTAGTAATCCATATCTACAGTCGGCACAGCTGCAGTTCCGTTGTGCCCGTTCTGTCCTAATTCGTGCTGAAATTTGTCTGGGAGCTGGCCGCTCTGCAGGATCTGTGATAGTCTCTCCACCTCCGCCAGGGAGCTCGCCCGCTTGATGGCCTCTCGGATGCGTTGCATGTCTTCCGGATTAGCAAAGCGTCCGCCTTCAGCGGGTGCCTTGCCATTGCTCGCCTCGGCTGCCAGTGCAGCGGCAGCGCTTAATTTCGACTTTTTGGACACTTCTTTGAGCATATCTTTGCCCTGCTTGGTGCGGAAGAACTCCTGTGCCTGTTGTCTGTCTTTCTGTTTGATCTTTCTAAAATCCAGCAGGCGCAGCTGCGGGAACTTATAGGCCATATACTCGCGGTAGTTTGGTTTCGTGGATACCGGATTGATAAGCAGACATATGGTCTCCAGCTTCTTGAATCCTGTCAGCGGTTCCAAGTCACTCAGCTCCTGCAAATTGTTACCAGTCAAAATGATAGAACTTAGATTCGGGACAACCTCCTCCAGGCCCTCGCTGATACGTAGGATGCGATTATTGTTGAGTAACAGACACTTCAGTCGTGGCAGATGTGGCAGGTTGTCCAGCTTACGCAGATCGTTGTCCGACAGATCAATCGTATCGAACTGATCCAATGTGGCACCCAAATTCTCAATTTGTGGAATCTTATAGCCGCGCAAATCGAGCTCGCGCTCACGGCATGGATTTATGTATTGCATGGACTGGTTTATCAATTCCGGCGTTAGTTTAACCATCTCGGCAGGGCAGGCAGTTAATTGATTGCAACAATAAAATAAATGCAATTGCAATTTTTTTCTTTTCTTTTTAGTTTATTCCACAAAAAACAGCTAAAGCCGACGCGAGTTAATAATGCAGTGTGGCCGTCTTTAGCGAATAAGAAAGTACCAAAAACAAGCACTTCAATATAGCAATCGAAAAAAGATTGAAAACTTATCGATACAAACCGTACTTATCAAAAAAGAAATCGAAAATGCAAGTTGAATATTTTTGATTTGATTTTAATTTGAATTTTAATACATTACAATAAATTTGCAAATGCTTAAACTTTAATGAACACGATACAATTACTTCGTTTTCGTTTTTGTCCTTGAATTGAATGGCAAACTACATATTTGAGCCAACTATTTTGAATGGGGAGGAGACACTTCTAAAATCGAAGCGTATTTGCGGTTCGGTGGTGGTGGATTGAATTAAAATGTTTTTAATAAACATTTAATTTGTTTAATATTCAGTGCAAACTACATGTGTTCAGTTTGAATTTGTAAATTGAAATCTTGTCTGTATGTTTCTCACTATAATTTATTAAATGCATTTTGTAGTAATTGTTTTCTTATTCTTTTGTTTTTCTTTTTTCTGCCTAGTTGCTTAGCGTCAATTTGTTAACTTTTTAGAAATTAAATAAAAATGAAACCTAAAATATGTATATTTAAATCGAAACAGATTGTCGTTCATACCGAATGGAAAACAAAAATGGATAAATTAAAACAATATATTTATATAGATATAGATATTTTGGAAGCATTTATAAAAAATATTATATTTCATTTAAATTAGTTTTTATGCACGCAAACGATTTACATATATTATTTATTTAATTATATATAAATATTTATATAGATTTTTATCAGAATATTCATTGCGTTCGCTTCGTTAGTTTCTTCGTAATTTTTAGGTTTTTTGTTTTTTTGTTTTGTTTTTAGTTTTCAATAGACAAATTGAAAAATAGATTTGTTTTGTTGTATATAATTGGCACTTAACTCATTTAAAATACATAAAAATATAGTACATAAAAAACGTTGGTTTCTTCCACTTTTTTTTCTTTTTCTTTTAGTTTAGTTTTTCTTTTTGTTTATAAATATATGCAAAATGTTTATTTGGGATAAAAGTATAAATAAATAAATCACGTTCATTTGAAAATTGCCAAAAATTTAAAATAAGAGAAAACAAATTCACACACACACACACATGCACACTCGCTGACAGACTTACACACATTCTCACACACACACACGCTGGCGCCATTGCACATTAATTAAATTGTTCAGTACGAATAGTTGCAACCTTTTTGCTCATTATCTTTACCGTTATTATCATAAACATTATCATTATAACTTGAAGTCTGGTGATTTTCGAGGGGGAATCAGAGGGGCTATCAAGGAGGAATGTTGAGTTATACATATATATATATATATATATATATATATATACTATATATAATAGACAGTTTTTATAAATCAACGACATCCTCTTTCGTATAGGGCGAATCTCTAAACGTGCGTCTCGCCGAGGTGCGTTGCAGGCCTTCAACTAATGTCTCCTGTGGAATTAAAATTTGGATGTGGATCTCGATTAAATATATATATACATCATACACATACATATATACATGCTCTACAGCTAGACTAACGCACATAGTACACAAAACAAGCAAAACTTATTAACAAATAAAACACAAACAACTATATTAAATGATTGAGCACCAGCCAACAAATGGAAGACAACAGAACAATGTAAAAAACCAGATGCTGCAGCGCACACAGAGACAGCGCATGGATGATGCTGACATAGTAGTTAATCCCATCAAACCTCGAATAGCGTTGATATCTCTTTGCCAGCAATTCTCTTAGCACTGCTCTCAGCACAGCTGCTCGACTTGTTCAGCTGCCCGTTGCGCATGCTCAAAATCTCATTGCTAATAAGATTGGCACAGGCAATCGCACGACTGCTGCTCGAACTTGAGCTGGAGAAGCTGTGAGCATTGCTGCTGCTGCTGCTGCTGCTGTTGCTGTTGCTGCTACTGCTGCTGGTGTTTCCATGCTCAGTGATAATTGTTTTGCTGAGCGTCTCCTGCGTCTCGGTATTGGTGCTGCTTGTGCTGATTATCTTTGAGCGCGTCTGATTATTTAATACTGTCGTCGTTGTTGTCGTCGATGTGTTGCCCATGTTGCTGGCTATGCTGCTGGTGTTGCTGATGTTGCTCGAGCGATTGCCTGTGTTTAACATGGTGCGCGGCATGATGGGCGGCTTGATGGGCAGATCTTTGGATATTGTTGTGGGTTTTTTTTTTTTGGTTGGGTAATACAAGACAAGTTTAAGGGAACAAGCACAAATCAAATAATATGAAAGTAAATAAAGAAAACATAAAAATCAAAATCTCTATATATAGCTACGCATTCAGGTTGCACTCTAAGTGTGACAGGCGGGCAGACATGCATCAAGAGCCAAGTCTACTCATGCTTACCCAAACGACTGAGGCCTGCGGCTAGCTCTCGCACCGACTTCTTCTCCAGAGCAGCGCCTGCAACAGATTTACTAAGTTTAGACTTGATTCAATTAAGTTTTAATTTCAGCTCAGCTCACCTGGCGTTATGCCTACAATGCTGCCACCGCCGCTGCCGCCTGAAGCCAAAGCAATGCCTGGGGTGATGCCCACAATGGAGCCGCCAGCACCCTGACCAAAGGGCAGCACTTCCACATCTGCAAAGGCAAGTAAATATTATATATATTAAGCCTAATCCTTTACTAAATTAATTAATCACGCACCTTCTTCCAGCGTATCCGGCGTAGTCTTGCTAGAGTCCACGCTGCCATTGCCCGTGGCTAGCTGTTCGTTGGCCTTCGGCTCGGTGCCCACTACAGACCAGGGTCGTGGCTTCTGCAGCGCTATGGGCGTGCGCAAGATGCCATTGCCAGTGGCTGTCTTGACCAACAGGCTGCCATCGGTGCCCACGGCCAGGGAACTGGCGCCAGCTGCATGGCTCTTGATCGAGTCGCTGCTGGGCGAGCGCATCTTCTCATCACGCGTGGCTGCCTTCAGTAGACCGCCAGTGGGTGCAGCCACAGTTGCTGCCTCCTCGTTGCCTGTGCCGCCCTCGGTGCGCATTTTGACCAGCGGCGACTTGCGACCCACCAACGGGGAATATTTCTCCAGATTGTCCGTGGAGCGCGAACGTGTGGCCCAGGAGGCGCCTGTACAGGCAAATAACAATGAGTAAATTAAAATTAAAGTTGTAATCGATTTACTTACTCTTCAGCAAAGGCGACTGGCGCTCCAGCTTGATGGGCCTTCGTTCCTCCAGTATGGGCGTTGTCTCCTCTGAGGTCATGTGGCCATTGCCGTCACGACTCATCGTCGGACTGTCCACGAACGACAGTGAGCTGCATTCCTCCGAAGTGGGCGACACGAGTGGCGTTAGCGTAGTGGGCGTCACCGAGCCGGGCCGAAAGAAGTGCTCCAGGCCATCGCCAATGTCTCGCACAGCGCCGACAGCGCATTCCGCATTCACGAGCGGACGTGTTGGGGCACGCGTCTTGGCCCGCTTGGGTCGTCCCTTGACCAGATGCTGCAGCTGAAACGAGGCGCTGGGTAGCTCCGTTATGGAATCACAGCCCTCATCCACATTGCCATCATCCATGGCCGCATTGCTGATGCTGCTGGTCATCATCATGTTGGCAGCCGAGGCGCCGCCACCGGCTGTTGCTGCTGCGACACCAATTGCACCTCGCGATGACAGCTGTGAGTTGGAGCGATGCGACGACGGCGACTCCAACAGATCGGGAATATGGCTCAAGCTGAGATTCTCGACCACCGATTGGGGACGCACCTTGCGGGCAATCGAGCGACGTTTTGAGGGCAAATGAGGCGTGGCCTGCACAGAGGAGGGGCAAGACAAAGAACAGTTAATTGCATTTCTTCAGATAATCTGGTTTATATATATAATGTTAGGTTATGTTCATGATATATGCATATGTGTGAAATGATGAGAGCGGATGTGCGGGTTTTTATTTTGTTTACTTTTAGCAGGAAATTTAATAACTTAAAATAATACAAATAAAATTAATTACTTCTAAAACTAAAATATAGGTAATAATACACAAAGTGCTACAAAGACCAGGAAAAGGAGACAGAGAAAGTATCGTGAGGTGAGGTATACAGTGATAGCTCTATATTCACGAACAAGCTGTTTTTGACGAACAAAATCCGTAAATAAAAATAACATTAAAATCTTAAAATCTTAAAAAAAATGTTTAGTTTATAAAAAATAATTACAAAAAACCAAAAACTATAAAAAATATAAAAAAATAGCAATACAAAAACAATTCTTCAATTTTAATAATGATATTTTAAAAATTATAAGAAAAAAAGTTTTTAAAAGTATAAATAAAATCTAAATAAAAATACAAAAAAAAAAAAAAAAAAAAATTTAATAATACAAAAAAAAAAAAAAAATTTAATAATACAAAAAAATAAATAAATATATAAAAATAAAATAAAATTACAGAAGTTTGTTACCTTAAAAAAAAAGTTAATTATAAAACTATTGAAAAAAAAGTTTATTATAAAAATAAAAACCATAACAAAATATAAAAAATAATAGATGTTTATAATATATTTTTTTATTTATAAAAAAAAAAACAATAAATGTAGCAATTAATATATATTAAAACTATTTATAATTCAAAATTTAAAATTTATAAATATAAAAAATATTTTTAAAATACTTTTATATTTTAATTTTATTTAAACTTGGTTGTTTCAACTGAAATTTTGTTTAAAACCAAATTTACTCTACAAATTGTTAAATCAAATTAAAAATGATTTAATAAATAACAAAATTTATATATATTTTTGTTGCACGAAAATTGTTAATGTTCGTTAAAGACAGCTCTCGCTGTATATAGATAAAAATAGGATAGTTTTGTTTCTAATTAAAGTATGGATAGGTTTCTTTTTTTTTTTTTTTTGAGATAGAACAAGACATAAAAAACTACTTACAAGGTTCAGATATTCCAATTTCTTTAAGAGTTTGTGATATATATATAAATATATTTTTTAATATATATATATTTTATTTTATGTAAATGAGTTGGAGATAAGGTTTTAATATATATATATTTATATATGTTGTAGATATTTATACGGATATATAAAATGTATATAATATGTTTATAGCGTATGTTGGATGTTGCGTAGTAGTAGTTGTTGTTGTTGTTGTTGTGATTGTTGATGAATAGTTTGGATGATACAAGGATACACGAGAAGAACACGAGAGATAAAAATAATGAGCTTTGTCTTTGTTTCATTTTTTTTTTTTATAAGTTTTTTTTTCGCACATAGAAGAGTTGTTTGTAGATGTGTGTGAGTGTATGTGTGTGTGTGAGTGTGTTTGTGTATATGTGAGAGTGTAGGTATGTGTATTCTAAGCTGTTTGGCATTTTGTTTTCATTATATATATTTATACGATATAAGATACGCTTCCGTCTAGAAGTTTTTTTCTTACGATTTTATATACACACATTTCTTAAGTTTTGCGATAAGCCTGCGGTGGGTGTGTGTGTGTGGGTATGTGTATTTGTATTTGTGATTATTTTCCACTACTTGTATATATATGTGTATATATATATTGTTATTAATATACAATTATTCACTTATTAATGTTTAATGGGTTTGGTTTTTTGCACTTGCAATTTGCATTTATTTTGTAGGCTATTGCATCCACTTGGGCAGCGAGAGATTTTCAACACTTACAGTGGGCGATTCCAGGCCCAGTTTGGGCAAAACCGAACCACGTCCGCCGGGTCGTATGATAAGGCCCTCAGCTTCCTACAGGAATACAGAGAGCGAAAGAGAGATAGCGATAGGAAGTTAGTAATTGAAATTCGCCTGTGGGTCAAACGGTAGCAATTCTACAACTGGAACGCTCCAAGTATTTATGTTGGTGCCTAGACCATAAAAAGTTTTGAATATGACATCACATTTGTTATTAAATTGAACGAACTCAAAGATAACAGAGCTGTTATCGATTTTTGGGGGCTGGGGGTTTGATTGGCCGATCGATTTTGGCTGTGTGCTACTTACATGACTGGAACGACTGCGAACAATGTCCGGCGTCTGCGGCTCATCCAGCAGCACCGATGGCGACTCCGATATGCCATGACCTCGACGATAGCGTGTCAGCGCCTCCAGCACCTCATCTGTAGCACGATCGGAAATGGCAGCTGCTAGCGATTGCTCAATTTCACTGTAAGATAAAAAGAGATGACAACAATTTGCATTAGACATGGGAGTTTGACATTGCTTGGGGTGGTGAGAGGTCACTCTACTTTGTTGCTTTTGGCGACACTGTTGCCGTCCCTGTTTCGCCTTCCTGATCCTCGTCGGGACACTTGCTATAGGCTGGCCGAGTGACGCCGCTCTCGCCGGCACTCGGGTGGATGCGAAAGCAACAGCACAAACTGCGCATCAGGCCCATCTTGGCGAACAGCTGGCGGAGCGCGCAACAACACAAAAAACGAGGAAGCAAAAAAAGAACAAAACAAAACAAAACAAAAACAGAACTAACTAACTGGCACTGTAGCAAACTTAACGGCACTCAAACTGACAATGAATTCGCCTGCGCTGCGCGACGCGCTGTTTTGCTCTGCTGCGAACAATATCGGAGCAAAAGTTAAGCACACACACACACTCGCGCACAAAATGTGAATGTATTTTATGTAAGTTTTTTTGGTAAGCTGGGCGACAGCACCCGTTTGGGCTTTCAAATGGAAATGCATTCAGCTGTTAAGTTATTTTCTGTTTGCTTAATCTTATCTGTGCGCTCAGACACACACACACATATGCACGCACCGAAACAGGCGATGAGTAAAATACTTCAGAGATTGCGCGCATGTGTGTGTGGGTGAGCGCCAAGAGAGCACGATAAAGAGAGCGAGAGAAGAGCGCACTCACAAAGTGTGTTTTGAAAACAACAAATTGGCAAGCTCAGCTGTTAGAGAGGAGTCGAGCTTTTCTTTTCTTTCATATTTCTGCTTTATGCATTGCTGAGAGAGACTTGTAAACTGCAAATCGAACAGTGAGGCGGAAACATTATCAAAGTGTGTCATGAATTCAATGCCATACTTGTCTCTTATTTAAATGTTTTTTGCTCTTTGGCGTGAAGTAAGAACATGTGCACTTATGAATAATATCAATTAGCGTGTTAAAGTCACATTGATATTATATCAATTTTGCTAAAATCTAACTAAAAATTATATGTACAATGTATATATACATAAAAGAAACTTTTTATTTTTAAAATTTTGTTTGAAACACTTCCAAAATGAATAAAAATTATTATTGAACTGAGGTACTATTGCTTTTTTAAACGCTTCATTTCTCTTTGTTTATTGATCACTATTTTGTAACCTGTTTGTATAGCTCTGCAATCACAGTGCGTAAGTGTGTGTGTGTGCGAGCGTGAGAGTATCAGATTAAGCTGATGAACGCGTCATCTTGTCTGCCTCAGTTCCTGACTGAGTCACACGCAGACTCACACACACAGTCACACACACACACACACTCGCTCTCGGCCTTGCTCTTCTCTGGTTTCTCTTCTTTGTTTACTCACCCAACTTTGTTCATAATCTCGCTGCCGGCATTGTTGAGTAAACAGTTTTGCAGAAAATCTTCGGGTATTTGGAGACGCTCGTTGAGCGCTTTGCGCAGATCTTGTATAACAATTTGATTGCCCAGCGTTTTGGGGCACTGCTCAATGCCCGTCCGTATCATGGTCTCCAATGTCTCCTCCAGATAGCTGCTAATCGTGTAGCTCAGTTCGCTGGCGACACGCGTCAACTTCGTTTCGATGGGATGCGCATCGCTGCGCACAGCCTCCTGCAGCTTGGGCATCAGCTGTTTGCAGTTCTCTGCATCTGTGATCAGACGTTGCACCGCCGAGATATTGTCGCCGCCTCCTTTGGCTATCGAAATGGTGTCCTGTGTCTCAGCGACCAGCTTGTCCACCAGCTGGTGCGTGGAGGAGAGCATGAAGCCATGCTGCAGCCTGAATCCCTGACCATTCGCACGCTTCAGCCCGTTGCAGTTGCGCTGCAGCAGCTCCTGCATCTTTCGCATTACGGTATCCGTTTTCTCCGGATGATTCTTCAGGTGCGGCGCTATATCAAATACCGGAAATGGAATCGTCCGCATGCAATGATTATGCTCCAGGGCATAAACAATATCCGCATAGCCCTGCAGGGTGACACTGTTCTTGTCCAGGTAAATGGTGCGCAGTCGGTTATTGATCTGCAACGCCTTGGCCAGGAGTCGTGCACCCACATCGCCCATATAGTTGCCACTGATGTCCAGCTTCTGCAGGCTCTGATTGCTGCCTAGGGCATTGATGAAGTCATGAAGATCGTGCTTCAGCTTATTCTCCGACAGCACCAGCTCCACCAGTGGGAAATCATCCTTCTGGATGAGATTAACTAGAGCATCCATCACTGTGGGTATATGCTTGGGTTTCATGCCCGTCATGCTGCGCGTCAGATGCAGCGAGCGTATCGAAGGATTCTTCGATATGGCTGACAGCACAGGCGCCAACTCCGCATCCAAATCTGGCAAGGAGAAGCGAAAATCATTAAACAATATGAATCATTTGTCTCATCTTCATCCTCATCCACTTACTATTGTCACTGATATCCAGGCTCTGGAGCACACGCACGCCGTGTATGCAGGACTCCAGGACGTGAGCTCCTTGAGCGCCCAGCGTATTGCTGCTCAGATCGAGATGGAGACCCGCCGTCGACTCATTGCAGGCGAGGCCCAGCAACAGATTCTTCAGCGCCTCCATTGGCAGCTTGCAGCCGGCTATGTTCAAATGCTTCAGGCTCAGCGTGCTGGTAAAGAACTGCTTGAACGACGGCGGTATCTCTTTGCCCTTCTTCGTGCTGAACGAGTTGTGCGAGACATTCAGGTGCGACAGGTGCGTGGCACAGCCTCGCAACAGAGCTCCAAACAGCTGCAAAAAAAAGGGGGAAAATGTTAAAAGAACTCTGTTAATAGCCTATGTATACATATGTTAATGTTATTCTAACGCTCTGTTAACGTTGGATGAATTTCATTTCTTATGAATATCATAAATATTTTTATGAATTTCATAACGTATTTTATTATTTTTAAATAACATTTGGAATGAATCAATTTCATTAAACAATGCTTTATGAATTTCATAAATCAAAAATGTATATATTCTATGAATTCTATAAGGCAGCTTAAAAATATTATGAATTTCATAAAATATTTTAGGGAATATAAAAATGTTTATAATATTATTATTATATGTATAACTATATATTTCATAAAACATTTTATTTGTATTATTTCCATAATATTTTATTTACTCTACAAACTCAATATAAAAATTCAAAATTTTTGATTGAAATCAATAATAAACTCAATATTACATGCTTCAGCTTAACATACGCTGTTAATATCTTAACATTTTCATATGTATTACTTACATTTTCTAGCGTAATATCAGTCGATGCCAGATCCAGATGCTCCAGCACATTGGGTTGAGCCAGGAAATTGTGCAAATTCTGTAAACAAATAAAATGTATAATTATTAAATAAGTTCACAATAAATTTGTGCAGTGTCGATAACAGTGAGAGGATTTTCGCTTGTTTCACTGTCAGCTTACAGCGCTTGGTGAGCTTGCGTTGCTGCTTGTGGTGAGTAAGCAGCTTTTGCTGTGGTGAGTTGACGTTTTTAACAGTTGCCTGTTTTAACAGTTGGCTGCTTTAAATGATTCTCCGATATCTATATAAATGTATGTATGTATATCTTTTACTTACGGTTATGTCATCCTTGAGACTGTTGCCGCTCAAATCTAGATAGGTGAGCGAGTTGGGAATACTTTGATTGAGCGTGAGCGAATGCGACATCTGATTAACACCCTTCGAGGTGAGTCCACAATGGGCGAGGGCCAATTTGCAGAGACCCTTTGATACCTTGGCAATGGGTCCAGACAAATGTATAGCGCCTGATCGAAGGAAAGAAATTTGTATTAATTTTATGTATTGAATCAATTAAAGATCAACAAAATAATATAGAAAATCAAATTGAAATTTGCATTAGTTTTGTTTTTTTTTTTTTTTTTTCATTGCCAATCTATCAAGAAATTTTGAATGTACACAGAGAGCAAAAGGCGTGAAGCAAGCGACATGAATGTGAATATAGATATGAATATATATATATAAAGACAGAGAGCGAGAGAGGACTGCTATGAATTTGCTTATGTGACCAGAATTGCAAAATCAGAGATTCTAGATGTGATTAAAATTTGAATAAGAATTATTATATATAAAATAGTTATAATTATTTGTATAATAGATTTCTGATACATTAAATACAATTTGGGTTTTATGTCGTAGAAAGATTAAAGGTATATTATTACTTTTGTTAATAAATTCCATATGAAATAGTTAAAGATTGAATATTAAAAGAGTATTGAAATATGATAAATAATATGGATGATATCATACAATGATTATAAAATATATATAGAGTTAGTGTTGAATTTCAATTGAGAAATTGTAAGCATGAGCTATTATTAAAAGGAGAAAATTCTGATATATGATACATGATATATGTTGTTACACTTTGAAAAAATATATATACATTTTGATATGTCATATCCTAATCCTAGCTAAGGTCACATAAGCACATGAAGAATGAAAATGATATCGCATATTATGATTAAATGAAACAGCGTTTAGCATTGACATTAACATGAACATGAACATCAACAATAACATTGAACAACAACAGCAATAACAACAATGCAAATGTAAATTTAATTGTGATTCTAATTGAATTTTGAAACCTAATTAGAGTTCGGTTTTATCTAAAGTGAGTTTTATAAATGTGTGTCAAATGGGGATTCTGCAAACCTTGTACAATCTTTCCCAGTAGAGCGCACAATGAGCTAGCTCCTACACATGACAAATGCAGACACACACACACACGCACAATTATTGAATATGTAAAAAACATTGAACAAAAAGAAAAGAACAGAAAAAAGAAAAGAAAACAAATGTTAAACAATAAATGTATTAACAACATTTATTATGTTAGGAGTAAAAGAGAAACGCAGTTAGTTGGATTAATTGGTTTAATAATAAATGCGACTGCTCATGGGTCGGGTAGGTCTGGTACACGCTAGCGTGTGTTCACTGTGCTACACACCTTTGTCCTCGATTATATTGTGACTCAAATCGATGGTGCGTATCGCTGGACTGCTATTCGAAATCACAGATAGGGACAGCTTATTCAAGAAATCCCATCTGAAATAGAGAGTACAAAATTAGCATATATCATATATATGTATATATAACTCAGAATACTCGCCTTAAACCTAGGGCCTCCAGATGCAGCTCCTCCAGCCACATCGAACGCTTGAGCACGTGCAGAATGCGTTCCAGCGTCTCATGGGAGAGACGCATGTGAGCCGCCTTTAAGCCACGAAAAAATGTATTATACTCCAGTGCCGAGACAATGGCCATCAAGTCTCTGTAATAGATGGACAGTTTTTATTAGTTAGCATTAACATTGAGTTAACAGAGTGCGAGCACAATATTGATAAACCTTATTTAAAGCGATACAAAAGAAAATTTTTTAAATTGCAAAATATAATTATAAAAATACAAATTAAATTATATTTGTTTTTTTTTTTTGTTTTTTTTTTTAATAATCATAAATAAGTTGATTTCATATTTATAGACAACCAACAGAAATGAGTTCACAAATTAGCTTGTTTACATTTGCTGTAAATTAAAATTTAAGCAGCGCTTTAAAATATTAGCATTTGCAATCAACAAACTGTTAACATTTACTACAAAATATTCCTAAAAATGTTAACCGTTTAAAGCATTTGCATAAAAATGTAAACGTTAACAGTTCAAACACTGCTAAGGAACAGTAGCAGTGAAAATTAGCTAACATGTTAACATTTTCCTGAACTAGTTAGCATTTCCCTTAACATTTTGCTGTTAATCTACAGCAGGCAAATCTTTTAATCTTTAACTGAAGCAAATTTTGAAAATGTATAAACAAAATCAGTTTTAAAAATTGTAAACAAAATTTAAAAATAAATAATAATAATTGACAATCAAATTTTGATTACCTAAATTTTTTATAGTAATAATCAAAACTTGAAAAAATTATATAAAAACTTTAATTAATCTACAGCTGTGTTCACAAAAATAGCAGTGCAGTAGATGCTAACAGAGGTTTATCAATTTTGAACCCAGCTATATATAAATTTATTTGTATTAATAAAAGAAAACTGGATCACTCACTTGGGCTCCAGATGATCGAAATCGCGCAGATTGAGCAGCCGTGTGTCGTGGGACAGGTAAATGGTGTCCACATCCCAGGCCACCTCCTCGCGATAGGGCACGCCATGGAAATCGCACATGCAGGCATATTGAGCGCTAAAGCCGCCGCAGGGGCCAACGTTACGCGGATCCGAGGGACGAAATTCCTCTGAGAATATTGTCTCTCGCTCTGGCGGTTGTATGTCGATCTAGAGTGAAGGAGAGAGGCAGAGAATGAGAGAGTGATTGGCAAAGGCAAGTCAAGGTAAGTTAAGGTAAGTAAAGCTCTGCTAATCGCTGTCTATGGCGTTAACAGCGCCATTAACACTTTCAAGAGTTTGACGCTAACTTTGCGTGCTTTGGGCCAATTATCTTTTTCACTTTGTTCGCCCATTTATTGTTGTTGCTGTTGTTGTTGTTGTTGTAATTGCTATTGTTATGGCCATTGTTGTTGGCAGCTGAAAACACGCCCAAGACACGAGCTCAGTAAAAAAGTACAAAAATGCCAAGTTTTCAACAAATGCCAGACACAATGTCGAGCTGACGATGAATCAAGTGGAGATTTGCATACAAATGCAGGCAGCATAATTTACAACAACAACAACAACAGCAATGACAATGATTCATTTAAAATGCATTGAATTATTAAGCTCAAGCAGCGGCAGCAAACAACAAATTTCATATACAAATCGCTTAATTGAGGCAACGTTTGTTATGTGGGTGTTTAAGCACCTAAGTAACGTCTATAAATATATATATATGTAAATGTAGCTACACTTATCTACTTATGTGCAACATCTAACGTCATCTTCCATTAACAATTTAATCGAAATCATTTAAGACTTTGCCTTGAGCTAACTTAAACAACTATCTATCTAGGCCAAAATGATTATTTAATAAGAGTTTTCTTGGAACTACTATTTTTATGATAATACATATATACATTTTTATACGCTGATCCCATTGAAAACGGGAAACAAGGTTTTGTTTTCTATACAAATTTAGTTTCTAATACAATTTCAAAAGGAATTTTAAAGCCTCTTAAAGACCACAAGTTGTAAATGTTATTAAAAAAGTGGGTGTGATCCATCGTTATAAAAGATGTTAGTGTATACTGGTGTGATTAATAAAATGAGACTATAAACTATGGACGAGTGTGAGGACTTCGAAGGAACCCTGAGCCGTGTCGTCGAACATATTCTGCCTTGATCACATATTATTTAGCATAGATATAGACATGTAAAGTAAAAATGTACAACTATAGTATTAAGAACTAGTCTAGTGTCTAGTCTAATTTAAGCCTTATATATAAGTCAGCAAAAAACTGTGGAAACTTGAAAAAACAATAAAGAATTTTGATCAATGAATAATCAAACTGTGTTTTCATTTAGCAGGGCTTTGCTGACTATTAATGTTAACAAAGCAACGGTTAACAATACGCATCATAAACAATATTTTTGCATAGCTTAGGGTGGCTGTTGCTGTGACCGTTGGGGGTCTTTATTTGAACGGTTACAGTACAGGAGTACCAGGCGAACAGAAATGAGTAGCAGCGTGAAAAATGTTAGTTAACATAGTAATGTTATTGCGCTGTATGATAACAGTGGACTGTTAATGCAATTTTACTGAAAATGTTCGCCCTACTGATCATATTTGATGGTAAAATACCAGGCGAACAGAAATGAGCTGTAGGGTGCCACGCGCCTTTTATAACTAACAAAAAGTCACTCAAATTTGTAAACATGCAAAATTGCATCAAGGTCATAGGCGCGCATCAATTCACTCATAATGTGGGAGAGTTGACCTTGAGTCTATTTGAGAGTTTTAATAGAGGAACACTTTAAATAGAACAGTGCCTGCTCAATGTTTCATTCTACTGATGTCTGATTGGCTGGTAAACTCTGATAGAAATTTTGGGAAAGTACCAGGCGAACAGAAATCAGCTGTAGGGTGCCACGCGCCTTTTATAACTGACAAAAAGTCACTCGAAAATGTAAACATGCAAAATTGCATCAAGGTCATAGGCGCGCGTCAATTCACTCATAATGTGGGAGAGTTGACCTTGAGCCCATTTTAGAGTTATAATAGGAGAACGCATCAAATAGAAGAGAGCCTACTCAATGCTTTATTCTACTGATCATTTCTCATTGGCTGGTACCTCTGCACATGTAACAGAAATTATGGGAAAGTATCAGGCGAACAGAAATGAGCTGTAGGGTGCCACGCGCCTTTTATAACTGACAAAAAGTCACTCGAAATTGTAAACATGCAAAATTGCATCAAGGTCATAGGCGCGCATCAATTCACTCATAATGTGGGAGAGTTGACCTTGAGCCTTGATAGAAGAGTTTTAATAGAAGAGCGCTTCAAATAGAACAGAGCCTGCTCAATGTTTCATCCTGCTGATCGTTTCTGATCGCCTGGTACTTCTGAACAAAACAGAGCCTGCTCAATAGCATTTGAAACTCTTATACTGACTAATGTTTTCATGTATTTGATAGAGATGGTATTTAAATACTAACATAGTATTATTACCATTGCAATTATTTGTTGTTCTTTTAAAGCTGACAACGCATATAAAAACAAAAGCACAATAATGCATAGCATAGGCAAACACATGTGCGAAAACGAGATAGCCTAAGACAAGAAAAAACTCTTTTTATAGTGCTATAAAACTTCGTGCAATTTGTTGTTTATTTAATGAAAACAATTTTTAATCTATGCAATTTATGAATTGTATGTCAAAAGCTAAGCTAAAGTTGACTTTTGGCCAGGGAACGTTAAATATTTAATTGAGCTTTAATTAAAAGCAAATTGTGAGTCACCGAAAAAAAATTAAAACTGAAACGCTTCCAGGTCATAAACCCAAAGCTCACCCACACTCATTTAATTAATCATTTTATATATATAAAAGAGCTACAAAAAGTGCGTAGCTAAATTTAAAAACAATTTTAGCAATTACATATATTATTGTATATTATATACCATTTTCTGACATTATTTAGTCATGGCTCAACTTTAGTCATTTACTTTTATATTTTATTGAATTCCAAACATATTTTCTATGCAAATTCGCACATATCGCAAAAAATGACAAAAAGCAAAAAAGAAGAAGAAAATGTTGCCAAGAAACTTTTAGTTATTGAGCTATCAACTTGTTGTTTTTTTTTTTAGTCAATGAAGCAACTAAGTTAGACAAAAACTTAATACGAAAAGTTTGCGACTTATGGGAGTTTAAAGGAATAGTAAAAAACATTTTTAGTGAAGACTTCGAATTACTTAAAGACAAAACTTGAAAAGAATTTTACGCTTCATTAACTGAAGGAATTGATATTGATTATTATGGTTTTTTTTCACATAGATAATAACATATTTTTATAACTATATGATGTAATATAATACTTTCAAATTAAGTAGACATGATAGTTTACCTAAAATTATAGCTTAAACTATACAAAATATTCCTGCCGATGAAATATATTATTTCGCTTTTTCATTACTTAAAATTTATTTTATTTATTTATATTAGTAAATATTTATTATATTTTTTATTATAATAATTTTAGTTACCTATTATTTTTTATTTATTACATTTTTTCATTCATTTTGGTAAAATTTATTTTATTTTTTTAGTTTATTAACCATTTTTTTGTGTATATTTTTACATATTTCATATTTTTATTATTATAATACATTTGATATTATATTACTTTTTGTAAAGTATTTTTACGTTGTTACCTTTTTTTATTTTAATTAATTAAGATTGTTAACCTAATTTTAATTTTTTTGTTTCTTTGTTTGTTATTTATTTATAATTTTTAGTTTTATTTAATTTTTTTTTTAATTTTGTATGGTATTTTTTATGTATTTAATTTATTATTTATTTTTATGTTATTTTTTATGAATTTATTTATTTAAATTATCTTTATATTTTTTGTTTTGTTTTGTTTTGCATATCATTTATTTAGGTGAACAATATTTATTTTCTATTTATTTACATATTTATTATTATTATTATTATTATTATTATTATAATTTGTTTTGTATTATAGTTATTTTTTTATTTTTTGATAATCATTTAAATTTATATTTCCTATAATAATTTAATTAAGCCTTCATTTAATCTTGACATAATATTAATTATAATTGACATAATTATAATTATAATTATAATCTTTTATTAAAAGTTAGCCTATTTTATAGTGTATTTAGTGTTATATTAACTGCTGTTACTGCTATTGCTGATTTCACTTATATAGTATATCATATATATATATCTATTTTATACCTATCTATCTTTATATGTAACTACCTTTATATCTATCTATCTTTATAACTAACTATCTTTAAATCTATCTATCTTTATATCTCTTTCCTTATATCTATCTATCTTTATATCTGTCTTTCCTTATATCTATTTATCTTTATAACTATCTATCTTTAAATCTATCTATCTTTATATCTATCTATCCTTATATCTATCTATCTTTATATATATCTATCTTTATATCTATCTATCTTTATATCTATCTATCTTTATATCTATCTATCTTTATATCTATCTATCATTATATATATCTATCTTTATATATCTATACATGTGCAATATCAATTTCATGTTTGTTGCCAATTATACGAATACAAATGTTTCGATTGCGTGTTCGGTTTTCTGATGCTTACCTTTTTAATGATGTACTTGAGAGGAACTGTTGGAAATATTTGCTTGATCGCCGAGGCTAGATCGGTCAAAATGACATCAGCATTCTGTGAATGATATATATAATACATATATATGTATGGGATATATATACGTCTATATAGTATAGTTAGTTACCGAGCTAAAGTTGCCCGCATCGCCGGTGGTGACAAACGAATATGGACGATCGTTTGTGATGATCGAGAAATGTGTTGACTTTTTGCTCTCGACGCCCACAATATCCAGATAATGGAAATGGCATTCGATCTATAGAATTACAAAATAATTCAGTTGTAATTAAATCGCTATTTCTATATATAGACAGAGAGAGTTTATACGCTACCTTTGTGGGCACTTTGGCGCTGAGCAAATAAACGCGAACGGGCGTAAAAACCTAAAAAATTTAATTAAAAGAGAGTTATTTTATTAGAGAAGAGAATCCTACCGTTAGAGAAATTTGTATAGTTCATTAATTTTCAAGGCACACTCTAAGAAAATTGATTGGAATTTATTATATTTAAAATTTTAAGTTTTTGATTCGGTTGAGAAATTAGTTCATAACAAAGAAACGTTTAGAATATCAAAAACTTCTATATTCAAAAATATTTTAATGTGATTTAGACTAAGAAGTTATTTTACAATTTTTTTTTTAGAAGCATTGAAGTTTACTTAGATATTTTTGTATGTTTTACTTTAGTTTACTTTAAATAATATGTATGAAAATTCTTTTAACATTGTGTTTGATACATTTATAATTTAGTTTAAATGTCTTATTGAATAAACCAAACACATAAGTTATTAATTATTTTCTGAGAAAATTCGAGCACTTTTAGAATTATAATAAAATATTTAAAAACATTTTAATATTCATTAAGATTCCAGTTAGATTTAAAATATCTCAACAGAGTCAATAAAGAACTCTTAAATTTAACTCAAGTACAATGTACTCTGAATTTTCGCTAAGTGCACCGGATGCACATGCAAAAAGCTTGTGCATATGTTGAGGTCAGAAATATAAGTACTCTTGGGGCTGGGTGGGGTTAAATGTGCTTCACAGTCGAGCTGCCAATTTCGTGGCGCAAGTAAAAGCTGGTGCAACAAACGAAGTGCAAAGTGCCGAGAGGGGTAGCGGTAGCTGTGGGGGCAGAAGGTAGAAGCTACTCTGAAGTGTTGACTAACTCAATTTTCTTTGAGTGTAAAAGAAAAGTTTTCTGCAGCATTTAATTAAAAATCAAAGTGCGTTCTGTAATTCATTTAGACAGTTGACACCATAGAAGGCAGAGGAAGAGGAGGGGGCGGAACAGGAAGGGCAAGAGACGAGGGAGGGAGTTAAGGTAGGGGTGTCGATAGGAACTGCTAAGTAGCCATTTGTCTGTGCCTCGGGTAATTGGACACTTTGTCTCAGTAAGCGGCTTTTATTTTCTGCGACTCTCAGCCTCGAACTAAATCAATTTTCCAGTCATGTGACTCTAAACGAGGCGAGAAATTAGCATAAACTGAAGGCGCTCAAGAGCCACCAAAGGGCAGGTATATTGGATTCTACAACGTCGCTAAGTATGCTATAAAATATCAATTACATTTACAGCTATGCGGCCCCCCTCGCAGAAGAGGAGCAGAAAAAGAAAGAGAAGAGAAGACAAGTGGAAGCCAAGCACTTTAAAGTGCTTTAACTTTGGCTTTGGGCTTGGCTTTTAATTGAGTTTTGAGGCCAAGCATGGAAATGGACGTCAAATCGAAATGCTTCAAGGTAGCTGCTAGCAGCTGCTGGTTATTAAATGGACAGGTAGGTAGGATGGAAGATGCAGGTGAAGGTAGAGGAAAGGGAGAAAAGGGAGAGATGAGGAGCAGAGGAGCTGGGCCAAAGAGTCTGGCTAGATAAGTGCTGAAATTGTAGATGAAAGACGAGTACTCGTATATAGACTAACAAATGCTGCGCAAAGTAAGATATGACAGGTAACAGAGAAAGAGAGGAAGAGAGGGAGAGGAAGAAATTAAAGAATATAAACACTGTAAAGACTATCAAATTCTCTGCAAAGTGTGGCGAGATAGTAAGCGAGAGAAGAATATAGAGATAGGATAGAGAAGTAGGACGAGGAGGAGGTGGATGAGGAGGAGGAGATGGAGGAGGAGGAGAAGGAGGAGGTGGAGAAGGAGGAGGAAAAGGAGGAGGAGGAGAGAGATATCATTTGAATAAATTAATATATCTAAATATTAATATAAACAAAATATACATTTAAGGAAATTGTCTCCTATTAAATGAATAGAATAACTACGTATAATATTTACATAAATTCATAGAGTTGGAAACTCTAAGAGCCCTGAACATCATATGTAAAAGAAATAAATATATATTTATGTCTATACATATGTATATACATATAGTTAAGGTAAACTGCCTTCTGATAAATATACCCCATTTGATGGACTCTGTCAATTCCAGGGCATCACAACTCATTTGAATGCAATTTGGTCTGCACAGCCTCAAGCGAATCATTTCAACGTGCAATTTTATATACAAATCAGAGCCACGGCAAATCTGTAGCTCAGCCCAACGCAGATGGATGGGAGGCAGGTAAGAGATAAGGTAGATGTTGGCAACAGACACCTGGGGCCAGGCCAATTGATGTTTGGCTGCACTGCACTCGACACTTACCAAGACACGATTCTCTGTTTTATCGCCTTTCGTTTCCAATTTGACCATATACTTGACCAAGATCTTTGTGTGTCGACCCAGAATGGATTTAACGCTTTCTGCAAGAGACAAGAAGAGGCAAAAGAATGCAATTATTAACTGGGGGAAATGTATGAAACGAATATTAGCTAGAGGTTAATTAAAAACAATTGGCAAAGTGCCAATTAAGTGCATGCAGTAAATTAACTGTTTATATCTTAGTTACATACATATATACATATATGTATATTTATATGTGCACGTAATTGTTATTATTATGCATGCCAATATCTATAGAGCGATTGTGTTATATCATAGCCAGGGTGACAGCTCATTCGTATATTGCCTTTTCAAATCCAAACACGTAGGCACTTTATGAAGGCAAACAAAAAAAAAAATAATACACAATTTGAAATTTCGCTGACTTACACAGCCTTAGATGGTCTCCTATCTCCCTTACACCTATGGCTAAGCCCCGCTATTTTCATATACATTTCCAGCTACTTAACGTAACGCAGCCACACACACACATATATATATATAACAAACATACTCTCTCACACACACAGACACATTCGCAGTCCCTCACAACGATGACGAATTTATTCAAAGTGAGATCTTTTCATGTGCATTTGACAATGCCAGCAGAAAGAGAGCACAAAGAGGGAGACGAAGAGAGTGTAAGAGCGGGTAGAGAGGAGGGTGGGTTAGGTGTAGAACACTTTGAGTGAGCTTTTGTTGTTGTTGTTTTTGCTGTAGCTGGCATTATGTCATGCGACAGGCACGCCAAATCTCAAGTATGCCCGGATGGCACACAAAAACACACCGAGCAAAGGAGCTCCAGGAGCGGCTCGACTGTTGTCAGGGTTCTGGGCAGGAGGTACTTCTATATGAATGGGGGAAGGGGGCGGCTCTGCGCTTTATGACTCCTTGTCTGGGCATTTGGGCATTCGAGCACCACAGGGCAAAACTGGAATTGAAATGTCAGATATTTTTGGGCAGCCCAACCATTGTTGCTACCCCGTTCTAAATCAGCCACATTTAACATGCTATATACATAGTTATATATATACAAATATGTATGTATGTATATACAAAATAAATGAAAGCACAAATTAGCTTTGGGACACGTCGTAACAGTTGAGTGCATAATAACTATTTGAAAATCTAGCGAATGTCATTTAACTTTTGAATTTTATTAATGTGAAGTTTTCAGTAAATGAAGGTTAAAGTGAGTAGATAGATACCATTAATTACAGTTTAAATTATATAACGTATGTATAGTAATGTATATGTATATAGATTATATACGGTATGTATAGTAATATAATCATATGTACTATACTTACAGTATATATATTCCATATAAAGTTTACATATTCTTGAATTCGGAAATCTAAACTTAAATCACCAAATCATCAGTTCACAAAATTAACCAGTTACAGCACTTTCTACACAACAACAATTAACTTTAGTTCTTTATAGCAGGTATTTGCATATAGAGTATACAATTTCTCAATTACTCACTTCAAATACGTAATTTGAAACTTAACATCTGCTTAATCACGACTATATATTATGTAAACTGTTAATCATAAGTAAACTCTATACAAATTACATAATATACTAAAGTCATCAGTAGTTACACAATGTTTACATTCGATTATAAGACAAACCCATTGATTCCATACAATATCGTAAAGCTAACAAAAAATAATCATATAGAAACTGTTTAAGCAATGTTAATCTACTATTTGCAACACAGTTAAACAGTCAAGTATTGTACCCCAGGGATATATTTCGTATGAATCATGCCCTAGAGAAACTCTATTGTAAAAAAATAAACCTGAGGGGATAAACAAATTTTCATTTTTTGAGTATTAAAATTCCTTGTGCAAACAAAAGTGAAAAGCAAATACATGCAAATACATATGAATATGTAAGTATGTGTGTGTTTGTGTGTGCGTGTAGACATGTGTATTTGGCAGTGGATTTGCATGAAGCATGCCATAAAAGAGCAGCGGGAACAATTAGGGCCCTGACCACACTCACTAAACAGCCGCAAAATTGTGGCCAAAAAACAGCGCAGAGAAAAGACATTAGCCAGACGAGCCAATTGTGTGTGCGTGAGTGTGTGTGTGTGTGTTTAACGATTGTTAGTGCTTGTAGACACGCACAGACACATAAACAATGGCAGTGGCCACCCACTGGGCAAACACTTGTAATGGCGCCAACTATTCCCAAAGGAAACCATAACGCAAAAACTTGAGAAGTTATTAAAATAAAGAAAGAGCCGACAAGGCAATACCCTGTAGTAATAGATACTACATCTAACCATCTACTAAATATATTATAATTAATAAATAAATAATTTCAAATTAATATATATTTATAATTAAGAATTTCCAGATTTCACATATAATAAACTTTAAGAGATATACCAATATTTATTAAATTCTAACTATTCGTCGCTTCAATATATAACAAGTAAAAGCTTTCGGCGCTTCCTCATCTGCCAATATGCTCTTTCGCACTCTGTGCAAAGAGAGCGACAAAAACATAGTTCCGTACGACGCGATGACAATGATAAAGATCGGCCATCAACAACGCGAGCAGCGAAGCGTCCAACCGGCAACATTGACAGTTAGCCGAGAGAGCGGCGGCGGCTGCTACTGCTTCTGTTGCTTCTCTTAATTGCAGTAAAAATGTGAATGAACTTTGTGTTTGACGCTTTTACAGCTGCTGCTGTGGCTGCTGCTGCGCGGCTCAAAAGCTTACGCGCTCTCTTTTTCGCTAATGCTTGTTCGCTCTAGCATGAGTCAAACCATAGCTGTTTACTGGCTGTGTTTGTCAATGTGTGTGAGTGTATTTGCTGTTCTGTTCTTGCATGCAAGTGCCCATCATCTGACACTATGTCAATATCAGAATGACGCATGTAGATGAGCAGACAGACAGACACTTACACACATACATAAGCAACTGTCTACGGCAATGAAAATGCATTTAACGCTGAGCTGCAAAAAAAAAAGTAACTCAATGCAGAACTTCTAAATATGAAAATGTTATTTTATATGTATATAAAAAAAAAATAAATAATATTAAAAAAACCTTATAAAACTGCAGAATAATTAAGTTTTATCATATTTTCATAGATATATTATCTTTAAATTGCATTTTATTGCGCCACTTAAACTTTATTTACTGCTCTTGCTCTCTTGAGGCATATTCATCATCGTCTCTTATAAAATAAATACAACAAACTTTATTATCTCAAACAAGTTTGTTGTCATTGCCCAATACTCCACTTTGTCACGTGCAAACTGTCATAAGAGCAAAATTCCCTCAAAATGTTCATTCATAAATATTTATAAAATCCCAAATTGCCCTTTAGTTCCATTTCCCTTTTGTGTCCATGTCAAAAGGAATTCACAGAGAAACAACAAAAACATGTGAAATTCCGTTATCTGTCTGGCTTTGCAAGATTTGATTGGCTTTTTGGCAAACAGAAATTTCCCCATACCAAAAAAATATTAAACTTTGTTTTTTTTTTTTTTTTGTTGTACCCTACAGCAATTACCTTGGCCATGTTCCCAATTCAAGCTCGTAATTACCTGTGCAGCCGCCGTCTCGCAGTCCCGACTTCATTTCCGCTTAAAGGAAATTTAACTTTAATTGCAAACTGCGGTCAATTTTGTTCGGTTCGGCGCTCTGATAAGCAAAAGCAGCAGCAGCAGCCGCAGGTCAAACGATACCTTTTCGATACATTTCATACTTTAGAGATTTCTGTGTGGGGTCAAAGAACCGATGCGATGCGCCCAGCATGTTCGAAAAACTTTTTATTTGATCTGAATAGCGGATTTTACAGCAGCTTAACAGCATTGACAGGCTGCACAGTGTGGGCGAGGGGGACAAAACACGATAAGTGTGACCCAATTTGGCAAAGTTTTGTTGCTGCTGCTGTCGAACATATACATATACATATATATGTTTCTTCTTTTTTTTTCGCTGAGATTACACGAGTTCAAAATACTCTGCTACAAGTGCAGCTGTGGGCGTGTCTCCACGTGTGTGTGTGTGTTGCCCTGTCTGAGCCTTTTATTACGATACTTGTGTATAGTTTGTTGTTTGTGTGCGCATTTTGTTGCGTGTAGATATATACACACACACCCGTAATCAAAGTTGTCGTGTTAAGAGCACAAAGGCTGTCAAAACTCTGGAGAGAACTAAATGAATATGAAACTAAAATCAGTTATACAGTTTGACAGAAACTTTGCACACAGAAGCAAAGGAGAAATACAAAAACAACACATATACATACATACACAGACATGAATATAGTATGCCAAGTCAAGCTCAAAAGCTTCTCACTTGCTGAGGATTAGACACAGCGCAGTCCAAATATAGACACACGCACACACATACATACACAGCTACATCTACATTGTGAGTATACACCCATGCACACAGACAGACAGCCACCAGCCATCATTCTTACAAGTACATTTTTGAAGTCATAAAGAATGCGACAATCGCTTTCAATGTTTGCAAAAACAACAAACAATGGACAAGGCCTCACCTCACCTCTCTCTCGCACTCTGCTCAACTGCTTGGGCTAACGGTACAAAAAAGCCATGCTGGCAATCAAAGCTGTAGCTGAAGCCAAACGCAGCAGCACAAAAGAAAGTTAAACGAAGATTTTTTCTTTCTTTATATTTTCGTTTTCTTTACACACAACTTTGTGATTACTTTACGTTATGTTAATTATATTTGCACAATGAAGCAATGCGGGGGTGTGTGTGCGCAAGCAAGACAAGACAAGTAGTAAGAGAGGGAGAGAGAGAGTGGTCGGTCGGCTGGCGTCTATTGCAATTTACTTTCGCGCTTTATTATTAACAGCTGTCGGGTGTTGTTGTTGCTTGCTGTTTGCTCTTTACATGGACAGCTGAGCAGTTTAATGTTCTAATTACTGTAAATCCAGACACTTTCCAACATGCACAGCTTTATATGTGCTGAGTGCTGAGCTCTGTTAAAATATTTGCTATAAATCTATTTTGAGTTGTTGTTACCTTTGCACATCTCAGTGGGCGTGAGCTTTAATTTATTTGACCTCATAACGCAGTTTAGCGTTGCGAATTTGGACGTAAAGCTTTCAAGCTGCCAGCACATTGTTCATAGCTATGTATGAAGAGCTTCTATAGACAACAGCGACAGGTTATCCACATGCTCGCGCGCTCTCGCAGTTACCCACTCTCTTTGGTGTGTTCTTCTTCTTTGTTCTATGTATGTCCCAAAATAAAAAAGTAGAGCACAGCACTGCGACCGTCCAGCAGCAGGTCAGGGATGCGACTGAGCGCAGCAGCAGAGGCTGAGGCAGTGGTAGTGGCAGCGGCAGCCTGCGCCTCATTAACGTCACTTGTTGTTGTTGTTGTAGCTGGTAGCTGTTGCTTATGTGACACAATTTCACTCAAAATGGAGCATGAGTTATTTTATTTTTTACTTTTTCATTCTCAGCGTTAGTTTTTGGTGTTGGTGTCAATTCTGCGCGCTTTTGTGTTGCTTCTTTTAAGCCGTCGATGTCGTCAAACGAGTTCTGACTTCGCCGCCAACTTTCAATGCGCCCAAATTGAGGCGACGAATGCAAAAAGTGTGTGAGAGTGCGTTTGTCTGCCTGTGTGTGTGTGTGTGTCACTTAATGAGACGCAAGTTGCTGGCAGGATAACTGGAATTGGAGCAAGACGGGAAATTGGCACAAGCAAGCACTAGCACGCACACACACAAAGAGAGAGCGCTTAACAAAAGAGAGTAAAAGTAACAGAACGACAGAGAGAGAGAGAGAGTGGTGAAGAGGGAGTGGGAGCGGGATAGCACCGGTTGGTCAACTTTCAGCAACTAATTGCATACAATTTACCATTAGCTGCATGAGGCAAATGAGCAAACGGGTAAACGGGCAAACGGGCAAGAGACAAACGCTTAATTGGAAGCATGAATTATTGAGCGCGTGCATTTATTGGCCAGCATCTGGGTCAATCGGGGGTCACACGCACACACCTACACACATATATACGTATGCCCACTCATGGCCTTCACTTGGACATCCAATAAATTTCCATAGTTTTGCATTTTCGACTGGAAAGACTCAATAAAACAAAAACAAAGATTGAAGTCATTAATTCCAGATGAAACTTGTTTTTGTTTATACTTTGTGTTTTAATCTTTTTCTTTTGTTGCTTGTTTGTTGCAACACAGTTTTGATTAAACAAATGTGTGAATCAATAGCGAATTTTATGATAATTTTGAAATGCAATTTTTATACGACAAAAGGAAGTTGAGCAAGCAGCAAATTGTCAAATTGAATATGATTTGTTTATAAAGGTTGCGATAGGTTAATTTTTGAAATTTAAGATTAAGCAGTTGATAGTTTAAGAGTAACTGCAATAAGCAATTCAGACTTTTGTTTTGGAATGATTCTGTTTAGGAGATTAGCATGTTTATAAGAATAATACAATCACACCTTAGAAAACACATATGTATATGAAACATAAATTTGGCTTAAGCAGACTGATCAGTGTAAGATTTCTTTAACTTTCTGTAGTAATTTCATCGGAATATTGTAGCAGTTTTATAGGTGCTGTAGTAGTCTTATCGGTATAAGACTTGTATAAGTATGGTCTTAATGCAACTACAATTTGAATGCCTATAAACATGGCTATTACAGCTTTTTATTTACTTAATTTTTTATCATATTCATACTTTATTTAAGTGAGTATAAGAGTTTTTATAAGTGCAGGCATGTCTTTCATATTCATGTATAAGAGTCATATAAATGTGGATACAACAATACAATTTAAAAAAATATTATTTATTTGATTTATATTGTATAAGAGTTTTTATAAGTGTTGTCATGTCTATAATAAGAGTTTTATAATTGTTTATCCAACTTTACAAGTTTTATAAATGTTGATTTTACTTTGAATCTTTACCATCTAGATTCGTATAAGAAAGTAATCGACAAGTGCAATCGACTATAATCTTATCAGAATCAGTAAAAACACTAAGTAAAATGCAATATAGGCATATATACGTACATTTGTATATCCCCAGCTAAACATACATTTTTCAATTTGTCAATAAATCAATTTAAAAGGAAAACAACAAAATAAGATGACTTAATTGTTCAACGACTCAATTTCCGTTGAAAAAAGAGGCGCAGCTGCTGTCAGCGTTTGTTTTCCTTTTTTTTTTTTTATGGCGTGCGAATAAGAACTTCCCCTACGCCCCCTACACCTCATCCCTCTCACAACCTCTCTCTCTCTCTCTCTCTCTCTCATACACACTCTCTCCCTCTCACTCTTCCAATTGGTGGGCTGGTCAACTGTTATCAAATGTATGACGCATATAAGAGTTGCAGCGAGTATAGTTATATACATATAAAAAACTTGCTTATTAGCTTCTTATTGGATGTATAAGAGTATGTAATTTATTGTTTGTTTATCGATCTCACCTTCGTCTTTGGCTTGCCGCACAACGTCGCGTATCTGCAGCTCAATAATGCGCCGCAAATACTGATCGATGTGATTCATCATTTCATTCGTATACATTTGCTTTATATTCACATGAAACATTAATAGCAACAAAAAGAAAAACGAAACAAAAACACAATGTAAATAATCTATAGGAATGAAAGTTCCCCCAATTGTAATCACGTAGACCCAATTCGAATCAAGTTAGTTGTGAAGCGTGCGTCGGATTCAGTACTGAGGCGAAATGCGACAATTGCGATCGTTTCTTATCAGCCCAATATTCTTATCAGACTTTTTTCGAATAGAGAACGTGAGCGTAGCTAAAGCTAACTGCGCGCCAGAGAGTGGGAGAGAGGGAGTTAGATAGAGAGCGAGAGCGCGCAGCTTTAGTTTGTTTTTGGGTGTGACCGTTAGGTGAGCAGGCAACAGATTTAACACTGCGCTACCAAATTTTTGGTCTTTAGATACAAATTTATATTGCGATATATTTAAGAAATCTTGTTTGTTTAGAGATTAAAAGATTGGTAAATAAAAATAATAAAGTTATAATAATAATAATAATAAAAATAAAATTTATAAAAAAAAATCTGTTATTTTTTTATGTATTTTTCTATTTTTGTTTTTTTGGTTTTTTTTAATTTGTTTATTTTAATTTTTTTTTTTTTTTTTTGTTTTTATTTACTTATTTTTAATTATATATATTTATTTAATTATTACCTTTTATCATTATTTATTTTTTATTATTATTTACTTTATTTGTATTAATTTTTTATTTTTATTTGTATTTATTTTCTATTTTATTAATTTTTTATTTATTTATTTTTTAATTTTTGTATTTTTTTTACTCTTATTTATTACAGTAAATTTATTTGTATAAAGCTATGCCCAAATTTAACTGTAATTAATAAATAATAATTATTATTATATATAATGAATTTTATTTGATAAATTATAGCAGTTTTACCATAAACGAATTTCATTCAGCTTAGAATTTCAATTAGATTATTTTTCCAGTCAGCTTTTGTTGGCTGTTTGGGTTTCAAGCACAATTCCAAATGGAATCTAATAGGAATGGCAAACGGAAATTGGGTGTTAACGCTTGACAGAGCAACAGACGAGCGTGAAAAGTTAACCAAATAATAAAAGCAACAACAACAACAACAACAACAACAAACAGCAGCAGCAACTGCCACAACGAATCAACGTCCACTTACAGTTTGAGAGTCACTGCCTTTTGGCTCTGTTGGCAATTTTCATCAAGTTCGTTGGCATTCGCGCTAATTTGATTTGAGTGCAATGACAGCCAAGCCAGCAAACGACTCCAGAACCAGGAGCACCAACTGCCACGCCCACCCGCCAACAGTCACGCCCTACCGCCCCCCGCCCCTGTCATATTGTCCTGTTTGCCCAGGTGCAACATTTGCTGCTGCTGCTGTTGTTGTTGTTGTTGGTGCTGCTGTTGCTCCAGTCTCCAATTAGCTTTGCTTCCAATTAGCCAAAACATTCCACTTGCTGCTCATAATTTAGGTAAATGTTGGTTTTTTTTCTTTTTGGGAATTGGTATTTGGAGCAAAGCTGAGTCGAAAACATTGACAATTTTATTTATGGGGCACAAACAAATTGTTGTTGTTGCGTTTGTTGCTGTTGCAGCTGCGCTCGCTGTGAAAATTCCAGCGTGAAAAATCAAATGAAAATAAACTCACAAAAATCCAATTGGGCGGCGAGTGATTTATGTGTCTGTGTGTGTGTAAGTGTGCTTATGTATGTATGTGTGTGTGTGTTTGTGTTATTTCAACTTGCAGTTCATTTAAGACACCTGCTGGCGCTTCATTAATCATCAATCAAGTTCCCCTTTTCTTGATAACACGCCTCCAATCAGAATGTATACAGATAACATACAGTTCCCAATTAGACTTTTAATCATAGTTAAGCTAGAAAATGCAGCCGCAGGCAAAACAAAACCACAAACGATTTCATTACAAATAAATATTATCAGAAATGACAATATAGCTATATTTATATAGAGTGAAAGCTTTTGATTAGAACTGAATTCCTGATGAATACAAAATATTATTTAATAACAAATTTAGCGTGTTTATTAAGTGTATAATAAATATTTACAAATATTATTTATATTCCTATTATTTATTATTTAAATGAATTGTTTATTATTCATTCATATGAAATGTATATATATTAGTCATCTTAATATATATTAAAATATTTATATTTATTTATTAGAAATTTAATAAACACACTAATTTTATTGAAATTTATAAATATTATTCATATTCACATATTAAAACTGTCAAATAACATCAAATTTAGTTCAATTTGTGTTATAAAAACAAGTTCATGAACTGCAGTGAACCAGCGATCAGTTGAGATGAGCTTCGCAGCCCTGCTTAGCTCGGCTAACGGTAAAAAGAGTATGCTAACCTATACAGTCAGCAGCGAATTCATATTTGCCATTCGCATAATAGAAAATAATTGCTAACTGTAAGCTAAAAATAATTAAATTATAGAACAATTCAGTATTCTAAGAACTGCTCCTATAACAACAATTACAAGTAAACAAGTTTTCTATGAATTATAAAGACATCAAATAAATGATATATTTATAAATAATATGATAAAGAATTATAATATTATTATTGTTGTTGTTGCTGTTGCTGTTGGCAGCAGCTGCATCTAAAATTTCCCTCTGTTTATGCATGCAGCCAGCAATCGCTTTAAATGACAGGCAAACAGAGCGCTGACTAACAGTTATTTACAAGTAAGCACACACTCACACATACACAGTGTCATTCACACACACACGCGCATGCATTGCACTGGTGTCTGTTTGTTGATTTTGTTTATCGGCGCAGTTATGAAGCCCATAAATGATGCGGCCAATGCTTCTGAGCAATGCTTTTCAATTGTTGTTATTATTGTTGTTGTTGTTGTTGTTTTTATTATTGTTTCTTCTACTTGCCATTTCGCAGCGCTCAACTCAATTTCAACTCAATTAAACATCATGGCGCGAGCAATTAATGGGAGTTCTACAAAAAGTGAACATGGGCAACTAGCAAATACTACGTAAAGCATATTTACTTTTATCTCATAACTAACAAAAATAATTAAATATATAATATATATATATATATATATATATATATATATAAACAATATTTTATAAGAGTTCTTATATTCATTTTGCATATCTCTCAGAATTCAATTATTTCATATACCCAACTGAAACAAATATGATCACAGGGTATCAAAAGCACAGGCTATGCAAATGAAAGTAAATTAAATACACACACGCACACAAGTAAAATGCATATGCATATGCATGTGTGCGTGCGTGTGTTTGTGTATAGAACATGCAAGCTGCAGTTGCAAGACGACTGCTGCTGCGGTGCATCTCAAACTGTCTCTCAACAACCAGATTTCCTATGCTAACAAGCCGACGATGAGAAAGAGAAAGAGGGTGAGTTTGACCAGGTGGAGTGGGGGGTGTGTGGGGGCAGCCAGTGTGGCGTGTCCGTGTCGCATTGTGGCAAAACGGAAGTGCGCCGAGCGAGAGGCAAACGTCAAGAACAAAACATAAAATGGAAAAAATGCCGAAAACAAAAACACACCGCGCAGCGCTAACGGTGGATGAAGTGGGGTCTAAGATTATGAAGGGCGGCAGAGTAAAGAATATGCAAAACAATGGCGAAAAAAGGGGAAAAAGAATGAGTGAGTGTACAAAGAGAGATTATGATAAGTAAAAAAAAATCAAACAACGATAACGATTACTCACCATTGAGGTCCTTGGTTAATTGCGAACGCGTCGACATTTTGACTGTTGTGTTATTGTTGTTGTTTATAAGTTTGCGGCGAAAGTGGCAGCAATTTGGCAGCGAGCGAAAATGAAGTCAAACAGGAATAACCACCAGGCGGCGGTGGCGGCAGAGACCACTGCGGGCGGCAGCGGCGGCGAATTGCGTGCTGAGTGTCAGGCGAAAAGGGTCCACAAAGCAATTTGAAGTTTGTTGTTGTCGCTCTTCTTCTTATTCTTCTTCTTCTTCTTATTGTGGTTGTTGTTGTCGATACAAACTGGATTTAAAGCCTGGCTGGCTACGCATGCCTTTCGGGACGAACGGAAACAGCCTTCAATTGTTGCTCGCACATTTTTCGCAACGGTTTTCCTCAATTCTTTTTCTTTTCGTTTTTTAATACACACACTTACACACTCACACTCTCACACACAGGCAAACACAAACACTTTTCACGGTTTTCCACCCTCTGTCGGGGGATCGGTTGGTCTCGCTTCGTTTTCTTGCACTAACAATTGTTTTTTTTTTTTTCTTCAACTATCTTACAACCAAATTAAAATTAATTTGCGTGTTTAAAGCTTTGGCAATTCGTTAAATTTGAATATTTTGATTATTTGCTTGGGAATTCTTGGAATTCGTTTCGGGTTTCCCTTTTTTGTTTCTTTTTCTTTTGCCGCAATCGCTTTGAATATTTCGGTAAAAATTGAACACTTTTGGTGTTAACTATGTGGCGCTGCTATCACATTGACTTAATGCACCGCACACAGTTAATTTATTTGACTAAGAACGTTTTGCACTAGTGTGCAAAAAATTGTGCCTTAAAAATTAATATAAAAAACTCAGCGCGCTGGCACCGCGAACAGCACACACGACGAATGAAAAGCGTTGGGTCTACTGAGCGGTGTGACCAGTTGGCGCAAGCCAATAAATAACGCAGAATGCATGCTAAGAAAATACCAAACAGCTGTTGCAGCAAATGGAGAAAATCAATATATTTAACAAGCGAGCATAGTCAATAACCATATTTTAGGTAAATTTAATACTATTTTTATTCATTAAAGTAGGCATTTACATCTATTTATAGTTTTGCATTTGTAGCCCTAGCTGCACAGTGCTGCAAAATTCAGCAGTTTCGAACGCTTTACAGCACCATGTTTGCGGCATGCTGAATGGCGCCCGAAATAAATACCAGAAGAAGAAGCAAATATAAGTTGAGCAGACAACATTTGGAGCGCTAAAATGGCAAATGTGCGCTGTTTGCAAAAAGTAATACGCCTACAAAAGTTTGTGGTGCCAATCAGTAAGTAAATTAGAAAATAATCTAACAATTGTTGACACAAAGCAAAGACGCGCGCGTGCTGAATTTCGCAATTCGCCCATTACGAAAGACGTGCGAGTGACAGTGGCATTCAAAGCGAACAGCTGTTTCCATTATAGTTTTTTTTCTCATTCCTTTTCCATTCGATTTATACGTCAGGGGGGGAATGGATAAAGAAAATGCTGCCGCTGCCGGTCAAAAGATTATTTAGAATTTTCAGTTAAAATAAAACAAAGTGAAAAAAAAAAAATAAAATAACAAAAAAATTATAAAACAAAATCAAAATAAAATGGATGTAGAAATGGAAACGGAGCCGGTAACCGAAGCCGAGAATCTGTTGAAGCTAATTAAGCGTATGCTTCACGAGCGAGACTTCGATGGCATCAAAATGCTCTTCCAGAGTCCCACGGTTTTCGCGGAAATCGAACCCCATATGCCCGCCGTCGCCTTGGACATGTACACGGATATCTGTGCACCGACCTTAACAGATGAAATGAATGTGGATGACACGCAGTTATTTGACTGCGTCAATGAGCTGCTGAAGGTCGTCGCGAATTATGCGCCGCTGCACCAGTTTATGCTGGAGCTGATGGAGAAGATCGAGGAGAGCAGCAGCATAGCCATATTCTCGGCATATCTGCGCGCCCTGCAGGTGGTGCTGCTGCGCCAGGGTCAGTCCAAGCCACAGGCCATCGAGTGGTGTCTCGCCTCTGTGGTTACACGTGTGCGGGAGCTGCCGCTGCCGGACTACCTGAGTGAGGGCTACGATGAGCAGCAGGCGCAGCTGCTGGAGCAGGATAAACAAATTGAGGAAATGCTGGCACATTACATCACCATTGATCTGTGCTACGAGCCACTCTTGAAGATGGTGCTCGAGCAGGATGTCAACACAACGGTCTTTCGGGATTGTGGCCTGAATCGTCGCAATGCCTTGACCTGCTTCCTGATCCAACTGCTGGGCAAACCTCTGGCCCTGCTCGAGCTGAGCAATGTGCCGAAGAGGCTGCTGCAGCCGGGACAAGCGCACACCTGTACGCCCAGTCCGTGGCGCCTGCGGCCGGAGTTGACGCAGCAAAGCTATCTCCAGGCACGCGCCAAAGCGGGCAAGACACAATCCTATGTCCAGCAGGTGCTGCACACCCTGGTAACGGACGCCACCCGCCTGCTGGGCGATCCCTACTATCTGCTCTGCCTGGTGGAGCAGCGCGCCCGCTGGAAACGTCGCCTGGACGCCGACAAGGGTGTCTACGAGATGAGCAGCCACAATATCTTCCTCATAGACGAGAAGCTCCCACTGCCCGCCCTGGCCATGTACTATCATGCTCTGCTCGTGGGTCAATTGCTACCCAAGCACGCGCCCAAAGTCTATGCGCCACTGCATCTATTTGAGTCGTGTCTCTACTTGGTCTCGGTGCTGCTGGAGCAGCCGGAGCCGCCCATGCAGCATTGCGGATTACGCCTGAATGATTATGCGCTGAGCATTCTGACGGAGCCTGTGCCGCAGCGTTCGCTGGATTTGGAGGTGCACAAACGCTACTGTGAGGCACTGTGCAAGATCACGGGCTACTCCTCGCAGGAGTCACTGCGTCAACTGGGCCTGCAGGTGCTGCATCACTATATACTCGCCTTCGAGGATGCGGCCAAGTATTTCATATTGAAAAACCTGCTGGAAACTTTGCAGCACGATGGCATCTTGGGCTATCTGGCGGGCATGTACAAAGATTTGGTTGCCGCTCAAATGGAGCAGAAGACGCCCCTGGGCGAGGTCTACAGCGGCCTGCCGTTCCGGTCCATGCTGCTGCGCTGCGTCTGCGTGCTGCCCCAAGATGCGAAATCGGATCTGTTGCTGCATTCGGTCAGCATATCGAATGCCCTCAACATTGTGCGCTACTTTGCCATGGCTGATCTGGAGAATCGGACGGGATTCTGGAATGTGCTGCCAGAGATTGAGCAGCAGCTGCTGCAGCCGCTAGGCAAAGCCCTCAACTTCTCCCTTGCCCACTACAAGGCCTACAGGGAACGGGTGCTCAATGGCCAGAGCACATCCGACGACGAGCTGATGCAGAAGCAGCTCAACATGCTGGCCGTGAACATAAGCAACAGCGGCATGGATGGCGGCGAGGGTGATGGACATTTGCCGGACATTGGACGCGAGGAGAAGCTGGAGGTGTTGGCCGGCTCCATAACGGGACTGGAGTCCCTGCGTGTGCTCTACCTGCTGGCCAGCGATAATGTGGAGCAGAGTTCGATAAAGCGCAAAAAGCTGCTCCAATTGGACTAGAAATGGGACAAAAGACAAATCAAAAGCATCTGTTTCTATGTTTATATCTCTCTTCTGATCCAACGTAAATGAAAACGAAATTTTATTCGACAATGATAATTGGCATTTTTTTTCTATACACAAATTTGTATTTATTTTTGTATTTTTTTGTCGGTCAACAGGTGTTAATTGACAAAAGTAGCTGCCCTCTCGCTCACCTGTCGCCTCCAAAAAGGTGATAATTAATTGCAAAGCACTGCGAACGAAGCCAAATTGAGGGCTTTGCCTTGTTTTAGGTGACCTTCAAAGCAATTAGAGCAAAGGGGGAAACCACGATTCTTCCACACGAAATGTGGAACAAATTGTCAACTGAAGCTTACACATTTCCAAAATAAACTTCTACTGGGGTTTACCTCAAGATTAAAGCTCAATTATGTAGAATCACTTATAATAAAGAAACTTTATTGTACAAGTTTCAAAATATATTTAAGATTTTATTTGCAATATATATATATATTTGGATATTGAGAAGTTTACAAATTGGAATCCTTCAAGTACATTAAAAAAGATAAAAGTTTTTAAATTTTAGAACAAAAAATAAATAAATAAGGCTCAAAAGTATTTTTTCTTTTGACGAATACTAATTAAAAGTAATTTTATACTTATCTAATTGAGCTAAGTCCGAGTTAAAGTTTCTGAATAAAACTTCCACTGATATCCTATATATAAAAAAAATACCTTATGAGCTAAATGTAATAAATTTCAATCGAATAAACAAGCCTTAAATTCCTTGGAACGGAAAGGTTCTCTTCTTAAAGCTCATAAAATAGAATCGCGAATCCTAAAAGTATTTTATATTTGTATTCTTAAAATATATATTTTTAATAAAGCTAAAAATTTCTATAAATTTAGTTTTTTAATAACTAAGAGTAAAAAATGATTAGGAAAAGAGAACATTAAAATTTTATGCTAGTTCAATTAATAATAGCTAAGAAGATGAATTAAATGCATTCATATTTATTATATGTATCTGTACTTTATAAAGCTTCATATACTTATTCATTTTATGAATTTGCTTTAAAAGACAAAAGTATGTATGTATGTATCTCTTTTAATTATCTCCATTGATTTTTCAAGCTTTCAGCTAGCTCAAATTTATTCCAAGCTAAAGTTGATAGCCTTTTTGGAGCTTTGCACGATCCTTTTCAGAGGCAAAAAACAGCTTTCGAAGCACATTAAAATTTTTAGCTAGCAAATAACAAAGCAAATTAAAGCTTTTGCTTTAAGACTTTCAACTAGTTCCATTTAATGTATACTAAATGTTTCCAAAAACTTTCTTTTATATGTTATAATAATAATAATCCCCATAAAAACTTAGCTCCACATTTGATTGATTGCTTAATTGATTCGCAGATGCACAAGGCTGCTGGCTGGCCATTAGTACCGTTACGCCCGCCGCCGTTCTCACACTGCAACAGCCGCGCCCAGTATTCTTGCCCGCCTACAGCTTGAGACGCAGCTACGCCTCGAGCAGCGACAACTTGGATGAGTTTCGGGCACGTGAGGAGCAACGCGAGAGGGAACGCGATGCAGCCGAGCAGGAGGCGTACAAGGCCGCACTGAGCGATGCGGGCGGCGGTGCAGGAGTGGGTGGCGGTGGCGGTGGCGGTATACCAACGGATGAGGAGCAGTCCGCCAAGCAGGCCAAGGTGGATGGCATACGCACACGTATACTGGACGCAGCGCTGCTGCATGTGCCGGAGCTTGGCTGGACCAAGCAGGCGATTGTTCAGGGCGCCGAGGAAAGCGGCTTTCCGAGCGTTGTCCATGGCATGTTTCCCGAAGGCGGCTTTGCGCTCGTCTCCCATTTCAATGGCAAGTGTAATGCGGAGCTGGTGCAGAGTCTGCAGAAGCAGACGGACAATGGCCAAAAGGAGGTCGGTGATCCGTTGGATTTCCTCGTCCAGGCGGTGCGACAGCGCCTCAGCATGATTGAGCCCTTCAAGAAGCAATGGCCACAGGCCATGGCTCTGATAGCACTACCAGCCAATGCATCCACAGCGCTGGCCCAGGTGCTCACCCTAGTCGATGATATTTGCTACTATTCCGGCGATCGTTCCGTTGATGTGAGGTTGAGTAAAACGAATGTCTGTCCCTATATTGATTTCGCTTGATTGCTTCACAGTTTGGCTGGTATACGCGTCGCATTGGCTTGGCCACCATTATGAAGATGACGGAGCTGTATATGCTGCAGGACACCTCAGCTGGGCACGCTCAGACGTGGGAGTTCCTCAAGAATCGCATGGATGAGGCTGTCCAGCTGCAAATGGCTTTGGCTCAAACTGAGGGCATGACGCAGACATTTCAACGTTCCTTTAACTCTGCTTTCATAACGGTATGTTGGGTTGAGTTATCTGTTAAAATAACTTATCCTAAATCTCCCTAAATCTCTCTGTCTCTTTCTCTCTCTCTCTCTCTCTCTCTCTCTCTCTGTCTCTCTCTCTCTCTTACAGGCGCGCAACATACTCGGACTTGGCTACAGTCGTCATTAGCTAAGCTGCACCAAAACTAAGCAAATGTCCAAAGAACAAACGAGTGTTATGTAAAAATATTAAATATATATGTATATATACTATATATATACAACGATTTATACCTTATAAAAACTGTCATAATATACCTGATCTACGTGTATTTATGCATATTTGTAGGCTGTTTCTTTTAGCGTTTTCAATTTCATTTTACGCTGAGTTTCAAGTTTAAAAAATTAAAAACTTTTTGTAGTATTCAAATTTAAATTTTTCTATCTCCAAGCTTGTCACAAATTTTTTGCCCATATCTAAATTGAAACTTAGTTTCAAGTTGTAAACAAACAAAAATTTTAAGTTTAATATTTTAAGTTTTCAAGTTAAAATTTTTAAATTTTCATATCAAAGTTTGTCACAAATTAGTTTTCCATATATAAATTCATACTGACTTTTCAGTTTAAAACAATAATTTAATTTACTAATTTTTTGTTCTTGTCAAATTTTAATTTTTTAATTTCTATATCACACTTGGTCACAAATTAGTTTTCCCTAATCTTTCCTTATATAAATTGTCAATTGTAAATATATTTTTAGTTTAGGCCTTCGCTTTTCACACTTATACAAGTCTTATACGAGTCATATGTACGGAAATATGCATAAGCTTCGTCTATTTTTGTAGTCATATTGGTATCTAAGTCAACTACAATTATTATTATATTAATGTAAAAAAAACTTTTAAAATTGGGCGGGTTAAAATAGTTGTAAAATCTTTAAACTATCTATATCTATAACATGATTAAATACAGTTTTGTGGTTAAAAGTAAACAGATTGTTGAAGCAAGTTTATTTTAGTTGTTATATATGGTGTGTTTGAAAAGTATTACGAATTTACAGTTTTTGTTTCAGATATTACAACAAATCTAAAATCGAATATATATATATATATAAATTCATAATATATAAATTTTATATTTTTTCGGACCAAAACCATGAAATATTTATTATATATTATATTAATATTATTTTCTATATATAATATATTTTTCTATTTTATGTTTAGAAAATATATTAAACAATATTTGCATATAATTATATAAATAATATCTATTTATATTTTTGATAGGTATTTGCGTAAAGCTGGTAAATCTTAATGAAGCCTTTGCAGAGTTTTGCCTAAATATTTTTTAGGTAGTACAACATATGCAAGAGTTGAACCCTCAAAACTTTACCATATCATATAATAGCCATAGGTGATAAATTTTTAAAATAGAAATAGTATTGATATTAAGATAAAATATAATTTTACCTTTTAATAATCGATCCTTCCATAAGAATATTAAATTTTTAGACGCTCTCAAGTTAAACAACTCCCTTTTTCAGTGTTGAAATTCGAGATATATTTTAATTTTTAATAACACAACTAAGAAAAGAGTATTGGATGCTGGATCTTCCTACTTCGACTATTTATGGATGTACATACTCATACTTGGGAAAGTGTTGTCTGTGTACATTGCTTGTGTGTCAGTGTGTGTAGGGAATGGTTTGCTGTAGAATATTTAGCTTTGGGGCTGTTGGTCAGCACTCCAGTCCCGTTTGGCGGGGAGTTCAGCCACTCTTGGCTGCACAGGCAACACTTTCTCAGGCATGGGAAAGCGAGACTTCCACGTCCAGGTATCCTCTTCACGGGGTTTCTCTTGCTCGGGATCAACGAATGGCGCTGCAATAGAGCACCTATTGGCATCGTTCCACCTGGAAGTAGGGCGACGTTTGGTTCGCCTCGTCTTGGTACGTTTAGCGGAAACCACATACGAATACAGCTCGGATATGTCTTTGCACAAATCGGAATGCTTCAACAAGGACTTGTTATGGGACGACGGATACTTCAATTTAAAATTCCCGCTGTTCGATCCATGGCAACAATCGGACAGCTGGCGCACCGGACAGAGGGGACAGGCATAGGGTATCGGTTCGCAAGGCGTCCATTCCATGCGGCAGCAGTGTTGGCACATTTCCTAGCTATGTTATTCAAAACGAAAACAAGCTCAATTTAATTCGAGGGAAAATTTGCCAAAAGTTTCAAACGTTTTCTACACGGGACTTTCTAATTTTGTGCTCATCCGAATTCGAAAGCCAGCTGGCTACGAACGGAAACAAATTCTGACTGATTGCTCTAAGTATATATAAAATGGATAAGTCTACCAAAAGGAAACTTTGGATGGTTATATATAAATTTTACATAAAATATGGATAAATTAACCAGAAGTAAATGGTTTATTATTAAAGGAAAAGTATAAGGCTATAACTTTTGGCTTATAAAACCTCTTGCATAGCTTTGCAGTTGTGTTTGTCTGGCCTTGACTTTAGAAGAGTTTTAAGAATCTAAGAAAAAGTTTTAGAATTTAATATTTTCTTAGATATCATAAATTCATCAATTTTGCTACCAAGTTTAACTCTCAATAAAAATTATATAATATTAAAAACAAAGGAAGCTTAAATGTCTTTTGAATCTGCATTAGATTCATAGATTCATTAGGTTCTGCTGGAAGATTCATATATAAAGGTATTACAAATTAAGTGCCTAAAAATAGCTCAAAAGTCTTTTAACTCGGCCCTTATAAGAACAGAACGATTCTTAAATAATTTAGTTTCTTTTGGATTATATATTTTCTTTTTTCTAGATAGCTCTACTTATTTAAAAAAAAAAGTTGAATTTATTGCAATATTTAAAAGAGCTTATCAACAACTAATATGTTGTATTTTTTACAAATAGTCTGTATATATTTTGTTTTCTTTAAAATCTTTGTTAGCAATTTAAACTAAGTAACTATAAATATATACATAAATATAGTTAATCCCTATTTACTACACACATCTCTAATTGAAAATGTATTGCACAATATAAAACATTTTGAAAAAAAGACTGAAAAACAAACATATTAAAACTAATTTAAGCACAAGGCTGCAAATAGGGTTCATCATGTTGCGGCAGTTGCTCCACTTTGCTGTGAAATGAAATGAGGTCTGGATTTAGATTTTGTTTAAGACTACTATACTGTATAGCACATGCCTAGGTGGATTGTCAGTTTGTGTTTGCTGTCGCTTTAGCTGCTTCTGTAGCCGCATTGGTTGCTCATTGCTGGCCCGGATCATCGCATCGAGCTGCTGTTTGAGCTGTGCAAATGTCGGTCGATTGCCAGGTATGGAGCACCAGCAGCTGGTCATTAGAGCAAATCTGTAAAGATATATACTTATAGATATGTATATTTGTCTACTCTCAATTCACCTACACTTCATCTGTGCAGCCTTCGGGCTGCTTCATGCGCTGTCCCTGGCGCAGCAGCTGCAGCAAATCTCTGGGCGAGATCGAAGGATATGGCATGCCACCCAGTGTAGTAATCTCATACAGCAGCACGCCAAAGGACCAACTGAAAGCAAAAAGCAAGTATAAATATATAAATTCTGCATAGCATAAGCATAGACTAGACTCCTACACATCGCTCTGACTGGTGTACACCTGATGAGTCAGCGACTCCAATGCCAACCACTTGATGGGCAGCTTGCCACTGCCTCCGGATTTGCGATAAACATTCTCATGGTAGACATCACGACTTAGACTGATAATGAAATAAAGTTCAATTAATATGTATGCTATATTATAATATACTAATTAAAGCTTGCCCAAAATCTGCTATTTTGATGGTTAGATCCATTGAGATGAGCACGTTTCGTGCCGCCAAATCTCGATGCACTATTTTATTCTGCGCCAAAAAGTCCTGCGAATAGAAAATGTTATTAATATCTACATATTCCTTTACTATCTAATGCACTTACCATGCCCACGGCCACCTGTTGCGCAATATCCAATAAATCTGCATATTTCAGAGGTTGCCTTTCCGTCTGTTGCTCTACGGCTGGTGTATTGAAGTACTCCTGATTTTCAAAGCTAGCTGTGCAGCGGGTGTTTTTCTCTGACTGCTGTTCCTTTTGATTGCGCTTCAATAGGTTCTTCAGAGTTGCCACAGCAGCCGCAGCTGCTCCTGTATTTGCCTCAATATTCTCAATGCCGTGCAGTCCATAGGATTTGTTGTCAGCAGCAAGTGTTGCCTTGCTCCATTTGAAGCTCGTGTCTTGGCGACTGCTGTTCCTTGAGAGATCCGTCTCGGACTCCTCTTCCAGGGTGGACAACATGGATCGGTTTATGTCCTCAATACGTGTATCGTTATATAGGAGATGCCTAGAGCGAATTGTGTGCTGCGTCTGCTGTATTGGGTTGAGCTTGGCATGCATATTTCGTGCGCTGCGCTCCTGCTGAAACTTCCATTCGTCACTGTGGAATAAATGCATTAGACAGTTTCAATTATAGAGATCAAGGTGACTGCTTGCCGCAAATAGTTCTGAAGGCTGCCCAGTCCACAGTATTCGGTGAGCAGCATCATGCGATTGCTGCACCTGGTCGAGTAGCCAACAATGCCAACAATATTCGGATGTCTGCCTACAGCGCGTAACATTTCGATTTCGCATTTGAATGCCTGCACATCTTCCTCATTGGGGTGATCTACATAGAAGATATATCGTTAAATAAACATTCGAAATTATTAGGAAATCTTTCTTACCCTTGAGCAGCTTCACAGCCACCTGACGCTGCTTGTAGACACCACGACGCACCAGGCCAAAGGCGCCCTCGCCTAGCACATCCTGCAGCAGCACAGCATGCGGCTCCACCTCCAGCTCATCATCCAATTCAAAGTTATCCTCGGCAGCAAGCGTGGCTAACAGTCTGTTACTGTTGTTGTTGACCAGCGACAAGTGAAAGTCGCTTGACTGATTGGGAGCTGCCTTAAGCTCCTTGGTCTCCAGCTCTAGTTTACACTCCTGTCTTTGCTTTTGCCTACGCAACGACAGCCAACACAGGCCAAGTATCAATGCAAGCGTCACAATAAATAAGACCATAAAGTTAATTAGCGTGCTTTCTGGAAAATAATAATAAAATATATAAATATGCTGAAATCATTTATAATTATTAAGAAAACATACCCAGCATCCAGAGCTGCAAATCAATCTTGTCTACCGAGAGAATCGTGGCATTCTGTCCGCCCTCTGTGTAGGCCACCAAATGCACCTCAAAACTGGCACCAAGTATAGTAATATTTGGTATGTAATAATGACTAGCAGTACGATCCACTGTATACTTCATGTGATTGCTATTCTCGTGCAGATCGAGTATGTACAGCGTATAGTTATCCGGCAATTGTTCTGGCAGAGCCCAGCTAATATTCAGGGTCAATATATCCTGGTCGAAATGGGATTGTTGCACGCTAACATTGACGGGTTTCAGTGGAGCTGGAAGAGATGAAGGAGTATTAATAATAGCTTATCTAGTTGCCTAGCAAATGCTTCTTTAAAACAAATATATTCTGGTGAAAATTGAGCTGCTGTACAATATTTACAATTTTATCTTACATATTTTGCATTGGATTTCTCAAACAGATTTTCTATATTGCTCTTAACTCTACAGATCATTTAAACTTACGACACAGGGTATAGTTGTAGTGGAACCAATCCAGACAGCTGGGCACATGAATTACCAGCCATTGCAGTGAGCTCTCCAGCATATTCATGATATTAACAGTACGAATGCCTACCATGAACTGTTCGTCAAATTTTAAATTGGGTATTGTATAGCTGTAGAGGCTGCGAGGCTGTTAAGGTGAAAGAGAGTTAAGATTTAAACAAAAGCAAAATATCAGAGCATTTACGTCACGAAATTCGATAGGTGTGGGCGCGTCCATGATTTGACTATCCTTTGAAAAGTAGATCATATCAAAATAACAATTGCGATCTGCAAGCAAAAGGATTGAATATAAGATAATTTTTAATGTATAAGACTTCTGTATAAGACCTACCCGCTGATGGCTGCCATTCCACTTTCGCTGCAATGTGCTGCCTATCGCCGGGCTGATCCTCGAATTCTTTCAGTCGAACGTTGCCCATTTTGCTGGGTTGGTAGCCGCGCTTCAGAGTCTGATAGCTCTCCTGAATGGCTATAAAGGAATAGGCGCCATCGGCATGCACAGCCAAGGCTGTAATATTGTGCGAGGTTATTGCTTCTAGATCCGTTAAGGTAAAGAAGCTATCATCGGACTGAAAGAGAATAAATATTATATATTAGTGATTAATAAGTGGGCTAGAAATCTTCGACTTACCACATAGAAAGTTGATTCAAGATTTACGTCATCAAAAATTCTGTCGAACCTAATGATAAACATGGCATCTGGCATAGCCTGTGTGGCATTATCACGAGCATGCTGCACCCACTTGATGCGAAATGAGAGCTGCGACTCTGTGCGGCAAACGAGATTCAAAGAGAAATTCTCCTGTATTTTGTGCAGATTTGCGGGCATTAAATCTGTTCCATTCGCAGTACAGTAACCGTAACAGCTCGAAAAGTTCTATGAGAGAGAAAGAGATAGAGCATGTAGATCTTAAAGTTCCGCTCAATTTGTGTCACCTTATTTGGTATTGTGAGCAGGCAGCGCTTGGTGCAGGCGGTCACATTGAGCAGCAGCTCCTCCTTGGAGAGCTCACGCATGACTATCAAATCGCCCTGATTGTCGTCTATGAACAGCCAAAAGAGAAATGCATATTTTGCATAGAACAGCAGCATTGTATTTTAAATTATTTTATTTTTTCTTGTTTCTTTTTGCGCGCTTCGTTTTTCAACAGTTGAACTTGCGGTTCTTTTTGTTTATTTTACAGTTCGTTCTTTATTTATTTTTTTTTTTTGGCTGTGGTGCTGCACTAGTTCCACTCTTATTCAAATTTTGCTTATGGAATTGCCGCTCTGCACTAGTTCCAACCTTCGCCTACGACAGAGCCGTGCAAACTGAAGTCGAGCCATGGCGAGCGGACAGGAAGAATTGCTGCAAAGTCGCAAACGAAAAGAAAAAAAATTGAATTCTGTTTTCATTTCTTCTCTGTTTTGTTTCAATTTTGTGTTTCATGTGCGTTATAAAAACGTACGAACGGACAGACGGATGGACGGTCACGCTAGCCATATCATTTGTAATGCAAAAATCCAACTCGGTTTTCGACAATGGGGCGCCAAAGCGGATTGGAGAAATGCAGAACGCAACATATAAACGAGAATGCTCCAAACGAGAGTGCAGACCAACAAATACCCTTCGAATATGGCGATGAGCAGCCGTTACAAAAGTTATTGCTAAACTCAACTGGAGTAAGTACGTGCATGTGTATGTATGTATGTGTGTGTGAATAGGAGTGTAAGTAGGTGTGCATATGTCAAAAACAAAAGTGTGTGTATGTGTATAGGCACACATACGAACATATGCAAAGTCTCTACTTTGTTCTGTTAAGCTAGACATGTACATATGTATGTATGTAGTTATATATGCATGTACATATGTACATATGTACATACATACATTTTTCTAGCTAGAGTATAAAGTATGCTCAAGTCCTCTGCTTCTCTTTCCCTGCCCTCTATTCAATTCGTTTACATGCGTCTCATAGATTTATCAAACTGTTATACTCTTCCCAGGCAGTTTCGCTTAACACAATGCTTAGCTTGAAAGCAATTTGTTATACAATTGAGTGAAAAGGCACACAAGTACTCAAATTTTGCTCTTTATCGTTTCTAAGCTTGCCAATGGGCAACTTTAGTCGAAATTATATTATACCCATATTATACATATGAATACTCATGGATTTTCAAACATACATATAGAAAAAATTAATAGAATTTTTATTTCTTGATAAAAATTTTCTATACAATTGAGTGATAAGATGCAAAAAGTGCTCGAGCTTGCGTTATATTGGTGCCAATTATAACTCGAACTCGAGCATTTTTTGCCCCCTAGCACGGAATATGTACAATATCTGCGGATCACGTAAGAAGGTTGACGCACAATCGCACCAAATTCAATTGGTTCTCTGAGGGAAATACTTCGCCTAGAAATTCTAGAAGATGCGGCTGTGAGCGTACAATATCGCAATAGACTTCAAACGTGATATACATATTTCTTTCCCGATCAAATTTAGCAAACAGCACTTCAATCATATCCTAAAAGGTAAAAGTAAAATTCAATTATACAATGTATATATATATATTTATATATTAGAATATTATATTATATTTACAGTGCGAAGCTCAGCTATTTCTTCCTCGTCGTCGCCAATGAAAAATTTCTTGACAAATTGAAGGACCTGATCGACTTCCAGATATCCCCGATTATGATCATCATAAATCTGCAGAAAGTATAGACTTATATAGATATATATAATATTCAAAGGAACCTTACGCTAAAGACGAACTGCATTTTTTTCTCCAGATCTGTTGAGAAGTAGATGGCAAACATTTTTATAAAACTTGTCAGACTACAATGCCGATCTCCCACATATTTCGGATCCGTACATTCGGGATCATACGTAATACGTGCGACAATACGTCTATTGATGTCACGATCTCTTACGTTGAACATTAACTCCAATATTTTGCTTAACTGAACTAATGTTATGTACTTCGATCTGGGTCCATTCTGCAGAGCGAACTTATGATAGACCATAGCTATGCAGAGCAGCTCCGTTTTCGTAAAGGGCGTCTCCAAGTGCGAGATGACCGGTCCATAAATATAATTGAAGCGTGCATTTTGCATATAGTCCAAAGTTAGATCCAAATCTTTCATTGTGGTAACAATAATAATAATTAAAGAAGATCAAAGAATATTTAAATAAAAATTGTAGCTATGTATATTAGGAAAATGAGAATATATCTTTTTGACAACAAATTTGATAGTTTTAGCAACTCTTAAAATGTTGAAAAATTTATTTTGGTATATTATAAATAAGCTGAAATCATTGGTAAAAGCTTACGGATTCAGGCGTGGTACAAGAAAAGCTAACTGCTGCCCATATGTAACTATTAGCCTAAACTTCCATCATCTTATATTGCATGTAGTTACGTACTATATTTATCACCAAAAATTATATAACCCTTAAATTATAGCCTATATTAAGTCGTTCATTAAGAACTACAAATAGATTGCTTTAACTTATAATTTTATTTCATCTTTAATGCATTATTTTGCAACATTTTCAATACAATTAAAAATTTATCTTTTTTAAATTTCAGTATAAATTGACGCAAAGGGCAACAGTATTCAATTGGAGCTTTGATGGAAAGACGGTGCCCAGGAATTCGAGAAGCACTGGCTGCTTGCGTACTATTTCGGCATATTCGTCAAATGATATTTGCAAATCCTTATCGAGATCAAATTTGATAAATATTAGTTCCAACATGTCCTGCAAGTATCAAAATGATATATACATATATACGATAGTTATTAATTTATAATATTTGATCTCATTCAGTTACCGTGCGCATTTCAATCTGTTCATCCTCATCTTCACCGACAAAGAATTTTTCAACATACCGCATCACATGCTCACGATTCAAATAGCCAAGACGATTCTCATCATAAATCTGGAAAACGAATAAGGGAAAATTTAAATAGAATTCAGAAATATAATAACTGTTATACAGACGCTATAGACAAATATCATGCGCTCTTCGAGATCGCTTACGAAATAGGTGGTAAACATTTTCATAAACGAGGGCAGTGTACAATGGCGATCCTGCGAGAATTTCGGATCCGTACATTCTGGATCATCGCTGACAACAGCCACAACTCGAGCATTAATATCGGTGTCGGTAACCCGAAACATTTGCATCAAAAAATTTGACAATTGCCTGTGCGACATATATTTGGCTTTTGGTCCATTCAAGAGCACAAACTTGTGATAAATCATCGCGAGGCACAGCAGCTCAGTCTCTGAGAACGGGGACTCCACACGCGTGACGATGCTTCCATAGATAAAGTTGAAGCGCGCATTTTCCATAGAATCCAATGTCAGATCTAGATCCTTCATTTTGACTAGTTAACGTATTATTTTAGTGTTTTCGCAATGTATATAAAAGTATAAAAATATCAAATAGTATTTTAGCACTCGTATACGGACGATCTACTTCTTACTGAGCTATATAAGTTGTATCGTTATAATAGGAAAAGTTTGGAAAGGCAAGGCTTACTTAGATGATAAACTTTCTTCGACTTAAGTTTATAGTTTAACTATTTAACATATTCCAATCTTAAATTCCAATTAAAAGACATCTTTTGTTTTATGTATTTTCTTTAACTAATTGTTTAATTGTCCTTTGCTTGAATTAATGTCATTTAGTAGTAAGCTAAAGCAAAGTTACAGGGTATTACAGCGCTATACAACACAAAGTGTACAACAGGGTACATATAAGAGCGTGTGTATGAATGCTTTTTGGGGTGTGTGTGTAGGGGGAGTATACCTTAGCAATGTACCTTAAAAGACAATCGTGTTTAGCTTACAAAAAATGTAATCTTAATCGAGTACACGACAGCTATATAAAAAGTTTATATATATATATATTTTTATATATATATTAAATGTATGCACACAAACAACATACAAAATACAACTACATAGATGTACAATTATCGTATAAGTATTTATATATAAAATTAAAAAAAAAAAATACATATGTATATATATTATAATCAATATGAAATTATAAACTTAACATAGCTGCTTGATGGGTCTCAAAGAGAAGTTCTAATACAGTGGCAAAAACAGAATACTGACTGGGATCTGATGTGGATGAATGTGGTAAAAACTTATGAAGAAATTTCCTTAATTGATTCTTCGAGTTTCTTGTTTCATGATGCGACACAACCGCTTGTGAAATTCATATTCATAATACATAATACATAATAATAATAATAATACTAATATCAAAAGAAATGCAAATGTTTGTTTGTTTTTAGGTTGCTTGTTTTGGTTGTCTGTCAAATCAAATCGAAAAAAAAAGAAGAGAACAGTCCATTCGAGTCATGTCTGTGGCAACGTGAGTATATTCGCATATGAATACGTATTCATATTTCTATATATATTCCTATATATATATATATATTCATGGATTAGTCTGAGTTTGTCTTTTGAGACAGTTTTTCTTCTGCTGAGAGTCGGCTACATTTTGCTAGACGCATTTCAAGCTAAGTTCCACTTGTCGCGTATTATTTGTGACTGTGTGTGTGTGTGTATGTCTGTAGTGTGTGTGTGTGTGTGTGTGTGCCCAACTACTAGTTGTAAGCCAAGGAATTGGTATTGAGCGCCAGCGCTGCTTCCGTGCTGCTGCTGCTTGATGATGTCGATGCCTGCGGCTGTGCCTGATTTGTTCCACTCTCCAGATGCACATTATTATAGTCCGCTTTGGCATTGCAGCGCATGCCATGTGCCAATGGTGGTAGTGGTGGCTGTTCCGCCAGCTGCTGCTGTGGCTGTTGTTGTTGCTGCTGTTCCACTTCGCCATTGCCATTGTGGGCGCTGCCATTGAGATTGTAAACGGTAAGTCGCGCCTCGTGCTCGCGTCGCTGTTGACGCAATCGTATGTCGTGCTCCTCGCGCATATGCCGAAGCTTGAGATCCTGCTCCTGGCGATAGTACGACATCTTGAGTTCCTGCTCCATTTGCTCGAAGCGCAGCTTCTGCTCATGCTCACGCCGTGCATAATCGATCTCGGCAAGGCGCGCCTGTTTCAGTAGCTTGAACAACTGCTGTTTGTATTTCTCCTCCATGTCCAGGCAGCTAATGGCGCCCTCATTGGACGCTGTCGCTGCTGCTGCTATTGGTGTATATTGTGAGCCAACTGCAATGCCGCTGGCCGCTGGCAGCTCATCCTCGGAGAGCAATGATTGAGCTTGTGAATGCTGCAAATGAGAGAGAGAGAGAGAGAGAGAGAGAGAGAGAGAATATATTAAATAGGAACTCATTGAAATATGTATACTGAATCTACTTACCTTGCGCTGTCGTCTTTTGCGTATTGGTGAATTCTTCTCGTTGTCAATGTCTTGTGCTCCTGTGCCATTGCCGTTGCCTGTGTCTGTATCCTCTTTTATGTTTAGCAAGGCTTTGGCTTTGACCCGTTTGCGTCGTTGATTGGACGCTGATTGTAGTGGATTGGATGCGCTCTCCTGTTGTGAGTCGCCGCCAGCGGTGGAGGGCGGTGGTGAGGGTATGGCCATGGTTGATGTCTGTAGCGTGTCCTCGCTGGCATTTGTGGAGTTCGGTAAAGCGGCCAGCGGCATATCCTCATCCTCGTCCAGTTCGAGTAGCTCTTTTTTGAGCGCACCGTTGGTGCCACTGCGCGTTTGACTGCGCGACGACACCGGATCCTTTTGCAGCTCCTCCATAAACTCAATCATGCGCATGCCCTCTAGCGCCTCCGATTTGGGTTGCTTTTGTTGATGTTCACGCTTCGCCGAATTCTTCATGCTGCGCCATTGCACCTGAATCTGCTCGAGCAGTCGATGGCGAAAGTTCAGGGCATTGAATCTGTGTAAAATGCACGATTTATTGATTGAATTGGGTAAATATATTTTATTGTATACTTACTGTTTGGTTATTTGCGACCAGGCCAATCTCTTGGCCTTGATGCTTTTCGCATCAACGCTGCGATTCTCAACGAATGCGACTTTTGTTTTGATTACCTCCAAGAGGAGGCCGCGCTCAGCCTCTTCCCAATTGAGCGAACGTTTTTTGCGTGTGCCTTTTTTCTTGCCCGTTGCGCTTTCTTTTTCAGCAGACTCCTCGGCAGCATCTTCAGCGTTCTCCACCCCCTCATCAGAGGCATTTGTGGCTTTTGTTTTCGACTCCGCCTTTTCGTCGTCGTCATCGTCTTCTTGCGGCGACGGTGCACCCTTTGTCAATAGCTCCTCCAGTTTCATTACGCTTTCGAATTTTTATTGTTTATGTATTGTTTTTATTGTTGTTATTATCGTTATTAAAGCGCGTTTCCGATTTGCAAAAAATTCTTATTTGATTTCTGTATATACTACGCAACGGCGTTGCCACCGCGTTAAAGTGCTGCAAGAGTGGCAGCATCCAACCTTGCGGTACCGATACTATCGATATTTCTTAGTACATCACTGTGCACCTTAGTGTGCTTTGAGCTCTATCGATACATTGTCGTACTCATACTCAAGTATCGAGCAAAGTAAGTAGCAGGCTGGAAAATATAATCTCATTGGCAAATTATATATTTTTATCATACACATAACTTAGCGAGATGGCTTTTGGTGACTATCCAGCTGAGTATAACCCAAAGACGCATGGACCTTACGATCCAGCGCGCTACTATGGCAAAGGTAAGCGAATTTGCGAAATTACGTAATTTTCTGCAGCCCGACATTGCGGCTTATACCATACTTTTTTTTTCTTCTATTTTATGTAATTATTATTTTTTTTTTACAATCACAGCTGATGTGCCTTTCGGCCAAGTGAAATTGGGCGAGTTAGGCGCCTGGATTGGACGTCGCAATAAGAGCCCGTCCGCCATCGCTGGTGCTGTCAGCCGCGCCTGGTGGCGTTGGCAGCACAAGTATGTGTTCCCGAAGCGTGCTGGCATTGCACCCTTCTTCCAGTTGACCGTCGCCAGCATGGCGTTCTTCTATTTGATCAACTACCCCAAGTTGAAGCACCACAGGAACTACAAGTACCACTAAACGGTACATCTCGTTTAAGCTCTTCAGTGTACACTTTGTTATTACAACTTTTTTCATTTATTGTTGCCATTCAGTAAAGTGAGAAGAGTTCGAACACAACCACAACACAACACAATACAATTGATGTTTTGAACACGGCTAATTCTAATAAAAAAAATTCTGCGAATAACTGTGCTGCATCAAATAATCGTAAACTTCATTTGCGATCAATGGCTGCGAAAATCATAAAATATTGTTCTTTATTATGTTCGTCGATGTGAACCAGTGTCTCGTTGGAATGCACGGGTCAAGAAACCGCTTAAACTGCAAATCTAGTGTCTGAAAATGTTTATTTATCGAAATTGGTTTATGGCTTACAAAATTAATTTAATTTAATTCACTAATCTACATAGTTGTATCTAAAGAATTTTTTAAGTCTTTTATTATGAAATCAAGATAGCTTGGTTCTGTTCCCAGTTGTTGTCAGAAACTGTTTTCAGTTCAGAACTTGTTAAGTGTTCTGTTCCTTAAAGGATCGTCCAAGGTTCAGTTCGTGAAACTGGTTTAGGAATAGAACAATTATTAAACCAGATCGACATGTAATTCAACTAACAATTTCAAAGCAAAGGAAAGGAAGGGCGTAAACTACTTATTAACAATTTTGGTTAATTGTAACTAAAACACTTTAATTTTAGATCTTTAGTGTTCTCAGTAACACGCATCCGCTGCATTTGCTCCCGTATCCAACTGCTTGTTTGCATTGTCCCGTGGCGGCGTAAAAATCTCACAGATGAAGGGCAGCTCGCGTTCACAGCTCAACGTTTGCCAAGTGCCGTTAGGTGTCAGGGCCACGCAGCTGGCATTGGCTTGGCTGCCTCTATAATGGATACATAACTAGTATTTATAAAGTTGTCTAATTCAAGGCAAACCCATTTACCCCACTCGCGGATGACCCACATGCCAGGCGCGATATAGAAAACACAGCAAGCTCTCTTGCTGCGCATTGCGATAGTCGAGTGGCTGCAGGGATTTACTGATATTAAATTGCAAGCCCACATAGGCCAGAAAGATGCCTGGTTCTGGGTGTTCACCCACGCGCTGTCTATTATAATCCACCAGCCACTGAGATAGTGCATAGGTGCGTGCCTCGGAGGCGACATGGGCTAGGCTTCCCCTAAATTCGCTGGCATTGCTGCAACTGGTGGAAGCATTCAAATAGTTCGCAGGTTGGGTATAGAAGACAAATAGACCCACTTGTTCAATGCAGCTAATATTGTTCAGCGCTGCGGAAAACCATAGATTTGATTTCTTATTTATTGTAATTGCTGTCCTATTCACCTGTCGGCCTGCCATATAAGCTGTAGTAGTCGAAGCGACTATCGTTCGTCATGCCTGCAAAGCTGGTATTTTGTGGACACGCCAGAACATGGCAGTTGAAATACTCCGCTGGCTGCTCAAACACACTCAAACGATTCCTCGCATACTTTTGTCGCCTTCTGCTTGTCAAGTCCTTAGGCTGCGTCTCAAAATAGTTTTTACGTCGCCCTGGTCCACCTGGCGCATAGTTTAAGGCCAGGCCACGCAGCTGACGGGCAAGTGCCATACATTCTTCCAGAGTTCCTGTGCTTTCCAGAGCAAGTGAGTCTGTCGTAGCAGCGCGTTGACATTGACGCACCAGATGGAACTGCAAAGGTGCAGGATTTGTGTTGGGGCAGCGCAGAGCAAACAAAGGCGAAATGCTTAACAGCAGCAGCCACATGGCTAACTGCAGCAACCCACAGAGCTTGGCTGGCATATATAATTATTCATTATATATGTACATATATGCATCCATCTCCCTGACAGCATTGATAACAATTTTATGGTCAATTTAATTTTTATTGTTCATTTGCATAGTATCTATTTTTAGCTTAGCTCTAAGTTGTTTTTATTTAAAATAATACAGTAAAAGCTCGCTTCAACGAACTAGGCAGGCAGATGTTTGCTTAAAACTTAACTGTGCATATATACATGCATTCTATAATTTTTACATATTTTTAATAATTTAATATGCGAACCTAAATATGTCTGAATAGTAAATTTAAAGATTTATTATATAATTTATAACATTAGTTAAATTTATTTGTTCGCTTTATAAATATTTGTTCAAAAAGGCAAAAGTACATATGAAATTTAGTTTTTAAGTTAGTTGTCCGTTTAGCAGAGTTTTCACTGTATCTATGTGTGTTTTGTGTATTTGATTGAAAATGTTGGCATTGCACAGCTCCAGGCGAGCGTTCTAAAAATTGCAAAATTCAATGCTCAAATGAAGCTGTGCAAAGACTTGTCTTAAATACTTTGACAATTTATAATATTAATAATTATTTAATGTATATATTATTTTTCATTTTGTGAAAAGGCTGCACGCTTATAGTACGTAGTAGTATTTATTAAATAGAGCAGTGCAAAAATAGTTTAAACAATGACAAGAAAAAATTGTATAGAAAATTTAACTAAGAACAAAGGCAGATTTATTGGAACTTAGTTTCCTCTTTTGTTTGTTTTTGTTTTTTGTGTTTAAATAAATTTAAAGTACAAATACAAATATCACCTGAGCGTCGGCTGCTGCATTCGTTGTTAGTTCGAGTTTTTAAAATTAAGCAAGTTAAATAGTAAGATAAATAAAATATTCATATATTTATATAAAGTTTAATGACTGCACTACAAGAGAGAACGAGGAGTGTGCGTTTGACTCTGATAAGAATCTAAGTGGAATCCAACCGACACCAACACGTGGGAGTGTGTGCGTTAACAGAGCTGCCAAAATGCAGTGCTGCCCATGTCTGCTATTAAAACTTGGCAGCACTGCACAACTAACTCTGCGACATTAGCGGGCAATTAGCATAATAACGGGGAAATTGCCTGGTAATCTCTGCACAGGGAAATTTTCTTTTGTTTTGTTTTCCTTTCATGCAAAACCTAATTATTTGTTTTTATAATATTATTAAATTAAAAACTTGTGACCTTACATACTACAACTGCATTTGACTACCGCAGGCGGCTCTTTCTCATCTCTATGCTGGCATTTAGCTTGATTTTCAATATTTTAAAGTTTTCTTTTTAAACACTTTGAGTGTTCCATTGTTGAGTTTTGGAAATATTTGCGAACGTTTGATTTGCTTTCAATTTTTGTTTTCTTCACATTTTAGCTGCTGTGCGAGAAGGCGGTGTTTGTGTAGGGTCCACTGTATATGGAGCTGCCCGAGTTGGAAACCGTCTTCGTGCTGCGGCGTGCCATGATGCACAGCACAGCGGCCACCACGGCCAGCATCAAAATGAGTCCAGCAATGGCGATGGCTATGGCAAAGGTGCGCTGCGACACACACAGTGCATCCTCCAGGGTCTGCAAAGATTGAGACAAAGAAAAAGGGGAAAAATTAAAATGAATGAAATGAAAAATAAATCAAAATAAATAATTGAAAATTAAGAAAAAAATATTACTAATCGAAATATAAACATAAAAAATATATATCAAAAATAAATATTTAAAAATGTAAATCTATATATAAAAAATATATATATAATAAAAAATACAAACAATTATAAGTATATAAAAAAAGTACATATTAAACAAAAATTTCTAATAAAAGAAATATAAAAATATTATAAAATTAAATATAAAAAATTACAAAATATTTAAAAACAAAATTTAAAAAAAATTATAAAAAGTAAATGTTAAAAAATATTTATTTATCAAAAAAAAAAAAATATATATATATTATATATTTAAAAAATATCACAAAAAAAATAAATAAAAAATAAATAAGCGAAAATAAAAAAAAAAAATAATAAATAAAAAATAAATATAAACAAAAACACTAAAAATGTCTCATGTCTGCGCCCAGAAATTTCCTAATCAATTAATAATTATTTAGCTATCTCTCAGAATATTTAGCTCTTTCATTTATCAACTTCCTTTCATAAGCATAAATATTCATCGCACTCACCTTCTCCTTGTACACAGCATCCTCGTCACTATCGTTGGCATTCTCGTTCTCATTGACATAGAGGCCAGAGAAGACCTCAATGGTAGCGGGCAGCGCCTCGTCATCTTTGCCGTCACCCGCTGTCTGTCGCTTGGGTCGTTTGCCCGTGCACACAGGCGCCTCCTGGCAGCTGGGATCCTGCAGGGCGCAGAGACGCACATTGCACTGATAGTACACGGAGGTGGTGTAGGGGAACTTGTGTGCTGGGAAGGTAACATTGGCAGCCAGCCGATCTGCCGTGTAGTTGAATTGACCCATGATCTCGTTGTCCATGGGGCAGCTGAAGCATAAAGAGAATACTTGAGCAATGCGCTACAATATATATATATACTATATACGATATAGCTTACCCATCTTCGCCCACCAGTCGCTGCTCGCCCCAGCCCAGGCCATCACGGACAATGCAATCCGTTACGTGCAGGCCGTAGAGCTGCTGCTGGTCGATGCTGATGACAATTGTCAGCGGATCGCCGATTTTCACATCGTCGGCGATTTTGTGCTGGTCGTTGTAGATCTTCATGTGGCAGCCGGGCATGGGCAGCTCGTTGTTATCACTGGCATCCACATCGTAAACATCATCATCATCCTCCTCCAGCTCATCCAGCTGCTGTTTGTCCAGCGAGCGGCCATAGTCGCGTCTGTCGTGCTCATCGCTGCGATAGGCCTGTGGCTTGTGGACGACCTTATGCTTCTTGGGCTTGACGGCCGCATCGCGGCTCATGTAGGCACAGCGCACATGGTAACCGCGTCCCAGATCCGTTATCAGCTTCAAATGCGGCTGCAGCACAATTGTGTTGAAGAACTCGATGCCGCCATCGTCCTGAAACGAACCAAAGAGAAGCGGGAAAAAAAAAACGTGAATCAAATGACTTGGGCAACAAACTTGCAAAAGACTTGGGCAACAAACTTGCCACAGCATGCAAGTCAAATCTTCGACTGCTCGTTAGCGTTGAAGCATTTCCTCAAGCTACTCTTCTTTTATGCGCCTCTCCTGCAGAATGGTGCTAACAAAACAAAAGACTTAGGCAACAAACTTGCCACAGCATGCAATGTAAGCTGAAATTAAATGCTGTCTTTGAAGCCATATGAGCGCAGCTTCGATTTGCCCCACTGTGCATACAATGGGCCTGCTGCAGTGTCTCATTATGCATATGGGTTTGTAGCTGGAGAGATTCACGCCTCGCTGCCTCTGAAAATTGCCAGCACGAAATTTGATGTGCGACGAGGTCGTCGTCGTTAGATCACGAGCACTTCCTCAAGTCTCTTCTGCTTCTTTGTGTTTTTTTTTTTTAGAATTGTGCTAAAGCCCGTGCAGCCAAGTGTGAAGCCCGCCCTTATCTCCATATCCGCACAAATTAGCAATGTTTGCGTAATGAATTTTCATTTCAGTTCAGCTTAGTAAAGTTTTTTCCCCAAGTTCTTACTAAACTAAAGCTGATTGCTGCGAGCAACTGTTGTTGCCTGTTGCTTGTTGTACATCCGCTGCATTGCATCATTGCTCATCTTCAAGCAGACATCTTCAACTGCCCAATTGGGCCTACATATATCATTTAATATCATCCACAGCTCGAGGCACATTTACTTAGCTTTTCATTCTTTTTTTTTTCTATCTTTCACATTCTATTTTCTACACGCATAACGGTAATTGTGCTTGTGCTTGTGCTAATTTTGCAGGCAGGCAGCAATAATGACAACAACAACGACAACAAAAGATACAATAACACATATTCCATACTATCGCACGCCTATTAGAGATGATCGCGTGTCAAAGTCTTTAGAACACGACGTGAGCTTTTAAATAGAACGTTGTAGTTGAGCTCAGAGCAAAATTCTTAAACTAAAATCGATGTTGATTAGTTTCTCACGTTTGTTTGCCACTAAGAACAACACGAAGAAGCAAGAAGCTTTGAAGTTTTATCTTTCACCTGAAAAGAACTTTGGAATATACAAATAGACAGAAAGTTACAAATACGGAAAATACGGACAGACAAATCGGAAAGTTAAATGGGCAAAAAGGCAGACAAGGAGATGGATAGGTAGACGTACCGATAGGCAGACATACTGATAGGTAGACGTACCGATAGGCAGATAGATCGATAGACCGATAGACATTTAGACCGACGGACAGATATACTGATATATGTACCTATCAGTATATCTGTCTGTCGGTCTAAATGTCTATCGGTCTATCGATCTATCTGCCTATCGGCCGATGCAGACATACCGATATATAGACACTCAGATAGACCGATAAACTGACATACGCACAGAGAGATAAAGATAAACGGAAGTCTTGACGGACATAGCAAACAAATTTAAGAAACTGCGAAAAATGCAAATTAAAAACAATACAAAAGTGTACATAAATATTTATCAATCGAAAGCTTATATATAATCGAAATTTTGCTTTAAAAATGTTGATTCAAAATGAATATTTATCAATATTACAAAAAGTATTTAAACAGAAACACGATGTCTAAGTTTATATAAAATCAGCGACTTATGATTTGCATTTAGTTTAAATGGACGCAGCGACGTTTGAGTTTTTGTTACGTGACTTAATGAATCGATATCTGTTTGAAAGATCAGATATAGATATTGATATCTGCAGTCGCGTCTCTCTAGTTAACATGCAGCTCTTGTCAATCATCAATAGTTTATGGTAAATAAACAAAATATGATTCTAAATGAATATTTTGCATAGTATATATATGTATATATCTTTTCCTTTAAATATATTTCTACAAACTTCAAATCGTGCCTTAATACACAATCTTCCGCCCATCTCTAAGATATTTTTGGTTGAGGCTCTGCAACCATCAATTGCTCGCGTGGTAGCTGGCAATTGTATTTGGGTTTCGCTGTACGTGCCGCATTCGGAAGTCTTTGATAATTGGGTCCGTCTACAGATTTGGGCACGGAAATGCTTTTTATATTTTGAGTGGCTGCGTCGTCACCCAAAGGGGTCAAACGCATAAAAATCAAAGCTGGAAGCTATTTCCCTGTCGTGCTGATGAGCTGCAGGGCTAACAAGCGACATCAGAACGTCATAAATGTTTGACAGTTATGTGAGCCAACTAAGTTCCCAGCAGCCCAGCTGAGAGAATGAGCGAGAATGAGACAATGGAGGATGTTATAAAATGGGATGTAATAAAATGACATTTAAGATTTGAAGAGCACATAACGGTAGATGGAAGCAGGCAGCTATTATGTCATTATGACACTTCTGTGCGACAGTTCTTAAACTGGTTTAGAATATCTGAGAAGAGACAGCAGAGGCAACTGCTGCTAAGATATGTTAATGTGCGATATAAACAAATGTACAACTTAGTCGCATCGCTGTAAGATATAAGTAATAAATGTCAACGAAAATGCGTTACGTGACTGCGCGCTGCGTGGGCAGAGCGACCTTCGCTCCAGTCGAACAGCAGCTAAAAGTCAATTTCATAAATAAAATATCAATAACAATCAGAGAAGCATGTTTACATGGCTTACACGCACACACATATATACAGTTTTTGGCATTTTTCATGGTCGGCCGTTGAACGTTGACCAAATGGCCGCCAACGTTGCCTCGAGACCATAAAAGATGCGCTGTGCACAGAACAAATCGATTTTGTTTAGCCTGAAGAGCATAAGCCGATTCACACGAAAGACTTAGGCAACAAACTTGATGCTGCTGCTGCTTCTGCTGCTGTTCACACTATTCGCGGTCTGATTGGAATTTAATTTGGAAAATGTTGCTTATCAATGCCTGGCACGGCTTACAAGTTCTGAATATTGTTTTATTTTTTTTTTTTACTCGCGGTTCACAGCAATTATAATTTAATTAAAGCGCCCTTCACATCTGTGTCTCTGTCTCTTTCTCTCTTGCTATTGCTGACCCTGCATGCCACAGTTAAGGCAGCAATAAAACAATTAATAAAGAATCGGCTTGACAGACAGAGGGCTACTATGTGTGCAGGTTAATGAGTTCAGCTTATATTGAACGACAAGCAGATACCCTATAGTCATGAAAAGTTGAAAGTATTTGTAATATATATAGAGAATATTAAGGCTGATTGACTTGTAAAAATTTTGAAAAATTAAATATATTTTATGTAAATAGAATATAAATTCTGCATGGCTGATTGAACGGAAAATAGAACGGCATAGCTATCATGAACTATGAACAGTGAATAGATACTCTGTAGTAATGAAAAATTTAGTATATTTTCATAGGTAGAGAATATTAATGTTGATTGACTAATTGAATGGCAGGCAAAAACCCTGTAGCTATGTAAAATTAAATATATATTTTAATCTGTTTAATTTACAGCTGAAATTTATAGAGCAACATTCTTCATTTAATATTGTTAAACTTAGTAGAAGATACCCAACAAGTAAGTATCCAATTAGTAGATACCCTTATAGTGAATATCTAATAAGGATACCCTAAGAATATTGACATACTGCAAGGCTGTTGCCTTTTTCAGGAATATGTACATTGAAGCTAATTGATAACTTTTATGAATATATATTAAACGAAAAATAATAAACAAACAAAAAAGCACGTTTATAACTAAAATATTCATAGCTTATTTAATTACGCTTGGCATGCATAACAACAACTATAATAAAAACAGCAACATCAACTACAACAACAACAACTACAACATCTACAACATCTACAACATCTACTACCTTAGCCACAGCAATAACAACAGGGTCGTTGTGAAGCCTCGCTTGGAAGTCAATGGCGTGGCAACGTTTGTTTGTTATTTTTTTTTTTTTGTATTTTTCGCGGCAGTTGACACGCGACTTTTTACATAAATAAAAAGTGGATGCCATAAATGTGCAGGCAGTTGTGCGAGTCTATGTGTGTATATATATGTATGTATATTTTTTCATTTTAATTGTATGCAAATGTGCATTGTGCTGAGTTCATCTGCGGCGCTGACGTAAGCCCAGCATCCTGCCTCAGTCAGCAGTCAACAGTCAACTGGCCGCAGAGATGACATCAACAAAAGAGAAAAACCTCCAGGTAACTTCACTTGGCTTATATTGATTTTGCACTTAACTTATGTTTTTTTTTTAATTGCTGTTTAATTTACATAGTTATTTATTTAGCGCTTCAACAGCGACAGAGACTCAGACAGAGACTGCCCAAGACAAAAGACTGAGGCAACAAACTTGCTGCGAAATTCTGACACAGAGTGCGTGCAAAAAGTCTACATACATGTCCAATTGCCACATTGAACGGCAATTATTTCAGAGATTTGTGTCAGGCCAATCGAGCGAAAGGCAAAAGCAACAAATTACAAAACTCTTTAGCTTTGGGAAATTACATTAAAAACAAGAAATGTAACACAATATTGTTGTGTGCGTGTGTGTTGGCCATAAATATGTGTGCCTGGGTGCTAATTGAGATTTCAAAATATATCGAGACAAACATACATCTAGCCATCCATCTATATGAGCTTCGTGCGACTGTAAACGCTCGTAAATCGATGCTATGAGCCAATAAATAAGCCACGCCATAAAAGCATCATTCAACATCTAGCCAGCATCTGTATCTGTGTTTGTCTATCTCTGCCTTAATACCCAAGCTGAGCTACAAACTTGAATATTTATATCCCAATTTATGGCCCATTTTGGGGCATTTGATATTTGTCCATGCGTAGGGGATTGGGTTAACTGGACTCATCGACTTATCTCACACATTTTATATTTGAGTTAATTTGTTAAGTTATAATAAAAAGTAACTTGTGCTAAATCTCATTTAAGATAAGACTACAAGTTTTTTTAAAGTAAGATATTTTTGCTATTTTGTTTAGCGAGGTATTCGGAAATGTTTGGCAAGTTTATGAATTTTGTATAACTGGGTTAGAGAAGATAAAATAGGGAGATGGATAGAGAGAGAGAGAAAGAGAGAGAGAGAGAGTGAGAGAGAGAGAGAGAGAGAGAGAGAGAGAGAGAGATAAGGAGCTAGAGAGACATATAGAAATATAAGGAATGTGTGCTGGTAAAAAACAGAGACATAAAGATAGAGAGAGATGCAAAGAGCTACTAATAGCAAGTATATCTCTCTATTCTATTATTCTACCGTTATCTCTGGCAAACAGAAAGAAAACTGAGAGACAGAGACGAAAAGAGAGACAGGGGCAGACACATAGAGGGATATACAGAGTATGTCTGTGAGAGTTAGGGAGAGAAGAGAGAGATATAGAGATAGTTATAAATATATAGATATAAATAAAGAGATAGATATAAATATAGAAGAGATATAGAGATATAAAGCCATATGTGGATGTAATGAGTGAGAGAAATATTTAAAAGCATGAGAGTCAGATAAGAGAAAGAGAGATATAAGGATATAAAAATAGAGCCAAGGGGCGATAAAAATAGATTGAGCGATAGCCAGATACAGATAACGACTATAAGTGAGAGAGAAATAAAGAGAAACAGTGTGAGATATAGCGAAATATAAAGAAATAGAAGGAAAGAGATTTCACAGAGATATGTGTGGATAGAGAAGCGCATCATCATTTGCCGTTTGCATTGCATTCTAATTGACCCCAACATATATTACATAGCTAACTCTCCAATTGAGCTGCAGCTGGGGCACATCTTAAACAATGCTTCGCCATCCGTATAGCAATTACTGTGCACCGCCTGCCACCTCCCATTCATTTGTCAATTGTCAACTAGTTGATGATGCACCTTAATAAGCGTGTCATTAGCTGAATGCCAAAGAGCCACAAGCATTCATTTGGGTGATTCAATCAGCGTGCGTTTTGCCAGCCAAGTTCGTCGGCTAATCAAGCTGGCATATGGATGGGTCACCTTGTAACCAATCTCTGTCAGCTAAGGTGCCTTATAAGCAGTTAATGGCTTTTCGCACACAGTTCAAAAACTCAATTAGCATGTCGCAAAAGGCAAGACAGCACACACACACACACACACACACACACATAGCAACTCGTAAAATTTTTAGATAAATTTCCCATGTTATGTGGGTGCCTAGATTTTATGAGCTGGACTGGACGCAACTTACCCGCTCCTTGGGCATCGTGTTGCAGCTGCGCAGCGGCAATCTGTAGCGCAGCGCGCCAATGTGATCTCTGCAGAGATAAAATAGAGAAGATGAGATATTGATGATGATGCCAATCTACACACTCTGCTCACCTGTATTCGCTGAGGCATGAGGAGTTCTTGGAGAGGCCTTTCGGGTAGATCATGCCGCTGAACAGGCCCGTCTCGTGGTTGGGTGGCGCATCTTTGATCGTGATCAGCATGGAGCCCGACTGGCACTGCACTCGCACATTGGGCGCAATGCTGCCTGGCTTGGCCGTGGGCGTGGCATCCTGTGCAGCTGCTTCCGCCTCGGCAGCGGCAATGGCAGCGTTTAGCGTGCCAGGCGCATCCTCTGCAAGGTAAAAGAAGTCGTAAAAGAGGGGGGATTAGATTATGAAATATTTGCGAATTTACAGTTAGAAAAAAGACTAACTACAGTTAGACAACAATAACAATATCGAAAAGACAAAGCGAAAGCAAAGAGTCAGAGCCAGAGCCAAAGGCGAAGGCAAAGCTCAAACGCAAGCTGAGGATGCGGCTGAACTCGGGCCATTCGCATAAATCATCAGCGATAGACGAACGAGCAAAAGAAAATAGTAGGAGGTATAGAATGATCAAGAGATACCCTGTAAGCCATATGGGAATAAATATATAATGTCTTTGTTACGTATTATTAATATTTTTACGATATGGGAACATATATTGTCTTTGCAACTTAGAGACGTTTTAACTTTATTTTACTTCATATAAATCTAATCATAAAGATATACCCTGTAAGCTTATGTTTTATATTTTAGCCATATGGGAATATATAATGTCTTTGTAACTTAGAGATATTTTAATAATATTTTATTTCATATCAATCTGAAAATCAAGAGATACCCTTGGAATATATATTCGCTTTGTAACTTAGAGATACATATATAACTAATTTGATTATTAAATCATATTATTATTTTTTGGTTCATATATATTATTCATATCTATTATATTATGTTATTATATTTTGGTTTATATCTATTATTCATATCTTTTATAATTTTATATTAATATATTTTAGCTCATACAAATTTAGATATATTTTATCCATTCCGATCTATCATTTATATCTCTTGTATCTATACACTAAAGCTTTTACCAAAAGACTTAAGCCCATTTGCCATTCGTACAGGGTATTTGCGAAAGACAATGGCATATATAAGACGCCCCTGGGAGCTGCAACAACCATTGAAGCCGAAGCTGTAGCTGAAGCTGACTGAACTGCAGCTGGCAACTGCGGAAGCAAAAATGCTGCGACAAACATGAAAAACTCTGGCCAAGTTAATGACATTGAAAAGCCATTCAAAGAGCAGCATCAACAACAACAACAACAACAACAACAACAGCAGCAGCAGCTGGCATTAGAGAGCTGGCAGTTCCTTGAACTTGTGTGCTGCAGTCAGAACCTTTCCTGCTGCTTGGTAATTGCTGAGCCCAGAAACCAGCTGAACTGACTAGCTACAGGGCTATATAAGCTATATACCTAACATGTATAAACAGATATATATATACATATATATATATATATATAGAGTATATCAATGTATGTGTGTATGCACAACACCTCGCGTGCGATGCGCCTGCAGCTAGATTCACATTCTTTTTTTTTGCACTGCTTTTTTTGCTCTGACTCTAGCTCGCTCTTGACTGGAAAACTTGGCCTAAGTGGAGTGGGGACTGGGGACTGAGTGTGCAAGGGGTTCTTAGGTGGTTCGCCTAAGATGGCGTTGCTTTGGTTTAGTTCAACGAACCCTCCAGCAATTCGCATCAGTTAGCTGGCTTCTATGCCTATTCTACAGCACATGCTGCTGGGCCAAGTAATTGCATGCAGCTCTCGAAAGCCGGTTTTCTGCTCTCAGCCAGCTTTGTTGTTCGCTTTGTTGCTGTTGTAAGTGCTTAATGTTCATTCATATTATGTAGAGTTTAGTAAAATGCAGCCATGAAATAGAGCAGAGTTAAGCCCTTTCTTTACGGCTTGACTCAACAGAAATTTCTTTTATGTAACATATACAAAAAGCTAGCTATTTATTCCATTATATAGCAAGCTTTGATTTACACAAATTTCCTAAACACTTTTGACAATAGTCACAATACAATGCTTTTATGCTTTTATAACTGACAAAAATTTTAGTTTGTTTATTTGTATTTTTCTAAACATTTTTGACTCGTCAATTCTTTTATACTTTTATATCCAATAAATTTTAAGTTATTTTTAAATGGAAGATTCTTTTATAATCAAGGATGTCACCGGACAGCCAAGTGCCACGGAGTGCACTACCCCAGCTGCAGCAAGTTCGCTCTCCGACTTGCAGAAGTCGTCGGCTCACATGCAGCTGGGCATCGAGTCGTCTGAGGAGCCCGCTCTGGAGGTGCTATGGGATCAGTCAACGATGCTGGACCAGGAGTCCGATGAGTTCGATTTGGTTAGACTGCAGTCAAGCATCGAACTTCAATCCAACAGCTCCAATAGGTTTAAAAGTTCGAAAAGCCTGACTATGTCCACAGAGATGTTGGAAGTGCATGACTACATTAACCAGCAATTTCCATTTTCAAAGACATCGGAGGAGAAGGTATAATAGCATAATAGCTATTTTTAACTAAATTCTAAACATATTCATACATTGCTAGTTAGTAGTCCTGGAAAGTAGTTCGGATAGTAAAATGACAGAGGCTTTCATCAACCAAATGGACATCAAATCAACCTTCCAGCCATGTAGCAGTGAAGAGTCATCCATAAACTCGGGGAAAACATATGATTCGCAAATGACTAGGTAAGATTCATCTCTCTTTTCACTTCTCTTTCTTATTATTCTTGACTTCATCTTATTTAAATTTATTCTTTTTTCTCCTCTCTCTTTCACCTCTTTCATTTCTCTCATCTGTCTATTTCTCTATTCACCCCTTTTGAAAAGAGAACAGTTACATCTTTTTCATCTGCTTTCTATTCTGTTCACTCTTCTTGCCATCTCATCTCAATCCTATACTCCTCTCTCTACTCTTCTCATCTCTCTTCTCCTTCCTGATCCCAATTAGCCGCATAACCTCCGATGAGATTCTGCCATTAGATGACGCTTACAGTCTAATACCTAAGATTGATATGAGCGCGCCCATACATTACGTCAGCAAGCAGTCGGAGCGGCCTGCGTATAGAGATCAGCTGCTGGTTTTGCTGCAGGATGGCAGCAAATGGGACCTTAAGGTGTATGTGGGGGAGTATAAGTTCTATTGTTTTCAGTGCGTGCTGCAAGTCTATGCCCCCTACTTTAAACGCAAAAAAATGGAGGACACTTATGTGGTGCGATTGCCATCGCATAAGGTCACCGCAGAGGCCTTTCACATCATCTACAATTGGATGCTGTTCGAAGAGATGCCGGCCCACAAACGCTATAGCAATCGCTGCCTGCTGGAAATCTATAGTTCGGCCAAATATCTGGGCATCACGGAGATAATTGACGCCGTTTGGAATACTCTGGACATTATTAAGAATGAGAACGAGGCGTTCACACTCATGCCCGACATGAACTACATGGATTTGACTACCTTTGAGTTTCTCTGCTTCGCACGCATCAGTCGCTTCTTTCTGACCCTTGTCGCATCGCAGGAGTTCGTTGAGATGGATTTCAACTATGTCAGTCGACTCCTTGCCAGTCACAATGTCGGAGTGAACAGTGAGATTGAGGTGAGTTATTCTAACTTAGATTTGGACTTTTCTTCTAATTCGGTCCACAATTCATTAAGCTTTGCTTTTTTTTCCATTTTGCAATATTTAGCATATTTTATTAATACTCGCAATCTATCTGATACTTATACGCTAGTACACCAGTATATTCACATTGCTGCTCCTTTTCGTGCTCATATACTTGCTTTAATCCCAGCTATATTTCCTGATCCCTCTTAACCCACTCTTATTCCTACTCTCCCCCTCTTACTACTCTTACTCTCCTCCTACTTCTACTCCTACTCCCACCCCTACTCCCATTTCTACTCTTTACTCCTTCACCTACTCCTACTCCCATATCTACTCCCATTTCTACTTTGTACTCCTTCACCTACTCCTACTCCCATTTCTACTCCCATATCTACTCCCACTACTACTCCCACCTCTTCTACCACTTCTACTCCCACTTCTTCTCCCACTTCTACTCCCACTTCTACACCCACTTCTACTTCTACTCCTACTAATACTTGCATATATACTCCCACACTACTACTACTTTTACTCCTACTCAACCCTCTACTCCTACTTCTACTCCCATATCTACTCCCATTTCTACTCCCCTTTCTACTCCCACTTCTATTTCTACTCCCAATTCTACTAATATTTCTACTCCTACTCCTACTGATACTCCTACAGTTGCTCCTACTGTTACTCCTACTGTTACTCCTACAGTTACTCCTACTCCTACTCCTACTCCTTCACCTTCACTTTAACCCTCAACAATTCCATTAAATTTCGCCTCCTTCTCTCGCAGATCTTCTATTCAGCCGTGCGTTGGGTCAGCCACGAATGGCCCGAGCGTATTGCATATCTGCCGGAGCTAATGAAATGCATTCGCTTTGGTCTCCTCTCGCCCGTATTTTTACGCTTCCTGCAAAACGAGCACAGCACACGTGTAATGCACTACATTACCAATATGCCAGGTGTCCAGGAGCTGATAACCAAAGCCTTTGTGTGAGTTCAAATTTGCTTTACAGCCATCAAGTTCCAATTATAACAATGTTCAATTCTAGCTACGCATCCGCTGAGCTCTTCTGCAAAGATCCCCAACAAACGTTGCCTTTCCCGCTGCCCGAATACGAGGTGCCGGAGCAGCGACGTTGGCTCTATGACGAGAAGTGCTCCTATCATCATGACCTCAAGTGTAGTCAACGTCAGTTCATTACCTATGAACAGTTCCTCAACTATCTGGAGAGTCTGCACGAAACAGGACCCGATTACTGGCGCAACCTAGTCTACATAGTCGAGCCCATCAAGTGCTGCACACGGCTCATGCCTGACTAGGCACACCAACAAACCCACACATATTTATAAATATTTATACATATATGTATGCTATTACACACCTCCACTGTGTGTGGCTGGCCAGGCGGAAGTATGCCGCAATATTTGGCCAGCCAAGTCTTTCAAGTTGGATTTCATCGCTTTTTAATAAGACAGCTAAATGCGACATGAATTGACTTTTGCTTTGGCCTCACTCCCTCAGCTCTTTGTTTGATGTTTGATTGTCTTTGTTGCTGCTGCTGTTGTTGTTGATATTGTTGCTGCTGGCAGTCAGGTAAACGTGAAGCCAGCAACACCTTCACTTTTGCAATTTCAGTTGCAGTTGCGAGACTTGTCAACAGGATAAGCAACTGTTTATTGTTGAATTCCCTCAACTAATTTGGCACCAGCTTCAAAAGTGGGCAACATCTATGGCTACTCATATGAAAAACATGGCTCATATAGCTATATATATGTATGCTATATTATATTTAAATTAAATATATAAATATATTATATTATAAATTTTCTTTTATAAATTTGTATTTAGAAAATTGTAAAAAAATACACACAAAAATTATTTAAAAATAATATAAATAAAAAATAAATAGCACAAAATAATAAAATCCAAATATAAAAAAAATAAAATAAATAAATAACTTAAAATATAATGTAAAATAAAAAATTTTACTTAATATTATTTTAAACCCATTGTTATATTATTTTGCAATAACTTAATATTTTAATGATAATGAAGCATAATTTCTTCTATAAACAAAAGTTTAGAACAGAATGCCCAGTTACAAAACTTGGCTTCCAATCCTAGTTTTTATCTAATCATATTTGATGAATACAAATTTTGACTAGTTTATAATATAGCGCGTCATTTTGCTCTATACAAATATTTATAGTTTAAAATATTTGCAATTTATAAATCGCGCATTTTAGCTTAAAAAAAAAAAATTATATATTTATATTTAACAGATTAAAAAATTTTAGAGCCCAGCTTAAATAAGTTTTGATATTGCTTTAATATTGATATTATTTTATTTGTTACTAATAGTGTACTTAAATTTAATATATGTAAATATATGCAAAGGATAGTAACAAATTTTCATTTACAAACTATAATTCCAATTCTACTACTTAATATACAGCTAGTTATTTAAGGAAGATTAATGTACTTACTATCTGCTGTTGGAATTTGTGCGCCGTGTGTCGTTAGAGCTGCGATTGTCTGCAATAGAAAGTGGATAGAAATTAGAAAAATGTTCATTAGCTAGACGAACAAGGGGGCGGGCGACGAGAGTCAGTTGCCATAAAGCTGTTGACATAAATCACGATCGAGCCGACAGTAATGCCACATTAATCTATGCAACTCTGCAGGCTGCAGAGCTAAGCTCCTTTAATTAAAATGGAAATGCAAAGAAATGCGCCAAGATTTTCGTGCTCACAAAGGTAGACAAAGATAGAGAAAGAGTGACAAGGGGGGCTATATGTATATATGGGCAACATTATTCTCACGATTCTAAAGGCGCAAATGCAGCCAAAAAAAAAAAAAAAAAGAAAAAAGGAAACTTTCGCCAACAGCAGCTCGCGCCAGGTTAGAGTTGAAATTCAAACTGTGCTCAGACGGAGGCTGAGACTAAGCCATGCTGGCTTAGAATCTAGGCATTGAAAAGCTCGCAGCTTGCAGCCAACTCTAAGCTGCAAGAGTTTGTGCTACTTTTGGCAACTTGGCACAGTATCAATGGACGATGCGGTGCAGCGGAGTGCAGCTTGGAGCTGTTGCCGGGCTCATATTCAGGTTAATCTCACAGAGGCCAGCCAATTGTCATTCACAGCCTCTGGACTCTGATTGATGTGTTTAGCCAATTTTTCTATGTTTTTCTCTTTTTTTTTAGGGAATGAGGTCAGACAGAGAGTGCTCCAAGCTCGTCTAATAAAAGTGAGATATGTATATGGGGTTGATCTTGGGAGTATATTGAGATTGCTACAATCTGGAACTGATAGATGTGATTTATGATTAAATATATAGTTGAAGTGGTAGCTGTTCAGCTAACTATAGAGATAGAAAATAAAAAGGAATTTGTTTAAATTCATTTATCTATATTTTTATATATTCTGTATACATATACATATATGTATGTATAATAAAACATGCCTGAAGGCCTTTGTTGCTCTGGCATAAAACAAAATTGTTATTTAGAATTAATTCTATTAACAATTAAATAAATAAATAAATAAATAAATAAATATAATAAAACAGGAAGGAGGAAAGGTTTGAGGAAATGGAGAAGAGTTAATGAAGCTTTTTATTATATATATATTATTTCAACTCTTGCTAGGAATGTCGATAATTTTCTCTACCCCAATTTACCATCAGTAGAATTGGCATACGAGGTAAATATTTCATTCTGATATACAGAAGTAACATTTATATCGGAAATATCAAGATATAGGTACTGAGGGGAAAAAGAAGAGCTAATGAATCTATTTATAACTTATCCCAACTCTTGCTAAACTCTAGACTTAAAGGAATTTCCATTTACCCTCAGTAGAAATTGGCATAAAAACTACAAATTTAATCTAGATAACAATATATATAACTCTCTTTACCTCATGATTAAGTATTTAATATCTCATATTCTCTATATTTTATCATATGATCTATACTTACGATTAGGTGCAGCGCCGTGCATAAGATTCGAGTGCTTGACGTCATCGTGGGTGCTGAAAAGAGACAAACAGAGAGAATTAGAGAAATTGTGAGCAAACTTTGGTGATTAATTAGAGAAACGAAACATGGGCAAACCGGTTAACTATCTGTATATACAAATCCGATTACATTATGCAAAAAAGAAAAGAAAAATGTTCATGTTTAATGAATTTTTGATTAGAGGTGTTGTTTTATTTTCGCTCGAGGCAAAACTTTCAGCTGAAGCAGCCCTGACAATTGGGTCAGTCAAGCTTACCTGCCTGCCACATGTTGCGTGCCCCGCCAGAAATGAGGTTAAAATCAGCATAAGCATATATGCACAGGAAGCGACAAGCAACATAACGGTAAAGGCGCATCGAGAGGGCTGCTCTTCAGAGCAAGCGACGAGCAAAACCAAAAACGGGTATTAAACACATATCAATAACCAAATGGGGCACATGATAAGCAGTTTCCATCTGCACACAGCTTCCTGCATGCATAAAGTGCTGTGAGAAGATATGAAAGTCAAGTCATGGTCAGGAAGAGGCAACAAGTTTTGGTGTTGATGCTGTTGATTGTTGCTGTTGTTGCTGTTGCTGCTGCTGCTGTTGTTGTTTTTTTTTGTTTTTGTTGTTTTTGGTTACAGCATGATCGTTATCGAGAGGCACAACAACATGCAGCTTACATAGGCAGGCCAAGCGCATGTGATAAAAGCCGCCAGAGACTTCTGTTTGCTTGGCGAGATGATGTCACAAGACAAACAGATACGGCAGACAAACAACAAACAGAGAGACGGACGTACTCACCCATTGATTGCAGCTCTCTATTATTCCCGGTGCTATAATCTTTTTGGGATTATTAATAAATGGAAATTGGGTCAAGCGATATCGTCAGCGTGTGTTGATAAATGGTTAGCATTATCCAACCAAATATATATGTATGTTTGTATATAGATATTTGTCAATGCCAGGCCCACACAAAAACGAGAGACAATGAGAGAGCGAGAGAGAGAGAGGGGAAAGAGCGAGAGATCTTCCGATCGCAGCTAACCGCGTGGCTTCACTCACAGCTTTCAACTGACAGCCGTCCAATGCAAAAAGTTAACTAATACTAACAACAGCAACAACAAATAGACAATACTCGCATTGCAATAAATTAGCTAAAATTAGACGCATGACGTAAACCCATTTAGCAGCAAAGCGCAAAAATGTCACAAATTGAGCTTTACTCGAAAAAAAAAAACAGTCAACAGCTGCCTCAGGCTAAAAGCGCAGCTCATGCATTTGAAATAGCCCAGCTGAGAAAAATTATAAAAATATAGGGCAAATTTTAAATACCCTAACTGCAGGTTAAACTGAATTGTAAGTAGCTCTATAGAACAACAGAGCAGCTTCAACCAAAAATTATTATATTATATTTTCTTGTATGCTTTTAAGTTATTATATTTTTTTTATTATTTTGTGTTTTTTATTTTCAATATATTTGTATAATTTTGTAATAGTTTATTTTAATTAAATTTTTCAAAATTTTTTTTGAAAACTTTATTTTTTAAATTTGTAAATTTTAATTGCCTTTTTTTAAACTTTTTTTGCCTGTTTTTATTTTTATATTATTATTATTATACCTAATACATTAATTTAAATTAAGTATTATAATATAATTATGATTTCTTATTTTATTTAAGTTGTTTGTGTTTTTATTTTTTTTATATTTATACACTGTTTACTTTATTATATTTAATAATTTATTTAATAACATTTAATATTTTTTATCACTCGTAAAATATTTGTATTCATTTGTTATTTTTTTCTTTTTCATATAAATATAAAATGTAGACGTTCTCTGCCTTCAGATATGAATAAAAACTTCAAACATGCTTTCCAAAAAACCCGATCCCTTTCATTCCTTGCCCTATTACAATATCAGCATACCCGCTGTAAGCGAAAACAAACCAATACAAACAAGCAACAATAAAAACGATAAATAGAAAAAAAAAAGTAGAGAAAAAATTGGTGCGCATTGCGCTCAACGGAAATTATGAATAATGAACTCTGATTGGCATCTGCTCTCGTTACCCAGTTTCGAGAGTTTGCAAAAAAAAAAAAAAAAACGTGCGAAAAAAAACCTTTGCAATAAACCCAATGAAATGGATTCAAAAGTGACCTTCGAGTTGGGTACGTCAGTTCGATAAGCAGGAAATTGCACAGAAACCTTATTTAATTTATGTGCTTATCAACTGAAAATTAATTTTTGTTATGTTAATTAAGTTAATTTGTTGTTTTGATAACATAGCCATAATATTGATTTGATTTGATAGCGGCTTAAGGGAAATGGTTTTTTAATTTAGTTTTTATTGTAATAAAACTAGTTTTATAAGTGTATATATGTATGTATATAAATGATCAGTTTTTATTTGTTAGTACTAAGTTACTAATGTGCTAAAATATTTAAATTTTAATGTTTGAAATTTATTTATTTATGATGTTAAATTTTGCACTTAACATTCATATTTTTTTTTTGTTATTCTATAATTTTGAAAAAAAAAAAAAATAATATATATATATATATAAAACAAATATAAAAATATGTTATAAAATAAAAATTATCAAAAATATTAATAATTTTTTTTCTTCAAGCTTTGTCTGTTTTTATTTTGTATTATTTTTTATTTTTGGTACTTTTTATTTTATTTAAAAAAAATATTATTTTAAATATATTATTATTTGAAATATATATTATATTATTTTTCTAATAACGTGTGAAGAGAAGTATATTTAAAAAGCCGTTAAAGTGGACTTTAACTTAAGATAGTTAAAAGTTTTAGAAATTCTTATACTCCTACCATATACATATATATGTATATAGTTATATTATATAGTAGTTTGATTTGGACATTTGAGTATTTTCAATCGATGATCATCAATGCGAATGCGTGCGTGCATTCAGCTATAACGGATATTTTTATGTGACTCTGTCAAGTGTCGCATTCGTTTGACACACATTCCGTAACAGCAACCGCAAACAACGACAGCCGAAGCAACAACAACAAAAGCTACAACAACAAATACGAAAAACCTTTAAGCCAAAGCAAATACGTATAGAAAAAGCCGACAAATGGGCCGTGCAACTGAATAAAGCGCGTGTAAAAAAAAAACTAACGAAAAATTAAATAACCGAAAAGACAAAAAGCGCTAAACAAACATATTTGTTTAAACAATTGCATTTTCATTTACGAGCGCAACTAGACGTATACGTAATGTGGCGACTAAATGACCTCGCGTGCTGTTGTTTCATTGTGGCAAAGCCGCCAGCCATAAACATATGCAAAAGCACATTATTTCATAGTTTTTACAGTTTACTTTTATTTTTTCGTAGTTTTTAGGCATGCTTAATTTTGAAAGCTTTCTGCTCGAGCGAGATTGAAAGGAACGAACTATAAAATCGCTTTTGCTAAAATGCGCGTAACTGGGCGTTAAATTGTGCTAATTGGTAGAGAGAGAGAGAGAGAGAGAGAGAGAGAGAGAGAGAGAGGCGGGAAAGATGCTATTAGAGAGATAGCTAGGCCTATTTCATGGCGCCTGTTAATCAAAGCGTTATCTGGTTGCGGCATCTGCCCCACATTTGATTGAACAAATTATGTTGTTGTACCACATCAATCAAAAGACTTAAGGCACGAACTCAGCGAACGCAAATGGCGGCAGACACAAACTTGGGCGATTAAATCGACTTCATTAGAACGAGGCGACGCTCACAATTAGAGCCAACACAAGAATTACGGCCATGCAAATTGCCTAAGGCAAATACCTTCAAGAAGTGTGTTAAGCACACACACACACACACACCACACACACACACACACACACATGCGAGCAGCGCGCCTAACCACAAATGTTTGACCTATTTGAAATGAGCAACAGACTAGAGAAGAAGAAGAAGAAGAAGCCAACGAAGAAACACATACAAAATGAAAATAAAAAATAAAAATCGAAACGAGCAACGACAAAGAGCAAGATTCTAACAGCTAACTGCTAACAACTTTCGGTTGTGGTTGCCTCCGAGTGCCATAAAAATGAGAAATCTCTGCAGCAACCAAAACTCCCCGCCCTCCAGCCCATTTATATAGTAGTATATGATCAATCTAACGCATCGTCTAGCTAATTTCGCTGCAATTCCAATAGAAAGTAAGTTGGCTTTTTTATAGGGTTTTCATTTGTTATCTAGCAGCAGACAGCCGCAGCAGCAGCAGCAGCAGCAGACAACGAGCAGCTGCATCTTAGCCCGCATTGTGTTCTTAATTATGGTAATTAACGAGGCCCATCACATATCTCCAGCTCCAGCTCCAGCTCCAGCTCCAACTCCACCTCCCTCTTCCTCTTTCTTTCATTCGATATATGTATATGGTTTTTCTTTACAGTTTTTTGTTCGCTTTTGGGGTCAGGCATGGCTTTGTCTTAGCTTTTACTTTTACTTCGCATTGAGAACTCGCATGTGTGCTAATCAAATGAGCTTAAGATCATGATCAAACTCAATTGAAGTGCTGTGTGTCTCTGTCAGTCTTTGAATCCAACCGAAACTTTCACCTGCTTAGCTATGCAAATAAGTACGCATTCAATATAAAAATAAACGAAATTAGAATTTCAAATCTAGCAAGAATATGCAAATATATATATAGATATATATATATATATTTCGGGTTTGCTGCAGTAGCTGCTATTAAGCGTCATTTGGCTGCCAGCTTAAGTTAACAAGTTTTGTATTTAGATAGAGAGCTGAGGCTGGGGGCCCAGATCAAAGTAAACGCAGCCAACGAAACGGAACGAATGTTTTTTTTTTGCTTTCTGTATTTTGTTTTTTTTTTACGGCTTGACGATTGCGTCAAGGTCATTGCAATTGCACAGCCAAAGTGCGAATGCGCTAACAATGCCCAGCAATAGGTCATTAGATGAGCAACAGCAGCTGCAACAAATGCAACAACAGCAACAATTGCTCATTTGCAATTTGCAATCAACGCCAACATCAATTTACATTGTTTTAGTTTTCTCTCCTTCGCGCTTTTATTATTCACAATTAACAATTAAGACAAAGTGCAGAGACATTAATTTTGTCTCAGCTACTAAAATCAAATGACTTGGGCAACAAACTTTATATATATATATATATATATATTTTTTTTTTTTTTGTCTTGACCAATTGCAACATGGCCAAAAATGTTTTGTTATGAGCCAGTTTTCAGTTACTTTGTAAATGGAAAGGCGCAGCTCTCCAAGCTGTCCTTGTGCAATAGGCAAAAAAGGGTATATCGTGTTGGTTTGGCAAGCGACAAATTAAATGACTGGAAAATCAATATATAAATGTGCAGCGGCTTAGCAACTGCTGCCTGACTTGAGTTTGGGCTTGGGCAACTGGTTTTTCCATGTTACATATAACGACATTAGACATTAGTTTTTTGTAAACAGTATTTTAGTTGTTCTCTTATAGATGCTTTATAATAAGAGAACAATGAAAATATTGGTAAAACAAGTAAGAGGGCTCTAGTCGAGACTGCTCGACTAGGAGATACCCTGAACCCTGCAAAGTACTGGTTCCAATCATTCTACACTTCTTTCATGCACATATACAAAAACACATACACACACCCGTACGCATGCATCCATACGAACGCATAAACAATTGCTCTGCTAACTGCGCAGTTACTGCGCTTGGGCTGCCGTGTGGGCTATGTTATGAAAATTTGTTTGTTGAATAAATCTTTTTGTAGTAGGACTATCTTCATCATTTCAATTTTTAGAACGTAATAATAACATTCAAATGTGTGTATATGCCAAAGCACAAGTCTCTAGTACTTGATATACGTTTTTTTCAAATTTGGGGCGAAGGGGGCGTGGCATCCAAAATCTGTAAATGACAAAATCTTTGTATTCATCACATTAATCTACACAGTAAATCTGAAGTCTCTAGGTCTAACAGTATTCAAACTAGGCTTTAAAAACCAAGTCAGATTTTCGATTGTTATCGATAAAAAAGAAATGGGATGAGTTATCGAAAAAATATGATAAACTCGTACTGCGTATGGTATACACGAGTATACATGTAAAATTTCAAGTCTGTAGCACTTGTAGTTTAGGAGATCTCTGCGTTAGTACGGACGGACGGACGGACGGACGGACAGACGGACATGGCTAGATCAACTCAGCTCGTCATCCTGATCAAGAATATATATACTTTATGGGGTCTGTCACGCCTCCTTCTGCCTGTTACATACATTTTCACAAAAACATTATACCCTGATTTCCCATTTTCAATGGGTTCAGGGTAAAAAAATATGGCCACGTATGGTATATAGAAAATATATATACTGTAATACATATAGAGTAGTATATATGCATAATATGTTATATATAAATATGTATGTAAGTATATCTCGCTCTGTCTTTACTCTTCGAACTTAGAAATGCATATTTTAGCTTTAACTAACAATCTGCCAATCAGCTACCCTCTCTATCTCTGCTTCTCTTCATCTCCTTCTCTCTCTCCTTTTCCTTCTGTCGCTCACCCCCTTCTCTCCATCTCCTTCCCTCTGCGCTGCTCAGTATTATCTTTAGATTACAGAGCTTCTACCTTTCATCTAATCCTTTTTATCTCTCCCTTTCTATTTCAACGTTGCTCGACCTTAGTTTTTGCTTATTATTGCTAATCAGAAACTCTATTCTTTTGCCTTCTTTTTGCATATCTGTCTCTCTTTTTATCATCTATCTGTATATTTAACTGAGTCTTATTTAGAGTACCCTGCATCTGCTGGTCAGCCAGTGTCTTTCCTTCGCTCTCTCTCTCTCTCTCTCTCTGTCTGTCTCCCATCCTTTCTATTCTCCTTTCTTCTTACACTCTCCCTCTTTCTTCTCTCTTTCCGTCAGCATCCTTCACTTGATCATTATACCTCTAGCTTACACTCCATTTGCTGGCTGCTCATCTCTCTGTCCCATTACCTCAGCTGTTTTCCACATTACAGGGCATCTGCCTAGTCAACACACTCTCAGTCTCTATCTATATATTCTTCTAGCTTGCACTTAGCTTAGCCACAGCTTGCCTCGCTTACAAAACGTGCGTCAATATTTGGACTGGGTTTGCGTGCTGCTCCAACAAACGTCCGCCCGCCCCCTTCTGTTTGTTTCCCCACCTGTCTGTCCGTCAGCCAAGTTGATTGCAAAAGTTTGGCCCGCATTTGGCCGAGTGCGTTAAATTGGATCGTTCACGAATTGCCACATCTTTAGTGGGGCTGTGGCCTGTGAGAAGAAACCGCCTGCCCACTCTCAATTATTATTTTTTCACATTTTTGTCTTCTTTTGTTTTGTTTTGTTTTTTTTTTTTCGCCACGCAGTTACGTAAAAATTTACACAAATTGTTTTTTTCATTTTAGCTGATGATTTGTCAAAAACAAAACAGAGAGGAAAAAAATGAAAAGAAAACGTTTAAGCACCCACAAAAAAAGGCCCAACGGCTATTTCATAGAGGTTTGACGCCTAATTTTTATTTTCCTATACCGTAAATATATAATAGTAAAAGAAAAAGAAAAAAAAAACACGCATTGGATATTCGCAATGAACGTGACTTGAGCTTAGCTTCGTGTTTTTTTAGCCGTAGGACTTGAATATGTCTCGATTTTTATCAGTCAGCAACAATAACAACAACAACAATTCCAGTTGCCAGACATTTACTTTGACTAGTTGTTGTAGTAGTTGTTGTTGTTGTTGGCTTCGGCCTGGCGCCCATTGTCTGCTTGTTGTTGTTGTTGTTGCTTGACTCTTGGCTAGAGCTGAGGCCGGCGCAAAAACAGGTTTTGGCAAAACGCTTAACAGTTCCGTTTACTTTAGTTTTTTTTCAGTTTATTTTTTTTACTTTTGTATTTAAGCTTTGTTGCGCCTAGAAGTACTTAAAAGCGGAGACCTCCAGCGACATTGGCTACCGCAGCTCTTAATTTTAATGACTAATTGGTAATTTGAAACTCGAAAGAACTCATTAAACTGACAATTTTGAGACACGTTTGGAGCTGGTAAAAAATTCTAGAAGCGTTAATAATTGAAATTATTAAAAGGTAAAAGTATTTGTTATAAAAAATGCTATTAAAAAAACATCAAAAGTATTATTGCAAAAAAATTTTTTAAAATTAAAGTAAATATTTAAAAAATTGAAATTTGTTTGTTTAAATTAAAATTAACATTAATACATAAATATTATTAGCTTAAAGCAGACAAAAAACGTATTTAACGTTTATTTGAGTTGGTGTAATCTCAAGAGAAATTTTGTTATGCAAAATGTATATTATAGTAGTACTAAATACCACTATTTTAAATAACCTAAATATTTTGTTTTATACTTAAATTTTTTTTTACAATATCAACTAGGGATTAATTGCTTTACTTGGTTTTATATAAGGATATATTATATATATCAGTCGTATATTATATATATATATATATATATAATATACGACTGATATATATATATATATATATATATATATATATATATATATATTATATATATATTATTAATGTTAGTATTATTATTATTATTGTTTTTAACCGCTTGTTTTTATTTGCAAGCTATCCTATAGAACAATTAGCAAATTGTGTAAGTCTTACATTAATATTTACATTAATAAATTTAGTGACTGGGATATTGTAATTAGAGTTAAATTCCTGCGATCACATTTAAATCTACTTGAACCAAATAAAATAATTATTATCGTCAGTATAAAAATTTGTATTTTTCTTTGATTTAAAAAATATGGCTCCGTTGAATACCTGAGGGGCAACCCTCAAATGGATTTCTCGAACATGGACAACCCTGTATTTCCCAAGAAAGAAGTTTGTAAAAAAGCCATACTTAATTTATATTCCAAGTCATATTCAAATGCCATAGTCTAGCTAGCTGTTTAGTCAATGTTGTTGTCGTCATGTATCGCCGCTCGAAGTAAATCAAATCGGACTGCAAATTTGGGCGACCTGGTTCAAAAGTCATGACTACATGCACCAATTTTGATTTTGTTGTTTAGTCAAATACACAGCTAGCCACACCCACGCCCCACTTGGCGTGGATTTGAAAGTGTGTGTTTTTTTTTTGCTGAGCGTTGAACGTTTGTACAATTGCAAGGCAAGTTTGTTGGGCCAGACTAACCCACGCAGGCGAATGTTTGTATTAATTCTGTCAGCATTTAAGCTGCTGGCCTGGGGGTTTTCGGACACGTTGCAGCCAAGCTAGCCAGGCTACTTTTGCAGTTAAGACACACAAGCAGCAGCTGATTGAACAAACGGGAACTTAAGCCAGAGCCACAGCCAGAGCCACATCTACAGCTGCTGACTCATTTAAAAAGCCAATGCAAATTGTTTGGCACGCCTTACAGCCAAATGAAATGAATAATAAAAGAAAAAAAAAAACCAAACGAAAAGCTGCAGAAATACGAATTTGCATAATTAGAGAGAAACAAGCAGCAGACACATGAGTAATGCGTGGCAGACAGGCTAAGAGAGCGAGAGCGAGAGCGAGAGAGAGAAATGGCGAGACACTGTTAAGTAGCAAGTTTGTTGCCTAAGTCTTTCGTATTGAAAGCCGTTAGCTGCTTGTTAGCTCAACTGTAAAAATCAATATTGTAGCCAAAAATGACAGAAGACAAAAATTGAGAGATTCTATAGAAAAAGCCAACATGGAATTCACCATTGTAACATCAAGTTCTGGGCGCAGGTTGAATGAACCTCTGAGCTTTCTTTGCGTGGCAGCAAATGGCAAAGCGATTAAAACTCAATTTATTAGGTTCATGAACTCACAGCACAGCCAATACTTATATCTTCAAAGTCAAATCATAATTATATACTATATAAATAGCTGAAAATACATATATGTAAATATTTTAAATAGTTTTCTCAACTTGTTTCCCTTGCTCTTGCCGCCAAATGTTGTAATCGTAATTCAATTTTCAAGTGCTTTACAATGAGGCAATATGCCAAAGCACAAAAAATTCAAAGCAGACAACAAAATATATAAAAATATATATAACAAAAAATATTATTTTCGACGCATTTTGTTGTTGTGGTTGTTGTTGTTGTTGTTGTGCTTCAAGGTCAGTCGAACAGCTTGTTATATAAACAAGTTAAGTTAATTATGGCCAAGAAGTGCCTTGTGTGTGTGTGTGTGTGTGTGTGTATAATAACAGGTCTCACAGCTTGCTTTGTTGCCTTTTAATTATTGAAATTTGTGCTTTTGACTGCGTTGGCGTCTGCCGCAACAGCCCACATGCTTAAAGAATCTATAGAATCGGAATCTGTAACTGACTATCAATTAGCTCAACAGACAGAGAGTTGAAATCGAGAGAGGGAGTGTGCATGGGGGCAAGTGGCCACAATTATTCATATCAAAAGGTGTTGCACTCAACACGCATTATATGAAAATATTTTGATAGTTAACAACCACAAATTAACCAATTAATAGGGCATGCATCACAGGCAAAAGGTTCCGGAAAATCTCTGTGCGCTGGCCCCAAATGAAAACCCTTTTCATTCATTTCTACATGCTGATGATGCAAGCCGCTCTCTACCTTGCTCAGCTGTCAATCAATCACATTTTCTAATTGCTTCTTTAGACGCCAACACAACAACAACAGCAACAACAACAACAATAGGCCATAGGAAACGCCGAGTCATAATTATGTTTAAGGCCTTTGCGTAGAAGTGCTAAAAGTTTAGACAAGCTTTTTTTCTAGCTTCCCTCGTCTGTTTTTTTTTTTTTTTTTTTTTCTACTATGAATTGTAGCCAATATTTAACGAGAGAGCCGCTTTGCCTTTTATGCGGGCTCCATCTCATTATGATTAATGTGATTCCAAGTGGTCTGTGTACGTAGCCTCTTTCGAAATGTTGTGCCCCCCAATTAGCAATAGATTCTAGTACTCAATTCGTGTGGGCAGTGTAAATGGTTTTTCTCCAAGGAAAACTGTTAGCATCAAGCTTTTCGTATTGCTTAGATTTATGGCTAGAACTAATTGGAAATTACAGCATTCGAGGGCGGCTGTGTGCTTGCAGCAACTGTCTAGTTTTTGCGATAGGCATACAAATTGCAAAGCATAAAAATAAAATAACAAAAATGTTCAAGGTTAGAAGTTTTCAATGGCAAAATAAACTATTTTTAGCTAATGCTTTAAGCGATGTATAAAATGGAATAAAAACTAATTTATCATATTTTTTTATAACATATACTACTTTTTGGGCAGAGTACTCAGTTATCAAGATATAAATATAACTAAGACCCCTTGCCTTTGTATTTATCTAGCCAAATTTTTATAGATCTTGAAATTTGGCTAGTTATCGTATTTAGCACAGTTTGTTTATGAAAATATGTAAAGCCTACATTATTTTCAGTATGAATGTGCGTACAAATAAATTGTAATTAAAATCAAATATATTTTATATAAAAAAAAATAAGTAAAAACAAAACATTATATTATTTTATTTAAAAAATAATAATATATATTATAATAAAAGTTACTGTTACAATTAAACTTAGTTCAACTGATTTTATTTTTATTTGTATTTTTATTTTAGTTTTATATATATTTCTATTATATTTATATTATTCCATTAATTTTTTATTTTTTCTATTATTATTATTTTCTAATTCTTAATTTCATTTTTTTTTAAATTATTTTATTTTTTTTTAATCTCTTCCCCTTTTTTTTTTTAAATTTTATTTTATTTATTTTACTCTGATATTTTTCCATTACTAACTTTTTTATTTATATTTTTTATTTTATTTTTTAGTTATTATTATATTTTATTCTACATATATATTTATTTGTTTATTTAATTTTTATTAATTATATTTTAATTAATTATTTATTTGTTTCTTAATTTATTTAAAATTTTGATTAATATTTTTTCCTTTTTGTATTTATCAGTTTTCGCAAATAAAAGAAAAGCATTTTTTGTATATTTTTATTTTTATATTGGAAAATTCTTTGAATATCTAATGATCTGCGTAGTATTTTATTGTAAATACTGGCAAGCTGACTAAGATTTTGATGGAAGCCAGAATTTTTTGTTAGTTGCGAAATTAAAAAGCATTTTTTGTCAATTAAGTTAGAATTTTAAGAAACCTCAGATCAAAGTGTAAGCAAAAAAAAAAAAAAATGACGTCATCTACAGAAAACTCCATTCAGACTTGAGGCTTGGGCATTAAAACAGTTCCATTTTGTTGAGCAGTTCTCAAAACCCAATCAAAATAGAGATTTTAGTGCTCATGCCTAGGCATTAGACAAGACACATCTACTCTCTATCACTTGGCGAGCAGAGTATCAAAAGACTGCCATAAAAATTGTGCAAGTGATAGTAAAAGGCAGACGACTATAAAGCCATGCAGCTGAGGCTGAAGTCGACCTTAAGAGCTACGGACAGAGGTTAGAGAGTGTTTATAGAGAAGAGTTCTTAAAGTGAATTGTTGCCTATAGAGAGGTAGACTCTATGTTGAACAGATCTGGCTAGAGGAAAGTAGAGTTAATGCCAGTTAAAATTTATTTCTAATGGAAATGTGTCTAAGTGCATAGCAGACTGGCTAAGAGTAGCTGAGGAACCTCAGCTGACAATGATCTAACTGCTCTTCTAATGCTTAAACATGCACATGCACGTAATGCGACTCACTTCCTAACATTTCTAAAGATTCAGCTTGCTGTTGCTGGTTGACACAATAAAATTAAAAATGCCGGACATGCAACATGCCGCAATATCCAGTTGAGGCAGTTGAGGCAGTTGCCGCGGTCAAAAGCGGATGTCCGTGACGTGGCAATTGCTGTGCATGGGCACAATGATAATAATATGTGGATAGTATAACAACGTTCATGCTACGCGCTGTGGCATGCCGCGTCATGCAAGCTAATAAGTCAAGATTGTCGCATCTCCATGTTTGTGATCGACAGATGGATGATGTAACTGCTGCGGCTGTGGTTGTGGCTGCTGCGAACTTGGCCAGCGCGCTGCTGTGACAACCAATTTGGGAAAGAGCGGCCTAACCTTGAGCTAAACAGGTTCAATGCACAGGAAAACGCAACTTGACTGACCAAAATATAAATATATATATATATAAACATATATGTATGTGCATATGTATATATGTATTCATATAAAATACAAATAAAAATTACATTTTTTTGCGCGCACAAAATGTTTTGGCTTGAAAAAAAAATGTTTTTCTTGATACAGTATGCGAAGCGAATCTTAGCTCAGGCCGCGCCGCGAACCGGTTTCAAAGATGAGGACCGCCTCAGACGGCGATTTATGAAGTCATCTTTTGTAGCTAAGCTTGCAATTTAGCAAAAAAAAAAAAAAGAAAGATATATTATATGGCCAGCGCCATGTTGAATATGTTGCTGTAGCTCAGCATAATTAAGCCTAACGCTTCATTTGCCCAAGCCGAAAGAAATAACTTCAAACTTACCTTTTTAACAATCGTCCCGTTTTTTATATATCTCTATATGTATATATGCCTTTGCGTAATCCAATTAGTTATGTGGCCTTTGTTTAACAAGTGTTATACAGTTGCTTTATATATTTTTTGTTTTGCAAATCCGTAAAATTATGTGGAAATATATGTATTTCTTTTTGCTTTGATTTATTTTACTAAATTTAACATGGGATTATATTTACATATATATATATCATTTCTTTCACAGGCGCATAATTTGTTTATTTTTTATTTTTGCATTAATTTAATTTGTTTAACTTCCTCTTTGTTTGGCGCACATTCATTTTTTTGTTTTTTTGTAATTTTGTTTTTGCTGTAGAAGAGAAGGCAAAAGAAACAGGCTATAAAAAACGGCTAAAAAGCAGCTTCCGAAATTGCTAGGAAAAATTTGCAAGAGCATCTGGCTTTTTAAGAGCTAAAAGAGCTAGAGCAAGAGCAAGAGCGAGTATTGAGGCACTCATACATATACATATACATGCATACAGTTTAATTGCTGCAACTGAAGCTCTCAAGGAGTCGCAATAACAAAAGACTTAGGCAACAAACTTGCGGTCAGTTAACACAAGCACAAGCATGGCCCAAAACACACATTTTTCAAAAATTCGTGATGAAGTCGAAATTAACTGCTAGTTCAACCACCCGTTGTGCATTATAAAAACAACAACAACAACAACAACAACAATTTGATGGGCCGCCAAGGGCAACAACAATCAAACGGCAAAAATTTCTTTAATTTTGTCAGCGTCACAAATGCGTTTGCACGTTCCCAAGTAAGACCAAATTAAGAATCATTTCATGGCTTTACAAAAGACAATACACACTCTCTAAAACTTCTATATATATATATATAGGTATATATATTTGTATATACAACACGTACATGCTCGGTTTTTCATCTGCGATTCGCCGACAGCTTGAAATATTGAACGCGATAGAGCGAGCGCGCGACGACGACAACGAAACGCGCTGCTTTTTGGGTCTGTGTTGTTTTTTCGTTGATGTGTGTCTCGCACACCGACCTGGCCAAGACTGAATTGAACAGACGTTGCGCTCTAAAGTCAAGACGCCAGCAGCAGCAACAGCAACAGCAACAGCAACAACACTCCGACAGCAACCGGTCTGGCTAAGTTTTCGGAGTCGTTGTCGGAGTATTTGGCAAGCTGAGCCGCTCTTATTGGCGCCGCGCTCTTTGTCTGTTGTGTGTATGTATATAGTGTGTGTGTGTGTGCTCTGTGTGTGTTTGTGTGTGTGTGTTACCTGGTGTTGGCAGTTTTTCAGCAACAACACCAACAACAACTGAGGCCCACACAACAATCTTGCACTTGGGCCCTGTGCCACGCTCGACTGCTGCTCTCTATATATGCTCTGGAGTAAAGGGTATTGAAAGTACTTGAGACAAGTCTGCTATATAAGCTATTCTTATTGGATAAAAGGTAGATAATATATATTGAATTTGTATGTCATATTTACTTTAGTTATTCAGAATCGATTCGAATTGCTTGACATCATGATGTTGATATACAAAGAGTAGCTATTTAAATTGTGTTTTGAGTTAACCCAATGATAATTTATTTTTTTAATACATTGAATATTTGAGAATTTTTATTCCGATTAGTTTAATGACAAATAGTTTCAAATATTTATATTATTGAAACAAATGTTAAAATGTTATATTTATATTTTTAACTGATTTAATTTTAACAAAATAAAAACAAAAGTTCTTTCTTAGTGGATTTAATGAATTTTATAACAGGAAGTTTATTGTCATTTGCTTTATTTATAATTAAAAAATTAACATACAATTTTATTTAGTTGCTAAGCCTTTAAAAATTGTTTACCTTTAAAATTGAATAAAAAATTTAATGAAACTTTCAAATACAAAAAGTTACATATTATTTTTATTTATTTATTTAATTTTGAAAATTTATTTTAGTTTGTAACATAAAATAATGTGTAAAACGTTTGGATAAATTATATTTTTATTATTATTTTTTTTATTATTCTTTTTATTATTAATTTACGAAATAAAATGTTTAAGTCCATATAGGAGCAATTTTTAGAGGCATTTAGTCTATATAATCATATAGTCTAAATTTCACTGCTCCTTCTCGATTTTAGCTGATTCCTTTCTAATGAGCCACAGAATTATTAAAAGTTATTTATATTTAAAATACAGTAATCTATATTCTTTGAATGACAACAATTTGATTTGCTAGTGTATTTCGACTTCGTTTCGCAGTCGTTAGTTAGGTGTAATTTCTCGTTCTCACCTGAGAGGTTGTAGCTTTTCTTTCTAATGAGCGAATACCGCATAATTAGAGCCTCCAGCGTGTTGGGTCTTCAAGTATTCCCGAATCACGTCATGCTCGGCCAACGCAACTAACTAAGCTGCACTCGGAGAGTTGCTAAGATCTCAGTTTTTACTTGGCTGGAGAGCTGAGCAAATAGAAGTATTGTGTGGGCAGTCAACAGAATGCCTTGATGACGGCATATACGGCAAATAGTTACGAGATATATACATATATACATGTATACAGATATGTATGTGTGGCCTATACATATTTGTATAAGCTAACTACAGACTGTGTTTTGTTTAAGCCACATAAATCTTGGACTTGCATTTACATGTTTTCATTTCAGGTAGTAGAGAGCAGAACCTTTTTCCTTTACCTTTTTAGCCAGCCGACTCTGACTCTGACTCTGACTCTGACTCTGGCTGTTGCTCTGTTGGCCTTGGTCGGGTTCAATTGTTGACGTTTCCCATTAACTGGTACGTTTCTATTTATATTTTTAGTTATACCAATATTTATGATTATCATGCGTGCTTCTCTCCCTCTTTATCTTCGGCTGTTCAATGTCAAAAGTTCGTTTGAGAGACGTGCCGGAATTTTCACATCTTTACGTGAGCCGGCGATACGACAGATTTTTTCCAGAATTGATTCAGATTATCGAACTGTCAAATTTGTCATAATATATAATTATTATATGTTGTTTATAATTTCTGTGATGATGATAGACAGATAGACTTATTCTGATTTCTAAAAGAAAATTAGGCACAGGGAAATTTGGAATGGTTGAAAAGGCGGAATTTATAATATATATTTTATCATATATGTATGTTCAAGAAACATTGTTTATTTCACGAAACAGGAAATTAATAAATAGCTCTTAGAAATTAAATTATTAAATATGTTTCATTTCATATATATTTTTCATTTAATATATATTTTTATTTTTTAATATATATTTTTTATTATTTAATATATATTTTTATATAATTTAATATATATATACTTTTCTTAAAATATATATGTATATTTTTTATTTAATATATATTTTTTACTTAATTTATATTTTTAATATTAATAATTTGTTATCATTTTATTAACACTTGTTTAACAGAGAGCAGTGCAGCAAGAACATGCGAACCTTATTGTAATGAACATTGAAATCATGTTGAAATTATCATTATCGGCTATGATGCTTACCAGTAATAATCATTTAACTATAGAATCATTATCTTTTATAAACATTGCATGTAAGCATCATTATCGTTAATGATCATTCACATGAATATCATGTAACTAATACAGACTACTGTTTATTTATATAACAATATATATATAAAAATTTCTTAACATTATCTAAAGCATAAATATACATACATTTAAATATACATACACTTACACAAACATACATACATTTAAACAAACATGCATTTAAACAAGCATGCACTTAAACATACGTACATTTAAACATACATATACTTAAACATACATACATACTTTGCATTAAAGCAATTATTCAACAAATGTACATTTCAACAAAACATGTACAACAATAATAATTAAACAACATTTATTAAATAAATACAAATCATTGAAACTTAAATAAGTTAACAATAAGAAACTTAAAGTAGTTAACAATAAAACTCTTAAATATATTCACCACTTAATGCGACTGACCCAGTCCAGGTCAGGAACTTGACTGAGCGCCCACACAATTAGCGCCACTTTTTATACCCAAAAGTCACTCAAAAGGCCATTCGAGCAGAGCTCCTGATTGAGCGAGAAATTGCACTCAGTAAAAAAGTGCAAGGAGAATATCTTAGTTTCTCTCTGTTTTTTTTTTTTATTTTGATAGAAAAAGCTGGAAAAGCAGACATATATTCATTTGCTCATACTGATAAAGTATATAAATAAATTAATTAGATTCTTTGCTATTTTCCTACATTTGTATTTTGCACATTTTACGCATTTTTACTACAATTTAATAGGGTATACAACATATAATAATTTAAAGAATATATTAATTGTCATGTAAGACTCGACTGCTTATTCAATTGAAAACCCTATAAGTATAAACATTTGTATATATGTACTGCAGTTATCTCACATCTCTGTGCATACATTATACCCCATTTGAGTCAAATTTCAAGGGGTATACATATAGTGTGCGTAGTTTGAAGAGTTTAATAGGCTGAATCAACGACAATCAAGTGGGCTTGATGGCTTGATGAGCTGCCTTGGCAACAAATCCATTTACAATTACATCACAAAATTCTAAAGAGCAGCCGATTTGCATAGCAAATACATGAAACCTACGCATTGTATTTATTTTTTGGCAACAAATGGAAACGGGAACACCCACGCGGATTGAGTCAAGTTCATAAAGCCAAGCTGACAGGTAAATAAATTCACAAGTCGTTGGCCTTAAGACAGCAGTGGAAGCAAGAAAGAGAGAGAGAGAGAGAGAGAGAGAGGTGGGAGAGCGAGAGGTTAGAGAGTGACAGGTCAGAGAGTGAGAGATGGGGAAATAACAATAGCAACAGTCGTAATATTTAGGGAATGTATAAATAACAAAAACAACCACCTATATGGCATATTCACCTGTACAGGTAGCCGTGTTACCTGGTTACACACACTCAGCACAAGTGTTTAGATTTTTTTTATATTTCTTTTTATTTATGAAGTTAGTGTCAAAAATATCAAAGCAGGGTTTGAATTTTGGCTCATCAGGAAAAAAAGGCAAGCTCCAAGCGTGCCAATAGTATAATTATTAGTAAAAATTTCTTGTTGAAAAAACGTTTCATCAGATCAGCAGCTGTTCAAGCTTATAGGTTGGAGCCAACTAATCATAAAAATCACAAAAAAAAGAAGAAGAAGACGAAGAAGACAATAGATATACAATAACATTCGGCGGCACTATGGCCGAATTATTGTCGCGTGAAAAGGAACTCTTTCATATCAATCAGGAACTAAATCTGATGGCATTGAATCATCCCATCGACAATGGGAATCAGGTGGTCTCACAGTCCCGCTATTGCACCTATCTAAAGCAGAAGGGTCCCAGCACATTGCTCAAGAAGAAACTGCACGCAAATGTGAATCTGGATGGAGCGATCACCAGTCGGCATACAGCGGGACGTGGCCACAGATCGAAAGTCACCAAATCGCCCAACAAGAGTGCACCGACAACGCCAACACCTCCAGCGACGCAGGTGACAACGCCCAGGTGCAAACAGACAACGAATTTAGTATCACAATTGAATAAGGCTAAGACGCCCGATTGGCGCGGAGGCAGAGCGCACGGTCGACATGCCACAGCGCCTGCCACAACAAATGCTGCTTCAGCAGCAATCACAACAACAGCAGCAGCAACAAATTTGGCTACTGCTGCTGCTGCTGCTGGCCGCATCGACAGCACGTTCACACGTCGAGCCACACACAAGACGGCCACATTTGTGAAATATCGCAATCCCAACTTTAAGGCGAGTCCATCACTGGATCTGCTGCTGCGCAATGCGGATCAATTCGAGCAGCAACAGTCGCAACAGCTGCAGCCGCAACAGTCGCAGCAGCAGCAGCAGCAGCAACAGCAGCAACAGCAGCAGCCGCTGGTGGAGCTGGAGCTGGTGCAGCAGTCACGAGAGAGCACAACCGTCATCAGCGGACAATCCAAGAAGCAGCTAACCCAAGATAACTTCATTAAGTGAGCAAAGGGCTAAATGAATAACCTATCCAAAATATCATTAAAACATACTCCCATCTAGATTTCTCAAAGCCAAAGTCGCCATTTTGGAGGAGGATCATGGTCAGCTAACACAGGACATGGCCGATCAGAAAATGCAGCTGGAGCAAACGCTGGAAGCATTGCGCAAGGTTGAAGCGCAACGGGATCAGGCCATCAACACCAATGCCAAATTGTCCGAGCAGCTGCATCGCTTGGAACTGCAATCGGAGGATGCCAGCCGACGGCAAAAGGATCGCCAATCTGAATACAATAATCAGCAGCACGAGCTGGAGCTGCTGCGCCGCGATACCAAGTTGCTGAAGCAAACCAACGCCAATCTGGAGAATCGTCTAATGCGCGCCAACGATGAGACAGAGGCCACGAGGCAAATGCTCAGCCAGCAAGCGACACAGCAGCGCGAGGATCTCGACTACAGTCGCAAGGAACTGAAGATGAGGGACAACCGCATTAAGGCTCTAAAACGCCAGCGTGCGGACCTACTCAATGCCTATAAGAAACAGCTCTTTATGATTGACAATCTGAAGCGTCAAAACAGCTGTGTGGAGCAGGCGGTGGCAATTGGATTTGGCGAGAAGGAGTTCAATAAGGTGCTCGAGTGGAATACGGGCACCAAGACAGTATTTTAGTGTATGTGAGCGACAACGGGAAGAATGATAGAAGGATAATAAAGAGAGAGATTGCTGCTCAAATCAATTTTATATAATTTCGGAATAGGTGCATATTGGAATTGCTTGTACTACATAAATAAATATAGTCTATATAATTCAAGTGTTTTGAATGAAAAAGGGAGTAGAGAGAGGGAGTAGAGAGAGAGAGAGAGAGAGAGAGAGAGAGAGAGAGGGAGAAAGAGAGCGACGAAGATTGATTTGATTTAATTTTGTAGTTGATGCATATTTGAATTGCTTGTGCTTAAATTAATGTAGAAAAATATTTATATATAGAAACCTCATATTCCCTCAAGTCATTTAGCTTTCAATTAACCCGCGAATAACTCAATTAGGCAGGCAGGCGCTGATAGACCGCCTCCAACTGGGGTTGCAAACGGAGCAGCGTATAAAAGCGCTCATCCTGGCAGACACAAATCACACTTCGACTTCAGCAGTCAACGAGAGCAAACAGCAGCAGAAGCAACAGCAACAGTCACGCCACTAAAAGATTATACAATGGCCGCCCTTAGATGTACACTCACCTTGCTATTGGTCACCATCATTGTGGCAGCGATTCTGTTGCACGGCAGCGAGGCAGCCTACAGGAAGCCACCATTCAATGGCAGCATCTTTGGCAAGCGCAATGCTTTGGGTGAGTCTGCACACTATATAGTCTCATCTCTCAATTACTCTTATCCATACTATATTCCATAGATTATGACAATGCCAAGGCAATGAGCGCCGTTTGCGAGGTGGCCATGGAGGCGTGTCAAAGCTGGTTTCCACAGAACGACAGCAAATAGGAGCAAGCCCTGAGACTGATCTTAAAGCACACTAAAACTAAATTATACTGCAGCTGTCGAATCACAAGTAGCGACTAAATATACTATACTCTTGAGCAAGACAAGTATGAAATCAATTACAAGTAAAAAAGCATTGTAAAAAATGTATTAGTTAAGTCGTCCATACACATAACTTACTCTATCTACCACACATATAAATATAGCATACATGCATACTCAATAAACTTATGATCAATGAATGCACTTCACTTTGTTGTTTTTACTTTTCGATGGCTTAACTACAGCTTGAGATACAATTAGAATAGAATTAGTTGTTTATATAGAATACATTTAGTATATGCTAGAGCATTATATAGTATATATATATATGTATATATACGATATATCACTTTATCGTCTTAAAGTATATACAATAGAGCTAGAGCACTTGAATCAGCGACGTCGACGCTGTCGCAGCTCGTTTATGTGCTTGCGCAGGTATTTCATATAGTCCACCATGGATGAGGTGAGTGCCTATCAAGAATTCAATTACAGTTAGCATATATGTATTCATAGTTAATCTCTATAAACACTCACTGCATCCAGCACATAGCGTGGTATATAGCCCTTGAGATCCAGGCAGAGCACCCATTCCAATATGCAGCCATCCTTCTTGCCAATGATTTCTCGAAATGCAAAGCCCGAGACAATGTTCTCGCCTCTGTTTAATATAAATTTATATATTAATTTATTAAATTCGTTTTCATAGTCGCTTTGCTCACCTTGTATACTTGGTTGTGGCAGCCATAGGTGGATACTCCACACTTATTGCCGCGCTCATCCACACCTTATTGTTGGTCTTGCCCACTGAAGTGTCGGATGGCAACATTGCCGGCTTTTTCACTACGGGCGGCGTATTGTCTGGCTGATCTTTGGCATCCTCAAATTCATCTTCCAATGGCGGTGGCTCCACGGGAAAGGTTAAAGCAGCACCCAAGCTTTTGGCACCCAGACTTTTGCTCAATGTGTCGTAGGGTGTTGCCGATGTGGCAGGTGCCGCAGATGTTGCAGTTGTTGTTGTAACCACCTCTGCTGGCGGCAACGAGCTCTGGCCAAAGAATTTACTGCGATAGCTATTGGCAACACTTCCAAATTGTGGTGTATGTGATTCATTGTCCGATATTGTGGTTACGCTGCCCTCACAGGATCGGTTCAGAGAGTTGTCGTCCTCATCCTCGCTGCTTAGCTTGGCCGCCTCATCATCATCACAGATTTTGCCATTGTAGATTAAGCGACACGAACGCAAATTAACAAAATCGCGACTCTTGACCATGCCGCCGCCGCCGCCAACAGAAACTTGATATGTGATGTCGGTATACGAATTGATTTTCTACAAGAATAATATTATTTGAGTCAATATTACAATATCTGAGTCTTAAGTCTGCTATTTTAAAATTCAATTTTTTTTAAAACTATTTATTTAATTTTTTTTGAATACATTAACTATATTTTATCGTTCTTAAAGTTTAAGTACTTACTCGCACAATTCTAGACTCTAATAAAGTTGGATTCCATTTGGTCACATCCTCAATGCGATAGAAGAGCTCCTCCATTAGCTCCTTGGCTGGATACTTCAGACGTGCCTGAAATTCAAATGTGTGTACAAATTAAAAATCTATACATTTATAGAAATAAAAACTACGCACCGTTAATTTATAAATCTTGCCAATTGTATCGCGCTGTGTGCTGTAGATTGTATCGCCCTTCGGTGTAACCTTTTCCATCTTCCAATCTGTGGACTCTACGAGCTCATATGCCTTGCGCAGGCAATCCAAGCCCATTTGATTGTACTCCTCATCCTGTAAAGCAAAGAAAATATATATATATAAGTTATATTCGAAATCTCTATCACACTACCAATAACATTTTGGAAGAACTTAAAATGCCTAAAACATCGCAATTGGCAGCTTCTTTTATATGATGCCAATCAATTGTTTTATTCAATGGTTTTAGCTATGCGCATGCATAAATACTTAGCTGACCTGTTCATCCTCTTCGTCTGAATGGTGTGCCGTGTCCAAGGGTGAATAAAAATCAGTGACACTCTGCGCTGGACGCTCTCGTTCAGTCAAGATCGTTGGCTGCGTCAATGCTGCGCGACCAGTTGAAGTCGCGGCTGCAAAGAAGAATATATAATATATAAATAAATATATATAAAAGAATGAAAAGCACACAAACTACCAGCAAAATAACGGCGGGCATGGCGTTCCTGTGGTATAACACGGCAATCCAGAAACCAAGCCTCGCCCCAGGCCAGAATGAAGGACGTTATAATGAGTATGACATCGAATACTTGTTGCTTGGAGTGCACCCACTGCAAATGGGAAATAAATTATATAACCGTAGTTTGTGTATTTATATTGTACTTACATCATAGAAAAACACTTTGGTGATGAGAAACAGACATGAGGCAGTGGTAGAAAGCTGCAAGAAATTGTTAAGCATTTAATCGAACAAAGATTAGATGACAAATTGCACTTACTGCAATGATGGACCAATGATTAATATACAACAATGCATAGAAGAAAATTAAGACGATGAAACGACAAAGCGCCGTGGCAACAACATCAAAAAGCGATGTGTATATGGTATACTGCATAACTTGTTTCTGAAAGGCCTGGAATATATTATCGCCACCAATCTGCAATGGAAAATGAAAGCAATTAGCATATATCTTCAATGGAGGAAACAAACAGTAAAACTTACAACTATGCAAATGAGCCAAAGCAGCGATACAAATAACAAATCGAATGTAACAAAGAGGCAAAAGAATCTTCGCACCACCGACATGCGTCCATCCTGTGTATAGCCGCCTAGGAACTCATCCGTAAACAAATTAATGGCGTGCGGCCGAGCTACAAATTAAAAAATCACATGTAATAAAACAAATTATATGGTGCTGCATTGATAAGACCAATCTGATTGGCATACTTACACATATCATATGGAATATGGTAGGGAACACCGCTGTGTCTCGCATTTGTGAGCAGCAGCTGAGCGGTGCTGCGAACATCATCAGAATCATTTTGAGACATGGCTGGGCTCCTGTGATTAAGTCTTAGCTCATTTTTGGACACCAACTGCGTATCGACTGTAATTCAACATACAATACACCATCAATTGTTGTTTATATCAACTTGCTGTGCTATCAGCAAATAATAAGCAGTTGCCCGGATTGATAAGACTTTTACCCCATAGTTAATATTTATATGTGTATTCGGCTTTCGTTATGACTAATATATGAATTCGCTATGAAGAGTTTCCTCGACGTGTGTTCCGTTAAATGCAATGTTTATGCTGATAAGCAACACACACACAAACATAAACATTCACACACACACTCATACACACATTTACAACATGCCTGTTTATATGCTTATATTTGTTTTCTGCACCAATTGACACAAATTAAGCATTAAATGTAGAGCGTACTGATGCATATAGATTTTTGATAAGCTTTACTATTCTTTTTCGTTTTCTTTGTTTTTCTTACTCTTTTGCCAAACAAAAGTTTTTTTCACTCCCACCCGCATCCTACGAATTTAAACATAGCTATCTGCCAGCTTTTCACCACATATTTACCTTAAGCTCACTATGCGCCCGCACTCACAGTTGGTAATGCAATTTCAAATTCTAAATTTCCAAGAGGTAAGCTCCGTGTAACTCTTAATTAACAATTTGTTTAGATTATACTCTGGCAGTGAATGAGAGACTACGGGTGAAACTGCATAAACAGCTGTTCAGTGTGGCCGTGCTGCAAGAAATGCAGAAATACCAACTACACTTAAATTTGCATCTAAGCATCTAATAGTTCTATAATTTGCCAAGAGATGGCGCGCCATAGCGCGCATAGTTCAAAAACTATGTTTATGATACAATTAAATGTTTTATTTTTGCTATAGTTTCTTTTGCTTAATTACTTAAATGTATTGAAATTATTTTAATGTCATCGTATGGTTTGTCGGTTTTTGGATTTGCCTTAGCATTGCATATATTGAGCACCACTTCCATGCCACGATACACACGACCAAAAACGGTATGCTTATTATCCAGCCAAGGCTTAAATAAAGAAGTAAACAATATATAAAATAGGGCTTAGTTATATATATTACAATATCTTACTGTAGGTAGCACGGTTATGAAGAATTGACTGCCATTTGTATTGGGACCCGCATTTGCCATGCTAACAGTATACGGACGATCGTGTTTTAAGCTCGGCACGAATTCATCCTTGAAATCGTGTCCCCAAATGGATTTGCCGCCCGTGCCCGTTCCTGTGGGATCTCCAGTCTGAACCATAAAACCTTTGATCACACGATGAAATATATGACCATTGTAGTAGCTGTGTTAAGAAAAAAGCAAAGTTTAAAAAAGGCTTTTTCTTTTTTTAGTTTGGATAAGTAAATTTTAGAACTTGCCCATTTTTCGCATGTACACAAAAATTCTCCACCGTTTTTGGCACCTCTTTGAAGAATAATTTCATATGTATATCGCCTTTAGTGGTATGCAAAACTACATTTTCATAGATACGTTGTATAACTAAAAAAACCATTTACAAAATTTATAATATATAAAGAAATCGTATATATGTATATGTATGAATAAACACCTTCGTCTAAAGAATGTTAGCGTGTAAAGGACAGTACACAGGTTGTTAGTAATTAAATTAAAATTAAAATTAAAGCTAAGCACTTACCTTGAGCTTCTGGCACGGCAATGATATCCTCCTTGGAAGGTTTCTCATTAAATATGTCACGATCAACATCTTGCAAATCAGAAGGCAAACGTCTGCTATACAAATAGAAGCGATTCTTCCTACAAATAGAATTTTATAATAGCATTAATTTATGATTTTCTATAAGTATAAGTAATCCTACTTGTATGCTGTACAAAAGGCTGTTGGATCATTAAGTAAATTTTGCAACGCTGGATTTTCGCTGGCCTCCTGTTCAAGCGTTATGGCTGCCTTTTGTCGCTTGATTCGACCTTGAAAGAGCGCCACTTGCAATGGACGTATGTTATCCGTTTTACCCAAAATTGTGACACAACGATTTGTCGCAACATTTATAACTTTAATGCCCAACATTGTGGGATAAAGCAGAAAATGTCCCGTGCTATCAAAGAGTATATTCATAGTGGTATTCTGTGCTGTCTTCTCCAAGTCACGTTCCGCAGCCATTCTGCAAGACAAATTAATTTACTTTACAGTTAAAATATATAGAAAGAAGAGACTTACCTCCGACCAAATTCCATGTTGGGCAACGCATGTGGCGTCTGTTGCATTTGTGTGTATGTGGTTAGGGCCTCATCGAAGACGCGCAAAAGTTTGCCTGTATTAAATTGAAAGACGCGCACTTTGCGATCTGTAGAAATGGCAGCAAAACGCTTACCATCCGGCGTAGCGGCCAAGCCAGTAACTTGGGTCTTATTCTTGGCAAACTCAAAAAGGCCTTCAAAATGAGACAAATTATAGATAAATGTATAATGCTTAATATATTCAATTGTTACTTGTATCCAACTTCGAGTCAAAGGTCACCAAACGCTGAGGAAATTTGTAATCATGCCTAGAATTCTGCCAGTACTCCAATATACCATTACGATCCACAGAGATTACCGTTTCCATGGCCAAATTAAAGCACATGGCAACAACTGGAGCTAAGTGCAATTTGTCCAAGGTGTACAAAGCCTCACCTCCGCTCTGACCATCATAAATGTGGATGCAGTTGCTCTCCGAATCGGTACTAAATAGAATATATGTGGATGTTATATATATACTTTATTTATTTAGCTAAATGACTTACATGGCCAGTCCTTGCACCGCATCTCCTGGCGAGTTAATCCACTCGCTGCACAGCGGCGTATAGCCCAATCGAATTATATTGATCATATCAAAATTAACCACATCGAAGACCTTTGCTGTTTGATCGGTGGCCGCCGAGCACAGTAAAGTGCCGCTGCTGTTAGCAGTTAGCGTTTTAATTGGCACCAAATGACTTCGAAAATGCTTAACAAAATCAATGCCCAAATCCATTTTCTTCCAAAACTTAATGTGTCCATCCAAGCTGGCGGTAATCAGGAATTCAGTCTTCGTGCTCACCAAATGTGTGATTACGTCTCGATGCATGTAGCTGCGCTCATAGCTTTCAGCATTCGGCAAATTCTCCAAATATATATGTTCATAGGGCAATACTATTGTGTAAGAAAAATAAACTTAATTTAAGTTGGCATTTAATTTGAGTTTGTTTACCTTTCTTTTTCTTAGCCGGCACTGCGGTGCTTTGCTCGGATGGCATCGGTCCAATCCACGCATCATCCTCGCCTTCTGCCTCTGCTTCCTGGTTAGCCGATTGCTCTACTTCTGCCGGTTTCTCTGCTTCTGCTGCATCTTCAGTTGCGCTACGTTTTAGGTTTTCCTTTTCATTTTCCGCGCTCATTTTCTATCAATTGCGTACGTATAAACAAACCCAAACAAACGAAACGTGCCAATTAAAAGCCGGAACCCTTATCGGTTATCGAACCTATGCGATATATCGAAACCGTTCGTATACAAAAAACAGCTGTCCGTCTTTATTGGTAATGGCAAATTCGCGCTGTCGCAATTCACACAAATTGAAAACATAACAAGCCACAGATTTAAACAAAACTAAAATCTGTATATATACACAAATTGTAAATAAAGTATGCAGAAGACCAGCGTAGAGGTTAAGACGCACATTGTCCCGATTGCGTCAAAGCCTACTAGGGACGTGGACGACGGTGGCGGTGGCGGCGCTGGCAGCGGCGGAAGCGTAAATCGTATCATTGTAAACGCTGCGCTTGCTGCGGCTGAGACACGCATACGAATCAATAAATGGCGCGTACGCGAAGGGCAAAATGTTTCGGCGGCACAAATCTTGTTTTTATATCAGCAGCTCGGTGATGATGGCAAGCCCATTAAAAAAGACGATTCGATGTTTTTGAAATACAAATCAAATCGTGCCGGGGTGGTCAAAAAGCGGCTTCGCAAGGAAGGCGAAATAGTGATAAAAGGGTGAGTTTTTTTGCCCCCTCCTCCAATCCAATCCTTCTCGCAAGCATGGAAGCGGGCGACAGTGGGTGGAATGCACATGATTGCAAAATACACCGCAATGGCAACACACATGCGCGTATACATAAAACGAAAGCTTGTTTATTTTCTTTGCTATGTTTTCAGAGATGCGCTCTTGGAGTTATCCGAATGCATACACACAACCGTTATTAAGGATATGTGCGCAGACTGCGGCGCAGACTTAAGGCAGAACGATAATGTAAGTGGCATACGAAGTATAGATAATTCAAATTAAAAAAATAATAATTCTTATTGGTAAATCTATATAAATACAATAGGGCCAAACATCTGAGGCCTCGGTACCCATGGTGCACACAATGCCCGATTTGAAAGTAACCCAGAAACTAGCTCAAAAGCTGGGGCATGATGACACACGACGCCTGCTCACCGATCGCAAGCTGGTGCTTCTCGTGGATCTCGATCAGACAGTTATACACACAACCAACGACACAGTGCCGGATAATATAAAGGGCATCTATCACTTTCAATTGTACGGTCCACAATCGCCGTGGTATCACACTCGTCTGCGACCAGGCACAGCGGAGTTCTTGGAGAGAATGTCCGAGCTTTATGAGTTGCACATTTGCACCTTTGGTGCTCGTAACTATGCGCATATGATTGCTCAACTGCTTGATCCCGATGGAAAATTCTTCTCCCATCGTATTTTGTCGCGCGATGAGTGCTTCAATGCCACAAGCAAAACGGATAATCTAAAGTAAGGCAGTTGCACTCTAGTTGACTCACTTTTCCTAATCCTAATCTTCTTTTTTGTATATAGAGCGCTGTTTCCCAATGGCGATTCCATGGTCTGCATTATAGATGATCGTGAGGATGTCTGGAATATGGCATCCAATTTGATACAAGTGAAACCTTATCATTTCTTTCAACATACGGGAGATATAAATGCGCCGCCTGGCTTATCCAAGCACGAGCTAGACGGCGAGGGTGTCGACTTTAAGGGTAAGCAGCTTACGCAGTAATAATATACTTTATTTACATCTTTAACTAATTTGCAGAAATCGATAAGATTGCTGAAAAGAAAGCAGAAGTTCAAAATAAGCCGTTGGACAAAGAGTCGGAGCTAAAAACTGAAGATACGAAGGACAAAGACGACAACACCGTGTCCAGCACAAGCAAGGATGAAGAGGGCAATGAAGAGGACTCCTCAGTGGATATATTTGACTTGGGCAGCGACACAAAAGATGCGTTAGATACTAAAGACATCTGTGTGAATAACAGCTGTGAGAAATTGAATGGCAAACCGACCACAACAATCGAAGAGACTCTGAATGTAGATGATGACAACTCATCCGGTTTGCCAGAAACTGAAGCTCAGAGCAGCGGCAAACAAGGCAGCGATAGCGATGAAATTGTTGTCATTGATGAAGTGCCCATGGAGAGCTCAAAAGCAGACAAATTGGCGCCCAAGAAAGAGGATGACGAAAGCATCGCTTCGTCAACGAGTGGCGATGATAAACAAGTGTCGGAAGCTGACGATGAGGCTGCTAAAGTTAACACTGATGATGTGGCCACAACATCTCAGATAAAAATTTTAACTGATGGACAGAAGCAAATTGAAATTGAAGATCCCGATGACTATTTACTGTATCTGGAGGTCATATTGAGGAATATCCATAAGCGCTTCTATGCCATATATGATGAGACCACTGAGATACCCGATCTAAAGATCATTGTGCCGAAAATTCGTTGTGAAGTGCTGCGTGGTCAAACTCTAGTGTTTTCTGGGTTGGTGCCGACACAGATGAAGCTGGAGCAATCGCGTGCCTATTTTATAGCTAAAAGCTTGGGAGCCGAGGTCCAGTCGAACATCACCAAGGACATAACGCATTTGGTGGCCGTCAATGCCGGCACCTATAAAGTGAATGCGGCCAAGAAGGAGCCGAACATTAAGGTTGTCAATGCCAATTGGTTGTGGGCCTGTGCCGAACGCTGGGAGCATGTTGATGAGCGCCTCTTTCCGCTCGATCGCAAGGTGCGCAACAAGGGACGACAACCGCCTGCCCATTGCCACAGTCCCGAGCATGTGGTGAACTACAATGAGAGATCGGAGATATCGCCGTCGAGCAGCATGCAACAGGAGCAAGGCGGTAATTTCCGCGAAACACTTAATCCGCTACTGGTGTTCACCAATGCGGACATCGAGTCCATGAACAAAGACTACGAGACATTCTTTGAGTCGGATTCCTCCAGCGACGAGGGTCCTGTCAACTTTGGTAAGTAGCTGGAAAATAATAAAAAAAAACTTAATTTTCATTTATACAATTGCTATCAATAGAAAATCCGCCCATGGACAAAAAGTTGCTGAAGCGCAAGCGCGAGGATGAATCTTCAAATCGTGCTCATGATTTCTTTACACGCGCCGACGATGTCATGTTGGGTACAGCCGAAGTGCCCGATTTCGATAAGAATTCCTCCAACGAAGGCGACGAGCCTGAAGATGAGGAAAAGGAAGAAGAAGAAGAAGACGATGACGAAATGCCAAGTGCTAAATTTCGTCGTGGTATGTTCATCATATATACCATAATTATAAATTATATATTAAACATTTGATTTGCAGGCGAGGAATTGCCATCGGATTTGGAAATGGGCTCTGATTCCAACAGCGAAAATAATCAGGAAGATGACGGCGATGATGGCGAATGGAATATGATGGGCGCTGCATTGGAGCGTGAATTTCTCGGGCTAGAAGATTAGCTATATCCATACGAACTGGACATGGAGCAGAAAACCAATTGCGATGCACTCGAAATCGAAAGTCGAGTGCGGCAAATTGCACTTGGAAGACTTGGAAGTAGCTGGCGATAATAATGTTCAATGCACTTTTGACATTTCAAATGTACCTACTCTTCAAAAAACAAAAACAAAAGCAAAAGAAAAACGAAAAAAAAACAAACACAAAAATCGAAACGTATATTAACGTAATTAAATTAATCTTTGCTTTGGTTTAATTAGAAACCGCCAAACAAAGCAATAATCAGTTAATTAAAATATTTAGAGAGAAAAAGAAATTTTAAGGAGATTCTAAATAAGAAACAGATTTCAATACTGTATGTATTAGTAGTTAATATGTATCTACGTTAAAATACACACACGATAAATTATAATTATTCGCACGCACATACAATATATATATTTATATACATATATAATAAAGTATATATATATATAAACCGTTGATTTCAAATGTAAAATCAAAATAACATCTCATTGTAGGTAATTACAAAAAAAACAGAGTGTAAATGTTTGAAAAATAAATTCCGTTGAAACGGATTTAGTAAATAGAGTTTAATTTAATAATAAATCGAATGTGTGTGCGTGAATGCGTGTATGTATCTATGTGTGTGTGAGTATATTTGTGTAATACATCATAAACAAATGTTTGATTGTACATAAATTCATATCGTTTTGTTTATTCACACAAAATAAATAAATGTACATATCTCACCCACATTGATAAAACTATGTTTTATTCATGGAGCGTTGTTCTTTAAAGCGGCTAATTCGCTTTTTGGGCGTATGTGCATCTATAAATTTGCCTTCGGGCAATGGCTCTGGCGCCAGCGTTGGCTCCTTCTCAACCAGATCCTGCATGACCTTCTGATAGGCACTCATGTCCCGCAGATCATCCTCGATGGTTCTCTCCTTTTTGGCCCTACGACTCTTATTCTTTTTGGATTTGCTGCTGTTTGTTGGATTTGGATTCTGTTCGGGCTGCTTGGTTTCAACATGCACTTCACGCTCCACGGCAGATTTGTTGCGCAATATAGATTTCGTCTCAATGTCTCCCGGTGGGGCATCTGTGTTAATGTTGGGCTCTGCCGACGGATTGTTGAACTGCAAATTAAAAGAGTTTAAGTGGTAGTTTATGAAGCAGACTTCTTCTTCTACTTACCTGCTTGCGTGGATCATCATAGGCAGCTGCACGGTCCTCCTCCTTGATGATAGGCACCTTTAGCTCCTCCTCACCCTCATAGCCGTTCACAAAAATCGGAAAGGAGTACTTCTCCTGTGCTTTTTTGTAGAGCTCATACAACTGGGCTGGGGTGCCAGGTGTTGAAGTATTATCAGTTTCATTTGGAGCAGCTGGCAACGCATCGGAATGATTAAAGCTTATGTGTAGTGTGTTAATTCTTCCCGTGGATGCTTCTAGTATTTGATTTACCAAATCAAAATCCTGCACACTTTGATTCTCCTGTACAAACTCCAAATTCTCTTCGACTTTTTGCATAATTTGTGTATTTGAATTCTTTGATGTGTCCAGTTTTAACTCCACTGTCTGCACTGGCTGCTTTGGCTCTACTGGCTGCACTGCATCATTCAGTTTAATAACTTCTCTTTGTTGGCGTTGTTTGCCATTGGTCAACATTTCGGCCACAGTTTCATCCTTTTTGAAAATGAGCTGTTCATCGGCTGTGGCGAAAGAGATTCGGCGCTTTTTATTGTCGAGCGTGGCAACGGATTCGGATTCATCCGACAGCTCGTCTGTGCTCGCTGCCTCTATCTGCTCGAACAGCAATTCCTGCAAATCATCTTCAAGACAGACAAGAACATTCATCAAATGCTTCAATTCATCACTGACAAAGGAGACTTTCTGTATTTGACGCATTTTTGCTTTGATAATTTGTAATTGTGAATGTAGAAACTCTTGGCGCTGGTCCATGGGCAACAGCTGCATTTCTTGTCTTATTAACTTTACTTCCTCCAGCTGGTCATCATCATCTTCTTCATCATTATTACCTTCTTCCTCTTTCTTTTCCTCTTCCTCTTTATCTTCTGTAATGTTTTTGGCTCCGCTTAAGCGCTGCTTTGTAGGCGTCACCTGCATTTGACCACTCATTAGATTGCGAACCATTTCATTTGTGCTTTGCACATTTTGCTCAATTTCTTCATCGACATCCGCTGACTCATTGGCCTCTTCAGCTTCCAGTTTAGCCAGCATTTCAAATATCTCCACATCCGTCTTAGTTGTCGCATTTTCTTTATCACAGTCAGTTTTATCTTTTGGTGCTTCCTTTGGAAGCATGTCGCTGAGCATTTGTTCATTGAAATTATCGGGATCCAGGCCCAGTTCTTCTAGCAGTTCACGTTCCTCTAGCTTTTGGAACACATCACTCTGCGCACCGGCAACTGTCTTGAGTTGTTCGCGTTGCGCACGTTCCTCTAGTTTTTCCTTGCGCACGCGCTCTTTGTGTTCCTCTAGCCAATTTTTGTGCTCTGCCTCATTGTATTCCTCCACTATTTCAATTTCATCAGATTTTGGCACAGCGCCTTCTAGTATAGGTGTTTCTAAATTCTTTCTGCACGAGATATATATTAGAATATTAAGCAATTATCACATATTTACTCCACTTACTGCCACAGCTCGGCCTCCACTTGCAGTTTCTGTAGGTGCTCGTTGGCCTGCCTCCATCGATGCTGACATATCTCCTCCGCCTTGTGGGCCGAGCAAGCGGAAAAGTAGCCCTGGTAGTGACCGACGAGCAGTTCATTTGTATGTATCAATTCACCCGGCATCAAAGCCTTTTTCCCAATCGGCACCATAACCTCGACTGAAAGATTTTTAGCGAACATATTCAAGTTCTCTATGGCAACTTCATTGTCGGCTTTATAGGCTAGCCAACGCTCTGTTTCATCTGCATTCTTCTCGAGTGCCTAAAATATTATTTACATGCTATTTATTTTACCAAATATTTAAATAGTTTGTTTTACTTGTCTTAGCACATCCTCGCGCCGCTCCATCGTTGTTTATGATAGAAACTTATCGATAATTGGTTAGCTAATTTATCAAATATCGCCACACATATGAATGTTGCAAGTGCAATGTGACCGAACTTTTATAAATACTAAATGGGTTGCGAAATTAAATATTTAAAATAAATGGCGGCCTCATTTGAGCTTACCGATTACATGACTCGATTTAATTTCCAAAAAAGATAACAAAAAACGTGGCAAAACTTTAACTAAAACAAAAATGTTCAAGAGATAGGTAAATAATGCAGCAGCAATAAAGACATCCAACTAGATAAGATACGGCCAACAATCATACTAATTAACTTTTTACATTAAACGAAGCCCCAATTACCTATGTATATAATCAATAGAAAACAAATAGAACTGCAATTTGATTGTTTTGCACTTTATTCAGTTATAATGTACTTTATACAAGCTCACTCTTTTAAAAATTAAAAAAAAAAAACGCACTCCAAACACTGCTCGACTGTGGCTCATTTGGATGTGTCCTACAAAAATCATGAAACGTTTTCAACGTTACATGCAACTGCGTAATTTTACAGGATCTAATTAAATAGAATACACATTTTTTATATAAAGTTAAGCTTAGTTCACATACGTCTTCCAGTGTATATGTGTGTACATTGGCATTGATTCAAAATTTGCTTTTGTTTCTACTTTTTTCTAGTCTTGTATGCACGCGTGCTTCAAAAATCAAAATATTAGTTACATACATACAAAATATACATAGCTATAAAGCTTCTCTTTCTTTTTTTCTTTCTTCTTCCAATTATTCGTTGTAATTTTTATTGTTGCTGTCGCTGGTGCTGTCGTGACTGCTGAAACCATATGGCTCTGGCCTTTTATTTACGTTGTGCATTCTTAGCTCCAGCATTTAGCAAATTATTCGAGGCCGCATTGTCGAGTGTAGGAAAATGCTTTGTCAGCTCGTGCGCTTCTTGATGACTGGCCAAATCGTTGGGCAAAACGATTTGTTTACAACTTCTGCAAACTTCCAACTGTGGCAGTAATTTACTCTGGGTGGCCGGCAAGCTGTTCACATGTTGTTTATGCACCAAATACAATTCCTAAAGCAAATAAACAATCCGAATTAGCATAAATTAGTGATTTAATTTTAATATAATTAAAAACTGTTTAAAAACCTGTTGTTTGCCAATATCCGGCAGCATTACTAAGAGCTCAGGATAGAGATTTTGGAACTTGTCCGACATGGCGCTTTGGCAATGCTCGTAGTAAGCCTGAGCCGAACAGGTTCCATCACGAAAGCTGGACGAGAGCATGCGAAATTCATTAAAGGCCTCGGGTGTTTTTAGTACCTCAACCAGCTGATTTACAAGGCACTGAAAGCAAGAATAACTGATTACATACATATATATATACATTAAAATTTAACTTCTGCTTACCTGATTCCGGATTGTTGCATTGGGTGGATCGATATAGCGATTGGCACTAGGCACAATGCTATAGTTCTCGCCCAAGGAGGTGGTAAAAGTCAAATTGTTGGGCAGCTTGGCCACCGAGTTGACAGTTACGTTTGACATGAAACCAGGCGGTGGTTTAATGGGCTGTGCACTTAGGCCGGGTGGTGCACGCAATGCCCCCGATAAGTTTTCTTTGGGATTTGGCAGCTGCTGCTGTTGTTGCTGCTGCTGTTTATCGCTGTTATTATTGGTATTATTATTATTATTATTGTTATTTGTATTGTTGTTGTTCTTTTCCTTCTGCTTGTTGTTCACTTTTGGCTGATTCTCCTGATTGTTCTTTTTCTCTTTGGACTTCTTCTCCTTCTTGTTGTTCTCCTGCTGCTGCTTCGGCTCCTGTTTGTTAATGTTGTTCGTTTTATTGTTATTCAAACTGGTCGTGCTGCTGCCCCTCGCTGTTGGCAAAACAGGCGCTGGAGCTACTTTACTCTTGCGATTATCCAACTCCTTTTGCTTCTTCTCGGACACTGGCTTCGTCCAGTTGAGAGAGCCTGTTGAGCCGCCATTATTGGTCTTAGATGTTGTTGGTGTTGTTGTTGCCGGCGCTTTGGTGTTGCTGGGCGCGAGAGTTGGAAACTCGGCTGCCGTCAGTTTGGGTGCACTCTTCTTGAGCGCCTCTTGGCGTGCCTTAGCCTCTAGTTCCTCCTTTTGTACCATTTGTATCTTCTGATAGGTGCTCGGATGTGCCACGGAAACATAGTCATCGACGAGAGTACGATGCTTGGCAGCCACATTGTTCATAGGCATGGCTGACCCAGGCAACATATCTTCCTCCAGATTGCGTGCCATCTTCTTGCCCTTGCCCATGGGCAAGGCGGGAAAGTCCATTTCCGGAGCTGCAGATTTCTTGCTGCTGCTGCTATTGGCCGTAGGTCGATTCGAGACATGCAACAGCATTCCATTTGCCGGTGCATTGGCGCGCGTTACCGATCCACCAGCAGCAGTGCCAGGGCCAGCATTCGATGACTTCTTAGAATTAGCCGTAGCCGGTTGCGGCTGAGCTCGTGCGCTAGCATAGCTGCTATTATACACGTTCGATATGCTGCCGCCAGCTGCCCCGCCCAGGGCTGGAAAGTTTTCTTTGGTGCGCGCCAGACCCGAGATGCCGCTCAAATTGCGCATCGACGGTGGCGGCGCACGCACCAAAGAGACATTCGGTCCCGGCGTAATGCCGGCAAGCTGAGGGAACTCTTCCTCATTGCCGGCATCTATTGTTACAGGATGATGGTTTCGCTGGACGCTACTCGAGGGCAACTCATCCAAATAATCCAGCTGCTCCTCGTTGCTATAGTAAAAATATAAATACATATTTATTTACAAGTGAAATTGGAATAATAATTAGAGCAAACTCACCGTGATCTCATGTTTGTTATGCCCTGTTCGTTGGGGCCTCGACTCCGCCCACGGGGTCCCAGCGTGATCTCCAGTTGTAAAGTACGCGTCTGCTTAGCCTGTTGTTTGTTCAGCGTTTTGCCATGCACACTCGCTACGTGAGCTTTATATTCAATCTCGTTGCGAAAGGCGCCGGTAAACTCCTCCGTGGCGCATTTGCCTTCCTCGCAAAGGAAATGTTCCTTGCGAAAATGGTCAGCCAGGTCAGCATAGACGCTGCATTAGAAAAGGCAATGTGTGTGCATGAGAAACAAGAGCAGATACTAATAGACAAAAGCTGTTTACTTACTTATAGAAATCGTTGTAGCCATCGGCATCGCAGAAATGACAAAAGTAGTGATCTCTTCGCAAATGCCGGAAGAGCTCATCTCGATCCACGTAGCGCTCGTTGCAATACTCGCACAGAGGATGACCCCGATGCGATGTATTATCCGGATCTCCTTTGGCATTGTGGGTCTCCAGCTCAGCCTTCGTGTAGCAACGTCTCTCGAATGTAAAGATCTTTAAGTTCTTCACACACAAATCGCAGAAAAACATATGATGCTCACGTTGCACATGATTACGCAGAGCCTCAAACGTGCGATACGGTTGCACATTACACCTATTTGATTACATTTTAATGAACCACTAATTAATCAAGTGCAATATAATAAACTTACTGCGAACATGGATGATCCAGCAACTTATAGAATTTCTGTTGTATGTCCGCGGTGCAGAAACCAATGCGATATTTCTTGCTATAGAAATCGGAGCGATTGCCAGCTTCAAGTTCGCGATAAGACAGCTTTTCCAATGTAAACAGAACCTAAGTAGGGTAAGCAGAAAAAAGGGTTATATATAGCAGATGCTTTCGAAGTATCTAGACATTTCTATGGGTGCCTTACCTTGTTCAGCACATGTCGACAGATGGGACACTCGTTTTGCTGGCAAAGGACTCTCATGCGCGTGGAGCACTCGTAGCAAACAGGATGATCGCAGTCGCCAATTGAATAGACTTCAACATTTTTAAAGCAAACGACGCACGCGTTATCATCATTACCCGGTTGATAATTAAGAGCTTCCGCTTTCGATTCGCTTGCCTTGACATTAGCTGATTGTCCAGCAGCTGGCCGACGATGCGGCTTGTTAGAGGAGCCTCTCGATCTTGAATTTTGCATGGCAATGGTTCAGGGGTATATTTCTACTTGTTGCCAAACGAATGAAAGGGAAAAAAACACCTGCAGCAAGTATATTTTTTTCGAACACTGTATGCTGTGTGTATTTGAGGATATGTTTTAAATGATTTTTTTGCGTATTAAATAATATGCATAAAGGACTTTAAGCATCAAGCTGCCGTCGGTTGTCTGAAGAATTATTATTCCACAATTGATGCGACGACTTACGATTTCTCTGAAGTTTTGTCAGCGTGGAGTACGATACAACTAGTATTACTCGATTCGATTGCGAACAAATAATCGAGTGTCTTCTGTTTGGTATTTATACGGTCTGATTATGAAGAAATTCCAAGAATACTGTGGGTACCATAAATAAAAAAGAAATAATATCCGACAGGCTTAAAAATAAGTTGTAATTTTGTATTTAGTGTAATTTTTCAAAAAATAATTTTATGACATATTGACATATAAAATTCAACCAATTTGTTGGCTGCAATCGCAAGTATTTAGTTTGGTATTTTTTGTATCCAATCTGGCAACGCCACCCAAGCAGAATGTTCGCCGAAATTGCAAGGAGTTCATATATAGCTTTCTCACGTGTACTTGGTAGGCGTTTGTTTCAACCGACTTGTGCGGCGTCGTCAGCAAAACAGTTGTGCACCAGTTATAGATTTATTCAAACCCAAAGTTTACGGAAAAAATCTGAAAAAATGCCAATGTTTGAAACAATTGCTAAGGGCAACAAAAACTCGCCGGACTATGCCCTCTATTTCAGTAAGTATGCAAAATTAAATGCAAAACGAAATATGCAATTTTATGTGGAAGTATAATGAAATGAAATAAACGAAAACAATATGCAGTAAACTATTAAAATAAACTAATTATGCAACAAGTTGTCGCAACATAACAGACGTTGCTTTATCAGTAAGTTCAAGCGGCCGGCTGTGACACTGAACAAGGTGACTCAAGCAGCGAACTATGGACTTGAAATATTTATAATTTCCTTTGATTAGAAACATAATATACGATATCATTGGTCTGGTCAATAATAACTATATATCAATTGAGATATTTAATCACTTATCAATGGACTGCGCCTTTGCTGCCTCTTTGTTGTTTACTTCAAATAATCAAACGATTGCGTGTTGCGTTATTAATTACATTTCTAGCAATTACTCTCTGTTCTCTTCTTTCCACAAATGGTTCGCTTTATATCTGACCTCCTCTTGCATCCATAGAAAACAGTTGTGGCAATGTCATTTCGCCCATGCACGATATTCCGTTATACGCCAATGATGACAAGACCATCTATAACATGGTCGTGGAGGTGCCACGTTGGACAAACGCCAAGATGGAGGTAAGGTGTCTCAACTATAATTTATCGATAAATCATCAACTATTCATCATTATCAGTGAATTTGATAAACATATAAATCGCGTGTTCTTTTATTTATATTGCAGATTAGCTTGAAAACGCCTTTGAATCCCATTAAGCAGGACATTAAGAAGGGTAAACTGCGTTTTGTCGCTAATTGCTTTCCACACAAGGGCTACATTTGGAACTATGGCGCTCTGCCACAGACCTGGGAGAATCCCAACCACATTGAACCCTCCACGGGCTGCAAGGGTGACAATGATCCCATCGATGTTATCGAAATCGGCTATCGTGTGGCCAAGCGTGGTGAAGTGCTGCAAGTTAAGGTCCTCGGCGCCATTGCACTGATCGATGAGGGCGAAACCGATTGGAAGATCATTGCCATTGATGTGAAGGATCCGTTGGCAACCAAGCTCAACGATGTTTCCGATATAGATCAATATTTTCCGGGTCTACTGCGTGCCACCGTTGAGTGGTTTAAGGTGTCGTATATATAATTCCCCTTCATATACATATTAATATATATTATATCAATTTTATAACTTTGTTTAGATCTACAAAATACCCGATGGCAAGCCGGAGAATCTATTTGCATTCAATGGTGATGCAAAGAACTCGGACTTTGCCACCTCGGTCATTGCAGAGACCCACAAGTTCTGGCAAACGCTGATCAATCAATCCAATGTGGGCGCACCCGATATCGCCTGGTTTGCTTACATATACAAATCTAGAAATCAATTTACTAATCTTTATATATAATTGCAGTCAAAACATTACCAATCGCAATTCCGAATTCGTTATTGGCAAGGAGGAATCTTTGAAGCTTTTCCAAGAGGCTTCCGATGGCGGGGAAGTGGAGGATGTACCTGATACAGGTAAGGTTTTCTATGTACGCGCTAAGCTTTAATCCTCGCCAAAAACAAACACCCTTCCCCCACGCACACAAATTGGATACTAAATTCCAAAAATACTGCATGCTTTACTAATCAATGACAGAAAAATACCAAAAATATACTTTTCAACAAAATACTGCACTAAACTGAATGAGATGTTTTGTTTGTCAATATTATAACTACGTTTTGTAATTGTCTTTGGCTTTTGTTCTATTTATTATTAAATGTTGATTGTATATAAATTAAATAAACTTTATAAATATATATATTGTACATATATATCTATGATAAAAAACTGTTCAATCTACAATTTTCTCTCTTGTTTTACAGTCGACACTTGGCATTTCATTCATCTCAAGTAAATTGAAGAATTTGACAAGAAATACAATCGAAATGATGTAAAACTTTGATATTGGAAAACCTCACAAATGCATATAGATATTTATATAAAGAATGTTGAATAAAAAGCACACCCAAATATATATGGAAATGAAAGCAAAACTTTGGATACTCTCTCCACTTGAAATATACAGTTGTTTTTATTTATATTTTACGACTAGATCCAAACAAGTTTAAATTAATTAGGGTTACATATAATGTAATATCGAAATATGCTGTATGGTATATGTGTGTGTGTGAGTATGTGTATGTGTATGTAGATTTTTAATGAATTCATTTTCTTCGCGAAATTAAACGTAACAAATTAAATTAAATTACTTAAATGATAGACAAAAATTTACAAAATATATAGTTAATATAATAATATGTATGTGTATGAATACATTTATAAAAAAAAAAAAAACAAAGTATTTAAATTTATTTACATCAGACATTCAATTTACTGTTTTTTTTATTTATTTTTTTGTCCTTTGCTTCTGCAACTAAATAGAAAAATAAACATACATATACATATACATATATAAACGTTATAAACTAAACCTAAATCGGGGGGCCCTACGACGAAAAACAATTGTACAAAATAAGGGTTTATCTAAAACTCAGTAAACCGAAAAGAATTATGTGAAGAAAACTGTTGACACTCGTCATATTTTAATTGATTATATTTATTTATGAATTATATATATTATATATATATGTGTATATATATAATTATTATTTTCTTTTTTACTTAAACATAATTCGCGTATTCGCTGTGATAAATTTTTAAACGTTTGTTGTATCTGTGATCTCTCTGTATGTATGTGTGTGTGTGTGACTTGTGTATGTGTACGTGTGTGTGTGTGTGTGTGTGTGTGAGTGTGTGTATATATCATAGTATATAAATATGTAGTATAGTATATAGGTAGTAGTCATAATATGCGTTCAGCTATAGCTTTACTCTTCACGTATTGCCCGTCCGTCTCGTTTCGTTTCATTCCGTTTCGTTTCGTTCCGTCCACACTTTACTTGCGTCCCAGGGTATCGCGCCATTCATTATACTTGTCCATGTCCTCGTGCAGCTGCAGCGCCTCGACGCAGGCATTGAAGAACGGCGATCCGAAGCAGTCTTGCCTGTATATATACAAATGAATTTAGCATTAGTTGATGAACTTTAAAGGGTTTTCCAAGGTTTTCTTTTGCTGACACATTAAAGTGCAGCCAAAATGCAAAAAGTTTTGTGTTCAAAAAGTCGTTTTTGTTGGCCAGTGCAAGGAGTTCTAAAAAATGCAAAAATGTAAAAAACTTTGCAACCTGCACATTCACAATAAACGGGTCACAACAAACCAAAATGGTAAACAAAAATGGTAAATAAATAAAATGTAAAACGAAAAAAACGTACCACAAAATAAAAACGGTAAGCGCGCGTTTTTAGTCGCGTCGGAAACGCGCCAAACATCGACGACAGCTGCGCGCTGCACTTGTTGCTCTCGTTCTCTCTCACTCTCGCTCTCGCTCTCTTGGCGCTTAGCTCTTTGCTTTACGTGCGCTCTCTTTGCTATCATTTTTCTTTCATTTGTTTTATTGTTGCGCTCTCCCTTGGTCAGTGCCGCATTCTAATTTCATTTATCACAATTTTGGATGCCCTCAAATAGCCAGCGATTATTGTTGTTCATTATTTTTTAACATAATAATTAATAATTGTTTTTTTTTTTTGTCTGCATTTGTAATGCATTTTCGTTTTGTTCGTTTTTTTGCGTGTTTTTACCAAAGGTTTTTTTTTGTTTTGCTTGTGTTTTGCACAAATTGCGTTCTAGACTAAAATATTTATCATGAATATCTATATATGTATATATATATATATTTTGTGTGTGTGTTTTTGCCAAAAAATTTTACGCTAATTATGGTTTAAATCTTTACAAAATACCACAAAAAAATTTAATACATTCGCAAAATACTTTCGGTCTAGGTGTTGCGCTTCTGTGAGTGTGTGTGTGTGTGTAAGTGAGTGTTTTTGGGTGTATGCGTGTGAGTGAATGTATTGTTCTTTTGCCCTTTTGATGTAAATGTAAATGCTGCTTGGAATACGCGATGTTTTGATTCTTTTTTTTTGCTTTTTTTGATTTTTGTTTTAAATATAATAGAAAAAAATAATAATTATACATTAAATAAGTATATATATTAAAAACAATGGATCTTTTATTTTATATACATAACGCAATAATAAACAAGCTAAGAATACTTAAAAAATAAATACTTCTTCGGCAAAACGGGGTTCGCTGTCCTAAAATATACAGGGAAAGCAAGCTACCCCCCCCCTCTCTCTTCTCTTCTTCCTACTTATCCCCCTCCCTATCCTTATGCATACATGCATATGTATGTGTGCGTGGGATTCAGTGTACATACATGCATACAAACATACACACATACATACACATAGATATATGCATTTAGCCCCGCCCCCTGGTCCCGTGTCCCTAGGCTTACAACAAACGCATAACGTTTCAATAAATTAATTAAAATAATTCGTTTTTAAAAAAACACATACATATATAGTAAAAAAAAGCACTGTAAAGCATATACAGTAATAAATAAGTACGAATTAAATTTGGGCGTTAAATATTTAATTTGTTGTTCTGCTTTGTTGTTGTATGTAGTGTTATTGTTGCTGCTGCTGCTGCGGCTGCGGCTCTTCAGAGTTACTTCGGATGTGATCGTTCCAGTACCAGTTCCAGTTCCATTACGAACTGGTATCATTTGGATTCTAACTTCCATTACTCTGCGAGAGTGTGTGTGCGTGTGTTCCAGCGCTTAGCTGCGAATGGGTGGATGTGTGTGTGTGTGTGTGTTTATGTGTTTGTGTGTATGTGTGAGTGTTTCGCTGGTGGTGTTTTTCGCTGCGGTTGGTGGTGTTGGTATTGTTGTTGTTGGTTGGTGGTGGTGGTGGTGGTGGTTCAAAAGCCAACCACTTAGAAGAGTTATGTAGCTGGACCAGGCGCCATGTTGAATGATATGGGCGAGCCATTAACTACTTTTATAAAATGTTGTAAATTTGTAATCTCTTCTGTGGGTGTTAGAAGGACTTTCACGCATTCGCCAAACCATTTCGAATCAAAGCAGTCTTTCCTAAAAAAAGCACACAAAAACAAATCCACAAAAATAAGATAACCAAATAAACAAAAATCAAGAGTATTAATAATGAAATCAAAAAGGAAAATATATATATACATATATGAAAATCAAGTGGAAATGAAAATGAAAGGCAGCTAGAAAGCGAAGCATTTCGGTTTAGTATTTGAATACAACGGGCTTGTGAAAGGGATAGGGCGAGCCATTGATAACTTTTAGATATTGCTGCAGCTGTTCAATCTCTTCATCATCGATCAGCAGCACCTTAAGGCATTCTCCGAAGGTCTGATGGGCGAAACAATTGGCCCTGCAGGCAAATAGATAAACAAGAAGATACAGCTAGCATACAGATAGATAGATAGTTAGATAGTTAAGATAGAAAAGTCAGCGAAGAGAAAAAAGAAAATAAAGCAAAATCGAAAACAGCTAGATTTTTGTTTTGCTGAAAAATATTATTGAAGTGTGTTTGTGTGTGGATCGTAATATTTCCTGAGTACTTAAAAAACCATGTCAGGGTTAGATTTCATGCTAAAAAGTATTTTCTTTCTTGTTTTATTATTATTTGGCACAGCGAATTGCCTTGAACTGCTTTCAATTTGTTGTTCGAGGTTCGAGGACGTTCGCTCAAGGAAGTCGAAATGGAATGAAATTGAATTTGGGTTTGGCTTAAGGTTGTATTTATGTTTTGGGAGGTGAAAGTGGAATGGTGTAGATATGGAAGTGGAACATGGTTAGACTAGTGATGTAATCTGCAAGAAGTCGAAGTAAAATGAAAGGAATCGAAAAGAGGTATGATATTGTTAACCTTGACATTGAAATGAAATTGAAATGGTATTGATTATATAGTACAAGTTAATTGGAAAGGAGATAGAGCAGTCGCTACTCTTTATGTCGAAGTAGAATCAGATGAAATCGTGTTTTCCTAATGCTGGAATGAAATGGAAAGGACACACTCAAGAATTCGAGCTATAATGGAATGTAATTGAAACTCTTCAATGATAAACTTACGCTTTATTAAATGAAAGTGGAATGAAATGGAATTGAAACTGCTGATATGCTTACTCAATCGCTAGACAAGTTTCATTTTGATTAGTTTGTGATACTTAGCTAGAGCTGTTAGTTCAACTTACTTGCATAGTCGATGTATACTCGTCTCACGGAAAAGTTGATAGCAATCCTCACAGATACGATCCAGGCGAAAGAACATGGTCTTGTTGAAGATGCCCTTGCATTCCAGGTCGAAGAAATTGCTGCGCTTCGACAAATTGTGATTATGTGGCAACGCTGTGAATATGGGTATCAAAACAAGAAACAGCACCACCGAGATCTTTATGTTGCGGGAACACATCTGCAAAGAAAAAACAACAAAAATATATTAGAAAAAATGTCTAATCAATTTTAACTTTAGTCAATTAAATAGACTTCGCCATCTCTGCTAGCTCTAATAAAAACAATTCAACAAAAATCTACCAAGAAAATCAAATTAAATCCGCTTTGTTTTAGTATTTTCTGGTATACGAAAAAAGTCGTTTTTATTTCGCTCAGTGCTTTTGATTATGCTTAAGTAGTTGAGTACCGGAAATAGCTTAAAAATAGCACGATTTACTGTCTGGCCGAGAGCTATTTATAGAGCGAGTCGTTACAATTAAGTTCTGCTTTAGTTGGCCGCTGCCTTAAACCGCTTACTGGGTAAATAGATATGGGCCAAGTAGAACCTTGAAACCGCAAAAAAGGCCCGACAGGCCAATCACTAACTAACTCAGCGAGTGCGAGCGAGAGCGGCAGAGGGAGGACGGGATGGAGGTTGGTAGGGGAAGCAACCTCAAGGCAAAGTGCGAGTACTTGTGGTACGTCTATCTAAAAATAGATGCTGTCTGCAACTGCAACTGCAAACTGTGAGCTAAAAATAAAATTGCATTTCGTGTTGATCTTGCTTTATCTCGATGCCCATCTGCATTCGGCATCTTCATAAAGGTGTCTACAGACATGTCTCTCTCTCTCTCTCTCTCTCTCTGTCGCTCTCGCTCTATAAATAAACCGCGCGCGCAATTTCAATGTTTATTGCATTATTTGCAAATCTGTCGACTTGGCTAATTTACGAGTACAACTGGGCTCAAAGGCGAGCCGCAATCCCACAACAAATTGCATGGTCACACTTAAACACAAACACACACACAGGCACAGCTTAGTACGCACATATGTATGTATGTATGTGCATGTGTCTGTTTGTTTGTTTGTGTGCGCAGACAGGCCCCCAAAATAAAAATAAAAATAAATTAAATGAATAATAAAATTCGTTTTGTTGTATTTGCATATTTTTATCAATTTGCGTGGTCCGCTTCAGTTTCAATTACGTTCTCGGCGTCGACATACATTCCAAACTATTGAATAATTTGATTAAAATTGTAAATTTTTCCATTGCGCTTGGCTTCTGCATGTGCCAATTGCTCAAAATGTAAATATAAATAAAACAGCAACAACAACAACAATGCAGAAAAATGGCGTGTGTGAAAATTTCGCGTGCTTTGCCTGCTTGCGTGTGTGTGTGTGTGTGTGTGTGTGTGTGTGTGAAAAATGAATGAAAATTCAAAGCAGACACAGCGTCGCTATACCAAACAACAACAACAACAACAATAATAAAAACATGTGAACAATTTGCTGAAATATTTCTTTCGAATTTTCGTCTTTTCGGTTCTCTATGAGCGCTTCGCTTAGCACCTCCCGCGTCGTTAGCGTCAATCGCTGCTTCGTGCTATATACTCAATAAGATCTATACAAGTGTGTGTATGTGTGTGTGTTTATTTAAATTGATTTTTTATTGGCTTGTTGATGCCTTCAATTAAGTTGAGCGCATTTTTGTTGTCGTAGCTTTTGATTTATGGCCAATGGCTTGGTTGTTAAGTAGGAAAAAGTTCATCAATCAGTTTTTTTTTTTTTGCCAAATGTTGTTGTTGCTGTTATGAGCTCAGTGCGCAACTCAACAGTTGGCCAAAAAAGATTATAGTCAATTCTAGTATATACATCTACATATATAGTATATTATTTGCTGGCTTTATTTAGATACGTATATACTGTAATTAGAGCTAGCAGCTGCCGAGCGCAACACGTGAGTGCTACAAAAATACTAAATTAAATACAAATAACTAATTTGACGTAACACACTAAATATTGCGCAGAGTGTTTGACGGAAAAGTGCAAAACATTAAATGCTGGCGCCATTGGAAACAGCTGAATGCGCAAGATAAATGGTATATTTAGTTTTTATTTTCGTTATTTTGTACTTGTATGACGCGTATGGTTTACATTGCCGAGGAGAGTTGTTAACAGGAGCAGCTGGTTACGCTGCTACGGCTGTTACAATGTCTCGCATTACCCACAGCGACGACCTCTGCGCAGTGTCAGACCGCTAATTGGATTCGAATTGCACGATTTATGGCCATCGAGCCAGGCGAAGAGTTTCGAGAACGAGTTCAAATTCGAGTTCGAGTGTCGCTGCATTTATTTTTAAACTCGCACTGCCGGCCGCATAAATTGCATAATCGATATCAAGTCAGAGAGAGAGAGAGAGAGAGAGAGAGGGAGAGAGAGAGCGAGCAACAGCTGTAGCTGTGTTAACAGTTAACAGCAGCTGCTGGCGTCATCCCAGAGCCTGGAAACGATTATATGGAAATATGTGGAACGATTGATCGATGGATCCATTCGATTTATCGTCAACCCCATCAAAAGCATGTGCTGGCAATTTGTTTGCATTGTGCTTTGATTAGCTGCCAATTGATTTTATTTGTCGGTCTGCCGCTTTGTATCAATTTAAATAACTGTCAGTCTGTCATACATACAAGTAGACGCATTATCAAGCTAAATAAAAAGCTATATGACAGACACACACATACACACACACACAAACACACACATACAGCTATAACTGAATCATTGGCGCGAGTCGCGCATGCCACGCAATTTGCCATGTTTCAGCTCAAGTCCGTCGTTTTGCCTGATTGTAAACTATTCAACTTTGATTTTGATTGCTTTTTCGTATATGTATATGTGCGTCTGTGTGTGTGTGTCTGTGCCTGCTGCCAGGCGACATTGAATGAAGTCATGAGCCAAAAATAATGACAAACAATTATAACGAAATCTTTTTGTATTCTTTTGTGCGCAATAGTTTTTAAAGAATTTCACACACACGACCAGCATTATTATTTATATGTATATACATGGCGTTAAATAGATATTTAAACTAAATGTCTACGTTATCAGCAGGCGCCTAAATTTAGGCTGGAATGCGAGCTGTTATCTGTTATAGCCAACAACCGTAATTATATGGCATTAACAGTGAGTGACAATGAAATGAGTGCAAAGCTGCGATCGAAAAATCAAGTGCGTGCATAGTAACATGCAGCTTGCACATAGAAGTGGTATACACTAATTAAATACATACATATACACATATATAGAAAAATATATAAATGTGTGTGTGCCACAACTTAACGCTTGGCTACGCAAGCATGGCAAAAAAAATTAAGTTAAAGCTAAACATGCGCATTTATCAAATACCATTCACAGCGTCGTTACTGTTAAGCGTAGGCCAGTTTAACATAATCTGTTAAATTCAAATCCCAAAAAAGGCTTACATTCTATATTAAATTAAAATCCCAAATCCCAAAAAATGCAATCTAACATTATGCATGTTAACATTTGCGCACTGTTAAGCGCTGTTTAGTGATATTCTCAGACTGTTAAGTATGCCACTGGCTTAGCTAAATAATAAACATATAAATGTTTGCGCTGCTACTGCAAACTAACAACTGTTAAAGCAACCCACTTGAGTTGTTAAAACAGCTCTCGAGACTGCATGGTACCATGGCCACTCACTACAAGCAACAACAACAGTAGCAACATAAACACAACGACTTGGCGAGACTGCTTGGTACCAAATAAACTGGCACAGCGATTGTTGGCCGTTGGCTCCCCTTCTTGTTGTTGTTGTTGTTGTTGCTCTTGCTGCTGCTGCTGTTGGCCTGTTGCGCCTGCGTTAAACGGTGCTGTTAATTTACTAGACATGCGGCATTTGCATTTGCATTTCGTTGCAACTGGATACCGCTTGTAGCCAGCGCAATTTTAATATGCAATTTAATATGCATTAAATTCTGTTTGGCATCAAATTAATAGCGCTGCTCAACAGCAGCAGCGGCTCAGCAGAAGCAAAATGGCGGCAGGTGCTGTAAATGTTCCACGCTCGTTTAACAGCACTGACCATAGGATGAGCATGCATATGCATGTTACGCTATCTGTATACATGTATGTATGCATGTATGTGTGTGTGTGTGTGTGTGTGTGTGTGTGTGTATTAATTTCGCTCACTTTGGCTATCGCCTGCTGCTTTTGATGCGCCTTTCTATGGCTTCCAGCTGCGCTGTCGACGTCGCCGCTGGCATCGCTGTGCCGTTCAAGCTGCATGATGCGCATCAATTGGCTGCTGAACTGTTGTTGTTTTAGTTGTTGTTGTTGTCGTTTGTTGATCTGTTTGGATTGATCGTGTGGCTCGTGTGCGCGCGTATTGTATCCAATTAGTATTTATTAAGATTAATAGTTGCACGTTTCGTAATAGATCGTAAAAAAATTTATGTGTGTGCTATAACTGGTAATTCAAATAACAACACACATATGCATAACCGCCTGTATGTGCGTGTGTGTGTATTTGTGTGCACTTAAGTAGTATTTTTTTTTCTTTTATCAAATTGTTTGCTTTTTCACTTCTTCACTTCTTTGCTAACGTCAACACGAAATGTTGTTTGAAGAGTGTTGAAAATCATCAAGCAAATAGCAACGAAATCTGTACAACAATAGCAACAATGTTTGCGTAGTACTAGTGTTAGCTAATGCCAAACAAAACACCCGCGCGCGCAATCAACGTTTGTTGCCAACAAAAATAACACTGAAGATCGCAAAACTGTTGAGGTTGCCAGACAACAAATGCTGCGAACGCTGCTGCGGGTCTGCTGCCTGCTGCCACCGTTGCTGCCTGCTGCTGCTGTTGTCTTTTTCTTATCAGCGCACAACCACATGTGCACACATGCACATGCACACACATACATTTTTGTGAGAGGCAGCGACGACAGCGAGTCTGGCGCGGAGGCAGCGCAGCCAACCGAACCGAACCGAAGCGAAGCAAAGCGTAGCCAAAACCCCGCCCAACCCCCGGACTGACTGCCTGCCTGCTTGCAAGTGCATGTGTGTGTATGTGTGTGTGTGTGCGTAAGCGAGTAGATCTACACACACACACACACACACACACAGGCGCACGCACAGTATTGCACCTATTTTAGATGCAGCGTCGTTGGCTAGGCGTATACGTGATATGCATTTTCAAATCACGCTTATCATTTGAGCCAAGCGAAGCCGCAATCAAACTTTATACTTTTATTTATTATTATTACTATCATTATTTATTATTATTGTTTTTTTTTTGTGTCCTGTTTTTAACGTTGCCTATTAAATTGTCAATTATGTGAATTCATTAAGTAAGCCAACGAGCAGTTAGTGAGTTTTTTCTTAGATGCTTCGAAAGTGAAAGAAGTCTATAAGAACTATGTACTAAAAACTAAACGCTTATCCGCTTAAATTGCTCTATTTATATATTTATATATATAAAGAAGAGAAAATTAAAAAGAAAAAAACTTCTTTTTTTTGTACATGTCGAAAAACTGCATAATAAAAGATTTTTAATTTATAACTGATAAGAAACCTTTGTTAAACAAACACATTAAAAATAACAAAATTTTATCCAATTAACGTTCAGAAATAAAATATCTAAAGTGAATTTATTTTTACTCAATAAATTTAAAAACAAAATTTATTTGTTGTAAAATTTTTTTAAAGTATTTTTTTTTATATATGTATATGTATATTTTTTTGTGTTTTTTTAGTTATTTTTATATATATTTTGTTTAAATATATCTTTGTTTTATTTAAATTTTATAGTTTACATAGATTTTTTATTTTGTATATTTTTAAACAATTTTTTTAATTATTTTTTTCATTATTTTTTTATATATATTTTATTTGTTTTTTTTTTATTCAGTTTCTTTTTTATTATTTTATATATTTATTATTTTATGCATATATTGTTTTTTATATTCATACTTTTTTTTCGAAATAAAAATTAAATAAAAAGAATTAATATTTTGAGTACTTCTAACTTAACAGCGTCTTAAATGCAGAATCATATTTATATCCCATATATAAATATACAGACCTTACTGTCAAAGAAAAATGAATTCATTATATTATTAATTATTATTATTAATTATCTCGAAATTATAATAGTTATATTTTTTTGCAACTTTTTGATAATTTGGGAGACTTTAAACAAATGAAAAATGTTTAAGTAGAACTTTGAAATGAAATGGAAAACATTTGAATATGTTTATTCACTCGAACTGAACAAATGAACAACTGTACAATAGTTAATAATTGCTGCTTGTTATATATTGTGTTTTTGTTTTACACATTACTCATACGCCGCGTTGACTTTGAACGAGTCGGGTTTAATCGTTCTAATAGATGGTCTGATTATTAGATTGCTTTGGTAACGAGAAAATCAGCCACTGGCCACAATTGAGTGAGTGACTGAGTGAGGCATTGCTCTACAGCTTTGCCAGCCAGTTAGGCGACCATTCAACACACACACACACACATGCACTACTATAACTACACACATACATATACATATGTATGTATTTGTTGCTATGTACGACAATTGGCATTTTATTAGTTTAATTGAAAGCAAAACACAATTTAGCATGCATGGAGAATCGAAAACTGGTTTTAACTTGTTTCGATTTTTTACTGTCTTTCAAATATATGTATATATATAAAAAACAAAACAGACAACTGTGAAACGGAATGGAATACATATGTACATATATCTGTATGTATGTATATATGTATATATCTGTATGTATGTGAAATACAACAAGTTTCGATTAGTTTGCAGCGCAGAGAAGCGTGTCACAGGTTTCACTGTACAACAGCCAGCTAAATGCACATGCTACATATATATACATATGTACATATATATATACATATATATATATATATCAAAATATATATCTACATATATAAATTAAACAAGTCCATTGAGGAAATTAAGTATTTCAAGCAGCGCCTGCTGATTGTGCCAGTTTTTTTCGCTTCTTTTTCATGATTTTGTTTTTTGCCGCCACTGCCATAAATCACATAATTACGTTTATTTTATTTGTTTTCAATTTGCAATTGAATTGAAATTCGACATTCATAAATATTGTCAAGCATTAAGCATTAAGGCCCCACGCCACTCTATATAGGGCCATTAGGCAGCGTGCCCAGCTGTTAACAGAGAGAGAGAGAGATAGAAAGATATCTCATCAGTAGGGGACACCCCCGAAATGCAGTTTATTTTTGGGCATACGGAATAATGATGCGTAAGCTGATTAAGTGCAGGCGACCAGGCGACGACAGCAGCATATGCAAAATCAATGCACAATCAATGTAAATTTTAATTGATATGATTACCGAAGCAGCAGCTGCTTAAGGAGCTGCAATTAACTGAGAAGCTGTTAAGCTGGCTAACCGAAATGTTAAGTTAACATACAGTTTGAATAAAACGCTGTTAAGTTAACATGGCTAATTTGATTTGCTTGGATTACATCTAATTACTCTTTTGAACACTTTTAGTAAGTTTTTAGTACAACTTTTTAATACATTTAAGCACATTTAAGTACATTTTTATTACATTTTTCGTACAACTTAACTAATACTCTTTAACTTACAAAAAGTTTGGATAAAGTGTTTGTTAAGTTTACATACTTAAATGGATATGGTTGGATTATTTCTAATACTCTTTTTGTATACTTTAGCACATTTTTAGTACATTTTAACATAGTTAAATGGATATGTTTGGATTACTTCTAATACTCTTTTTGTATACTTTAGCACATTTTTAGTGCATTTTTAATAGAACTAACCCAATACTCTCTTAGTATACTTTAGCATATTTCGAGTACCACTAATACTTTTTTGGTATACTTTGGTAAAATTAGTAATACTCTTTTAGTACACGTTAGCATATTTTTAGTACAAATAAATATATTTTTAGTAAAACTCAGCCAATGTTTTTTAGCGCACTTTAGCACGTTTTTAGTACAGTCCCGCAAATACTCTTTTAGTACATCTAAGTGCATTTTTAGTGCATTTTCAACATAACTCAACTAATAATTTTTAATTTTTATTACATTTTTAGTACAACTCCAATTGCCTTTCAATTACTTACTAATTCAGCTGCCAATTGCCATTCACACAAAACACACACACACGCAAATTGGCAGCATTCAAATATGGCGACCTATATTTGAAATAGCTAACAGAAAATGCCACAAATACTCTATATCAAATGATATACTATAATATATGTGTATATGTATGCATGTATATATATGTTTATATAGCTGGCAGCTTGTCAGGCTACGGAAACGGGAAATGAGTCACGGCTACAAAGTGCAAACACACGGACGCCAAAGCAATTATAATAATAAACGGCCATTGAACGTGTGAACCAGAAGAATTAACAAGAAACAAGCAACAAACAAACCAACAAACACACATACAAATAAAAACAAATATGCCAAATGCTCAAGATTTATATATGTATATGTGTGTGTTTGTATTCTAAGAATGTGCACACACATACATACACAGACACAATTTGGAAATCAATTTACATTTCGATTGCATTTTTTTTCTTTTTGCATTTTTGCAGCTAAAGTCTTTGGCCCCATTTGCTGTTAAATGGCATTAAAGCAGGCAGAAGATAATGAAGTTTATCTGATATGATAATGTTGTATCATATAAAAATATATATTATATATAATATGTATATGTATTTATATATACATATATATAAGTTGTTTTTATGTGAAAAACGGTTTAAGCTTTTAATATAAGTATATTTTCTGAATTTATAAAGGGATTTTTTAGATATTTAAAATATTTTGTGAATGGAGTTTGAAAGGTATATGTATGTACAGTAATATAAGCCTATTTATAGCATACTTTCCGGCTGTTGGCCTGCTTTTACTGTGGTTGCCTGAACTATATATGGTATTATATCGATATACTATTAGATATAGATATGTATTTATAATCTATTGCTTTCATACGAAACTCTTTAGCAAATTTATGTATTTTTTAATACATATATGTAAAAAGCTCAATTTTAATAAATTGTTCAAAAATAATAATAATAATATTAAAAAATTACAATATTTAAAAAATTACTATTTATTTTTACATTTATTTTTGTTCAATATGGCGATTATTTTATAATTTGGAAATAATTTTCACATATCAACTAAATTACAGGGTATTTTCAATTTGGGATTAACTCTTTCCACTTGGCTAACGGCCAAGGACGGAAGAAAATGGTGAGAGCGCCTCAAGTGCGTCTATAAAAGGCCAAAAAGTCGACACTCTGCAAGGGGCGTATTACAAGACAGGGCGTGGCTGCACGCTTAACGTGGAAAATTACATATATAAATATTATACATATAAAAAAAATAAAAGCAAGAAAAAACGTCAAAGTGGAAACTAAAAACTAGTTTTGCCAGCCGATTACATGACATAAAATCAATCATTAACATTTGTAAACTGTGTTTGCGACTTATTTGGTAAGTTGTTCACTGCTCATTGCTCGTTGTTGACTTATTGCCAACCCAATCCCTGCCCCGAAAAGGGGTAGAAGCTGGGGACAGTTAACTGAGCTGCTGCTGCTGACGTTTGTTTTAGTTCACCTTAAGCAGTAGTTAAAGAAACAACAAAAGTTGTTTTAAAGATATTAAATGCAATTGTTATTGCAGCTGTTATTATTATTATAGTTGTTGTTGCTGCACAGAAAATCTTACTTAATATTTAATGAAGTCGTTAATATTAAGAAAATAGGTCTATATTGATGCCCATATAGCTTATATAAGCAAACTTGCACTGTTAACAGTTTAGCAAGGGTAAATCCTGAGAAAGAGTCAGAAACTGTTTAATTGGTAAAGAATATATAATAAGGCAAATGTCAAATTAACATACAGTATATATGGTTAATTTTAACAGTTCCGCAAAAGAAATAAAAGATTTCTGTTTGAGACTCTTATGACTGTTAAGTTGCATAGGCAACATTAAAATAAATGTGAAATTAACATACGTTAGCTTTGCACTAAAATGCCGAATTTCGATTGAGTGAGTGCAAAGTACTGTTAATGCTAAGTTAACAGAGGTATAAATTTTTAGCTGTTGGCAACATCAACATCAAAATGTTAAATTAACATAACTTGCAAAATTGATCATCTTGCATTATTCATTACATTTCATGCATTTAGTATATTTTCGATGCACTTTAGTGTTGGTATTTTGGTATTTTATAGTATATTCCTATTGGAAACTCAAAACTTAAATTGAATTGCTACTAACAACATTGCAGCCAATTGCCATTCACACAAATACACACACACATACACATACACTCACGCACACACACACTAACTTAGCTGACAGGCCCCTCTTTTTGCTTGGTTTATTGATTTAATGATACGTTTTACTTTTTGTTTTTTGTTTTTTTTGTCAATTGGCTTGTTAATAAATTTTATTGGCTCGCATTACAACATTTTTTGCGTTTAGCAACTTTTACAACTCACAGCAGCAGCCATAAAATAATAATAATACAAATAAAAATCTGTTAATTGCTTCATTGACCATAGATAAACATACCCACATAAACACATACTCAAGCACACACACGGTCATGTATTTATTTATAAATAATTGTTGATTTAATGGCCAATTTTATGTGCGCAGACAAAACGCGCCATAAAAAATATTTGTTGCTGGCAATGGCTGCAAAGCAACATAAATAAAGTCAAATCGAAACTTAGTAAGTGTTGCATCAGCCACTTTTCAAAATTAATTTGATCTGGCCATGATTATACATATATAAATATATCGTAATTAATACACTGCGAGAAAATGAGGACAAACTAGAGTTAATTGTGTTAACTCATTGGAGACATTTGCAAGTCAGAAGATATCATCTAGACTTAACTATCTAGAGATAGTTAAGATATAAGATGAAATAGATAAGATATGATATGAAATAGATAAGGTATAAGATATACATAGTTAAGATAAGGTATAAGATGGATAAGATATAAGATATAGGATGAAAAGTGGCAGATCACAGATAGATGAGATATAAGAAATAGATCAATGATAAAGATAAGAAAAAGATACATTAAGTTTAGCATTAAAGTTGAAGATTTTGAATAAGTTTTTATTAAAAACATGTACGATTGCCCGAATAGAAATCAAATTTTAATCATTTGTAGTTCTTTTTTCTCGTTGTGTAGTTGAGTCATTGAATAAAGTCGTAAGTTAAGATGTGTCTAGATAAACCCTAATAGCTAATTATACAATAAATTTTAGTTCACATAGAGACACACATACATATACACATACATATACATAATCCAATGCCAAATCGATGCGAAATACACTTAGCGAGTTCAATGAACTCTCCAAGAGAGTCTGGATCTGGCAGATGTTATACAAATATATATATCTACAGATATATATGTGTGCTATATGCGAGATTGGTGGAGTACTTATAATAATATGGAAAACATATGCATATTGTGCTTTGATATATGGCCCTGTTTGCTGCCCATTTCTCAATTGGCAACATCAAAGGCGTCAATTTGTATCTTTGTATCTGTATCTTTTTTTTTTTTTTGCTCGCTTGCTTGCTTTGGGCACGCGTTTAAACACAAAGACAATCGAACGTCCACTTGAAGTGACAGGCGCTATACAACTTCATTATCATTTTGCAAATACATCAATACAAACGCACATACACTGTCACAAAAAGTCTCTGCACAATTGATTTTCAATTGGGCGACGCCTAAGCGTTTCTCTATATAAAATATATGAAAAGCCCTAAAAAAAAAGGTTCGAATCCCACAGATGTGCAAGGTCAGCTTTTCACGGAAATCCCATAGATAGCAAAAAGTGCTAGAAAAAAAGCTGGAAAGCTAATAAAACTTGCATTTAATCAGAACTGATAAAAGTTATCTAGCTGCAAAGAGCGCTTGAGCAATTCCTGGAAATCTCTCTTATGCATTTGCCTATTTGAGTTAAATTACGAATTTTGTTTATTTATTTAAATGAAATTGTTGACAATGGAGAGTTAGCTATTTTTAGAAAATCAACAATTGAAATAAATCAATATTTGAGTCAGTTAAAGAGGGAATTGATTAGAATCTATAGATACTTTTGGTGGGCAATGAATTCCTCTAAAAAAGAAACTTCTATTTGGAAGAAAAAAAATCTAACTTCAATTAAAATAAATTAAAAATTTCTTTGAATTTATCAAGCTGAAAAGTTTGTTTGTTAGCTTAAAAGCTAGCTAAGTTGAATTGAATAAAGGTGATTGAGATTTCCTGCAAATAGGGAGGGAGAGAGAGAGAGAGAGAGAAAGAGAGGGAGCTGTAACTAGACAATTATGAAAGCTGATACAACGAGAGACAACGGAGACAACGAACATGCACTAGATAGCGAGAGATAGGGAGAAAGAGAGAAAGAACTCTAACCATACGATTATCAAAGCTGAGTAATAGCAGTGGAGGAGAAGAAGAAGCTGCACTCGATAGCGAAAGCTGCTGATGTTACAATTAGAATATTCTTGAAGCAGCAGTTGTCTTATGATTTTTTTTTATCATACATCCAAGAGTTAGAAAATTTAAAAGAAACTCTTACTATATTTATATAAATCATCACTTAGAACTTATAATTATTTACTAAACTTTATATTCATATATATTTTATATTTATATTTAGTATATCTCTAAAATCATTTAAAAAAATGTTTATTTTTACATTGATTATAGAAATTTTAAAACAAATCTGCGCAAAGCTCGTTAGAAAAGCTGTTCAAAAAGCCCACTAATTTAGACAAGCTGAACAGCTGAAGTGCGCGATTTTAGATTTAAAGAGTATTAGGAATGGATAAATTTTAGATCATAAATTAAAAGCTGATTTGAAATACTAAAAAAGAATCTAGGCTAAATACTAAAAAATACTCAAACAGTATTAGATGGATAAAGTTAATAAATGACTTAGTATTTAAAATACTAAAAAGAGTCCAGACTCAAATGTCTACAAGCAGACACTGAGACTAGAGTAAAGACAGTCAGAAAATAAGACAAATTGCTAGGTATAAACCCTACAAGCTTTTTATAGAATTTTCTACTGCTCAATGTAGTTGCTAGTTAAATGATGGTCTGATATATATGTATGTATATATCAGATATATATGTACAACTAATATATATTCACTTTAATGATCTAATAAATATCTTCAAATGAAACGGAAATAAAAGTGTGCAAAATATTTGCGTTCGATCAATTGATTTGATTTGTTGCAGCTCTTCAATTTGCAGCATTTGCTGCCCTTCAATTTCAATCAGCCGCAACTTCATCAGCAACAGAATAAGCATCAGCATTGGCAACTTCATAATGATGTTGGCCTTTTCAAGTTCATTAACATGGGCAAACGAGAGCAAAGATCGAATGGAGAGCCTTCAATGGACTTCTCTTGTTTCCATTATTTCACTTGGGCAACTCGATGAACTTGAAAATGAAGATATATGCTGAATGTATATAAAAAGTATATATATATAAAGACTTTCGATTCTCGATTCTCGATCATTCTTTCTTGGAACAATTAAAAATATAATTGATTTCCCCTCAGCCCACTTTTGTATACTCACATTTAGTGACAGCTTCTTCATGGCGTTGATTTGTTTTTATTATTTTCTCTTTTCTTTTTTATTTGCTCTGTTGTTGTTAAATTTACAATAAAATGTTTGTAAATTTGTTTGCTGGTAACTAGTTGTTTGTAAGTACTCGGTTTTACTGTTTATTTAAGTACTTTTAACACAGTTTGTTTAATTTTCATATTCCGTTTTGTTTGCGATTTATATTTTATATATTTTGTTTAAGTTGATTTGCCGCAGCTTACGCTTATTTTTAATTTCTTTTTTTTTAGCTTTTTCTTTTTGTTTAGATTTTCTACAAATAAATATTATTACATACATTATTATTATTATTATTATCAAATGTTGCTGTTGCTGTTGCTGCTTAAAGCGAAAGTTTTTGATTTGCTCGTCTGACAGCTGTCAGAAATCGTTTACATTAACAGATTTCCTCTTTTCTTATTTCTTCTTTTTAGCTAATAACAGTGCAAATCATTAATCAACAAAATGTTATTTCGCTGCGCTGGAAAGTTGTTAAAGTGTGTGTGTGTGTGTGTGTGTGTGTGTGTGCGTGTGTGTCTTTGGCCCGCCCTTCCAGTGCGCATTCCAAATACGCATTGCAGGAATTTTTGTTATGCTCGTATGATCGCTGTCATTTATTATTATTATTATTAATGTGTGTGCGTGTGTGTATGTGTGCGTAAGCGTCGACGTCAACGCCATTGATTAAAATCATTTATATGCATTGAGCGCTTTAACGGCCAAAGTGCAGCAGCAGCAGCAGCAGCAAAAGCAGCGGCAGCGGCAGAGCGTGGGCAGCGCGCACAGCGCAGCGGGAAGGGTGAGAGTGACAGTGGGAGGAGAGAGAGTGTAAGAGAGAGCGCGCGCGCTGGCGAGGGCTGGCTGGGCGCATGCACATGGTTGTTTTTGCTGTTTGCTCTTTGCTGCTGCTTCTGCTGCTGTTTCTGCTGCTGCTGCTGCTGCTGCTGCTGCTGCTGCTGCTACTGCTGCTGTTGTTGTTGGTTATTGCTGATGTTGATTTATTTAGCCGGTCTGATCGCTTTGCCCGCTGCATTTAAAATGTCGGAAGTGTTTGCGTGCAAAAAATAAATACAAATGCAAGTGTATGTGTGTGTGTGCTTAAGCATAATATATAATATATACATATATATTTCCTGTTGCAAGCGCACATTTGTGCAACAACAACTCGAATGGAACTCGAACTCACATTTATTGGCAAAACGCGCCAACAATTTTGATTTCTAGGAAATCACAAAATAAATAAAAATATGCTCGCTCATTCCATGATGATGTCTCTTATTGTGAGTGTGTGTGGGTGTGTGTGTTGGTGTGTGTGTATCCCTATGGCCGGTTTTGCCTGCTCCCTTTTTTCCAGTCGCCTCGCTTTTTCACGCACCAATAAGAACTTATGACATCATCGCCCAATAAAATATCAACGAAAGTTGTCTTGTGCGTGTAAGTGTATGTGTGCATGAGTATGTGTGTGCTTGTGTGTGTGTGTGTGTGTGTGTGGCGCACCCTCTCATGGCAACAGAGCCAAAAAGAAAAGAAACAATGTCAAAAATGTACAACAACAAGAAGAGCAGTGACAGTGACAGCAGCAAAGGCGGAGGCAGAGCCAGTGACAGCGGCAGCGGCAGCGGCAGAGGCGGAGGCAGAGCCAGTCATAGCGACAGCAACAGCGCAGGGAAACGTGGCTCAAAGAGTGAGCGTCATCGTCATCTGTGGTGGCCTGCGTGCAACATAATGCGAAAACAACAAAAGAAAGAAAGAAACGACAACAACAACATGAGCAACAACGGCAACGTCAATTTGTGCCGGTCGGCGGCATTGATTTGGTTATGGATATCGATGAAAGATGACGACACAACAACTGACTGTGAGCAGAGATGCTTGAGCTGCAGGCGCAGGCGCAAGGGCACAGCTCGCAGTCACAGCAGGTAGTCCCCTTTTTATGCGCATAGGGAGAGAAAGAGTGTGAGAGCGAGAGCGAGAGGAAGAGGCAGAGGTAAATGTTGCGAGTGAGAGCCGACCTGCGCGCACAGATTAAAACGTTGCGATAAGCAGCAATTGGTATTTTGGTATTTTATGATATTCGAATATTTTTTGTTGCTTTTTTTTAGTATTTTGTTATATGGCTCCAGTTACAGGTTGGAAGCGCCTGTTACTCGTTTGGTTTATTTTTTTTTTAAATTGTTAACAGCAACAGCAGCAACAACAACAACAATGATAATAATAATAATAATAATCGTAACAATAATTATTCGCGCGGTACTTTTCCACCATGCACGCAAGACAACAACAACAACAACTTTATTTTGGTTTACTTAATAACTTTATTTTTTAATATATATATAAGATTTCATTAAATTTGTTTATTAAATGTTTTCTTGTTATTTAACGTTAATGCAAAAAACAAGCACTTAAAATATGAACATTTACAATTTGCCAACGTTTTCTTTTATCCTTCATAGACACTTGTTAATTGTTTATTTGATTAAATAATATGAATTAATTTTGCATTAAATATATTTAATAAATTTAAATTGACACTTGTTTGCTTGCACTTAATAATTGTATTTATTTATTTATTTCGTTGTTGTTGTGATGGTATTGTTTATTTGTTCGGTTCGATTGTGTTGCGTGTGTTGCTTACATGATCTTTGAAAACAAGACAAAATCTCTCGTATATCTATGCTACAAGTGTGTTGTCTCTCGGAAATGACCTGCTCGCCACGCTGTTCAGATTGAAACTGTTGCACTCGGCAATCCGGTTTTGTTATTTTATACTTCTGCTGTGAACTTGTGCGAAACTCTGAGAGCGACCCTCTTACCTCTGCAACATTGTTTGGCTGCTGTTGACTGTCGACTGCCGACTGTTGCTGTTAACTTAACATGTACGAATGTGTGTGTATGTGCGGTCTTTTTTTATTGATTTCTTGTGCGCCTCTGTTATGCGCGCTGCTTAAGCAACATGTTGCCTGCCAATTTGTTGCCAGCACTTTGTTGCTAACGTTCTGGTCTTTCAGAGCAACACGCGCGCTCTCTCTCTCTCTCCCAAGCTCTTTCTCTTTTATTTAGCATGTGCGTGTGCTCTTTGAACCACTTGTTGCAATTGCCGGCATACATTGACCATCTCTCTCACTCTCTGAGAATATCTTTCTTATTCCTTTACTTTTGTATTTCCCCTAGGTAAGTTTTTTTAATTTATTAACTGACGCAATTAATTGCTAACTGTGTTGCTATAATTGCAACATGTAATTGCCGCAGACAACAATCTCCATAAATTCCATTGTTATACCCTGGGAACGGACAAGTTGAAGGGTCGGCTAGGCCTCAACTAAAAGTTAAATGAGAATTTTGAATGAGCATATTTATGGCCATGGTTGATTATATTCCTTTCAGCTTATGCATATAAACATTTGAAATTTGCATTGCATACTATTAGGCTGTCATATCCGCTTTCAATACTACTCCAGGAATATTCCGATTTAGTTCTTTGGTAAATTACAGGATATGCATTCAGTCCATCATTATTTTGGTTGCCTCATTTGTGCATTATTAGCACATGACAAGCTAATTGAGCGGGAAACTTTATTCGAATGGAAAGTGCCTTTGGAACCAGTTCAAAGAGTTCTCGATTCCATATCCAGACGATGACTGTTCTTTTTTTTTTTTTTTTTTTTTTGTTTAGCCGGAATTTAACTTGTTCATTACTCAAAATTAATAAAACATACGCACGCAGAATCTTGTGGTTAACAAATTCTGCTAATTTCATAACATAAAAAATATCTATAAATAGATCGACCCCTGTGGTGGTTCAAGATTAAAACAGCAGGTTGGCGTGACGATTGCAATCAATATACAAACATACATATACACATAGATCTACGTATCAGATGTATATCCCACATTTTTACGATTATATGCTAACAATTAAACTAATTAAATCATCATTTCGATATAATTATTGTGAATAAGCGAAACTGAAAGCAATTACAGCACGAGTTAAGTTATGGTCAAACAATTAGTTTGAATAGTTTTATATTGATTAGCGAACAATTTAATGACTCACGACTAACTTTGCCTTTGGCTTTGCAAAGGGTGTCAGCTATGACGTTCGTACACTCCAATTATGGCGTCATAATATTCCCATCTTGCCCGAATAAATATTTCCATTGTTCCCAGAAAACTGCGAAACTGATAAAAACACGTGATGCAAAGTCGTCATAAATAATAAGCGAAATCTTCGTATACAAAAAATAAATAATTTCTGCTGCAAAATTACAAAAAATCCCCAATTTCCAGATAATAAAAGCAGCTCAAAGTGAATTAACACAATTTCATTAATCGGAATAGCTTAAAAGTGTAACCCGAAAATATTCCGCTGTGAACTTTTACTTAACACTCCATGCGGACAAGTGAAATATTCCATTGACATTTAAAAATCCCTAATGAAATTCAAATACACACATCTTGCATTGATTTGCTCCAGTTCCACAACTAAATAAGAGCGTTCCAACAAGGAAATTCAAAATTTTCTAATGTAAGCTTTCGTTTAACACTAAAAAATACCAAACCTAGCTTATAGACAAGTGTTTTAGTTTTATTAAAAAAAAAAGAATTAAATTGAAGCTGGAGAGCAGTAAAAAATCCACTTTTATTTATTACTAAGAAATACCAAATCCAGCTTAGGGAACATTTCTAGTTTCTTTTTCACTTTCATTAGCAAATTGAACTAAATAACAGCTCCCAAATTAAGGAACAGCTTCAAGAACTAGATAACAGCTCAAAAGCGTAATCACATAAAACAAAACTGTTCCCATGCCTATAAATTGAATGCGCACGCACACACATACGCACGCACGCACACACAGACAAGCGCCCATTACTGGAAAAACGGAACCGGAAATTACAGCAAGCAATACTTTAGCGTGAGCGTGAGTATGAGTGTGCCAATGTATCGTATGTGTGTGTGTGCGTTGAGATAAAGAAGCCGAAAAAATGAGTTTGAAATGAAATGAAATATATTCCAACCCACGGGCATATTGAGTGTCGAGCGTATAAACCCATAAATATTTCACGCTCAACAAACAATTGACCTTGTAACAATTTCTTTACAACAACAATAAGTCCAAAAATATTTAAATTTGTTATTTGGGCAGTGTAAATAAGTGAATGCCAGCAGAGACGAACAGGAAGCAGACGCAAGGGGGCTGGATTTTGGATTTTTTTTCAATGTTATTAACCTCAAACTGGGCCACAGAGCAAACAAACAAAAGTTGAACTTGCAAATGCAAATGCCGCAAAAAAAGGGCGTGTAAGTGTGTGTGATAAAATGTTAATAAACTGATAAACAAATATGCAAATATGCGAACAGTTTTAAGAAGGCAAAGATCGAAATCGGAGTTGGAACTTGAATCGGAATCGGAATCAGAGGGTCGCTTACCTTAGGCGCTTGTTTCGTGTTCGATGCGAGTTTCTCGGTCTCGTTCTCGTTCTTGTTTCGCGTTTATCGCCGCCTATCGGCCGTTCTCTTTTTGGCAAACTTTTGTTGCATAAAATTTTGGTATTTGTTGTTGTTGTTTTGTTTTTATCTTTGATCTTGCGCTTGTTTTCTTTTTAAACTTGACGCTGGGGCGTTTCTCTGGCGCTTGAATTTATCGCCATTTTGTATGAATTTTCGTTAGATCTTTGTGTGCGTTGCGTTGATGCGGCCTAGGCGGCATAGATGGGCGTGACACAGCACAAAATGGAATCAAAGAACAACAATTCTGCGCACTTTCTATGGTATTTAAATTGATTTTGTTCCTCTTTGCTTTTGGTATTTTTTAAATTTTTTTAGTTTCACACGCGTTTACTCTCACTGGCTGCTTTTGCGGTGCTGCTCTCACTTGGTGCGTAGCAAAACTGACGATAATAGCTAGAGGCGGCAATCACAATCGTTATCATTCACAATGAAGCCGACGCGCAATGAATGAATGTGAATTGTTGTTTGTTTGTTTGTGTTTGCTGCTGTTGCTGCTGCGGCAGCTACTGCTGATCTGCACACAAACACACACAGAGACGCACGCACGCAAAGAAGAGACACTGCTCTTTCTCTCTCCCGTTCTCACAGACACAAACTCAGACACAGAGACAGGCTGTTTGAGAGTATGTGTAACATTCGCACGCAATGCGACTGGCTGGCGCGTTTAGTGACATTCAGTGCCAGGGCATCAAAATTGCTTTACATATGCACGCACACACACACAATCACAGACTGATATACATATGCATATGTATCTTTGTAAATATATTTCCACATAATTGATACGCGGCGTATATCGAAGCTGTCGCCCCTGGCCAAGGGCCGCGCAATTCTCACGTTGTCACTGATAATTCACAATTGACTGTGTGTCATGCATACATACAAACATACGAGCACACACACTTTTATATATGTATGTATATGTTAAATATATATTTTAAAGCAACCAAAATATATCTGCAATGCTCACAAAAACAAAGAATTTTGTTGGTACATATAGACACGAGTATATATAATTATATACTTATATCTAGCTATATGCCAAGGCGACGCGACTTTAAAAAAATACACTAAAATATTCTCATTTTTTATTATATTTTGTCATTTCTTTTATGTCGAAAGCAGAATTGTCAAGCCGCATGAGGAACGAACGCAGACTAAATGCAAAAAATGAATTGACAAAATGTTGGACTGGCTGTTGGGGGACTGAGCAAAGTGAGCGCTGAACAACACTGAGCACTGGAACATGGACGATCGTGCGGATACACACACACAGACACAGAGACGTACATACATACATACACATGTATATGTTGCTCGAGTTTTAGTGTCTGTCTGCTGCCCCAATACAGTCGCCGTCACCCCCTTTCCAAGCTCACTGATAGCTGTGTGCGTGTGTATGTGTGTGTGTGTGTGTGTATGTGGGTAATGCATTGACACAGTGGCATGTCAGCCCTGGTCAGATAAAAGCCTCCAATTAATGCAATGAACTACTGGAGCTAATCCCCTCGCGCAGCTACGCCACTGGCAGAGCACACGCATACAACTGCAGCAATTGAAATTGAAATTGAAGCATGTAACTGTAATTCGCTCGCACTCACCAAAATAAAACGCGTCACGAGCATAAATGAGCAAGGAAATGTTTTGCGAGCGATCATGCACGACTACAGCATGCGCCTTAAAATGAAAATGAAAAAATTGCATTGGATTGAAAATTTTTAACTTCATAGCTAAAAAATGCATATAATTGCAAAAATTGGCACATTTATCCCAAGGTTAGTATTTTCCCCAATTTAAATAATTATCGATAACTTTAAGTTCCCCATAAGTATGCTGTACAGTATGTATTTTGCTTAGATTGTTTGTAGCTAAATTTAGGAATTTTTTGTACTAATTGCCTAGCAGTAGGCTTTTTCAATGCATTTATAGTGCTGTAAAACAGACAAATTTAAAATCTCTTCTGTGAATATTTAGATTCAAATTTATCGATAATAACATAGCATTATTAATACATTCAAAACTTATTTATTAATTATAAGCGGTATATTTCAACCTATCATTAACTTATGCCCCCTACTGGCTATATAGGGTATTCAAAAATTAAACACTGTTGCATATGTGTGTGTTTATGTTAGTGTGAAGTGTCTTTTCAGTCAGTTCTTGCAAGCAGCACCTCCACCTTTCGACTCAACGTCGACTTATCATGTAAAAGCGTGTAAAATGATTAAATGTGTAAAGAAAAAATAAAAATAAAAGTTTTGAGCTGCGTCGCATATTATTGCCCATTTCCGTTTTTATTTTGAGGGGCGGCAAACGGAGACAGCCCCGGACTTAAATATAAACGTAACCAAAGCCAAAGCCTAGCTATATATAAAAATATATACGTATATGTATATAAATTAAACGCCTACTTACAATTAGATTTACGATTGCGCTTTGAACTGTGCTTTATGCATGCACTTACATACATATTTACATATAACTATAGTAATATATGTAAATACTGTATATGCAGGCAAGAGAGGGAGAGCGAGAGAGATAGGGAGATTACGTATACGTCAGCGTGTCAACAAACTTGTAATGTGGCACAAGTATGATTCAATAGATGTTTGTATATATGTATATAAGCTGAGAAACTGTGTAACTGCCAGACGCGTTGTCTGATCGTCAGCTGTGGCAATAGATCAGGCAATATATAAATATATTTCACATTTGATGTAAGTTCAAGACATTTGCGTCTTATAAAATCTACATTTAACGGTAACAAAAGTGACTTGAATTGATTAGCTAACTAGGGTTCTAGTAGGGGCGTATTAGTTGGCTTGGCTGACAGCTAATTGCCGTATGGTCATATTTTCTTCAAGATATGACTATGAATAGGCAGATATATAGACAGACATATGGACAGCCATATAGACAGTTAAAGCTAAGCTAAATGAGCGTCGCACACGCAAATTATAAAAAAAATACTTAGTTGTTGGAAATGTCAAGCACAAGTCACAAGCTTTCTCAAAATGAGCGAGAGAAAGAGAGAGAGAGAGAGAGAGTGAGAGAGAGTAGAGAAAGAGAGTGGGAGAGTGTGAGGTAGGTGGACAGACCTCAGCAAAGGTCATTCGCTATAGAGAGTATCTGTAGCTGAATCTGTTGTATTTGTATCTGTTTCTGTTTTTCTGTAGCGTGCTTGGGCACTTAAGGCACATTTGGAACCAGATCAAACTGCTGCCATTTAAAAAAAGCCACATTTTTAGTTAGTTACTTAGTTAGTGACTTTTAGTGGGCAGCCGAGCCAATCGGCCATTGCATAAATATAGCAGAGCTCAAAGGCAAATATGCATTAAAAAATATCTTATATATGAGCAACTAGCATTAATAATCATAAAACTTGCTTTTGTTATTGAGATATATATATATAGAGATATATCTATATGACAATATATATGTACGCTATATATTAAATGATTTTTTTAAAAAATTTTCAAGTGAATCAGAGAAATTTCTTACATAGCAGTCGAGCTTTGGATATTTGGACTAAACTAAATGTAGATAGTTAGCTATATAGCAAATTCACCTGCGTTAAAAATATAGTAGACATATGAAAGACTTGTTAAATTAATACGGAAATCTAAATTAATAACAATATATATTAATTAATTATCTTTCTATAAAATAAAATTCTAATAAATAAATAAAAAAGTTAATAATAAACCTATTTTTCTATCAAAATTACTTCTTGTATAATTTATGAGACACCCTGTATAATGAAAAAAATAGTTAAAGTGTTTAAGATTCAAATGTTAGTTATATCGTGATGTTAATATATGGATCCTTAAAATACATACATATATTAACTATATAGTGAGGTTAATATATGTATCTCAAAACATTTTAACTATTTCTTTCATTTTAAGATACATGCATATGTTAATTATATGGTGAGATAAATATATGTATCTTAAACACTTTAACTAATTTTTTCATTATATATATACTAGAGAGCTGACATATGTATCTTACACACTTTAACTATTTTTTTCATTTCATTTTCTATTTCCACTTTGATTTCAATTATAGATCAGCTTTCAAACCCGTTTACTAGCTGCTTGGCTAAAAATAACTTTGAGCCCAGTTAAGTTTTATTGGCTTTCAATGTGGTTTTCAGACAGATCTTAAAATGTACTCACCATTTTGAATGACTTTTGTATTAACTGTAACTGACTGTAACTGTTGACTGTGGTTAAAAACTGCGCCGGGTTCTGCAAACTGTGCCAAAATGTTTGCGAAACTTCTGGCCAAGCGGCTTATATATGCTGGCCAAAACGAGGGGGGTTGCCTTCCACTCTGGGCGGTTATTGCGGTCTTCTCTTTGCATAATACGCGACGGCTGCTGTGGATGCTGCGGATGCTGCTGATTACAAAGGCGCCCCTCAAGACAACTGTATAAATTAGATAGAGCAGATATATGTTAGCATTTGAGTGGGTTTATGATTATGATTATGATTATGATTATGTGTTACGTTGATTAGAATGCGCGCGAGCTCTCTCCCTTATCACTTGTTGCTGCTGTGTTTTAATGTGCATGTCGAATGCTCACATTCCATCCATTGAATTCATCTTCATCTTCATTGGCATCTGCAGTGCAATTTGTTTAGCCCACAAAGGCTGTCATTAGCCAAATGTTCAGCAAGGACGATTCATTATGCACATCGATATGCGCTTATTGAGCTTGTCAAGTGTGAAAGGCGAAAGCCTTTCACTTTTCCAAACAGCGGGCTATCACTGGATGAGGCAGCGGCAGAGTTGCGCAGTTTAGCGGGAAATAAGCTAAAAGTGCTATTGATAATGAGGAATCAGTAAAAAGGCTTAGATATTGTTGTTATATTTTTATATTAGTCTGATTTTATATATATATATAAAAAAAAATTGTAAAAACTATTTTTAATTATTATTTTGTTAAAAAAAAAATTATATCTTTTTAATTTAGTTGCAAGAAACTTTTAAATTGAAAAGAAAGAGAGGCATTAAGCAGTTAGTAAATCGAATGAGTAATTAAGGTTTTTATTTATGCTGTTTACAAAAGTTTTTAAACTAGCAGCTACCATTACTTTAAGACACCCTCAAAGTTTTTATTTTTTATTTTATATTATTTTATATATTTTACTTAACAACTTTTCTGTTACCATTTGTGACAACTTTATAACAAATGATCAAAAATTATCTATACATAGAATTAGTTTAGCATATATATATATATATATATATATATTTGTTTTTTTTTAATACTTACTAATACCTTTATCAGTATTATTCAATATTATTGAATTATCTTTTTGGGGAAATCTTATGGGTGGCACCAAAAGTTTTTTCAATGAAGTATTTTGTCCCGATGTTTCAGTTTTCCATATATGTAGATAGTTTAAAATAATATAATATAATAAGGCAAGCAGAATTAAAACTTACAAATATTTATAAGAAATAAAAAGGCAAATTAGTTCTTTTAATATTTACCAAGTTTTCGCTTATATCAAAACTTAAAACTCTGCAAGATTTAGCGTAGTTATTAAAGATAAATTAATTTTATTTAATTTTTTAAAATTTACAATGTACATTTATTTTGAATATTTACACATTTCGTTTCGTTCATTATCGAGTTCTGCTACTTAAATTAGCCATGATGTCCATGTCCATGCCCATGTCCATGACCACCTCCACCTCCTGCTCCGCCACCACCACCGCCGCCTCCGCCTCCGCCTCCAACAACTATCGGCTTGACTACAACAATGGGCTTCACCACGACAGGCTTCACAAACACCGGCTTGGCCTTGATAAACTTGGCGGGCAATTGGCTTAGGAGCTGGACTGGATCTGGCAGACTGGAAAGCTTCTCCTGCAAAAGCGTTACTTTGCCTTGGGTCTTAGACTTGAGCTTGGCGGGCAGCTGGCTTAGAAGTTGAACTGGATCCGGAAGATTGGAAAGTTTCTCCTGCAAAAGCGGCTTTGAATTGATGAGCTTAGCGGGCAGTTGACTTAGAAGCTGCACTGGATCTGGCAGACTGGAGAGCTTCTGCTGCACAAGCGTTGCCTTTCCTTGAAATTGATCCAGTGTGGGCGTGGCCAGCACAGCACAGGCTGCAATGGCCAGTAGGAGCAGCAGTCGACACCTGAGCAGTTGCATAGTTAACTAATTATGAAGTCGTCTGACTTGATGTTGGACTATTTATGGTTGAGCAATAGTCAGCATGAAAGGCTTCATTGGCATTCATAGATTGTCGCCTCTTTTTCGCTCTGCGCTCTTCACTCTTATTCAAATTCTCGTTTATCGCTCGAAACTCCTGTGGTTGCTGTTGTTGTTGCCGAGAATTCCCCCAGTTGTAAGTTGAATTAATAATGATTATTCCGTTGGCATTCAGTCGCACGCTTCTCTAGATTCTCAATCAGAGAAATGACGTCTTCAGCTCTTTTTATAACATATACATATATTTATAAGGTTGATACAGTCCAAAAGAGCACTTGCTTTGCATTTCGCATGATTTGAATAAATTTCTGTTTGCTTTACTAAAACATACATATCTCGATTTCAATTGCGGAAGTCAAATACATTTTGTCTTACATACTTTCATGTCGCCGAGTGAGTAATAGAACCTAAATATATATGTATTTATGCATTTGCATATTTGATTATATTTTTATAATTTTTCTTGTTTAAAAAAAATAAATAAAAAGTTTACTTTTTAAAATAAAAGTTTGTGATCAGCTGTTTTAGTTAAACAAAAATATCCTCAATGTTCTCCTCGTTCAAATCCATAACGAAAAGCAACTTATTGCGTTTTTCATTACTGCAAATGTATACGCGCTTTACAGCACTACTCGCAATGAGTCGTTGAAAAATCAAATATGTGCCCAATTTTAGGCATTTATTTTGAATATTTGATTTATAGAAAAATGTGTTAGATGTGCATGTGTGAGTATATGTGTGTGTATGTATGTACTCATGTATGTAGCCCTCGTTTATTCCTTATTCTCACTTAGTTGTTGGAAGCGTTTGCGTTCCATCTGCCTAAAGTTGCGTCGCTCGGCCGGTGGCGCACCAACTAATTTGCGTATAACTAGATTCTTCTCACAATACGCCCGAGGATCATATGTAGGCGCCGGCGGCTCATCATCCCAGTTCTCGGAGCACTCCACCAAGTCGACTTGAGACGGACGCGGCTCTTTCGGCGGCAATGCATCGGGATACAGAAAGCGTTCCAAATCGCAACGATTCGGGCAGTTTAACAAATGTTCCTGCCACAATATAAATCCGAAATTCATTTAGTATTATATATTATATTCATGAGCTACCTTAACTTACCTCCAGTACGTCAGGCTTCACCACATGGGTGTTGTTGAAGGGACAGTGCACCATGCCGCTGCTGGAATGATTGTGAGCACAGCGCGTTAGATGCCAGGCAAAGCGACCAGGTATAAGGCTGTGACTCTCGTCATATGGGCACTTAATATAATCATTAGTATTTAGTTTTATTTGAGGCTGAATAGCCGCAAAAGACGTCGAGTTGGAAGCTTTGCGTGAAGACATTACGGAAAATTTGCTGAAGCAGTCAAATCTGAAAATAAAGTAGGTAACATTACATAATTTGCATTAGCCTGCATTAATTACTTACATAATTTATAAATTCATATATTTTTTTCAATATATTTATTATATTTTTAAATTTCTCTGTCGAAATTTAGCTTGCGTTGCGCTTTGTTCTTCGAATATTAAGAGAAAGACCAGCAAAATGTTAATAACAGCTACTCAAAAGGTGCGGCTGCAAAAGTGCCGTTAGCTGCTAAGTTAACACGATTAAGTGGTTCGCGGAATATTTTGCAAAATTTGCAATTTTTGCAATATAAAAATGAAATTATTAGAGAAACCTTTACACACTCTTATTATAAAACCTTTTTTCAAATGAAAGCAACCTTTATATTGATATTCAATATATCAATCCAAGGTCTATTAGGGCAAAAATATATATGAATTAAAATGTATGTTAAAAGAATTTTCAAATTATGACTTTTTAAATATGTAACTAGATGCGTGGCATATCGTGACTGGGACTTTAAAATACTTGTACTGTATAGTAACGAGGTTGTGAGTACCCATCCCTGGAACCGTGAGCTAGTATTCATGAACGGGAAAATTAATAGTATTCGGCTGTTTATTTACTTAAAATAGAAATGGACGAAAGCGTTATAGAAATTAACGATTCAATCATAACAATTGCGAGCGATAATGATGTGGAAGATGGCGAAGTGCAGGAAATCTCTACAGAGGAGATAAGCAATGCCGCCAATTTGCAGCAACCCCCGCTCAAAGAGTCAGGCGGAACGACGAATGACCAGGTACAGCAAAAACGAAAGAGAGAAACAAAACAAATTGTTAAATTGTTAATTTTCTAAATGATAATATAAATATATTCAAGCAAAACTCAAATGCAACCGAAGAAGACCTCGTTTTCGAAGTTCGATTTCGAAATGTAGAAGAATACGATAGGCTGCAAGAGCGTCTACTCCAAACGCTGCAGTCGACGTTTGCCTTGGAAAATTTTGTGTACAAAACAACGGAGCAGCGGATTAGCGTGCATTCCCAATCGATATCTCCAGCAACAGATAATGATCTATTTATGATCGATACGGCGCCGGCGTGCAAGCTAAATGCTGCCCAAGTGCCTTCATACAAGCGCTGCCATGGCGAAGTGCTCGATGAGGAAACCGCCGCACGTAAAAAACAAAAACTGGATGAAGTTAACAAATGCTTCCGGCCCAAGGCACAATCCGCTTGCTTCAATTGCGGCGGCACAGATCATTCGCTGCGTGAGTGCACACGGCCGCGCAATCAGGCGCGCATTCAGCGGGCACGCAAGAAGAAGGTGGAGCGATATCATGTGGATGCGGAGCAACGTTTCGCACACATTCGACCTGGAAAGATTAGCAGCAAGACGCGCCATGCAATGGGCTTTAGCCGCGGCGAGTTGCCCTTCATGTTCTATCGCATGCGTGTGCTGGGCTATCCGCCCGCCTGGCTGGAGGAGGCAAAGGTTCAGAGCTCTGGCATAACGCTCTTCAATGCGGATGTAAGGGAGAGAGAGAGCGAAATGTATTTAAATATAGATATCTTAATTCCTTTACCTACTTTTGCAGGGCAGCGAGGTTCAGGCACCGGAGCAGGAGGAAGGTGAAGCCGAAAGCTTTAAATATGATGTCAATAAAATAATTGACTTTCCTGGCTTCAATGTGGACCCAGGTCCCAAGTTCTATGATGTAATTATGTGCACATATATATGAAAAGATATAACATATTCTAAACATATCTTCTCTCCAGGATTTCCAGCATCATAATGTTCCACGCTTCCAGCAGCATCAGCTGAAGGAAAACTTTATCAAGTCACTGGGCGAGAATGTGACCAAAGGTTATAGGCGCAAAAAATTAATAGATTTGCCGGCGCCGCATGATGCTAGTCTGGAAGAACATGAGAATGATACAAATCTCGTGGCACATGATATGGATCTGGATGATGATGAGGATGAGGCAGAGCAGTCGGTAGAGCAGCCAGCTTTGCCCTTTGCCGACGTCAGCCTAACTGTGCCGCCGGCCGAGGAAGAGCCAACCAATCGCAGTCCGTCGCCCACGTTGGACGATCTGCAAGCGCAGCAGGCAACGCTGCTACAGCAGCTGGAATCGAATACCTCACTCAATACAAGTGAAGTGGAGACAAAACCTGCTCAAGAGACAGACGCTAATGACAGCCAAGAGATTCCAGCGAAGCCCGCTCCTAGTCAAAGTCCCATCTTCAAGGCCCCATCCATAGTTGGCACGCCCATATTGAAGTTTTCTGTGTATGACAAATTGCCCGTGGGCGACAAATTTAAGGTGGGCGTCAGCGACGTTATCAACTTTGAGAATCTGCCCGATTCCACGGGCAAATATGAGCAAATGAAAGATGTGCTCAAGAATGTGAGACGCAAAATGGAAGAGCTGCAAAACACTGAGGATTAAGCAATAAGCAAGCATTTTCAAACATACAAATACAAATCGTAAGACGTGGCTTTTAAATAGTACCGAGCAATAAGCAATAAGCATATGTAAATCATTTTAAACTGTTTCAAGTGTTTTTGCACCATTTTATCTTAGGGTGCAGACAAAATTTATTTTTACCAATTATAAATTGCACATAGACAAATGATGTTCATATATATGAATACATATACATATATATATATTGTTATATATATGCGCATATAGTAATATTTTGTACAAAAATTTGATATTGATTAAACGCGATAGACGGATATATAGAAAGTGGAAGAGATTAAACTAGTTGAATGACACACACAAAAACAGTGACATATACATACATACATATACATAGATATATAACATATAAAGCATATACATATATAACATCAATATTCACATTTTGATTTCATTGCATTTATTTTATTATTTTTTGTCTTCCATTATAAATACATACATATATATATGTGTATATTTATATATATATATATATATAGGTTATATATGCTGGCTGAGTTGGCCTGTGTGTGTGTGTGTCTGTGTATGCATATATGTATGTAATCTGTGTGTGTAGTTTGGTTTTAACAAAAAGAAAAAGAAAATGCAAGCTCTCATTTATTTATGCAGCTTTCCAATGCTTAATTGATGGCCGGTGGCTGCGGCGGCGGCGCTCCATCTGGATTGTTATCCCGGCGACTTGGCTTAGTGTTGGTCAATTGACGCCAAGTCCTTGGGTTCACAATGTACATGAACATGGCCAACAGCATGAACACCATGGCAATAGTGAAACTGTTACCAGAGTCACGGCCAGTCATCGCCTGTCCCGGCTGCAAAGTGCGTCCGCTAACTAACGGAAGACGATTAGATTAAACTATTTTCAGAAATGATCATAACAATAATTTTAACGACTATGATTTACCATCTATGCACTCGGTGTCTGTGCAGGCATTCTGATTCTGACGTATCTGTTGAGGATAGAATTATATATATATATATAGTATATACACAATGTAGTCTAGTCTTGTCTACTTACAAAATTGATTAGCCGTTGCATCGCCAGCTCGTGCGACCAAATGCATTCGCAGCCATCGAATTCGTCAGCCATAATTGGAAAATCCCTTCTGCTTTCCTTGCTTTTGTGCTTGGCGATGCTTCTGCAAGAAATTACATTAAATACATCATTTAATATAAAGAGTAACCATATTTATATATATATATATATTTATATAAAGTTAAAGCTATATTGTGCACTATTCTTAACAATTATTAACAATTGTGGACTGACGTGGCAAAGTAATAAGAATGTCAAAGCGTACAAAACACAACTGGCAATAATATCAAATAGTACAAATCACAAAACCGTATTTGAAAATGTTCTCAACTGAAACGAATTGTTATTTTTTCTCTTCAGTTTGCCTTTTTTCTGTTTTTGTTGTCGTTTTGCAAGCGAAACAAAACGCGTACAAATGATTAGACGTAACTCTCAGATAGTAGAGCCTCTCTAACTATAGTGTATAGCATATATAGCAATAAACAAATAAATATGTACATATATATGTATGCGTGCATACAGTAAAAAGCTCAATTGACGAACTGCTCTATAGTCGAAAGTTGTTAGTCTAAAAGTGATCCAATACTTTTTTTTTAATACAAAAACTGTTAAACAAAATTTTTATAAAAATTTCCAATTTTTTGTCTGAAAAGGTTTAAAAAGTGTTTTATAGTAAATTTGATCATTTTTGTGTAAATGTTAATTTTGTGTACATTTTGAAGGAAAAAACAATAATTAATTTGTTTCCTTTTCTTGAAGTGAATAATATAGAAAGATTTTTTTTGTAAATTAAAATAACACATTGCCAAAAAATTTTTAAAAAATATAAAATTTTACAAAATTTAATAATTTATTTAAAAATATTTATTATCATATTTTGTCAAACTTTATATTTTTAAATATTACTTTGCAATTTTTTTTTATAAATGCATAATTTATTACTATTAAAAAAATATATTAGCATTGTTTAACAAAAATTTGTCAATTTCTAATTTAAAAACAAAAATTAATTTTATATATTATATATATATATACATATTTTTCAGTATACTATGCTTTCACTGTATGTGCCATTAGTATTATTTTATTTCGTTAAAAATATATATATATTAGCGTTTTTTTATAAGAAAAATAATTTGCAAATTTATAATTTAAAAACAAAAATTTATTTCTATTAAATAAAAACATTTTGCAAAATATACATACATACATACTTTCAGTATAGTATGCTTTCACTGTATGTGCTTTTAGTGTTTCTGATAAAGTCGGTGCTTTAATTTGGAGCAAGAGAGCCGCAGTTAATACGCCATCATTTTAAATAGCCTAAACAAAATTTTGAAGCATCGTTCATGTGTGTGTGACACACATACAAACATTCATTCATGTACTGTATATACTATATGCATGTGTGTTAGTATGCCGCAGCAATAGAAAGAGAACTGTTCTCATCCAAGCTTTACTTCCAATACACACAATCGACCTTGGACAGAAACGCCTATGAATTAAAGATTACAAATATAAGCATAAGGCTTTAAACGAATTTAATATAGTAAGAAAGGGAAAAACATATTTGATTACACACTCAAATACACACACACACAAACACATTTTCACACATACATTTGATTGTTTGTTTGTGTAACAAGTGTAGGTGACTGGACTTTCACGCAAACATGTAGTTGCGGACATCTATGCATATGTACGTAATTAGCAACGCTAATTTAATTGGAATGTTTGTTAAAATATAAAACTTATATTATATTAATAATTTTCAAGCCAATAGACACTTTGACATGTTGCAAAATAAAACGATGAAGTCACTTGCATATTTGATTGTTTTGTTTTTTTTTGTATTTGGGTCTCTTCCAATGGAAATTATGCAGCGGGGACGTAAACAAAGTGCATTAGATATGTTTATTGCTGCCCGCAATAACTAAATCTAAATATATTTGGCTTAGTTGTAAAATTATTATTCACACTTTAGCATTTAATGTTGATTTACATTTGATCTATAATTTATATCAGTTTTAAAGCTGTGTTTATTGTAACAGATTACACTATTTATTTTCTTACCAATTGGAATTGGAATGAGCGACTGGAACTCACATATGGTAGTGTTGGTAAACGTGCGCCTCTGCAATGCACTTAAAAATCTCACTGCCAGCAATGCAAAATTTGTGTATAACTAGTTTTACTACTTTTATTGGCGCGAATTTACAATTCAAAATTCATGAGTTGATTTATTGCGAATGCGACTCAAGCCGAGCCGACGAGTCTTGTGTGTGGGCGCATAGATAGGCGAGAGCGCATCTTCACTCTTACGCTTACACATACGCTTCCTTTCGAGGCGTGGCGAGTCTTGCGAGCAGCTGCGCTCCCTCACAGTGGGTTGCGGATTTTCCTCATTCTCCTTTACATCGATTTCCCTGTGACTTGGCATTGGAGTGCTTGTCGCGGCTGCCATGGAAGCAAATCTTCTAATTGGTGTATGTCCTGCATCTGTACTGCTGTTCTCGGAATTCCGCTTTTGTTTTCGTCTTTTATTGAGAGACAAGAGATTGCGACGTGTTATTATCGAACTCTTTGTTTCTCTGTCCAAGGGCGAACGTTCCGAGAGCTGGGTTAAAGAAGATTGCAAATCTGTGGTGCATTTGGGTGTCTCGAATATGAGATCAGGCCTGTTTTGTGTATGCAGATTTTGATCTAGCGGAACAGCTGCATTCAAGCAACTGCTTTGCTTTTCTTCTAAGTCAAGCGGATAGATGCCATCGATAGTTTCAATTGTTAACTTAGGTACTAATTTTCGCTTAGGCACCTGTTGACTAGCTACTGACTTGTTTTTGACTGTGCTGTCTGCATCAAACCATTCCTTGGTTCCCTCTGGTTCATTGGCTTCCAAATCAGCCATTAGCATTGCTGCCTTCTGCCTCATCTCTTTCGTTATTTTAAGGACCTTGTTCGAGGCCGTATGAAATTGGATACATTCAGAAATATTAGGATGGACATTTTCAGCATCTACTTCTTTTAATGTCTGAGAAACACTAGCTTCAGCTGTAGTCGTGCTTTCCTTTCGCTCTGTTCTCTTTAATGAATCTTCTACATCTGCTGTGGGATTTGCGTTTACAGTTTCCAAATCCGCCATTAGCATCGCTGCCTTTTGCCTCATCTCGTTCGTCAATTGCAGAACCTTATTCGAAGCAGTACGAAATTGGACTGGATTTGAAATTTCAGCATGCAAATTATCATTAGCTAATCCTTTTATTGTCTGGCAGCAGCCAGCTTCAGCCTTTTGTTGAATCTCATTCGAGGAATCTTCTCTTGCTTCTTGTGGACTCGCGCTTACAGTTTCCAAATCAGCCATCAGCATTGCTGCCTTCTGTTTCATCTCTTTGGTTAATGTCAGAACTCTATTCGAAGCAGTTCGAAATTGAATATTCTCTGAAATTCCATTTTGTTCCAAATCCCTCTCTTCTTTTTGTTGCTGTTCTTCGATCGCTTTAGGCCTCGCATCTGGTATATCTATAGGCTGCCATTCACTAAATGGTATCATATCCAATTGATCACTAGCATCGAGCTCATCTTTTGTCTCCTTGCTGTCTGGTATATCCATTGGCTGCCATTCATCTAATGGAATCCCATCGAGCAGTTCACAGTCTGTAGCTACTTCCTCTCTCTTGGAGGCTGTCACCTGATCCTGTTTTGTCATGCTCTCGTTTTCAGCTTGATCTTCTCCAACTTTTTCCAAATCTGCCATCAGCATAGCTGCTTTCCTTTTCATTTCCGCTGTTAATTTCATTGCCTTATTCGATGCAGTGCGAAATTGAATGTTTGTTGAATTATCAGCTGAATATTTAGTCTCCACTACTTTACTTATCTCTTGTAAGCAGCTAGGTTTTTTCGTTAAATGCGGCTCTTGAATTTCCATCGGTTCGTCCACTGGTTGCCATTCACTGAATGCAATCATCTCCATCTCCATTTGCTCTTTGCAATCCTTCCCTTGTTGCTCCTCTATGTTTGAATTCTCAATTTCCATGGGCTGCCATTCACTTAAGGCTATTCCCTCAAGCAATTCAATCTCTGAAGTTTCTTTAGCTGCTTCCAGCTGAGTCTTTATAGAGTTTCCTTTCTTATCTTCATATAAGTTGGTGTCTAGAAGATGTTATAAATATTTATTAAAAATAAATTATAAAACCAACTATTTATTTGGATTTTACCTTGCAATTTCTCAACTCTTTCTGCAGTCTCATTTCTAAATAGTGAAAATTCAGAATTATCTGTAAAAGGAAAAAACTTTAGTATATATATTTGAATTTATGCGAGGCATGTAAGATCAGTTTTTAAATTATGCGGGCAGAGTACATTCGATTTTGTAGTATGTGAAAAAGTAATAGAAAATCGAATGTCTACTGCCCGGGTAATTAAAAAAGTTACAATACTCTATAAAAATACCTCATATACCCTTGACATACCTATTATTTTACTATCACAGTTATCCTCAAGATATTTACATTGCTCGGTACCGCCAATAAAGTATCCCATTTCTTCCAGAATACCAGTTGCATCCTCGTCCTCGAAGTCTTTCGCTTCCAGTACTGTAGAATTCATCAATTCCATTTGCATATCGGGCAAATTAATCGATTTGTTTGCGTTGTTTTGAGTGCTGAAAAATGCACTCAGATTTAACAAATTCTCACAGATCTTTTGTGAGCTATTCGCATCGAAGACGCAGTTTGTCCTTGTGGGAACTTGAGTGTTGTAATCCTCTTGCACAGACAGCTCCGAGGACGAGCAGCTCAGGCGATCCTCATCATCAGCTATGATTGCTGGTGCACTCATTTTTAGTCTTTTCCTTTCAAAGGTTTTGATTTTCTTGCCTCGAAAACGAAACCAGGGCGAGTAATCCTCTAGTAGCAGCTCATCGTCGTCTTCCACGTACGTGGGCGATTCACAGAAATCTCGCAGTATCTGCTGTGCAATGTTTACTGTCTCTGTTTTATCTATTTCGAGTTCAGCTTCCTCCACGTCGTCCACAGCATGTTGCTCCAACATGGATTGCAACGTAGTAAAATTTCGTGATGCTGGTATGAGATGCACTCGCACTGGTTCTTGCTGTGCGCGCAGACAGTCCAAGCGATCGGCTTCATATTCCCAATCTTCAAATTGTAATTCTTGCTTTGAGTTTCCACATGATCCTCGTGATCCCGTCGACAGCTTGACCGGCAAGTTGTAGTGGCGATTTCTTCTTTGTTTACGCATGGAGCAATGGCCACTAAATTCTGTTGGACTTGCAGCTATGCTGTAGTCATCATCATCATCATCATCTGCCATGTTCAACAGGCAAATCCATGCCCGAACTTCCAAGTGGCGAATTTTAGAGCCGCTTTGTTTATATATTATAATAATCGATAAGTGCGATAGATGTTATCGACTGCATTCGCTCGAGCTGCCACTTGTTTTAAATATTATATACTAAAATTTAAAACAGTTGTAAATATAATTTATATATCAAGTTATTTAAGTCTCTTAAATACACCTATACCTAAAATTCAATTTAAAAAATGATATAAAATAATTGAGATATCCATATTTTATGTAAATAAAGGTGTTCCATTTTCAGCTTGAAAAATACCACTTTTTGGTACATTTTCAGTTCGAACGTTATTCAGCACTTTTCCCGTATTATCGATAATATTTATTAGTTTTGTCTGCTTTCTTAGTGCTGTTGAGTCAAAGTTAGAGTTTAGTTAACCGGGATAATGGGCATTCCATCGGCGGTGCTGCGTACCCAGCTAATGGGATTGACCAACTTTATTGGTACACACAAAGACCAGGCCGACAAGTACCGCCAGCTGCTGAAAAGTGTACTCTCAAACACCGGCCCCGAATTGATCGATACACTGAAACTCTTTGTTGAGGCCATTGTCAATGAGCATGTTAGCCTGGTCATTGCGCGCCAGATACTCAACGATGTGGGCGTCGAGCTAAGTAAACTGCCTGACGACATGTCCAAGCAGCTGTCCCACTTTACACTCGAGAAGGTTCATCCACGCGTCATCTCGTTCGAGGAGCAAGTGGCTGGCATACGCTTCCACCTAGCCAACATCTACGAGCGCAATCAGCAATGGCGCGATGCAGCGACCGTTCTGGTCGGCATACCCTTGGAGACGGGTCAGAAGCAATATTCTGTGGAATGCAAATTGGGTACATACTTGAAAATTGCACGTCTCTATCTGGAGGACAACGATTCGATGCAGGCCGAGCTATTCATCAATCGCGCCTCACTACTGCAAGCCGAAACAAACTCCGAAGAGTTGCAGGTGACACTCGCATTTTCACATATCCATATTCCTAGTAATCTTATCTATTATCTGTTTCTTAGGTTCTCTACAAAGTATGCTATGCCCGCGTTCTTGACTATCGTCGTAAATTCATTGAGGCTGCTCAGCGGTACAACGAACTCTCCTATCGCAAAATTGTGGATCAGGCCGAGCGAATGACTGCCTTGAGGAAGGCCCTGATCTGCACAGTTCTAGCCTCAGCTGGACAACAGCGCTCTAGAATGTTGGCTACACTCTTCAAAGATGAGCGCTGCCAGCATTTGCCCGCCTATGGCATACTGGAGAAGATGTATTTGGAGCGTATTATACGACGCTCGGAGCTGCAGGAGTTCGAGGCCTTGCTGCAGGATCACCAGAAGGCTGCCACACCTGATGGCTCGTCCATATTGGATCGTGCGGTCTTCGAGCACAATTTGTTGTCCGCCAGCAAATTATATAACAACATAACATTCGAGGAATTGGGTGCTCTGTTGGATATACCTGCTGCCAAGGCAGAAAAAATTGCATCACAGATGATTACGGAGGGGCGCATGAATGGACACATTGATCAAATTTCTGGAATAGTGCATTTCGAGAATCGTGAGCTGTTGCCCCAATGGGATCGTCAAATCCAATCCCTTTGTTATCAAGTGAATTCCATTATCGAAAAAATAGGCGTGGCCGAACCCGATTGGCTGGATCAACAGAACTGAACATAATGGGGATTTGCATCATTTGAAAACAAAAAAATCTATTGGGAATTTTATCCTAATCTGGCAGTTTTCTTTATAATTTAATTTACACATGCCTCTGGAGTTCCAAATGTAAAATTTCATTTTGAATTTAAGAAATAAATAGCAGATGATTCCATGAATCAATGCAATCAAAAAAACAAAAACATTAAGAGAAAAATCGTAAAAATATAAATTCAATTTATATATGAAACATGTACATACATATATTCACAATGGTATTTTTTCTATTCGTATAATTCACAAAATATTTCTGCATACACACATATATATATAATTAATTATCTATATATATATGGGTACACAGTTTTAACTCTTAGACAACTAGCGGAAAGTTTTGCTTCTGTATACAATACAAATACAAAAACAATTGTATATATATATATATAGAGAAGTTTATCTATATATACATATATATAGAGACGTTTATATACGTATATATTTGATATAAGAATAACTAGAAAATTTAAATCTTGAGGGTCCCATTCGTAACTTGTACTACCCACGGCCTAAAATTCCAAAAATGAACATTTGAAGTTAACTAAATTAATAGTAACTAATATAATAGACTAATTAAATGTACAGCAAAAATTTAACTAAACAAAATGCAAACAATTTGCTAGCAAGCAAATTCTATCAAAAATAAACAAAACACTCCTCCGATATTGTGCATTAAAAAAACATCCGTAAACCATAACTTTGAAATGGAGACTCTCGATGCTCGCCTTAACTTAAAAGTGAAAGTAAAGTCATCCTTGGGTATTCGCCGAGGACTCCTCATTCAGCTGCATTTGCGCTAAGGTGCGTACAACCACGCCACGATTCACGGGCGTCAATCCTTGGCAGAGACCAACGACAGCGTCCAGGGCCACATCCGGACAGTCCTGACAAACGAAATTTATATATATATATATTAGTATTTAAAGTATATGGATTAATATATGTAAATAAGCAACCTCTAGCATTTTGGATATTGTGGAGATAATGGCATCCCTCTTCACAGAGTTTACATTCTTGGACACGATCGATTCGCTATTCGATTGCTCCTGATACCAGCTGACCATCTCCTCATTCTTGTCCCATAAATAGGCCTGCAAAAGACACATATTAATATATATATATATATAGTGGAAGTTGGGTATAGAAAGTCTACCTCAGTGGCGCCCTTCTCCTCGACTAGCCAGCGACGCAGCATCTGCTTGGCCTGGCCCACCGAGAGGTTGTCTTGTGCGCGTAAGATCTTCTTGATGTACGCATCCTCGAGCAGCAGTCGACGCAGACGCCAGTAGAGCCAGCGACGCGATTCACGCCAAGGCACAATTTCGCTTATGCATTCCTTCTCCAGCATGCGCTCCGGCGTATCGTGCAGATCGGCAAAGTGCACGGCGACAGTGTGATACACATGCATGAGGACTGCAATGCGCGCCTTAATCTTCTCATCCAGTTGTGCGGCTTTGACCTTATCGCCAGCGGCGACGGCCTCGTCATGCTCACGTTTCAGCTGCAAAAAGCAAATTTAAAATTAGTTAGCTATATATATAAAATATATTATCTCCAATTCACCCCAATGGTGGTGGCATCCAGGCGATGAATTGTCTTGACCAGATCCTTCTCTTTGTACTTGATCTCCACAATGCCCTCCGGTTCGAGAACACCGCCGCGTGCCTCGGGATCGGCATAGGTTTCCATGTAACGCGGATTGATCAGAGAATCAAGCACAGCCCAGGCACCGCCACGCAGCTCAGCATTGGGTGGCAAATAGATGAGCACCGGCTTCTTGTACTCCCGCAGTCCGTCGACAATGTAGGCACCGAATTTCACAATTTGCTCATACATGTCCTTCATGCCGCCGGAGAAACCACGCCAGTTGGCAAACACAATCAATGGCAACTCTTCACGTCCGAAATCTTTGATCGCTTGGGCTGTCTTGTATGAGGAATCGGGATACCAAACCTGGCCAGCCTGCTGCAGTGTCTTAGCTTCCGAATCCAAATTGGCGGGATCTGCAGGCATCTCCACCTCCACAGTGCGCGTCTCAACGGCTATAACGCCAACTGGCACACCACCCAAACGGGCACGTCCCGTGACCACGGTCTTGGCCCAGGGCGCCATAATTTCACTCCATGAATCACGATCGAAGAAACCATTCTCCCATTCGTTGGCATTGGCGGGATTCACACGACCAGCGAGCATCCAGCGTGGATCATAAGGCGATTTGGTGGGCATAAAATCGACGGGGCGATCAATGCGATCACTGGGCAATATAATGGGCAGATCGCAGCCAATATAAGCGGGAATGTAAGAGAGCCAGTCGAGTATTGTGTAAACACCATCCAAGTCGATGGCTTCCGTTTTGTGGGTGACACCATTGTTGTACATGATCTGCACACCACCAAGCTGATTATTGGAGGCATAGACCTTGCGACCGAGCAGCTAAGAAGGGCATATAAAAGGGAGCATAAATTTTGGATTTAATATATGATATATGCCCACAGCTTACCTTATTCAAGGCCGCATAGCCTGTGAGTATAATGTGCGAATTATCAATCTGTATGACACGCTGGCCAAGACGCACGACATAGGAGCCAATGCCGATGGTGCGACAGGTGACCATGGCAATGGTGACAATTTCCTCATACGCCTGCGATGTTTCACCGGCAATCAGACCAGCATAGCGCAAATTCTCAACGCCCAGACCATCATCCTTGCCAATGATGTCCGTAATCTTGTAGCGCTGTTCGCCCTCATCCTCGATGAGTATCGCACGCACCGAATTTAGATTCGCTACCTGGGCATAATCCTCCGTGGTCAAGTATAGATATTTGAAGCCCTTGTCCGGTTCCTCTGGATCCTCCCATGCGATCTTAAACATGGCTTTCACCTCCTCAGCGAGGCCAATGCGTGCGCCACTGTTGACAGAAATGTAGATCTAAAGGAAAAAGAATTCAAAATTAAAAAATATCAGGTAATGTAACGATTATAATTTTTATAGACAAAATTAAGACTTAAGAATTTTTTTTTTTTGAGTTATTAAAAAAAATTGTTTTTAATTATTAAAACTAATTTAATGGATAAAAATAAAAAAAATTTTAATACAAAAAATATTCAATAAATATATTCAATATATAATATTTCAATTTTTATAATAACAATAAAGTCAACTAAATTAGTTTTATTAATGAAGAAAATAGAATTAAGATAAAAAATTGAACAAAAAAATTTATTGTTTTTAAATTTGCTGTAAAAAATAAAATGTCTATTTTCCCCACTTTTAAATAAAAATTAAGTCATATAAATTAATTTTAATAATAAAAAAAAAAAAAAATTGCAAATAAAAGTTTGTCCGGTTGTTCAATTTGTCGTAAAAAAAACTCATGTCTATTTTTCCCACTTTCTTTGGGATTTTTTTGGATGCCTCAATTTAAAAATAAAAATTATTTAATTGGTATTAAAATAAAGCTACTTACTCGAGGCACTTTGAGCTGTCGCGCCAGTTGCGAGGCCTTGGCAAAGAGCACATCCTCCTTGATGCCAAAGGAGCCAATCAGATAGGTCAAGTCATTGGCAATCACTATGATTTCTCGACCAGCTGGATACTCGGGCGTGGCCAGCACAATGCGCCAAGCAACCATGCCGCACTACAAAGATATATATATTAAATATATTAGTAAATAATATAACATATAGACTATTATATACCCTACACTAAACTTACATTATTCTCGCCTGGCAGACGCTGTAGCTCAATTAGCGTATCGTTCTCTAGGACCAGCTCCTTGCACTCCAGCAATATCTTGTCGGGTATGCGTATGTCGACCGTGGGTCGCGCCTTGGAGAACTCGCGCCAATGACGTTCGGTCATCTGGCGGAACATATCGGGCACATCGTAGACATAGGTGGTGCCATTGGATTGCGCCTGGAAGCGTTTCTGCTGCAAAAAGTCCTTGGTCATGTAGGGCGTGGAAATGGGATGACCGTGCAGCGAGCCCTGCTTATCGCCATAGGCATGGAACTTGATCTGTAGAAGATGAGAGATAAGTGGTTATTGCTGATCAACAATCGCTTGTCTATCAACTTACAATGCCCGTTTCGGGCTCCGTTTGCTCCGTGTACATGGAGATGTCCAGGAAGTAGCCAGAGTCGTTGGCAATGCAGAGACGCACGGCTTGGGTGGGAGATTGTGGTGATTGTCTGATGACCATTTTGAGCTCAGCTTGCAGCACGCGCAGCTTCCACAAACGTGGACCATAGCGCATGATCATCTTGGTGACAGACTCCTCGATTTTCGCCGGATCCATGATGACAGTGGGCACAAAGTTGAGGAAAATGTGATTGCAATCGGTGCGCTTGGCATGCGGATGGGAGAAGGCCACCTCCAGTTCATCCATTGCCTCGAGCAGCACACGTTCGCCCTCATTTTGCAGATACTCGAATGAGGCCTCTTTGGTAATCAAGTCGGAGTGACGGATGATGGAACGTATAAAGAAACGATAGTCGGTAACCTCTTGACCCTTCGACACCTTCGCTCTGCCCAAATACAAATGCATTTTCTGGTTGGCCGTAGGCAATGCCTCCAGATCGTAGGTCTTCATGCGATTCAGCTCCAAATGGAAAGCCGATGCTGGCTCCAAATGCCTATAGATGCGATCCTCCTCGAAATTGTCGCGGGCCCGATACGTAAAGAATTTGGGGAACTGACGTTTCTTCAGAGCCGCAAAGGTAATACGGCGTATGCGTCGCTGGTACAGCTCATCGTTGTGCTCCTTGCAATAGTTGCCAAAGATCTGCGACATTTGCACATCGTCCATTTCCCCAGTCTCCCTAACGGCCACACTTATGATGTGAATGGGCTCCGTGGACTTGGCCTCCTCGGCAGCATTTGCACGCGTGATAGGATCCGAGAGGGAGACATTGATCGAGGTGCTATGACGACTATCCGAAATAGAATCGGCAGCCTCGACAGCCTCCAGGACCTTAGCACTGCACATTGCTGGCGATACGAAATCCTCCAGTAGATCGAGTATCTCATCCGAGTACATGGAGAAATGCTCGAAGGAATCAAAAGCTGCAATTGCACCCGTGCGCACAAAGGAACTGCCCATGGTCTCGGCAGCTGCCTGATCCAGGCCGTCCGGCGAGCTCATGCGCGAGAACAAACGATTCGGATGCGCCGTTGGCAACAGGAATTGGAAATGCACCAGGGGCAGGCCACCGGAGAGCTCCAAGTGCTGCAGACAGGTCAGCTCATAGGAGGTATAGGCACGTCTCACATAGACCTCGAGGGCGGCATTGCAGACAGCCCGATTGGAGTGATAGAAGAAGTCATGGAGTATGTCAAAGATGGAGGTCTCCGACAGGATCAAACGCTGCAAGTTCTCCGGGTGGAAATCATGACCGTACATATCGACAGCCGACAGGAAAATGGATTCCATTTGATTGTGGCGCAGCTCATAGGCCGGCTGATGGGCAGCGATGAGCACCTGGCGGGAACGCAAGGCCACTCGAGAGTGTTCCGCACGATTGAGCGAGGTCAGCTCACTTAGCGTGTTGGCCAGCTCGTCAGTTAATCCAGGCTCATTGGCCCACAGGTGATCGATGAGCAGCGTGACCAATAGATTCTTTTTGGCCACCTGCGAGTGCGAGAATATCGTATTCACCACCGTCAGCATATCGTCCTTGTTGTGCTCCCGCACCAAACCCACACACTTGTCATAGTGTCCATGCTGGAACTGGGACTCCACATCGTAGTATTGACGCAGCAGCTCATGGACGGCGGCCTTCATGCGTCCTCGAATGCCGTTCCTATAGCGTTGCACCAGCTGCACAATGCTCTGGGTGGTCAGGAAGAAGACATCACGATCGGCGCGCTTCTGCAGCGTCGCTGCATGGCTATCGATCACGCTCGCAATTTGCTGCGATGGGAACTGGGCCAGGACACTCGTGATGTTGCGCTCGTAGAGCGTCATCAGCTTGCGGATCTTCTTCTCCACGGAAATGGGTATGCGTCCCGATATCGAGGCAATCACCTCCTGCAGCTCGAGCAGCGGCAGCGACGGATCACGCAGACTCTGCATGAACTTCTCAATTATATCACGCAGCCGTTGAGCATTGTAGGGCTCTGGCAGACAGTAGCCAGCCAGCGTGTTCTCGAGGATGCTCTTGTAGGTGTTGTGCACCCGATTCAATTTCTCTGGCACTGGCGGATTCTCCGGCTGTGGGAATTGACTTTTGCAGGGCTGGGCTTTGGTCACCAGCGATGGGTCATCCAATTCCAAGTGGGCAAGCAGCGAGCCAGCATCGAGCACGGCGCCAGGACGACGCACAAAGGTCACAGTGCCCGCCTCCTGGGAGGTGAGGGTCATCACCATTTTCATGACTTCAATCTCAGCGAATGCCTGACCTTTGTTCACATGGGCGCCATCCTCGACAATCATATTGATCAGCTTGCCAGCCGAGGGACTGCGCAGCAGCGAGGGATCGTTCTCCTTCTCAAAGACGCACGTTTGATTGCCAATCACAATGCGATAGCGATCCACCTCCTCTCTCATATAGGTGGTATACGAAGCGCCCTCAAACGAGATGAGCAGCCCGCTGTCCGACAGCCGATGCACTTCAATCTCCTTGAACGAGTTGTTCATGAGCAGAAAATAGGAATTGTGTCCACTCTTGGCTGCCTGCACTTTGTAGCGTAGGCCGCCATTAATCAGCTCCACATCCACCACATTGGTCAGCGTGTTGGCCGCCTGGATCTGACCCTTCTCCAGTGACGTCTGGAAACTGGAGAATGCCTGAGTTATCTGACGATCGGCAATGTGCAAGGCACCGCACATGACACCCAGAATGATGTCCGGCTTCTCGGATTGCACTCGCTCCGCAATCAACGCATCTAGCCAGGCTGTGTCGATGGTATTGTCAAGGAAGCGATTCGTTTCGAGCAGCGTGATCAGATATTCAACCGTTGTACGGAAATCACCGCGAATGGACAACTCCTTGAGGGCAATCACAAGATTCTCACGTGCCTGCTGACGATTCTCGCCCCAGGAGAAGCAATGTCCGAACTGGGAGTCCGCAAACTCGTGCAAGCCACCGGATGCAGCCACACTGAAGTAGCCCCAGACATTCTTGCTGGAACGGAAGTTGAGCTCCTGCACGGTGCCGGAACTGGGCTTGAAGCCCTCATCGGGATTCTCGGAGGTGATGCGTGCGGCAATGACGTGGCCCGATGGGCGTGGCTTATTCGGTGGATTCTCAAAGTCAATAACGGACGAGCCCCAAGGCGACTCGCCATAGAGCAAACGTATATCCTTCAATCGATAGAGAGGAATGCCCATTCCGATTTGCAGCTGACAGGCGGGCAAATTGACATCGGCTACCATCTCCGTGCACGGATGCTCCACCTGCAGGCGTGGATTGAGCTCGAGGAAGAAATATCTGCCCTCGGGATCGTACAGATATTCCACAGTACCGGCGCTCACATAGCCAACCATTTTGGCCAACCGCACGGCCGCCTTCTCCATGTCCTCAAACACCTCGGGCTGCGCCACAATGGCGGGTGCTTCCTCAATAATCTTCTGATGACGTCGCTGTATGGAACAATCACGTCCGAACAAGCTGATGGCATTGCCATACTGATCCGCCAGCAGTTGAACCTCCAAGTGACGAGCACCGCTTGCCAGCTTCATGACAAAGATGGGTGAGCCGGGCACCTCGGCCTGCACCTGACGGAACAGAGCCGGAAACTCCTCAGCGGTGTCCACGCGACGAATGCCTTTGCCGCCGCCGCCCTCCGAAGCCTTAATCATGACCGGAAAGCCTAATCAGAAAAGAATATATATTAATAAAGTTTATTCAAATGAATATTTTCATTTATCTCTTACCAATCTTGGCCACAGCAGCCAGTCCCTGCTCCACATTGGTGACGCAGCCACGGGCAAAGAGGTCACTGGTAATTTTAATCTTTTTGCCACTGTATTGAGCCTTCAGATCTGAGCCGGACCATGGCAGCGTGGGTATCTCTGCTGTTTGGGCCACAATCGATGAGGCCACCTTATCGCCCAACGCCCACATCGCACGTTCGGGGGGACCCAGGAAGACAAGGCCCTCCTTGTGCAACAGCTCCGGCAATTTGGGATTCTCCGATGCATGACCCCAGCCCGCCCACACGGCCTATGTAGAAAATGAATAGAAATAGTTTCTTTTTATTAGTAACATGCTAATAAATTACTAATTGAATTAAGTGTGCGACTGTTAAATTAGATGGTAATAGATAAGGCTGGCTTATGGCGGCTATTAAATCAATTGTGACGTCACAGCTTTGAAACACTTATAGATAGACAGCATAGAAGGCCTTCAGTGCTTTTATCTATACAAATATTTAAATCTATTATTATCTCTAAATAGATTTTACTGTTATAAAAGTGATTGACTGTCTATAATAAACTTTCCTATATCAATCTATATATTTATATTTAAATATGTATATATTTATATATATAACCACATGATACCAAATTCTTGTAGATTATATCATACTAAAAAAAAAACTATTTATAAGTACATATATAACTATATACTCAACTAGCTTATGACATATTACTACATATTAGTATACATTGTTTTTAAAGGTATATGTATAGATTTTACATATATATTTTTTAATATACCTGTATATATGCATACACATATTTAATAAGCTTCGACTTTTCATTTGCACTAAACACACACACAACTACAATCGCATGCAAAGCTGACAAGCCCACTTGAATTCATGAGAATCGAGGAGGAGGGCGTTTATTTTTAAGTAAATATTGGTTTTAATCTCATAACGCACTCAATTGCTCTCTGACTCTCTTTTATTTGATTTTAACATTCTTTCAGCTATGAATCGCGCTACAAGATCTCTTTCTCTCTCTCTCTCTCTCGCTCTCTCTCTGAATTAGCAAAGAGAACAGACTCTCCCTGAAATAGCACACTTTTTCATATATTCGTATATATTTTGTATCTCTTTCAGTCGCTAAGTTATTAAATCTAACTCTTTTCCTCTCTTTGGACTTTTTACTTACAGCCGCTTTAGCCTCTATCAGCAATAATATTTCTTTCGCTGTCACTTTTTCGATTTAAATTATAACAAAAGCAGGTCTCTATTTTACGAATAACTTAATACTAAACTGGATTTGTGAAAACAGAGAAATGGGAATTACTAATATAGGTGACCACATTTTACGATTAGCTCTGTGCATATCTATGTATTTTTGTATTTGTTTGTTTTTTAGTTTTATTAGATAAAACGTATTTTAATTCGCATCTTCCATTAACAATAGTGTTATTAACCAAAGAAACAAAGAGAAACGATACCAGTTTTGGATCCAAATACTTTTTATGCACCCATATATCTTTCTATTTATCTATTGTTATCACGTTTCATTATCTTAATTGAAGAAACAGACGAGTGTGATAAATGCGTTTGTATATGATACTGAATGGTTTGCAAATAAAGCTAAAAATCCTACAAAATTGAATGATATTATTAAATCTCAAGTATTAATTATGTGTTAAAAGCTATTATAACTTTTGATGAATATACAACTCAAATTTATAAGACAATTATCTAAAATATAAATATTCGGAAGTACACATTATATATTTTGAAATTATAATATAATTACATAATTCTGTGACTTCTAAATTGAATTGTTAAATAAAGACAATTCTATTGTTTTCTAAATTTAATTAATTTAAAAAATATCTATAATTGACTTTCAATGTAGCACAGTGTAATCTATGAAGTGGGTGCTCGTAAAAAATAAACAATGACTATCCCAAGTATTTCGAGAGACATACACACATATATGTATATATGTATGTGTGTATTTCTGTGTAAAATTAAAATCGAACGTAGCAATTGACTTTGAGTATTAGCCCATACGAGTAAATAGAAATCATACGATACAAAGTTTAGAGGAGATCAACTAGTAAGTGTTACTTAAATAGAAAAACCTACCTGAACTTGTGTCCGAAGTGCAATATCCACAATTAGCTCAACATTCGCATAGTTATTGTTGTTGGAGCCACCGGGCACTGGAACATAATGATCGGCCATCTTAATATATTCGGCATTGGCCTTCAGATCCTCGGGCGTTACCATAACCACAAATCGCACCGCTCGCTCGTTCTTGAACATCTCGTAGGACCAACGGCGTATCGAACGCATGCACTTAACAGCCGCAATGCCATTGTTGGCAATCAGAACCCGCTGGATAACGCGATTGCCGCCGAAACGCTTAACAAACTCCTCCGTCGTAGCAATATGAAAGTCGCGATCCTGATGACGATCCTGGCCGAGACCAGTGCGCGACATGCTGGGTCTGCAAAGACAAAAACGAAATGAGCATTGAGTTCCATATGTATTTTGTATATTTCTAAAGCATATATATGTATATATATATATATATAATTTGTAACTAACAGGTGTTAAAGTTCACACTTAGAATTCACAAGAATAGAAAACTGCAACTCTTCAACCTTTGCAACTCATTGCAAAAAGAAAACAAGAAAAAACATCTGCTGCAGTTAAAATCAGCTGTTTACATTGCAGCAACGAGGGTTATCTAAGAAACTTTCTTTCTTTTATTACAAACTTCACATGAAACTCGAAAATTTTACATACCAGCCACGCTTATGGCTTGCATACATATGCATATATTTACTACACTGCTAAACATACTTCATTCTAAAACTTATATAACCTCTGCTAGGATAAACTATTATTTTGCTCATAATTTGTGTGGAAATAATATGTATAGATAAATCTAGCCAACAAATAAATTTAAATATTCCAAGTTTTATTGAAAACAATAAAAAAACTATTTAAGTTTATGCATTTCAAACGATCTGCATAATTTTGTAGCACAGTGTTAAATTGACGCTTGCTGTGGGTCAATGTTAGATAAGTTGAAAAGAGAGCGAGAGAGAGAGGGAAAGGGAGGGAAAGAGCGGAGGAGTAGGCGAAGATGAAGCAAGAGCAATTGGAATTTTAAACGGCATTTTGGCAAACCGGTTTTCTACCAAGTCACAAAGAGGAAGACAAAGTTTTTGTATTTTTGTAATGTCGCATTTGTGTTGTAAAGCTTTCAACAATGTTTACTTTGATGGCAAGCGCATGGCCTCTCACTCACTCACTCACTCACTTATTCACTCCTCTCCCTCTCTCAGGCTGCGCATTCTCACTCTATATATTTGGCAAATGGAGGACGCATTTCGCATATGCAAGTCAATTATCTTGTTGCTATAAAAATAATTATGCGTGATTTGTGTATGAAAATAGCTTAGAGCTGATTTACTTTATGGTGCCGGTGGTTGTCACGCTTAAATGATTTGATGTTGACGAATTGTTATTGTTGTTGTTGTTGCCATCACTGCTGTTGTTGTTGTTATTGTGGCACATATCAACTGCAACAATATTGGGTATAGCACTCGATGTATTGTTGTTGTCCGTTGTTGTTGTTGTTGGCAACAATTCTTCACCTGTCTCCACAAGCACAAAACGTTTGCTGGCGCGACGCTTTAACATTTTGGCGAACACAATTAGGGCCAAGATCATTCAAGTCCAAAGTTTACAAAGCTCTACTCCAATCGAGTTTACCGCCTATTGTTATATTGCTCTCTTTATATATATTATGCAAGCGAATTATGACTAATCGACAGCAACGTGCAGCGTCACTTTCACCGCAATGAATAATCACTAAAAACTAATGTGCCAGCGGGTCAGTGGCAAAGAAGAAGATATATATCGAAAACAAAAAAATCACACGCGAGTATTGTGTTTTGGTCAATGCGCTGCTTAATATGCTATGGCGACCGACGGGCACGGCAAGTGCTTACAAACTGGCCGCAAAGGCAATGCTGCCAGCTCGAACGACCCGGTGGCAATGACGTTACTCATCCGACACATGGCCTAAGCGAGAGCGAGCAAGACAAAAAGAGAGGCGACCAGAGGCAGCAAGTGCTAAAAGAGAGCGTTTGGATAAACTGTTAAGCTCTCGCTTCGTTTGTTGTCATGAATGAAAGAAAAAGATGACACCAAAAAAATTACAAACAATAATTATTCTCTTGAACTGACACCTGCAGCTGATGTAGCTTTTAGCGCTTATGCGCTGCTGCACAGCTGATTGTTATGCTCTTAAGCAATGTGCCGCAATACTAGATATAAAGAGAGACTCTCTTAAATAGCTGCATGTTGTTATTGCTTTGCTGCCATATCTGTGAGTTAAGCTCGCTCCATTTGTTTGCCATGGAGAACATAGTAAATAAATCTTATTCTTATTGTTTTTTTTTTTTTTCAAATTCGTTACTAACCTCAGACGCTTGCGTCGCTCTGCTATGTCGCCATTTTGGCAAATATCGCTTTGCATTTTCTGCGGGAATTGATCGCCGGCTTCAATTGCCTCCTTCTCATCGATTTCATCGCCCACCTGTTAAAAAAAAAAACGAAAAATAATAGTTAGTAAATAATTAAACTTCATTTGAGTTTGGCTTAAGAATAATTACCAAAAAACTGGGACGATCGCCATCTGTGGGCGTGGCCTGTGTCTGTTCGCCGCTTGTCGTTGCCTCCTGTTCGCTCATCTTGTTGTTGTATTTGTTGTCAATGTCGTTGTTATTGTTATTATTATTGTTAATATGGAAATTGTTCAATTGGTCGCTTAGAACGCTGGTCTCCTTCAACTGCTCGCACAGGCCATCAACATCAGTTTTGAGGCTCTCGCTAGAGAATTTCACTTTTTTAATGCAAGGCTTGGGAAAACGTTGTTGTTTTTGCTGCTGCTGCTGTTGCTGCTTCTGCTTTTGTTGTTGTGGTTGTTTGTCGGTGCCCTTTGCTGTTGTCGACGTTGTTGCTGTAGCCGCAATAACACTGGAGTTGTCTGTGAGCAAGAGAGAGAGAGAGAGAGAGAGAGAGAGAGAGAGAGAGAGAGAGTGTGTGTGCGTGTGTTAAACAGTTAATCAAAGTTGAAAAGCTCAAGTTGAAGTGTTAGGTTGTGAACGTGTATCGCAAGTGAAGCTTTAATTGGTTAACAAAATGGTGCTTACTATTATTATTGTTGTTGTTGTTGCTGTTGTTCTTGTTGTTAGTTGGAATTGGTGTTGTTATTTCTCTTTGGCGCGCAAAGAGCAAATTCAAGAGAAATGCAATAAACGCCAGAGTGATAAAAAATGCGATAAGCATCGGCTACATTCAATTAAAAAGCTACAAAAAAAATACACAAAAACAATGTTGATAATATCCTATAATAGCTTTATATTTGTTTCGTTATGTTTTCTTTTACTTTAATATATATAAATAGTATATATGTAGGGCAGCTGATCAAACGAGTTCAAGAGGTTAAAATCATCAATATTTTTTATTATTGAATATGTTTAACGAATTTGTGTGTGAAGCCCAAAATTAGATAAACAAAAATGAATTTTAAACTAGTTTCATCTTCGAGCTAGTCATAAAAAACATTCGTTTTGTAACGAATCTTCAATGCTCTTATCAGCGAGATCTTACATAAGAAACTGGAGGTATTTTGTTTCATAACAAATAATTGGGCAACTAAGAACTTTTGCAAGTTTTGTCTTACGACGATTTGTTAACAAAACTTTTAGCTGGAAAGTAAAATTTGATACGGTAAATATAACAAATTATAAAGTAAACTATTTCGGATATTATGAATTCAGCAAGCATTATGTAACAAGTACTTTATATATACATATATATATAATTATGTGAGCTGATATTAATATATATACATGTATAACTGATAAGCTGTACAATATATAAATATAAATTTAATAAAAAACATTTATATAAATTCTTGTTTTTTAGTACCGCAGTAATAAAAAATTATTATAAATTTTTGTTTTACACAATTTACTTTGAAGTTTTTATTATTCTCCTATTAAAACCTTTTAAGACCTTTTGTAGTTTTGAACTTTTTTACCTTATCAAAGTGTAAAAAAATTATTTGACTTAAAATTTGTTTTTCTACAGTTTACTGCGCATTTGAATTTTAACCAAAAACAGAAACAGCAAAAAATAAAATAAAATAAATTTAAAACGGACTACGTAACTGACTGCTTAATACTCGCTCAAATAAATTTATTTAATTGTCTTTAGCATAGTTTAACAATAGTAATATATCTTTGCTATAAAATTGTAGAAAGAATTTCTATTTATATATATATTTTTATTTTATTCTAGAAAAAAATATATACAAATATATATATTTCCCATGAATAGTATAATTTAATAAGTTCTACCTGGAAACAGTGATCTGCCTGCATATCTTGAAAACATTGCCGCATTTATGAACTTTTAAAGTCAGTTTAATAAATAGAAATATAATTTCTTATCAATCAGGTCAACAGGTCAATAGCAAAAGACTAAACAATTTGACGGCAGAACAACTAGTAAAATATACCATTTTTACATTATTTCAATAAATATATATATATATATATATATATTTATATAAATAAAAATTCCATACAAACTATATTTCACTATATAAGATTCCAAATCTACCAGCGCCTAGCAACAAAATATACTCTTTTTCCAAATTGTTAGCGCGAGTATAAAAAGACATGAAAAATAGCCAGCGAGTGAGTTTTTTTTATTTTTTTTAATTTTTTATTTTTTACTTTTCGTTTTTGTTTTTGTGACTATGCAAATGCGAGTTTGTGAATATAGAAGAGGTCAATGCTTTAACCATTACAATATGTAAGTATGCCAAGTTGTGCACAAAAAGCGAAAAGAAAACCTAGAGAAATACGTTCAATTCCAATTGGACGCATACGACAGTTCCAATTAGAGGCTTTCCAGTGTAATCCATAATTGTGTAACTATATCAAATTTAGTTGTTAAGTAATTAGAGTTTATTTTTTTATGAAATTGTTATTGATAGCGTTTCTTATGTAGGCAATAAACGTTTTAAATTAAATTTCTTGAGTTCTAGTTAAGATTGTAAAAGGATATTAGAATTTGCATAAATAATAACTTGAAATATTGAAAATAATTGAGCTTTTCTTTGGATTATAAAAAGGATTTTCAAGTTATATAAAATTTTAAGTTTGAACAAAAACTACATATATATTTAAATAGTATAAAATTATATAATGATGGAATTTCAACTTTTATCAATTGATGATTATCCTATATTCATTTTTGGTTCACCAAACACACACGTTAAACATTTTCTTTTCTTTTCTTGACATACATATATAAATACGTATATTTATATAATTATTATGCAAATATTTTACCAACACTAGTATTGTTCAGTTATTTGGGCAATATATAACGCTTGTCCCTTCCTTTCGCTTGCTTTCTTTAAGGCGCGCGGCACAAACACAAGCAGAGTAAAAGCAACAAGTCACGCACGAGCTGCTGCTCCTCACTAAACCACACTGAGCGACGTTCGGAATGCGACTGACTACTGACGCAGACGCACACTATCGATCACTGCTGTCTCTGCCGCCGCTGACCAATGGGCAGCGCAGTCGACGCAACACATGCTCAAGCATGTAGTATGTTGAACTGGAAAGAGTGCGTCTCGACAGGTGTATGAGTGTGTGTGTGTGTGAGCATAGCTAGAGCATATATTGTGTATGGTAAACGCTGCAGCCAACATGTTGCTGACTGCACAGAAAATGCTGCAGTCGGCAGCATTTTATTTATTTATTTACTCTTTTCTTTTCCTTATTGCTAAAAGCTTTTTGCTTTGTTTATTTGCTCAACGCGTTTATTTGGCGCGCAAGTTGCGATAACTTTAACTTGATAAATCGATAACAAACAGTGTTGATAGAGAGATGCAATATCTAAATCTATCTATCTTGCTCACACTCGGGATTTCAATGTCAAGGTTGTTGCTGTTGTTATTGTCAGTGCTGCTGCTATTGTTGTTGTTGTTGTTGTTGCGCAACTTTAACTTAATCTTTATTGCTTGACATTGATGATGCGCTCGCTGGACATCGTTCAGGGTCATGACTAAAACAGCAGCAACAACTAAAACCCGGCCCAAATTGAACTGAATTGCACTGGGCAATGCACGTCAGCAGCTCAAAAAAAAAGCTGATTACAAATGACTTTAACTAGCAACAACAACCAAAATTGATTAACTTGTGATTCTGATTGGCATGCGCTAAGTGAGTGTATGTGTGTGTGTGTGAGTGTGTGTGTGTAGTCAAATTCAAAAACAAAAACGACGAGGCACACGCAACTTTCAGAGGTTTTTTAAAAGTCAGGCATACACTAGCTGATAAGAATCGACAAAAATCTTCCGATTCTCTACATTTTTGTTGTCTGTCAGGCAAGCAGAAATAACGGTAAATAATGCAACGACCGGCTATGATTAACACTTTATTTACATTTGGTCATTTATTTATTTATTTTTTGATAAACAATAACCCGGTTACCAGTGCATAAATACAAGGCAAATACCAAGAAGATTCTTATCAGAATTATTCATGCTGGACGCGTGGCCAAAGCTATTGGGATTATCAGTGAGCCTCAGCAGACGCGTGTTTAGCAGCCTATAGTCGTCTGCTCCTGATATGCTACATATAAACAAATTCAAACACAACAACAGGTTTATATGTACACAAACATATGTACATGAACAAATATATGCATTCTTATCAGAAGCACAGCTTGTACAGTTTTATGACGTGATGGCACTAACGTACGAGATGCCATCTCCAATTACACAAACAAAAATGCAAACACACATACACACACGCACACACACACACACACACACATGCTGGCAATTTAGTTATTAAGTAATTGAAGCCGGCTTTGGTTCGACCAGTTTTCAGGGAAGCGGTTTGAAATCCACCCACAACAGTTCCGCTGAAGCACACACCAACAAACATGCAAACACAATCATACACACATACATTTACATATGCCAACACATATACACCAACATAGTATCATGCGGACATCGCGCGATATGCGAGTCCAATAGAAATCAAGGTCAGACCATGAGGTGAGAGCCAAAAGAGAGCAATTGTGAGAGCGGTGAGAGCAAGACAGTGCGCGAAAAGGCAAGAGCAGGACCGACAAAAATGTTGAGAGCGCAAGCATATTGAACAAATTATGCTAGCCAGTACTACAAATTCCGCTTATGGCATTAAATTAACAACAAATTAATAGACAAATGCAAACACAAGCACACACACACAGGTAGAGGCAGTGAGAGCTATTAGCGCCGTTATTTGAATGTTGATTTATGCAAGTGAGGTGAATAACCCGTGCTTTGCCCCTTAGAACGAACAGCACTTAGAAAAACTATTGCATTTACATATGCGCATATTTATGTATGAAAAGTCACTAAACGCTTATTAATTAAGCACTTGGATATTTAGTTAAACGCGCCAGCTGGCCATTGACTTACTTTTCTCCATTGTATTGCGTTTAGCGCGTCTCTTTTTGTTAGCAATTTTGCTTTTCTATAACTGTAAATATGTTTTGTCTAATTGGGTTCTGTGGCCTGTGGGTGGCTCGCGTGATTCGTTCGTTTGCTTATGCTTTAATTCAGAGCATCACAAATTAATTCAACACTTTAGGCACTGGACTGGGCTTAGCGAGCCATGTATGTCAAACATATGTTTGAGAACATATTTAATAAATATTTTACGTTTATCAGTGGCTTTTATACGCGTTAATATGAATCCGATACTGATTAAGAGCAGTCCACGATAACGATTAACGATATGCGGCAACTAGTGTTGCACAACACCTATGCGTGCTGGCAACTCGATGCAACTGCCATAAGTTGGCAGCGCTAGCAAACATCTGCAACATTTGCTGCGAGAAAAAGCCGCGTTTTTGTTTGTTTTCCCAAATAATTTAAGAAACACACAACATGTTCGATGTGGAGCCAATTATTGCAGACCACAAGGATGTTATACACGATGTTGTGTTCGATTACTATGGACGCCGCATGGCCACATGCTCGAGTGACCAGACTGTGAAGGTGGAGAGGAACTAGAAGCGAAATTAAATTGAGTTCACTCAATTTCTTCTCTCTCTCTCTTTTAGATATGGGACGAGGATGATCAGGGCAAATGGTCGGTGACGAGCAGCTGGAAAGCACATTCCGGCTCCATTTGGCGCGTGTCCTGGGCCAATCCCGAATTCGGCCAGGTGATAGCGACGTGCTCGTTTGATCGCACCGCCTCCGTTTGGGAAGAGGTGATGGGCGAAAAGGTGACAACAATTACAAATTCACCCACTCGACGCTGGGTGCGACGCACCACGCTCGTCGACTCCCGCACCAGCGTCACAGATGTCGAATTTGCGCCCAAATATCTGGGTCTGCTCCTGGCCACCGCCTCGGCGGATGGCATCATACGCATTTACGAGGCGCCCGACATAATGAATCTATCCCAATGGCCAGTGCAGCAAGAGATTGCCAATAAATTGTCATTGAGCTGCCTCTCATGGAATACATCCACTTATATGGTCACCCAGTTGCTAGCGGTGAGTGGAGTGGAGTTTAATACCCATCAACATTTATCGATGAATATCTTTGCAGGCTGGCAGCGATGAATCTGCCACGCCCACTGGCAAGGTCTTCCTCTACGCCTACAGCGAAAATGCGCGCAAATGCGTGAAAATTGAAACCGTCAACGATATCACAGATCCCGTGACCGATGTTGCCTTTGCACCCAATGCCGGACGCACCTTTCACATGCTCGCCGTGGCCAGCAAGGATCTCTATATAGTTAATATACGAGGCGTGACGTGGGTGATCATGTCTATATATATATATAATATGTATTCATAGCTAACTTTGTATTTCTAGTGATTCGACGGGCGCTGGCAAATTGGAGCTGCAAACGTTAAAGTTCAGCGAACACAATTGCCCTGTTTGGCGCGTCTGTTGGAACATGCTGGCCACCATGCTAATCTCCACTGGGGACGATGGTTGTGTTAGAATCTGGCGCATGAACTACACACGGCAGTGGAAATGTGCAGCGGTGCTGAAGGCGGAGGGCAGTGGACCAACCTATGAACCAAATCCAACTACGCCGGCGGCGCTGGCAACAACAGCAGCAGCCACAGCAAAGTACTATAAGAAGGGCACCATAGGCAACCAGGTGCCATGGCATTAAGCAACATAAACATATACAAACATATATACATAATCTAATATAGAAAGCTGTTATCTGTAAATTTGCAATCTGTTTTGTTTTTGCTGTCGAATTTCACTTACGCCTTGTGCCGTGGCGCATTTTCTTTGCACCTTGGCTCAGCGCCAATGTTCGCGTCAGTCTCTGGGTCCACATTTATGTTGTGCTTCACATCTTTCGTTTCTCTCGAGGCACAGTAGAAAATCACATTACATCACAGAAAGCGAGCAGGAGATGATGGGAGCAGCAGCTGGTTGAGTGGAGGAGCAGCTGGTGGAGCAGCGTAATTCGTTGCGCGTTACACTTAATATATATAAATACAAAAAACTATATACTATATGTATAAGGAGCGGCAACAAGTAACGGCATTTGTTGTTTTTGAATAGCACTCGGAAATCAACAAAACAATTTTCATGCTCGTTTGCAGCGATAAACCGCAAAAAAATAATCGAATTTCGTTGATTGTATACAAAATACTTATCTATGTGTGCGTGTGAGTGAGAGATCTCGGCGCATGTGTGTGTGTGTGTCATTTGTATGTCATATGACTGCGAGTGTGTGTGAGTGTGTAGCATATTGTATTAGAACTTCAAAACAACGCCAGCTGTGACAAGTGCTGCCCAGCTCGTTAAGTTTAAAGGCAAACTCTAAATTATAGCAGCATTTATAGCAAGTGAAACTTGCTCTCTTGCTATGAAAATCAAAGCTTTTGATTGCCGTAATGTATAAAAATATATAAATATTGATTATATATAACATGATAATAAACAAAAACAATTTTCATGCACGTTTCCAGCGATAAGCGAAGCCAAACAAATAATAAAAGATTTTTTTGGCTGCCTACAATATGTGTGAATGGGTGTGTGAGATCTGATAAGCGTATGCATGTGAGAGCATGTGCGTATGTGTTTCATGTGCATGACCTATGTATGTGTATGCGTCTGTGAATGTGCGCGTGCGCTTGTATGCAGCAAATGTTTTTAAAATCAAAACAATGTCAGCTGGGAGAAGTGCCGTTAAGTTCTTTCGTTAACTTGAAATGTAAGCAAACTCCTAATTATTATAGCAACTCTTATAGCAAGTGCACTTTTTTGATTCTAGACCAAAGAAGCAATAAATGGCAGTAAATGAAATAAATAATATTTTAATAAACATGAATTTAAGCATGTATACCCTAATAATAAGTATTAAAAAAGTTTTAATTCTAGTTTTTCTTCAAATTTTTAATGTCTGGATATCTTATACTTCTTCTACTAACAAAAATAAACTTATAAATATACTATCAAAATACATTAATCTTAAAAAAAAAGTATTATAACTTTTATTACATGTAGGTAAAAGTAAATAATAATAATAATAAAATAAAATAATAAATGAAATATTTATTTAGCAAATCCAAAAATATTATTCAAAAAATATATCATAAGAACTATTGCTTTATAAATCTTAAAAAAATATCATAATAAGATAGGTAAAGTAATAGTTCTATTAAAATATATGTAAAATATTGTTTTGTATAATTTTTTTGGATTTTTTAATTATTATACAGAATACAGAGTTTTTTCTTCAATAAGTTTCTTTTTTATGATATAAAAAAAATTTATCCAAAAAATGTATTAAGATCAAGATAGATAAAAAAATATAAATTGTTTTTATATTATTTAAACTTTAATTATTAAAATAAATATTTTGCTTAATATTAATACATTTTGTTCATAAATTTTACTCCACTGATATTTGACTTTTATTTGTGTTACTACACAAATGTTATTTGGATGTCCTTCAGATGGATAATCGCAAATGGATCGTAAACGTTTTCCAACGATTAAGCAATGAATACTCAGCGAAGCATTGAGGTCATGCACCATATAAAAGGACAAAAAGTACACGATTCTGAATTGGATTCATATAATTTGCGTTTGGCATCATGTGTGCATATATTTATAATCCATTCAGCAGATGTGCCAATAAAACTGCGATCTATAAATATTGCTCATATGGAAATTTTTGTGACAGGTTAAACACGGAAAAACCATTCAATGAAGTAAAGCAAACAGCAAAAGAAATCACATAATATTCCACTTAATTGACTCGAACCGCAATAAAACCAACCAAAACAATTCAAATCCATATGGAGGTCTTTAATATTATATATGTATAGGTATATCCATCTACATATATCCACCCTGAGTGTTCGTCCTGTTGCTCTGAATGTTATCCAAGAAATGAATTGAATGTCGGCTTTGGCTTGGGTTTTTGTAGGCGAACTCGTTCGAATCAACCCCTAATAAATGCGAAGAGTCGATGATGTGTTAGGTCTTCTGTGTCCCGTGGCCGAATGATTGTCTCTAATTGGAAGTTTTGACGTGTATATTACGTTGATCTCTCGGCCCAAAATGGGAACACCCCACAAAAAAGTTATGCATGTAAAAATCTAACTTCTTTTTTTTTGGGGTGGTATTTCTGCGTGGGAAGTCAAAGCGGGCCGAGCTCTCACATGACACGTAGAGCTTGGAGAGTTGAGAGATTTCAGCCCTGGCAACGCGTTAAATATTGAAAACATTTATGTTTAACCTTCAGTGTTAAATTAATGCGCAGAAGATTGTTTCAATTCAATGACAACAACAACAACAACAACAACAGTAAAAAGAGGGCATAGAAGGCTTCCCTTAGGGGTTGTTATCCTTGTTCCTTGTTGCTTGTTGCCTGTTCCTTGCTGGTTGTTGGTACGGAAACGCTTATTACATCTATTTGAATAGAACTTTTGGCTTCTTCTTTGTGCCCATTTGGCAGCAAGCACTTGAAATCGTTGCTGCCTGATATCATTTAATTACGTAATTTCGTTATTTCAATTAAACTTTAATTTTTGTGTGGGAATTATTTTTGATTTTTAAGATGGGATATTTAAAACATTATGTCAAGGATTTGATTTTTAGCTTGAATGGAGATTTATGAACAAAATTTGTATTTCGAAATGGGTAATAAAAAAAGAAAAACAATTTAGTGAATAATTTAGGTTATAAAAATAAAAATATAAATGCAACACATATTAGCTAAAAAATATTTTTTACTGTAGATTTTGTAAAGTATATAGAATAAAATAAAACATGGTTAATAATATCCATTTTGATTATATAAATACAAAAAAATCTAATTTTTAATGAATAAAATATATATTAAATCATTTAATATAAATTTTTTTTTTTTTTTTATATTTTATTTTAAATTTATATTTAAATTATACACAGAGAAAAATCAAATTAAAGTTTAAATATTTATTATATAAGTATAATATATTTATTATAATATATATTTTTGTGTAGTATTTATTTACACAAATAAAAATTAATTATTAAAAACTGAAAATAATTATAATATTGAATAATTAATATAATATTTTAATGTTTTTATTTTCTTTTTTAGTTTTAGATTTAAATTTAGTTTAAAAAACCTAAATTTAATTAAAAATATATTTGGCTTTATTATTTTATTACATTTTAATTACAATAAAAATTTTAATTAAAAAAAAATATATAAAATATAGTACATAATTTTTCTAACTTTATTCAACATTTTATTTAGAGTAATATAAATATGTATAATTGTTTTTTTTTTCTTCATATTTTGATAACTTTACTTAGGTTTTAATTCTCATTGTTTTTAAAATTATATTATTATTTAATTTAATTTTTTAATTTTTGTTGTTGATAAATTTACTTAATTTTGGTTTTCGTTTTTTGTTCAACATTTCTTCAGCTTTGGGTAGTTTTCTCTTCGTTTACCTTTCCTTTGGCAAGCAAGTCAGTTGGAAATAGATTACGTTTGTGGTTTAAGGTTGCCCAGGGGCTTTGTCTGCTTTAGGGTTTGTTGGGTGCTTAGACCCTTCACACCTTGGCGCAGCCTGTTTCTAATTACGCTCAGAGAATGTCGCACTAATTCGTTAGGGTTTTGTCGCCGTGTTTGTTTTGTATGTTTTAGTTAACGCTTTGTCGTTATGCAAATTGCCGACTGGTAAACCACTAATAAATATGGATGCTCAATGGCTAATGCTCAATGCACGCTTGACCCCCAAAAACAAAACTGAAGGGTTGGACCCACAGCTTGACCAGCGGTCAGTGGTCTTTGGCCAGTGGTCAGTGGAAGCGGAAGCAAAGGGTCGTCGACAGTGGCCAGAGCTTATTAGTCGCGATTATCTCTTCCAGTTCAATGGGTTTCATGCAGCGAAATATTACCAAAAAGAGATTTACATATCCATTTGCCTATTTAAACAGATTATTTTGAAATGGAATTGGAAAACAGTTTAGCGCAAAAGAAGGTGGAAGTGAGAGAAATATCTGCATATGTACATTTATCTGTGGTTATATATTTATATTGTATGACATTTATTGAATTATTAAAATTTGTATTCATAGAAAATTGATTAACAAAAAAAAAAAAAATCTAACGAAGTTTATTAACAAACATACATGGGGCCTGAAAAAAAAAATTGGGTAGAAGACTTTTAAGTAGAAATAAAAAAAAATTGGAGTCCAAATTAATCCAAATTAAATATCAGAATTTCATAAATAAAATCATCTTTTTTTTCTCATTATAAAAATATTTTATTTTTTATATACACATAATTTTAGACTTACAAAAAGGTTTTAAAAACTATATCGAATGTTTTCGTATAAAAATGTTGAAAATTTTAATTGTACTTATGCTAAGCATTTAAGACTATATACAGAGAGGAAGGAGAGATAGAACTCCTTACGCTTTCACAACTTAAGAGCTATCACACATGTTCGGCTTTGATCGATCTTTGACTAGAACTTGATTGCCAACTGTTTTTTGCAGTTTGTGGGAAATGATGTGGGACTAAAAAGAAATTTAGCTGAATTGTTGGAGATTCATTGAATTGGTAAGTAATTTCATAATTTGGGAAGTATTTTCAATATTCCCAATTAATTAGTTAAGATTAGAGACATGCAGATTTCCAAAGGTCTTGTATGATATCATTTTTTTTTTATGTTTTCTAATATTTCCCAAATATTCTATGTAAGTTATGGAGAAATTTTAGAGAGTTATGAGGAGATTTTTAAAACGATTCAAAACTTGCTCCATTAGGAAATCGTTTTGGAAACTATTTAAAAAGTGTATTTTTTTTTCCAAAACTATTTGGAAGTTTTGAAAGTTATTGGGAATTTTTTTGAGCGTTTCGGGAAATTATTCGGGAATTAATGGAGCTCTTTCTAAATTTTTTGCAGAATTTTGAAATTAATTGGAATTATTTTCCAGTTTTTGGGTAATATTGAGAATTGCTGAGAATTATTTGTGGTTTTCCCATCTAGTAGGCCATTTCAGCGCCCCAGGGTCTATAGGGTTTCGTCCCATTCGCTGCGGCATATTGCAGGGCGCTGGCATTGTAATCCTGGCTGCCAGCAACTGGATATTGGGGCGTGGCACTGTAGCTGAGAGTCTCGCTGGGCGTCAGCTCGTTGCGATGGCTGTTGGTCAGCTCAATGTAGGTGGGCACCTGCTGGCCCTGTTGCACCTGTTGCACCGATTGTGGCACCTGTTGCGGCTGCTCGGCATGTGCGCTATGCTCCTGTGTATAATGTTGTTGTTGTTGCTGTTGTTGCTGCTGCTGTTGCTGCTGCTGTTGCTGCTGCTGTTGCTGTTGCTGTGGTTGCTGCTGCTGCTGTTGTTGTGTGGCTGCCTCTGCTGAGTGGCTCTCGCTGCCAGTTGCACCACTCGCCGTGGTCGCCACGCTGGAGCGGCTGACATGATGCGGCGAGGCGCTCATATAGCCCCCAGTGCTGGGCACATACGAGGAGCTGGCGGTGGGCGCAACGGCAGCCGTGGCATAGGCTGTCTGATAGGGCGTGGCCGCACAATTGGGCTGATAGGCGGCAACGCCAGAGATTTCACGCTGCTGGGCAAAGTACTGCAGGTGCGACATCAGGCGTAGCCTGAGCGGATCCTGGATATCCATGCCCTCGATGGTGACCAGGTAGCGAGCCACCTCGGCGGCGCATTCCCGAAAGCCGATCGTGTGATAGTCCATGGCCACGCGCTGCGGATCGTAGCTGAGCGAGTCGAGAGCTGCAAATGGACAGAAGAGAAAGAAGAAGAAGAGACATTAATAAAAAGTCAATAAGCTGCTCACGGCTCGTGGCAAACGATTCCAAAAGCGATTCCCACGCGCGCGCCTATCAGAGACAACAACAACAACAACAACAACAACAAAACTACCCCTGAGCCATAGCCTGAATGGGAATTGAAGTTTGGACTGTGGGGTGGGGGGTGGGGTGGTGTGTGGTGGCTTGAATTGCACTTGGTGCTATAAGCGGGTGGCGGTGGTAGTGGTGGTGGTTTGTGGCATTAAGGTGGTGCAGCGGGCTGTGCGCAGCGTGGGAAGCCTCGAGATTCGATATTCTCTCGCTTTCCCTATTCAAGTCTCTAAGGTCAACAGGTTAAGCATTGTTTAGCCAGCTTTATGATAATATATGACAAATTATTGGACTGATTTGATGAGGGAAATGGGAACTTGCTATTGGTCTAATTTCATTATTTCTAATTTGAATTATGTTTTTGGTATTTTTTCTAGATACATACAAAAATAAAATATAATGTAAAATATATAATAAAAATAAAATGTAAAAGTTAAGTAAAAGCAAAAGAGTTATAAAAATAAAAAATTTATAAAAATAAAAATAAAAATTTTTATATTAATCAAATATCTAAATGTAAATAAAAATTGTCCAAAATGCTTATGCTTGTAAAGCTATTTTTTTTTTTTAATTTTTATAAAAAATTTTTATTTAAGGAATTTGCCATGTTTGCTAAAAATTGTTTAAAGCTACAGATAAGTCTGTTTGAATTTTAAATTTTGCTTAAATAAGTATAAATATCTAGTGATTAGAAAAACTGATCTGGCATTGCAAGATTTTCTTCCATTATTAACAGCCATTTTGTTTTCCAAAAAAAAAAAAGCCCCAAATAGAAATGAACATTAAATTTTCATATAAAATAAGAAATCTTTTTTTCGTTTTCTTATTTTCACTTTGATTTTAAGGGATTATTTCGTTGTTCGTTCCCTTTAAATATTTTTCGGTTGATTAAGAAATACATAACTTTAAAAAGTCATGTGACATATCGGAAATAAACTATATCTTTTATATTTTAGCTTGGGAGTTCGATTACTAAAGAAAATCTCTCTATACATACACATGTATATACATAAATAACGGATAGATTATATATGTATACTATCATTAAATGTATACCTTCAATTTTATAATCCTCAAATTTTATAATTAGTTTTATCACTGATCATAAATATCAGAAAAAATTCACTTACTGGAACATAGGTTTATATACGTTACATTATATAAGAAATATATCTCATGAGGCTTTTCAAGAATTTATAGAGATCTACAGTCTCGATCTTCATAAATGTCATGTTCCATTTCCAAATTTCCAAATGTCAAATATATCTAGCACCCGATTTTTTATATATATACAGCTTAAGCCACTTCCAAACTTTCTGTAATTCTTCATCTTGCTCCATCTTTGATCTCATACTCACTTTTGGATTGCAAGTTCTTCAAGTGCTCCACAGTTAGCTGCAGTATCTCCGCCTTCTCCAGCTTGGCTGAGCCCTGTTTCTCATAGGCGGAGGGCACCAGACGCTTCAGTTCCGTCAGCGAGGAGTTGATGCGATCTCTGCGCTTCTTTTCGATGACGCCGCGACGCTTCTTGCGGCTCATCAGCTGGCAGCTTCCGCCTTCACCAGGCGAGATTCTAATTATAAATAAAGAAAAGAAGAAGAAGAGAGACTATTAGTCAATTCACAGAGTTCCAGTCCTTAAGCATACGCACTGTTCTTTGGAAGACTCCTCCGAGTAGAGCTCGTCGCAGTCGCTCTCGGAGAGCGCGCGCTTTAAACTGTTGTGCGAATGATGGCTCTGATGACTCTGATGGCTGTGATGGCTCTGCAGGCTCTGGTGACTGTGGCTCTGCGGCGGCGGCACCCAGTGACCTTGGGGCGTGGCCGGCATGGCGGCAGCAGCGGCGCCATAGCCCCAATGATGCAGAGGCGGTGCGTTCACGTGCATATTGTGCTCCATTGAATGAGAGTTGAATAGGAATTGGAATCGGAATTGAATAGAGTGTTATTTGCTGTTTGCTGTTGATTATTTTGTTGGTCTTTATCTTTGGAATCACTTGGTAACTTGGCTTAGCACTAAAAAACTTGATGCAGCTCGCAGCTAGTTGTAGTTGTTGTGCGTAGCACGTGACTTATCGTGTGCGCGAACGGCGTTCGACTGATTTGCCAGCACACGACTAGCGGACGTTCAGGCCGCCGTTTGCCCAACCTACTCTCAACCCCTTTTTGCAATGCCGCTGCCACCGCCGCTGGCAGCAGCAACAGCAACAGCAACAACAACAACAGCAACAACAGCAACAACCAACAGCCAACAGCAGCAGCGGCCCAATAAGATGCCGCAGCAACCACCCCCTTGGCAACGTGAAGCGCGTGCCGCACCGGCTGGGGGTAGCTTAAGGGCAGTGCCTGTGCTCTATGCTCTATGGCTCAACCTCTGCTGCTCAGCCTCAGCCGCCACCTCTGCTGCTTGGCCTCTGCCTCTGTCTCTGCTTAGCGATCAGCTTCTGCAAGTGACCAACAAATGAACAAGGAGAAGAGCATACGCTACGAACAGGGATAGAGTGAGAGAGAGAGAGAGAGAGAGAGAGAGTGAGCACGTTTAGTTGCTTGACGCATTCGCACTTGCAGCATATTGTAAATACCCATTGAAAGTGATAAGCAGCGGGAGTTTATATGATAAGAGAGAGGAGAAGAAGAAATTAAGCGGTGTTAGCTATAGAGGTGTTAGCTCTCTATATAAATATTTGTAAATGAAAAAATATATATATTTATATTTATTCATATTAAAATTTGCTTAAATCGATATTATATAATTATATATAATAATTATAAATTTGTTTATATTATATTTTAAAAATTTATTTATTTTTATTATAAATTTACTAGTTTTTTTTTGTATTAATCAAGAAAATTGGATATAATTATACATATTGAAATTTGCGTAAATCGATCAATGTCGTTTATCGCTTAGGTCTATATTTATAATTATAACTATACTTTTTTGTTATATAATATAATTTTTATAATATATATATATATATATATATATATATATATATATATATATATATATATATATATATATATATATATATATATATATATATATAATTAATTGAATTAAATAATTGAATTTTTATAATTTTAATTTTTTAAATATTTATTTATGTATTAATTTAATTATTGTTATATTTATATTAATATTTATATTAACTAATATTTATATAATTAATTGCTATATTTATATTAATTCATTAATAATAAATTTTATAATTACTCATGTTTTATTTTTTATAATATTTAGTATAAATTAGCAAAAATAAAATAAATTTTTCAAGTAAATTTCAATTAGAAGTAATGCAGCCTCTAAGATATATACTACTACTAAGTTTATACCAATAATTTATAAAACTAAAAGTAAAATCTATGAATATATGAAACTTAGAATTCTTTTAGTTGAATGGGCTGCTTTAATTTACATAACCTATAACAAGGTATCTTTATTAAAGATCTTAGCATTCTCTACCAAATTGATCGATATATATCGATTGTTAGTCTCTAAGCTCCTTTTCAAGCAATAACAAGATTTTTCTCTGAAACGCACTCTAAATATTTGTATACAGGGTAGCTGCTAGTCGTGCATTTTCCCACTGAAACACTTCAACATCTTTTAGCCAAGTGCAATGCAAACGAATATTGTAAATTATTATTATTAGTTAGTTCTTATGTCATCGAATGTCGATTGTATCAAGCAGCAGGAGGATGCGTGGCAGGCAACAACAGCAACAACAGCAACAGCAACAAGAGCAGCCGCAGCATCGGCGCCGTGGGCGGTGGCCGACGTCTGCCACAGTTTGTCGCATTGTCTTTTTGGCGGCCACTTGCCAGCGCGTTGACTTGTTGCCTCTGTTGCCGCTGTCTCTGGCTCTGACTCTGCCTCTGCCTCTGTCTCAGTCTTTGTCTCTGCCTCTGCCTCTGCCTCTGCCTCTGTCGTACACACATAACTGGAGCACGCGACCGAGCCGCCAGCCCGAACGGCCGCCGGGCTCGTGTGCGGCATGTGGCATTGAGCATCGAGCATTGGGCATGTGGCATGTGGCTCCAACAAGTGCAACGCCGCCCCGTTCTATTTGCTCTCGGTGTGTGGCCCGGCCCGCAGTTTGTAGGTCAGTGGTCCAATTCATGATTTCAAGGTTAGTTTGGAGCAGGTGCCGCAACGCCGTTGACCTCTGACCTACTCAATGCCCAGAGAAACAACAATCGATTATTTTTCTATGCTCAAAGGATGCTGCGATAAAATTCAATTATAATCAATTTTAAATAATTAAATTATTGCAACGGCTTTGAACTGGATTTGTAATGAAATTTTAAAGGAATTTTAAATGTGAAGGAAGAAAATACAAATAATTAAAGATGAATTATAAATTAGCCTATGACAATTTTATAAATTATTTTTGTATTTATTATATTATATTATTATATTTTTTTAATTATATAGACTACGTTACTGCTTAAAGGAAAGGAAAAAGTTGTAGTTAACAATGTGAATATATTTTTCATATACAAATTTCTTCAACCTTATAAAAATAATGAAATATAAAAATTTAATATATGCCTAATGTATTTGTACACTGAGACAAATTGTTTTGTTTTTAAATATTTTGATGAATTTTTTAAAATATCAGAAAGTTTTATAGTAATACAAAGTTATGTATCTTAACAATATAAAGGTGGTTCAAGGCAAAAGATAATAAGTATATAAAAATACCTTAATTGGTAATAATTATAATATAAATCTGAATAACACAATCTGACATGTAATCTGAGCCTGCAATTCTGGACGTATTTTAAATGTTGAATGCAGTTTAGGCTCAGGCTTATTTCAGATTGTTCCTAGGATTCTCCCAAAATAAAAAAAGTACAGCAACTATAGCTCATCTGCAAAGCTTTTACTTTTAATTTATAATACTTTTATCTTTAATTTGTAAACAGAAATTATTAGCTGAATTAACTGAGCAACAAAATCTCTTGACGCTCTCGACTCTGTTTTTAATAATTCTATTGCAGATTATAGATATTTCAATTTATATATATTTCTATTTATTTATATATTTATAAATATTATTTGTCTTTTCTTTTTCTTTAATTTGAAATAAGTAAGAGTAAATACAGAAAAAGAAAGCTTTTTTTTTCTATACATTTATGTTTCATTCGATTACCAAAAACACATAATACACAGGAGCTCCTTGACTTTCTCCAAGTCAACAAAAAGAACTGACCAAAATTCTTTCAAGCTAAGCACACTTTGTGACTCCACAAATCAAATAAAATATGGTTAGACATGCGAGCCATTTAATTTGATGCCAATTTTCAAAGTGTGCAGCGCGGCGTATGCTTAATGTTAGCTATGAGGAAGACGAAGAAGAAGAAGAAGAAGAAGTCTCCACCTTTCGCATTATATCGATTTCATTTTGGCAAATAAAAATGATGAAAAGTGCTTTTAGAGCTCGTCGCTCAGGTTCCCAACAACAAAAAGCATAAAAGAAGCAAGTTCATATGAGAGTTGTAATTGTTGTTAGCGGCGCGTGGGACAACGCCAACAACAACCACAACAACAACAACAACAACAACAACAACAATATGAATAGTTGATGGCAACAACTCACCCTTAAGGCTGGTTGCGGATAGCTGAGCTACCACCGCTGCTAGCCGCTGTGTGAGTGAAAAATGGCTCGTGGGAAAGCCAAAGGTTCGACGATTCTCACGCATGTTCAGCACGTGCGGGTCGTGCGACCATCCACAACAACAACAGCAACAACAACGAGTATGAAACAACAACAACAACACGAGTAAGAAAAGCGCAGAGCAAATCGTTTGAAGTGCATTTAATGCACGTCGAGCAATGCGAGCGTCGCTACGATTCTCATACACTCACCAAAATGATATTTACGATCTGTTATCAAACAGGTAGATAGATAAAGTAAGGTGCTAAGGTGTATATTTATATATATCATCTAGAATTGCCTCTCTCTATCAGGTTCTCAAGTAAAACAAATAAAGTTCCATCTTAGACAAAGTCTTTTTGCTCACGATCAAAATTATATCTACCTAAATCTATATATATCTATTTATATCTATCTATACATAGGTATATTCTTTCTATCTATATCCATCAAAATATTAAATTACTTTTAATTTGTAATTATCCTTTAAGTAATATAACTTTTAAGCAATTATATCATATAACTCTTCTTGGTTTTTCATAATAAACCAGTCTTTCATCCAAAACCATATTTTTATCGTCGAGGGATAGTCGAAAACACACAGAGTAGAGGACCGTGCCTTATATTCTATGGTATTTCGACTATTCCTTGCCAGCGCTTCCTTTAGATCTTAGCCATCAACCATGATGATCGACCTTTATAATCATAAGCTTCATCATGGACAAAAGTAATTATCATTTCAATTAATAATGTTTTTTTAGTGTATTTATATATATATATATATATATATATATATATATATATATATATATATATATATATATATATATATATATATATATATATATATATATATATATCAAGTATATCATATACTATGTATATTTTTAAATATAGCAAGTTTTTCTATATAATAAGATAATTAAGAAATCTGTTATAGCTCTTTATGCATATCTTAAGCTCTGTCAATAAAAACAAATAAAAAATATTTATAAAATAAATACTTTTACCAAAGAACACACCAAGCAGTTGTTAGGGCATTCAAACTTCGCCTTGCCGAATTCTCATTCTGCTTAATGGTTTTTTTTTTTGTAATTGTAATCGTAATTCTAACCAATTTTTATATAATAAAAAAATAATGAAAATTGGCTAGCGATTATAATCGAGCGTAGTAAATGAATTATAAAATGCCGAGGACAAACCTAAAAAATTGTAGACCAAAAAATAAACCTCGAACTAATCGGAAAAAAGTTGTGAACTTTACACTTTAGAAAATCTAACAGGCATTGAGTTGTTGTTGTTACTGAACTACTTCATCTTCATCTTCCTCTTCGTCTTCAATCTTCCTACCATCAATAAAACATTCAAAATTCTTTGCTTCAATATAGTTCGTATAATTCTCGAAAAAAACAATATGGAAACTCTGTAAGGGACAGGTGAAAATCCATTTTAGGGAAATTTCAGTTAACATTTTTCCAGCTTTAGAAACTCTTAAGGCATTGATTAAAGTTGTTGTTGTTGTTGTTGTTGTTGCTGCTGCTTTGCTGCTGCTGCTGCTTCTTCTTTGTCTTTTGGCAGCTTTGTAGTAAATTCTGCGCCTCATCCGCATCATCGATCCAGGTTTCCAGGGTGCAGGCGCTGGAATGATGACTCGATCTCTGGGAATGATTTGAGCTGCTCAGGCGTTTGCCACTCGGCAGCGCCTGCAGCTGCCGCCAACGGCTATCGAAGTTGGCCCAATGCTGGCGCAGATCGAATGGCTGCTCCACATCCTGCTCCTCCTCCAGGGAGTTGCCATTGATGTCCCATTTGACAATTGGGTAATCGTCGTGCGGCGGCTGATCTCTGATTATCAAATTATGATATTGCCCATCGAACTGGGAGCCCAAACTGAAGCTGAATGCTCGCTGCTCCTGCTCCTGCTCCCGATCCTGCTGCAGATCGAGACTGGAATTTGAGGGCGTGTGCCTCAGATAGCGCACATTCTCCTTGTAGTGCATCAAATCGAATTGTATGTCTAGATTGGATTGCTCTTCCGCCAGCTGCTGTTGCTGCTGCTGCTCCATGAACGCCTCGCTGGCATCTTCACACTGGGATTGGACGGATCTTTGTGGTTGATTATTGTGGTACGCGTATTGCTTATCATTCATGGCAACTGGATTGCAATTGCAGCCCATCTGCTCCTCCTTCTTCTGCTCTTCTCGCTTCTCCTGCTCCTGCTCCTCCTCCTCATCCTCGTCCTGCTCCTCATCCTCCAGGCGCTGCACAAATAGTACCTTTGATGTTGATATTTTGCGCAGCAGCTGCATAAAAATAAAACTCTATGTTAATGCGCATTAGGAGTAGCTTTAACTTAGCTGCTGCTGCTGCTGCTTCTTCTGTTGGTGTTGCTATCACTGATGTTGCTGCTGCTATTACAGCTACTGCCGCCCCACCAAAAAGGTCAGCGCCACACGCAGCTATCGATTTTTATACGCTCTACTCATTCAGCTAAATATATGGGGTATATGGGTTTTGGGCAAGAGCATGTATCGGATAAAAGGAAAGTGTTGCCAGTTGCTACAGTATTTATAGAAAGATAAGACTATCTGTATTTGTGGACATCTAAGGAATACAAAACACTGAAAATTGTAGATACGTGTGTGTCTGCCAACCTGTCTGCCTGTATATTTCTTTACCTTAAAATCGAATCTATTAATAATTTGTATTTCCTTAAAACATATACATATATATAACCTTTTATTTCCTGCACACATTTCTTAAAAAGTAAAATACTTATTTAAAGAAAAAAAATTAATATTTATGTAATATAATACTAAATTAATAAATAATAAATGAATAATAAAGTTTCTGAAAATAAAAAGTAAATTATTTATATTAGCTTCCATATCTTTGAAGAAAATAAAATTTTATTTATTTAAACTAATATTCAAAAAGTGAAAATTTTGTTTGCACTTGCATATGTTTTTATATATATTATAAACAGCTAAATTGTTAAATATGCTCTTGGTGTTCAGAGCTTTCTACATTTTTGGTTGAGTCTTTTGAAATTGTGATTTTAAATCCTTGATATTTGAGAATAACTATAAATTAATACTATAAGCACTTATAAATTACAATTTTTGGTATTTGAGCGCTTGTAGACTAAACAAGGCACAATGATTGGCTTTGTTATTCAGAAGAGTGAAAGATGTCATAAGAGACTTTTGAATTATTTTATAAAATATTATTCTATTGTATTACTAGAAAATACAATAAATAAAAATGAAAATAAAATAAAAAATAAATAAAAAACACAAGTCTTTCAAACCAGTTACTCTCTGTTAAGTTTTGCCTAAGCATAAAATGCACTTAGTGAAATGGGTATTCTGACATATTCCACCTGCCTCAGGGTATCTACTAGTCGATCACTCAACGTAGTCACCTTTATTTTACTATTTTTCTTTCTTTTATTGATTATGCACAGAGACCCACCCACAACCGCATAGGCTCACCTTGAGACAGGACTTCTTGGTGCGCCTCAGCAAGTGGGACATGACAGCTTTAAGAGTGTGTCTATTGTTTGGTTGTTGTTGTTGTAGGAGTTGTTGTTGCAATTGTATTTGTTGTTGTTGCTATTGTTCAATGTGATACAGACTTAAGCCACGCGACATTTTGATTGTTGCGGCTGCTGTTGCTCCTGCTGCTGCGGCTGCTCCTGCTGCTCCTGCTGCTGCGGCTGCTGCAGTTCGTCGGCAAATCCAAACTGAAATTGGAAATAGAAATGATATGGAAACGCTTGTGTTTAACCCTCTCCCGACTGGGCGTTATGGCTGAGTTCAGTCGAACGCTTCGGCGGCTGTCGCAGGTGGACGTGAGCAGCTCGCTCGTGTTTGCCGCATGACTCATAGAGCAGCAGGAATTGCAAGTGCCAAAACGAGCTAAACACTCACACATGAACACATACACAGTCACACACAGTCACACGCACTCATACATTGACAGTTGAGAGCCGAAGGCTTTTGTCGGCACCGGCGCAGTAAACATAATCTCTATATAAGTCGCCATCGCCGTCGACGTCGCCGTCATTGTTTGAGCGCAGATTTCTCGTATTTGAGGCCCATTTCGAGTGGACCCTCGAGTGCAAATGGCGTCAACGAGCAGCCAAATGCGCTAATGTGGTAATGCGTCCGACTCAGCCCGACTCAACCCCACTGACCCCCTTGCCCCGCGGTGCCACTGAGCCTCGGAGCCGCCACTTGAGCGGGCTAGCCTTGCGGCCTGGCGCCAATTTGTTGCCATAAATTACTTTGTCCTGATTTCTTTTTTGTTTTCTAGAGCACTCCCAGTGCGGAAGAGGAGGAAGAAGTAGAATGGCCAAGCAAATGAGTGTTGGTGCAATGCTCTATAAAAATTTGAATACTATTTAATTTGAAATGAGTTAAATATTTAAGTTAATTATATTATATATATTGAAATATGTTTATAAATAATCATAAAATAAAAATAAAAATAGAAAAAATATTTTAAAATTAAATATAAATAAATTATTTTTGTTTATTACCCAAAATAAACAAAAATACGATTTATTATACATTTCAAATATAATTTTAAATATTATTTATTTTATTATTATTTATTATTATATTTATTATTTATTAAATACATATATATACATTTAATGTGATTGTAAAAAATATATATTTACAATTACTATATTTAAATTTGATAATAAAATATATTTTTGTTTATTTGTAATAAAAAAAATATATATTAAATAGTAATACCTAAATGATGAATTTAATAAAGATTAAGGGTAATGTAGAATAATTAATATGATATATAAAATATACTTGATGATCATGACTATAAATGATGAAGCTGATTTTACTGATTATCGTAGAGACGAATCTAATTAATATTATAATTAAATTAATAGTTATAAGAAAATTGGATCGCAAGTCAGTCTGACCGACTTGTTGGCCTACATTTGCAGCCTACCTACTGGGAAGTCTTTTCTCTCCTGGGCTACCTCCCAGCTTGAAGCCTTCAAGGTGCAGCCCTTTTAATTGTTACTGCGCTTTAATTGTTTACTGTTCTTTTTGTTTCAGTGTTCAAGTTACGCAATTCCTCTTTACAGTAAAGTGACAGACTCTTTGCCCAGCATCACTGACATTTGCTATATATAAATAAATAAAGTATAATATCAATATAAGTATGTATGTATATGTAGATGTAGGTACTTTTGTAAGAAACCAAAACTGGAAAGTTGTACATTCTTATAATTTATTACTAATGCTATGCTATTCTAGAATATCTAGAATTTAGTTAGTTTCTCGACAATCCAGAGGATGTAGCCTATTGACCCTTGGGAAGCTAATATATTGTTTAAATTTCCCACTCAAATAAATAATATTATAAATACATTTAACAAATATATGAGTGCATTTTTTTTCGAATTTATGCAGACGTATAAATTTCTACACAATTAACATAATTTTAAACTAATTTGCTTCACATTGGAACTGTGGGAACTGCGCTATCTGTAGGATGTTTTTTTATTTTTTATACGACTGCAGCAAAGTAATTAATGACATTTACATTTAAATTTCGTGGGCTTATTTACAAAATGATTTAAATGCAATTTAAGTGTTAAATGTAAAAAACGAGTTTTTCAATTCAACTACGGTTGAAATTTCAATTGAGAAAGAGAGAGAGAGAGAGAGGGAGGGAGGAGGTACAAGAGTGAGAGAGAGAGAGCACTTGAATGAAACTTGAATTTGAAGCACTTTGCGGCTTGTCCGACAATTTGTCACATCACTCAAAGTGAAGTGCGCGAAGAGCAGGACTTGGCAGGACATGGAAGGACCTGGGCGAGAACATGGCCTGGAGCTGGCTACACTTTGAAAACTCAAAATGAATGAATGATGACACACGCAGCTAATTGCGCTGGGCAGCAACAAAAATCATATTTGATTGAATTCGAAGCTAGAAAAAGGCTATAAAAGGGATATAGATAGGATATATATGTGGGCTATAGCTATGAGTATAATTTACAGTTAGAGCGTGACTGGATAGATTTTTGAGTGCTACGATCGACAGACAATCGGTCATTTTTTCCTGTCTCTTTGACAGATGTCAGAGAGTTCGCTTTTTAGTTCCTGTGAGCCATTGACTAGGTAAAGGGTATATTGATGAGTTGGCCAATTAACGATTGATCGATAACTTGGCAGACAACTGCCGAATTGCCAATATCGATTTCAAGTGCTTGCTTGATTTTAACTTATAATTGCCAAACAATTTGAGTAGGGGGTGGCTCTCAAGTGCTGAAAGAGGAGAGAGGGGGATGAGAGAGGGGAGTGGAGAGGCGTTCAACCCCGCTTCGACACGCCGCATAGATTTTTATTGTTATTGTCATTGTGGTTCAAATCCCACAGGGTGGGATTCCTATTCCTATTCGTAAACGTATTCGTGTTCGTTTTCGTATGTTCGTATTATCACTTGAGCCTTTGCGCCTTTGGAGTCGTGTCAATTATGCGCATTTCGTTAATTTCTCTTGCCCATTGTGCGAAATTTACATTTTATTAGTTTTACATGCTCGAGGCATTAAAATTATTTACGATCCCAAATATTGTTGGTTGTAAATAATTTCGCTGGCACGTGGAAAACACACACACACATGGCCTGCAATCATTAATTGTAAAATGTAACGGTCAGTGCTCTTGACCTTTTCCTAATTAGTGGCACATTGTTCCGGACCTATATCCGCATCTCTCTCTCCTTCCCTATCTCTGGAGAGCTATGCCTGGACACGCGCCTTTTTAAATGTTTTTCAAGTCTGTTGCGATTTCGTAAATGGATCGACGACAAACAATCATTCCACTTAGCCACATATAGTATATATATATATATATACTGATAAGAACATCAAAATAGAAAACGAGGCGCAATTTTAGCTAATGCGAGCTCGACTAGGGCATGAGCTGTAAGTTGACTTGAATCGGGTTAAAGTATAAAGAATATATGCAGCAGGGTATGTTATAGGTTCTAGCTAAACTTTTTATTAAATATATAATACTCTTATCAAATAGATAAGTTTTCAGCTAAAATAATACATATTCGAATACCTACACCTTTATACATTATCATTCAAAATCATTATTATTTTATAAACTTAAAAAAAAAAACATTATACCCATTACACATTGCTTACAGGGTATAGTATGTGCGCTTATTATGAGCACATCTCTCAGTTTCTTGAATCAGTTAAGATTTTCAGTTGCCTTATGCCAGACGTAGTCTCGTTTCTGATTCTATGGAGACAGAAATGGACACCCAGGGCATCAACTACTATGATAAGGAGCTGGACATAGGTCGCATAATAGCCGAGGCACAGCTGGAGGATTGCGATGAGGCGCTCAATATATGCGATCTGAGCACTGTGGAACGCAAATTTCAACTATGGCAACAGCAGCTGCCACGCATCACGCCCTTCTATGCCGTCAAATGCAATGATGATAAACGAATTGTACAGACTTTGGCTGATCTCGGCGTGGGCTTCGATTGTGCCTCGAAGAACGAGCTGAAACAGGTCTGTATAGCTACTTATATACATGCTATATGTACACCAATTACATTATTATTAATTATATAGATAATATTTACTTTAAATGTTATATATTTAATAAATTACAAAAGACTTTCAGCTGTTTTATAATTTTATAAAAAATATGCAAAAGCTAAAAAAAGGTTAAATAAACAATACATAGCACTTTTTTAACTCTATTATTAAAAGGTAAAATCAATTAATTTATAAAGAAAACATATAAATTATATTTGATACATTTAATAAATTAAAAAAGGGTTTAAGCTGTTTTAAAAATTTTATAAAATATTTCATATAATAGGCATAAGCTAAAAAAAATATTAAATAAACAATATATAACATTTTTGTAAACTCTTTTATTATGAAGTAAAATTAACTAAATTATTTATTGCATTTTTTTTATATTTATATATTAAATAAAGTTAAAATAATTTAAAGCTATTTTATAAATTTAATACAATTTAATAAGCAAAAAAATAAATATATATATATAATAATTTAATTATATATTAATTTTATATAATGAAAGCTCAAAAATTTCTATACAGCTGATATATGTATGATTAAAAAAAACAGTAATTATTTTATATATGTATAATCAGACATATACATATATACGTGGGATATTTTTTAGTTTTTTGAATATTTGATAAATGTAATATATAAATAATTTATGATTTATAATTTAAATTAATCAAAATAAATTAAGATAATTTAGAATTGATGGTCAGGCTGATCTTAATATATTATATATATATTATATCTGCAAATATAAATTAAAATAATAATAAATTTATTTATCTGACTAATTAACAAATAGGTTCTCGATTGTGGCGTCTCGCCCGATCGCATCATCTTTGCCAATCCCTGTCGTCCAATCAGCCACTTGGACTACGCTCAGCAGCAAAAGGTGCTCAAAGGCACCGTGGACAATGAATTTGAAATTTACAAGCTGCACAAACACTATCCGAATTCCAAGTGTGTATTGTCTTTAATCTCTCAATCTCCCTCTCTCTCTCTCTCTCTCTCTCTCTCTCTCAGTCTTATATTTTATTATATTTTTTCTATTTTATTAACAGTCTTATAGTTCGCTTCAAGTCTGAGGCAAAGGCCGCTCAATGCCCGCTGGGCGATAAATTTGGTTGCGATGCGGACATTGATGCCTCAGCGCTGATGCTGCTTGCAAAGTCTCTCGATTTAACAGTGAGTCATAGTAAATTCTATATAGATTATATATACATATATATTTAGATGAAGGTAAAAAACATTTAAAACAACATTTAAAATCTAGAAACTAATTTAAAGTCAGACAAAGTAAATTAAATATGATACCATAAAGTATATATCTATTCTCAATCAGATTATTTTTACTCCAATTTCCAGGTAACTGGCACCAGTTTTCACGTTGGCTCCGGCTGCTCCGACCTGGAGGCCTATGAACGCGCCATCAAGAAGGCCAAAAACCTCTTCAAGTTTGGTCAACTCTTGGGCTACGACTTAGACCTATTGGATATAGGCGGCGGCTTTCCGGGCAGCGATGATGAGCACTTTATAAAGGTGAGTAGAGCCCGAAAGACTTCAAATCTTATAGACTATAAATGCAAGATGTGTGTATACAGCTAGCTGGCACTGTGAACAGTGCCGTGCAAAAGTATTTTCCCGATGAACGCATTCAGATAATTGCCGAACCGGGTCGTTTCTTTGTGGCCGCATCATATACACTGGTCTGCAAGATTCATGCCAAACGTGAGGTGCGCAACGCCGCCGGCAAGCTGGACACTGTTATGTACTATTTGAACGATGGCGTCTATGGGTCCTTCAATTGCATACTGTACGATCATCAAACTGTAACAGTGGAGCATTATTTGGTAAGACATTTATAAATATGAGATATATAATGTATGTCATACTTGATATATTATATTTACCATATACATTTTATACACATCTCAGGCTGACGATAACTTGCTGCCCACATTCAAGAGCTTGATCTGGGGTCCCAGCTGTGATGCTCTGGACAAGGTAAGTTTTACATATACATATATATATTTATTATAAACTTATGCCCTTATTTCACTTCATTTCCAGATCTCTGAAAATCTACGTTTGCCTTACTTGAAGCGTGGCGATTTGCTAGGCTTTCCCAACATGGGCGCATATACAGTGCCTATTGCCAGCGCCTTTAATGGTTTTCCCTTGCCCAAAACTCTTTTCTTTAAGGCCATATGACTAACTGAATTGGCATTGATAAATAAACAAGAGTTGTGTGTGTTAGTAACCAATATGATTTCTTTATTCATTATAATTGCTCCATTGAGAACTTAGGATATGTTTGTTTTTAATACTCTCTTTCTCTGCTAAGTTCTACAACAAAGACATTGGAACTGCTTCATGGATTCGATTTTACTTAATTTTGTATTTTTCTTTTGTTTTCTACTTTTTGTTGTTGTAATATGTCAAAATATTTTGAAAAGAACAGCTAACACCAAAACTGACCCGAATTGGGATTTTCAGCGCATTCTTTTGAAAATATTCAAATTTTGTCTTTTTGGGAAAATATCTCTATATATATATACATATATATTTATAGGGTTTGATAAAGGTTTGTGTGAAGTAATGTACGTCAGTTGGTTAACTGACCCAACAAAAACTGTCGCACGTTACCTTGGACAAAATAGAAATATAAAATAGGTATATGTATGTGTATATATATATTGATATATATATATATATGTATATAACTTAATTCAAATACAATTCAATAGAGTTTCACATATTAATATCAAAAAATCAAATCAAAAAACAATTTCAAAAATTGTATTCTCTTAATATCAAAAATTCTTGCTCATGCTCAAAAGTAGTTCTATAAAATTGTGTGTTTTTTCTGATATGTTGTGATATAACGATTATTTGTATATATTTATTTATAATTGATATCGTGTATATGCGCTTATCGCTTTCCTCATCATGTTTCTCTCTTGCTCGCTTTTGCTCGCATATAAAGAGTACAAACTACTTATTTCATAATCAGTTCTTGGTGATTGATGCAAATATTATTATTTCCTTCTTCTTTCGTTTGAACGCGTACAATTTTTCATTTTCTCATGTGTATTTGTATTATTATTATTAGATAGTTTTACATATACATATAGAATACATATAGATTTAGTAATTCTTTGGTAAATAATTCGAATATTGGAAAAATTTCGACTAGGTTTTCTTTTTTGGTTTTTTTTTTCTTTTTTTTTTTTGATATGCTGCTTGGCGGAAAAAACTTGAATAGCAAAAGGTAATACGATACATATATAGAATATATACATATATATATATGTGTGGATAAAAACAACAAAATAACAGATTTCATTATAATGATTGTATCTCACAACAGCGACGACGACATAGTAGTACTACACACATAGACATGCACAATAAATAGGTACATATATGTGCTCTTAAAATTCTATAATATAATATTTAATAATATGATAATAATAATAGTAATAATAATAATAATATCGCTTAACTTGTAACAATTCACGTTTGTTTTCAGATATGTATGCGTTTTCAGATATGTTTGCGTTTACATTTTGTTTTAGCTTTAGTTTTTTGACTCTTAAGTCTAAGTTACGTTTTGAATCGCCGATCGATAAACACATTTATCGATAGGTTAACAGCTAACGATCGGCTTTCAATTTTTCTTTTTTTTTTTTTTTTTTTTTTGTCGGGCTACTGTTCGAATGGCTTAAATGTTCTGTGTGCGTATTTAATGGATATTTTATGTTGTAGCACGATTCATGATATTGGCATCAGAACGACATATAATTCAACAAGGTGGGTGTTTTTTTTTTATATAGTTATTTTGCTTTTAGTTTATGTCTTGCATTTTTGTGTAATTCAGTTTCGATGGGGCACTTGCAGGTGATATTGCAGCTTGTTTGTTTTTGAGTGGGAAGTTGTTCTTGTTGCTGTTGTTGTTGCGTGCATATTGTGTCTAACAATTGCCAGAGTTGCATAATTCACGGATTCACTATAATCTATAATAAAAAATACAATACAACAACACAGAAATGGTTTGTAGGCATACAAAAAATTGGACATTTGGGAATCGGGAATAGCGGGGCAGGTTGAGTTGGGATGTCTGGGCTCAATAAGTATCACTTCAGCTAATGATCTGATCTGATCTAATGATGATCCATCATTATGGATAAACGGAGCAATGCAAACATAAAAACGAGGGAATGTGTGAATGCAATTACGATACGTTTGCGTATGCTGCTTTTAGTTAGGGAGTTTAGCATTTAGATTTAAATGCTACTCAGAAAGGCCACGCTACACATGGCCAATTGGGCCAAAATGTTCACTTGCAGTATCCGCATTAGACCGCCGCTGGTGGGTGAGGGACTCACATTGAGGCCAGCACAGTGCATCTTCTCGATGGGCATCGCTTGTACGAAATACTCGCGATTATCCAACGACATGTGACACAGCGGCTTCTTCTTTTGTGACATTTCATCGTCCTTGTTCTTCAGATCCTCCAACAGCTTTGGGAACCAGATCAATTCACACGAACAGTTCAATGGATTGTCTGCGAAAGTTATAATACATATCATATTTAAGAGTTCTTTTCCACTAATATCCCATCTACTTGCCAGTGATATCAATTATGCGCAATGTATCAATCACCGGTTCCATTGTATCCTGCGGAATGCGTTGCATTTTATTATTCTGCAAATTTAACGTCTCCAGCGAATTTAGGTTCTCGAACAGGGTACTGGGCAGCACTTTGATGCTACAATTGAGTCAAGTTAATTTGTATTCTAGATATATTTTGATTGCTTTACTCATTCTTTTGCAGATTAAGAAAGGTGAGCGAATCGCCGTATCCAGTAAAAGCATCATCGGCCAGCACGTTGATATTGTTATTTCTCAAATCCAGATGACGTAGACGATGCAATGGGCGCAATGCCTCACTTGGTATAGCATTTATATTATTATCGCCCAAACGCAAATACTGTAGATTTTCTGTGAATATATCATTCATATATGTATATATATGTATATAAATATAATTTTTTAAAAAACTCACCCTCCAGTCCCTTGAACGCATCTTTGTCAATTACGCTGATCTTATTGCCCTCCAGCTCCAGCGAGTTGAGTAGACTTAAGTGTGTGAATACATTTGCAGGCACGGTTGTAATCATATTATGTGCCAATATCAAGGAATCCAAATTCTGCAGACCTGTCAGCAAATTGGAATATATTTATATATTTAAATTAGAAATTATCGCAATTTACAAATTTCTTACCTTCAAAATCTCCTTCACTGATTGTTCGTATCTTGTTCTCCTGTATCTCGAGTTTCTTTAGTGTATCCAATATGGAGAGCGCTTTTTGTGGCACATTTGATAGATCATTACCGCCCAGATTCAAGCGCTTCAGTTTTCTAAAATATTTCAATTTATAATTACTCAAATATGTTATTTTAATTATGTGTACTTACTTCTCTAGGCCGCGGAATGCTTCAGGATCCACCTGGGATATTTTGTTCTCATAGAGCGTTAGAATCTCCAACGTGTCCAGACCCTCGAACGCGTTGTTATGAATTACAGTGATTTTATTGTGATTCAAGTTCAAAATCAGCAAGTGATATAGATGTTGCAAAGCCTGCAAAGAAGATTTATTTCTTAGTAAATTTTGCACAATTATGTATATATGTAAATAATATGTGTATAATAATGTATATACTTAATTCTGTTTCTGATATTTATTCTATATTTTGTATAATATTGTTATTATATACTTAAATCTCCTTGCCAAAATCACTTTTAAAATAACCGCCAAATTAAATACTATTGATGGCTCTTTGACACAGACTCACTTATCGATTAGCACACCTATCGCTTATATTTGCAATTAAATGTATATCGATATTTAAGTACGATCAAAATAAACTCACTTGCGATGGTACCGTTTTCATTTGATTTAATGAAACATCCAGTTGTGTGAGTCCCTTTCCTGCAAATAAATATATATACACATATAAATATGACATAATATATGCACGTATTTAATCTGTGAACTTACCCAGCGAACTTAATGCATTCTCCTCGATGGCTGCTAGGCTGCTGTTGTGTATTGTCAAATGGCGTATGTCCAGGGCCAGAAATACAAATCCCTGCAGCTTGGGCAAATTATTGTGTCGCAGCTTCAAATAGAATATAATTGGGCTTTTGCCCTTCAGTGTGCCCATGGATTTGGCAATATGCGCCAGATCCGTCGTCTCGCACAATACATCCAGTCCATTCTTCTTGACGGTGCATATACAGGGCGATATATCAGCCTGTTCCGGGCACACCTGTTGCGGTGTACCCTGGCCCATTGCCTGGACCAGCAGCAACAGGATCACACAGCTTATGACGCCCACTGTATGCGTGCATTGGAATAGCAGCTGCATTTGTCCTACCATGTTGACGCGGACACCAAAGCTCAGCTCTACTGCAGCAGCGATTGCTATGATTCCAATATGCCGTTAATGCTATATACAGTTGTGTCCCGTCCCTGTGGCGAATATAAGAGTGTGTATAAATATAAGAGTCTATGCAAAAGCGAATTACAAATTAAGCGCACAATGCGCGATTTGATTTATGCATGTGTGTGAGTGAGCAAGTGTGTGTCCGTGTGTGAATGTGAATGTGTGTGTTTGGCGGATTAAAAATAAATTGAACTAATTGAGCAGTACTTGACGTCGACAGTCGTTGTTGTTGTAGTTTCTGCTCAGCGTCCAAAGTTACGCACGAAAATTGCAACAAAAAATTAGTATATACATACATACATACATTTATATAAATTATGTGCATATATGTATATAATAAATATATAATCAAATATATTTAAAATAAAAATCGTTACACTCACCCAAAATGTTTGTCCGTCCCTATTGAATCAATGCCAAAAAAAACATGCTTCTTAATGCGTTGCGGCGTTAAATCAGTTGATAAACCTTTTATTAAACTCGCGTTTCCCACTTTTCCGATTTTACAGTTTCCCACATTCGACAACAAGCAACAATTAGTCAATGTTGACTTTCACTCTGCACACACGCACCCACACACAGGAGTGAGGAGTGCAGCCTCTGCCCCTGGCTGGCTGTGTGCGTATGTATGTGTCTTTGGCTGTGTGTGTTTGGGGAGGTTGTGGTGGTTGGTCTTAAAGAGGGGCGTGTATAAACTCGGTCAGAGTGTGTGTATAACGATGTAACGGAAAATCGATATCATTCAAAAAAAAAAAAGGAAAGAAGGAACTGTTGCCACTCAGCGACGCTTTTATCAATTATTATTCAAAACAGTTTGTTTGTATTTGTTGTATTAGATTTATATTTATGAATATGCACTAGCATTTAAATTAGCTGAAATCTCGCTCAATTGTTGCCGCATTAGGTGAACATAATTTGTATTGTGCCGTTTTAAATTGTGTTGTGGCAACGCTTAAGTTTTGTTTTTTTTTATTGTATTTTTTTATACGATGCCGCGCGCCGACACACGCATTAGCTGGGTATATATATATAAATATATATATATATATATTTATATTTATATATATATATGTATATATATGTGTGCGTAGTTAGTATGAGGGGAAGGCGGGGGTAGAAAAGAAATCAGTACAAACAGCGCGAGTAAGAAGCACGTTTACTTGGCAAAACCGACGACAACGGACTGAAATTTCAAAATTTCGAAACATCGGTGGTTGGTCCAGTTGAGTTTCAAGTCGAGCAGTGTTGGCAAACACATTCATAAAGGGCATTGCCTTCCTGATGAGCAATATGGTCAGCCATAAACAACAGATGTTCATAGTTATCGAATACAATAAATTGAATGTAATGAATTCCGCTGCAAATGTGTTATTGAAATTTGTAAACTAGCAAGCAGTTAAGGAATGTTCGCTTTTACTTTTGTATATCGTTTTTCAACAGATTTGCCAGAATTTCTCAGCTGTATTGCAACTTTGCTATAAAACAACTCAAATTTAAAGAATTCCGATACTAATTCATTTGAGGAAAAACTAAGAAAAACTCAAAGCGAATTTAAAACCCCAAATTCGTTAGAAACATAGCAACCGTTCGAACGCGTTCAAAGTATACAAAAAATAGTTTGCCTGCCACAATCATTTAACTTCGTCACCTTAGACAACAAAATTATCCGAGGCTTAAAATACGTGTTTTCTATACTCACTTGTGTACTTTTTTTGTATAAATTGTTTTTTTTTTTTTTGCTGTTGTTGTTTATTAAAAATAAATAACAATGGTTGAGTGGAACAAGGATTTAGCAGCAAGACTTGTAGCCGAGTTGATAGGCAGTCTGCTCGTAGAATGCATCGGCTGCAGTTTGAGTGGTCGTCCATACGTTGGGCCTACTATCAATATATTCAACCCCAAGTTGGGGGTTGCGAGGCTCGATGCAGGTCCATTTCAATACGCATTCGCATGGGGTGGCCTAATCCTCGTTGGAACAATGGCATTTCGAATTGTATCCGGTGCTCATTTGAATCCAATAATCTCGGTTGCATCGATGATAATCAAAAATATTAAAATCGGAGATGGTCTCCTTTATATGCTAATGCAATTAGTTGGCTCCTGCCTTGGCTACACCATTGCCTGTGCCATGTTTGATAGCTCATTTTCAAAGGCCAAATTCTGTGTGACATTCCTTAGAGTGGATCCATGGTGGAAGGCATTGCTTCTCGAATTTTATTTGAGCGGTGCTTGGGTTCTAGCTTTCTGTTCATCGGTTCACGAAAGCCATGAAGCACCACAAGAATCCGTATCGCTAAAAATCGGATTTGTTGTCATTTGCGCCACTCTCATCGGAGTAAGTATATAACTACATATATGTATGTGTGTGTATATAATATAATGCTATATCTTGATTTCGATAGACGCAATATTCCAACACCTGCATGAATCCATTCAGATCGCTTTGGCCTGCTCTCTTCAATACATATTTTACACATCTCTTTATTTATGTGGCTATTCCGTTTGTGGCTGCTATATTGCTGGCCCTCGCTTGGCGTTACCTCTATTTGTTGAATGCGGACGAAACTGTCAGCGGACCTGGAGGACCCAACAAAGATTAATGACCTTTTACTGCGGCTTTCAAGCCAACAAAGATTACAAAACAAATTTGCCAAATTTCTCAGCCAAATGTAGATGTTTATATAATTGTCGTAAATTATTTAAGTTGTAATAAAATCGTAGAAAACGTTTGGACCCAGAGGTAGCATACAAGCATAAACATATGTAACTCCGTTTCCAAAAATCTAAAGATCTATTAAATGGAACAACTCGGATGTCTTCTGATGCCATTTATGATGATTTAGCATGCTCTATAAGCTATCATATCTTGACACATATGAGCCAATGAGCCATAAGAGGACAGCAGCACATCGCATGATGGATGAATGGTCATCTAAGCAGCCGGCTAAAATACTTTCATTTTGTATAATATTTATATATATATAAAGTAGGATTTATAAATAGAATTAGAGTACATGGGAATAGTACATATCTTATAGGGACACATTTTTCAACAAGATGCTCTGCTTTTAGTTTTGAACTGCAACATTTTGTTCAGTGCCCGGCTAAAGGCCCACGCCCACGCCGGCAGTGGGCGTATAGAAGAGGCACTGCATCGCCTCCTGGAGGGCACGCTGGCATGCCAATGCTGACGTAAAGCCGCCAGCATTCTCCTGCGGCGTCTCGGGCCTTATATGTGAGACGTAGCCCATGGACTCGACCTCGGTAAGGGGCGGCGGTGTTGGACCTTCGGTGATGGGTATGAGTGGCTCGTATATAAAGATTGGACCCTCCTCTGATTTTGGTACTGGCAGCAGTGATGGATCCGCAGTCTGACCAAATTTGATGCCTGTGGAGAATTCGTTTGCAGTTTTGGGTGGCGGCAACTGTTTCTCCTCCTCGCGCTGCTTTTCCGCCTTCTCGGCGAACTCGCTGACAATGGTGGCGGCATCCTTGCCGCTGTACATGAGCTCCTCGATAAGAGCCTGCTTGTCACGAGCCTTTTTCTTTTTATGCTCAGTTTCCAGCTCTTCCAGCTCCTTCTTGCGCGACTCATCCTGCACGCGCTCCAGCTCGAGCAACTCCTCCAGGGCGCATTCGTCGCGGCCAACGCGTGTCTTATTGCGCTGAATGACCTCGCGGTTGTCCCGCTTATAGGCCTCGATGCGTTTGTTGGTCTCAATAATTTCAATGTTGTTGCACAGATTGTAGACAATGTCTTCGATTTCTTCCAAATAATCATTATACTCCTCCAGCGTGGCAAAGTCCTCTTCGCGCTTGTTGTAGTCGCGCAGAATACGTCGTCGTATGTCCACCTCCTTCTCCACCATGGGATCTTCGAAGAGCTGTACGCGAAAGTTGTTCCGCCGCAAGGGTACCATGCATTCCGGACAAGCGCCGGAGCCCTTGAGGAAGAGCATGTCCACACAAGATTCGCATAGCGTGTGACCGCAAACGTTGACCATCAACTTCAGCGATGGATTCCGATATTTGGTGGTCTTGCACCGCGGACAGGCCTGCTCTTCCATCCTGCTGCCGTTCTTACAATTATGTTCAATTTATATAGTTAATTAAGACTTATGTCGGTCAATTGCAAGTAACTAAAAGTTATGAGTTGAAATTGCTCTTGCAAAAATCAGCTGGTTTCTATAGCGATAAGTCATAAGAATACAACCCTAACCCTGAAAATCATATTCATATTGCAAATACATGGTCACCCCCAAAACACAATATATCGATATAACACTTTCGATAGCTGAGGCGCGCATTCAAATGACAAAATGGCATGAGTAAAACAACTAAACACACAACACATAACCTGGACAGCTAGTACAAAATTTTTTGACGAAGTCTGTTTGGGTCGGGCACAAAAATTGAATTTTGTTAGTGACGATCCTATTTATTGCCTTCTGAGCGATTCAATGGAAATGTCCTTAAGTTAGTGTACATTTTTTGTGAAAGTACTTGCAATAATTATTCAAGCAGGTAAAGTCTTCTAAGTTTTCTTGTCTTTTAATTCTCTTTTAATTTTCTAAGTCTTTCAAGTTTTCTAAGTCTTCCTAATTTTCTAAGTGTTTTAAGTCTTCCTAATTTTCTAAGTCTTTCAAATTTTCTAAGTCTTTCTAATTTTCTAAGTGTTTCTAGTTTTCTAAGTCTTTCAAGTTTTCTAAGTCTTCCTAATTTTCTAAGTCTTTCAAGTTTTCTAAGTCTTCCTAATTTTCTAAGTCTTTTAAATTTTCTAAGTCTTCTTAATTTTCTAAGTCTTTTAAGTTTTCTAAGTCTTCCTAATTTTCTAAGTCTTTTAAATTTTCTAAGTCTTCCTAATTTTTTAAGTCTTTCAAGTTTTCTAAGTCTTCCTAATTTTCTAAGTCTTTTAAATTTTCTAAGACTTCTTAATTTTCTAAGTCTTTTAAGTTTTCTAAGTCTTCCTAATTTTCTAAGTCTTTTAAATTTTCTAAGTCTTCCTAATTTTCTAAGTCTTTCAATTTTTCTAAGTCTTCATAATTTTCTAAGTCTTGCTAATTTTCTAAGTCTTGTTAATTTTCTAAGTCTTTCAAATTTTCTAAGTCATCCTACTTTTCTAAGTCTTTTGAGATACATAAATCTTTCAAGTTTTCTAAGTCTTTCAAATTTCCTAAGTCTTTAAACGATCATTAACATTATGTCTAAAGTTGCCCTTATAATTAATATTTTAACAATTCTTAACAATTATTTATAACTATTACAATTCCACTTAAAGTACTTAATATTAATAACAAATAAAATATTTACCTGACCTCAGCACACTTCACTTCACTTTACTTTCACTTTCACTTTACTGCACTGCACTACTGACCCCCACCGGGCCTGGACGACTGAAGAAATGTTGCAGCTGCTGCTCTTTATATAGGGCCACTTCCACTCAAACTCCAAGGCGCGCTCAAATGTTGAGCCTGCGTCGAGTTGCGGTCGCTGCAGTCGATCGTAAAGTGTCCAATGAGAACACTCTCTGCTGCTTCAAGCATTCTAAATGAGTTTAACTTAAATGTAAATGTGAGCAAATATTGCACACATTGACAACAGCGCCCTTCAAGGAACTGATATTTCAATAATTCGTCGCTTCATTTCTACTTACACATTTCTACGAACACACGCGCGTAAATAATACTTTTATGGTTTTGTATTATTGTTTTTTTTTTTTTTTTTTTTGGTTTTTTTTTGCACACAATGTATATTAAAATTTGTTTAACAAGCAAAAGCAGAAGCAGAAGCTTGTCTACGATTTATGATTGTCTATCTGTCTGATTGTCTATCTGTCTGTATGTGCAATTGTCCGATTTCTGCGTAAGTGGCATCCTAATTTTGATAGTGCATGAACAACTCAATTCCTATAAGTAGGATAGAAGAAGACAAGTTTAAGACCTTTATATGTCTGTAGCAATATTTATATTTAAGTAAAACCTATTTAGAATGCTTAATACAGCAGAATGTATTCTCATTGGCTATTGGTGGGGAAGACTAAATATTCTTGAGCCCTTCTCTGTTTGTTTGCCTATTAATCTGACCGTATGTCTGTCTGTATATCTGCAAATCTGTCTGCCTCTCTCTCTCTCTCTCTCTAAGTCTGTCTCTCTGTCTGTCTGCCTAACCAACGCAAGCAACGAAAATGAGCTGCAGAAGATAATTTATGTTGTCTTTATGTATTCAGCAATATTTGCTTACATTTACATTTAAGCTAAGCTCATTTAGAATGCTTGAAGCAGCAGAGAGTGTTCTCATTGGTCACTTCACGATCGACTGCAGCGACCGCAACTCGACGCAGGCTCAACATTTGAGCGCGCCTTGGAGTTTGAGTGGAAGTGGCCCTATATAAAGAGCAGCAGCTGCAGCATTTCTTCAGTCGTCCAGGCCTGGTGGGGGTCAATTGTGCAGTGCAGTAAAGTGAAAGTGAAAGTAAAGTGAAGTGAAGTGTGCTGAGGTCAGGTAAATATTTTATTTGTTATTAATATTAAGTACTTTAAGCAGAATTGTAATAGTTATAACCAATTCTTAAGAATTGTTTAAATATTAATTATAAGGGCAACGTTAGACATAATGTTAGTGATCGTTTAAAGACTTAGACTTAGACTTAGACTTAGAGAAAAGACTTAGAAAATTAGGAAGACTTAGAAAATTAGGAAGACTTAGAGAACTTGAAAAACATAGAAAATTTGAAGGACCTAGAAGATTTGAAAGACTTAGAAAACTTTACAGACTTAGAAAATTATGAAGACTTAGAGAACTTTACAGACTTAGGAAACTTGAAAGACTTAGGAAACTGGAAAGACTTATAAAATTTTACAGACTTAGAAAATTATGAAGACTTAGAAAATTTAAACGACTTAGAAAATTAGGAAGACTTAAAACACTTGGAGGACTTAGAAAACTTTAAAGACTTAGAAAATTAGGAAGACTTAGAAAATTTGGCAGACTTAGAAAATTAGGAAGACTTAGAACACTTGGAGGACTTAGAAAACTTTAAAGACTTAGAAAATTAGGAAGACTTAGAAAATTTGAAAGACTTAGAAAATTAGGAAGACTTAGAAAATTAGGAAGACTTAGAAAATTAGGAAGACTTAGAAAACTTGGAGGACTTAGAAAACTTTAAAGACTTAGAAAATTAGGAAGACTCAGAAAATTAGGAAGACTTAGAACACTTGGAGGACTTAGATAATTTGAAAGATATATATTACTTAAAAGACTTAGAAAAGTAGGAAGACTTAGAAAATTTGAAAGACTTAGAAAATTAGCAAGACTTAGAAAATTGGGAAGACTTAGAAAATTAGGAAGACTTTAACTGCCTGAATAATTATTTCAAGACCTTTACAAAAAATGTACACTAACTTAAGGACATTTCCATCGAACGAAGGGTATTTCTAGTTGAGCACTCACGAACCCTCACTTATTATTAAAGCAATATTCAAATTCCATAGAGCTTTAAAAAAAAAGAGCTGTAGAATATCGAAATTTTGAAAGGGTATACTCTTCGCTCAGAACAAAACTCAGAACTCGAGAACAAAACTCAAGGCACGAAGCCCTCTAGGCCCTAATGCATACTTTTTCTTCGTTAAAAACCTTTGTACTAGCTGCCCAGTTTATGTGTTGTATGGTAGTGGTAAAATGCAATTTTAATTTTTTTAACATTTTATTTTAAACAGCATACGCGGTAGTTGCTCACATTTAGAGTAGAATTTAAACATTGTTTTTTTAATATACACGCATATATATATATATATATATACATACATATGTATTATTTTTTTATGATATATATATATGCATTAAATAAGTATTTTAATAATTTACATCGATCAAAACCTTTTCTTATATGTACGTACATAGGTTTCAGCAGCAATTTGTTGTTTTATTTCATTTTCCTTGTGTTTTATTTATTTATTTATATAAGTAGTTAAAAGCATTTCCAAGCAGATGCACAAACATTTGAAATCAATTAACATTTTACGCTGATTACTTCGTTTCGAAATTTGCGTGTGGTATTCCGTAATACTTGAGAAAAAGGTCGTATATGTGGATGTGTGTGTGTAAGTGTGTGTTTGTGTATAAATGTGTGTGTTCTTGATATAAAAGCAGCACATTTTGAAATATATGAGAGTTATACGTAAAATGCTATAGTGGGCTAGTAGATTTAGGCTAACTTACGCGCTAAAATGTTGTTTGGGCTTACACAATGTATACAATCTTCTTGAATGGACAAAAATAAAACAATTGATAGATTTACATACATTACATATACATATACATATACATATATATAGATACGGATACGCATACATATACGCATACACAGTTGTTGGCGTATATGTATGTAAAGAAATCGACACGAAACCTAAAACAAGAAATGAATTAAAGGCGCGCTTTTTTCTCTGTATAGGCTCAACAAATTTTCGATTCAATTATAAATCGAATCACTGTAAATATCACAATTTAGTTAACACATACTATACAATGCATACAATTAAAATAAATTTAAACGGTCTGTCAATAACAATATATGTGTAGTTTTGCAACCATCTATCTAGTCGCAAGTTAAATAGTAATTAAAAAAAAAAAAAAAGAGAAAAGAATATAACTCGTCGGGTTGTTTGAAAAGTGGGTGCAGCGGGCAACGTTCAACGGGCAGCGGGCAGCGGGCAGCGGGCAGCTAAAGTGAGTTGGTAATGCACAATTTTAAACGGTTATCAATCAGAAGCTAGCCCTGCAGTGCGGTAACCTCCTCCTCCAGCTCAGCGTCCACCTCATCAATCTTGGAGCCGCTGCAGCCGCGGCACTTGCAGCAAATGATGCACGGCGCAGCCAGCAACAGCAGCGGCGACGCCACCAGCAGCAAAATGCCGAAGCCGGCAAATATCCCAATAACTTGAGCACGATGCCAGACAACAGAGGCACGCGAGTGACCCAATTTGTTCTTGCATGGTCCCTTGTCATAGTGCCGCAACAGAAAGTCATCCTGCAAATAAGCGAATGCATTCATTAGCCCCAAACAGGCAACAGACAGCTGGCAATTAATTCATGTGCTGTGGTGTACTCACGTCGAGACTGGCCAGACAGTACCAGCAGAAGACATGCTTGCACCGCTTGCACATCATCTGGGCACAGCCCTCGTCCTTCTCAATGGGCACCGCGCACATGGGGCAGCATTTGATGAGCTCGTTATCGAACGGTATGCCAATATCATCCTGGCCATCAGCAATCAGACGACGTCCGAACTCCTCACAGCTTATGTTCGGATGATACTGTAAAAGGTAAAGGCAATTGCATTAATTAATTGATTGCTTTAAGATTTGGGCAGGTGCACCACAGAGAGTGAGTTTAAATTGTATATACCAGGAACCGCAAATAAGAGTTATGAATTTTAAAAAATTCAGAAAAAAAGCCAAGAAGTGTGGGGAAAATAGACATGTTATTTTTCATGGCAAATTCAAAAACCAAAAACTTGTGTTTGCAATTTTGTATTTTAAATTATTAAAATAATTGTATATGACTTGATTTTTATTATAAAAATTAAAAATAATAATTGAAAAGTGGGGAAAATGGACTAAAGTTTTTCCTGACGGCAAATTCAAAATCAGGATAAACTTGTATTTGCAATTTTTTTTTTAAATTTATTTTAAAATTTTAAAAATATATTTTATAACTATTTTTATTATAAAAATTGAAATTTTTTTATATAAATTAACTACTAATTAAAAAAATATATATATATTTATTTTTTTTTTTAATAATTCAAATATATATACTTTTCAGTCTTATAAAAATTAAAATTTTATTATATAAATTAACTTTACTAATTAAAACTATATATATATATTTTTTTAAATAATTCAAATAACAATACGGTCTTTGGTATATACTTTTCAGTCTTATAAAAATTAAAATTTTATTATATAAATTAACTTTACTAATTAAAAAAAATAAATATATATATATATATATATATATATATATATTTTTTTTTTTTAAATAATTCAAATAACAATACGGTCATTGGTATATACTTTTCAGTCTTATAAAAATTAAAATTTTATTATATAAATTAACTTTACTAATTAAAAATATATATATTTTTTTTTAATAATTAAATTAAGCATACGGTCTTTGGTATATACTTTTCAATCTTACTTACCGCCTTTTTGCAGAGAGCACAGAACTCATCCTTGCAGGATGGACAATGCACCGATACGGAGAGCAGCGGCTGAGCACCATCCTGCTGTGGTGTATAGCTCTGGGATGTGGATGGCGATTCATCCATTTGGCAAATCGCGCTGCCAGCTAGCCCAGTCGTCGTACCATTTGCCGTGGCAGCCGCACCCGCAGCTGCAGCTGTCGTGGCTGCTGCTGTTGCTGCTGCTGTTGCTGTGCCCACCATGCAAATTGTCTCGCAGCCCGCACGTGGACACCAGGTGCGCGTTTTATCCAATTCGATTTCTGTAATAGAGAGAAAAGCGTTTGATTAATGATTAGACAAAAGAGCGGGACAGGGAGAGTGGGAGATTTGGCATCCACACGTACCTCGATTTAGGCGATAACGATGATGTTTCTTTAGCAAGTTCGTTGTGGTTAGGTTCGCGATTTCGGGCAGCGAGATGGCGCCCTGGGCGGGGCATTTGGCATCGGGGCAGGAGATCTCGTAGGCGCCTTCGGTTATCTCAAAGTCCACATAGGCGCGCATGCACTGCAAATCGAAGTGGAAATAAAAGGGGGTTATTATTGATATCGGAGGAGTTCTCTAGTAAAAGTTTTATTTAGTTGTTTTAGTTTCTACTCTAGCTGTTGTTATTGTTGCTGTCGCAAAAACTAAACAATTTGGCAAGTTGCGCAGCATAATCCGCTTTGAGCTGGCTCCAGCTCAATTCCATTAGCTCTATAGCAACCAGATACCCATACTTCCCAACTTCTCAGCTAGCCCTCCTCTGCTTATAGTCACCCTTTTCACAGCTTCAGTTTGTATGTGTGTGCTTGTGTGTGTGTGTGACCCTTGGGCTAAACTTTTGTCAAGGCATTTTGTAAATGCTGTTGCCTGCTTTTTGCATTGGCAGCCGCAAAAGTGTGGCTGTCAAAATTATTTCATTTTTAAGCACCCACAGCACACACATACATACATACATACACTCCCACACACCCATACACACCCTTACACCACCTCTGACGCACACACATAATACACATTGGTAGCCACAAACTTTCAGCAAGGACAAAATGCTCTGCGGAAGCTGTATAAATAAAGATTTAAAAACTTTGCCCGCTCGACTCGGCTCGCTTGGTCGGCTCTGGGCTCTGGGCTCTGCCCATCTGTCCCAAGTTCCGTGTCCAATATATATACATATATACATGTATATATATATATATATATATATGCAGCTTTAGCTGTTCGCCTCTTGCGCATTAAAGTAATGAAATTGCTAACGGAAAACGGAAACGGCTAAATGCTAAATGCACCAAGTTCTTGAATACCCTACACATAAAACGTACAAATTGGTTTGTCAAGTGGTTTGAGCAAACAAATGTGAACAAATGCGGGAATGAAGAAATGAGTATGGAATAATATTTGTTTTATGATAAGGTATAGGTATATATATAGGCATATTTCAGATGATGCTGCCTGATGAAGTCAAGCTAAAGAAGTCTGATTTATCCTTATGCTAATTGTTCATATTTGTGCTTCTCAAAATCATATAAGCATATACGAGATATGAAATTGAGAAGCATACTCTACATAACAATCTTCCTAAAAATATATGAAAATAATCCTAAAAATACATACAAATATTTTCTCAAATATTTAAAAATATATATAACAATTAAGTATTCTTTAAAAGTTACATTTATCAATATTTCACAAAAATATCAAATTATTCTTTAATATATATATAAATATTGTATAAAAATGCATAGAATATTCATAAACATAAATAATAACATTTCCAGTTCCATTATTTTATATTTGTTTTAATTTTATCTAGCATTATTTGAACAACTACCTAAAACTCAACTGCGTCCCTATTTTGCATACATATAAATATATAAATACATATATACACACATAAATAAATAAAATGTGTATATACACACACAAGTAAACAACAGTTTTAATTTGTTCACTTTACTGCATCAGCATAACATATCAGGCACACTTAATATTCTTAAATTAAATTAATTTCATTTAATTTTTTTTTGTTCATAAAATTCTTTCATATTTTATGCATATTTAAAACTCTTTACAGCTTCACTTATCACAAATATTATTATTTAATAAATTATAAATACTTTCAACTGCATGTGTAAAAAAGTGTAGCATACATTTGTGCGTTGCATGAAAAATGCATTTCACACTGAAAATTGCATTGCAAGTTGGAGCAAGCTAAGCAGCTTAACAGCATCAACTAAAGTGCAGGCAACAATTTAATTTGCGTGCCACAAATGCAACACTAAAAAAATGATATAAAAAGTCATTTGTTGCGGATTTTCCGCATTGATATTTTCCATAATGCAGGCAAAATGACAGCAATTTCTTTTCTTTTTTTTTTGTTAAAGCTGCTGCTGCTGCTGCTGCAGTCGCATCATATTTTTAATCGCGTCCATCAGTTCAAATCCCGTTCGCTTAATCCGCAGGCAGCTTGACGCTGGCCATGGAATTTACCTGGCCATCAGTCAGAGGCAAGCGGCAGCCAGGGCCATTGCCAACGAGACTCTCTGCCTATGCGTCCGCCTCAGCCTCAGCTGCGACCACAGCGGCAGCGGCAGCTGCAGCCACAGCCACAGTCGTGCCATAAGCTGCACAAAGCTGGCCGAAATGAATATGCAGCAGCAACAACAGCAACAGCAGCAGCAACAACAGCGACAACAACGGCAGCAACATCGGCAGCTGTTGCCACAATTTAGTGGCCTGCGGGCCAACAGTTGCAATTTATATGGAAAAGTGAGCCGCAGCTTTTTGGCTTGCAGCGCCAGCGAATATTTTTATTATTCTTACTAAATAGGGCCACAAATAAATATATGTTTTCATTCAAGAGCTTCATAAAAAGCACAGAAACAAAATTACAATTAATATTATAGGGAAAAGTATATTACAAAATAGAAACAGACAATTAAGAAGTGAAGGTGAAATATATGAATAGCAAATGGAAATGAAAATAATTACTAACAATAAAATTTTAAATATATAATTACAAATATTTATATTAAACATGTGTTTAAGATATCGAAGACCTTTTATATATAATATTATTAATATATTTTAATTTTTTAAGATATCGAAGACCTTTCTTATTTTATATATAATATTATTAAATATATTTTAATATATTATTTATATCTAAATGTGATGTCTACAAAACTTTAATTTCAGCAATAAATACGCTAAGAATAAATAATAATTAAAAGGGATAATAATTATGAATAATAAAATTGTAACTAAAAATATTTTAAAGAAATCAAAAATCTCGAAAAGATTAAGAATTATATTTAATTTATAATTAATTAAATTTTAATTCTAGATTTCTATTTATTTATTTTAATAAAAAAAATATATATATATAAATATAACTATAAATTAATTGAAATAAATTAATTTGATAAATAAAAATATAAATAAAATTATAAACTAATTTAAATAAGTTTTATTTTTTTTTTATTTTTATTTATTATTTATATATCTAAATTATAATTTATAATTTTCTTCCATGATTTTACTTATATTTTTTATTTTTAATATTATCCAAATTAAATACCTACAAAAATTCAGTTACACTTCAACAATGAAATACAAAAATGGAAAAATTAAATTATGAAAATTGAAAGCATTTAGCTTGCAACTTAAATCGGCTATTTACCGAGCCAAGCTGAAACAATTTTCCCTTTCTGGCCGACAAATAAAAAAAAAGTCAAAGTTAATTGGTGGCAAATTAAGCTGCCGAAACTCTCTCTGAGCGTGCCCCACTTGCCGCCGCCACGACGTGCTGCAAATTAAGCTTTCTAAGTGAAATTGAGAGCATTTGACGGCGGCAGTTGCGGCTGAGCTCATTTAATGTTCGACCATTCAATCAGGAGTCAGGAGCTAAAATGTGGCGACGAGTGCTACAAAAGGCTTTGGCGGGGATCCTTGGCAACCTTTCGTTCGTCATGTCAACAGTTTTTGGAGCGCTCAATTGTGTGGGCCATTAAAAGCCAAATGCCACAATAAACGCATACACACGCACACACACACACACACAAGCACAAGCACACGCACACGCACACGTATATAAAATATTAGTATTAATAACGGCACTTGGCAAATTTCCGTCTGTGCTCATAAAGCACTTTACGCAATGCGGGCCAGGCCGAAAAAAAGAAGACGAAGGGAAGTGCTTACAACATCTATAAAAGGCCAGACAGAGAGAGTAAGAGAGAGAGAGAGAGAAAGAGAGAGGGAGACAGAGAAATAGAGATAGAGACAGATGCATAGGGAATTGAAACGAAATAAACAAATAAAAATTGACAAAGTTAGCATTTGCATGAGGAACATTTTTTATCAGTGGCAGCCGCAGCAGACGGCACAAACTTTTTGTCCCACTGCGGACTTGTGTGTGTGTGTGTGTGTGCGAGAGACTGTGTGTGTGTGTGTGTGCCCAACTGATATATGGTTTTTATTTAAAAGCCCCTCTACATGGCACTGCCACAGTTCATGGCTTTTTATCGCTCTGTTGCTGTTTGCGCGTCTGCCTTGATGCCATTTTATGACACACACAACATTTTCGGCAATAAAAATAACATTTGTTAACGCTTGTACTACATTTATACACAACACACATATATAAACAATTTAATATAACAGGATATATAGAAATATGGGCAATGTGAGCAGTGCACAATATTTATTAAGCTAAAAGCTAGAGCTCCAAGCAGCATATCGACTTGAAGTGACGTGAAGACAAGGAAGGGGTTTTTATATAGTGAATAGTTAAGTGAATAGATAACATATATATGACAAATATATACTAACTAAATTAATTACTCTGTTCAAGCTTAAGCTCTTGACATAAATAAATAGAAATAGAATCTAAAATGTGAGCACAAACATAGCTCTAAGCCCTAACAATGTCCATAGCTGCAGTGAGCAAGAATCTAAGTAAAATGCACCTTAAGCATGACTTAAAATGAACAGGTGTACATGTTTACAGGTGCATGATTCACTGAGCATGTCATCGAAGTGCATGATAAATATGACCTCTACAAAGACTGGCATTACTTTTAAGATTCTCAGACTATATATACATTGAGCATCATTGAAATGAAAGCTGATTGCATTTTGCTGAGAACAATTTTTACGAGCCCTTTTTTTTTATTTTTATAATTTTTTGTTTTTTGTTTTCCCTTTTAAAACTGGATTTACGAATTAAATTATATTAAATGAATTTATTTTAGACTCACTAAAATGATTTTTAAATTTAAATTAGTATTATCATATTAAAGCAAAGTAGAACAACGAATTTCCGCTTTTAAGCTAAAAGCTGAGAAACGCTTAAAAATAAATTGAAGTAAGCTAAATAATGTAGTACATAGGCCACACTCTGCTTTAAGCCGACCTTAAAAACTCCAGGAAAATGCGATAAAAACAGATTTATTGTAAAATGCCGTAAAAGCCCTTTCAGCGATGAAGTGTATTGTGAAGGCATTTATTAAATGTTTTTAATATACTTGAAGCTTTCAACAATACGACTTCAGCTGTTCTCTCAAGGCTTAACAATAATAATAATACTTTTGCCGTAAATCCACTTTCCTCTAGGCTCCCATTTATTAAAGAATTCCGATTCTCGCTGCGCTGAAGTTTTGCAATTTAAATTATTCACAGACCAGAAAGCAGACCGCAGACGCTGAATGAAAGGTCTCGGCATAAAAGCAAAAGTTCAAATTAGCAGCAAATCTAAATATAATTTATGTTGGCATACTTTCAGCTCGCATTCGAGCGATAAACATAAATATATGAGGAGTGTGTATGTATGTGTGCTTTTGTGTGCTCTATAAACATTTATTTATGTTGCGTTTAACGCGTCAAATCAGAGACGCAAATTGTTTGGGCCAGAGCCATTGTAGTAAATGCTGTTGGTAATTGCAGGCACGTTAAGCTGCGCCGGACATTAAAGGACCTTCTATAGTCCTTGTCGTTTGTTGGCATCGTCGTCTGACGTGCATAAAAAGCATAATGAATGCCCAGCAAATTATACGCACACACGTCAGCCGGGCTTCGATTGTATGCTGCAGCCAATTACACACCCACCCACACACACATACACACACACACACGTGAGGCTACTATGTAGTTGCGCGTCCTGTTCACTTTAATCTAACTCATTAGCAGCAACACTTTAATTAATATGCCCAGGCGACTCGCTCGACCCATCAGCAGACGACGCGACGCATCATGTGACAGCATCACCATCAGCAACAGCATCGCAGCATCAGCAGTCAAGTCCAGCAGGAACTAACTCCCTCTCTCTCTTTCTCTCTCTGACCAACTGAATTGCTTACCAGCTCGCCCATAAATGCAAATTTATGGCAATCATTACGTTAACGTCACGCTCACGTTAATGTTAACGCTTACGCCACTTTTACGTCAAGTTTTAATGCGCATTAAAAATCTTTTGCAACTTGATTTAATTAGTACGATTTGCACGTGACAGCATTTAGCTCACATTGATAAATTGAGCGAGAAAACTGACCAAAAGTTAATATTAAAGGAATTAGCTCACGGTTAGCTTGGAGCTGAGTTAAATGTGAGAGGAGCTAGCTATGCATTAGTTTGTTTTAGAGTCTAATACTATATTGACTATATGATGAGACCAATGGGTAGAAGTTAAATTGATTGAATTAAATATTCAAAGTTGAAGTCGGATAATTAATATGTATTTAATAATATTAAAAAATAATATATAAAACATTGCCAAGTAATATAGAATACTCTAATTGTCAAGTATCTTTATCTCCTTATCTTTATCATCGATTGCTTTCCAACTTGGTTTCTTGGCTTTCATAGGCCATATTTTACCTATTTTTAAAGGTCTTGTATATATAATATATTTTTCTTTTATTGAAGAAAATACGAAAATTACCTTCTATATATAAAATTTCCTACATCTACATCTACATCTATATCTACATTTTCACATTAGTATATCAATCACCTCTTATCTATCATTCATTATCCATCTACCTTTAAAATTTCCTCTAAATCCTTACCCATTTCTTAAACTGCTCTCGCTGTCAGCCTTTAATATTATTTTGCCATTATTTTGCTTACTTTAGAGTAAGCTCACTAAAAATCTTAAAAAATCAGCTTTGCTTAGTCCTCTGCAATCCCATTTCAATTTCAATTTTTACTTTCACTTCGAATTCTTTACAAATATTTCCAGATCAGTGCGCTGCAAAATAGTTTATGCTCCATGCGCCCCATTGGCCCGCCCAAAATACATTGTGTGTGGCTTCTGCTGTTGTTGTTGATTTTTTTCTTTTTTTTTTTTTTTTTTTTGTTGCTATACCTTGGAGGCTTTCAAGTCAATCCAATAAGCGACAGAAACAACAGGAGCTGACAGGCAACATTGTCCTCGCAATGGATATTGAAGAGACCAAGGAGAGAGAGACCGAGAGAGAGAGAGAGAATCCGCTTAGCTCGCGTTGCAATTGTTGTAAAAGCAAGCTCTGATTGAAAGCGAGCCATAACAAAAATACAACATTGTTGTGTATGTGTGTGAGTGTGTGTGTGTGTGTGAGTGAGATAAAACAAAACGCATGCCACACATATGAACGTTGCACGCCACAAGCTGGTGGCAAGCTCTGCAAATTTAATGATGTTTCGCAGCAATCGAACCGCAAACAAGTTGTTAGCAACGAAGAAGCGATTAAATACACTCAAGAGTAAACAGAGAGACAGATAGAGACAGATAGAGAGAGAGAGAGGAAGACATGAATAATGAAATGTCATATAAGAGCTGGCTTCAAGGATGCGCAGGACCTTCGCCTGCATTCGAGCTTTCTACCTCCAAGTTATTTGTGCAAAAATTGAATTTCAATTCTGTTCGCCATCGATCCGATTCCTGGCAACTATTTGTCCAGGCGGCGCTGCACAAAAAAGTATCTGCAAGATACAGTTTTTTTTAAGCGGCTTATTCAGCCTTTCATTTTGTTATTTACTTTCAAGGCGAGCCCGCAACATTTCCACACAAATTATGCAATTGAAGCCTGATTTATGCTAAGTACTTGAGATGAAATTAAAGATGGACAAAGGGCAAGAGTTTCTCTCTTGGTTACTTTTAATTATACGCTGTATCTAAGGCAAGTTTAGTTGAATATGAATGAGTGCTCTATATATTCGATTGATAAAGAATTTATAATACATAAAGAAAGCATCAGCTAGAAGGTTTACATTATAGAACTTCCCTTGCTAGCAGCTTTATCAATATTCCCTAAGCATCACAACTTCTTAACTTTTATACATACAATATGCTAGCATTTCGCTGAGAGTGCATTTTACTTTGGGGAGCCTCCCATTTGGCACCTGTGCCGTGCAGCACAATTGCATGGAGCTTGTAAAGAATCCCTTAGCAAATTTTAAGAGTCCCTTTAGCGTTGCCCTCAATGCATTGACAAGTGAAGTAGAGAGAGAGCATAAGTGAAAGCAAACAAATTTGAATCTCTTTTTAATGAGCATTGGGGCATGTCTGAAAGAAATGTATGAAAGAGTTGTATGCAGTGAATACTGTGAGTATATGATGAAACTGTGAGCTACTCAATAGCTAACTCTTGTTTCATTTCCATAATAATGCTAGCCTATCTGTCTCTATCTTTCTGTTTCTTTTAGTATCTCTTTCTTTCTCTAGCGTTGCCTCCCAGCCTGTCGTCTGTCTCAATTATTTAATTTCTCTCAGTCTCATTCTCTTGGTCTAATTGTCTCTCTCAACTTTTATCTCTAACTCTTCGCCTTTTTGTTTCTGTCTCTAACTAACTCTCTTTTTATCTCTCTCTCTCTCTCTTATAGTCACACTCACCATTTTTGCGTGCCTCCCTCTCTTTGATTCTGTCTTTCTCTTTGCCTCTATCACTCTATCTGTTTCTCGCACTTTCTTTCAATTTCTTGTAATCTATCTCTGTCTCTCGTAATCTCTCTCTATCTCTCGCTGACTCTCCTGTTTTACCTGTGTTTCACTCTCTTTCTCTATGTTGCTTTCTCCTTGTCTATCTCTTCCTAAGTATTTCGGTTTCATGTTCTTTGTTTCTCTCTCTTCTTACTGCCTTTCTCTCATTCTCTCCCTACATTTCTAAATTTTCTCATAGTTTACAGAGTATCTCCCAGTCAGGCATTATCATATTTCATATATTTTTTTCTTTAATTTTTTGGCCATTTCAATTTCAATTCACTTTTCTGGCCATGCGACGGGTGGCGGCAGCAGCCATTAATTTCCGTTTAGTCGCAGCATCCGGTCTAGACGCAACTTCGATATTGACTCCATTGAAGAAATTTGCATTTGTTTTTATGCAAATTAACAAAATTTCGTGCAGCATTCGCTGAAACGCATCAAATATTTGTATGCAAATTATAGAGAATTCAATTGAATTGGATGGCGAAGGTCGTTAAAGTGAATTTGTCCAACTACTTGAGTAATTGCAGATGCATTACAATTGTGCAATCAGCAGATAAATGTTATCCCAAGTGTCGACAGCTGTCAAAGAGGAAGCACAAAACATGTGTCACGACAACACCCATTGGGATCTCTGTATGTGTGTTGAGTGTGTGTGTGTGTGTGAGTGTGTGTGTGTGAGTGTGTGTGTGTGTCTTCTGAGTGTGTCTCTATTGCTTGTGGCAATTGCATTCGCAACTAGCGCCAAAAAGTCAAAAGTCATCAAGTCAACGTTGTCGACGCTTCGCATTGCGTTGCGTGTTGCAAAATGTTCTCAACTGTTTTTGAACTGACACACACACATACACACAACACACTCACACACACATGCAGCTGAGTGCTACGCATACAAGTCTTATGCACACACACTTGCACAATCTTTAGCGCGCGTCAAGGGAAATGCTCATTTTCACTTCAGAAAACAAGTAAAATGTTGTGAATTGCAGCTAAATGAACCGAAAATACCCTGTAGAAGACAACAAAAAAAAAACTGTAGATTGCACAATAAATGCTTTAATGCTTTTGTAAGCTATGTTACTTGAAACTATTTTTTATTTAATATGAAAATTTATTATAAGCTTATATTTATTTTTTGGATTTATATTTTGAAGAATAGAAAGATTGAAAAATATGATTTAACATATCAAAAATTATTATATTCTTTTGTTCAATAAATATGCCTTGGTAATTGTTTAAAAATTACAAGAAAAGTGGATTATTCAATTTTTTAGACTGCCAAGCAAGAAGACCCAATTTTAATTTTCATTTAAAATTTTAAAGATTGTTTTAAAGGGTTTGGAAAGAACAGTTTAATATTGATATACTGTGAAACTATTTTAGTTGATTTTTTAGTTTTGAATAATTAAAAAATGTTTTAAAAATATTTAAAAAATAATTGAGCTATTATGTTTTAAGTTCAAGCATTAGACTAGCAACTGGCATTTAAATTTTGTGGATATCTCTTTTCGTTTAGATTGCCCAAAGTTTGCTTTCTGTGGGTGTTTGTTGAAAAAGATAAGAAATAAATAAATTGAATAAATTGAATAAATAGCATGTCTAAAAACAAGTTTCAGATAAGCTAGAGATTACTTAGATTTTTCTAGTAAAAGTTGGTATCAATATTTCTATACATTTCTCAAGATGAACATACATTTCTCAATATTAGTAGAAAATTTAAGCAAACTATTGAACAAAAATTAACTAATCATTTCAATCTAAAATAAATTCTCATTTAATTGCAATAATTTTTTGTTTCACTCCTTCGAGCACCTTAAGCAAAGACAACTAAATTGTGTTACTTTTGTCACTTGCATTTGCATTGCCTTAAAAGTTTGTATGCTTAAGAAAGTTCCAGGGTATGAGATGTCAAAAGTTGCACTTGCAATTCAACTTTGTTGAGTGCAAAATTTAATTTAATGCCGAGCTCGTTCGCTGCTAAACGAATTAACATTTTAAATGCATTTTAATTGTGTCGAAGAAGTTGCTAACAAGCAGCGACACACACATGTGTGTGTGTGTGTGTGTGAGTGCAGCTGAGGGTGTGTGCGTGTGTGCACATTTAAAATTTCCAACCCATGAGAATTTAATATTAAAATAAAAAAAGATTCAACGCTGCAGCGACAACAACTGAAGCGTGAGTGAAATAGAGGTAAAAGCTAAAGCAAATAAAATTGAAATAAATAAACACAATGCACAGTTACAATATTTGAAAAGGTGTGTGTAGGTGTGTAGGTGTGCATGTGTGTGTATGTGTGTGCATATTTTGACACGCCATGAAAATGAAAAATACGCGCAGCCAACCCTTCGGGCCATACGCTGAAGGTGTCAAAGTGTGTAAATGCAATTTGGCAGCTTTTATGCTGCTGCTGCTGCTGCCATGGCTCCAAGTCCTGCTCCTGCTGCTCCTGCTGCTGCAACAACTTGCAGCAATGTTAGACAGATTGTGTGACGCAAATTCAATTGCAGCAAAATATCGAATAACGCAATTGAATAACACAGCTGACCCCTGCTGGGTGCTTTGACGTCATTGAGCTAAGTTTAGAAAAAAATCATAGCATATTTTTCAGCGCATTATTGTCAAAGGTTTTCTTTTCATAAATCGTTGTTAGGGCAAGAGCTTTAAATTGTTTTTGATGGAAACGTGTTACGCATTGAAGCGTAGCAGCTGAAAACTATAGAGCATATAAGTCGTAGTCGAGTTGGCAACTAAAGCAGCTTCCAAATGTGAATGGATTTATGCGAGATTTTTTTGCTACTGAGAGTTTTTATACAATATATACAATATCACGAAGTGGGTGAACTTCTGAGGGCTAAAGAGCCGTTGAGAAGACTCGCTGAGAAGACTTTAAAGCTTATATTTCAGGATAAATTTATGACGGTTCGATATAAAATATCTAAAGCATATAGAGGACAATGTAAAGAATTCTTTGCCAGATATGAAAGCAATTGAACAGTTAAGACAGAATAATCAATCATATCGAAAAGAAGTTATCGGGCTAAAAATGTCTAAATGCAGCAAAATAGTATATATATAAGTGATTTACTTGATTTACATTAAATGTTTGTATGACATTGGCTTGAAGAACTGCTATATAGTACTACATTTGGAATGAAGAGTAAAATGCAGAAGCTTTGAAACTCTGGGCGAACCAATGACAAGTGCATAGGGCATTCATCTGTTGTATATACATAGATATAGATGTAGATATAGATATAGACATACATATATCTATAGATATAATTAAAAGTGAATTACGAATTTTAAAAAGGCTTCAGCTTGAACAACAACATAATGTAATCAAGTCTCTTTTATTGAATCAATTACAACACGAATATCGTCGACAATTAAAAAAAATATATATATATTTATATACACACATATACATACATATATAGTAAAACGTGCACACAATAAAGCCGGAGCCAACAAAAAAAAGGAAACTTTTTCAATTTGAGGCAAGTCAAAGAGAACTGCCACAAAAGTGCAGCCAAAGTCAAATATGTGGCAATGATATATACATAAATGCATGTATCCATGGCGGTTTTGTTGCGACTGTATGTGTGTCTGTGTGTGTGTGTGTGTGTGTGTGTGTGTGTGAGTGTGTGTGGGAGTGTGTATTGTGTGTGTGTATTGTCTATTTGCACATGACATACCAGCACCCCCACTCGCCCCCTCTCTGCTGGTGATAACGCCTCATATTTTGTTATAGTTGCAACTTTGCGCTCGCGAAACTTTTCGACTGTCGGACTATAAATACCAAAAATATTTCGAGCAGCAGCAGCAGTTGCCACACGCCCACGCACAGCCCACTAAGCACCTAACTACCCTCGCCACCTACCCCCTCTCTCCGTTCTTTTACTTCCAGTTGTAACACCCCCTAACTATTGAAAAACTTTGTTGCGTTTCTGTTGCAATTCGCATTCGCAAAGTTTTTGCTTGTTTGCAACTTGTTTCTGGTTTCTTGAGCCGCATCAGCCCCGGTCCGGGGGCTTTTCGCTGCCAACTAGCTAGTTGCCCCTCTTCATCTCTCTCTTTCTATCTTTCTTTTTCTCCCCCCCTCTCTCTCTCTCTCTCTAGCCAACTGCGCATGTCATCAAATATGAGCAGAAATATGCATTTCAAGTAATGCCAAGACATGCCGCTAAAAGTTTAACGCAAAATAAGAAAGGAGAGTAAAGAAGTTGTTGTGCATCAAGGCTTTTGCTTTATGCCATTTGAAGTTGCAATTTATGAGTGGAATTCAGAGTGTTGCATGCAACAGCAGCGCAGCTGCTAAGTGCGCCAACAACTTGCTGTCACTGTCTCTGCTTCTCTTAAAAGTATTCTAATAACAAGTTGACAGTTAAATTATTTGACTACAAATTATAAATATAAAAAGTTTTATAAGTGAAACTAGATAATATATATAGAAAACGAGGGCATATTTTTGGTTCGAGAATTTAAAGCGGGTTGCTTGAATTAATATTTAGTTTTTGATCTACAATCCAATTTTATTTATTTTACTTCAATAGACACACAGACAGCTTGAAGTTTAAAAAGGATAATTTTTTTACTTATACTATTTATATATTTTTTAAAATTTTATTTATTTAAAATCAAATTTTATTTGTTTTACTTAAATACACACAGACAGATTGGAGTTTCAGATGGATAATTTTTAGCTTATACTATTTATATATTTTCTATTTTAATTTTATTTATAACCAAGATGGATAACTAACACTTTTATATTTTTATATATTTATTTATATATTTTTATATATTTTATTTTATTTTATTTATAAGTATATATTATATACTGTTGAAGCATAAACACAAAATATTGTAGCTGAGACATTAAGTGTACTATAATGAATATATTTCGGTTCTTCTTAAAATATTTAATAAATATTCATTTTGGACATATTTGTTTAATATCTTGCACATATTTATTAATTATTTTACAAAACATAAATATATTCAATATATTATATCTAAATTCATTCATAAATCTCTCTCTCTAACTAACTTTACCTGTTTATATTATTGTTATTGTCATACGCATACTACAGCCAAATTAAATAGCTCCACATACAAAGCAGAGCAGAGTACATTCTTGCACTACACCAAAAGGCTTTCAGAGCCACTCGCAAATATTTCATTAATGAACAGTTTCAATAGCCTGCAAATCATGCAGGCAAATAATACCTACACATAGTTCTCATACGGACATATTTCCAACACTAAACACATCGATTGTCTATCTGTGCAGTTCAATTTAAACTTTGACTCCCTGTAGATATAGTCGTCATACGAACGACATTGATAACTCACTTGATTATCTTCACACAATGAATTATGAGCTCACATAAGCTTAATTAATCTCACAAAAACTGAAAACTCTGTCAGAAATGATGCAGGTAAGGGGGAGGGAGAGGGAGAGGGAGAGGAGAGGGGTAGAGAGAGGGGAGAGATTGCGCCAGCACACAGGTATAAATTGAGCTATGTAAGCTGAACTGCAATTACAATTACAGCTAGCTGCATACAGACACTAAAGGACTGCACACTCTGTGCGATTGACTCTGTGGTTAGGTGAGCACCTGAAAAGCTGCTCACCTGCTCACCTGCCCACCTGCCTCTATGCCAGTCTGTCTGCCTGCCTGCCTGCCTGCCTTTATAGACATGTTCAGCTGTACATCCGGTTGCAATAACCAAACAGCACTTCCGTTGCGGCTAACCACAGGCAAACACAAAGCAATGGAGCTGCCAGATAGAGATACAGATATTGAGAGATATAGATACAGATACAGATACAGAGAATAGCTACAGATATGCGGGCATAGAAGTACATCAATTGGATTGTTCAATGCACGACCTAAGCTCAGCTAATTTGTGGACACAAACTCGCAGTTGGCCCTATTCTCATTATTTTGCATTCCCATTTCGAGGCGATTGAATAAATATAAATAGGAAAAACAATTCATTAACGCCCGTGAGTTTTGCATAACAAATGAGCCAAAAGTGCCGCAGTGAAAACTTGTCGAACGGAATTGTCAATTTTCCACACGTTAAATTTTGTACGCCAAAAATCACGTAACGCATTTTAATTTGAATTTGTTTGCTGTGTTGTCAAACTGAACGAGCAGCACGGATAACCAATGAGAACAAAGACACTGAATAGCTAGGGCTGAAGGCAGTGGTGGGGCGTGGTCTGCTCTGTTCTGTTTGGGTTGACGAGCAGCAGCGGAGGCAGCGGAAATGACGCGCAAACAGCAAATGGCCGCCAACCGGAAATTGCTTTTGCTTGCAGCCCTTTCGAAGTGCTTTTCCATGTCCAACACATTCGAATGGACTCGCTCCAAGAGCGACTAGCTGCACTGCAATGGAACGTCAACAAGTTCTGTTCTGTTTTTATTTGCTAGGGGTGCAAGTGCGGGGATTTTGTTTACTATGTATACCCTGTAATTAGATATTGTGCAAGTTGACAGGAGTACGTTTATGGGGTAACTATGAGAGTAAGGTGAGAACTAAGCTGTAAGCTGATAAAGAGATTATTATAGATAGATTGATCTATATATAGATGATATGTGTCATTGATAGATCTATATATAAATGTAGATTAATACATAGTAAATCAATATATAAATGTAGATCAATATATACAAGAAATATGACATTCTATTCATATACAGTTCAAACTTGATCAGAGTTAAGCTTAGCTGTTCTCAACTAGTTTTGAGCCCATACCAAAGATACCCCGATAATCAAACTATTAAAGAGAATATCAAGTTATTCTTTTCATTGCTTTCAATGTATCAGATATGTGTCTATATCAGAGATATACCTATATATTTATATGCAGTTCAGACTTGATCAGAGCTTAGCTTAGCTGATATTAACTAGTTTTTAACCCACACCAATAGATTTCCCTCCAATATATCTAAAAACCTAACCTTTCAATGAATCATGAAGGTCTAATTATGACATTATCTTCTAATATGCACCTCAGACTTGATCAGAGCTTAGCTTAGATTTCCCTCCAATCCACATAAATCTCTACAACATTTACACACCGCTTCACCCCCTTACAGGGCATCAGTCAGTCATACATATCCCAGTCAACATTTAGGGTTTTTGTTAAGTTGGGCAGCTTGGGTCATTATGTATGTACTGCGACGCGGGCGTCAGTTGAAGGCCATTTGGTGCGACGTTTCTCGCGCCCGAACAGCCGTAAACATTTGCATTTTATACGGACAACGCCAACTCAACCCGGATAAATGAAGAAAGAACCTCAGTGCGCTGTGGTGTATGCCGGTCACGTGCTTCACTTACACGCAAAGCAGCCGACATTTGACGTTTGTTTTGCCCGTCATTTTCAACTATATATATATATATATATATATATATATTTGTTGACTACAATTACGCCCAAAGAGTCGACGGGTGGTTGGAACTGCGATTGCGATTGCGACTATGCCGGAATGTCTTGCTCCTAAGCCAGTTCAGCAGCAGTTCATGCCGTAAATTGTCGCGGGCTTTTGGGGCCGCAGACTCAAGCCTCGACGGGCGGCCTGACCAATTTCCAGCTTGTGGGCGGGGGGAGGGCATTTAAATGTTTTCGCCAAAGTAAATATAAATAAAATACTTTAGGTTCTGTCTCTCTCTCTCTGTCTCTGCTTCCACATAAATTGGCCAGCTAATGCTCAGGCGATTGTTTGTTTATGCTTCGTGGCTTAGCTCAAAAATAAATGTGCTGCAATATGACTTTGTTACTTCTAGTAGAGATCAGATGCGTTTGGCCAATTTAAAGTTGGGTTTACTCGTAAATTGAAAAAGGGATGAATAGAGAAACTCTTTAAATGTGAATTTTATAACGGCACTTGCAAAAACTGAGCGAATACTAAAGATGCTTGAGCTAGGAAAATGTTTAAAAGGAATTGTAATATTATATATGTAAATATGAAAAGTAGTTTGAACGTAGTTTTTACTATACTGTAAGCTCATTGATTTTATTAAAATTTAAGTAAAAGGCAGCAAGGGGCGTGACAGACCCCATAAAGTATACAAATTCTTGATCAGAATGACGAGCTAAGTCAAAGGCAAAGGGAAAACGTCAACATCAGAGTAGTGTAAATAATAAAGATCAAATTGAAATAAAGCTTTTCACAATAGGGATTTAAAATTTGTAAAATATATATATATTACTATATTATGTCTACTATAAGCAGTACTTGTATCTCCTAGTCCGTCAATCAATATTAGATCACTCTTTATTATTATTGATAAAAATCCCTAAAAATCAAATAGATAATGCTATATATAATTTATGTTTATAGGATTCTATATTCCTATAATCATATATTCCTAAAATGTATAATTTATGATTATAGGATTATTATAAAGAATTTATAACAAATTCTCTATTTAGGCATAAATTGAACTTCTTAATTTTTGTTTCTTAAATTTTCCGCCTCCGGAATCTATTTCAGCCACACTTTAAACTTCGTCTACTCAGCACTTGAATTAAATTTCTTTTTAGCACATATCATCAGCTCTTTTGTTGAGCGTGTTTCACTGCACATCTAGTATTTTCTTTTAGCTGCTCATTTTACTAGTTTTTTTTTTTTTTTTTTTTTTTTTGTGCCTTTGAGTGCAAATTGAGATGCGAGCAACTTTGCAGTGCAGCAATTGCTGAGCCAACGCTTTGACTTTGTGCTTGGTCATTGCTTGTAGACAGAGAAAAAGAGAGTGTGAGAAAGAAAGAGAGGGAGCTGATGCTTTATACCAAGTGCTATAAATATTTTTAAAATGTGAATTTAGGGTATAGAGCATATGTGAAATGGCAGAAGAAAAGCAGAACCATTAGAATTATTAGAAATTATAAAAAGATATTTCAAACTAATTTAATGTATCTATATTTTTACAAGTTCTTACTATTCTATCATATAGAATATATCATTTAGATATATATAAATTATGCTAGGGTATTTAAAATCTCTCAAGAAACTAAGGACTTGTTTTTAATTGCTCGCTTTTGGTTTCCTTTTTACATTTTCTGGTGCGGCATTCAAAAGAATCCAAATGCTGACCAGAATTCTTTTTGTTTTTCTTGAACATGTGTGATGTTCTGCTTCTACTTCTGTTTATGTGGCTTGCAGCTCAATGTAGAAAATAAAAATTGCTGCGGCATTTAATGAAAAGCGAAACGCAAAGCGACAAACAAATTGCAAAATGAGCGCAGCTTAACAAATAGATGAATGCAGGCCAAATGCAATGTGTGTATGGGTATGTGTATGGGTGTGTGTGTGTGTGTATGTTTGGGTGTGCCACTGAGCTAAAATGTCAAAGGTTTAAAGCCAAGGCATTGTGTACACTTAACACACACGAACACAGAGACAGACAGAAGGCGTCGCATAAATTTCAATAAGTTGCCTACTTTGCAAGGCGCCGCTGCACTAAACAAGAGTTGCTCGTGTGCATGTGTGTGTATATATGTATATATATAGGTGTCATCTAAATTCAGGTCACTTTAGTAGTCAGCTGCGAGTCAGCCTTTTGTGCAACGTCTCAAGCAGCTTTCAGCTTTTTAGCAGCAGCCCCCATAGCAGGCAACGTTTTATTGCGTATACGTAATGTTAAGTATACGCCATGTTATGCGCAACAATTTTTAAAGGCAACTCACACGCACGCACACACATGCACACATGCACACATGCACACACACACACACTAATGAGCGCTAAGTGCGCGTATGCATTGAATATGATTTGGCACTTGAAGTATAAAAACAACCTGAAGGCAAAACTAAAAGTCTGCCAGGCCAAAGTTTAAAGCTCAACATGTTTTTTAGTAGTTGCTGCTTCTGCTGCTGTTGGTGCTGCCCCCCCTCATCAGAGCTGGGCTCCCGCTCTGTATTCGTTGGAGCATGTTTAATAAGCAACGCCATTTTTCATGCGCAGTCAACAGAGCAACAGCAGCAGCAACAACAACAACAACAACAACAGCAACAGCTTCAACCCACACAGCTGCCAGACGAGATGACGAGCACCACAGAGCACATCAAGAGTATTCTTCTACACGCTATGCAAAATGTTGGTGCAGGACTCAGTCAGCAAAAAAGGGGACGATTAAGCAAAAAGCATAAGAAATACATTTACTCAATTGATAAGCTTATCTAACAGATGATTAGGCAAAAAAATATAAATTTTAAACTCTTACTGTGCAATAAATATGTCGATAAATAAACATCAAATTTAATTGAAATTTAAAACCTGAGCTGAAAATATTCCGCAGAAAAAGCCAGGAATAAATAAAGGATCGAATTTCAATGGAAAATAGATTGCAGAAATATTTTGGAGCAAATAAATATAAAATAAATAAAATTCATTGGAAAAGTAAAAAATAGCCAAAAGCAATAAATAAATGCGTAAGTTTATGCCTTATATATAAAGTAAAATGGAAGACAATAAATCTAAAACGTAATTCATTATGAAACGATTTATGGTTTTTATTGCTCTGCCAAGTCATCAATAAAAATTTCGAATTTTTATAATATTTCAGGCAGAAAGCAAAGTAAATACGAGAAAATATCATATTTCTTATTATTTTTATGGCATTAAAGATTACGAAATTAAAATATATATTTCATACTTTCAATAAAAATTAAATGGCAGAAATATGAGAAACTGATTGAAGTATTTATGCATATATAAATAAATGTATATATATATATATATATATATATATATATATATATATATATATATATACATCAAGAAAATATATATATAATTGGATACAAAGAATAATATTTTATAGATTATATAATTGCATATTTTTATACTTTTCACATGGCAAAAATGAACGAAAAGCCTTTAAAAATGTATATAATAAAAGTATTCATTTTATATTTAAATGCAGTTTTTTTAATGCTGTTGTTAAAACAGCTCACGAATAACTGTTGACTGTTTCGCGATGTCTGCATAGAAGTGTCTTTGTATCGATTCTTCAACAAGTTCGTTCGCGATTGGAGAGAACCCTTTTTTCCGCTTTGGGGTTTCTCCGAACGTTTCGTTGAGTTAAATGAAGCGAAGGGTCTTCTGTGTATGTATTGGTATGTATGCGAAGGCTGTATTCGCTAAACACATCGTTAGCGTATGTGAATTGAATGTGTGCATGTGTATGTGAATGTGAATACCCTTTACATTGATTTTTGTATATACTATTTGCTCACTTACTTAAAGTCTCTTGGTGTGATCGTCAATCGTATCGCTCCCTAAATGACCTTCGTTAAAAGAGCAATACACGAATAGTTCAACTCAAAGCGCTTAACCGAAAACCAACACGAAAAGCACCGAAGGCTCTTGTTCAGAGCGAGAGCGATTGAATATGATATATGATAAAAGATTTCTCTGACTATATTGTCTTTCACACTTGATGCTATAAAACATTTCTCGTACCCATATACTAACTTTGTGCAAGAATTATACTACTATATAGCCTCTTATAGTTGATAGTAAAAATATTTGTATTATTGTTTTCAACAATATATGAGCAGCTATCATATCATATGCTCCTACCCTTACAATATGAGCAACAATCATAAGCCATTGTTGTGGCTCACAGCATTTATCCTTTAATATAAATTTTTATTTAAGCTCATTCATATTGCCAGCTCTCTTTCTATATATCAACTTCAACATCAACTATTTGCTCTTTAATAACATTACTCTAATCGCATTCCTTTTCCATTTAGATCAACTGGCGCAACTGGGAAAAACATCCTTATCCATTTGCTGTGGCTGTATGAGTTTGCTGCTGGCACATACATTTATACATATCTATGTATATGAATTATGATGATGCTGCACAAAAGTGACATGCCATTTCATATCATATACGGAGTATCTACATATTTTTATGCTGTTCTAGACGAATTTGTTGTTTTTGTAGTTTTGGTTACACTGGGCTATGACGGGAGGGGCTATGTGGGTTAGCTCAAACAAATTTGTCAACTCAGTGAATCATAAACAAGCGCAGTTATATGCTGTGCGACATGGTGAGCCAGACTATGACTATGACTATGAGATAAACAAATAAACAGCCATAAAAACAACTGACGACGACGAAACGAATGTAAAAATTGTGTTTGCATTGGAATTTGCGCGTGTAGATTTTCAATTAAGCGCCAGCAGTCGGCAACGCGGCGTATGTGCAATGCCAGCACATTTTCAGCTTTAAGGAGTTGGAGCGGCGAATGCGAATGGGAACTGCATACACCAACCATGCCCAGCAGTTTTTGGGTGACAAATGGCAGCGAGAAACGACACCCACAGCAGCAGCAGAGGGTGAGGAAGAGAGAGAGAGACTGAGGGAAGAGGGTGCAGAGATTGGGCTGTAAGAGCTGTGACATTTGTTAGCATTAGGCACGTAGCTAAAACTGGGCTGGCCTGAGCTGACTCTAAGTTGGAGGCTGAGTCATAGAGCAACAGCAGCATTCAGCAGCAGTCGGCAGGACGTGTCGGAAGCAGCACGTAGTGCCAGTGGACATGTTTGAGCGGCAACTGTAGACAGTTTCACGTCTACTTAAGTGTGTGTGTGTGTCTGTGTATGTGTGTGTGTTTGCGTTTGTAATAAATTTTACCTGCACATAAACAACTAGCGCAGCAGCACAAACAACAACAAGCTTCAGACTTATTTAGTGCAGCAGTCAAGAAAAACTTTACTTTTTATCTAAATACCCTGAAGGGCAGCATTATAATTTGTTCATGCAAGTTGTAACAGCTTAAAAAGCAATAAAGCTTAACGCCGTTGCTATAGCTAAAAATGCAGAGCTATTTTAGCTAGTTTGAGCGGGGCAAACATATTTTAATAAAGTTTGCTATTTTCATTTCATTTAAGTTTAGAGTTTGATGTAAAATAGAAATTTAAGAGGAATTTTATTAAAATTATTTATTTTTATCAGATTTGTTGTAGATTTTAAATGTAAAAATGATAGGAATTTTTAGTTTATAATATATATTATAATATAGAAAATATTAGATAATTTCAGTTTTTTTTTTTGTAAAAAAAAATTAAATATTCATAAAAAAATTTTCAAAAAATATTTAATTCCTTTTTTTTAACATTTAAATTTTGTTTCCCTTTTAAATTTTAGTTTATATTACTAAAAATTTTCCTCTCGTTTAAATCTAAAAATATTTCTATTATATTCATCAATTTAATTAGTTAAATTAAACTTTAATTTGTAATTTAGTTTGATTAAATTTTTAATAAATTTATAAATTCTTAATTAGTTTTTAGTTAATTTTTTATACAAAATTTAATCATTTATTTTTCATTTTTCTTTCAATTTTACAAAAATTTATTCAGGGATTCTTTGTATTTGAATAAAAGTTGAAAAAAATTTCTAAAAATATCAATAGTAGAGCATTTAAACTTCGCCTACGCCCAGCTAAATAATTATATTTATTTCAGGTTTCGGCTGACTTCGCACTTGTTGTTTTTACTCTAAGCTTTCTTACGTGTGAATTACGTTTAATTTATTTATGTTGAGCAGCGAAAACAGAAGCAGAAAAAAAGTAAAGGACAGCTGAAATTATGTTCTGTATTAGACGCTGGAAATTAAATTCAAGTGCGGAATGTGGCATCCAGCATGTGGCATGTGGCATGTGGAAAGCAGTTCGAAATCATTGCAAGCTTCACTTTTGGCGCTGATTCAATTATTTAAAATGCTGCATGCAATTTTGTGCAGCAAAAAGTACTTAAGGGAAGCAGCTCCCACCGCGCCCCCTCTGCCCCTAAGTCCTAAAATGTAATTTGTTGCTACATGCTGCATATTTGTATAAAGTGAAGCGGCAGACACACCCAGACAGGCAGAGAAGCAGCAGAGCTGCCTGCAAAAAGCATTTACCAGAATTACTTTAACCTGAGCAGGAGCAACAGCAACAACAGCAACATCAGCAACAACAACAACAACAGCAACATCAGCAACATCAGCAACAGCAACAGCTGCTGCATTAACCCTTTAATGGAACTCAACGAAATTTTCATATTTAAGAAGTCAAATTTTCTATGCAAATTGAAATTGCAAACTAAATTGGAAATATTTTTAAGCTACAGAGAATTTATAGTTGAATTTGATGATGCTCTCACAGGCTTCTACTTAGGAGGATTTTAATAAATGAAAAGGTTACACTTAAATGCGTCAGTTGAACTAAGTTGAACTATTTAACAAGAGTAAATCAACACGACAAGTTTATATTCGGCATCTAATGCAGCACCCTAAAAAAAACTAGGTTACTCTTTGATTCCTTTTAAGTTAATTGAAGGAGATATGCGTAAAGTGGAATATACGTTATTTGTGTAATCGTTATAATCAATAAGTGTAGCTCTTAAAGTAGAGACTTTTAAAGTAGAGACTCTGATTTGCGCCTTTTCTAGTAGTGATTATCTATTTTTTCAAGAATCACATAATTTTCTGTTTAATAAATAAATCCTGAACAAGAATATATATAGTTTCTTTAACAATCAAAGTTTTTCTGGAACTCCCAATAAAATATTAATATAAAAAAAAAAAATATAATATAATGAACTTCCATTCATTTTTAACTTTCTATTTTTTAAAGAACTTATAAATTTCCTATATATTGAATAAATCCCATTCCTATTTGCCCTTAACTTTTCGCAAATAAATTTCATATTTCTTTTCCCCAATCTGCTTTCTATGGGTTAAACTCAAAGAAAATGTTGCCTTGGCTGTGAAATGTATTGCGTTCGCCTTGGCTTCATTTTTCAATTCTCACCTGTGCGCGAGCGGGCAAGAGACTTGCAAGAAAGCGAACATATGCAGCTAGATGAGCAAATATCTCATGACAGCCCACCTCCTGCCCCGCCACAGGTGAGTGTGTGTGTGTGAATGGGCACATAAATAACCCAAAGCTTAAAGCAGCTGTGGGGTATTTATATTTATCGTACAGTCAAATCAAAAATGAACGCAATGCGAATCAATAAAGTTTTCCAGTTTATGTTTATATGACTGAGAGAAATGAAAGTCAAGTTTAAAACTTACCTCAGTGCAGAACTGACAGCCGCATTGCAGCAGCGTTGTGGACTCGGCGGCTAGCTCCACATCGATGAGGCAGAGCTTGCAGGTGAATTGCTGGAATTGCATGGGCGTGGCCGGGGTGCCCGCTGAGGGCGTCACATTCGCCGAGGCGAGCATTTCGCGCCGCTTCAATGTGATGCCATCGCGCACAGAGCAGGCCTGAGCCGCCTGATTGGCATTGGCCATGGACTGCAGTGAGCTGACAGTTAGTGGATATGCGTGGGTGGTGCCAAAGGCGCCCAGTTCGATGCCACCGCCGCCAGCTGTGCTGCTGGGCGTGGTCGCTTGCTCCTCATTGTTGTTGTGGCTGCTGTTGTTGCTGTTGGAGTGCATCGTTGCTGTGGTCACATTGGACGGCGGACTCGGGCTGCTGACACTTGGCAGGCCAGCGGAACTTTGGCGTGAACCACAGCCAACAGCAGCAGCAGCAGCAGGAGGCGCAGCAGCCGTTGGTGTCGTTGCTACCATTGCTGCTGTATTGCTGCTGCCATTGCTCAGTCGTATCTGCGCATTGACATTGATGTGCGTCGGCTCCGACAGCTGTTCCTCCCCAGCATCCGCATAGCAGCCGCTCGTGCGCTTCGGATGTATGCTCAGCGACAGCGCCGAATCGGGACGCGGCACAAAGCCATTGGCCAAGGAGTAACGTGAGCCGGTAGCTGCCAACGATAATAAGCTGGAGCATCTGGAGCAGGTGCCCGCTCCATTGATGCTATTGACACTGTTTCGCAGCCGGTTCAACGGACGTATTTGCTCCACGCCACCAGCACTGAAGATGCCACTGCCCCCTCGACTGCTCGGCTCATCGCCACAGCCCATGGGATGCAGCGAGTGGCTGCGGTGGGTCAGAGCCAAGACCGTCTCACATTTGCGCAGACCCGTGTATTGCACAATCGACTGCGACTTCTCGTGGTGCAAGCTGCTTGCGCTGCCCTCGCGCCGCATCATGTGCCACAGCTTCTGCTGCACCACATTCAGTGAGCTGCTGGAGCCACTAATGCTGAGCCGACTGCTGCCATGACCATTGGCTAGCTGTGCGGACTGCTGCTGCTGCTGGTGGTTGTGATTGTGGTGCCGACCAGCGGGATCGCGCAGCACCACATCCTGTTCCGAGGGCGTTCGCGTAATGCGTATTTCTGGCGAGGCGGGTCGCTGATTCGTCGTCGGCTCACGTTCTCGCTCCCGCTCCCGTTCCCGCTCCTTTTCCTTTTCGCTACCACGACTGCTGCTGCCCTTGAGCCCCACCAGTGACTTGAGAAAGTTCTCGAAGCGACGACGCCGTGGCAACTGGCCTCCCGTAAGTCCCAGCGAACTCTCCACATCCGGTGCTCCGGCGCCGGCTCCTGTGCCGGCTGCTGCGGCGCCTCCATTGCCCAGGCCGAGGCTGCTGACGGACAGCGAGTGATTGTGATTGTGGGCGTGGCCGGCGGGCAGGGAGAGGGAGATGCGCGTCGGCTGCGCCTTGCGCTCAGCTGCTGCGTCACTAGCCGAAATGATGTTGATCTTGTTCCGCGCCTGCGTCTGCGTCTCCAGCAGCGCAACTGTCTCGTTCGTGTCCGAGTCGTTATGCTGCGGCGCGGCATGCGAGGCAGTGGCACTGTGCTGGCTGCTGACGCGTGTCTGATGCTTTGTGTTGGCCAGATTGTGAATTGGCGAGGAATCCTGCAATGCGTGCAAACAAAACTTGTATTATATATATATAGACATTTATAATATATAACTATTCGTTATCAATCTGTTTCCGCCCATTAACGAGTCTATTTCCGATTAAATCTTCACTAACTCACAACTGAATCGAAACTTGCTTTGTATTTATTTTTAGCTTCACTTGAATTTTGAATTTAAAAGTCGTTTAAAAAGAAAAAATAGTGTCAAAAAAATCTGTTTTATTGTTGGGCGCAACTTCGGGGCTCATTTGACAATTTCTTATAATATACAGATCTATCTGTAATCCATCTGCATGATCCAGCTTCTCTATTTCACTCTCTCCCTCTATCAAATTATCTTTCTTTTCTTTCTTTTCTCTCTGTCTCGCTCTATCTATCTTTCTCTGTGTCTCCTTCACTTCACTCTTTCTGTTCGTTTGTTTTTCTCTGTTACTTATTTTCTTTCTGTTCCATTGTTTCTCTCTGTTCCTCTTTCTCTTTCTATGTCCTTCAAAATCTGATTCCTACTCTTTCTATGTCTTTCAAAATCCAATTCTTTCTCTTTCTATGTCTTTCTAAATTAAAATCAAATTCTCTCCCTCTCTCTCTGTTTACCCTACTCGTAAAATAAAGCAGTTTGCTATATTTTCTAGTAAAATCGACAAATCTAGTTTGTTTGCATCTGACGTCAACGCCAACTACTAAATGCAATCTAATAAAAGTCAGTAAATCACGCCGCCAACAAACACGTTTTTATGCCCTCTGTGATTAAAAAGAAAATAACATTTAACCTAAATCACAATCGCAATCCCAGACAAGATTTATCTATGTGCCATAGGTCATACGGTAACTGGAAATCAAAGTTAACAAAGCTCAGCGAGCTTTAACCCTTTGGAATTAATTATAAACTTATATAGCAATTGTATCTGACAACTCGTTTATATTTCCTATCGATAGCTATCAATTTGTGTTACATGTGAATTGCAATAATTTATACTGATTTTTAGTGAATGTTTCTACTACTTATCTATCTGTTTGTTTGTCTTTCTATATATTTATATATCTCTCTCACTATGTTTTTTTACCTTTTGTTATTTTTTTTTCATTCTTTTTCCTTTTCTTTTTTCCTTTTAGGAAAAAAGAATTTTTTTATGGACTTATCGTTTATTTTATTCACTAACTTCTGTCACATTCCCACTCTTTCTTTGCCTCTCCTTCTCTCTCTCTCTCTCTCTCTCTCTCTCTCTCTCTCTCTCTCTCTCGGTTTCTTTGTGTCTCTTTCTCATGCTCTGTCTTTTTTTCCTTATATTTTCCTCTAACGAATATAAGTTTTATTATTTATTCACTATTCACTAGACTCCTGTTACACTTTCACTTTTTCTTTAGCTCTCTCTCTCTCTCTCTTTCTCTTTCTCTTTTTCTTTGTGTCTTTTTCTCCATCTCTTTCTCTTTTTCCTTATATTTTCATTTAACGAATATAAGTTTTATTTTTTAATTCACTATTCCTGTCACATTCTCACTTTTTCTTCTCTCTTTCTCTATTTCTTTGTCTCTTTTTCTTTTTCCCATGCTATTCTATTTTAATATTACCGAAATAAATTTGTTATCAATTTATTCAATTTCACTAGATCTCTGTGACATTCTTCCTTCTTTTCTCCACTTTCCCCATTCCCATTTCAACTTACCCTCGAATCCTGCTCCAGCTCCTCCTCGAGCGCACTATAGACTGGCGCGTACCAGGAGTAGGAGAGCTGTTTGCGCGTCGAGGCAGCGGCGCCGGCGCCGTTGGCCGTTGGCGATGTCAGCCCCACGCCGGCGTGACTATGGCCCTGACTGTGACCGTGACTTTGCCCGTGACTCTGGCCGTGGCCGTGGCCGTGACCGTGACTGTGTGTGTGATGCTTGTGCGGCACAAGCTTGCCGCCGTTGGCGGCGTAATTAGGGCCAGCCGTGCCGGCGTTGATGCATGCAGCAGTGGTCACCAGATTGTTATTGTAGTTCAGCTGTAGGCTGCGCCGCTGTTGCTGGCCACGCGTGGGCGGCAGATGTTTGGTCTGCTTGCGCTGACGCTCGCCGTACAAACTGTGATGCTGGCGTCGCTGCTGGCCGCTGTTCGGTCCCAACTCCTTCTTGGTGAAGATGAGCGACGCGCTGTTCTTGCTGAGCCGTATGGAGCGCTGTTTATCCACCACGGTGGCCTCAATGTGCGTCAGCAGTGGCACCGTCTCCGACAGTGGTAGAAGCGGCTGCAATTGCAGCGATGATTCAGCCGGAAAGTTAATGATGAAATTCTCGGCGGCGTCATCAAAGATGGAGGCGCGTGCAGAGCTCTTCAAGCAATCGTCGCTGTGCGCCTGTGAGGAATATCTGAGATCCTGTGTGGGCTGTTGCTGCTGCTGCTGCTGCTGCTGTTGATATGTGGCTGCTGAGCTATAGCTGAGCTTGTGCTCTACGAGCAGCTCGAGCGGTGGCAGTTTGGTTTGCTTTTGCTGCTGCTGCTGCTGCTGCTGTTGGTGCTGGTGCTGCTGGTGGTGCTGCTGATCCAACTCTAAGCCCGTTGAGCTGAGCGGATGCTGTGTCGCCTGTATCTGTGTGGGCTGTGCTGCTGGCGTTGCATGAACATGAACGTGCGCCTGCTGAAACAACGTCTCATTCTGCTGCAATGCTGCAGTCGACTGCATGGCCATTGGCGGCCGCATTTTGGCTCACAGTGGGGCACAGAGCGAGTGGGCAGAGGGACGACAGCTCAGCCGTGGCTGGCCACAACAACGACATGAAGAGCATAGTAGCCTGCAAAGAGAAAATGCAAAATATATCAGAAGTATAAAGACAAAATATTAAGAGCTTTTATTGATTAACTAAATTTGTCTGATTTTTATTAAATACTGCAAAATCAAATTGAAATTTCAGCTTTAAAAATACACCACTAGGTAGGTTTCAAATTGCCTTGCACTTTGGCCTCTGCTGTCCCAATCCTCTTGGCCTAACAAAATACCAGTGCACTACACCACTCGGTACTGAACCGCTCCACTGACCAGGCCAACTCGCTGCCAATTGCTTAGTTGGCAGTACTCATCAAATAAATGAAAACTCGGCCAAGATCGACTGCGAGTTAGCCTCTAAAAATACTAAAAAACAAAAAAATCACAGTAAATGTGAACTAAAAAGTCGTTGAAAAAAAATTAAATTAAAAAATTAAAAATGAAATCTTTAAATTAAAAATTATATCTTAAATTAACATACAAATTTTAAAGTTAAAAATTAAACGTTCAACTTACAAACTAAATCCTTTAACAAAAATCTAATTTTTAAATTTCAAACTAAATTTTGAAGCTAAAAAATTAATCTTTATATTAAAAATTTATTAAAATTTGTTAAATGTTAATCTAAATGTTTAAGTTTAAAATAAAAAGCTTTAAGTTTAATTTATAAAATGTTAAATTATCTTATTTCTTAAACTAACATAAAATTATACATTCAAAAATTAGGGAACATAATTTCATAACAAAACAAAATTAAAAACAATTTTTTTTTAATAATTAAAAAATTGTTTAATATAAAAATTTTTTAAAATAATTTACAAAAAAATATATATAATCTAAAAACAATTTAAAAGTATAAATTAATTTTTTTTTTTTTTTTAAATGGTAAGCCCAATAAAAATATGTAAAAATTTTATATAAAAAAAAAAATAAATAAAAAATTTAAAATAAATTTTAAATTCTTGGAAATTAATCTAAATTTCTTTTCAAAAGTATGAGTGGATTAGATTATGATTATGTCCCATGTTAGACCCAAGTTCTTATACATGCAAAAAACAGATTAATAATTATACAACTCATATTATTTCTATTCAAACCCTAATATCTCACCTATTAAGAAGCCCACCACGCCCATAAATGACATTTAAATTGTACAGGGTATGCAAAGTGCCAGCTTTACGAGCTGCATTCGCTTCTACCCACACATACACCCGCACACACACACAAAACCAACTGATTTGCATTTTTGCTTTTGTTTGATTTATTGCAATTTCTGCTGTGTGCAGGAATTTATAAAATTTTTGTAGGTTTCAATTGGAAATCGAAATCGGAATTCGGAATATGCCCCGTGCATTTGATTAGAGAGCAGGAGCAGCAGCTGGATTGAGTTGGGAGCGGCCAAAATTGATGGCAACGTCACGTGGCCTTTGGGAAATTCAATTTCGTGCAGCTGCCCCGTTCGCGGTGAGAATAAAATCGCACATTTCCCATTTTTTATGAGTTTTTCGATTCAATTCGCTTAAACTTAAACCGAGGTGCAAAAAAGTCTTCAATGAGAATCAAAATCAAATCCAAGTGCCCGAAAATTTAATGTGTAATTAAAATGAAACGAAAGACGAGAAGGCGACGACAATGGGATGGGAAGCGATTGCGTGTGGAATTATTAAATGAATTCCCACAAGACTGTCTGGGCCAAGTTAATTAGCAGCTGTAATTGCAATTGAGAAATGGAAATGGAAATAATGGATGCTGTCAGTGTCTGCGTCCAGGCATCAATGTCAAGACGACAGCTCGAATCAATGCGTCAGTCGCTGTCTGAGCTGTCTGATTTGATTTGATTTGAGCTAAGCAAGATTGTTTTATAAGAGTTTTCGATTCGATTACGATTAGAGACAGATTTTCCATTACAACATAATCAACAATTTCCATATGGATATCGATTGCAGTTGCACGTGAAAATGTCGAGTTATGGAAGCAACTAATCAAATTAGCCTGCAACAATGCGCAGCCAATTAATCGAATAATTGTCCCAAATTGCGAGCGCCCAAAATTATGCAACACAAATAAGCTACACCAATACACACACACACACACACACACACACTCTCTCTCTGTCGCTTATTTGTAGCTAATAAGTGAAATGAATTGGAAAACATAAATTTAACAAAGCGCTTTAGCAGTCACATAGCAGATGGAGACAGTGCGGAGCCAGCCAGGTGGGGGCGTGGCACTGCGGGCAGCCACACAACAGCAACAAACCTCGCGGGAGGCGAACGTGGCCATCGCGCATACTGGAGTCAATTAAGCCATTTGCGCACGACAGTGTGACCAAAATTTTCCCAAATGGATAACAACCAAATGCAAATTAAAGTTTAGAAAACAGCAAAATAATATAAAATAAAATGGAAATAAACATTAGTTAAGCCAAGACAATTAAGGGAATTGCGGCGGTGTGGGAATGGTATAATTATGCAAGTATATATGAGACCTCATATATGATGTCTGTGAGTACATAGGATAGGCTATACTATATATATATATATATATATATATATTATTTAGACTCTCGAGAGTAAGCTGGCCAATTCTCGCCCTATTATGAGGCTTAGAAGACGCCACTTTGCTAGCCTTCTCACCCGGTAATCAGTCTTTTATAATATATCCTATTATTAAAATAAACTATATAGAGTATATATATAAAGAGTACTATATAAAGTATATACTCAAACAAAAAGTAAGTAATTTACTATACTATATTTGTATCACTGTCCTGGGACTTTAGGTCTTCTAGGTCCTCTATAGGAAGAGGTTTAGTTTGTTATACATTAACGTACTTATGTGTATGATATGACAATATTATTGTATAGAAAGCAAAGAAAAATAAAAACGAAATCTTTACCCCCTCACACAAGTCACTCACTTCCAATTTATTCTTAGATTTATTTAAAAAATCTAAGACAGTTAAATATAGTTCTCTTTTAAACCTTAAACATTATTTTCTTCAATTAAAAACTCACATCTCGTCACACACATTTTCTCTGCTCAGATTCCACTTCTCTCCTGATGGAGCAGCTGAAAAAATGCGTTAATTTTCGACTTCATTACAAAAAGGCAGCTGTCGAGTGGCAGCCCTAAGCGGTTGGCTCTGCATGCCAACGAAGGTATGTCAGTATATTAATTTTTGGTATGTGCGCACTATGTAAATGTGTAAGCGTCAATGTGTGTGTGTGTGTGTGTGCGTGCGTGTGAGTGTGTGTGGGTGAGTGGCAAAGCGAGCGCACAAAAGTATGCAACACAAAAATGCGCGACCCGCATAATTTGCCCAGCGCACGAGATGGAAAACAGCAAATGGATAGCAGATAAAAGAAGAAGCAGAGGCAAGAGCAGATGGCGAGGCAAGCGTAAGCAGCAACAGGAGCAACAGCAAAATGCCAAAGATAAATTGCTTCTCACACGCCCAGCAAGCAAGCCAGGAGGGACAGGGCAGCCAGGAGGGACCAGGGCAGACAGTTGGGCGAACACGCGTAGGCGACATTTTGCTGCCGGTTTCGGTTTTGCTGCCACGCCCAAGTGAGCGCAACGGAGCTACACACACACCTACACCCACACACACATGTATATGTGTATTCTCAAATTAATCGCTTTTGGCGCACATTGTGAACATTCATTTAACGCCATTTAAGCCAAGCCAAGAACAAGACACAGCAAGTCAAGCAAATTGCTTGAACAAAAATACAAAAAAAAAAATAAAACCGACTTGCGTCAAAGACAACGAAGATTAATGCGATCCGTTAATACGTCAAGTTTAATAGACAAATACGGCAACTTTATACGCGCAATTTGCAAGCTAATATTTTTCTGATTTTGGATCTATAACAAACAAGCTAATAAATGTAGTTTGAAAATGGAAGTCTTCCAGCTCTATGTGATATTTGTGTACTACTTGAAATTATGAGCATCGCATAGAGAGGCGATAAATTTAAAGTATTGTGCAAGTCGGAAAGTGAGTAGCAAAGAATGAGCATGTGAGCAAATGAACAGCAAAACAGCTGCAGCAAAGAAACATATATAAATATATACTTGTATAAGTTAGGAATACCCCAGGTGATAAATTTGTACGTCTTGCGCAAAGTCGGAAACTAACTAGAAAGAAGGCACGTGCGATATAATGAATCTAATTTACCATAAACAGGGAAAGGGAAATATATACGAGTTTGAGTAAGTTGATTGAGAGTGCATGACTAGGAAATACCCTATTGAACAATTTAATTCATATATTTAATATATTTATTTGATATATTAAGTTAGATTACTCTAATAAGGAATGACTCAATAGAAAAGACTACAAATGATTTGGAAGTATTGCCCAAGTTTACAACTTAATAGAAAGGAGAGCAAATAAACACTATCAAAATAAATTTAAATTTTTTACTTCAGAAGAATTTTTAACTGAGAAATAGACACATATACAATTTAATCTTCCCTGACAGGGAGTACTTGACTAGCATATACCCTAGATAAGTATTTGTTTATAATTCAAAAGAATCTTGAACTGAGAAATAGACATATAAACAACTAAGACTGCTTTGAACAGAAGTACTTGACTAGATAAGTATTAATTTATACTTTATAAAAATCTGGCCCTGGCTTCTCTCTCTCTCTTCTTGTAACACAAATCACAACAATAACAGAGTATACTAAAAGTACACAATACATTAATGATAAATTAAAGCCTTACTTTACTGAAGGTCAGCAAAGGTTAGTCAAGAAAATGTCAAGTCTCGATGCCATTTGAATAAAACATATTCTTGATTAGCTGAACACGTTCTCTAATAGGCCAGCATTGAGTGTTAGGAGCAAATGTTGTAAGTTACTTGCATGAATTTACATATTTGGGCAATAAATTGAATCAAAGTCAATTGGCATGAATAGCTGTGCATTATCCAAGATTTAGTTGGCTATTAATACAATAATGTGTGTGCATAGAAATACGTGAGCAAACCAAACAAACAAACAGACAACCAAACCAGAGACTATTATGTAATATATTAATTGACTTTTGAAGTTCTCGTTCCACACTGAAATTTCAATGTGAACTTTGCGTAAACCCCACGAACCGTGCCCAGCTAATTGACACACGTCAATTGGCCGTGAAATTAATTAGCCAAATGTCAACGACACGAAACATGGGGCAAGGGACACAAAACGGATAGACAGGCGGACAGGTGGACAGGGGGACGGAAGGACATACAACATATTCAGGTAATTTGGCAGCTTCTGCTTCAGTTTCAGCTTCAGCTGTATTAAATCAACATAGAACTTACCATTATTAAATCTGCATGCAAATGCTGTCCAGTCCGATAAATCGTTGTCTCTGCAATGGGGAATGAGAAAGACAATACATTAAATAATTATCTATGGATAGAATATCAAATTTAATTAGCTATAGAATATAATTCAATTAACATGCGCTGACAATTACTATTTGATTAGATTTCAGTTTATTTAGGCAAATCATTTATTTATACAAATGTTTTCTGAAGCGTGAAAATATGTTGTTAATAACAACAATTAAAATGGTATTTTCGTGTTCTATTGTTAGCTGAATAGAATTAGATTCTGCTTGTTGAGTCATACATAAGGGCATATTAGCTTTTCAAGGTGTTTTGGCTGCGTCATAGAAAAGGTTTTTCGATTTGCGTAAGGATATTTTAATTTACATTTTATAAGAAAGTATTTAATTTCTACTTTTTTTTAATATATTTAATTATTATTTTATTTAATATTATTATATCTTTATAATATTTTTAAATTAAAAATAATAAAATCAATTTTTGTTATTTATTTATTTTTTTACACTGAATAAGGAAATATTTTATTTCTATTTTATTTAGCTTAAAAAATTTATATTTTAATATTTTTTTAATATTTCTTGCTTTCAGATAATTTTTATTATTAATTATTTTTACTTTTATATTGAAAAAATTTTATTTTACTTTTTTTAATATACTATTCGCTTAAATAATTTATAATTTTATATTGGCAAAAAAAAAAAATACTTTTTTTAAATTTTAAATTTTTTGTTTTGTTTATATATTTATATTTATAAAAAGTATATATTTTAAAATTATTATATTTTTATCTTACATATTTTTTTTTCTGTTTAATTAAAATGCAGAAATCAAAAATAAAAAAAAAAATATGTAATAATTTTCTTAAATTGTTGTATATTTTTATTTTTCTGAAAGTAATAACTAAAATATATATCTAAATCTTTCGAGGCAAACCCAATTAAGTTATTTGCATGTCAATTTTTACCATAATTCATTTTAAATATCAAATAAATCCAAACAATTTTTTTTATTATTCTCTGCAATTATAACTGAATAAATAAATTTCCAGCGTTTGTTGAGTTTTCAATTAGCTGAAAAAATAATAATATAATTAATGCCTCAATTGCGAATTGCTGCTGCACTTGCCACTTGCCATTTGCCACTCGGTCGCTTTATAAAAAGCCAGCAGCCAATTAGTATAGCTGCCCCAATCGAAATTCCCAGAACAATTAAAACGGCTTTTGAATGGGGCAGCCAAATCAATGCAGCTAATAATGACCAGCCACGTGCCGCACGCTGCACGCCGCATGCCGCATGAGGCAACTGCAGATGCAAATGCAAATGGAAATGCATTGAACCGAATTGAGAGCTGCACAAAGAAATGGGCAATTTGTGGGAGTGCAAGAGAGAGAGAGAGAGAGAGGAAGATAAAAATGAAAGCTCTGCCTGGCAGTGTATCTGGTTAGCCGCAAATGCTCGACATGTGTGACAAGCGCCTTTGGGCCATGTGTGTGGCATGAGTGGTGGCAAAGGAATTTTAATTGCAAGACTGTCACGGCTAAAGCCGAATGTCGGCCTCAATTATGGGGCTAATTAAACTTGGCAACACTTGGCCACAGGCACGCCCCCCACTCATACACGCAAACACCCACACACACACACACACACACACATTCTAATACACTCACACAGCTGTGAGCCATATTATGGACTTGTCAGCGCCTGCAGCCACAAACAGCTGGCGCAATTGAAACTAAATAAGATGCCAAGAAAGCCGCAGCTAATTATAAATAAATGAAAAGATATTTAGACAAATTTAGAAATGTCTAAATTTACAAATGTACAATTATTTATATATATATATATATATATATATATATATATATATATATATATATATATATATATATATATATATATATATATATATAAAATACATTTAATATAATTTATGGCATTTGAGAATTTAAACGTATCGCTTTAGCTCAAGTATAAAATGTCTAACAGCTTAGATTGCTTGACTTGTTTGAGTTTGCTGCTTTTGACACTTCACTTACTTGGCCAATAGATGCAACAACAACCGACGTCACTTGCACATGGTCAATGGACTTTTAGCTCAAGTGTAAAGGCAGCTAAACAGCACAGCTATCAATCACAAAACTATTTCTCTAACTAAATATATTTTAGTTGCATTTATATTTTGCAAACTATTTGCTCTAATTGCAGCTGCTGCAATTTAAGCTCATGTGTTGACCTCTGTAAGCCGCCTTCAGTTACAGGCTGCTTGTGGCTCACAAGCCGCTTAGGGTCTTAAGTTCTGTCATTTGGTTAAACAGACAACATGATGCGACATATGCGCACTCAAATGCAACTAATGGAAATTAACATAATCAGGCCAAGTTACAGCCACCACAACAACAACAACAAAATTATAAAAACAAACAACTAGCCACAGCATCTGCATCTGCATCTGTTCTGTGTGCATTAACATACTAGAGCTACTGTATATGAAATGGCTTAAGAAACTAGAACGAGTCGAGTTATTAATGCTGAGTATTTTATATGGTTATATATATTTCAGGGATTAGTTTTCTTCTATATGAGTGGTTAGTTGAGTGTGACAAAATGAATTAGTTCTCTTTAGTTTGAGTGCGATCAAATAAGAGCAAGAGCAACAGAAATTGACATATATTGCAAATGCTTTGAGTTTTTATGTTGTTTGTGGTTTCATTTTGAACTTTTATGCATGCCATCAGATATTGATATAGATATATAGATTGCAATCAAATGGCCTCTTTGGCTTCGCTGGGAGTGCCCATAGCGTATGGCGATTCAATGCCAGCAAATGAAGCTCGAGCTCAGCCATAGTGACGAGCTTGTTAGCCTTAACTAAAGACTAAACATTGCCCCAGAGGCTTGATGGAATGCTCATCAGATATACTTGATGAATGCTCATAGATAGAAATACTAAGTAACCAAATTTGAACTACACTGATGCAGATTAACATGAAACAAGGATTTAAATAATTGTCCAGTCAAACATTCCAAGGTAGAACACAAATAATATAGCCTAAATGCTTCAGTTCATATTCTATGAATTAATTTTAATGATTAAAAATATTTTTTTTTAAATAAATAAAAAATAATTCTTATTTCTGAATTTTGTATATACAAATTATAATCGTTACGGTCCCTGGTTTATATCGAATTCTTGGAAACTTATTCAGTATTATATAAACTTCCTTATTTAGTTGAATACCAAGTCTATTTGCCTTTGGGATTATAGGACGTAGCATTCCTAATCGCTACATGATCGCAGAGCAAATCCTATTGAAACTTTCAGCAGCTGCATTTTATTGTTAGCTTAAGCAGCTGCTGATATATAGATATTGGCAATTATATCAATCTAGTTTGGTCATTCTCAATATAATATAAAGAAATATATATAAAAATAAAGCCATGTCATCTATAAATTCTCTCTCTAAAGTAATAAAATTCACTCAGAGCTGGGATGCTGAGCTGTTGGCAATCTAAATCCGATTGCAATTTACTGCCCGTAGAAGTAGATTTTTCTTTTATTATTATTATTATGCAAGCCGTTGTTGCAACTGGCTCAAGCTAACTTAGGTCATAGCAAAAATAATCTTGACTTGGCCAAGTTAAGGCAAGAATGTGGCATATGCTAGCGCACACACACACACACACACACACAGGCACTCACACACACACATATACGCGTGCGCTTACCACAAGTAATGCCGACAGAGACAAGCTGCGACAGCTTGGGCACAGTATAAGAGATATAAAAATAGATTCAATATGAAATCCAGAGAGAAAGAGATGGAGAGTGAGTGTGCAACAGGGACAGGACACAGCTGAGGCATTACAGAGCGTAAAGTGCAAAGTTGAGGCCAGCCAGCAGCTGTCATCAGCGTGAAACTCATCAGCATCAATAATCAAATGGAATTTCAATCAAATACGTGACGCATTCGTTGCAACTGCAGCTGCAAAAAGTCGACATTCGAATTCACCTGGCTGGAAAATAAAAAACAAATATATAAAAAAAAAAGGGAGAAAAGGAAGAAAAGAAAAGAAATTGCATAAAATGACTGCAGTTGGGCGCACGCTAAATGAGATACAGCATGATATGCAGTTGATGAGCAGGTGACTGTGTGTGTGTGTGTGTGTGTGTTTGTGTGTGTGTTTGTGTGTGTGTGTGAATTGCAGCGAGTGCAACACTTAAAAGTCTAGACTGAGTGGCTGTGGCAGCGTTCCTTTATGTGATATGATAAATAAATATGAAATGCATAAAAGGTCGCATAAGAATGAAGCTTTTTATTGTCGCTGAGTTATGATAGCATAAATACCCTTGGAGAGACAGGTGTAATGGATACAGGTAATATATAAAGTAAAGTTTTTATATGCTTTTTAAATCTCTTCTTTAAGGAAGTTAATTCTGTGAAAGGTTTTTTTTTCTAACTGAATTTAATTAAATATTTTTTTTTTCTAATGACTTTCTAGTTGAGTATCGCTGGCCCTATAGTATTTACAGGTATGTATCGATAGTTAAATATAGTGCTGTCGCTAACTAGCGTATATCGCTATAGTTAAATATCGATAAAATTATAGTTATGTATCCATATTAGACTACTACAGCTCTTAGTCTGAATTTAGTTAAGTTAAAGAAATAACGTACATATATCTCTTAAAGCCAACGGCGAACAACGGCGTGTATACTTAATGCGAGGTATATTGCCACTGCTATATACACAAGCATACCAACATATATACATATATATATAATTATATATATAAAGTCACCATCTTCAACTCCTTCCACTCCTTATCACATAATTAAAAAACCATTCAAAAAAGAAACTCAACAAGCAGCAACGACAGCATTTCCCACATTAAGTATACGCCCAGTTGGCGCTCATTGTTAGCCTGGTTTTTTGTGTTTTATGTTTTTGTTTTTTTTGTGGCCCTTTTGTGGTCTCGTCCAACAGCAAGTTGCCTGCTAAACTCTTTCTAATGAACGTCTTTAAGTCATGCCATAACCAGATTGCAGCAAATGCAGCTCACGCAAAGCTTATTATGCACTTTCTCTCTCTGGTAAATGGCATCTCTCTCTCTCTCTCTCGCTCACTCTCTGCCATTGTAATCAGCATTTTGTTTGCTCTGTTGCAATTATACAGTTAAATTGGCATTGTGGCAGCGCAACTCATTTCGCTATGCGATAGCCGAAAAATTCAAAAGCACCGGAAATGCTGTTGGCCGCCTTCTCGGAGTACACGCAAAAGGCAAGTGGCTGGCAGTTGGCAGTTGGCTGTTAGCTGTTACAGCTGCCGCCATTTTCATGTTGCATGTTGCAACAGACCACACAAAGAGACGAAAACAAGCCCAATGGCAAGTGGCATATGGCAAGTAAATTGACTTGCAACCAGCTGCTGCTGCAGACCCTCAAGGAAACGCGTTTGTTGCCTTTAACGTGTCACTTTAAAGACATCTAACTCCAAATACAAACACACACATACATAGACACAAACTCACATACACATACAACACATAGCAACTTCTTGCTTCTTGAAAAAACATTTGTTTTGGCATTAAAACGACAGCAAAAGCAAATGTGCAAATTAGTTGAGAGAGAAGCAGCAGCAGCAACTGAGAAAAATAAACAGAACATTTTCACTAAGTACTTTAAAGGAACTTGCAACAATTTCGCTGTTGCTATTGCAACATTTCAGTAGTCTAGCAGGCTATAAGCCATGATACGTTGCTGTCTTTGAGCCAATTAATTTAAGTGTTTCATTGTAAGGATTGAATTGTATTTATATATTTTTAGAAGAAAGAAAATCATTTCAACAGAAAATGTTCCATTAGGAAATACCTTGATTTTTATTTTATGTATTAATATAAGTAAACCGAGTAAAGTATTGTAACAGAGAATGCTCCATAGGAAATACCTTGAATTTTATTTTATATATTTTTTAATTTATATATATATATATGTACATAAGTAAAAACCTTGAATTTTATTTAATATATATTTAATATATATTTAATATATTTATTATTAAATATATTATTTATTTAAGTAAAGTAAGATAGAGTATACTAGAGTTTCTATAATAATCATTCTAGGAATCCAAAATCAGAAGCAACGATTCATCTTCAAGTCCACATCAAGAATTTATATACTTTATGCGGTCTGCCACGCCTTCTTTTGCCTGTTGCGTCGACTTTACCAAAACCATTTACCCTCAATGCCCTTTTTCAATGGGATCATAGTATTAAACAGATTTGATTGATTATGTCTAAGATTTTTCTAACTATCTTTCTCTGTTTATATAAATATAATAAAATATTTAATTATATATAATATAATATATAAATACATGTATAAAATAATATAGGCAAAGCAGTTTCAACTAGAGTCTATCACGTCTCACAAGATTTAGAGTTGTAGCTCTATTAAGCTGCTCTACAAATAACTCTTATCACTTGCTGATACGCCTATTAGGGCGTGGCTAATGCAAATTGATTTCGATTGAAATTTGATTTCCAATTAATGCGATTTGATTTGAGTTTGTAGAATTCATAGCACTTTTATATGTAATATAATTTAATGTAATCTAATGTAACACATAATATTCTAGTTTGCAAAACAAGATTACAATATGTGTATTGATGATTATGTATAATCTATATATTTATAACATTTAAAGCTGCTAATCACAAATGTTATTCTACGTAATGGTTACATCATTTCAATTTCCATTTATTTAGTATTAGTATTAAAGTCCAAAAAAGCAAAGCTCACACATTTCTCTAACTCTCATCAAATTCTTCAACCTCTCTTGTTCTTCTCGGCCCTGAAAGGAGCAACGAAATTAAATTGCGGCAACACACAATTTGTTTTTTTCTCGCCACTTTGTCAGAGTTGTCAGCATGATTGAAGAAGAGCCTGTTAAGTGCGCTTGCTAATTAAATGGCAAGCAAGCGAGCAGAGAGAGAGTGGGAGTGAGAGAGAGAGAGAGAGAGAGAGAGAGAGAGAGAGAGAGAGACGAACGTGCGGCATGTGGCATGTGTGGCATGCGGCATGTTGCATGTGGCAAATGGGGCGTGTGTTAAGCACAAAGTTGGCATGTTAAGTCTTAACCCTGGATGTGACAGACAAATGAAGGATTTTCGGTAACTCGGAAACTTTTTTGCCAAAAGCCTTTCAGCTTAGCCAACATGACATTGCGAATATTAAGTGAATACGAATGCGAATGCGAAAAACTAACAAAAATTGTCAACTGTAAATGCTGTTGTTACTGTTGCTATAACAATTGTAAGTTGTAGTTGTAGTTGTTGTTGTCGTTGTAGTTGATGTCGTTGTCGTTGTCGCTGTCGCTTGCGCATGATTTCCGTGCTTAAAATTTCCTGTTCGAAACTGACATAAAAGAAGGAAGTGCAAGCGACAGAGCACGCAGGCAGTTAGACAGGCGGTCAGGCTGACTGACAGACAGACAGACAGAGAGAGAGAGAGAGAGAAAGACAGACAGACAGACAGACAGAGACGGATGTGTAATACAAAAGCAGATGCACCGAGATGCGGAATGAAAAGCTGTGTCAGCTGTGTGTGTGTGTGTGTGTGGGCGTCATTTTCTTTCTGCTATACATAAATATACATTTCTATATGTAGAGTGGTGCTATCATAGAGAAAGCCAATGGTAAAAGAAAACATGACGCAGCCACCTTATGCCGGCGGGGCTACCAAAGCAACCAACCATCCAGTCGAGCATTTAATGACATTCTGCATTCACGTGCATTTTTTTTCCTACTCCTTTTGCCGTCTGCACAGTTGGCTTTCAAAAATATTTACGTTTATATTTGTTTCGACTGCAGCAACAAGAGAAATATTATTACAAGTCCCTTTCACAGACATACACATGAAATGGAGCTAGATAAAGGGGAGCTATACATACGCTACTCTGCTTTACATATCTATGTGATTAACATAGCATAGCTAAACAATCCAAATATGAAACTTTAGCTGTAGGCATAAGGCTATCGAGGCATATTTAGCTCGTCCATCTGTGATTTTTCCCATAAAAAACGTTGATAAGGGCTAAGAACTAATTACGGAATATTAGACAAGAGATTAAGCTATAAACTAATAAAATTCCTTCAAAACTACAACAAAAAAATTTAATGATTTATACTTTCAAACATAAGTTTTATTATTATTTAATACAAAAGAAAAAAGTATAAAATTTATCAAAAATAAAATAAATGAATAATAATAAAAATAAATATTTAATACAAAATAATAAAACAAAAATTCATCATAATAAATAATAAATTTAGTAACAAATGAAACACAAAATATGTATTGGTACTCTTAAAAATTAAATTAAATTAAATTAAATAATTAATAAAATTGAATACTAAAAAAATTATATCAATTTACAATTATAAAATAATTTTAATAAAATACAAAACATTCATATAAATAAAAAAAAAATTGTATAATTTTGTCATATAACAAATTTGTATTTGTTTTTTTTTTTATATTCATAAAAATAAAAAAAATATTTGTTAAATGTTTTCATATAAAAAATTTTTATATGAATACAAATTTTATTTTTTATTATTTTATTGCTTTTTTGTATAAAATTTCATTTTATATTTAAGTCTCTTTCACCATTATTTTCCAACTATGTAGTAAAACTATTTAGTATCAAAGTGCCAGTTGCATTTGCATCCATTTATCAATTTGGCAAAGTTTTTGTGAAAACAGAAAACATAAAAAATATACAAAAAGTAAATAAATCCAGTGGCAACAGTTCACGTGATTTATTGCACACCAAATTAATTGAGAATACTTGAAAAACAGGCAAAGGAAAAAAAGTATTCGAAGCGATGCGATGCGATTACCAAAAGCAAAAAACCAAACAGCAAAAGGGAACGCTTAAAAGTGAGTACTACAGAAATTAATTGCACTTCTGAACTTTTGCTGTTGTTTAATATTTTTTTTAGGTTTGCTGTTGGGATACCCTTTATGAAGCAAGAAAGTTGCGATAGCAAAAATTATGGCAATTATTTATAGACCTCTTGATGGGCATATAAGGAGCTATATATATAAATGCGTATTTATTTGAAATTTTTTTCCATTTCCTATTCAAAACTTTTAAAGAAAGCATTTACTGCGCATAAATATGTGAGGCAAATGTAGAAATATTGATAAAAATGCAACAAAAAAAAAAACAAACTATAGAGGTATATTAAAATATATATAATAAATTGAAGAAAAATAAAAGTTAAAAAGAAAACAAATATATAAAATATTTAAAGTAAAATATTGAACGAAAAAGAAAAGTGAAAAAATTAATGAAAAATATTTAAGGCAAATAATAAGAAAATATTAATAAAAAAAAATAAATAAATAAAAAAATATATAAAAAAAACAAATACCTTAAATGAAATATCTAAAAATATAAATATAAAATTTTAGAAAAATAAAAATTAAAAAATATATATATAAATCATTCTATAGTATAAATAATATTTATTATGATTTTATAAAATATATAATCAAATAAAAATATTTTTATAGTATTCATATAAATTTTTGTGTTAAACCTATGCATATAATATTTCGTTCAATATTTCTTAAAGTTTCAAAATGACTTCATAAAAAATGTATACAAAAATATATAAATTTTTTGAGCGTATCTGGCAGTCTATTACTCATCTCTCAGAAATATATTATATATATATAAAGCTTTATATATATATAAATATTTATTTATTGTTCTCACATACAATTAAAACATTTATATCCGGCTTTTTTTTCATGTTTTTTCTTTTGTTTGTTTGACATTTGTTACAGTACAGCAAATTCAATTAAACAATGCAATCGCATAAACAAATCTACAGCAAATACACAAGCACACTACGCACACATACACACTCTCACACACACACTCACACACACGCATTTAGAGCGCGCGCGCGTTTTATTCCATGTGGACCTCCCACAAATGTGACTGCCTTTTTTTGCCTTTTTGTTTTATAGTTTTTAATTGAAAAATATGCAATTAAAAGTCGAATGCATATGAAATGCATTGCAGTGCAACTGGGCGTATGTGCAATTAATAATATACATAAATGGCATGCAAAAAGAAAAAGGCACACCAAATATTAAGAGTCGACGACAAATTAATTTAAGCACTTAATTATGCCATAGGTTCAATTAAATTACATGTCATTTAATTAAGCGCATGAAATGAACAGCGCTTAATCATATACAAGAGGGAGGGTGGGAGGTAAAGAGTGAGAGAGAGAGAGAGAGAAAGAGGGAGAGACAGATACATGTAAATAACAAAGAAGTGATAGAGAAAAAGAAAGAGAGATAGAGAGAGAGAGAGGGGGAGAGACAGAGAGAGACAAAGATACATGTAAATAACAAAGAAGTGATAGAGAGATAGAGAGAGAGAGAGGGAGAGAGAGAGAGAGTGCCAGAGGGAGGAAGAGATAGATACATGTAAATAACAAAGAAGTGTAAAACGAAGCACAATTGATAAAAATACGAAATAAATTGAATAGATATCTGTTCAAGACGTTTGCTTTAAGTTATAGCCTAAGATATAGTAGCAAAGCAAAGCTCTACTAAGTAAACTTTCATTCGCTCACAGACCTATGAACCAGCCCTCTCATATATGCCCTCTATAGACATACTTCAATCAGCTCCAACAACTCATTAGCTAACACTCCTATGTAACCTATACAAACATACTTCAATCAGCATTATAGTTACCTTAACTGCTCTACCCCAACTTATTAGCTAACCCTCGCATATACATATTCCATATGCACATATATAGCGACTAGTCTATTCCCACATATTTCACATTTGTATAACCCTCGCAAATAAACAAGAGCCCTGCAGTTGGCCAAGCCAAGTGATAAGCAAACAAAGGCGAACAGGATAACGCCGCTATTGCCCGCATGCCAGTCACAAACTGTTGCACACACACACACACAACTCTATATAGCATACATATATGTATGTAAACACACAGCTTGTACATACCATAATTTGGCACACGCCATTATAAAATATTGACAGCAGAGCAAACAAGTCATGGACAAGGGTCCAAGTTCGCAGCATGTTGAGCCAGGCAGCAGGCACCAGGCTCCACATGCCAAAAGTCACAGTGTGTGTGTGTGAGTGCGTGTGTTTGTATATATGTGTGTGTGTGTGTGTGTGTGTGCGTTTGGCCAGTGAACTTGTAGTTGTTGCAGCGAGTTACTCATTCAATTAACAAATCCAATTTCTCAATTAAAAAACTTGATATTCGCACAGAGCTGAAGTTTTTGGCTGGTTAAATTGAGGGAAAACTAAAGAGAGAAAACTGATATTCAGGAGTTGCCTTTATAAATTTTAACAATTGCTGGCCAGCTTTTATTGGGCTTAAAAATGATTGGCAGTGGATTTTAATGTAGTATCTAAAATATCTGGCATCAAATTCATGAATGCAAAAACAAGTACAAAATGCAGAAAATATTCCAAAATTGTCAATTTACATATTTAGTAAAAACTTTAATGCAATTTAAATTTTTAACTGAATGTAGATTTTAGAGTAATATCAAAGATATTAAATGTCATTTCAAATAAATACCCTGTAAAAAGCTTAGTTGCACTCACTGCTTTCAACAGCAGATTTTGCTCTTAGCCTTAAGGCTTGGGATTTGCAGTTCTTGACTTAAATTACATTTGAAAAAGTTTAACCAAATACATGCTCTACAGCATCTCAATGCTCCACACACACAAGGTGAGTTTCAAGGCTGACCAAACACACACACACACACACACACATGCATTACTACATATAAAAATGAACCCGCAAACTTACATACGCTCTCTGCTCGTCTCTTCTTTCATTTCTTGTTGACTTGGCAAACATATTTTAGACAAATTGTTACATTTTTGTTCAAAGTTTAGCTTGAGGTGGCATAACTAACAAAATGTTTGCCTAACTTCAAATTAAATTTAGCAAAAATTTGCAGCAAAAATTATTGGAAATTGCATTTAATCTTTAATCCCCTCTGACTGTGGTTGGGCTCATATTGAGACAGCATTTATTATAATTAATACTGCCAGCAATAAGATAAAATATCAATTGAAGTGAAGTACACTACTCTATTGTTATTGTGACTAAGTTAAACAATGGAGGCATTGTCTATACGGATTACTGAAAATCTATCGCAAAAACGCAGACATGCAATGCTTTTCTCTGCCTATCACACAATGCCATTCAGTATCAGTTTGTGCAGATAATTACACGCTTAATACACAAGTTGAAAATATATATAGTTATATATATGTATACAAGTTTACATATACTTGCCACATTTAATATTGTTATGGAATCGATGGATTTAACCTACCTGTAAAGAGAAAGAGCAAAAGAAAATGCATTAGTTTAAAGTTCATTGTTGAGGTTTATAATAGAAACAATGCAAACAATGAATGATATGAATGTGTGCATAAAATATATGAATATTCATATTTAAGGGATTTATATTTAGCTTTTGTTAGAGTTCAATGTTTCTATATAATAGGTAAGCAAATATTGAATTTCGTTGTTTTAACTTTTAGATTTTCGTTTGCTATGTAATATGGTTCTTAATGAATTTTTGTTTTGTTTCTAAAATATTCCCAGAATCATTTTTACAATGAATGTTCTATTTTTATAAATTTTTCTAATGTGTTTTGCCTTTTTAAGACAAGATATATTTTAGGTCTAATTGGAAGTTATTCTATTATGATAAGGTTCAATAAATGCACTAAAAATATATTTTTGGAAAAATTTGTATTTAAAGATAACTCAAAATATTTATTTATAGATATTAAGCTCAGAATCATTTCACATTACACGAGATTTCAAATTCTTTGTTGTACAGTGTATGTCAATGCTTAAACTGAGCTGCAAATGTAATTATAAATTTTTGTATCATTTAATATTGTATTTTATATTCTCAGTTATCAAAGTTTATTATTATTCTATTCGAAATTCAATTTATTTTCTGATTAACAAAATAAAATTAACAAAAATAAAATTCTACTTTACATTTTTCTTTAGCTTCTTTCAAAGCGTTCAGCAGCTCTGTACTCAAAAGTTTCAAGTCAAGTGAATGCTAAAATATACAGCCCTTAGTTAGCTTTTCTAGTGCTTAACAGCAAACTAGCGAAAAGTATATAGTAGGGATATACTGTATAGCCTATATAAATGCCGCTATTTATGTAACAGAAGATCGTAACCTCTGGCTATTCGAGAACGTGTAATAACACAATGATTTATCATCCCATGCACGTCGCATTTAATTGAATTACGACTACGCAAGGAAGTCGTTTGAACAATTTGCAATTTGTTGCCTCAACTGCCACCGAGTGGGTGTGGATCAACAACAACAAGGTGTCAAGTCTCTTATCAGCTCATGTGTATGAAGCGACAGCAACTGGAACAATCTTGATTGATGCTGTTGTAATTCGGTGACAGCGACAAGGACAGCAACAACAACAACAACAACAACAACAAGCAGTCAAGACAAGTAAAAGCCACTTGATAGTGATGTCAAGTCTTGCAACTGAAACTGATTAAGCATATAGAATATATATATATATATATGTATATATGTATATATACATATTTATATAGATATATTTTGCAACAGAAAAGAATACAAAAAAAATAATTAAAATATTAAAAAGAAATGTTTGTATTCATTTAATTAAAAGATGCCAATCATGTCAGATTAAGATATAATCTACCATTAAAGCTGCTTTATTCATTTTATAGCAATTTATCAAATATAATTTTATATATATTTATTTTCTTTGTCACCTTTTTGAATGCTTTCAAAATTGTATTCAATAATAAAAATAAAAAATAATTACAGTTTTTAGCAGGCTTATAAACAATTAACAAATCACTTTAAAGCACTTCATTTTGTTGTGTCAGATAAATAAATTAATATAAATAATTATTGTGGCTTTTAGCCAAAGCGGATATCACTTGGCTGAGAGTTATGTCAACTCGACTTTTTGTTCAGGCCCCAAATAAAAACAATTAGCAAAAAGTGCAATCAATAAACTGAATGCTCATCGAATATGTCGAGTTGTTGTTTAGTGTTAATGGAATTGATGACCAAACTTGGGTTGCATAAAAAAGGCGACAGAAATTTTAAATACAGCTATGTGTTAACTTGAAGATACTCTTAGTTTTTATTGATATTTTATATGGATGAACTAAAAATTAAACTCTATATTATTTCAATTTATTTTTAATATTAATATTAGACTCATTTTATTTAGTATTCCAATCATATTTATTTTCAATCATATTATTTTTAGTATTTAAATGATAAATTAAATGTTCAATCATAATATTTTTAGTATTTAAATAAAGCTATATATAATTGTTATACAAATTATATTTTATATAAACATTAATATAACGAATTTTCCTATTTCTCACTTAAATTTGCTTAAAATACTTTTGGATTCTCAAACTAATTTATAATTCCAGCCTTAGCTGGGACATCCACAAAGGCCTCTGCCTTAAACAAGTTCCCTTAAATATAAATAGGTCTTTCAATTACATAAAAGAAAAACAATATTTATAATTGTCTGAGCCAATTTTCAATATTATTATTCATAAATGCAATTGCATTTAGTCAGCAATTTTGTTAAGTGTTTTGCGAGTGCAGGCACGCAAAATGCTGCACTTGAAGCATATCTTTATATGCATACATATATATATATATATATATATATTTTTTTTTTGTATATACCTGTAATCGTCGCTTAAGGTAGCATAAAAATCATTCCAAATTGAGTGCATAAAATAATATAAAAAAATACAACAACAAAAATGCAAGTTGCGCCATTGACGCCTCAATAGGCATTTTCATTGCAATTTTAATATTTTTTGTTCGATTTTTTATTATGCATTTTTTTTTAACTGCCGATTTGCCATTAAGTTTATGATGATTGCATAGTGGCCGTAATTATTGCATTGTATATGTTTCATGTGGCTGCACTATTATCTCCACGCGTATCGATAAACATTTTTTTGTTTGAATAATTACAGTTAATGCTTAATCGAGTATGCATATCGATCAATTAGTTGCAACAATATTCTGACTAGCCTATAATTTCTCTCTCACATATGTAGCTATTTTGTATTATTAAATGAGATAGCTTTTATTAAAAAGAAAACAACAAAATTACAAGTCGATGTTATACTTTGTGGCGTGTATCTGATTTATATATTTATATGCAATTTGCAATCGGCTATAATTATGGAAGAATGGCAAATTATATGTTGGAATAGATGATTAACTATCAATTCATTTTTGAAGTTTGCAAGTTTTTGAAATTAATATCAAGTATATACTATCACGACTGTTAGCCTTAAGCACCCAAAAACGCATCAACAAATTTAATTTTACCTTATTTTATATAAATTAAATATATATATTTTCTTTTTAATATTTATAGTATTTTGCATTCAACAAATATTGCTCAATAGCTGTCTTGAAAGCTAATACAAAATTTCTTATACATACAAATCTATCCACATAAAATTTATATTAGTAAATATTTATTTTCTTATAATTATTACAAGTTATTACTATTTTTTGTAATAATTATTACTATTTTTTTTATAATTATTAAAATTTTTTAAATATCTGTATTTTTCTATCAATCAATAAATATCTATAATCAAATAAACTACGTACTGAAAGTCAAGAGCTAAAATAAAATCGAATGACTTTAAAAAGTATTTAAAATACCTATTTAAAAATATATGGCGCATATGGAAATAAATGTTTGCGGTTCTCATTTTTATCACACATCTGAGTCACATTTGAAACAAAGCTAATCAATTATATTGCTGCGATTGTGTTCCGTGATTCAGTATTGTATATTTAGTACAGACCCTAAATGTTTTTAAAGCTTTTCTTTTGTTTTACTCAAGTTCAGTTATCAGCAGATTAGATCCAGACAGTGACTGGGCAAATATAATAATAATAAGAAGAAGAACTGTTGCTGAGCATCTGTGAAGCAGAAAAACAAAAACCTAAATTCATGCTGACATCTCTTGTCTAGACAGTTGAGTCTGCTCTGTATTTTGGATAGACACGGCGCTTATGCAATGCTGCTGCAACCTTCAGCATTAGCATTCGAAACGCTTGGCTGCCCTCTAGGTTTGTGGGGGGCATAAATTTCGATTTAGTTGCCCACGAGAAAAGATGCCCACGAATAAAAGCGAAAAAACAATGCCCCAACATTGTAAAATGGCACACTAAAATGAACAAAATACAAGTTCAGTGTCAGGGGCTCGGGCAATAAACATTATAATGATTCTCCATTCTCCCTCCATTCAGCCAACGAACAACAGCAACAACAGATTTCAATTCACTTGGGCGCCAATGCTAAAAATGTTTAGAATGTGGGATTTATTGCTGAGCATTAGATGTGCTTCAATAAGAGTTAAGCTGAATGGCAAGAGTAAAATGTGAGTATATCTATATGCTATGTTACGCTGAATAGCTTAAGTAAATGTGAGTATATCTATATATACCTGGCTTAACTTTTTAGCCAAGTGTAATGGGCATATGAAAGGATTGGTTAGCAATTCGGAAAATACATATGTGTATAAATATTGAAGTGTAATAAGCCATATAAAAGTCTCAAGTCTCATTTCTTCTGAACCCATTGAAAATGGGAAACAAGCAGAAGGAGACGTGGCAGACCCCAAAAAGTATATATATCAGGATGACGAGCTGAGTTGATCTAGCCATGTTCGTCTGTCCGTCGGTCCGCCCGAATAAACGCAGAGATCTCGTAAGCTACAAAAGCTAGAGATTTGAAATCTAACATGTATTCTCGGCTATACCATACGCAGAACGAGCTTATCATATTTTTTCCATTACTCATCCCATTTCCTTAATATAGCTAATCGATAAGTTCTTTATTGAATACTTTTGAGCTATAAATTTTAGATTTACTAGAATTATTGGAATATCAGCTCTTCGAAGGACTTAGGACATCTCGTAGTCAAGCAGTCTCGACTGAAGCACTCTTACTTCAATTTAGCTTTATTAAATGTCACTCATATACGCTTTCGAGCTCTCTATCTTTATATAAAGATATGCTCTTGCATATCTCAAGCCACCAATACAAACTCGTTTTAATTAAAACTCTGTGCGAACATGCATTCGTTTTTAATTTCCTTTTGATTTGGTTTAACCACATTGCAACATCTGTCCCTCTGTCACGCCCTCTGTAGCCAGCCATGTGCCCTTTTCCCTTCATTAAAAAACAAACCAAAAACACAAACAAAAATTAAACATAAATAAAAAGCGAACAAATTAAGCACAGTAAATGTTTTCACAGCAGCAGCACCAACGGCAACACCAACAACAACAACAAACATCAAAAGTGAAACAGGAAGCTGCAAAATAATAATAAAAAAAAAAAACAACTCTGATTTAATGTAAACACAGCATAAAATTGGCAATTTAATTGGGTTAATTGCATTGACGATGGCAGTGGGAAAAATTCAATTTAATTTATTTCCCAATTGTATACAAGGCTTAATTTCTTTTTATAATAAATCTGCCTCATTAACTTTTCACATGGTTTTCGGTTTCAAAAAATGCAATATTTATTTTATTTTATTTTTTTTTTTTTTGTTAAAGATTGGGGACAAGAGAAAAGAAACTAGATAAGAAAGGAAAGTTACATTAAATACTTTTACTTTACTATTTCAGAATAATGGAAAAACAAATAAAATGTAATATAAAAAATAAAAGATATATAATACATTGTTTATCTTGCTAAGGTTTCATTATATAGTTTTCCTTTAAGCAACTATACTTGAATACCTTCCAAATTTCAGTCTCTAGCGCTTCAACTACTATGGTTTCTGAAATACCGGAAAATGCATTTTCTGATTTGCTACGCCTTTAGTGGGCGGCTCGGGAAAACCTTGACACTTAAAAATTCAAGAGTATACACAAGTATATATTCCGAATTTCAGGTCTGGTTGTATTTATATGGTTTGTATTTATACGGACTGACGGACGGACATTACACACAAAAGCAATATACTCATATATTTAATTTTCGTCAATATGTATACAAATATCAATCTGCCTGAACAGTGAAGCATATCAATAGCTCAATCGAATAAGAAACAATTTTCGTTGTAAATATTTAAGAGAAAATATCAACAAATGTGTGAGCAAATAAACATTAAGCCATGTCGCGCCACGCATTGTAGATTTTATATTTATATATTTATTATTTATATATGTCTGCATGATTTATTTGTATTTTTATTTGTATTTTTCGATTCGTTCGTTTGCGCATCGAAATGTGCGCAACAATGGAAAATTGTTCGATTGCTCGGACAACGCGGCGTATGCGTGTTATTGCGGGTAATTAGACATTCACAGCACGCGTATTCGCCATTGTTTTTCTGCTTTTGTTGTTGTTGTTGTTGTTGTTGTTGTTGTTGTTGCCTATTCATATTGTAATTCTGGCAATTCACATTTTTACATTTTGTATGCAAATTTAGCACACGACAATTTCAATTTCAATGATTTTTTTTTCGTTTACTTTTAGCTATTTTTATTGCCCGCCCCACACAGAGGGCTTGACTGGTGAGAAATGCCAAGTACCAAGTTTTTGCGCAGCACCTCAAAAGTGTCAACAGAGATTTGTAAAGGCGCTGGAACTGTAGAGCTGACTGGCTGGCTGGCTGGCATGGGATCGGAGCGAACGGATTGCGACTCTGGCATTGGGGTCAGCACCCACTCAAACGGGCAGGCAATAACTGTCTCGCAGTCTGTGTGAAACACCCATATGTGGTGTCTGCATACCCTGCATACTTGCAGCTCCACAAGTTCAATAGGATTGTATGAGAACCATAGTAAAAGATAAGCTATATACATAGTTGTATAGAATTAGGGAATGATAGCAAAGTATACTCAAATTTGACTTTAAATACAAAATAAATAAATAAAAAGTAATAGCCTTAGAAAGACAGTAGAGAAAAACTTTCTAGTAAATAGCAAAATTTAAGAAAGATTTAGAAACTTCAAATAAATTAATAAATATTTTTAAAATATTGTCAGAAATCAGAAAAATCATGTTTACAAAATAAAAGAAAAATAAACAAAATTCAGTAAAATATTATATTGCATTTTTAAACATCTCTTAGATATATTAAAAAATTATTTATAATTTTTTTTGTTTTAATACCTCTTTAGATATTTTAATTTTTATTTAATTTTTTTCCTAATTTTTAATATGCATTTTTAATAATAAATATATTTATATATTTATTGTAATTAATATTAAATTTTTTATCACACATGATCTAAAAAAGTTAAAAAAGAGTAAAGATCACATGGCCTGTTCTGCTAAAAAAAATTGTATATTTAAAAAATTTAAAAAAGAGTAAAGATCACATGGCCTGTTCTGCTAAAAAAATTTCATATATTTAGCTAAGGTATTCAATGTTAACCCACATTTTTTATGGGTCTTAGAGGTTTCTAAGTTTTTGTTGCTTAAATATAATGTAATATAATAATAATAAAATAAAAATTCACTGCTTACTCAATATATTTTGAAATATGTCTGATATGCGAATAGTTGTTAAGACAACGTAATAAATATTATATATTATATTATTTAAATTTTCTATATTTAACACTTTTAAGTTAGCTCCAGGGTACATTGCGGTCGATCACTTTTACTGGGAACTTTTCTGTTTTATGGTATTACTTTTGCGAATGGAAGGCAATAAAATATATTTATGGCATTTTGTTGTTGCTTTTGCCCCGTTGTCGTGTTGTTGTTGTTGTTGTGCGCCTCGTCATGTAATTATGCCAGAAATCGTTACAGTTCCGCTTGATTGAGACGCAATTCGCCAGTTTTGTGAAATTTGCGCATATTCAGAAAAGCGTTAAACGTTTGCATTTTAGAGCGAACAAAGCGCAAACAAAACCAGGAAGGTCAGACGTGAACAAACCGTGCTCCTCCTCCGCCTCCTTCTCCTGCTCCGTCAAACATCTGCTGCAGTAAACTTGGCCCCCTCCCGTTTAGCCAACGGGTTATTAAGTTTATGCATTTTTATGAGCACGCCAGTTGGGTCGGGTTGGGGTCGGGGTTGGAGGTGGGAGCGGTGGCCGTGGCAGGGTCTGCTCAATCATAAGTCAAAGGCTGAGGTTGGGTGGCTTTGTCGTCAGGCAGGTTGAGCTCGAGCTGCGGTCCTTTACATTGAAGCCGCAGCGCACAAAGTGCATTCACCCAAATCTCCAATATATAAGAAACCCAGACTGGGCAGAGAGTGGAGTGTATAGGGTGGTGTGGGATCTGGTGGGCTGAGCAAGTTGTAAAGGGGTTGAGCCGTTGAGGTAGCAGTCACTCACGTGCAGGCAGACAAACAAAAGCGTGGAATACAAAAACGCTTTTGTTTGCTGCACTTCATTGCATTCACTCAAGAGCAACAGAATGCGGAGAGCGAAAGAGACAAAGGCAGCGAATGTGAGTGGGAGTGGGAGTGGGAGTGGGGCAGAAAGAGAAAATTGCTGGCGGCAAATGAAGCAATAACAAATGGAGCAAAGACAAAGCAACGACTTAAGAATACCCAGCAGCAATATAGTTTAAGATTCAGCACAAGTCAATAATATTATAGTATAATAATAATCTGTAGCGGGAAAGTACAAAATTAAAAACTTTCAAAAGGCAACGAATGTTTTAGTAAGAATGTTGAAGAAAAATATAAAGTATATTAGAAAATAAATATTTTTATCACAATATTTACTAAGAATTAGATTTGGCTCAGCTACGATAATCGTAAATAATATTTACATATATAATATTATTCATAGGAGACAGTAAAGTTTTTTTTTGCTTTTGATAAATCGAGGGGTGTACTTTAGGTTCTTATCAATTCTGTTTCATTATTGTGGGCGTAGTTCATAATGAATGATAAAAAATATTTTAGCATTTATCAAACGAATTTTGTATTGAAAATTATATTTTAACTGACATTTAAATACATTAAAAATTTTAATAAATTTAGAAAAAAAAAGTAATAAAATAAAAACTTTAAATGAACATAAGAAATCTTAGAATTAAAATTAAAACACAGTTAAATAAAACCATAAAAAATTTTTATTTAACTAATTTTTTTTTATTATTTACTATTAACTGTGTTGTATTAAAGAATTTTATTGTTGTTTAAATCAAAGGGAAATTTTTTGATAAGTTTTTAAAACTTAAGCATGCTTATAATATCTAGAAAAATAAATAAACACCTTTAATAAATAAATTTAAAATACTAAAAAACATTACATTGCAGTTTTGTAATATAATAGGGGGCAATGTCTTATCATTTGATATTGGAGACGTTAACATTGTTTGCAATGTCTACGTTCTCTGTTTATTTACTTTGCTTGTAAACATTGGCTGTGGCTTTGTATATCTTGAGCAAACAAATATGAATTAACATTTTATTAATGCAAGTCAGAAATGTAAGAAAAGTGACTTCATAAGAAAGACTTTGAAGGATAAACAGAAATTATAAATATATTATACATAAATTTAAGCTTTGTTTTGAGTTTTTAATAAATTTTTATAATTTTTAGATAATTCAATATATAATGCATTTTTAGATAATTTCTTTTGAGTTTTTAACAAATTTGTATTATTATTATAATTTTTAGATAATTTTATTTTTTCTAGAAACTTCAATTTTAAAACATTTCAGATGTCTTAGCTCAGTTAGCCATGGTCAACTATGCTACCTCAATATTTCAACTTTTAGCGACATTGAAGGCCAGCCAAAAATCAAGACTTGGGTCTTAATTCAGCGAATGCGCCATGTAGCTTTTGCGAAAACTTTATGGGCAAACTTGTTAAGCAAACAGAGCAACACTTAAATGCAACCCAGGGTGGCGCAGCTTTTGTGGATGCAACTGCTGCAGCAACAGCAGCAGCAGCAGCAGCAACGGCACCAGTTGGGGTTTGAGATAAGCGCGTTAAAAGTTGGGCTGCTCGACGGAAGCGAAACTAGAGACAGGCAGAGGGAGGGGGAGACAGAGGGGGGCTGTTGAAGTAGGAGTGCAAAAGAGATAGCTGCATATTTGGGCTAGCTTTAAGTGTGGGTGGCCCGCAGTTTAATTAGTTGCACTCCAAGCGCTGCAGGCAGCGCCCGATAGTAAGTGAGTATGAGTGAGTGTGAGTATGAGTGAGTGTGAGTGAGTGAGTGTGAGTGAGTGTGAGTGTATGTGTGTGTTATCGGCAACGTTATAAACTTGACGCTGCCTTGCACTTTATGGCGTGCATCATTAAATATTTAAAGAGCTTTGTGTAACAAGATTTGCTTATGCCTTCAACTCAGCGCCCCCGTCCTGAAAACTCTCCTCTTTCGCTGTCAAGCACAATGTTGTTCGGCTTGAGCACATAATTGCATATTTATAAGTGCAGTCGACGCCGCGACAGCAAATTAAGCGGCAACAGCTCGCTTCGCACTCCATCTCTCCAGCCATATATTATATATATATGTATATACATCTCTGTTAACTTGACTTGCTCTGTGTTCGGCAATTAATGATGCATTTTTGTTGCAAAACTTTGAGCTGCAATTGAATAAACGTTGAGTGGCGCCTGAGACAGTAGTGCCCACCACAAGAGCGAAGATTTTGGCATTCAGCTTTGGAAGCTACAACTTGGAAATTGATTTAAGGGCTCTCATGTCAAGTTTTGGCAAGAACTCTTGTTGCAATCGAACCTTTGTCATGGTCATGCACGATGCCACAATGGGAGAAAGCGAGAGAGAGTGAGAATGTGAGAGAGAGGGAGACCCAAATTGAGTGCTAATGAATAGCTTAGTCCGACCATCAACTTTCCAAGCCAGAACCTGATTCAATTTGTATCAGAAGAGACTGTCCCTAGAAATTAGTTGACAGAATTTCATTTCAATATTAAATTCTTGCAATGCTCAACTAGGGATTTAGTATATTTCATAAAAGTTAATCTGCAAATGGTATAATTATATATATACTCGTATACAAATATAATATAAGAAGCTGAGTTCATAAAAATAGTAGTGCGGCTTAAATTTTCACTGATAATATTTGAAAACAATTTGAAACAAACATTAAGATTAATACATTTTTTTTATTAACTTTTATATATTATTAATGTTATATATTTAATACTATATTATATTATATTATTTTAATTTATATTATATTTGTTATATATTTTATATTATATTATAATATATTTAAATCTCACTTAAATATTCATTTTAGACTATTTTGTGTCAAATGAATCGAATTATTTTTACTTATATAAAGACATAAATGCACATTCGAAATTCGCCAATATTTGATGAAATAGAAGCCGAAAAAGTAGTCTGCCATAGCGAGACAAAAAACCGATTTAAAAAAATAAAAAAACAAAATTTTTACTACATTTTTATAGCAACTTATTTGCGTATTACATTTTGCCTACCCTGACTTTGACCTAAAATAAAAAATAATCTAGACAAAAATCAAAATACAAATAATATAATAATAAAACAAGCGGCGCTCCATAAAGATTAAACAAAAAAAAAAAAAAAAGCAAGTAAGAACTTTGCAGTCGGGCGTTACCGACTGCAAAACACTAACTCACGGCCCAAATGCTGCCAGATTCATTTACCGGTATGCCACGCCCCCAATTAGTATATATAAATACATTGCAAATGAAATGAGGATGCCAACAGTTAAATTTTGAGCTTTTAGCTCCAAAATTGTAGAAGATACAGTTTTACCCCCATGCCACGCCCCCAATGGGCGTTTATATATAAACAGACGGACAGCAAGACGAACATTTCACAAAATCAATATACTCATTTGACTTTCCTGAATGAGTATAAAAAAAACCACGCTCCATAAAGATGAAACCAACAAATTAACAACTGTAAACTCTTCCTCTTCTCTCAACCAACTGGTATTCCGTTTAGTTTATGGCTAATCAACTTTCTGGCTATTAAACTTTACTTTTTGTTGCTGTTAATGTTTTTGTCGCTTTTAGCATTTTGAATGCAATTAATTTTTAACATTTCTAAATGCGCTCATTAAAAGTTTTGATCAAATCATAGAACTTTTTCTATTATTTCCATAAATTGTTGATTTTTCACTTGTTTTTCTTCGTTTTTTCTCATTAATTTGAATTTTAAAATCGTTTTTTTTTTTGTGGTTTTGCCAATAAACATTTTTGGCTGTTGTTGCATGTTGCATATTAATTACGTGAAATTATTTTTGCTGCGGCGCAACGCCTGAATTGTGTTCTCCATTGCGTTATAATAAATTACTAGCCATTGCCACGCCCATACGCCCACACACCGTCCAAAAATCAACCGCACAAACTTTGCAAAGTCCATAAACAAATGTTGATTTTGCACAATTGCATTATTATGCGAGGGGGAGAGGGGGGAGAAGTGGAGGGAGGGGAAGGGAAAGGGCTATAATAGAATGCCAGCAATGCCAATTAATGGGCAAGTAACGCCCTTTTTTCCTGGGCGTGGCGCATGCAATTGAAAATACAGAAAATTAGTTTTTGCAAATATGACATTCAATGTTCGTGTAATGGAAATTTACACAGTTTTTGTGATAATATATATTTTTTAGAATTACCATTTTGTTGTAGTTGTTGTTGCTGAATCAACGAATTTAAATACAATTTTGCATAGCCGAAAATGTACATACATATATTTTATGAACGAAATGAAACGAAACTGATTTATCCATTTGGATAAACAAATTATTTAACGATATTTTAACATTTGCTACTCATTTGACACTTTGACATTTGAGAGCTGATAAATTATTTATTTTATCTCATCGTTCAAGTGATTAGAGTTTTTAATTCTATATATACTCTATATATGGTTTAGAAATTATATATAAAATGTATATTAATATATATATATATGCACAGTGGATCAAAAATGTCTTCGTACAGCAGCATATAAAAAACATATGTATATATAGCAAAAAATAACAAAAACTTAAATACGGTTATTATCTAATTACCTTTACTTTACAAAAAAAATAATAATAATAAAAATAAAAAATTATGTGGTTCAAATAAAGTTTTCGTACACCGAATACTTTTTATGCAATTCTTTCTATCTATCAATATATTTAACTACTTAATTAAAAATATAATAATAAAAATGATCATGTTTTTCAATAAATTATTTTTAAATAATTATATATTATTAAATGTATATAGCATAATTAAAATTTGTTGTATATTTAAATAATTTATGTAAAAGCAACATTCATTAAAGCTTCTTAGTTCCTAGTGCGCCTACACTAAATATAAAATTAAATAATATTTTTAAATACATAAATTTTTACAAAGTCTTAATGAATATTGCAATTACAAAAACTTTTTGAATATTAAACAATATATATATATAATATATAATATAAACTAAAACTATTTGAATAATAAATATGGCAATTACAAAAACTATTTGAATATTCAATAAATCTTATTTTATTATATATAATTATAATAATATAACAAATATATTTACAAAGAGCATTAAATGTTCGTTCTGCCTGGAATATACATTTCATATTGTTATTATTATTGTTTTTTTTTTTTTTTTTTTTTGTTCTTTTGGGTTGGGTTTTGAACGCCTGCCTAATGAGCTTTTTGTGTAAATTCTGGACGCAGAATTAGTCATAAAACAATTTGCTCGCTTCGCAAATGACTTTTTGCAAATTTTTTTAGGTATATATTATATGTACATTGTATATATGTATATATTTGCTGACAATAAAAAAGTTCACAGCTTTATCTCTTTCGATAAAAAAGAAGAAAAGAATTTTGCACCCACTTGAACTTATATAGCTACAATCAGTCAATGATTCAGTTAAAAGACAAAGAACTTTAGAATAGAATTGATTTCAAAATAATTTTATAATATATATATAAATCAACATATATACGATATACTGACAAATGCTTAGCTTTAACTGTTTAAGATTCTAATGTCCATAAATATTTAATTTTAACAACTTTATTCATTTCCTGAATTGTACTTAAAATTTGACTTGTTTTCTAATTTAGGCATCATTTGTTTTGTACAGTGTACTTAAAAAGCAACAACTGTGCAAACAAGTTTTGAAAGAGTAATTTTTCCAGTTCTTAACGCAACATCAATAAAAACAACAAAAAGAAACAAACAAACAACAAAACCAGTCTTCAGGATGAACAAACCAAATAACTAATGGGAACATTTAACAAACATAAAAAAAAATCAAGTGAACTGTAAATCTTAAAGCGCAAATGTTAACAGGCAAGACAAGAAGAAGAAGATTTAATTTCCTTATACTAAATGCAAAATAAAGATCTAAATTTTTTGTAGAATAATAAACAATAAAAAAAGAATAATAATGCATTAGTGTTGATAACAACTAATCTATTATAATCTATTTATATGGCTCTATTAAATGTCAAAATATATATTCGAGAGTATCTCTGGCACTTGAGCAGTGCATGTGCGATAAGCAACAAAATACTAAACAAAATATATATATATTATATATATAATATATATATATGAAACTTTGTCTGAGACATCGCAGCCATAAAGTGTTCACCATAAAGTCAGCTAGATAAACAAGATATGAGCGCAAAAGTCGTTGTTGCTTAACGTTCTTAAATTGGCCAAGTTTCAGATATCGTATCTTATCAATGTGCTGTCCATATGTGTGTGTGTGTGTGTGTGTGTGTGTGCCATTAAGGCAATTGCTGTGGCCAAAATTGACCTTGTTACGAAAAGTCGTCTTGGCCATATTTCCACAACTTGCCGTTCGCCGTTCGCCTTCCAATTGCCAATTGCTTTGGGGCGTGTTCTCCGCTTTCATTTATCATCATATTTCTTGCATTTACCGCACATTTCACCAACTGCTGACCGTTTTTTCTCCTCTCCTTCTCTTCATTTTTTGGTGTCACTTACGTGCTGTACTTATTGTTGTTGTTTTTGCTGGTGCTACTGCTGTTGGCCCACTTTTGGCAACTGCCAGAAACCATTTCTCATTTCTCATTTCTCTCTGGCGCGCAAATTCAAACAAATGCATTTTACAGCTCTCTCGGCCAACTTTGGCTGTAACCAAAACTGCAACAATGTGTGTGTGTGCGTGTGTGTGTGTCTCATATCTGTGTGGCCAAAGAAAGCCGCTGCCCGTTTGCCATTCGCTCTTGGCACTTGGCTTTCACTTGAAATCACGTTTGAGCGCCTGCCTCTGTCTCCTCTATGTCTCCTCTATCCTCTCCCTCTCTCTCTCCCCGTCTCCCTCTCTCTGTGTGCGTGTTGAAAATGCTTTTCCAAACAATACACCTTACCCCACTCACTGCCCAGCCCGCCACGCCTCTACTGTTGGCTTTTACGCCTGATATTCGGTTAGGTATGAACTTTATTGCAGCACATGCCATTACACAGCTGCTGTAAATATTTTTTCGTAGCGGTCATAAGTACGCAGAGTATCTGAAAGATACATACTCATACCATCACACACACACACACACTCACACACACATACATAAATGCTTTTATTTTATTATTCCTTGCAATTCTTGTGCTCATCATAAATTCCATTTGAAGTTTTTTGCTTTCTTTTTTTTTTGGTCCGCCCAACATTTTTCATCAACAAAAATTAAAAACTTTTCCTTTGCCTTATGAATTTTTATCATATGTATCGCCACGCCCACGGCCATGGCCACGCCCACGACTTGACAAGTTGTTTTGCGTGATTTTTTCATATTTGATTTTTAAATTCATTTTCATTAAAAACAAACAAAACTTGTTCCATTTCGCTTCATTAAACAAAGAAAGTCGATGAGAGAGAAAGAGAGTGAGGGAGTTAGCAAGAAGTACCATAAATATGTATTATTTATTATTATTTTCAATTCAGATCTAATCAATTTGATTCACTTGATTTGCATAACAACTTCACATACATGCTCCAACTGCAGTTCACGATCTTAACTTTATTTATTCAAATCATACGAACAGCTTTAACGGGGGAATGCAGTACAGGTTAAGTGATTTCTAGTAATAGAAAATATCTATAAGGAAACAGTTCTATCGATTATAATATTCAACAGTTTCAGTTGAAGGAAGAAGCTTGAAAGAGCTGATTTATTAACTTAATTAAATGAATTATTCATAAGGTAAAATATATATAATATATAATATATATCATATATATAATATATATCATATTAATATTTATATAGATATTTATCAAATATATAAATATATTGTAGAACAGTGGGATAAATGCTGCTTAGATAAGTCAAAAAGGCCTTCAAACTGTATTTAGTTCATATAAAATATATTTAGAACTATTAAAAAAAAAAAAAAATATATATATATATATATATATATATATATATATATATATATATATATATATATATATAAAATAAAATAGATAGAATAGACATATAAAAATATTTCAAAATATTTATTAATATTTAAAATCACTTTTAGTATGGAAAATGTAGATATATAAATATATTTTTATATAATATATATATATATATATTATATATATATATATATATATATATATATATATATATATATATATATATAATATATATATATATTATATAAAAATATATTTATATATCTACATTTTCCATACTAAAAGTGATTTTAAATATTAATAAATATTTTGAAATTTTTTTATATGTCTATTCTATCTATTTTATTTTCTATATTTATATCTATTTTTCAGTAATTGATTTTTTCTACAATGTATTTCACACAACAAATATATATATTTTTAATTTAATTACTAATAATTGTAACAAGTTTTATTATATATTATTACCAATAATTAATACAATTTTTATTAGATATTATTTATGACTGCAATCAAAGACAAATAAATAGAAAAAAATTAAAACTGAATAAATGTGTAAATTATAAATAAAATGTTCGAGACGCTTCCAGCGACTGCTATATAAGTTTTGTCTAGTTCCAACTATGATTAATATTAATGTATGCCATTGTTGCTAAACATTGAGCTACGTTTTGAGAAAATAAACAATAAACAGCAAAGCAAAACAACAAACAACAATATTCCACCAATATTCCATCAACAGACGATATTTCGAGAGTTGAATCTTCAAATAACAGAATAATTGTAAAGTCAATCAAATAAGATACATTAAAAATATATATATTTACGACTGTGTTCACAATAATAACAGTGCAGTAGATGCAGTAATCGAACTTCAAGGGCACTGCTATTTTTGTGAACACAACTGTATATATAGAAAAAAAAATAGAAAACAAATATCAATAATTAGAAATTTAAATTCAATAAGCGCCAAAGTCAGGAATAATAATTTAGAATCCAAAACACAGTTAAATGGTTGAAAGCTCATAAATAATGCCGCAAAATAAATAATAATTAAATGCAAACATATGCCCATTCCACTTACATATATATAGGCAGATATACATACATACATATGTATGTACATATGTTTGTTTGTATGTATTTGCATAGATTACGGCGTAGGTAGCAACTGAGACTGTGGCGCACATCACAAGTGAAAATGGTAGAATGTGAAAAAACTGACAGCCAAAAGCAAATAACAAAATGGGCAACAGTTGCTAAAAATGAAACGCATGCAAAAAGAAAGAACAACAACAACAGACCAAGAACAATAACAACTACAACGACCAACTGTAAATATATAGCTCGTGTTGCCAACTTCCTCTGCCATTATACACCAAACGCAGACGGCAACGCAGCGCACATTTAACACGATTGGCAACGCTGTGCGGCTTTTTGTTTTCTTCGCTCTCTTCTTTTTTTGCCGAGGCTTTGCACACAAAACCTGTTTTCAAAGCTGACGCACTTCACAGTTGTCTGTGAAGGCAACTACAACAGCAACAACAACAACAACTGAAACAGCAGTCAAAGTGATAACAACAACAATAAGAAGCATACCCATTTGACCGAAAAAAACTAGCAGCAGCAGCAGCCACGAAATAGACAATTTTTGAGGTTACCATTTTGATCGTTTTTTTTCGGTCTCGCTCTCGCGCTCTTGCAAAAACGAAAAACAAAACAACTGTTTGTCTATTGCTTGCTCGCTCGCGCCTATGCATTTGAAGGGCTCTAGTTGAGTGTTGTCTGAGCACATTTGGTTTGCCATTTTTGTTTTTTTTTTCTTCTCGTCTTTTCTGCTCTATAAAATCGATGGTGCAATCTTGTGTCTGTCTTACTCTTCTTCTTTGCGCTCTTTGCATTTGCTTTTGCTTTCTAACTATATTTTTAGCACTCGAATGTAAACAAAACGCGTCGCCATTTTGGATTGGGCATGTGGCAGTGTGTACACATGGCATATACACGCATACAAACACACCCATACACACACTGCTTTAACGTCTTTACCGGCTTCAGTAGCTGCTTTATGGCAAAATTGACCTTAGCTTCGGTGATTAAGATGCAAAAAAGAAAAAAAAACCAACATCCGAAAGATATGTGCAATGCTAATGAGCGCTAATAAGATACACGCCAAAACACACATTCACACACAGTCATACATACACACGCACAGTAAACAGAGGCTGTATCTGTTTTTTTTTTTTTACGTGCGCTTCACTTAGTGGAACAGCACTCGTGAGCACGTTGATGATAATCTTTTTAAATATTGATCAGTTGCTTAAGATTTGCATAAAGCGCTTACTTTATTGATTATTAACATGCACGAGCTGTCTGACAGCTCGCACTGGGCCTAAATATAGTCTAAATGTTAGGAAGCAGTTGACAAATAACTAGGCTAAATGGAATCACCTTGAGGTAGATGAGCGATGAGCGAATGTCAAACATCAATTTCTCTGACCAGACCTATAAATCGATTGTATAAATAAACTGTGAATACAATCTAGTCATATCTGTGGAGTTGTTTAAAAATCAATCAAATGACACATCTTTTGAGCTGAACTTTAATACTTATATCTTTGACACTCTAAACTAAAGTAAAATTGGAATTCTAAATGTGGCTTTACAGTCATAAATATAAAAACTTTTCCACTAGGCGATACCCTAGCCCTGTGGAGAGTTTCTACTTTTATCTACTACTTTAACAATCATTTACAATTATTTCAATTTTTTATAATTTGAAGAAAGTAAAATCTCTAAATAAGGAAGATATCTAAAATACAATTTTTTTTTTTAAGTAAAACAGAGTTTTTAATAGTTCTGCACAATATATAAAATAAATAAAATATTATGTCTATGAAGCCTTTTCTACCCAAAAATAAGAACCTACGAAGTTGAAAGAAAGCTGATCGATTAAATAAAGTAGACCTTGGTCACAATTTTTAAGCAAGATAAAGTAATACAAAATATTTGTGTGCATTTATTATTATTTAAATTAATTTTTAGTATTATATTTAACTAATGATTGACAAAATATAAAATTTAGAATTTTCTATAATTTTTTAGAGCCCGCCTACTGCTTGCGACCTCTACGAATGTCGTTAAGCATTTAACGGTAAACGGCAAATGGCAAACGGTAAAAATAATTAACTGAAATTACAGCTATTGTTCATATCGTTCATATTCTAGTGTTCTAGTGTTATTTGCATTATGGCAGGTCGTGTCGTCTGTTTCCAGTGATTTGTTTATTTATTTTTACAGCTGCTTCGCAATTACGACCCAAGCGCAATTTTCTCGTTCTTTCGATTAGTTTTCAAATTTGAGTCGAAGGGTTTTTTTGTGTTCGTTTGTTGCTTTTTTTTATGACACATTGCATTAATCTTATATGTGGAGCTTTGAGGTGCGGCCAGATTAGATAGGCAAACAAAATAATAGAGTTGAAATTGCTACGTCTTATGGAAATCTAATTGCCAATGTGACCACAATTATCAATTACCAATTATAGCAGCGGCAATTAATCAAGAAATTATAATTTGCTGATATGTTTGTTACGTAAAGTAATAATAATAATAATTAATTGTATTCCAATTTAACAGCCAAATAATTTACGTTTTGTGTTCAGACGAACTTCGGGTTTATTTGCAATACAGAAAGTGTGCACACACTGGAGAGTGTATACACACTTAAAAGCAGTACATTATGAATTGAAGTACTCCAGTTTGTATATTTTAATATAATTCGTAGTACTACTTGCATAGCTTACTTCAACTCGTTTGCTGAAAAATAAAATAAACCCAATCCCTTGCCTTCCAATTAACATTCAATTTGATTGTTTACATATAAGAATTTTAGGAAAACCTCCTCAATACATTAATCTTCATAGTTTGTACGAAACCATTAACAAGTAAATTAATGTTTGTTTGTTATGCCAAAACGATCAATTTTGTATATTCCAACTTAACGAGCTGTTTCCGACTTATTAAGATTAATATTTGAAAACTGGTTCAGTCTTATCAACATTGCTTTCCAGTTAATAAGATGCTCACGTTAATCGTTTCTGAAATCTTTTCGCATATTTAACATAAATATTTTAAATAACGAAAATTTTCGTCATGAATCATCAGAAGAAATATCTCGGCACATACACTTAAACAAACAGATTGGGGGGTCTTTCGGTCAATGCCAAAAAAACATTTGCGAACAATCTCACATTTGTTGCGTTATTCTTATAATTGATTTTCTATATTTAAAGGAATCGAATGAACAAAAATTTGAAAGAGAAATACCTTGAAGAGGTCATCTTTGTGGATGATGCGGCACAAACAGAACACGGAAAACGGAAATATAAAATTAAATATGTGTGTACACACTAATACGTATATATAATACACAAATATAAATGTTAATGCATTTAGTATAAACAAAATCGAAAAATCACAAAGGAAAATGTGCAAAATGCACAATGTTTAATCAGTAAACAATTTATAATTACTTTGTTTTTATTTTATTTTAATAATAGAGCAGCTGGCGCCAAGTAGCTAAATATAGGTCTAGAGAGGGGTATTTGAACTGCTCAGGTGTTTGAGGGGGGAAATTTTTCAACTGGTCGCGCGGGTTCATGTGCAATTGTTGCACTTTAAGTGACTTTTAAAAACGTCAAGAGCGTCACATATATAATTAAAAAAGCAGCCAACTATAAATATAGTGTGTTGTGTAGATTATCTACGCAACAGAGATGAGCGCGTGATGACCACGAACTAACATTTACAAATTTTACTTGCTTTTTAATTAGATATACAAAATTATTTTCGTGTTTTTATATAAAAAATACATTTAAATTTTTATATAATTATATTTTTATATATTGTATATTATAATAATAATCTTGATCCATAAAATTTACAATTTTGTATATATATTAAAAATTTTTGTGAGCCAAAATCCGAACGATATTTGTTTTCGTTACACAATATCGTGTCTTATTTTCCATCTCGAAGCAAACACGAGTTACGCTCAGCTCTAGTTCACACACACACACACACTTACATCCATGCAATCTGTGCACACACTCGCACTCACACTCTCTCACACACCTAAAGCAATTCAAATTCAATGTCAACAACTGAGCTGAACAACAGCTGGACTTCAAGCAATGCACCAAATTTGAAGCTATTAATGGAAGTATGTTTGTTTGACCATAGCTAAAATCAAAAACGCAATTTATGCAGCTGATTCAGCAATTTTCAGTTTGTTTGATTAATGCACAGATATAATTATTATAATTTTTTAATGCGAAATTTGCGCTAAATTAAGTGAGCGCGCGCTTAACTCGCGATCTGGCAACTCTACAAAGAGCGTCAGAGAGTTGAGCAGCGGCAAGGTAAGCGGTTGTTGTTGTTGTTTTACGACTTTTTTTCGTGTTTTTTTTTTTCTTTTTTGCTACTTTAACCATAATGAAAATTTATTATTGTTTAAAACTTGTACTTCGTGTTGTTGTGTACTTTAGTTTACACTTGACTTGTTTTTGTTTGTGCACATTCTTGAAACTGAAATTGTATAATTTTGTTTTTTCCAATCTGTTTATTTGGCGCGCTGCTGCTAAAAACTTAACGGCTACAAATGCAAAGTCAATTAACAGCCTTTATTTGAACACCATGATGCCAGTCGCACTCATACTTTACTTCGCTTATTATTTATTTGTATTTTAGCCAAAAGAAAAAAAACAAAAAAATAAATAAATAAGTAAAGTAAAAACGTGCTAAATAAACTCGCAACAAAACAACACGAAGCAAGGCGCACAGCTGACGCCTGTTGGTGAGAGCGAGCCGGAGTCGCTCTCCCAGTCACGCTCACTAGTGATGAGCGAGCTAGTTAAAGTGCCAGCGAGTGAATACTTATGTGAGTGAACAAACACGCTGCGTGTGTTTAATAAAGCAAATATCTAATTTAATAATTAATTATAAATAATTATGCTCGTATTTAATGGAGACTTGTTTAGCCCTATCAAAATAATAAAATATTATAACAATAGTTTTTATTATTCATTGCTGGTAACATTTAAAAACAACTGCTTCTATATACAAATATCGCTCATCTCTAACTACTTCTCTTGCGCTCAGCAAGTGGCACCAGCTGAGACTTTGCGTTTGTCTTCGTCGGCCATTGAGACAAAAATGAAAAACAACAAATACAAAAAGAGAAGAAAAAAAATCAAAACACAAAATCAAACAACAAAAGTTTTGCAAGCGCAACGACTGTGAAAAAACTGGCAACTGAATCGCTGATGACGACATTTACCTATTTTCTTGTTGTATTTCTTTTTAACAGGCTTCGCTTTAAAATACAAAATTTATCAACTTACATTTCTCCTTGTCGCTGATGCAGCTGCTCCACTTAGCACTTCAACATGAAAACACAACACAAACACACAACGCAAACGAAGAGAAAGATAAAGAGAAGGCGACGCTGGCAAAATGAACTTTTCACTCTTTCTCTTTTCGAGCTATTTTTCTTTGCTCACAGTTGGGCTGTTTGCTTTTGTTGCACTTTCACCGCAACGGGTTGCGTTTTCCACACTTTTCACGTGTTTTCTCCACTTGGGATTCGTAAGTGAGCTCTTTATGAAAATTTTACATGATTATTTGCTGGGTTAAGCAATATTTTTAAGCACACACACACACGCGAGCCTACATAAAGACTACAAACACGTACATAAACATACGCACACACACACACACGGACGAACACACACACACAGGCAAGCAACACTCAAGTACGTGCTATTGCTGCTGCTGCTGCTCTTGTGCTTCTTTTTGCTTCTTTTGCTTCTTTTGCTTTTGCCTATTTATTTTGTTTTGGCACCAATTCATTCATGTATTTAAATTACGCGCCCGATGCCGTTATTTTTAAGCTTTGCTTTCTTTTAATGCGAATGCGAATGTTGCACTTTCTTGTGTGCGCAAAAAACAATGCGAAAGATGTATTTATTTTGTGTGTTATTTTGGAAACAAACGCTGTGGTCGTAGCCGCGACTTGCTCGCCCGCTCTTCCAATTGGAACTGAGCGCAGCCACTTGATTTGGAGTGAGCGACGGCGACGGCGCAGTATTAAATTAGCTATGAACAGCCAGCAGTGTTGACCGCTCAATTGTTTTCACGCTAAATATAGCTATTTGCAGAGGCCATCAATACCATACAGAGTTCGTGCAGTTAAATGTTTTTAGCAAAACGCATGCCAAATATATTACAGTTGTTATAAAATATTGCAAACGTTGAGATATTGTACCGCACTTAGCACGAAAGTTACGTTACTTCAGCTCAAAAAGTTGCGAACTTCGTCTTTTAGCTTGTGAAGCGCGAGCAGCACTGAGAGCGATATTTTGGGATGAGAGTGTATAAGTGCACTCTCGGCCTCCCGAAGTCGTGTAAATACTCGATTTTGGGTCCAACAAAAAAAAACATGCAGTATTGGGCAAATGTTTTAACAGCCTTGTATGACAACTTTCAATGAATAACATATTTTTATAAAATAATAATATGTATATAAAACTGCATAGTCATATGAAGCTATCGATAAACGCTGCACTGATGTCGTTCAACGTCAGCAACGGTTGTGCAACTGTTGGACTGACATTGGCCTTGGCTGTTGCCTACTTTTAGGCTGACCTTGCAAACGGTCCGGCCAACAACATCCTTCAAGAGATGGCCCGAAGAAAAAGAAACGTAATTAGCAACATAAAATATTCAAGTAGTATAATATTTAAACAACTGCTTTTGATGTTGTTTAAGGCCTTACGCCTGCAGGCCCCATTTAATTAGCTTCATTAAGGCTTTACGAGTTCTGCAATCAAATCCATTAAAGCTCGTTAAATTCGCTGGACTGAAAATTCTCAGATATGAGCGGAAAAGTTAATCCCTTTAGCTTTTTAACTGCTTTCAAAGCGAATTGAGAGTCCTTTAACAAAAATTTCACATTTAAATAAATATTAACAAGCGTTGAATTTAATTACGATGACAAGAAACGGCCGGTCCAAGTGAAGTCTACGGGTATAGAAAAAAGGGTCCTTCAGAGCCGGTACCCTTTTTCCAGCTAAATGAGTAAACAGTGCGAAATGAAAATCACTGCGACGATATCTTCATTCGAGCAGTCGCTTCCCTGAAGTCCTTTGCAATAAATTGCTGCAATAAAATTGAAAGCAAAGACGACAAACGCGACAGCTCGCAAATGTTTTTTTTTTGTTGCTGTCAAGTTTCATTTGTTGCGTTCCACTGATTACCAAAGCCACCTACAGCTTTCCCGCCCCCAGCCCCACTCAGCTGCGGACCTGTTCTTCAAGAAAATGCGCGTGGTCCTGCCAAGCGATAAAGTCAAGTTGAAAATAATAGCAGCAACACTTTCAACAAGAGCAGCAACAGCAGCAGTCGGAACAGCATCGGCAGCATCAGCAGCATCAGCAGTTGATGCTGGACCACCAGCTCCTGTTTTTGATGATGATGACAGCAGCACAACTTGCAACGATAATGATGCCTCCCATCATCTAGCCAGCACAGTGGGCTAAAGGTGTTTGTGGCTTGGTGTAATTATATATAAGAATATGGAAATTATTCTTTAAATTATTATTAGACAGCTTATGGAAATTATGTAGATAATATTTTGGAAAAGGAGGAAGGGAAGATATTATAAGCAGAAAGTGAATGCAGAAGCAAAGCACTGCCTTAAAATTGAGTTGAGGAAAAACCTGGCAATGTGGCTCATTAGTCAAGCGTCAAAATAGAGCTGAGAAAACCCCGAAGAGAAATAAATTGGCTCTTGAGCTGAAACATGGAAATCAAACATGAATGTTGCACATAATATGAGAAGATGAGAGTGGAACTTGGTTGTGGAATTTATAATTGAAGTTTGTACATGGAACTTGTATATATAACTCGTGTGTGGAACCTGTATGCGGAACTTGTCTGTGGAGCTTGTCTGTGGAGCTCGCCTATGGATCTTGCCTACGGAACTTGTATGTGGAAGTTGTATGTGGAACTTGTATATGGAACTTGTATATGGACCTTGACTATGGCACTTGCCTATGGAACTTGTATGTGAAGTTTTTACATGGAACTTTTTGGATGTGGAAGTCGTCTGCGGAACTTGTCTGTGGAGCTTGCCTATGGAACTTGCCTGCGGAACTTGTCTGTGGAATTGGCCTGTGGATCTTGGCTGTGGAACTTGTATGCAGAGCTAGTCTGAGGTGTGGAACTTGAATTCGCATATATAATTCGTTGGTGTAAAATCAAAATAAATGTAGAGCTAAAAGTTGGAGCTTGATTGTGGAACTAAAAAGTGGAACTAGCAAACTGAACTAGATAATTCCTCTTAAAAATAGTGATGAGCCTTTATGGTTGGCTTTCTCAAACTTTTTCTTTCTTTCTTAACACTTTTTGATAATTGAACATATAATTAATATTTATTGCAGTCATATCGATTTTGAGCCACTGTAGCTGGTTCATTATAAAAGAAAAAGTGTTGCCGAGTTATAATGAGAGCGCAGCTTGAACAGAAATTTACGACAAGCGCCGCGTTAAGTGACAGCCGGGGACAGGACAGGACAGGACAGGAGAGGCAGGTTTACGAGGTGGGCGGAAGAGAGAGAGAGAGAGAGACGTCATGTTGCGGGTGGACCAGAAGAAAGGGCGTCCAAAGGGTAAAGTGGACTTGCTGCAAGCGAGTGCAAAAGTTTTCCTATTTAAGGCTCAATGACAAAACAGCAGCAAAGCGCACCGAATCGAATTTTCAACTCATAAAATATGCACATTTTAATTTGCAGCCTTTAAAGCGAGGGCGAAGTGACAGAGAGAGGGGGGATAGAAAGAGAAAGAGAGATCCTAAGTAATTGCCCAGCAATAAGAAAAAAGAATGGACAGAAGGGTAGCGTGGGCAACAATACGAAATGAAAAGCCAAACGCCGAAAGGCCACAAAAGGCAGCACCGGGTGAATGCAGACAGAATACTGGCCGCAGGACATGGCCCAGGATAACAGAGCAGAGCAGAGCAGAGATGCTTGGCTGCAGCTAAACAACTGCCAACTGATAGATGTGACAAAGCCGCAGCCAGAGATAAGAGACAGGCACCCACGTCCTGGCCAAGAGCCAGCCCAAGACCAAGCCCAAGCCCAAGCGTTGACATCGCATCAACACAACTAATCCCGACCATTCTCTAAATGATGGACACAGCAGCAAAAATTCCTTGACCAGCCCAGGTCCAGATCCAGGTCCAGGTCCTTTTCTGGACTGTGGTCGGCTGTGCGGGGTTTGTCTGCGGATTTGCTTAGCCACTGATTGCAGCTTCTTGTTATGGGGAGGCATAGAGCAAGTTTTTCATTTGAGCGAAAGACAAGCAGAGTGAGAAGCAGAGAGAGAGGCAGAGAGAGAGATGAGAAGTGATGGGAGTGTAAACTCCCCTCTTATTTGCTTTTGCTGGTGCTTCAGAGTTCTGCTGATGGCATCTGTATTTCGATCTTAATGCCTTGGCAGAGAGTAAATAAATATGCTTAAGATATTCTTAGAATTTGCTCGGCCAAATATAAATTGTTACTGGGAAAACAGTTTATGTATATTATGTATGAATACATACATATAAATATTTAGTAAGAGGGGCTAATGGAATTTAATGAAATTTATTTGAAAAATAAATCTTACAAATGTATAGCTCTACAAGGTCAGCGGCTCGAGATATTGTAGCCCTGTGGCTATGTAACATAAAAATGAATTGTTTTACTTGTTAGTATCAGTAATTTAAAATTGAAAATTTTTTAAATATTTTCTCAACATTTTTTTTTTTTTTTTTTTTTTTTGTAATGCCTGCAACATACATAAACAGAAAGCAAATAAAAATTATAAAATTAAAATTAATTGCTGGCTAAAAAAATAAAATTTTATAATTTAAAAATGTCTATAAATGAGACAAATTTTTTTACAACTTTACATTTGAAAATCAAACAAAACAATTAAATAAATAAACAAAATTAAGACAAAATAAATGTTTTTTATTTTTATATATTAATTAATTTTTAGAATTTTGAGAATTTTTTAATTTTTTATTAAAAACAAAAATATGAACCAAAACTTAAAAAATAAAATTAATAAATTATATAAAGTTATAAGTTTTGTTATTTTTTTTTTATTGATTAGCCTAAGCATATTTTATTTTGTTTACTCTCTTTTTTTCTATTTTCCTATAAAGTATATAATATAAAATTTTTTATAATTATTTTTTTAAAATTCAATTTGTAAATTTTTTTTATTTGAGTTTTCTATATAAAATATTATTGTATGTCTTAATCTACTTCTCTCTTTCTCTCTCTCTCTCACTCTCTTTGTCTCCCTCTTTCTCTTTCTTAAAAATTATAAAAAGAAAATATAAAAAATGTATTCAATTTGATTTAAATTCGACTTTAAAAATAAACCTTTGAAGCAATTTAATTTATAGTTTCTCGACTCTTTAATCAGCCCATTTTCCGGTTCGCTAGTCAGTAACGTCAAATTCTCAATTTAATTTTTATTTGCGTAAATTTCTGATTTGGCTATAAATCAATGGGCAATTAGATGCCTAGCGATTGAATGCAATAAATGATTTGGGATTTCATTTGGTAACGCAATGCCCGCAATGTGTTCGCCCCCTTTGAGTGCGCAATCAACAATTTAGTGGGCATTACGCTGGAATGAATTTGCAGCATGCAAGCTGCAAAGCCGAAACACAAAACACGAAACACGAAATACAAAACACATGGCGTATGGGTAATGCGTCATAATTGCAATTTACTCGCAAAGTTGGCTTAAATCACACAGATCGATGAGCGGGCATTAAACGAGTTGCAAATTACGTGTTTGCCCATATTATATATTGTCAATTGTTGCAAGTGGGCTTTATAAATGTGGGCGTGGCGCAGAAAGGGGCGTCACTGCATGTGACGAAAATTACTTGTGTTGAGGTGGAGTTATAAAAATGGGGGAGATTTGGGGTTAGCATGAGGTATGTTTAATGAAGTGATATTTAATACTCTACCTTTTTTCATATTTATATTATAATTTTATTAGGCTGCAATCAAAGTTTCTTTATGGTCAACCTTGTGTCTAATAAAATATTATTTATTTGTATATAAAAAATAAAATTTAATGACTTAAGTTATGTCAAACGTTTCTAGTCTTGTCTCGCTATAAAGTTCTTGCTCGTCCAACAGTCTGGAGCCAAATGCCTTGTCGGACCTCTTCCGTCAAACTCTCTATTTTAGCTATTATTATTATTATTTATATCATATATTCCTACATAATTTACCCCATAGCCATTTACGACTTTTTAACGTACTCTATAAATATTTAAAAATACTAAAATAAATTCATTCAATTAGCTAATTACATTTGGTAAAGATTATACTTATATTTACATATTTTTGTTTATTCATGCGTGCATATTAATATTTATATATTTACATTTCCATTCATATTTATTTACATATTATTAATTTCAATTCATTTATGTTAATTAGCAATTCACAATTTCTCATTACAATTTATGCTGAATACAAAAAAAAAAATAAAATAAATAAAAATAAATAAATATATAAATAATCATAAAATTCGCCACAAAATCAATCAACTTAATTGCAAAAACTTGTGAAAAGTTGCAAATTTCATTTGAAACTTTGTCTGCGGACAACTCTCCAGCCACAATAATGAAAAGTGATCCACAAAATGAAATTTAATCAGAAGAAAAACAAGTTGAGTTGATGATATAATTGTTGCTAATTGATAATGTACAAAAAGTCGAGCTTTTAATTATTTGCAGTGTAAAATTAACCAATTGTAATTGAAACCGCTTTCATTTGTCATTTGTTTTTATTTATTTATTTATTTTTTTGCAAAATGTAATTAGCACGAAACACTTGTTAAATATTTATAAAAACAGAGACAGCTATATATGTACATATATCATATATGTATATATAAATGTGAATTGGTCTTAACTAATTCATTAGCCAATTGCCAAGGTTTTTCTCTGACCCAAGCGAATTTCTCGAAAGAAACCACCTGAAGTCGTGTTAAATCAATATTATAATATTATAATATTTAATGCGGCTACAGTCAAAGAAGAAGAAGAAGAAGAGAAAAAAAAAACAATAAATCGATGCGGCAGCTCACGTACGACACGAATAAAGCCAGAAATCACGCTGAAAGCATGCAAATCCTCAAGATTTTCATGCCATCCAAACAGAAACCTTCAACAGTAATGCAAATAAAAGAGATAAAGGAGCATAAGAGTGTCGGAATGGGCATTGACTGACTAGATAGATACCCTATATATGGATAGGGTATAGGTATATTACATCTAGTTAGAGTGTCAGAGGCGGCATTAGCAGACTAGCTATATTCCCTAAGTGTCATCATCTAGTAAGAGTGTCAGAGTAAGCATTGGCAGACTAGCTACATACCCTAAGTGCTATGGTGGACAATATATCTATAGAGTAAGGGTGTCTGGGTCGACATTGACTGACTAGCTAAGTACTCTAAGTGTCATTTTGGACTATATATCTGAGTCACAGTCCACATTGACTGACTAGCTAGATACCCCTCATTTTGCACTATATACATATATTACAAATATATTATATATCCATATAGTAGAGTGTCAGAGTCGGCATTGACGCTGACTCCTATTCCCATTTATCTTCATATTATTATATGATTTATTGAAATGTTCAGTATATGAGGAGAATATTTGCATATGAGGTATCTATATTAAATTTAATGGGCTGTGGAAGAACTGACCTAAATAGCTTTTCTCGACTCACATAGAATTACTACATATTGTTATCGAATCCTATTGAAATTTTAAATATATGAAGATGATTGTTTTATTTAAGATATCTATTTTCAATTTAATGGGCTGTCCAAGAAAAGCCCAAAATTCCTTTTCTAGACTCTGTTCATGACCCAGACCAGATTAGCTATTCTACACTATGATCTCACGCTCACCTTCTTCTACCCGTTACATACACTTCAACAAAATCAGTATACCCTGTTTACCCATTTCCCCAAACTGCAGCAGGGTACAAAAATAGGTAAAAGCGTTGAAAAATTTCATTTTCACGCGCAGCACAGTCAACTGAAAGGCGAGGAAATGGAAACAAGTTAACTGCTAACAAAAAAAAACACACACAGAGAGAAAAGTCAAAGCCAGCGGCACAGCGGAGAGTAGAGGGATAAGGGGAGGGAGGTGGTAAGCGCGCAGCTACGTTTGCAGTGCGATAAATTCATATAAATCGCGTTAATTTAACCGCAAACGCAGTTTAAATAACTCAAATGACTTGGAAGCTAGCCAACCCCTGGATTTTAGCTGCCAAGCAGCAAAGGAAGCCCAATGACATTGGCTTACAAATTTTGTAAAATTTGATAAAGTAACAGAAAGTTGACAATCTTGTTAAAATCTATACAGAATTAAATTACCTTTGCTAACAACCAGATATGATAATTAAGCTTTTTTGATATTCTTTCAATATTTAGTAACTTTAGGTCATTTCTAATAAAAAGCTTTAATAACAGTTGAGTTTTTAAAGTGTTCAAGCTGCTGTGTCAAAAGCTGAGATTTCTCTCTGGCTTACCAAAAACTTTTGGTTATTTTGAAAGCTTAAAAACTAATAAAAAAGCTGCTTATATACTAATAAAATAAAGCTTGAAGGCTTTTATTTATTTACTCAGAAGTTAGAGCTGATATGAAATTAAATCTTATTTATAGACTAAAGCTCAAATATTAAAGCTTTTATATTATATATAAATTCTAATTATTATCATATTATCATATCAACAATACTAAAGCTTTCATATTATATTTAAATTATAATTATTATCATATATATGTATATATAAATTTTGTTTGCTATATAAACTAAAGCTATTGCTCTTGCTCAGTAGATTAATCTTACGATTAAGTAGCTTCATTTCAGCTCCTGTCATTTGGCGTTAAGCCTGATAAAATGTCGATATAACTTGAAAAGACAAACAAACAGAGCGTTATTTTCGCATTGCCATTGTCTTTCGCTTGAATGGAGGCCAGAAGCAGAAGCAGACGCTATTCATAGCTTGTATCTGAAATTACGCTGTGAAATGTTAGCCGCAATTTGTTTCGCTTTATAATGAGTTGTTTTGTACGCTTGGCGAGGCGCCGACAGGGGACACCAGATAGCAGACAGACAGACAGACAGACAGACGGACAGACCAAAAAGGAGCAGCAGCAGCAGCAGCCACACAACAGGAGTAGCCTGAAATATGACCTCGTCTTTGCTTAGATTTCAGAGCTATGAAATCGTAATGTGAATGAGACTCAGTATGCTAAAGCTGGCATGGGAAGCTGGATAACTGCTAGAGTCTGAAGCATTTGGAAATACTTTGGCAACATTTCATTTTGCATGCCCCAATAAATCGGGCCATGTTAATTGCTTATAATTAATTTGTTGCCTGTTTTTATGTTTATTTCTTAATTGGGTCAATTAAAAGAAAGAAAAAAAGAGAACAACAATTTCAATTCGAAAATCAATTAAATATGCGCACTAAATTAAATTTAATGGCTCCACTAAGCTCGATCAAAATAAGCCGATTAAAGCAAATGTGCGAAGGGTTGAATGAGGTGGAGGGACAGAGAACGAGAGAGAGAGATAGAGAGAGAGACAGAGAGGTTGTTTGGAATATGTAATGAATGAATATTTGATTTTAAAATTTAAATATATTCACGATTAAACATTGGAATTTTTATGGCTTATATTAGACGAACATAATTGCTACGCTAATGCGGCCTGTTAATGGGGCAAATGTTTTATGTAAATGTTAATGTTAATGCTGCAATTGAGATATGTTAATGGGACTGTGATTATTACTGCTAACTTTTTAGTGAGATAAGACTTTGGTTTGTGAGAGTTTTTGGTTTGTGTAAGCAAGATATATATTAGATTTGCGATAAGCAAAAAGAAGGGCTTTAGTTACACTATATAAGATATAGTATTCCTCTATTATAATAATCCAGCTGTATAACTAAAAGAAATATAGTTTTCTCTGAACTACAAACTTGGTATTTATTGTAGCTGTAGTTGGTCTTTATGAATATGTATTTTAAGTGATAAATCTCTAGTTTAAAAAGTTCCGCCTGAACACTATAAAGTAACTATATATTACCCATGCTTTAGTACAAGAGTCAACAGCGAAACAAAGTCAACAGCGAAACCCACACACTATTTCGACTCTCTCTTTCCTAAATGTATAAAAGATTGGATTCACAGAACCAACATACTCTATTACTTACTTACTTTACTTACTTTTACTTTTTAAACAAGTAAAAAAAAAAGTAAATTAACATAACTAATGAATAACTAATAGACACAACAAAAGGATTCATTTCAAACGTCAAACTTATTCCTTCAAAAGTTTACAAAGCCTGGCCAACAGATTGATTTATTTGATAGACAGACAAACAACATATAATATATAGATAAACCTTCTCTCATCAAATACTTCTTGCTAATCTGCTTTATCAGCAGCATTAACTTGACTTCTGGCAGCGCTTCGCCAGCTGCTGTAAATTCTTAAAAAATAAAGTTGTTAAACTATTTAATTATTTATTAAACAACTTGACTTTTAAAATGCTTAAAAACAGAGCGCATCATGTTTTCAGTTTGCTTTTCAGTGCTTAAAAGCAAATTTCTATTAAAGTTCTCAGACATTAATAAAAGTTCATTTACGAGCCATATTTTATTTAATTACATAGCAGCTGTATGTGTTGAAGAGAAACTGCTGTTAAAAACAGCTCAACGGAGAGTGCAACTCAACTAAAATGCAATTGCTTTAAAAAATCATTGGGAGGTGTAAAAAAGCTTTATAGACTAGACATTAAATAAGATATTTATATAGGAAAATAACTCTGGAAGATCTATATAATATACAAAAGTTAACAGGTGCATAACATTAAAAGACACGACATAACAGCTGCATAACATTAAAAGACTTAACTTAATAGCTCTTTCCAATTTTGCACACATATGCTAATCAGAAAGTTAAGTAAATTTAAATTCATTAAACTAACAGCTACATAACATGAAGAGAAACTGCTTAACAGCCCCTTAGCATAATAAATGACAAATTTGCAGACATAAATGTTAGGGTTAAACAAAAACATCTGCTAATAAAATTAATCAAGACAACAGTTAACAACAACATTATGAGAAAAAGGTTAACAGATCTTTAACATAGCATACATATGCAAAGTTGTTAATGAAAACTTTTGTTAATTTTAATGAATAAAGTGAACAGCTGCATAACATAAAGAGAAACTGCTTAACAGCTCTTTAACATAAGCTAAGCCACATTTGTAGTCATAAATGTTAATTATTAACATCTGTTAATCTAAATGAATCATGCTCTTATAAGATATACCTGCATAAATATATATATTATAATCTGAACTAAAAGCTCTATGCATTATCTAGATAATTGTTATAAATTTCTCACCTTCTCTCCGCCAAATGTGATTAGAGAGTGTGGCAAATGAATATTATATCTTTTAGTGCATTATTAATTACGCTCACTTTGCAGCCAACAGAAACGGGGAGAAAAAAAACTCATTTATTCACGCTACATGAAAAACTACTGAGAGAAAAACTCAAGCACAAAGCACACACATAAGTGAAATGTCTTCATTAAGCTTTAGAACTCCATTTGCACAACATACAAATGGCTGGGCTGGGCCAGAGGACTAGGAGAGACAGAGAGAGAGACAGAGAGAGGGGGGGGTGGGGGGGGGGGGGGAAGGGCGATGGAGAAGTGGGCTCCTCTGGGTGTTTCAGTCCGCAGACCGCAGCAAACGAAAGCAAACGGCTTATTGCGTTTCAATGGCAATCGTTGGACTGTAAAGGTTGAGGAGAGCAAAAAACGAGAAAAGAGAGAGACAGAGAGAGGGGGAGAGAGGAGGAGAAGGTGGCGGTGTGGTAAGGTCTGCGGCTGATTCGAGGACTCGACTAGGCTGTCATTTCCGTTTCCGTTTAGACTTTTCATTTGCGGCGCCGCAACAGCAGCAGCAGCAGCTGCTCCAAAACCAATCGAGGCCGAAAGTTTTCTTTTTTGACTGCGCTTTGATATACTCTATGAAAAGGATTATGATGAAATGGAAATAGAGAACAGTGTAGAAGAAGAAAATGAATAAATTAATATATTTTTGTTATATACATTTGATCTATTATACAGATATCTGCAGTTTGTTTAATGGAAATTTAAGTTTTTCTATTTTCTCATATACATTTGCATGTGAATAGCATGACCCAATTAGAGCAATTACAAAAGAAACTGCAATAACAAAAAATCGGTTTAGGTTATGAAGCTGCTTTTTATTATATTTTAAAGTTAACCTCATGCCATTTCATATGAATATAATTGTTTTTGCTTTGCTGTAAATATCTCAAGCACAAAGTCCAATTTTAAAGGGAATATTATGCGAGCAAAAAATCAACTCAAATGTTGTCTTTGCACTTTGTCAAAATCTTGGCTGTTTCATTATTTTTACAAATAAAATATAATTCATATCAAATGGCAAAACTTATAGATTGTTTTAACAGCTGAAAATTATAGATAACTTAAACAGCTGCTGAAATATAGGCAATGTAAATAGTATCACATTTGTTTGGTCAGCGTATGATATTGTATACAAGAGGATATGCCTATTACTTTTGTTTAGTCATCATATGATATATGTATATATGAGTGTATAAAGACTTGTATAGCATAAGCGAGTCTTTATAGGCATGTTCAACCTTCTCTACAGAATCACAGCTTCATCAAGGGTAGCCACTCGTATGCTCATCCTCCACTTTAGCTGTCTTGTTTTCATTTACCGTTTTTTTGTTGCCCTTACCCCAAAATCGAAAAAAACAACCTCTACCCTCTTGACCTTTTGCCACAAAAAAAAAAGAAGCCAATATAAAAAACAACATAAAGACAACAGAAAAAGTGTCAGGGAAAAGTGTCTGGCTCGGGTTCATCGGGCTTAATAGCTCATTTGATGCTGGTCAGCTAAATGGAATGCCAAATGATGGGCACTTGGCTCAAAATGAAAAGGAGAGAGAGAGGGGGAGTGAGGGAAAAAAGAGTAAACAGCCACGCCCCAAAGCACAAAAAAGTTTAGATTATTATGTACTTGTTAATTTCTTTTTGTTTCATGCTTTTACTTTAATGCGCTTCATTTCATTACAATAAAACTTCAGAGAAAATTTAGCCAAATTTTTCTTTGACCTGCTATTGCGCAAGCAATTTCCTTTTTCCTCATTTTCTAGCTCTGTATCATATATAAAATGGTACCTTAGTCCTTTATTTTTTTGTTTAGCTGTCTACAGAGGTCTTGAAACCAGCAACCCTTGAAATATTCATTGCATAGCTTGCAGCGACACAGGACACGTCCACAGGACACACAGCGTTAATTGTTGCTGCTCATGACAGAGGCAGCAACAGCAACAGCAGCAGCAGCTGCAGAAGAAACTGGCTAAAATGGCCATGAAAACGGCCAAATGACTTGGCTGAAATTGAAAATTTTCTACTGCATGGCAAACAACAACGATTTTTGCATAAATTTTGTTGTGCCTTGCGAAAGGGACTAAACAGGGACTGGCAACAGCAGCAGCACTTGTTCAATGGGCTCTCTTAATGAACTTACAAGCATCCCACACACACACACAAACACAAATGTACAGCACTCATATACAAACACACACACACACACACAGTTACATATATCCTCAGCCACAGTTGAGCAAACGAGCGAATGCGCGGGCTGCTTCGCTTTTCACTGCACAATTTCGTTTCGTTCAGTTCAATTCAGTTTCATCCAGTTCAATTCAGTTTGATTCAGTTCAGTTGAGATATTATATATATGTAGCTACTACATGGATATGTTATTGAAATACTATACATTATAGATAGAGTGAAACTACTTTCAACATTAGTCTATTCAAGAATTAGAGAACTCTGACGCATTCTAGCAGAAAGCAAAACAATATATATATATATAAAAGACAGACGAGTTTTTGAGAATCAACAATAAAATTCATAGGCAATAAAGTTTATTATTAATATACATAAAATTTAAAAAAAAATTTAAAATAAGTATACAAAAAATAATTATAGTAATCATGGAAAAACATAAAATAAATGTAATCAAATTTTATATATGAGTTCAAAGAAATGTTAAAAATATAAAAAGTACTTTTAGTCCGCTTCAATTCAAAAAAAAAAAATATATATATTAGAAACAAATTTTAAGAAAAAATTTAAAGTATTTTATGCTTGAATAAAAAATTTTTCAAAATAAAAAACAAAAATTAATAAAATATAAAAACCATAACAAATTTTTTATTAATAATATATGAATAAACTATGGGTGCAGGGTGTAATAACAAAACTAATTAATTACTAAATAATAATAAAAATAACACAACAAACAATATAAAAAAATTACAAATTTTATTAAAGAGCAAAAAAAAATTTATATATACATATATGTAAAAACATACTAAATAAAAATTGTATGAACAAATTTATAAATTATAAATTTTATTAAAGAGCAAAAAAAAAATAAAATATATATATATATATATATATATGTAAAAACATACTAAATAAAAATTGTATGAAAAAATATTTTATATGCAATTTATTTGCAAAATATTTATCATTTATTATTTAATATTTTGTCTGCTTAAAAAATACAAGAAAAAATAGAAAAAATATGAAAAAGAAATTAGAAATACTATAAAAAATGGCAATTTATTTGCAAAATATTTGAGCTCAATTATAATTATCTGATTACGTTGAATTATTATTATGAAATATAATATTGTATGAAACTGCTAAGAGTAACTATATTATTTTATTAATTTATATTATATGAAACAGCCCTCGCAATTTGAGCGAATTTTGCATTCCCTTATAATTTAAGAATAATTATTTTATGTATATATCTTTTATATATGTATGTATATATATGAAACTGCCCTCGCTATTTGAGCGCCTTTTGGACTTTAGTTACTTACGGCCCAGCAGAAATTTAGTACAGGATCAAGCGAAGCGAATCATTTTTGTGTGTGGGTCTGAGAGAGGCCTAATGAAAGCGACAACTGGGACGCAAATGGAACGATTTGAAAATACAGCCACATATATCAAAATATGTTAGCATATAGCACACTACACACACACAAACACACACACAAACACACACACACACACACATGTGAGTGTGAGGTGATGAAAAATGCGCTGCAAAAAGGTCAAAATGCAGTAAAATTTCGAGCGCCTATGAATGAATAGATGAATGAATGAATGGCTGAATGGATGGCTGAATGGATGGGTTGGTTGGTTGCTTGGTTGGATGGATGGATGGACTGAAATGAATTGAATTTGTTGAAAACGCATCAATTCAAATTCAATCAAATGAAAATAATCGTTCTTTAACTGAACTGGAAAATTAAATTTTGCCTGCCAACCTTTTTGGTTTCCATTTGGGTTTTAATTTTGTTTTTTTTTTTATTTTTTGTTTTTTTGCTTGTTTTATTTATGCGTATTGACAAATTTTTGTCATTTTTGTTGATTTGTGAACTTCTTGTGTCTTTTGATTTCAATTAGTTTTGCATATATGCAGATTAATAGCTTGTTTTGTGCTTGCCTAATTGGCAATTGAGGCGGAGCACAAACGGAATTTGTCTTGAAAATATTTTCAATATTTATTGCAAAGCAAGGATAGAGAAAAAAGTATCAAAGCAATTTGAGCAAACATATTTTTATAGATGAAACAGAAGCGGCAGAAGTTTATTTAGATTTTATTCTTAACTATATATATATAAGTTTTTAACATTATATTTAAAAAATTATTTTTTTTTGAATATACATATTTATGTATATTTGAGTGCATAATTTAAATAAATTTGTTTGATATTAGTTATATATTTATATTGATATTTTTTGATAAATTTCTTTGTATTTTTTATTAATGTATATATATATATTTTGATTATATATTTATATTTTTTATTATTTATATATTTATTTTTAATATTTTTATTCATTTTACTATGTATGTATGCGTATGTCTGTTTGTCTATCTGTCTGTCTGTGTAATTGTCCGATTTCTGTGTGAGTGGCTTCCTAATTTTGATAGTGCACGAACAACTCAATTCCTATAAGTAGGATAGAAGAAGACAAGTTTAAGAACTTTATATGTCTGTAGCAATATTTATATTTAAGTAAATACAGCAGAATGTATTCTCATTGGCTATTGGTGGGGAAGACTAAATATTCTTGAACCCTTCTTCTCTGTTTGTTTGCCTATTAATCTGACCGTATGTCTGTCTGTATATCTGCAAATCTGCCTCTCTCTCTCTCTCTCTAAGTCTCTCTGTCTGTCTCTCTGTCTGTCTGCCTAACCAACGCAAGCAACGAAAATGAGCTGCAGAAGATCAATTATGTTGTCTATATGTATGCAGCAATATTTGCTTACATTTACATTTAAGCTAAACTCATTTAGAATGCTTGAAGCAGCAGAGAGTGTTCTCATTGGTCACTTCACGATCGACTGCAGCGACCGCGACTCGACGCAGGCTCAACATTTGAGCGCGCCTTGGAATTTGAGTGGAAATGGCCCTATATAAAGAGCAGCAGCTGCAGCATTTCTTCAGTCGTCCAGGCCCGGTGGGGGTCAGTAGTGCAGTGCAGTAAAGTGAAAGTGAAAGTGAAGTGAAGTGTGCTGAGGTCAGGTAAATATTTTATTTGTTAATAGCGTTAAGTACTTTAAGTGGAATTGTAATAGTTATAACTAATTCTTAAGAATTGTTTAAATATTAATTATAAGGGCAACTTTAGACATAATGTTAGTGATCGTTTAAAGACTTAGAAAATGTGAAAGACTTAGTAAATTTGAAAGACTTAGAAAATTTGAAAGACTTAGAAAGTTTGAAAGACTTAGAAAAATTGAAAGACTTAGAAAATTAGGAAGACTTAGAAAACTTGAAAGACTTAGAAAATTTGAAAGACTTAGAAAGTTTGAAAGACTTAGAAAATTAGGAAGATTTAGAAAAATTGAAAGACTTAGAAAATTTGAAAGATTTAGTAAATTTGAAAGACTTAGAAAGTTTGAAAGACTTGGAAAATTAGGAAGACTTAGAAAAATTTTAAAGACTTAGAAAATTAGGAAGACTTAGAAAATTTGAAAGACTTAGAAATTTAAGAGTTAGAAAACTTGACACACTTAGTAAACTTGAAAGACTTAGGAAATTACGAAGACTTAGAAAATTTGAAAGACTTTGAAAACTTGAAAGACTTATTTAACTTGAAAGACTTAGAAAACTTGGAAGACTTCTGCCTGAAGAATTATATTTTCTAAATAATTATCGCAAGTAAAATATGTACACTAATTTATTATTATTTAAGGTTTCAGGGTAAATCGTAGTCGAGCAGTCTCGACAAGAGCTTTCTAACTTGTTATTAATTTATGTTTATATATTTGTATTATTATTTTTTATTTTAATTTTATTATTTTTATTATTACTTTTTTAATTTCTTTTTTTATTTTATATTTTTGTATTGTCAAAAATAAAGTTAAAACAAATTTTACAATCACATAAATTATAAAAGAAATTAGCACAGCTATTATATATTTATATATATATATATATATTTATATTTTGTATTCTTATTAAAAAATAGATGATAAAGAGATGTGTCGATAATTGAATGATAATATTTTCTTTATGCTACAAATATCCCACATTACTCAGCCCACAATCCTAGTCAAGCAAGTCAACAAAGGCTGCCAGCCTAGTGTCCGGATATAAGTAGTATAATCTGAGCATTAGCCTCAGCTATATTTACAACAGCAACAACAACGACAGCAGAAGTTTTGAAGCCCATTTTCAACATGCAAAGCTCGACTGACGTTGACACTGCAACAGCTATTCGAGCACGTGTGCTTGCATAATCAAGAGGTGCGTACAAAAAAATGCTAAAAGTTAGCTAACAATCCAAATGCCGTGTAACGAACTATAAAAAAAAATACACATAGATGGGGACATGGCAATTGCTAAGCCAAGGGCGAGAGGGAGGGCGTGGCAGAGATAAGGGAAAGAAAGCCAAGCAAATCGATGATAAGAGTAAACAAAACGCATGTGGAAGCCCTACGTAAAGCCAATTAATCTTTGCTATGATGCAGGCACACACACACACACACGCACAGGTGGAAAGATAACAGTGAAGCTATATTAGACGAGAGTTGCAACACAGACAAATACGCAACAAAATGTTGCATGATTGCGGCCCCAATCTGTTCCCGTTCTTTTCTCTTTGCTCCTTCCTAGCCAGTGCCAATCATAATCCTTTTCATTTCTCTGGTATTCGTCCAGGCTCAGTCAGCTGTGTAATGTGCTTATGTGCTGATTGCGACCAATGGAATGCAGCTTATAGCTATTGCTTTTTTTGAGAGGGAGGGGGGCGTGGCAGTTTATTGAATGGCATATTGCGTATACGCAATGATTGCCAACAGTTTTGATGGGCCTTCGATAAGCTGAAGCTTAATTCATTGCCAGGCATATCATTTAGCGTTATCTTTGAAGTATTACATTACTAGGAAATAAGTAGAGACAGAACTATGAAAGGTGATTAAACTGAATGGGTTTCTTAATGGCATTTTTATTTATTTTGTTTGGTAAGAGGAAGTCCTTAAATTAAGTAGCTGCTCAGTTGAATGACTAAATTGCATTCCATTTGCTAAAAAGTCTGCAGTTCGATAACTTTTATAATCAACAATTGATTGTTATCGATTACTTAAAACCTAAGTAAACCTAGATCTATGATTTCAAGTCTCTATCTGATCAAATACAGCATATATATGAGAATGGGTCTGAGAGGTGTGGCAAATCGAAAAAAAAAAAAGCAACTGTATATACCAAAGTTTTTGAGATAAAATAGTCAAATTGCTTGAGGATCAGCTGCTCCAGAGATAGACACATAATATATATATACTATATATACTATACTATACTATACATTATATAGTTGTATATGACAACACTTTCAGACCATGCTAAGTTCTAAGATTTTGGTATTACAGTTCATTCCACAAATTTTTTAACAAGTATCATGCAGTCGATCACGCTCGTCTGCAACATTCTCACTTGTTTCATCTTCATTTCCCTGAAATCTCTTAATATAATTATTGTACCAAGAATTCGCTAATTGTATAAATAAGTCTTTATTGTGCACCTGGTTTACTCAATTGTCTCCGTCCCACATCTATATATATATATTTAGCCAAGTCTCATTATTGAAATGGGTCCTCCATGGTCTATTTACTTGACAACATTTTACAATTAACTGCAAAATTTGTAGCGTGACAAAGCAGCAACTGTACCTCAGTGCCACGCCCCCAAAAAATAAACTTTATCTGCGTTTATTTGTTTGTTTTGTCAACGTAGACGAGACAAGAGCTAAATAGGTAAATGGATATATGTGTAGAGAAAGAGAGAGAGAGAGAGAAAGGGAGAGCGAGAGAGAGGGAGAGATCGGGAGAGAGCGAGAGTGAGAGGGAGAGGGAGAGAATCATGTGTGTGCGACATGTCAGACATTAAGTGAAATTTAAACCTGAACGCCTTTTGGCATGTGTGCTTGTATGTGTGTGTGTGTATTTTCCTTATTGTTGCCTTAGTGAAATTTAATTAATGACAAACAACTTTTCATTGTTTTTCATTCTCTTTTTTTTTTTTGCGTTTTTGCTGTTGTTTGTCTTTAGCTTTGCACGCGCCGGAAATGTATTCACATCCGTTTGAACAAAAAAATTTCCATTGTTTCAATAGGGGGAGAAGCCTGGCTGTATGTGTGTGTGTGTGTGTGTGTGTGTGTGTGTGTGTGTGTGTGTCGCATGGCATAATTACAGACACACATAAAAGGCGCCTTGAAGCCATACAATATGACCATGCCGTGGCTCAATAAAGGACTCTTTCTGCCTCTCTGTCCTTGGCAGGCCGTCAGCTGTTAACGGCGCTGGCAAAGGGTCTGCAGCGATTAGGGCACATAAAACTTATGGCCAGACATGGCCCAGCATTAGGGCCCCAATGGACTGCCCATAATTGACAGCTGCGCCAACGATTCACTTGACCTCGCACACAGCGGCAGAGGCAGTGCTTGATACCCATGCCCACTCACCCACCTCAGCTGCTGCTGCTGCTTCTGCTGCTTCTGCTGCTGCGCGTTTGCATATTAAGCATTTAGCTGCAGTCACACCCAACCTATACAAACACACACAAACACGCACACCCACACACACACCCATGCACAGAGACGAGCACGCACACAATTGCAATTGACCGTGAAATTGTTGGCAACTGCAAGTTGGCCATGATTGAAGTGGCCATCGCTGGCTTTCAACTTTGCACCATTTACCTGCTTTATTTATGCTCGCTCGAGAATTATCTAAAGAGTTTATTGGCTGTGTGAAATACTTGGCTGTCTATCTGTCTATGGGAAAAGCAAACATTTGACAGTTATTAAAGTTAGGGACAAATTCGTAAGATTTATTTTGATACTACAGACTACGTTTTACTATAATAGACTCCATAGACTCTGTAAACTATTTAGACTATGGAGTCTAATGTAACTCTATAGACTTTATAGACTCTCTAGAACCTGTAGACTCTCTAGAACTTGTAAGCTCTTTAGGCTGTTTATGCTCTTTAGACTCAATTGACTCTATAGACTCTGTAAACTATTAAGTCTACTGAGACTCTAAATAGATTATTAAAAAACTCCGCCTGGCAGCTGAGAAATTTTTATCTATTTATCCTAGCTTTAAGACTGTATTAAAAACGGTTTTGCAGTTAAAAAAAAAATGTTTAATTTAATTAATTAATAATTTTAATTAATTTCATCAAATTTAATTCCTTTTTAGGTCCATCAATCAAGTATCATGCCGTCAGTAACACCCAACTGCAATATTCTTCTAAGTTTTTTTTGGGCTCTCTACCCGCATAGTCGACCAAAAAATACACACACTCTCCACAGGTAAGCTTTTACGGCGAACAAAAGTAAAACAGTTTATGGCATTTAAAAATAATTTATGATATTCTGCATGAAACTTGTGAAAACTTTGCTAAAAGTGTAAACAAAGCCTTAACAGGTAAACGTAGCTGAAAATACCCTAAATATAAAAATATATATAAAATACTTCAAATATATAGAAATAAGCCTTTTTATTAGTTAAAGATTATTATTATTTATAGTCTAATACATTCATATTAAATTTGTTAGTTAAGGATGCTGGGCAATGGATCAAATATTTTCAGTAGCTGCGAAAAGTCTGCATATCTAATCTATAATATTGACAAGGTATTGCTTAGCTATCTACTAATGACAGACTACACTCAGAAAAAATTGGCTAACTTTCTTAGAATTAATTTTCAAAATTAAACAACAGACGACATTTAAAGAAAATATCAAACTTTTTTTTAGAATTAATTATAAAAATTAAATTTAAAAAAATAATTATTAAAATATTTTATAAATATTTTTTTTTGCAAAAAAAGTATTTACAAAAATTTAATTATAAGAAAAAAAAAATAATATAATAATATTAAGAAAAGTGTAAAAAAAAAATAAATAAAATAAAATACAAAAATAACAAAAAATAAAAAAATATTTGTAAACAATATTTTATAAAAATTAAATTATAAACTTTTTTATTATTTTATTAAGAACATACTTTTTTCTAATTAGCTATAAAAAGGAAGAAGTACATTTCTAGCTGCAAGTGGCATTTATTTAAATTTAGCTGTTGAGAATCGCATAGAAAGGTAAGTTAGACTGAATCTTTTGTTTTCTTTTTAATGCTAATTCTATTTATATTATATGTGTATTTAAATTTTTTACAATTATACAATGAAATTACAATTAATTTTCAACCCTCATTCATTGGGTATCTCAAAGTGCAGCTAGAACAGCTCAGCTCGCTCAGAAAGCCCCAACTGCTGTGAGGGCATTCAAATGCATTGCATGCAAATGCCACAAATAGTAACAAGTTGTTTTTAGTTGCTGTAAAGTTTGTTTTCCATGAATTTGCCATGTTGCCGCCCTTACCCCACTCCTCTCTCCCGCTTTGTCACTTCCATGGAAAAATTCCCCCATTGCATTCAATTATTCACACTTGGCCGCAAATCAAACAGATTTGCAAATTATGCAAGCTGCCTGCGGTTCAAGCGAACAGCAGTAGGCGTGGCAAATTTTGTGGCCATGCTAATAATTATGTAGTAACGAAATAGGGAACAGAGGAGAATAGAGAGAGATAGAGAGAGAGATAAAGAGAGAGATAGAGAGAGAGATAGAGGCAGTGTGGAGAATAGAGAAATGTAACTTGGCCGCTGGCAGGAATTCAATCCAAAGCCGTCACATTGAGGCTTCGAGCCAAATTTCACATGTCTGTTCGCTGGTAAATTAATTAGAATATTGGCCAAGTCATTGTTGCGGTTTGGCTCTGTTGAAGCACGTTGCACGTTGCACGTTGTGCGTTGCACGTTGCATGCTCCCGTTTGGGCATGTTGCAAATTTCAATATCCACATTCCGATGAGTTAGCTCACGGGTTTTGTATCCAATTCTGGCGTGCCAAAAGCATTTTAGCATTTAATTAACAAATAACAAACAGGACTTCGAGTCTGGCCCTAAAACATATTTGCGGACTGCTGATAAGCGTTAATAATCACATTGTGATCAGGAAATTATAATGGGAAAGGCTCAATGTTCCATGCAAAAGCAATTCAGTCAAATTATAAATAGCCAGAGAGTAGTGTGGGCAAGGGAGAAGCAAACAAAGAAGTTACAACTGGAAAGAGCAGGCAGCAACAGCAGTGAAGCACCACAAAAAGTTAATCAAAAATTTAAAAAATGCAATAGCAAGCGAAGAGAGAAGCAAGGCGAGAAGCTAAATATGAATAGCAGTAAGGCGTAAGAGCCTGAAAAGGGCAGCAAGTAAAAGGAGAAGTGAAGAAAGAGAGAAGCACAACAAAGTATAAAGAGACTATGCGAAAGGAAAATAGAAGGGTGAAACGAATAGAAAACTAAAGAACAGAGAAAATAAAAGAAATTGGTAATTATGAAAGGAAAATTGAGGCGAGTTCAAACAAGGAAGAAGCAAATAAACAAAATAAAAGCGAGTTGATTCGATAATTGAAGGGAGAAGCGAACCGAAGACTTGAGATATGAAATAGAAGCAATCAAACAACAAGAAATAGAAAATTGATATGAGGAATGAAATGAAAACAAGTCTCTCTTTGTAGAAGGAAAATTGAAGCGAGAATCGAATAGAGTAGTAAAGAGAGAGAGAGAGAGAGTGAGAGATAGAGAGAGAGAGAGAGAGAGAGAGAGAGATAAGGAGAGAGAGAGATAAGGAAAGAGGGAGAGATAAGGAGAGGGGGAAAGATAAGGAGAGAAAGAGAAAGAGGGGAAAAGATAAGGAGACAAACTACATGAAGCAAATCAAATAAATAATAAAGTGCAAATAAAAGAGAAGCTCAAGAACAGATAAAAAGCGAATTCAGCATAAAGAAACAAGAAAACAAACAAGACTTCAAGTACAGAAAGAATTTAATAAAGACATCTTCCTTATGGCATAATTTTCACTTTAAAGCATAGCTGCCTTTTCAAAAGTCCTTTATACAAAAAATCCAACAAAAATATCTCGCTTCACGCTGTAACAGAAACCGTCAACGCTTTCTTAAACTTCTTGTTTGCTTCTTGTATAAATTTGATTTACCCCATATTAAAAAGTTTTGATTTATTATTGTGTCTACAATTTATCTTATCAAAATATCATTTAAATTTAAATAACAACAAATCTGAGAGCACTTATTCGCCTTTTCTACCATTTCTTCTTCTTCTTCTTTTTGTTGTAAATTGTTGTTTGCTTTGAACTTGTTGTATTCATGGAAATTTATCTATGGCCTAAACACAACACCCACACACACACACCGAGAGTCAGCATGATAAATGCGAGTTTTCTTTAGGTTTGTTTGTCTGCGTTGAAATGCCTAAAAATGTGTGTTTGCGGTTGCTTTTGAGAACTGAACTGAAAAAACATTTGCCAGTCACGATGTTTTCCTTTTTGCGTGACTTGAGTGGGGTATTATAATTTTATGATGGTTGGTGTAACACCCACAAAAATGATTGGCTGCATGTTTTGCTCTTCTCTTTTTTTGTTATGATTTAAGAATATGTTAAAAGATGAAATTCTATTTGGATGAGAGTCGAGTGAGCAGCGCTCAACTACTTGTTGAGCATGAAGGCTTGCTGTAAAGATTATAAAATATTCTATGCATACTATATGTAGTGATGTTGGAGAAAGTGTTCTTAAGTTAGATCTATTCTGATTGCTATATATTCTAAAATTGATTTCAATGATAAATGCAATAAAACATTTACTCAAACATTCAGTCTCTTAAAGTAAAGTTTCATAAATGAAAATCACAAACATTTCCAATCCATTTGAAATAAATATACGTACTGCGGTCACAAAAATAGTAGTGAAGAACAAAATAGTAGAAAACAAAAAAAAAGAGCTTAGTGATAAACTTAATATCAACAACTAAATTAATAAGAATATAGGTATATTAATCTTAATATTCATTTCGCATTGCTTTTAAAATATTGAGTTTATTACTAACTGCACTACTATTTTTATGAACCCATCTATATATATATATACTTTTTTTAGAGCATTCAATATTCGCCTAAATCAACAAGAATTTGTCGTCATTATTTTTGGTTTTTGGATTATGTGGTCTTCTTCGTTTTGCTTACTTATGTTGGTGCTGGTGCCACAGAAATATATGTATAAGAATATATGTAAGGAGTAGAGGAATACCTTTATATATATGTATATAGGCTGTGGCTGACTTACCTTGCCATGATGATGATACGCAGCTGCTCACTTTTCCGTGCCCTCCAAAAAATTCAGAAGAAGAAGAATGAAATTGTTCGAGTTGGAGGTGAGTCTTAATTTTTGGCCTTCGCAGTGGTTTCTGCTGTGCGCGTCCTTGAATCAGGCTCGAAATGTCATTGAGTATCTGGTCGTCGAGGGGTGTGCGTTGGCATGTTTACAATGCTCAGGTCTTGGCCGCAAACTAAATCAACATTTTTTGGCAGCGCTGCTCAGGAAGAGGAAGGAGGGAGGGAGGCCGCTGAGCTCCATCCAAGCACACACAGAGTCTGAGTCTGAGTCTGAGATAATGCTGATGATGCTCTGATGATGATTACCGCAATGCTATCAGAGGCAGTCACTGCGGCCCGGCATCGTTTATCTCTGTCGCTCTGGTCTGGTCGCCTGCCACTATCTGATTCGAAGACTTTTAATCCTGATTGTGAATGTGAATGCTGGATAGGCCGTGTGCTACCTTGTTGCGTGATTGAGTTCGGATTTATGCCTTAAGTGTTGCTTGGGGATTTGCCCTTCAGAAGCAGCCCGTTGCCTGATACGGCCTATGCGGCGTATGCTCTATATATATCCACACACACACACACACACACACACACACTGTATGTGTATCGAGAGCTATTTGTTTTTCCTTTTGCCTTTTTGCAAGCGTTTTGATTGGAGATTTGAGATTTGAGTCCAAATGATTCGAACGTTTTGCTCTGTAAAAAGAAAAGCAAAGAAACAAAATAACAATATAGACAGGAAACTTTATTTTAGTGTATGTGTGTGTGTATGAGTGTGTCTGTGTATGCGTGGGTGTATTTTTCTGCTTTATTTGATTTGCTGCTTTACATTTACATTTACATTTGCATTTACATAAGCATCAACATCATTAATATTGCAAAAGCATATCAATATATAAGCACTTTGCTGCCGATGAATATTGTGCATTAGTGTGTGTGTGTGTGTGTGTTTGAGTGTGAGAATTTGTATGTGAGAGAATGTCTGCAGCCCTGCAGGAAACAAATTGTATTCAAAGACAGCTAGCTTGACTCATAAAATGCCTGATTTTTCAGTTGTTTGTCAGGCTAAAAGGCAGCAAGTGAGCTATGCCAGGAGCTAAATCAATAAAAATAAAACGATTTATCACAAAGAAACATCTAAAGTATATTACAAAAGCAATATAATTAAAAAAATATAATATTACACGTAAAATTAAGCACAAAAATATAAAATCGTAAAAAATAATATATTTTATTTATATTGTATATCTATGTTTTTTATATTTTAAAAATTTTATAATTATAATTTATATTAAATATATATATAATATTTATTATAATATTAATATTTTATTTATGTATAATAAATATTTATTAATTCATTTTTTATACTTAAAAAATATATTTATACTAATAAAATAATCATATTACTAAATATTTAATTTTATTTTATTTTAAAACAATATTTTATATAATTAAATAAAAATGAAACTAAATGAAAATGTTAAAATTCACAATAAATTCTAAACATATTTTTTAATAACTAAATTTAATAAATAAAAAAAAATATATATATAGACAAACAACAAAAACCAAAATTCTAATTTTAATAAATAAAAATATATTATATATAAAATAAAAATAAAATAATAATACAAATTAAATAAAAATGAAACAACAAAAAAACAAAGTAAATAAAATCTTTTTTTTTTTAATAAAAAATAAAATAAATAGAATGATAAAATTATATAATTTTAAATAATCGCTGATAATTTTCCTTCTGCACTCATACAAGTAGCCTGCTTCCAAGAATTTCAAAAATAAACGTCAGAAACTTAATAAAAATAGTAGAAATTCTTTTTTAAAAAAACCGTCATTTAATTTACTACACGTGCCGAAAAAAATATTTACAAGCATTTAAAAACTTCACGTGTCAAACGTATGTTTATTTCATGCATTTCGTCATGCATTTTATTTTTTTACAGGGTTTCCTTCACTCTTCGCTCTTCTCTTTTTTTCTTTCTCTTTTCTTTTTCGTTTTTCCTTCTTTTTTCTGCTTTAAGCGCTTCCGTTATTTCATTTCCGCTACAAATTTGATGCGGCTTACATTTATCATACGCCGCGTGTGCTGTCACTTCATACACACTCACACACACACACATACACCCACACACATTCAGATTGAACCACATAAATCTCTCTTTGGGAATTGCCATTCAAATGGCAAATGCAATAATAATTCGCAGCTCAAACAACTTGGAGCAGGCAGCCGTAGCTGTGGGCGATGTCACAGTGTTATATATGTATATGGAATGTTGGGGGGCGTTTGACATCCCTCAAGTTCATTCATTTTGATTTGTTTGCTTGTTGTTAGTGTCGTTGTTTGCATTGTCGAAGCGTTTATCATGCTCAGGTTCATGATTGATTATAATACGGGTATTGATTTAGCAAAAGCTCTGAGGCAGCCCACAAGCCCCCCAAACTAATCGAGGTTGACTGCAATTCGAGAAGCAACTGACTGAACTGCGTTGGTTCAATTCTAAAAGGGCGTCAAAACAATGCATGCAAAACTCCCCCAGCTCCACAGCCAGGACAAACATTGGGGGGGACACTCATGCCAACATTTTTTTATAGCTTCCTAGCAGTTGGCCTGCGTTTGTGTGTGTGTGTGTGTAAGTGTGCGTGTGTTATCAGCTGTTTGCTGCTCGTGTTATGACTGTAACGGAAATGTACAAGCAACAATAGCAGCAACAACAACGAGAAATAACAATAAAAATAACAGCAAAGCAGGAAGAAAGCAGCCCAAACGGAAGCGACGCCGCCGCCGCCGCTGTCGCTGTCAGGCAACACTAACACACTAACCGATAAAAATAGAAAATACCAAAATAAAAAAAAAATAAATTGAGAAAAAAAACTCCAACTAGCAACCGAAAAGAAAGCAAACTACTCGACATATACGTAATATTACAGCCCCCCCAAAAAAAAAACAATGGCGACGAAGTTGGCGCAAAATAAAAAATAAAACAAAACGAGAAAAAGTAAAAAAAAGGGAACGGCTCACGACGCCTTCCCCTTGGCCAAACAAAAGCCCTTTGAGGCGCAGCTAGACAAATCAAACAAAACAAAAACAAAAGCAACAACAAAAAAGGCAAATAGGCAGCTGGTATTACATGGCAGTTGACAAAGTAGGGGTAGTCCCTTCTAAATTCAAAATTGCTAAAATATTTCAGCTGAGCGGAATTTCATTATGAAAATGCCTTTAAAGTTCAATTAATTTACTTTATTGAATAAAATTTAATATTAAATTTTTTAAGCTAAAATATAAATATAATAAATATTTTGAAAAGTTAAAATATATATTTCTAAAATATAGATATTAAATACAAGTATTACAAAAATAAAATAATTATTAACATTTATAATTTCTTCGTTAATTATTTTGTAAAAAAAAAAAATAAAAAATAAATAAATGAAATTAAATAATTTTATATAATTAAATATTTGTATACTAAAATATATATATATTATATATTTCCAAACTATTAAAATATATGTCGTTTTTGTATTTCGAAAATTAAATATTTTTATTTACATATTTTTTAAAATTTAATTTATTTATTTATTTTTTTTTAAGATATATAAAATAAATATATATATATTTTTATACCTATATATTTATTTACATTATTATTATTATAATAATAATTTTTTTTGTTCTTGTATGAAATACAAAATAATAAATGTTATATATTTGTTTACATTATAATAATTATTTAAAAAAAAAAACTAATAATCATCCTCATAATAATCCCAAGAAGCAATAACAAACAAAGATCAATAACTCTAATCCTAATAAACAATCATGCTCATAAATATTCAATTGACAGGCATACCCCTAATGCTGTGACTCGTCTGTGTACATGTGCGAGCCCTTTGCGGCTTATTTGGGGCCATGTGGCGCTCCCTTTTTGCTGTCGAAAGCAGCTGCCATGGCAAACAGCAAAACAGCGACTCTATCAAGCTCAAATACACAAGCACACACACACACACACAGGCACACACACATACACCCATATATATATGGAATAACACAAACATTCACATTCGAGTGTGGCTCTGCCATCAGCGAAATAGTCGGAACAAAGCGCTCGCTTATTAGTATGCAAAACTGATAATCAATACTGAGTACTCGATGCTCTCTGCATGAGTACTCAATGCTCGGCTCTAAAGTGTGGCTATTATAGCACATTTATGCTGGTCTTTGCACATTTGCATACGTGTTTTGGGACACTGTGCAGCCCACAACCACCGAACCACCCAACCACCCAACCACCTAACTGTGCCCAGCCGTGCCCAAGCTTATGAAAAAATAGAACTTTGTGTGCTCGAGTCTCGAACTCACTTTTCTTTTTTACATTCGTTGGAAAATTTATGAAAATAAAAACGGGTGTGTGCTAATATGTTGTTGTTGTTGTTGTATTAGTTGTTTTTGTGTAGAACACCTTGAGGTGTTGGGGGCAAAGGCGTCCTGGGGGCAACATGACATCGCCTTAAATATCCTGTCAGAGCCAAGCAATGAGAAGCAGTTGATAACAAAAAATATGTGTTCGAAAAGCACAATTTAATTGAGAGAAGATGGTTTCAACACATATTGCAAGCCCAAGGGGAACAGATATTCGATAACTTTGTAAAATATGTGTAGAAAAATTTATAGAGAAAATACAATAATATTAAAGCTGAAGTTGGTAAAGATTTGTATTGGAATTTAAGGACATTTCATATGGTTTGAGTTTAATGAAAGAAAAATGTATAGAGAAAATAATATTATAGCTTAAATCAAAATCAAATTTTTCTTGTAATTTATAAAATATTTGAGGACATTTCAGAAGGTTGGTTTGGGGTTTATAAAAGACAAATTTTAAGAGCATATAATATGAAAGCTTGAATCAGTGTAAATTTGTTTTGTAATTTGTAAAATGTTTGAGAACAGTTTACAAGTTTGATTTAGGTTATCACATAGCAGTTATTTAAGACTAAATTAGCTAGATTATCTTGGCTGCTTGGAGCAAGGTTAAAATCTCTAAGACCATCATAGCCTATTCCTGATTCATTTTCGTTAAAAAACCAAGCGATATATATTTGCAATTTCTTTTCATATACTCCTAATTTGAACACCCATTAAACCCAGACTAAGCATGATGACAAAACTAACAAGTAACTTAGTTACTTGGCCAAAAGCATAAATAAATAAATAGTGGAAATATTTTATTTATATAGATTAATTTCAACTAGGCAGGCAAATGAAAAATTTACCTTATATTCAATCTTTTAAAACCTTTTTAAATTTATTAAAGCAGCATCACATTGATAAGCCAGCCATAATGATTACAAACATATTGAAGCCTTAAAACAATATTTGTCTATCGTATTTCTATAAACACTAAAACAAATGTTGAATTGGAGTCTTAAAGCTTATGGGAATGCTTATGGGAATACTTGTAGATATAAATGGCATGGAAAAGCATTTGCTAGCAAATATGAAATGAAAATAAAGTGCGAGCCGCTTAAGCCGCAAAGGCTTAACTAGATGACTGATAGACCACACACACACCCTCACACACACACACACACACCCACAAGTAATCGAAAAAGGAGAACATGTTTTTATCGATTCGAGCCGGTAAGCCTTTTCAGCTCAACAATCTGGCCAAGCTGCATAAGAAAGCATACACATGGACATGGCTAATGCTGGCTTATTGCACCTTGAGAGCAGACAAACACACACACATACACGCACACACACACGCACCTAGATCAGTGTGTGTCTGGCTAATGGCGAGCTACAGAAAGCGTAGCATACTTATGTGCGCTCTCATTGTACAATAAGACGCTTAATAATAGTAAGGTGCTACGTGCAAATGGTTACAGCTAGTAATAGACATGGGCATAGCACAGTTAACAACACACATACATGCACACACACACACATACACATGCATGACAAATGTGACAGCAAGTGGCCAGGGCCAAGACATGTAGCTGAGCCGCTTTTCGAGTTGAAGTTGCGACTGAAAATTGGCTCATGTGTTATTGTTTTTACAGTGTACAAGTGTGTGTGTCTGTGTGCATGTGTGTGAGTAATCATGTGTGTGTGTGTGTGTGTGTGCTAGTTGCCTTTTAGTTGTTGTTGTTGTTGTTGTTGCCTTTGCTACTGCTGATGTTTTTTTATAATTACTTGCAATGGAGGTTACGCCGTCTCTGTGTGTGTACGTGCGTGTGTGTCTGTGTGCTATTGTTGTTGTTGTGGGCTTTGGCATTGTTGTTAAGCATATATAACGGTAATTTAATTAACATACATAAACACAAACACACACACGCACGCACACTTACATATGGTTTGTGGCACGCTTTGGGGCATTGTTATACTTACAAAGCGATTGACGACTTTAGCCCTTGTAATCGATATTTCAATTAAAGTTAGTTTTTTATATGCACAACTGTTTTTTTTTATAAATAACTTTATAGCATATATATAATATAAACAGTGTAAGCTTATACGGGCTTCAATTGTTTTCTTTCAATTTAATATACTGTTTGATCTTTGCACAAGTTGATATTGAGTAGCAATATTTTGTTGTTGACTATATTGAGTATTTTATATAGTTTATATTTCATTTATATATTTTTTATATGTATAATAAATATATATTTATATACATATATATATTTTTTATATTATTATTAATCTATTTGAATTTTGTATTTTTATATAAATTGTTTTCTATGTATTTTTATTGTACACATTCTATTTCAGTTTTTTGTTAAAATAAACACATTTATTATTATTGTATTTTTGCCAGCAAAAAACAAAAAACAGTTTTTTTTTTTAATTTTGCACTTTTTTAAGCTTAGAATTTGTTTGGTACAGATTTTGTTTAATACTGTTTTTAAGAATTTTTTGTTTACATTACTGTGTTTTTTACTTCAATTTATTATATTATTTTTGCACTTTTTAAATCTTAAAATTTAACCAGTTTTTTTTTTCCTTAAAATTTGTCTTATTTTAATTGTTTACTTTATTATAATATTTTTGTATACATTTACTGTATTTTTTAACTTTTATTTTTATTTTCATTGTTGTTTATTGTATTATAGGTTTTATTTTTAATTTTTTTAATTATTTTTGTATATATTTTATTTAATTTCTTGTATGCTTTTTATGTAGTTTTTAATAATTTATTTATTTTTTTATCTTTTTTAAATATATATATATTTTTTTATTATTATTCTTTATGTATTGTTACCATAAATTTGTTTTCATATTATATTTATTTTTAATAAACATAATTCAAAAAGTATTCTTGTAGATTTTTTATACATTCATTTAATATTCCAAGTTTAAAATTATGATTTTTTATTTCTGTTTACTTTGTAGAACAAATTCCGCACCGTCTTTTATATAATTAATTATATTTTTTATTTATTTTTTTTATTTATTTATTTATTTATTTATTTTTTTTTTTTGTATGTTATAAATTTATTTATTTATATTTATTGATATCTAAATATATGTTAAATTCTTTTGATTATAATTCTTTTTATTTTTAATTTTTTTAATATTACAAATCTATTTATTTATATTTATTTATATCTTTTATATATGATATATTATTTTTAATAGCACACACAAATTTGTTATATTAATTTAAATTCATATTTCTACTACATTTGTTTGGGATACAAAAACACGCGGTATTCTAGTCTAAAGACGCGACGCATGCCGCCGCTAGTTGCACGTTGACGTTGCACTCGAGTTGCGATATTTTGTAGCGACACACACAACCGTTAGACGACGCGTTCGGCGAGCGAATAACAAACAAAGCCCGCAAAATACAACTGCCACTGCTACCTACTGCGAATTGTCACAAAAGCAGTCAGTGTTGCCGTGCTGCAAGTGACGCATGCGCAGTGAACGAAGAGCGATAGCTGCTGACAAAACATCTGTGTTTTTGTTATGCTTGGCCGTTAGAGGCGGTGGGCGTGGTAGGCACACACATGTGTGTCTAGATATATATATATATATATGTGTGTGTGTGTGTGTGTGTGTGTGTGTGTAAGTTGCGGCTGCCAAGACATTTCCCGGAAATGAAAGCAAACAACAACAATTAAATTTGTGCTCAATGTGTGTGTGAAACAGTTATTTCAATTAAAATACATATATACATATATATATATATATGGATTCAGTTACAATTTTTTGTTGTTGTTGCTGTTGTCAAATAATTGGAGCGGCAATGACAACAGGACGAATCATGTCCTGCCAGGACATGTTTTGCGAAACATTTCTGCAGCAAATGAATTAAAATGACAAAGTGACAAAAAAAAAATAGAAGAAGCATGTTTGCTGTGCGCCGGATATGCATGCAATGACTTAACAACCATCAAGCACAGACACCGACAAACACACACACACACACACACACAGACACAAACTGGTGCGCCTAATGTCAAGGTTTTTTGGCTTGGCTAACGTTCAATATTGCGCTGGCACGTGGCTGCGCTGCCTTTGCAGCATGTGGCAAAGCTGCAAGCAGCCCACCAATCACGCCGCTCCCTGCCCCATGCAGCGCATGAATGGACACAAAGTGCGGCTGAAAAAAAAACCATGACGAGGTCCCCACCAAGAAAAAAGGTCGCGACGTTGCCTGCGCCGCTTTTCCAATGTCAAGTGCAAGCGGCCAATTGGTGTCGCTGACATGACAAAAAAAAAGTAAAGCGAAAGAAAAGTATGAGAGAAAAGGCTTGATCGGCTGCCGAGATACTCTGTGCAGGCTGTATGGCAGCAGTTGTATAGCCCAGTTGACTCTAGAACTGTAAACAGAATGCAGAGACCTACAAACTGATATATAATTTGAAATAGTAGCTATGACTATAGAATGATCTGTGAAAAAACCTATATAACAGTGCTTTTCAAACTGAGATTTATTTAAATATCGGGTATAGCTTAAGTAAACTCACTGATTGCTGACTCTAAAACTGTGAAAAGGAAGGTAAAGTCGTGGCTCGCAAACTGTTATCTTTTTAAACAAATATGTTCAAATTTTACTCTTATCTACTTCGTCTGCCTAGCTCTGTTCCATAACTCTTAAAAAACTGCTTAATGCATGTCAAACTGTATTTTACTTAAATATTGATGATTGCTCAGGTTAGGTTATTGACTAAAGGTAGGTGATAGACTATAGAAGAATCTCACATATTTAAAAAGCTAATTTTTCAAACTGAATGTAATTCTATAAAAACAATGTTTTGCAATCTGTTATCATATGAATATATGCTAAAATTGTAAAAGCAGTGCTTTGAGAACTGTTATTATTGTATAAATATATGCTGCATCTCAAACTGTAAAAACAATGCTTGAAAAATGTTAGAATATACATATATGCTGAATCTAAAACTATAAACACAGTGTTTTGAAAACTGTTATTATATAAATATATGCTGCATGTCAAACTGTAAAAACAATGCTGAGAACTATGTTAGAATATACATACATATATGCCGAATCTAAAACTGTAAAAATTGTTATATAAATTTATGGTGCGTGTCAAACTGTAAATCAGTGCTTTGCCAACTATTACTATTTATGAATACAATTTCTAGATGTCTATTTGTTTTTATTTGTCTCTTGCAGCAAAACTATTTACAGAGAATTTTTGACTGCTGATTACACTTAAACTATTTGATCAATGCAATTGCTGTCAAACTTTGACTATTTGAATTTATTTATTTATGTTGTGCGCAATGCAATCGCTACAGTAAATATTTATTTTTATAGATTTTAGTGTCATGAACAAGACATACCCTGTTTTTAGTTAGGTCTACGTTGCAGAGGCGTTTTTTTTCTGGCATATCCTCTAAAACATTATAAAACATTGTTGTTTGGAGAAGGTAGACTGAAATTAAAAATTGAAATTGTTCTTAAGAATGCAATAAATCCAGAATTTTGTTGGGATAGAAAAGCAATACAGTCTGAAGAGTCAAGAGAAGATTGTAAGTAATTTATACAGCTGTGTTCATAAAAATATTAGTAGTAAAAAATAAAGATGCCTATTTTTAATAGAATCCAAAGATGACTTTTGATCAGAATTTATCTATTTTTTTTTTTTTAATTTTTGCTTATTTTAGAGATGTGCATTCTGTATATAGCTCTAATGACAAGTTAAAAGATTTTATAATTAAAAATTACTATAAAAGAAATTGCATATACCCCATTAAGTCAAAGTGAACAGAGTGCAAAAACTAAAGTCAAGGTCAATTTGAATATACCCCATTCACACAATTTAAAACAGTGTATGAAAAGTGAGCGGTAGAGAAGGCCACGCCGGCGTGAGGTGGGGGCAGAGGCTGGCGTCCACTTAACATGCAACATTGGCAACGTTTGCCATTAAGGACAAAACGGTGCAGCAAGTGACCCCCAGCAAAATGGACGCCAGGAGGCTCTCTCACGGAAATGGACGTAGTATCTATATTTTATGTGTCATCGATTGCATTCTCATATAAGTTGAAAAAAGGCCCGCCGCATCAACTCTTTTAGCCAGCTGAGAATCAATTTGTGCATGCAATTTGTGCTAGTTTGTTGAGTATGTCCTTTGACTGTCCTGCAGTCCGCAATATCAGCAAGGATATGTGTTTATATATGTATATAAATGGCATATTAAATGCTAATTGAGCTTTCGATTGCCCTGCCCCATTTACCTTCAATTGTCCAATCATAACGACAAGGATTACAGTCATTAAGTTTATTTTTAAAACAGACTATTTAAGTTCATGTCAGACGTGAACAGATTTTTTTAATTTGACGGCATGACTAACTTACAATTAACTTATTGGGTTTTTTTTTAGCTACGCAAACCACATGCATGACACATTTTCTAATTTAGGTGTAGAGATTATAGCGATACTCTAAGGTATTATGTCACCCTTATAATGTGCTAGGCCGGAACTGGTGACAATTTGAGAAGCTAGTTTCAGAAGCAGAAATTTGCCTATAAATAGGGTTTTTAGTAGTTTCATATCTTCCTTGTAAATATAACATGCACTTTAACAAGGCATAATTGAGTAGCTAGTTTCAGAAATATAAATTTGCCTAACAAACTCATTTGTTTCTTATCTTGTTTACAAATTTTAATATCTTCTTTGTAAATTTAACATGCACTTTAACAATCTGCAATTGAAAATTATTTATAAAAAAAAAAAACAGAAAATCGTTAAAAAATGTATTTAATAGTTTATTATCTTACTTTCATCTATTCTTAACTTCCTTGTAAATTTAACATGCACTTTAACAAGCACCAATGAAACTTGATTTAAAAACAAAAAATGATAAAAAAAATGTACTTTATTGTTTCCGATCTTCCTTTCATCTTTTCATATCATCCTTGTAAATTTAGCATGCATGTTTGCTAAGATGAGCTAGCTATAGATTGGCTGCCTTCAATAACCATATTTACAATGTGGTTCAACTGCATTTTAAGCGCCCTCTGTTGAAAAAAAATCAAAATTCTGTTTAAAATACACCTACAGCCTACATCAAAGTTAATTCAATCAAAGACAAAATAGTTTTTAATGTTTCAATATAATATTTATTCATTCATTGTGTACTATTTCTTTAAGCTTAAAACATAAGTTTTTAGTTGTATTAACAAAATGAGTCGTGTTTGTTGCGTTTAATTTGCCACGAAGCAATTTGCGTTGAGTAAAGTCTGATTAAATCCATAGAAAACACGCCATACGGGCTAAAACTTAAAGCTAACTTAAGAGTATGGGTGTGAGAGGGGATGGTTAAGGATAAGGAAACTCAACTAATGGCTTTCAGTTTTTGGTGGTTGCCCATGTTAAAAAATATATATCTTAAGGAACAAACATAGATGTGTTGTAATTACAAGCTAATTTAGCTAAAAGAACTCCAACTGAAACTGAACTCGTAACTCAATACTTAACTTAGGGATTCGGGTCACATTGCATAAATAAGTTATAAATAGGCTTAAGAACTAATGTAAAATAAGATTTAAAAATACATATAAACAAGGGACACGACTCCATTACCACGTCTTGGGCAAACTGAAGAGCCCATAACGACCGTGCGCATCGACGCCTCGCACGGCAAAGAAGTAGCGCTGATTCTCTTGGAACTGATTCAGCGTCACGGCCATGGGCAGGAGCATGGCCTTCACATCGCCCACATGCCGCCAGGAGTCGGTGCTGGGCTCGTTAATCGTCTCCTGATAAGCGTAAATCTGATACGTAACGCACTCGGCAAATCGACTGCCCGTATCCTCCAGTGTCCACGAGATGACAATGCCCGAGTCGTGCAAACTGATGCGTATTACGGGCCGGGACGGCGGCAGCTTCCAATCCGCATGATTGATCTGCGCCGGCGCCAGCGGTAAGGGTGCAGGATGCGAGCAACGTCCACGCGATCCACTCGGCGGCGTATTCTCCGACCGTATCTGCATGGTGACATTCGAGCCAGTCGAACCTCGCTGAGCTGCTAATATGAGATGGGATTAATTGATTGATCCACAAATTCTTAAATATGATTCACATGCGCTCGCAATCAGGTAAAGCATTTAATTTTTTATTGCAACATTTTCTAATGCTGAAATTCTTTTTGAGGATATTATTTTGTTGTTTTTACTGAGTATGTTTTTCATTGTAGGGTTATTTCATCAAGGACTATTGATCAAACTTGTTTATGCTTTAGGTTTTCTTTACTTTAATCTATGTAAAGTATATTTAATGCATCCAAACATTTGCTTTTATTATGTTTCCAGTTGCAATCAAACATTTGTCCTCCATGTTCATTTAATTCTTGAAAGTTTTGATTGCCAAACTTTGGTTCCTAAATTTTAATGGTTTTAGTATAAATTTATACGCTGTTTAAGGTAAGACCTTTCTATTTGATACTCAGAAAATGTAATATTAATATGCATCATATTTATTCTATTTTTTTCCTGTCTAATTCACATAATTTTTGTTTTGTTTACTGATTTTTCTAGGTAAATGTTTTATAACTCTATTCCCTACAAAATAACATTATTATAATATCCTTTGTTTGAGGTATACGAAAGACCTAAACTGAATTTGAAAATGTTGACATTATCGTTTGAAAATAATATACATACTAATATGTACAAATATGGGAACACTATTAACCTAAATAGTCTAAACTATACATTTAAGATGCTAATTGAAATATTTTAAAATATTAACAAACATATGTTATGCCTTATTCTGCATTACTAATCACATGGTTTCCTAAACTATTCTAAGAATATTTATATGTACAATTATATGTATAATTATTATCACAAATATCCTATTAAGCCCTACAATTTTGATATATTTGTATCATCAACATTTTTCTCACTCTTCAACGCATCATAATATTTTACCTGTGAATCGAGTTAAACTTTATATTCATGTGGCTTACCTGGTCCATTGACAATCTGTCGGGCCACAGCATTGGCACGCGGTATATTCATGGGCGAGACACGCACCACACTGCCACCAGGACGCGCACTGCCGCCCATTGGCGACGTCTGCATGCTCCGCTTGACGGACACATTTGGCGCTTGCCGCAGCCTCGCATTGGCGCTGGCGTCCATGGCAGCAGCGGCAGCCGCAGCCGCCGCATCATCCTCGTCTGTGAGATCGATGACGGCCTTCTCTTTGGGTCGAGCAGGCGCCAAACTGGGCTGGCCATAGCCACCGGCACCACCTGAACCACTATCCGAGGCACTTGACATGGGCACCGATACGGTGGGCATGGGGCGTGTCTTGCTGTTGATGTTGATGGGCTGCTTGCCGGGACTGCGACCAATGCGAACGCTAAAGGGAGAAGAGAAATGGGATTAGTTGATGAGCTGATCAGAAAAGTCAAGTTGTTACTCACGGCAAAGGCGATTGCTGCTGCTGCTGTTGTTGCTGCTGCTGAAGTTGTTGTTGCTGCTGCTGCTGCTGCTGTTGTTGCTTCTGTGTTATGTAGGAGCTGGGGTAGTCCTTGGAAATAGGCTTCGCTGTGGTGCCGCGAGCTCGCATAGCTGCAGCCACAGCTGCTGCCGTCGCAGGAGTCACGCTGCCCGTGTGCTTGGACGCATACGTGGGCCGCGCTGTGGCATTGGGCGGCGTCGCCAGACGACCGGAGGAGCTCGCCTGATGACTGCTGGGCGTGTTGTTCACAGGCCGCTGTGGCGTCACCTTCTGCATGCAACCACGACGCACAGGAGGCGTGGCACCGCCACTCGTCTGGACGTAAGGCCGGGCTGCAATTGGCGGCGGCGGCGTCTGCTGCTGTTGTTGTTGGTGTTGCTGCTGCAGTTGATGCTGCTGCTGCTGTTGCAGCTGCTGCAGTTGATGCTGCTGCTGCTGTTGCAGCTGCTGCTGCTGATGATGCTGCTGCTGCTGTGGTGGACTGAGTCGTGGTGGTGGCAACGCTCGCATGGATGATCGCATTGGCGAGGTGCTCGCCTTTGGTGGCGTTGGCATTGTCGCTGTCGGCGCTGACATACTGCCCGCAGTATGGCTGCCGGAGGCGTGGCTGCGTGCCGCCTCCTCGCTGGGCTTCTTCATTAGGGCCATGCCCACCTGGAGACCCACAGCGCGCGTTATGCGCACCGGCGCCGTAAACTGAGCATTCTTCGTTTCCAGATCCTTGAGCACACGCTTGTGCACCGTCTCCAGATCGAGAAACTGCTTGGACACCTCGGCTATCTTGCGACGATAGTTGGCCAGCGTGTTCTCCTGATTGTCGATCTGGCGTCGTATCTCCGAAAACTCACTCTTCACCAGCATGCTCTCGACGATCTTCTGCAGCACCAGCTCTTCGAGATCCTGACGCGTCATCTTGTCGAAACTCTTGCGAAAACTTTTCAAAAACTCCATGCGCAATGGTTTGATGTCGCTCTTGAGTTCCGGCTTGGGATTCAGCTCGTACTCGAGTTCCTTTGACTCCGCCTGCTCGTCGCACTTGAATTTCGCTGCCTCGGCAGCAGCTGCTGCAGATTCTTCCGACTCTAGGGTATTGTCATGGGCATCCAGATCGATTTGCAGTGTACCATCATTGGAGCTATTCGAATCGGAGTCATCCGTTTTCAATTTCTTGCTGGGTATAGCCTCCTTCTCTGCGGGACTGCTGCTGGCCAGCAGGCTGTGATTGCGTTTGACAACTGCGGGTGATGCATCCTCTGGGTTGGTAGTGGTGATAATGGTGGTGGTGGTTGAGGCTGTTTCGGTTGTGGCTGTGGCATTCGTGCCGCTTTGGGAACTGTTGCTAGCCTCCGCCTTATCATCGGTGCTCAGTCGCAAACGCTTGACAGCTGGGACGCCCGTTTCCGTCTCATCCTCCGCCTCATCGGCCACCATTTCCACATCGCCCTCATCAGCCTCTGCAGCGGGCTCAGCTTCAGTTTCAGCTTCAGCTGGTGCCTCATCTCTGCTCTTATGTGAGGGCTGCAGTAAGTTGCTGGAGTTACTATCCCCATCTTCACCCAAGCCAACTTTCGGTTTCTCCAGCGTTTTTTGTTTTTCAAACTGATCGCAGGCATTGTCGGAGTTGTCAGCTAACAAATCTCTGGTTAAGGCTCCATTCGATTTCGAATCGTTTGGTTTAGTCAGAGCTGTTTTCTCATCGCTTTTACTCGATTCCTCCGTAGGTTTCTTCTCCGGCGGCTGCTCATCTTCGTCCTCCGACAAGAGCACTACCTCTTCAACCTTTTTATCAGCCGCAGTCATTTCTTTGACAGCTTCCGTTTTACTCTCAACTGTTTCACTCTCTTTGGATCCTCCCTTCTCAATCGGCTCGAAAAAGATCACTTCATCATCTGATTCGGCTTCCTTTGTCTCAGCTACCGTTTTTTCCGAAGCTTTGCTCGTCGCCTGCTCTTCCAATTGTTCGGCTTCCTTTTCCGACTGGTCATCGTCCAAGACTCCATTTGACTTGGGCTTGGTTGGCTCTTCAACTTTGTTGTTGGATGGCACCGGAATTTCTTTGTCCACTTCTGGATCTGTCTTGGTTTTCTCATCACAAACTTCGTCAGTCTCCACTGACTTATTTTCTAATTCTTTGTCATTCAACTCTTTCTCTTTCTCCTGTTCTTGCTCTTCCTCTTCAACTTTATCAACCTCCATTTCTGTCTCTGCTTCTGCTGCATCTTCTTTCGCAGGAGCTTCAGTAGGATCAAGTGTTTTATCATCAGATGAGTCTAGATCAATAACTGATGTTTCCCCATTCGCTTTTTCATCGACAGCATCCGTCTTATCATCTGCATCATAGCTTTCATCTGAGGTTATGTCTTCCAAGCTAAGTTTGCTTTGCGCTTTTGGAAGTGGCTCCTCAGTTTCTTCAGATTTCTTATCGGCCTGTGCTTCAAACTCATCTGAACTAGAGATGCTTTCCAAAGCATCCAAAAAGATCTCATCATTCGAATTTATTTGAGCAGAATCCTCTTGCGACTTTTTTGCTTTCGAGATTTCTTGATCCTTTTTAGCACTTTCTTCTGTTTCATCATCTAACATATTTTCATCAGTCGGCACATCCTCATCCACCGCTGTGCCGATCTCACTTTCATTGATATTTTGTTTATCTTCAGTTTCCTCTAAATTCTCTTCCTGCTCTTCTTCAGGTTTCTCTTCGTCTTCAGCTAGATCAGAACTTCTAAGCTCTTCCACGCTGTTATCTTGTTGTTCTTCTTCCTTTTGCTTTGCTTCGGCGCCGATCTCATTTGTCTCTGCCTCATCGATCGCAGTGTTGTCTTCTGCAATGTTATCGATATCGGCTGCAATCGGTTTGCTGCTAGTTTCCACATCCGCCAAATCCTCCTCCTCATCGACAGAGTCCTTGCGATCGCAGTCGACGATCGAAGTAATCTTATCCAACAGAGCATCCAGATCGGTGCCGGCATCGTGTTCGCTGGCATCGTGATCATCATTTATGCCGATACTATCGATAGGCGACGTTACCTTAATATCGTTATCTAGGACGTCTGCGGCCAAACCATTATGAATTTCCTCATCAATGGTTGACTTCCGGCTACCCAACGTTGTTTTAATATCTAAAAGAAAACATTTATTTATTTTCCAGTTAAACTTTACGTTTATATGTTGCGCACACGTACCAGGGCTGGCAAGGTGATCAACTTTATGCTCCAGCTCGGTGATACTTCTGATTAAATCATCTTCTGTCGACAGCTCCCTCAACTCAACGTTCTGTGTTACTTCCATCATATTCGCGCGTTTTCTAGTTTGTCTTCAGTTGGAACACATTGAACTGAGATGAAACAAGAAATGCAGATTTTTGTAAATATTTCTTAGACGGTCTGGCAACCCTGTTAGCAACAGTGTGGCAATCCTAGACTCACATAATCATTGACCTAGGCCCTTTCAGCTAATCAATAAAATGAAGAAAACATTTATATAAATTAATGTAACGACTCCTTCTTTAGAAATTAATGCTGGCAAAATCGAAAGCTTTGTGCTAAAAGCTGTCCAAAAAAGCTTTTCGTTGTAGTTTTTGCTAGCAATGAAAATGAATTGAAACTAAAATTTGAAATCAACTAAACCGGGTTTTTATTTTGAGAACCCATTGGAAAGTTTGGATGAGCCAAAAATAACGGATTTGGGGGAAAATAGAAGTTTAGGAGAGAGGTTTATCTCCAATTGAGTTAAGCTTTTAGATATTGTGTATCTAAATTGTATTAATCAGAGAGATATATTTTTATGTATATATAGTATATATCAACTGATTTCAGTCAGATGTTATATAGGCTATTTCGGTTTATCTATAAATCTGCATGCCTAACCGGTGTGCTTCGGTCGGACGGTCGCTCGGGACGGTCGGTTGTTCATTCGGTCGTACATATGCTGCCGACGCGAACAACAAAAACAACAACAACAACCGCAAGCACAACAATGAGAGCCAGAGGCCGCAGCGCAAGAGATGACTGCAATCGAAACACAAATTCAAAGCGAACAGCGACAAAATATAGAAGAGGAAGAAGCAGAAGAGAAATAAGCATGCATAAAGCAGGAATTATGTGATGAATGCTTGGAGCCAGCGTAGAAACGAAATGAGAATGAAATCAACAGACAAATAAACCGTTGTTAGGACTGAAGCGATTTTCGATAAACCAACAAAACTTAAGTTAACTTAACAAAAGTGAGGTTAAGTTGAAGCAAGTTTTGCAATAACTTTATATAATCGACTTACACGATGCTCAGTCTCCGACTAGATTGATTTACCGTTTCCGTTTTGCAACAATTTTTACACTAGACTCGGAAAGAAATCAAATTATTTGTAACTAGATTTCTGTGCGAGTTCAAGGCAACACTAAAACAGTGGCCGAAGTGAACGCGAACGCGAGCGCAAAAAACCAGCTGACGGGCAACGGCGACGGCGACGACGACGACGACTACATTTAAAATATGAGAGAGAGCAATACCAAATGAGAGAGCAAGAGCGAGAGAGAGAGAGTAAGGTAGTGAGAGCGTAAGAGTGGGCATGGTTAGGGGGCAGCGACCCAACTGCTGGTTTAGGGCGTGTCAAATTGGATTCCGATAACGTTCTATAATCATTTTTCCAAAACTTTTCATTTTCTCCTATCACATCTTCAATGTGTCCACGGTGCGTGCGACCCCTAACTACAAATGCGCTGCGACGTCAGCAATGCTGGCAAACTATATATATAATATACATACATACATACATATATATCTATCTAAAATATATAAGGAAAAAATTGATATTGGATAACACTAAAATAGGTCAACTTTTATGTAAAGTTTCATAAAGTCAAAGCAGACTTTTCCTAGCAAGTTGGCAGCGCTGTTTAGCTGAAAGATAGTTTTTTATATGTACATACATATATCTATCTTTTGGAGAGCGGGTAGCGAGGGGTTGAAGTAGTGCAACTATTGCAAGAGGGGATCTTCGACTATGCCGCTATAGTTTTTCCATCAAATGCCGATAAGAAAATAGAATGGAAGAACAACAAAAGCAAGACGCAAAACAAAAGCAACGTAAAACCAAACCAAAAAATTAAAGTTGCCATAAATTGGCATTTTACAAAAACGAGCAATGCTGCGTGTCGCTGTGCGAGCGAGATGGCTGATGCGAGTAAGCTGTGTGTGTGAGCGGCACAGCTCTATGCATTACAATGTATCTGCGTAGGTAGAGGAGGGCAGGGAAGGGGGAGGTGAAGGGGGAGAGACCCACAGTGAACGGGTCAGAGGGGGGAGGGGGGCGGTCGGTCGAGGGGATAAATTAAACTATTATTTTGGTATAGAAAAATGACAACAAAACTGAAAATGAAAACGTGTTAATGCAATGCAAATGCACGCAGCGAGAGAGAGAGCGGAAAAGTGAAAGAGAGAGAGATAAGAGGGGGGAGGGAGAGCGGTAGAGCGGGCGGTAGGTGGCAAATTTTTGCGTCTAGTCTAAGATCCGCAGTTTTTTAGGACTTGAGAATGGGCCTAGGACTTTTGGCAGGATACCGGTTTGCGAACAGGTCTAAGGCGCTCCAGGGAGGGGGGATAGAGGGAGAGAGAGAGAGAGAGCGTAAGCGCTTGCAGCAAGAGAGCAAAAGAGAAAGAGAGCGAGAGTGAGAAGGGAGCAGCGCAATTTAACGTTTATACGAGGTAAAAATATGTACATACAATATAATATATATGATATATTTGTGTGTAAGTAATCTATAAGAAAGAAAATAAAAGTTTTGCCCCGAGCCCAAACGAACGACAAAGTCGTACGACGAGCCGTACCGACTGAAAGACACCGCAGCAGCACAGTGAGAAGCAGCAACTAAAACAGAAGCGAAAAAAGTTTTTTTTTTTTTTTTGAGGCGTCGGCAGCCATATTTGACATCTTAATGTAATCGGAAGAAACAGGTCTTGGGCTGGGCTATAGAAGATATAGAAATCGGCCCTATCTGACTACGATTATATTCTGGAAATATCTATCTAGCTATATACATATGACAAATTGTACTCTTCGTTTCGCTTTCTCTGCTTATTTATAGAAATAAAATGAGAGTAAAAATTCAATTTATTTTTATTTCTTTTCTGCTAACTGATAAATATGTTGTGCATGGCCAACTTTGGATGCATAATAATATAATTTATATATCATAGGCAATAGCAACAGAATGATGTTTGAACTTGTCTTGGGAGTTATGTCTATTATAGCTGTTTCGCTCTCGCACACACACACATACACACACACACACACACACGCACACAGCTATACTTGCGTTTGCTTAACTAGCCGACGCTGTGTATGTATAACAAGGTTCGTATATGTGTGTGTGTGCGTGTATATGTAGTATATAATTTTGCAGCGCATTCACATTCTTTTTAGGTTACGTATCGATTTTAATGTAAAGTGAGGTTAGTTTGAAAAACATCCAAACCCCGGGGAATATTACAGATCTATGCAGCTCAACTATATACTATATGATATTATAACGCAAATATCTATCGATCCCAGACAGACACATTTAGCTACTCGGGTAGTGGCAAACGCAATAGTAAATGCAGACGGGGCAACAGTTTTAATTCTTTTTATTGTACAATTTAATATCTTTAGGGCTGCCAAGTGTTAGCAAAGCATAATGTTAGTATATATATAATATTTTGTTTTGCATGTATATATAAATGTGGGCGTTAATACATGATTATGCATCTAATTACCATGCACATGGTATACAATAGGGTTGCCATCATCATCAAATCTCACATATTTGTATTATCTGGCGTAGTCTATGCTTAAGGTGAAAGGACAACACAGATATATGCAAGTCATAAATCGCATTTGATGTTTACATTTGAAAATTGGGGAGATAAACTAAAAGATTACCAGATTGTACCGGCTGCCACGGAGCCACCTGACAACCCTACCTACTTAAGCAAATACTTAAAAAGTCTCTCTTTATATGTCCGAAACATAAAACTATGTTCAATATGTTAGAAGCCCGCTAAAACTATTGTACTTTTTTATACAATATGGTATAGTAAGAGCTTATAAACAATAATAGTAATAATAACAACAATACGTGAGGTAGAGCACCATAGAAAGAAACTTAATTGCTTTGTAGAGACTTACCTCTGTGAATATTTTCGATATTTTCTTTTTGCCGTTAACTTAAGCTTTATTATTTAACGTTTTTAACATGTCCTAAGTATGGAAGTTATATATTTTTAATAGTTTAAACGGTATTTGGTCGTTTTGTTTACACCGCAGCGCGTGCACGCCGCCCTGAACAACTGGAATACCAAACACAGACTAAAATCTGAGCAGACAACAACAATTGTATAGAACCACGCAGTTGGAATGTGGCTGGCTGGTTCGTGAGCAGTTAAACTAGCTCAAAAGCACTGCAGCAAATGAACAGCCAACAAGAAGTACATAAGAAACATATGAAATCTGCGGTATGCAAGAAATAATTTGAAATTGAAACAAATATGTATGCCATGATAACAATTTATTATTTGCATATAAAATAATCTATTTTAGATGGAAGTGCTTTCAAAAAATGCATGTAAGATTTAAATAATATATGTAAAGCAGCTAAATTGCCTAATTACATTCCATGCAAATTGTTGAAGATGTTAAGCAGTAACTACTTACAAAATTAAAATAAATATTTTTTCATAAATATTATATTTATTTTAATTGTTTTAATATTGCCGCATCTAGTTCATCGTACCGCAGCTTTAGCTTATCAGCCCTGGCAATGGTGTGCAAGAAACCAGTTCGTCCGCGAACGAACGACAGAAAAAAAACGAAACAAAACAAAAACATCTGTGCGGCTTGTAGGTTAGTTTTGTTTTATAATAAATGCCGTAAACAAAGTTATCAGTTAAAATGAGCAATTTGTTGAATTTTGCGCTCAGGCATGGCGCCAATTTCCTAAAAAGACACACACTGCAAAGCCTACGCTGTACGGTGCCCGCAATTGCTAGTAAACTGCCGGCTGCAATTGCGCCCATTCGGAGTCAATCCACCAAAGCTGCCTACGATGTGAGCACGAATGTGCAAAAGGATGTTGTATTGTTTAAATATGAAAATCCAAAGTTCTATAAAATGCTCAACTTCTTTGGCTTCTGCCAATTTGTGTTTTGGACATATTTGTCGCACTTTGCCTTTACGACGCTGAAGGATGCGCCTGTTGTGGAAAAACCTGGCGAGGAGCTGAAATGGTATCAGCGTATAAATTTGGGCGAGAACAAGTATAAGAATGGCATTACAATCTGTTGCTTTTTGATAGGTGAGTGGAAACTTTAAGTAAAAACTGCACAGCATTGACAATTTTCCTTTTTCAGGCTATGGCATTTTGTTTGCCGTTTGGATGTTTACGCTGCGCTCGGTGCGGTTTCTCATTCTACGCAAGGGCGGCGATAGCGTCTCCTTTGTCACCTATGGACCATTCAATCGCAACCGCATTATGACCGTGCCACTGAAGTGCATCTCAGCGGAGCAATCACGTGAAATGGCCCGCGTACAGCTGCCCATCAAAGTGAAGAATAAGTCGCTGTTCTATGTGCTAGATATGCGCGGCGAGTTCCGTAATCCCCAATTGTTCGACTATACTGCAGGATTAAAGCGTCGCCTTTGAAATGTTTTTGTTTTGTTGTGTTTAATTATAAATTGTAAATATACATATGTAAGCTAATTTAAACCTAAGCTCTGGCTTAATAGATGGGCTCCGGCTTCTGTGTTAGCAGCAAGCCAAAACGTTTCTTGATGGTAATGCGCTGTCTGGAATATTTGTCCTCAGGTGAAAAGCGAGCTGGATGAGCGGACAAGGTGGGGCGGCCATCCTCCGTACGTTTCTGCAAAAGAACGAAACATATTAGTAATTTATTTATTTACACATGCTATAAATTACCTTAAGAGTATAAATACGGTCGCCGTTTTCACCAATTGTGTACATAAGATACATTTTGAATACAATTTATGGAATATGCGTCTTTTTCACAAACAAATATAAACACGTGTGGCGTGCAGTGCTGCGCAACGATAAGTGCCGCTAGTCGGCATATAATATCGATAGGCATATAACTTTCGATATTGAAAAAATATAGTAAGAGATTCGATGCGATAGCTGAAGAGCTGATATCGATATTTAAAAAAAGTACACCTACTGCTGCTACTCAACACTGTTTTTGTTTATTTCTATGTCGATTGGCGCTTAATTTTGTTATAATTTTAAATAAAACTTAAATCATGTCCAACAAAGCGGATAAACTGCTTAAACAGGCAATGCGTGAGCAACAGAAGCGCATTAGACCTGGTGAATGTCAGAAATATGTACGATTGGTATTAGATCAAGGACTGCTGCGCATTCCTTGGGGCCAGGAGCTGCTTAGAAAATTAAATAATACGGACTTAAAGTATGAAATACGCAGCTTGCCTGCACGCAACTGCATTATCTGGGAGCGCAATGTCGGCCAGCAGACGTTAGTGGCGGGCGTCGAGTTGGAAGATGCTTGGCACATGGAGCAACAGGTTCTGTTGGTCTATACTGAACCGGATTTTCAGCGCGCTCTCAAGGATCACAATTTGAGCTGCATTGGAGTCAGGCTGCACGATGCATTTCCAGCACCCGATTGTCAGTTCACCGTAGTTGTGCCCAAGCTGCGCCAAAGCAAACACAACCAAGAGGCAAATGCATTGATTGAGCTACAGTTACTGCAGCATTTGCATGTGGAGCAACTGGCTGAGCCGCATTGCCAGGAGTTGCTATCACTGCTGCAGCGCTACACCAAAGCCATAGCTGAGTTGCCATACAAGCAGCAGCGGCAATCGATCCTGGGCAGCTTTAAGAAATACCTGGCCAATGATAACAAACAATGCGTCCGCGTGGAGCAGGGCAATGGCTTTGGACGTCTCTGGCAGCAGCACCTGAATCGTTTGCCTCTGGTTACCCTTGAGGTGGCAGAGTCCATCATCTCTCAGTATCCATGTCCCAAGCGCATGCTGCAGCACTTTGAAGAGGATCCACAGGCAGTGCAATCGCTGGCGGATGTCAAGATCAAGCGCAGCAATGGACCGCAGCCGCTGCAGTCGGAGCGAAGGATTGGCAATGTGCTCAGCAATAAGTTGTATACTCTATATACTACCAGGGATCCTAATACTTTGATATAGGGTTTGAGATAGTAGAAGTTAAGTGGGGGAAATAGGATATATGATATAGGGGTTTTTTGCCTAGTTATCTAAACTCATTATTTTTAATATATACATAGATGCTAAAGGGTTTCATATACATTGATTAAGATATCTAGAATGAGGACTGAACTAGGAGATACTATATATATCATTTAGGGATTTTCATACATTATATTTATAGCTTATACAGTAGATAATCATACATTATTTGAGTTATATAGAATTTAGGCCGTTTATTCAGCTGCTCATTTGGTTTTTGTTTTTACAATCGATCGTTTAAGGTGCTTAAATAATAATTATATACAGTTCGCTATTTCATTTATCATTATATAATATAGTATATATATATTAAAAATCACAATATTTTTTATACGCACTCCTCTCTTACAAATGTACATCATAATTGTTTAATTAGTTGTTAAGTTCTAGTTTGTAGTATATGCAATCGTGAACAATTTGTTTGATATATATATACTTCGATTTGGCGCGTAGAAAATACTATTTAAAAATTACGATTTTAAGAATTTGATTAATAAATATGAAATAAGAATATTGAATTAAAGAAAAAAATTACTTTTTGTTTTTCTTTTTTTTCTAAGTGGATTATGAAGATTATTGAATGCGAACTAGAAATACATATTAAATATATATATATATAAGTAAATAATTTTTAACATTAAGAGCTAAATACAAATAAATAAAAATCAAAGAAAACTGAATTTGAGGATGGGCAGGATTTGCGTTGCCATATGTTAGATAGTAGTCAGTCCGTTCGCAACTCTGTCTAGAGTGTGGCCAGAATGCGAAAGAAGCCCAAGCAGGCCGAGAATATGGTCTGTCCGACGCCCCAGAAGAGCGCATAGATCGGTGACATGGGCAAACTGGAAGCGACGTGGACGAATGCAATGACGGCGCTGCTAATGATCCCGCTGCTAGCGGGCGACACAAAGCCCATCACCAGAATCAGTATGGAAAAGAAGCGTCCGAATTTATGACGCCGTAGCGTCACAAAGGCAACCAAGGCGGCGCAGGTGTGTATAAATATGGATGAGAAGAGTGCCCACAGAAAGATATGATACCACATCTCACGGAACGTGTTGAGCCTCGACTGTGATCGCAAGCCGACCACATCGACTATCGCATCCAGCTCATCGGTATCGTAGGGTTCGGAGTACATGACCAATAGTATCGGCAAACAGTACGTATATATATATCGATAATGACGTATTCGTAGAATTTTGGCTACAATTGTTGGAAGTATCCTGTGATTGAGTTGAACTTGTTATTGTTATTATTATTTGTTTTGTTTCTAATTATTGCTTTTCCGTTGCAGCGACTCCTCGTTTTGGTCATTTGTAATTTTTTGTTGTCGTTGACTGTTTAATATGCACTTGCTGTAAACTGTAGGTAGAGCACAGCACATTGTTTCCAATTGTATTGAACATTATCAATAAACCTGCAAATGGGAATATTGTAGAGAACAAAATACGTATTAGTTTTTATCGACCTTTTGGCCCATCGCATGGCAACTCACACATACATATGTACACACGCACACGTATGCATATAAGCATATATGTATGCTAGCTAATTTGATCCTGTTAAGCCGTTCCCGTTCCCGTTGCAGCCAGCGCTCTTAACTCTAATATGTTGTTCTGCCCTTGTGCGATGAATAAATATTTTGCTTTGTTTTTGGTTTTGGGACAGGCAAAACTGGAATCGATTAAGAAGGCCACACCAAAAAATCGCACTTGCTGCGGCAGTGTTTCACCAACTCCTAGCTAAGCATTTTGTGATTAGCTTTTAAATGCACAGCGTGTTAGTTTATGATTTGTGTTTGCATTGCACTATTGATGTACGCTTGATTGATTACTAAAATGTTATGATTAATATTTCTATTTTTTTTTTTTTTTTGTATCACTTTAATGCGTTCTGTTTTACATGCTAACGAAGCTGGAACGCTTTGGTAAATGAACCAACAAGATAAGCTCAGCTGTTTTACGAATGAATCGATATATGACTATCGTACAATTAGTTCAGCTGTTGCATTAATCGATTAGCGTGTATCTTTTGTTCAGTGCATCACTAATTGGCTCGCGGGCAGCTGATTTTTTGCGTTTCGTGCGTGTGTTTAATTTGTGTTTAAGTGTGCGTCTTCAGCCTAGCCGGAAGAAAAAATTTTTATAACTTGCTGAGCCACCTATAGTAGTGTTTTTATAATAGTAAACTAATTAAAAGTAGCTAAAACATAATATGAATAAGGAGCAAGACTATGCCTCAGACAGCGATGAAAGCGACGAGGATTTTTGCCTAGAAAATGAACAAGATGCCGATTCCGGTGAGGAGGAAGAGGAAGATGACAGCGAAAGCGAATCGGATAACGAAGACGACGCCGAAGAAGGCAAAAAAGCCAGCAAAGTAACAAAAGGCAAAAAGAAAGACAAAGTGAAGAAAAAAGTAATAGATACAGGAAATTCGGAACCGGAAACCAAACGCAGCACACGTCAAACCGAGCCTAAAGCGAATGGACGCAAAGTTGCGGAAAAGGACGAATTGGAATCGGATGAGGAGGTGGACAAGTCGCGTTCCGATGCGCTCTGGGCTGACTTTCTGGGCGATGTCGGTGCCACTAGTAAACCCGCCATAAAGCCGCAAGAGAAATCTTCGCCGAAAAAGCAGACGCAGAGTCCGCCGAGCAAATCCGCCAAGCCGGCAACAGAGATTCTTGATTTTGCCGGCGAGCAAGTGATTGTGACTAAGAGCCATACCAGTTCCAGCTCCAGCTCCAGCTCCAGTTCGAGTGCCAAGGAGAACCAGGAGCAGGCAGCAGCTCCAATCCCTAAATCGCCAGCGCCACGCGGCCTTGCTGCCATCAAACGACCCGCTGTCAATGGAGGCGGAGCTGGTGGTGGCTTAGGCTCCCTACTCAATCAGCTGGGTAAAAAGAAGAAAATGTCGGTGCTGGAAAAGTCGCAACTAGACTGGAAATCCTTCAAGTGCGAAGAGGGCATCGACGAGGAGCTGCAAACGCACAACAAAGGCAAAGATGGGTGAGTATTCAGGCGTCAATTATGTTAATCCAGATTAATTCAAGTCTATTTCTTGCAGTTACTTGGAACGCCAGGACTTCTTACAGCGCACGGATCTACGACAATTCGAGATCGAGAAAAGTCTGCGCCAAACACGGCGTCAAAACTAATTGGGAAACTCATTCGCATCCTCGCACAACACTTTCCACACACACATTCACACGCGCACTGTCCAGACACATACACTTTTTATTTCGGATAGTGCGTATGTCTAATAAGCTATATAATTTTATATATATATATACATATATATTTATATACTACATATATCCGTAATGCTGTTCCAAGCACTATCGCATCATCTAATACATTCAAATCGTACTATTTTAAAATGTAAAACGCTATAAACACTGAAGAGCAAAACATATATATTAATATAACAAGAGATTAAGCGCAAGCTGAATGACTGTAATTCCCAATCGGTTAAGGATATTATTGTGATGTGGATTTGTCCAACTCTTTCTTTACTTGAGAAGAGATCAAGCTGAAGGGATAGGATTAATCAAATGTAATATCTAATTGCAACTCAAGGAATAATGTGCATGCTGAATAGTTTCCATATCAAACTGTTATATGTTATATATAGTTATCCTCATCTATTCCTCCACACTGAAGCCCACTCGTTTGGCATCGCTGCGACTTAAGTGAAGGAACAATCCTCCCAATATGCAGCCCAAGCTGCCAAAGCCAATGCAGAGCCATCTAAACCAATTGTTGGCATTCAGCACACTGTAAATATAGAGGAAGATAAAAAGAGTTCAGCATTCGAAATACGCAATCTCAACTCACGCAAATATCTTTTTGTGCAGCAGCTGCGTTATCTTTTCATCCAGCTGCAAGGATTCCTCGATCCAAAAGAGCGGCATAGCCAAAGGACGCAGCTGCGCCATTGTGGGCACATCCTTAACGGGCATAACTTTTAAGCTGAACTGCAGGCGATTATATACAGAGAGCACTGTGCCAGATAGCTATAGGCGAGAAGAGAACTTGGAATGTAGTAGAGACAAATCTTGGAGGCGTCCCATGTCACCTGCTCAAAGATTATTGTGCTGGCATGTTTGGTAGCTGTTGGCGATAGGCCTTCCACTTGCTCCAATAGCATTGGATCCGCCTGATAAAAGTGCGGCAAGGAGGCCATTAAAGGCGTGCCACTGCACCTCATTAGATCCATAGTTCCATTGGCAGGACAATCGCCAGGATAAGCCGTGCAAAAGCAGTGCAAATCGGGTTGCGTCTGGAGAGAGATTTAATTATGATGTTACAGTGAGTTTTTCTTTGAGTTTTTTACTGAAGGGAATATTTGATTTATATAATTTACTATTTTTTATTTTTAAGAGTTTTTCTTGGAGAGGTAGAATTTTAATATTTGATCTTATGGGAGTTTTATCTGATTTATCTGACTTACGCTTGCTGAACCCAAGCTTAGCTCGTATTGCTGCGCAGGCAGCTTGTTGTATTTGGTTTTGCCCATTGCCTTGGGTGTCAGGGAGCGACACAGCTGTGCCGAGTAGCTCCACAGCCCATGCTGTGGTTGCATGAGTGGTGCAAAGATGGTGCCATCTGTGCCGCGCAAGCGATTGCAGCTGCTGCTGCTGCTGTTCGTCTCCTGCCACACCTCCAGCTGGTCAGCCTCGTTGTAGGCGAGAACTTGACCCACTGTCAGCTTGGAGCTGGAGGTGCGCACCACCTTAAAGCGTCCTGCATTTGTATGATTGCCCTGTAGAGGAAAGAAAAGTCTGTTGATAGGGAAAAACTCTGAGTTGTTTATAAACATAGACTTGCCGCGCCCATCAGCGAGAATTTGTAGTGTGTGGAATTCAGGGCCACAGCGCCAGGCACGGCGCCTGCTTGGAACTGCTGGCAAATGGCCTGAGCACCGGCATGATCTGAGCCACAATTGACTTCGATGCCGGTGTAGAACAAATCCTTAAACTTGGCTGTTATGAAAGCGCTTTGAGGCTGGAAAATTAAATTCAGACCCTGGGCAACAGCAGCCTGAACTTCAGCTTGTTGTGCTAGGTTGGCAATGGTCAGGAACTAGGCGGGATGAAGTTGGTTATATATAGAGATTCGAGTTGAATTTTAAACTCACCTGCAGCAGTGGGTGTGGCATGGTTATCAGTTCTTCCCCACTCAGACCCAAATCGGCTCTGAATTGAAAAGTGTTGCGCATATTAAAGCTGACAGCATTTTCTTCCTCAATATCCACGATATCATATTTGTCTTTCCACTCACTATAAAGAGAGAAAAGTCCATAAATTGTTTTCTTTTTGTCCAACTGCTGCTTACTCATAGACAAATGGACCCACTTCCTGTAGGCGTGGCTTGCCACCGCCTTCTACATCCCGAGCATTTGTGACGTTGAAGACGTAAATCTTAAAGCTGAGTGGAAAAGGCATTTTCTCCCACAGCTGACGCGTTTCACTGCCAGGCTTCAAATTAACACTCTAGGCAAATGTAAAATATATATATAATATATATATAAATATATATATTATCTCATCAGTTCTTCACTCACTCTCTTGATCAACAGCTTAAAAATCGTGGGAAATGCTAGAAATCCTATGAGTGCTCCCAGCAGCAGCACCACAAAGGACACAATCATAACCTTTAGATACATTTTCACTTCAACTGCTGAAACACATTTGGTCAACTTATTTTCGTATTGCCCTCATTTAATACATTCCGTGTGGCATAATTTGGGAATTTTTAATGTAACTTTCATTAATTTTTAATAGCTTCAACTTCTGGCCACGTCTCGAAACCCTCAAACTTTTGTTATTATGAGTTTTCATATAAACTAAGCAAGTTGCGTCTAATTAACAGTTGACCCATTTAATTAATAATTTTTAGAGCCCCTATTAAGTAATTAGTATATTGATTATTTACAGTAGCATTGTAAACTGTGTTTAGTGCATTAAATATTTAAGGAAAGTGCAACAGGTGTGAACTTTTTTTTGAGTGCTGACTATTTAGTTAAGACAACCACCATTTGCGTGTGTGTCTTAGCTAGCTCACAGTGGTGGCTAAAATAAGCAAGACACATGTGAGGAACAGTAGGAAATATGCTTTAGGCAATTGATTTTTGTTTAAATATTTTATTTTTTATGAATATTTATATATTTCATTTTGTAAAAAATTGCAATAAAATAGTTACTTTTTATATTTCAATATAAATGGTAGAAAAGTAGCAAAAATTTGCGAGAGAGAAAAAGAAATCGAAAGAGAGAGAAGACACAGAGCTTTTGTGAGTGAGAGAGGAAAACCAAAATTGTGAGAGACAGAAAAACAACTATGTTGAAAGAGGAGGAGGAGGAGGACAGAGAGAGAGAGAGAGAGAGAGAGGGGGAGACAGAGAGAGAACGGGAGAAAGAGAGAGAGAGATAGGAAGACTCAGAATGTGTGAATGAGAGAGGAAGATAGTCAGTGAGAGACAGCAAGATAGAGTGAATGAGAGAGCGGAACGCAGCGACAGTGTGAAAGAGAGAGAGAGAGTTAAACGAAGACGAAAACGATTCCATATACTGCTTAGTTTGCCAACCAAAATCAAATGAATACTTCTCACTTAACATGTAATATTATGAGAATCGCAAAGAAGGTCGTTCGGCTTGGCTTTAAAATATATTTCAGAATATGCAGGCTTAACAGCTTCCTAGCCATGTTGAAGTCTTCTTCGACTTGTTGTTGCTAATCAGTTGGACTCTTCAGTTGAAAGTTTTCGCTGCTTGCCAGTCTATTCAACTATTCGCTAAAGAAAATGCAATAAAAACACATTTTATTTCACATTTAGGCCATATAAAGACATTTATTATTAAATTTGGCATTTGGAATATGATCAACATAACATAGAAAAGCCGCAGGCGCTGAGCATTTGGCTAAAACTGAAAACACATGTAAATACTAAGCTATGTATAAACTACATTTATGTATATCTGTATATATATATGTATATAGGTTAGGACGTTCAGTTATAAATATATATATAAATTATATACACTTAAATTCCACTAAGAAATCAAAAACTAAACTAAATTTGTACAGTTCTCAATATGTTGAAGATACGCAGATCTGAATATGTATATGATCGTATATATATATAAATATATATAGTTTGTATATGATGAAAATCAGTCAAGATTGAGGATGGGGGAAATTACACAGAGAGATTCGTTATAAAGTTTTAGGGATTTCTAATCAAGTTCCACCTCTTTGAAGAGCGTTTGGCTTTCGGCTTCGCGTGTGAGCGGCATGGCAGCCTGATCCTCGTGCAGCTCGACAATCTCCAGCTCCTTGAAGGACGTTTGGCTAATGGCCTCGCGTGTTCCTGGCTCCTCCAGCACCTGTTCGCTGGTGGGCGGCAAGGACATGCCAGCGGAGAGCATGTGCGAAGCTGAGGTGCTAAAAAGTTGAAGAAGAGAGAGAGAGAGAGAGAGAGTTTAGTTAACTATTCAGAGTCTTTAATCTCAGTCAGACTTACTTCAAGGAGTAGGTGGATCGATAGAGCGGCGGTGGGGTATTCATGCGCACTGCAGCATAGGCGGCCTGTGGATGAGCGCTGGGATGATAGACGAAGGCGTATTCATTCAGCGAAGTCAAATAGGAAGGCGGCGGCGGTCGATGCTGAAACTCTGGATAGAGATAGCTGCCCGGGAGCAAGCGATTCGTGCAGTGTGGACTATTGCAGTTCCGGCAGGTCTCCATGCGCCGGAAGCAGGGGCAATCGTCGACATCATCCGGCAAACTGAGCCGCCAAATGGCGCCCGAAATGACCAGCAGCGAGACGCCAATGCCAATCATCAGCAGCGCTGCGCTCAAATACTGTGTGGAGTGCTCAATCAAGCCCGTCGATCCCAGCACAATGCCGCCCAGGGTGCAGGCAACGCCGCCCAGCGCAAAGATGCCAATGACAAAGGGCAGCGAGGGTCGCGCAAACCATTTGCGAAAACTGTAGCCCATTGGAGCGCCGCCCAGCTCAACGCTGTCCACAGCACCGCCGGCCATGGCGGACATGTTCAGGCTGGTGCTGGCCAAAGGGTTGGCCACATCGCCGCTGCCACCGGCCAGCGGTACAGCCACGTCCAAGAGCGTTCTGTAAGCAGAAGAGAAGAGAATGCACTGTGAGAAAAGGTGGCTAGGGATGAGAAGATGAGATGATAAAAATTGGGAAAGGGGAGAAAGGCAATATATAGAGAAATTAGATATATTTTAGTGAGTTGATTAAGACTATAAGGGGATATATCTAATTTGGAATAAAGATCCTAATGAGAATAAGGGAAATCTAAGAAAAAAGATAGAAGATATTATTTTGTCTTCTGATAATAAAAGGATAATCTAGGTTTGGGTGGGATTGTTATATATCTAAGATTAAACATTGAAGATCTTATCATGTCTTGGTGTAATAGATGAATAATATTATTATATTATATATAAAAATGTGAAAATATGAATGTTAATGTACATTTTCTACAATTCCTTTTATTCTTGCATTTATATATATATATATATATATATATATATATATATATATATATATATATATATATATATATATATATATATATATATATATATATATAAAATGTCTGATATTCTTTACATTCCAATTGAATTTAAATATATATATAATTATTTGTGATATGCCATATATATCTTTATTACATATATGGAGCATACACAGTGAAAAATTGTGAAATAATATATATTTACATTTGTACAAAATTTGTGATAATCCTTTAGGGATTTCTTTAAACTCTAATTGAATTTATGTGCATATTAAATTTCTGATATTCCTCCCATTCCACTTTAATTGAATTTTATCTTCAAATTAATTTCGCTCAGTGCATTAAATTGATCTCTGACTACCTGAGTTCAGTTGAGCTCAGGTAGCTGAGGTCTATTTGTTGCAGCTCACATTACATCATAGGTCCAGAGAGAGGATCCTTTGCTCAGCCACATGTTACGCGGCCTCAACACGTCCTTTGCACTTATGCCCGTAAGACTAAGCGTACTTTGTCCGTACTTGCCCCGCCCCTGCCCCTGCCCCTGCTCTGAGCTGCGGCTCTTTGTCTGGTTCTCAAATCTATGATTTAGAACGCACACACAGAAAACAGAAATTTGCTGTCCAGTTTGTGCCTGCATAAATTGTCGAAAGAAAAACAACCAAAATCTTTGAGCTCGACACATTGCACCTGCCTCTGTCCTGACTCAGACCCTGATCCTTACACACACACACACACACACACACAGAGATAGATCCCAGGCAGGCCCCTCGCTGTGCGTGTACATGGCCCATTTGATTTTTAGAACTTGGTTTGGCAGCTGTTTCACATTTGATTTGCTGTTTGGCTTTTGTCTCTGCGTCTGCTTTGTATCTTATCTGTTTTTGTATCTTTTTGCTGTCAGAGCAGACAAAGGCAGCGGGACTACCCCTACTATTTGCTTTTCCTCTATATATTTAAATTCCAACATAAACTAAATGTGCATTGTTTACTTTTTTTTTCTTTTTTAATTGCGTCCAGCGGGCAATATTAAAACTCTATAAAACTATGAAATCGTCTGCTTTAAGGTGTGAAAAGCAAACAAATTTTTTGTTGCATCGTAAAACCAAAATATGCGCATAAATCAAAAGCTGACGGTCTGACGGCCAGGAAGCATTCAACAATAAAAAACAACTTAAAGGAAAGCGTTTGAAAAGCCCTAAAAAAATTGAAGAGCATAAAATTGGGGTTGTGATAGGGGCGGAGGTAGGGGCGGGGTCTGAAGCTGATGCTGGGACTGGGACTGGGACTAGGTCTAGGGCTGAGGCTACGGCTGACAGCAAGTCAAACGCTCGAGATTTCATTTAATTACAAACACCCAACAGCTGCGGGCACTGAGCATTCTACATATGTAGATGCGACGCCCCGATCAGCGGTTCCCTTAGACTAATTCAAAGACAAAACGCGTCACACTCAATTGTCCACAATTTGTCATATGAATCCAAAAAGAGCAAAGAAAATGTGCCGTGGAACCCACAGAAAATGTATAAAAAATGAGAAACTATATCATTAATTAGGCTGTTGAGGAAATTGGAATGCTCTATAAAAAGTAGGGGGCTCTGTTGGCTAGGTGATATATGATATAATGTGATGGAATGTTGGGATTCATTTGATTATGAGTTATATTTTAGAGAACTTTAGAGGTAGAGTTGAAAAAAAGTAAGGTAGTTTCTTCTAATTTTTCTAAAAATTAAATAAAAAATAATTCAAATTTATTTCAATCACAAAATAAAGTTATCTGAGCTTAAATTCTTTGTGATATTTCCATAGAAAATATGAATTATTATAAGCAGAATTTCAATATGTGTAGCTCAATCAATTTTGCTTTAATATATTTGACAGACAAATTTCACAAAAATGATTAGTACAAATTCTTTGTGATATTTCTATGAAAGATCTAAATCATATATTATATTTGACAGATATTTTGACAAAAATGTTTACTAAGTAAAAATTCTTTGTGATATTTCTATAAAAGTTTTAAATCAATATAATATGATTAAATAAATATGATATGATTGCTAAGAAATGTTGAAGGTAAATAAAGCAGTAAACAAGATAAAATATCCAATGATTTTAATATGAATATATTTCAATCAAAAAAAAAATGTTTTCTGAGAACTTGTTTCTGCATATATACTCTATATACTCGTTTCTATATATAATTTCTTCTCCATCTCGCACTAAAATGTTGCAGCTTATATTTTTTCTTTCATAGAAAACTTGCAACAAACTCGACGCTTGTTCTTTTCCACATAAAGATATGTAGCTACACAATATATGCAACAAACTTATATAAACATATATATGTATATGTTACATATATTTCCCTGATAAAAACAAGTTTCAGTTGCAAATTTGATAAGTACAGCTAAACTGCGTAAACATTTCATATGAATCAGCTACTTAAGGGAATTGTGTAGTTTCATGTTTTTGCTATAAATATATTATATACAATTAAACAGAAAAATAAGTAATTATATATATATATATATATATCAAGTCAGGGCAACAATAATGTTATACAAGCCACAAAAAAAAAACGAGGAAAAATAGTAAAAATAAAAGCTGACTCCACAGTTTATATTCGTAATTGGGGCGTAAAGAGAGACAACAATTTGATATAATATCAAAGCACAGCTCTTTTGACTTATTCAAAGTTTTTTTTTTATTTATATAAAAAAATATAAATATATATAAATATATTACTGTTGTAAACATTATGTATGTCGCGTATTGCCACACTTATTTATGACATTTGTAAGTTGTCAAAAAAAAAAGAGGAGGCAAAAAAATAAATGCTGATGTATGTCTGTCTGCTCGTACATCACTGAAATGATGGACATACATCGCGCTGGCCAAGCCATAAATTTGATCCCGCTGTAAAGCGCATAATTCACTCAAAAGCTTCATTTACAATTTGCAACACGTACGAAATATAATAATATGCAAGCGTTCTCTGGCTGCATTTGCCGTTTTGTATCTATCAGATACTTTATTTCAGAGTTCGGCTTTTACAATGTCTTTAATGATCTTTGGCTAACTGTTTGAAATAAAAGTTCGATCATTTGTCAGCTAGATCGTTAGCTAATGAAGCGACACGAGCCACAGCAGACACAGAATACATAGGGAAAGACACAAGATACAAAGATACATTTCAGTATATATAGAAAAAGATACTTAGATACAATATTTGTTTGCCTCTGCTGCAGTGTGTGGCACTTGTGACTTATGTGCTTGCATCTTGACACCGCCAGCATTTTTAATGACACCCTTCAGCTCAACACACACACACACGCACACTCGCCTAATTTATGTGTGTGCGTGTGTGTGTGTGTGTGGCATTTATTGTTATTCGAATATGTTCGCTGCACTCTCGTTGGCTCATAAACATTTCTCGCCTCGCTCGGTTTCAGTTTTGGTTTCGGTTTCTTCTTCTTTGACTCTTAAGCTCAATCAGCGCGCATTGAATTCGAAATGGGGCAACGAAGCGAGATGCTGCCACAGATACCTCGCTCCGCTCACTGTGCAACATGAGGCAAGGAAAGGTATATGCTATACAAATAGAATGATCATAAACGTGCTGTGAGATGTTGGAATATCGTATACTGAATATCGTATTCGGCTTGAAGATAAAATTTAATGGTCCTATCGCAATTTATCGATAACATTATCAAATGAAGAGATCATTTGAAATATTTCAAAAAGAAGGGTTTGTCTTGCTGAAAAGCCTAAAATGTCTTGGGCATCAAAGAGAGTTATTTAGATATTATGTAAAATATAAATATTTCATTGTCTTTCTAGCTGCGGGCAGGTGTAAATCTTATCAGCTTAAGATATTTAACTGAGGAAGCCTTTTGTTATAATATGTATGAGGTGTGGACGTGGCTGTGTGTAAAGTATAGAGATTTTTATTCAGCAGCAATAGCCGAGTTGTTCTAGTTCTATTTCACTGTCTATCTGGAAGCTTTTAGAAGCTAGCGACTTTAAACCTTGTATGTAGTTTGCTTTTTTGCTTGTATTGATTAAATTTATTGCAAATAATCGATAAGGTCTAGTATTAAGTTTCAGTCTTATAGAAATATTATGAGTACTCCATATTTTGAATATATTCTATAATATTCCCAAAATTGGTTTATAGAAATTTGAATATCTTTTATTATTTGTCCAAAATGATATATTTTTGTGTATGTGTATGCAGTAAAATCCTCGAAACAGCAGCTTTCCGAGTCAGAGAGAAATTTAATTGATATCTAGTATATTCCAGATCAATTATTTAGTATGATCAATTATAATACTATAAATACTATATTACACATTGAAATTCAGTTAATTTAGAATCTGTAAAATCTAATGAAGTCATGTAAAATGTAGTTTCATCTACAAAGACTAACCCCAACTAGTTCACAAAATAAAGTAATTATAAGGCAATCAAAAATATATACTCTAAATATACTGCTCTGCCCCCTTTCTGATATCTATTATTATAGGGTATTTCAATTGAAGTAGTTGTTATTGGATTGCGTAGCACAATCTCCGCAGCGACTTCCGTTGCAATTTAACTGTCCTATTGTCTGTCGGCAAGATCCGATTCGAGACTTGAGACTTGAGACTCGAGACTCGAGACTTTCTTTGCCGCGTCATTAGCCACAACGAACGCATTAAGCCACTTGCTGCTTGCTGACCCAATTTTGCGGTTCGGGTCTCTAGCAACAGTTGGCAGTCATTAGGCATAATTACTTCCCTAATAGCATTAGCTGCTTTTGGCCAGGTTTGTTGTAGCCCTCTCTCTCTCCCTCGCTCCCTCTCCCTCTCTGGCTGCGTACAGTTAAAAACATTTACATTGCGCATGCGTAGCCCAAAACACTTGACCAGCCGCCTCTCAGCAGCTGAGACATAATTAAGAATGCCATTAGAGTAAAAGCCGGCAGCTAAAAGACAATGGAAGCCGTAATTGGGTGCCAAAAAAAATACAGAAAAAAAACAACGAAAAACTAACAAAAATAAAGTAAAATAGGAAATGCATAAATGTTATAAAAAAAAAGTCAAGCCACGTCTTGTCTGTACTTAATATATGTAAATGTACTTAAAAAAAAACACTTTGAAATTAAAAATTTCTCGTTTGAAATTAGCCGCCGCGGCATGTGAGAAAGGCTTCGTCAGACTCAACCTAATTTCACGTAGTCACAGTACAAAGTATGATTAAAAGTCAATTAGAATTATTAGGCATAAATTTGAAGCTTAGGAGATCCTCCCCAGTAGAAGAAAACGTTCGAAAACGTTAAGCGGCTTAGGCCATAAATCGCTCTAGCTATTGTTTACAGCTTAACTGGGCCTACGGCCTGACCCGGTCGAGCACGAGCTCATGTATGTGTAGGCTACTGTTTGTATCGTGCCTCCTCCTCCTCCTCCTCCTCCTCCTCCTGCCTCCTCTTGCCCCCCTTTTTGGAGAAGTAGAAGAAAAATGATGATGAGCCTGATGCCGTCTAAGAGCTAAGAGCCCAGCCTATCATTAAACAGAGCGGACTCTCCAGACACACACAAAGCCAGACAGACAGACAGACAGACAGACAGCAAGCGGCTCTTTTGCTTCTTCTTCTGCCTGTTCTTCTTCTCCTACTTCTTCTTCTTCGACTCCACTCTAATGAATGCCCACATTAAGCTGCACTTAAGCTCGGTTTTGAGACATAACTGTACTGCAACTAATGGATTTCTTTAGATATATCTAAAGGTATATATGAGTATATATATACATATATCATTAGATATTTGAAAAAGCCCCAGCTGTTGAGCTGTCTGTTGGTCTGTTTATCGGTTTGTCTGTCTGTTGTTAGGCTTAGGGCTGTTTAGCGAATTTGTTTAGCAACCCTTAAGGCTAAACACTTGAAAAATATTATTAGTCAGCAACTGGAAATGCGGTAGCTGAAGTTGATTGCCCTATGATCCATTGCATATACACTAGCTACGGGCAACAACAAATTGTTGTTGAATATAGCAAATGATTTATAATGAGAACGGTGGTATAAGTAATAGTTTCTCTACTTTTTCTTATACTATAATGAAGAATGTCTGCTTTGCTTAGTTTTAATTAAATATATCTTCATTCATTAATGTAACTAAAGAAAACTTAAAATGTTTAACTATTTAAAAAAAAATGTTTTTAACTCTTTGCTTACTTCATATCATATTTATTCATATTTTTCCAAATTTAAAAATATGTTTTTCTATTTCTATAGAAAAATCATGTTTTTTATTTTTAAGAAAAATCTACTTCCACTTAGATCAAAAATCGTTTAGTAGCTCCTAAAACTCAGCACAAATTAGGCTTAGTTCAAGAACTTTTTAGCATTAGTCGAACTTTCAGAACTTTGACCTCTGAACTTTTATTTAAAAATGAAGTACGAAATAATCATTTTGTTAATAGAACTTTTATGGCTTTATATATAAGCTCTAGTACAAATCTTATTACGTATTAAATTTCATATAAAAAGCATAATTCCCATATTTCCCATTTTTAATTGGTTTAGGGTATAGAAAGTATTTCAAGCGTATTCAAACTTCAACAGTTGAAAGTCCGTCTATATTTTCCAAAAATTTCAAAGTCAATTTTGTTTTTGCCCTCATGTCTGCATCTGTCTGATAAAATATGCCAGGCTAAACGAAAAAATAAGTAAAAATTCAATTTTGCTGTAAAGTGTGTGAGAGGAGGGTTTGTGGATTGGGTCCGGCCTGTGGATAGGATTTGGGGTTGCTGTGACAGAACGCTCGAAGGTAACAGCATTTATTATCAATAAACGCCAAAGGCCATTCAAAAAAGGGGCGAGAGACTCTACTAAAAATCAGCTTCAAGTTTTAAAAAGAAGAAGCAGCAGCAGCAGAAGATTTGTGAGTAATGAGCATTTTATGGGCTGATGAGTTTTGTAGTGAGCGTGTGTGAGTGTGTGTGTGTGTGTGTAAGTGTGAGTGTGTGCGTGGCACAGATTAAAGACGCAGTTATATGATACTTCGACCGCAGGGACTTTGTGAATGGGGGCAGGCTTGTCAGCTCATTCATCAGGATGTGCGAGGACATAAGATTATAAAGCAGGCCAAGCCAAACCGAGCCGAGCCGAGCCGAGGCTAGTTAAGTGACGAGTGAAACGACCACAAAACTGAAATTCAAACTGACTATTGATGCGACTTCCTTTGCACACAGGCAACTCCAACTCTCCCCCTCTCACTCTCTCTCTCCATCTCCCTCTCTCTGTGGTGTCAAATGACAGCGTCGAGAATGCCTTACTGAAAGGTGAGTTCAAGGAACGCAAAACTCTGTTGAACACAATTCGTGCCATGGCACTAAAAATATACAACAACAAAAATTTCAATTCGAACTCTAGGCCCAATTCTTTGACTGTGCACTCAAGCGTTACACTCTCTATTGATTTTTATGTGCACAACAAATACACACACACACAGACAGCAGACGCATTACATTGTCAAATAGATTGTCAAATTTTATTGAACTCTCGTTTTTGATTTGTTTAGGCAGTTTTTCCCTTTTTTCTTGCGTTTTTCCTATGAACTTGTTGCCAATGTTTGTTTCATATTGAAAATTGATATTTTCTGATATGAAGCACAAACAATTGTTTCAATTAACTCTCAAGTGCTATTTAATGTTGTCATAGATACCCTGTAAACAATTAAAGTGGGGGGTTAATGAATGTCAAGTCATAACTGAGGGAATTTAGCTGTGTTTCTATTTAGCTAGAATATATCTACATGTATAATGTATATATATATAGATATATTATACTTAAAATTTGTTTAGTTATAGTTGAGGGTATTTTTTATTTAGACAGAAAGTTTCAAAGTTATATTTTTATTAGTACTCGAGATATTCGTGTATATTTAAACCAAGCTACTTAAATTATAAACTTTCTTATATTTGCTCTAGAAACCTCTCATATTAATTTTATATTTACTATAAAATATATTAAATATGTTTTACATATTTAAAAAAAAAAATTTTTTTAAGTAAGTCCCAAAATAATTTTTAAAAATTTTTATAAAGTATCTTCCAGTCATTTATTCACATTTCTTTGAACATTTTTAAACGCTATCAAAATGCATTTCTGACAGCAAATATTATATTTGACTGCTGCGCGGCGTAAATGTCATAATTTTTCTTTTTTTATGATCTCTGCGGTCTCTTGGGCATATACAAAAAAAAAAAAAAAAAAACTATATATAGTATTTCGATAGGCTTGATAAGGGCATCTCGCCTTGGCATCTCGTTAAAGCTTCCAAATCGCTGTCTATCACTTTTTCTTTTCATTTGGATTCCGTGGAGTGTCTCGTGTCAATCGTCTCGTTTTTATAGCTCCAGTATTTCTTAATTGGCTTTGTTACGTTTTCCTTGACCCATCAAAAAGGGGGCTTGTCTAATGCCTAATGCAGGTGTCCATCAAATATTTTGTTACTGCCGTTGGATCGAGTGTGGCTAATTGTGAAACTTTACGAAGCATTACGAGAATTTCATGTGTGCTTCTGTTGGTGTCTGGAGTTATTTTGAGTTCATTAATCAAAGTCGTTTACTTTAATTAATATTGTATTTTTTTTTCATCTGGTATTATTTTAAGTTAAAACTTGCCTAAAAATATTTTTTTTTTTTGGCTCTTGTAACTATGACAATTAATCAAAGACACTTTCTTGTTGTTGTTGTTGCTGTTGCTGTTGGACATGTTCCATGTTCTGTTGGGCTGACAAAATTTATGCGCCACTATTAATTTTTATGCTTCTAGCACAAAATTCCACGAATTGATGAGCGGGGTGGGCATGTGGTGGACTACAGACATACCCTGTATGCTTTTCTGAGAATTTCTGCAGCCAAAAATGTTTGTAAATGTTTGTTCGATTAAAGTTTTGAATTTTTGATTATTGTAGACATTTTGTAGCAATATAATTTGTGCAAATAGTTAATCGATAATAGTTTTTAATGTTTATCGATAGGTAATGTTTATTATAAGATTTTTGCTCATATTTAGAGTTGATTATGAATAAAGATTCTTAATAGCAGATAATATATAGGGCATATACTATCCTTATCATTTTGTAGCCAATAAACCGTACTGCAGTTACTTGATATATCGATAACCGATAGATACTATGAAGTAACAAAAATGACTACAAATATAGAGAAAAAGATAGGTAAGGAAAACTCACCAGCTTTTTTTACTATTGATAACCGATAGTTACCATGAATTAACGAAAGAAACTAAAGACTTAGAATAATTGATAGATAGATAACTTTTTGGAAACTTCTTTAGATATATAGTTTGTCAGCTATGTAATATACATACATATATGTGGAAATTGTCCTGCCTTATCATATACTAGAAAGTATACCCAACTGCAGTCACTGCTACAGGGTATATGCACATACAGCTTTTGTGATAATCGCTGAGGCCTTACATGTGACATGTTAAACAGCAGCAGCCACAGCAGCAGCAGCAGCAGCAGTTGTTGTGCCCCTCGCAGTGGCAGTAGCAAGTACAACAAGCCTCTGCTCGTATCTTTAGCTTTATGGAATTCCTCTCGTGTGCATATCAATGTCAGTTAATCTGCCCAATAAGGCATAAAGTGGAGTGGCATAGAGTGCCGACTGTCGACTGTGGAGTGTGGCTGCCCTTTAAAGACTCGCCAAGCAGCAGCAGCAGCAGCAGAAAATCTCTGCTCCAGTTTCTGCTTTAGCTTGTGCAAGGGGGAAGAGCATTTGCTTGTGCGTGACATGATTTTTGTTGAATGATAAAGTTTTATTTCTGGAGCAGCAGCAGCAGCCAGAGAAAGAGGAGCAGCAGAAGGAGGAGGAGGAGGAGAAGGGGGTGGAGCAGTCAGCAGCCAGCAGCCAGCAGTAGGCCTCGCGGCAGCATGCCAATTATAATTTTAAATGCGTCTGTCAAACTTTCGGTTTCAGCGAGACGGTCACATCGAGTGGCTACTGTGGCAGCGTCTGACCAGGCGAGGCCAGACAGTAGCCATTTTTAATGGTCACTTCCTGAACGTTTGTCTGCCTGTGTCTGTGTCTGTGTGTGGCTGGCTGCCCTTTGGCTACTGCTGTCATTTTAGCGTCTGTTTTTATGTCAGTTTTTATGGCACAAAAAAAATAAATAAGTAAAAGAGGAAGACGTATTTACCTGCGTAGATGATGATGACCATGCGGATGGGTCAGACCCATGGGTCGCTGTTGATAGTATTGATGGTATTGCAGCTCGGGATTCGCATTGAGAAAGGGTGAAGTGGCTGCTGCATTGGCCATGGCATTGGCTGCGGCTGCCGCTGCCGCCGCCGCTGCTGCATTGTGATGATGATGATGATGATGGTCGAGGAAGATGGCCGTATACTGTGGCGGATAGCTGCCAACAGGTGGCGCTCCATTGGCCGCAACTGTGGCGCCAGCGCCAGCAACTGCAACGGGATTGCTGTTGTTGTTGTTATTGTTGCATTTGCTTTTGTTGCTGTTGCTCTTGCTGTGGGTCTTGCGGCGCGTGCGCTTGCTCTGCCGCGAATCGGAACGCGAGCAGGCGCTCGTATTGAGTGGTGCACTGGCGGGTGGTGCAGCAGCGCCAGCTGCAGTCGATGTGAATTGCAGCTCACTGTAGATGCTCGACTCGAGCATGTTGCTCTCGGATGTGGTGCGATTCAAGATGAATTGTTCAAATTCGTTATCCTCCTCCGCAGAGAGGCCACATTGCTGCTGCTGTTGCTGCTGTTGCTGCTGTTGTTGTTGTTGTTGTTGCTCTAGCAGCGCTGTACATTCGGCAGAGATTTCCTCATTTCCATTCGGATGCGCGGCATCAATGTCATGGCGACTGCGATGGAGGCTGTTGCTGCTCTGACTGGCGCTAATCACAATTTCCGGTATGACAAATGTCGAAATTGGCTGTTGTTTCCTTTGTTCGCTCATCGCGCCCAGCATGGTGCCGTTTTCAAACACAATTGTGGGCGTGGCAGCCATCACTTAATTAGCACAAATACACTTAGCTCCTTTAGCTCTTTAGCACTATAGACTTATTATTATTATTTTTTCTTTTTGGGTTCCTAACTGCGTTTGGCCCTGAACTTATAACATTTTTTTTTTTAAATTATTATCTTTGCACCAAAAAACTTGTTATAGATTTTTTTCTCCTTATTTTGATAGCTCGACTTTCGCCTGTACGCGCCAAATTTTTACGCACACGAGTTTCGCAGCACTCAGCTTTTTGCTTGGGGCAACGAAATTAGCTCCTACGCTGCGTGCATGAACCGTCTTGGTGCGCGTACCGCCAAAAACTGATTTGTATTGTTGATGCGTTTGTTGTGTTTACGGCTTCTGGTTTTTCAACTTCAATCGCTCTCTCTCTCTCCCATTCGCTTGCTCTCTTGCTTGTTTTCGTTCGTGACGACGCCGACGTCGCTAATGGTTCTCTCTGGCATTAACAACCACCACCGCCACCAACAACACAGTTGACTTGAACTTCGTGCGCTGCATCTCATTGACGACGTCACTAATGCTGCTGCTGCTGCTGCACTCTCAATAGCAACAACAACTACGGCAGCTCATTGCGCTCACGCACTAACACTAGCAGGAAACACCCTCGCCCTCACACTCGTTGCAAAGATGTTCGACGAGTTTTTGAGCTCCACAGTTCGTGTGCGTTTGCTCTCCGCTCTTCCTCTCTTTGGTTTTGCTTGTTGTTTATGTGTCTCTCTCTCTCTCTCTAGTTGCTGTCGTCCAGGAGCGTATTTTTGCTTTGGGCGCATTTGTCGTAGTGATTGCATCTTGTTTGAACTCTGCTGCAGTCGCTCCTGTGTCCGTCTCTTCACACTTTTACTAAAAGAACATTTACATGTAAAAACACGCTGTTAATGCGCCCCTGTTTGGGCCCGCATATGCCACAGCTCTGCCTCTGCAGCTGCCTTTTCCTCTCCCTGTTAAACTCACTTTAGAACGAAAAGAAGAAAACATAAAATGAAGCCAAACAAGAACTGTGACCAGGAAGGGACAGCCTGGCTCTCCAAATAAACACCACAAAATCCCAGTGTGCAACGAAAATCTATCTGCAAGATACAGATACACACACAAAAACGTTTGTGTGTTGAATGCCGCATTACACATTTTTTTTATATATTTATTCTTTTATTTAGTTTTTTTTTTGGCGAGGGTGAAATATTGTTATTGTGCTGCAGGAACAGTTTCAATGAAATCTACTCCATATAATAGAATATTATTTCTATTATTTTTCTTATTTATTTCAGTTATTCTTCAGTTTATTTGCAATTGTATCTTTTGGGTTCTTTGTTGGCTGCCTTTTCAGGCATTTAATTAAAATGCAACGTAGAACAAATAATATTTGAATTTTTGTTATGCTTGCTCTGATGGGTCACTTCAGACTTGGCCTCGACTTGTTGTTGTTGTTGTCGTTGTTGTTGTGAACTTGTGCAGCTTTCTGTTGCAATTCGAGTGCCACTCCACAGAATAAAAGCGAATAGCACAGATATTTGCCATTATTTTTAAGTAACTTTGCGTCTCTCCTGTCGAGGGTCCACACAAACACAAACAAAAACACAAACACACAGAAAGCTAAAGCTTTGAAATGTTGATTCAAGACGCATCTTGGCTAAGATTGAGCCTTATTAGCTTAATGGCTATTAGGCTAATAACTCTTGTATTGCAGCACTCGGCGGACTGAGCTGAGCGCCACTCGAACTCGACATGAAAAGTAAAAGCAAACTTTTCAACCAATATCAAAGTCACGGCGTCTGCACATTTTAGACAATTACCAATCTGTTCAGACACGCATATGTCTGCCATATAATTTCAAACTTTGTTGCCTGTGTTTTTCTTTTCTTTTTTTTTTTTTGGCAATAGCCCTGCAGACAAAATGTGGCTTAATCATAAGATACAATACGCTTTCGCAAATTAGCCGAAACTTCAAGCCGAATCGCCAGTTGCTGAAGTCTGACCCTACCCTTTGAATAGCGACCCTTTTTAATACCCTGTTAGCTTAAAATAACGGTGGAGGTTAGATGGAAAGTGTGAGGAATTCATGGGCTATTTATATATATATATATTTTTTTTTTTTAATATTTATATACGGGTTGATAAATAATATTATATTGATGTTATCATGTCTTGGAGCTACAGCTTTGCAAGTTTGGCAAAGAAGTTTTATATAGATCTCGTAGACTAAACTTAATTCAGATAGTTTTCAGATCTCAGGACCTTAAAGCTTAGTCTACTACTTATACTTATACTTAACTACTACTTATAAATACCCTCATTACAGATTTTAACAAATATCTTCAGATAAGCTTTCTCCTAAGAAATTTTAAAATCTTTGAAAGTTAGTTAAAGGTATAATTAGAAATTGCTCTCTTAAGAACTTATATGATTAAATTACAAATTAAATAATTAGAACGAATGCAGCGAATATATAATTTTAAATTTATAATTTCACTAACCTTTTTTTGTATGCCAGTATTTCAAATAACAAATTCTAAAAAACGTAAAATCTTTCAGTTGAGACCTAACTTTATTTACGTCATTCGAGTATCTCAAAGTCGATCAACTAAATTATGTTTAGCTGTTTATTTAATTTTATTTTCGTGTATGTTGTCTGCATGTTGTGTTCTGTTTTGTTGCTGCTCTCCACCTCTTCTTCTGCTTCTCTCTTTTTTTTTTTTTTTTTTTTTTTTTTTTTGACAAGCACGCGCTCTGGTCATAATTACCAATTAGATGCTTTTCAATTTTTCGCTGCGGCCAGCGCTCAACACGTTTTCGGCCATGGCCAAGTTGATGGATGGTTAGCTGGTTGGTTGGCTGGTTGCTCGCTTGGTTAGTTGGCTGGCTAGCTGGCTGACTGGATGGTTGGAGACTCCTTCATCACTAAGCCCTGGTCCGTTGCATGTAGTACTTAAGTTGCTGTCTCATGGCATTTTTTATATTTTTGTATTTTCTTTTTTTTTCTGTTGTGGTCACGTTGCATGCAACACTTGGACTCGGATAAGTTGTACCTGTCTATCAAGTGATGGGGCTGCCACATGAGTTGGCATTTATACTTATCATATTACGAGCCACAAAACCACAAACATTTCATTTTGATAGCGGAAATTTAAGCAACTTTATCGAGTTTCTTAAGTTCAGTTTGGCTTGGTTTGGTTTGGTTTTTTTTTTTTTCAAACTTGTTATCAAATGTTCTACACAGTTTCCGGTTAAAATGTTTCCGCTAGTGTCCAAAAATGAAAAAGAGAGAAAAAAAAGAAATATAAATAAAAACTTACTTCACAAAGTCTCAAACGAACTGTGAAATTTGCATTTCCGTGGCGTGTTTCTCAGCTCCAGTTGATTCGGAATTGTGAATACAAAATGCAAATTTATGTTAATCTTAAGCCAAAGGCAACAATCAATGCGACGCGACACTGCCTGTGTTTTGTAATTGGCACAAATCGTATTATTAGCTGCTTGATTAGCCTATAGTCAGTCCATCTATTCAAGACGAGTAGCCGCTGCTGTCATTAGCATAGCATTTAGCCAAAATAAACAACGCATACTCGAACGCATTCACAGATATGTCTAGCCAGGCTTTTATTCCTCTGTCGTGGCCAAGTGCAGCTTTACAAATAACGCAGCGGACAGTCTGTGTTAATTTGAAATACCCTGTAATGAGAGATTTTTAGAAAAAAGGGTTTGAATTTGAGTATAGATAGGTGGAATAGTTTTTTGGGTAGAGCTAACTAAAACTTTGTATGTATTCTTTCGTTTTGCGATTTTTTCTAGCTGTGTATATATTTTTTACTCTGCATAAGCAATATGTAAAGAAATTATTGAAGGTTGATTGATTATAAAGTAAATAAATAGAAAGTATTGTCAAATTATTGTTTATTTATTGCTTGAGTGTTAACAAAGTATTCCTGTAGAATTCCTTTCAGTTTATGAGTCAGGATATATACAAACATTGAAGTGAAATATCAGTTAAAAAGTGAACCCAATTTGTGTTACGTATATTCCGATTACAATCTAAGGATTCTGTTATACTGCCAAGTTATATTACTAGCATACTACTTTATTTAAAATTGCTTAGATTTGTTATAGGAATTATTAGAGGATATTTTGCATTACTGCTTGACATTAATTTATATACAAATCACGTCATATTCTGTTGCTCTCTATTGTTTCGAGCTCGTACTGGGTATATTTTAGTTGAGCATGCCTTGAGCTAAACCTTTCATTGTTTGCACAGCCTCCTCAGCTGAAACGCATTTGCCGTCCATTGGTCAACATTTGTGTTTAACGCGAGAATATTTCTATCTTTTCATCTACGCATACAACTAACAATGTATTTGTATATATATATATGTATGAATATATATATACATATATATATATATAGATATATGCATCTATCGGTCGATGTGTTTATCCAGTGCGTCAAAGAGTTGGCGCGGGGGCAATTGTGACCGAGTCAATTTGTTTATTTTGTTGCCATTTGTTTGTTTATTGCTGCAAGGCATGGCACAACACGTGAATGTGTTTGAGAGTGTCGATCTGTGTGTGTGTGTGTGTTCCCTGTGTATGTATAGTAAAAAGGGCCACTCGAGCTATTTGGGCAAACCTAAAACAACAACAAAGCGATCTATGTACATTTTTATGATGCTGCTAAAAATGTTGAAAACATTTTTACCTTTTGATCTCGCACAGTTGTCGTATCTGTTCAATCGTCTCACTCTCGAAACAAAATAATAAAAAATACAAGTAAGAACTTTACAGTCGGGCTTTACCGACTGCAGAATACTCATTCACGGCCTGAATAGTGCCAGATTCATTTCCTGATTTGCCACGCCCCCAATAAAGGATGTCAACAGTAATTTAGTCGTTAAATTTTGAGTTTGTAGCTTTCGAGCTGTAGAAAACACAGTTTCCCGATTGCCATGTATTCAAAATTTCAACTCTCTAGCACTTCAACTTCCATGGTTTTTGATATACCGGAAATCGCATTTTCCTACTTAACACGCCTCTAGTGGGCGTATCGGGAAAACCTTGACATTTTATAATTTAAAGCTATGTACGACTATATATTCCAAATTTCAAGTCTTTAGCTTCAATAGCTACGAAACAAATTGCAGTCATATGCACAAAACTAATATGCTCATATCACTTTCGTGAATGAGTATAAAAAGAAGAAGAAGAAGAGGGAGAGAGGAGAAAAAACTACTCAAACAACGCTAACGCCGCGACAGCGCCCCCGCCTGCATTGCATTAGCATCAAATTGATTTTTCATTAGCTTGTGCCGGCCAAGCGACTTGTACCAAGCTTCAAACTCTAGCTCTAAATGAATATGGCTGTAGTTGTGGGTATCCGTATCCGTCTCTGTATCTGTATCTGTAGCTGTTTCTGTTTCCATGGGTCGATGATCATAAAAAACAAAACAAAAATCAAGTTCGATACTTTTTGGAGCTGAACTTGAGGCAACAAACTGTGCACAGCGTGCGCTGTAAATGCCATTAATATGATTGGGAATTTAATTTTTTGTTTCTATTTGAGGTTTCAAGAAATGCATATTTGTGTGGGTCACATATTACATATTAGATTAGGGCTTATTGATAGCTAAGGGCAGGCTTTAATGAACTTGTTTTCTCTTTTCAAGTGTGTGTGTGTGTGTGTGCAAGGTCAATGTAATTAATGTGCATGTGTGTGGGTGAGTGTATGTGTAGATCAAAGTTAAATACATTGTATAATTGCCAAGATACTTTGCACATGTGGCTGATTGATAAATTGACTGTTAAAATTAGCTTAAACCAAATAAATTGTTGGGGAATTTCGCTGAGCGTCTGAAATTCAGATGAGAATATATAGAATCTATATGTATATGTATATACTTATATGTAGAGAGATATATGTTCTTAAGAACTCACCTATATAGGTATATACATGATTTAGTTAGCCAAAAATGTTTTTGTCTAAACAAAAGTTTTGAGCATTAATTGAAATTGATACCAGAAGCTGTGAGAAATGCTCCATAAAATGTGAATGTTAAATGTAAATAGAGAAGATGCTCTAAGATTTAACGAGAGTGTAAAGTAGAAGAGCGTAAAACTGATGGATCGATTTATGGCTGCTGATAGAGATCGAGCGAGGTAGAGCGAAAGGTATACAAGACTTTTTCATTAAGAGTAAAGAGATTGTATTTCGGTAGATGTTCAGGTTGCAACAAATATACACTACTATAAGTAGCTATGAAGCAAGTTTTAAGATTAAGTGATTAATTTGCATAGAATCAGATGAAAGTGGCCATCGAACTTGTCTATTGATACTGATATTGATCAAGCAAACGTATACTGAGTCGAAAATGTCTTCGTCTATGCTTAACATTTATGTTGGTAGTTGAAACGGTAATTTTATACTCATTTACGAAGTGAAAGAAGTTTATTGTTTTTGTTTAGCAAGATTCGAAATTTCCAGCCTTAAGCTTTTGCTATTCTCGTCTTATAAAGTATTAAGATTTTTTCGATACGCCTACTACTGTTGGGGCAAATAGGGAAATTCGGTTTCTGGCATAGAATAAATGCTATGATTAAAGGTGCTAGACTCTTGAATTTTGGAATGCTATTAATATTTATTTATAGTAGCTAGGAATAATTGAAATTTTTATTATTATTATAAATATAACATATAGCTAGCTGCTATGGCCTACGGCTTGTTTTGAGTATTATAATCATATAAAAACATCAAGGCAGACTAGGTATATAATATATAAAGCTGTAGCAATTTCAAGATACTTTTGTATCTGTATCTTCAACTTAGACTCCATAATCTTAAGCTTATTACATATTTTTCTGTATCTGTCCATCCAAACTATTCTAAAAATTGCATATATCATTTTTCTCATCTATTTAAATATATCTTAAATCAAGATACTTCTGTATCTCTATCTTAAACTATGACTTGGCAATCTTAAGCTCATAGTTCTTTTATCTCCCAGCTCAAACTGCATTCTCTGAACACCCACTAGACAAAGCACGTAGCATGACCATCAAATGCCATATGTTAATCGATAATTACATTCTTGCTGCAAATTCGCAACTTAAGAGACAAATGACACAAAAGATACATAGATGCCAAGTGTGCCGAATGCTGTGTCTTTGTAGGCGGAATTTGTCATGCTACTTTACAGTACAGTATTTACTCATTTAAGTAAACAGACGCCGACGCCGATGCCGATGCCGACGCCTTTTGTCACAACTGAACGGCAGGACGTACAAATTGAATTTACCTTGAACAAATTTCAATATGTCGCCAGGAGGAGGCGAACAGGATGTTGACCAAGCGGGTGGGCCACGATGACATGACCATAGCTAAAAGGCATGCCAATAATTTTCAGACATGCCAACAGATAGAGAGAGGGAGAGCGATGCAGAGGAACACCCATGGCTAGAAAGGATGTTTGTAAGGACATTGACAGCATTGGGTTACAGCTAAATTGCATCAGGAAACGGAAGCGTCAACAAAAAGTCGCAAAAATTTCCAGCTGAAAAATACTGGACAAAAAAATTGTTGTGAAAAGGCAAATTTAATTAGCTCAGCTGCATTTTTGCATGCAAATGCAGGACACAGCTGTTTGATCTCTGTCTCTCTTAGTATTTTTTTTTGCAAACAGGACTCAAATTTCATTTGCAGCTGGGTCTTTTCATACTCTCATATGATACACAGCAGTCTATCAGTCAGTTTATCAGCTGCTGCATATCAAACTCACACAGACATTCACACACACGCATACATTGGCTTATTTCCATTGATTCGGTTCGTCTCACACGCGTACGGCACGCGTTTCCTTCCGCTTTCAACCGGAACTGCAATGCGTTACATTTCCCTCTCTATTTTCAGCTGCATTCACTCATTCACTGAGTCTTTGAATTTGTTTAGCCTAATTGTGGCGTGTAAATGTTTAAATGCCGCGCTTAGAACTTAACGTCTGGTAAATGTCATTTCTAATTTAAATACACGCTCAGATTGTTGAAATGGGGTATATGGGTTTGAGTGAAGGGTGGATAGGTTTGACTAAAAATCAGTTTAGATTGCGGTTCAAGCTGGGAAATTGAAAATTTGAATATATTTGTACTAGAGATAGAATTTAATTGAAATAGTCCAGATAGTTGAAATGGGGTATATGGGTTTGGATGAAAAGGTCTATAGGTTTGACTAAAAATCAGTTTAGCTTGAGGTGCTAGCTGGAAAATTGAAAATTTAAATAGATTTGTGTGTTTAATCAAGTTAGGATATTAATTTGAGTTACGCCTTTTGAAAACCAAATCTGTGAACTTTATAGAGAACTGCTGTATCCTATTTTTAGATTTATCATATTTTATTTAATTACCAGCCTAATTGAAGTTTTAGACTGAGTATTTGGGAGTCATACTTAACCGTCTACTTAAATTAATTAAAGTCTTCAGATTATTTAACTTAGTCTTTTGGAACGAGTATTTGAAAGTCGTTTAGGCCCATCTCTTAATTTTCTCTTAATTGTTGTTTCGAATTGAAGGCGTGGCAAATCTTTAAACTTTATAAAGAGCTAGAATGTCATATCTTAGTATTTGTTATATTTTACTTAGTTCCCAGCCTTCTCGAAACTGTTCTTTGACTAAGAGCGAGTATCAGGAAGTCGTCTAAGCCCATCTCATAATTTTCTCTTAATTGTTGTTCTGCTGTCAAATGCATTTGAGGGCAAGTTGATTCGTTGCAGCCCCCGCTTAAAATATTTTGAGTGCATTTGCAACTGCAAGCAGCATTCGGGGGCAACGCCTCCTCCATTCCAAGAGAACAAAGCGAAGCCCTAGAATTCCCAAAGTGCTGCTCCTATAATTTGTATGACAAATCAGACGTCGCCCAGCCCTTGGCTAGATGCAAGTCCCTTATCAAAGGCTTGGCATCAGCAGCATCAGCAACCAGGCCAGGCTCATTAGACAAGTTTCTTTTTTTTTCGGTTTTTATTTCGGGCTCGAAGCGTGGTGTGAAAAGGACTGCGCAGCACAAAAGGATCTCGCAGACAAAGGAAGTTACGGGGCAGCGCGCTAGGCTATGGGAGGTACACAATATGTATTATCATTATCATAATTTGGTGAACAAGGCAAAGAGCAGGAGAAGCAGGAGAAGAAATGGAAGATGCTCACATTGAGATCGCATCAGCGCCAGCCTTTGAGTGCACGAAATGGTTAAAGATAAAAGCCGATTTTCGTATAAATGAAAATGAAAAAAACATCTGCTGCCAAACATTTGAAATTTCATTCCCAAAAACTCGACGACGACCAAGACGAGGGCGACAGCCCCGATATGTCCAAAAGATCAGAGAGAGTGATTGAGAGAGAGAGAGGGACAGAGGGAGAGAGTATGGTGTAGGGAGTGCGAGCTCATCAGATGAAGTGGAAGTTGAGGAAGAAGCGAATAGCGGAGGGGCAAACATTAAACAAAATGTGTGGCATAAAATGCAGCATACTGAAATTGTACACGCCTGATTTAGCGGCATGGCAACTGTTGTTTACACAGCCAACAAGATGAGGCACCCAAAAACTGGACCCGATGCCCGTTGCCGACCCAGTAGGAACTGGAATTGGCCATGGTAAGGGGCAGGGCATGAAGTCAGCATTGGAAAAGGAGCTGTAAAATAACTAATTTTGTGTGTTGAAGAAGAAGTGTTTTAATATTTTATTATTATGAAAGATAGAAAGATATATAATAGATGGATATAGATGGAATTTATAAGTAGATCGATCATGGAAGACGGGAAATAAAAGTTAGAGGTTAGAGGATGGCAGATGAAAGTTGGAAGATAGAAGATGAAAGGAGTCAGTGAATAGAAGAATATTAAAAATATATGATAGGAGATAGGAGGAATGAAGGAGGACGATAGGAAGATGATATTTTCATATATATTAATATTTCATAGATATTAATAATAATAATATTTTCTTATTTTTTATAAACATTTCGTCGATAGGACGATAGGCAGAAGATATTTTCATATATATTATATATTATTATTAATAATAATAATATTTTCTTATTTTTTATTAACATTTCGTCTATCGTTTAAAAAAATTTTTATACAGCTTTTCTAAATGCTTTTTCTTATATAAATTTATATTCAAAACACTTTTTGTCCACTCCTTAATATTCCAAATTTTTTTATCTACTGCCAAAATATGCGTGAAAAAAAAATCAGAGAGTTTTTCATTATTTCTTTTTGGGTAAATTCATAGTCGTATTGAAGATACCTTTCTGTTAACTGCTGTCGAAGAATGCCTTCTACAGACCAACCTAAGGCAGTTACATTTTCATGCCTTACGCATTTTCTTTACCTCCACATTTCCTACAGGGTCCTTGAAGCAGACGCACAGTCCGCACACTGAAATTTGTTATTGGCGTCTGGCGACGTCTGGCAATTTGATTTCGCTGTCTTGCAGTCTTCAAGTCGTGCCACTTAGTTTTGAGCTACAGCGTATGCCATAGCAGCGGCCATCAAGAGCTAGAGTCCTGTTTCAGGTCCTTCTATCCGTCCGTCCGTCCTTCCGTCTGTCAGCCTGTTTCTAATTGTTTGCCTGCGGATCTTTTCGGCATCTCTTCGCTCATTTTGCCTCATTAAACAGTACAAAGTAGCTGGCAGCCCGTTAAGCATTTATTTACTCAAGTCTTTCGCTTGGGCGAAGCAAATATTTTCCTTTCGCCAGGGTTGCCGCACGTTGAGCACGCAAAGTTTGTGTTTTATTTTAATTGAATTTCAGCATTCAGCAGCAGAAATTCGCACATCCTGTCGCACTGTTGGGCAAACATGCGACACATTTCCGTGTAAATAAAATGTAATGCGAGACAATCGCATCTGAACTTGACTGAAAAATGTTCTCGATTCCATACAATACGGTTTGTATTAATTACATAACATTTCTTTGCGTGTGAGAAAGACGCATTGAGTCGGTAGCTGTCAGGGTTGTCGCCCCTCTCACAGAGACAGCCGTTATCTATGACAAATGCTTCTTCTGCCTATTGTCTGGCATCGGACTCGATTTCGCTTTGTCTCCACTGACGTAACCTTCCCCTAACAACTGATTGCCCAGCCCAATTTCATATAGTTTTTTTTTGCTTCTCTTTTATGGCATTTGCGAGTGCGTGTGAAATTTGTCAACTCTCGGCAGACAATACAGGCGAAAATTTTGATTGTTTCACAGTTGAATGCCTTAACCTATGCTAAAAGACCAAAAAGACTCAAACATTTGCCATAAAATTGAGTCGGTGCCTCGCCTAACAGCTGTCACGAATTGCAGTCGTCTTTTTGTATGAATAGCAAATTGTGAAAGACGACCAAATATGTTGATTAGCTGCAGTTATCTAACTACTGGAAATGGTTTGTAATAAAAAATGTTGCATAAAAGGGTATTAAACATAATTAAGAAAATGGCAAAATGAGGGAGCGAGAAAAAGTTAAAAAGAGAAAGAGAGAGAGAGAGAGAAAGAAAAAAAAAAGAGTCATAGAGAAAGAAAGATAAAGATAGAGAGAGTAAAGAAAGAATAAAATCTATAGATTTTATTTATATTATTGGTATTTATATTTAAAAAATTAAAAATGACTTATCTGAGTTGAAACAAAGTCCTTTCTCTATAATCCTAAATTATCTTATTTTTGCTGTTTTACGAAGCGATTTTTATTTCCCACAAACGAACTTTAAAGAGCCGTTAGCCACTACAACCTAGACAATCCTAGATGCTGATAGTAACAAGATCTCTGCAATCATAGGTTCTTTTCTATACAACAAATAAAGTCAGCTGGACATGTATTTTGATTACATCCTTGTATATATTTGTTTATACTTACAAATTTGTATATATCTGTCTGACTGTATTAGCTACATACAGAAATTATAGCTCAGACTACAATAGACTCATAAGAATAGAACTTAATGAATGAATGAATATCAATTCTATACAATCCACATAAATTGGTTTCTCAACTCTATAGTAATGCTAATCTGTAAAAGATAATCTCTATCATCTCCAGTGCACATTACAATCATCCATTTAGAAGCAAGCGTATCACATTTTGCCAACATCATTTAGGATCTGTCTGCACTAACCCTCATCGGCTTTGCTGCAAAATTGTTAGCCATATGTTCGCTTATTTTGCCATTTCGGCGGCTTTTGTGTTCCATTTTTGATGGATGGACTGTAAATAATTTGGTGTGTGGCCCGTGGTTAAATGAATTGCCTACCTGGACTACGAACTGCCCCAGCCAGCCAGCCAGCGGCAAGCTAATAAAGAAAATTTTTGGTAGAAAATTATCATGACGCAGGTAAATTTTGGTGTAAATTTCGCATTAGTCATTGGCTTTAATTAAGCGCAGCTACTTTCATTTCCTTCCCATTTAAAAGTTTTGCCTATTCCATATCTATTTCTCGTTCTGAGCGCGGGGGGTTGCATAACAATTAGTTGGATTTAATTGACTTGCTCGACGCGACGGTGTGCGTCAGGAAGTATGTCCCATATGGTCACCCTGAAGCGGCGATTAGTCATAATTTGTGACTGTGAACGCAGCCAAATGAATATTTTTTTGTTCAGTTTTGGAGTTGCATTCAAATAATTTGTAACATTAATTTTGTTGTATTTTTTCTATTTCGTTATGGTTTTATGGTCTTGTTTCTTGATTACAGTTTTCATTCTTTTAATTGGAAGCTCTAATTGAATGGCTCGCTTAAGGGTTGGCCATTTGTTACCCTTAAATATTCATAGCCTAGATACATTTAGTGGTAAGCTGCTCTTTAAGGGGTAAGTCTAATGTGGGGCAATACAATTTGCATATTTCAAGTATTTGTAAAATTTGAAAAATAGTAAAAATTAAGTCTTTAATATTCCGGAATATTTTTGAAATACCATTATACCACAAAAATTCATATTTGATCTGTGAAAGATTTGTTTAGTTCCAATATGTTACAAAAACATTTAATATGAAATATTTAACATATAAATTTTTTATATTTTGCTTTGGGCAGAATTTTAAAATATTTTATAGATTAATGTTTGTTGCTTTAAAATTCTTAAAATTTATTTAAACAAATTCAGAGGATAAAAAAAAAAAAAGAAAAACACATAAAAATTACAAAAAAAAAAAAAATAATAAAAATTAAAAAAAAAAAATGTTTGTAAAGATCTAAATTAAAAAAAAAATTGTTAAATTGTTTGTTTGCCATTAGTGGAAAAATCTTCAAAAATAAACAAAAGTATGATCTTTGGCATAAGATAGCTAATTTTAGAAATGGTTTAGCCTCAACTAAAGTTTTTATTAAGCAGCAGTCTGTATATTTAAAAAATAAAATTTTAGCTACAGTTTTACTTTTAGTTATTGTGTTTTACAGCAAAGTCAAATTGCTTCCGATTCAAAGTAATTGCTGCCATAAAAATCTTTAAAATTAATCATAAAAACTGTATGTGAGCCTTACTTAAAAGCTTCCTTCCTTTTAATGCCTTACTTATGACGTCACAAATTATTAATACTGTCAAGCGAAGATCAAACAAATGTTTTACGCATTGCGTATACGCCTCATTAGCCAGCCAACTGTTCAGTCTGTCGGCACTCCATTAAATATTTATATATTTACGTTATTTATTTTGAGCCAAACCTGTTTACATTCATAAAAAATCAAAGTATGAAATTACAGTGGTTCATAGTAGTTTTTTTGCTCCTGTATTGTTGTAGGGGTGAAAGAAAAAATACATTCATCAAGATGAAGATGAAAAAAAAAATATAATCGTAATAAGAGTGGGACGAGTTCATTGATTGCCTTTTAAAGTGAAATATGAAACCGCAAGTCATGGCATGTCGAAACGGTTCTAAAAAGGATGCGACAGGATGCAGCCAGAACTTCGAACAGCTGTCGAGTGAGAGAGAGGGAAAGAGACAGAGAGAGAGAGAGGCAGTGAGAGCGCCTCGTTTAGTGCTGAAGGACAGCTGAGAAATGTTTTGGAACAATACAGCCTCTAATTAATTTTGAAATGGCGCGCAGAATATCTGCGCCCCTTGCCCCTTCTGCGTCTTCTTCTTCTACTTGGCTGTGATGTAGCTAATATTTCCGTTACTTGCAAATCCTTTGTGGCAGCAAATCCCGTCTGCGTTTAATCCCTCAAACGTGTGCAACACGTGTGCCAGAAATGTGTTAAACTCGCATAATGAACTATGAAAACATGAAAGTAAAACGAGAACTTTGAGGGCGTTCCACACACACACACACACACACACACACACACACACACACACAGACACACACATACAGACAGACGTAGCTGAGCTGAGTTCAGTTTTGAAATACAATATCTAAGAACAATACACGGCATTCAAATATGTAGTTTCTCTTATCGCACGCACATAATCTATGGCAAAAGTAATCCGCAAGCAAAACATGTTGCTCCGGCACACGGAGCCTAAATAAGTAGATGCAAATCTAACAAAACAATGAGTTATTTTCGGTTCGGCTGTATCTTTAAGATACATTTGTATAGCCGCTGCCCTGCCCTGGGGCAGGCAACAATGACGACGACGATGATGACGACGGAGACGACGACGACTTTGCTTGTTTATTTGGCTCATTTGAAATTCGTTGAACTGAAAACATTTGATTTTGTACAGAATTGCAGATTTATCTGCGTCTTATTGAGGCTGTTGAGGCGGTTTTTTTTCCTCATGTGTGTGTGTGTTTGTTTGTATCTGAGCTGTGTGGTAGAGATGCGCAGAGTTCGTGTGGGAGAAAATGTGCGTCGTATTAGTAAGACAGTTACAAATTAACTTAATTTGCTGCAAAACAACTGTGAGATACATTTTGAGATTTGTTGAAGTGCTTAAACTAAATCATATAGAGTTTTGCTTTTGGCTATGATTGTATCTATAAATGTGTTCATTTAATTATGCAAAATATACAATTGTATCTTGTTTGCATCTAAAACTGTCTATGTACTTATGAAAGAGCAAACAATAAAAGTTGTAACTTAGCTAGAATTTGCAAATACTTTAATGATGTACTGTTAAAGGAGCAAACAATGAAATTTATAAATCAGTAAGAATTCTTGAATACCTTTTTAAAAGTATAGAGAAATGTATGGTAATCTTTTTTAAAATTTTTTTTTTTTAAATTATTATTTTTATAGTTTTGTTTTTAATTTTATTTATTTTTTTTTAATTTTTGTGTACTTTAAAATTTTTTTATGATTAAATTTTATAGCATATCAACTATACTTATACTATATAAATATATTCGCTTTTTATATAAATACTTCCCGTCATCAGGATAGCGCACTCTTCATGTTCTCTGTAAATGTTAAATATTTTCTATATTATTAGAGCTATAGACTTAAAACTCTTTTCTATTGAACTCTGTTTTATTTTTCTTAAAATAAAATAAAACTGAACCCTGCGTGTGTTCAGCAAATATTTTAAAAAATATTATGAAGTAAAGCTTACCAAAAACTGTTGTTAAAAATACGTCATGTGTACATACTTGGTATCCTTATAATATATATCGTTATATAATATATCATAATTTGTTTTTGCATTTGGCTTATTTATTTCATTTTATTACATGTTGTATACTATCGGAATACATTTTCTTATTTACAATTTCCAGAATTTTTGTTGAACCAATTTATAAATATATTTTAATTTTCTAAAAAAAATATTCTATATACAATAAAGTTAAAAAATAGCTAAAATTTGGTACCCTTCTGCTAAATAGACATCATACTTATAAGTTCCTCTTCTTCCTCATAAATTTCTCGTGTCACGCACACATCTCTAGCTTGTTAGCCCTAACCATCATAAAAAGAGTTTTCGCTTTGTATGCGTATTGTTGGATTTAAGTTTACAATTTTCATTCGGTTTTCATTGTGGACTCTTTCAGCTGTACATCATAGCAACAATTAGGCGTGTCTGCGCTCTTATATATGGCCGAGCTCTTTACAAGATTATGTTCGATATTATGGCCGCAATTGAAATGCGGCTTTTGTGTTTGCGTTTGCACAGGGCTTAGGCTATAAATTTTTGTTGCCTACACAGACAAATTTTGCCGAAAATATTTGCGCCAACAAAGTGATAAGGAGAGGGGGCCTCGACTCTTATACATATTGATGGGCCAGTTGGTATGCTTGTTGACATTGTCTGCGCAAATCAAATGCCGAATTCCAACCCCCAGCTTGAGAAGGGGAGCCGCGCCATATCCTTTTAATTCCTGCTCAACGAAACCCAAATGCAATTTGACCAAAAAAGATTTAGAGGACTTTATTATTGAGCAGCCGAAAACCCAAAGCAAATAAATTGCCAAAGGCCCAAGAGTTGACTGAAAGAGACAGAGAGAGAGAGTGAGAGGGTGAGAGTGAAGAAGAGAAAAAATCGAGTCGCTACCCGCTGTGACCGGGGGCGGTATTCCATGCCAAACAGCAATTTCAGGGGTGTTTTCTTAAATGTGGCACACGCACATACACACACATATTCACACACACTTACACTTGGATAGAACGCAACTAAGTTACATAAAAGCGAAACTCTGAAAATCAATAAATATTGTGGCAAAAAATGTCCATCAAAGCGAATTTCTTGGAATCATCATTTTCTGAAAGACACAAAATGCCTAATGAATTCATTTCGGTTGACAGTTGGTTTGGATGGGACTCCCGCAAGCAGCTATCGAAGTTCTCTTCGAATTGACTTTGAGTACATTTCGTATACTCACATTTCTGTTCACTTCATGCACGAACTGCAAAATGCGTTCGAGTGCAACGAGAAACAATTAAAACGAAATCAATTTTCCAGCGACGGTCATGAAAAAAAAATGCAGGAAATGCCATAGGCACTCAGAGAGTGTGTGAGAGAGAGAGAGAGAGAGAGAAAGAGAGAGAGAGAGAGAGAGAGATAGGGAGGGAGGAAGGGACATCCATATATATTTCAAGTACTTGATGCCGTTAAGTTATCAGCGCCCAAGCGGCAACCATAAATGCGGTAGGAGCCTGGGCGGATAGCGTCCGCTGCACGTTTAGTTCGAACATGAAACGTCCATAAGCCAAGCATAAAACACTTGTGTTTGCCTCCATGTCTGTGTGTGTTTGTGTTTGTGTATGTGTGTGTGTGTTTGAGGTCTGAGATTTGGCCTTGGTTAGCTATACACTAGCAAGAGGGTATTAGGAATTTGTCATCAAATATGTAAAGTATTTTGGTTAGAGAGTAAATGTGTGTATCACATTGGCAAAGTCTTACTTTTCTCTAAAGTATATGAATAATTTACTATATATTTTATTAAATTATTATATTGCTCGATTATACTCTTATCCTGTATTTGTTATAGAGTAGATGTGTGTGGAGTTGGGTAAAGTTATTAGTTTGGGTGTCTCAGAAGTAAAGGCTTATTTTAAAGAAATTAAATATAAGAATAATTTGTTATAGATTTTATTATTTTTTTATAACATTCGATTATATATTTAACTTTTAACAGAGTGCAATATAATATTGCTGCTTTTTTATTTAAATTCCTTAAATAAGAAAACTTTTTTTTTTTTTGCTTCAAGTTGTTTATTCAAATTATATTCTATATTTCTTCGTGGCTTGGCACTCGAAGTGTAACATATTGAAAAGGTCTTAACTTAGGTTTGGAAAAAGATTTCTTGTACTGAAAAATAAAGAAATATATGAAAAAAATCAGATATTAAAAATCAATACACAATGGTTCGATATGAATAACTTTTAGCTTGACTATGTCTTCGGAATAGTAAATAATTTAAGCGTAAGCTGCTCGAAAGTGATGTTTTTATTGATATGTTGAATATTATTATTTTACATTACTAACAATATTAAAATTTTCATCATTATTAACTACATATAAATATCTATGTATATCTATAATCTATATAAATATATATATAACAATATATTATAATCTTAAATACCTAAATCAAATGTAGAAACTATTTAGTTAGGCCTACAATTGGAATTTATAAATATGAACTCATATAAACAGATAGAGCATTTCAACTTCGACACTCTGCCCTTGACTGATACCCAGTTATGTTATCATTAAGTCAGTGAAGCGTTTGAAAATGCGCATAATTAATTGAGCGCCTCTTCAGGCACATGAAAAATGGAAAATGAGAAAAAACCTAGGGAAATTCAACTCCGCCACGAACAATTGCACACAAATTCGAACAGTTGTTCGGCTCATCTGTGTGTGTATGTGTGTGGGCGAGAGTGTGGGTGTTGGTTCCTGATAAGGCACAAGTTCAAGTGCATTCAGGGTCTGGCCCTCACTTGGACTTGTGGTTGGGGGGGGGATGTCAGTTCAAATCGCTTAACAAATTCCATTTAATAGAAATGCATTTTAAAATGAATTTAAAGCGCGTCGTCGAGTCAACGCAGCTGGGTACCAATCTCTTCTGCTGCTGCTTCTTCTTCTACGTCTATGTCAGTTCTTCAGTTTTCCAGCTCTCAACTAATCCGCACAGCCTCGCATTTGTCACGTTTTATCATGCTCGGGGGTGGGTCGTGCTGTAGACGCCCCGCGTTGCCTTCTACTTCAATAAATTTTATTGAAGATATTGCATTAGACTTCGACCGAACTATGTGGCTGTGTGCTGTGCTGACTGAGAAGGCGGGGGGGCGGGGCGAGCCTTCGTGGGAGTGTGTGAAAAATGTTATTATGCTCATATCAACCCCCTTTGCTGCATGCAAATCGCATGTGCGTTGCTTTTCATATAATGAAGCTATTGAAAGTGCCTCGTAATTGAAGTAGGCAAAGAGTCTCTGCACAATTGTTTCAATCAAATTGGGTTTGTGTTTGTCTTAGGAAAGTTTTGCCGAAGTCTTGAATATTGCTGTTGCTGTTGTGTATTTTGCTAGCACTTTGTATGCAAATATACCCTGTATAATATGGGCTGTTGGTGTGAAGGGGGAAGCAAAAGGAGAAAATATTTCATTATTTCTAATTTAATATAAGAAATTTAACTTTAGCTTTATTTATATTTGTCTGTATTTTGCTAGCACTTTGTATGCAAATATACCCTGTATAATATGGGCTGTTGTGTGAAGGGGGAAGCAAAAGGGGAAAATATTTCATTATTTCTAATTTAATATAAGAAATTGAACTTTAGCTTCATTTATATTTGTCTGTCTATCTTCTTATTTATTATGTCTGAAAAACTAATTAAGTTGAGAGAATTAGAATAGAGTCTTAAGCATTTAAAGAAATGAATATTTATTTAAATTTACTAAATGTTTAAATTAAAAATATAATTATAAATAAAATATTATTGTTATTATTATTATTTTGGTAATTTTTATTTAGAATGAACCAAAATATCTTACATTTCTTTATTAATTATGTTGAATATTAAATGAATTACTGGGTATCTTCTAGTCAATCATTATATTCAGGTAGTTACATATAAAAAGTTAACTCAACATGTTTGGCTAATTTAAAATTTGATTTTAGACTTTTAAATTACATTAAAAGCATTTTTTGTAAGGGAGTGAGGTTGGAATCCCAAAGGATTTAAGCCCATTGCTCTCTAAAGGGTTGCCTCTATATACAGAATTCCTGTGGGATGATCAATCAAGTGGTGGGCTTGACTGTAGCTGAGCTGCTGTCCATCTTCCTTTGCTTTATTTACTCTTAAATTCTTCGAGAATCTTTAATATAATTTTCAAGCATTTAATTTAGCAGCTCTCATTGTTATCGTTAACTTGGCTTTATACATTTTGCTGTCGAGTGCAATTAATAATGTAACCTCATTTGATATTGACAGCCTTTGCCAACTTGTTGCACGCAAGACACACACACTCATACACTCAAGCCAGGATAACCACAAGAAACTGCCTGAAATTTTTGACGCATTTCAAATGTGGCCAGAGCAATTGTCCAAGTCAGAGACAAACCGCAACTGGGCAGCTGCTAAAGGGTCTCACGTTCTTGTCTCATATTGCCTCCAATGCGAAACTCGAACTCGGAGTCGAGCTCACACCACACACAGCAAAACCCAAGTCCAATCATAATATGTGCATTGTTCCATGGTGGCAAATGAATTTGCAGCTCATATTGCGATGTCCTGTGGGGCACGAAACTCGATTTTTATTAGTGTCAATGCAGAGAGCAACAGACCCAACGGAGCTATTCCATTGACCATAGACCAAATAGCAACTATGTAGATGTGAGTGTATGTGTGTGTATGTGTATGTGTGTGTGTATACTCATTTATTGTCCTAGCAACGGGATGCGGGCTGTGCTGTCAATCCCTGGATAGTTCATGCCATTATTTTTCATGTCTATTGATAAAAGCAAACACCACACACATACACATACACACACACTCATACACACACACACACACACACACTCATACACACATGCATGCATGCACACATGTTGTCCTTTATAGCATTATTATGATGTGCTCTGGTCTGCTCCGACTCCTGCATTAAAACATCAGCATTAAAATCAGCCAAGCGCAAATCATCATCTAAACCCATCGACAGACTGTCTGACTGTGAGTAAAGGGGAAATATGCATAAATGTATATACATACATATATACAGCTGTAGCACTCTATATGAATTAGCTTTAAATTGAATTCCGTTGTGGGCGAAAGCAAAACTCAACTGTTGCTGTGCTCAATAAGTTGTTTTTTTTTTTACAGCCCGTTTGAACTTAAAATTCGATTAAATGTCTGCCAAGTTAGTTAAGAGTCGCTGATGCTTGGCTATAAAGTTTCTGCGGCTTAAATCAATGTCGCTTCAATACAGTTTCAGCATCAATTTGCAATTTTCAACAGTTGTCCAACTAGAACGAACGAAAACCCTTCGCGCATAAACGAGGGGTTGGCCCATTGTCATGCGTGCTTGACTCTTTCAATGCCCTGCAATTCGGGCATGTGCATGAAATTGTAAAGTAGGCGGCAGAAGACTACTACGTTTTATGTAGTTAAGGCAATACAAAACACATAAAAATTAAAAATTAAATAAACCAAAAAAAAAAAAAAATAATAATAATAATAATAATAATAATTGTAATGAATATATAAATACATATATAAATATTAAAAAAATGAATGTAATATATAAATAAATTACCAAAAAAAAAAAATAATAATAATAATAAATTATTAAATAATTATATAAAGTAAATAAAAACAAAGCAATACTAATTTGTTAAATTATTTTGATTATTAAATTGATTTATTTCAGATACTAAGTCAGAAGCTCGTAATTTAATATAATATCTTAAAAATATTTGATTCGCTAATTTAATTTAATTGAAAAGAAGGTTATTTATTTATTAACTAGTTTTCAGTTATAATATTATATATATTTATTGCTTTAATTTAGCTTACATTTACTTAACCTACATTTATTTTCTTCAATTTTTTTTTTTATTTATACTTACATTATATTTATTATGAATTTATTTTATTTTTTTATTTATGTGTAAAATATGTTTTATTTATATTTTTTTAAATTTATATACAAAAATATAAAGATTTTTTTTTATTTATACACAGAAATATATATTTATTATTTTTTTTAAATTTATATACACAAATATATGTATATTTTATATATTCTGCCACTGAAAACTAAAGGAATTTTTTTCATTCTCTCAGCAACATTTCGTACCTTCTATCTATCAAACTTATGCCAAATATATGTTCTTAAAAGTGTATTCAACAATTCGCTGTTTCGCTTTTAGCATTTTCTGCATTTTTTATGCCATGCACTTAACAATTTGCCACAGCGCCGACAAAGCCAAAGGAAATTTCGCATTTGTGATTTTCTTTTTTGTTGTATTTTTATTTTGTTCATGTTGTTTTCTTTTTTTTTTGCTACCCTGTTTGAGGCATTTTGGGGTAGCCCGTATAATAGGCCGTCGTCGCGTGCTAATGTGATTTGGCTATTAATTTTCCACAGGCTGCCGTCTAAGCCTTGGCAAATTGAATTGAGTTTCGCTCAATGTTGCTGAGCTCCAATATCGGCGACGTTGTCTGGCAAATGGCAGACAGGATGCGGCGGCTATGGTTTCCTTAATCTTCCCTCCTGCCTACATCTCTACTCAGTAAGGAGTCTTCACCTTGTCGGCGCTCTTAAAGTGTAGAAACTGTAAAACTGATAAATTTTAAATCAATAGCTGGCCGGGGAGCAGTGTGGTTGCTGCTTTAACGACACTCAAGGGCTGAGGGGCGGGGAACTTTCTGTTTTGCGGGTCTGCTGTCTGCTGTCTGCTATTTGTCTTTGGGTTAGGGGTATTCCCCAAACGCTGCCTTACCAGACATTTTGGCTAATTTATTGTGTTATCTTTTCTAGCTCCGCTGTGCGTTCCTTTGGGTGCGTTTCTCGCCTGCCCGCTGCTGGACTAAAAATAGCACCGACAAAAAGGCGATAAACGATAAACGAATATAAATTGCTTTGCTTTGCTTCGAGCGGGCAAGTGGCCCATCCAAATGGGAATCGGAATCAACACGGATCTAAAGGTACTTTCATATCAATTAAATCGTTTAAAGAGAATTTTCAATGTTCTTTTCGTTTGACAACGCATAAAAAATGACGCTGCACAGTTGAATACAATGCGAAAAAAGTGTGTGGAGTGCGGGTTAGCGTTAGACTTGAAAATATCCTGTAGTGGGATGTGAGATGAGGAATTTTTATATTATATATAATTTAATAGAATTTTTATATTATATATAATTTTATAGAATTTTTATATTATATATAATTTTCTAGAATTTTTATATTATATATAATTTTATAGAATTTTTATATTATATATAATTTTATAACATTTTTATATTATATATAATTTTCTAGAATTTTTATATTGCATATAATCTTAAAGAATTTATATATATATAATTTTATAGAATTTGTATATACTACATTTAATTTTTATATATTTTATATTATCATACATTTTATATAGATTTCGAAGGCTTTTTAATCAATTTATATCATGTAAAATAAAAAAATTCAAAGATCCTTTGCTTGAGACTACAATATCAAAGTTATATTCAATAGCATAATGTCTCTACTACCTCAGCCACCTCTTTGTCCTTTTACAGGGTATACAAATACCTTTTATTTTGAGCTGTAATACTCGACCGTTTTTCACATGACTCGTCTGAACTGTTTGGCTGGCAAACATAATGCCAAATTTGAACAATTGAGCCCGAATTGTTGCCTTGGTGAAACTGCAGCTAAAAATTGATTTTTAACTCTATTGTGCAGTGGACTCTCTTTCACACACACTCACACACAATGATAAATGGACCTGCAGGCAGGTGTACACAAATGCCGTGTGTGTGGGTGTGTCTCGATGCGTATCTGCAACTGAGATTCTGTCTGTGACTCCTGCTGTGCAACTAAATGTGGCACTGCCACATTTGCCAACAACTTTTTGGGCAGCTGCAATTGCAACTGCAATGGCAACTGGGCAACCTCAAAGGCAGACTGCATTCGGTTTTGATATATTAATTGGAGTTGACAGAGGGAGGGAGAGAGCAGGAATAGGGGAGTCTCTTACTGCCTTACATAAAGCAAATATATCCCTTGATTATGACGCACATTTGGCAGTTGATTGGAATCGTTAACTCTGAGTTACTATTGGGTGGGTGGCTCTATGGACTGGCTTTTATGTAACTCAAGTCTGCAGATATATATATATACATATACATACATATATGTATATATGTGTATATATCTTAATATATTTGCTCCCTTGAGCATAATTTGTGTTTGTTCAAGGCGCTGCCTGTTAACACCCACACAAATGTCTGATAAGGTGGCGCCGGCACGTGACCCACTAATGAGCATTTGTTGGCATTTGGCGGGGTCAGAGTTCATGCAAATAGCTGAACGCAGGGCACTTTCCAAGAAACAGCTCGCTGTGCGGCATTCAAGTGTAGTAGTATTAAAATGGAAAAAAGTCATTTACTTGACTCATCTCTCATCTCTCACTCCCCGTCGTATCTGTCCGCCATAAACTACAATCATCAAAAACAAAAATTGTTGAGAACTCAGGTAGCCGGAAATTTTTGTATTTCTGGCATAATTAGTTGCCCCGAGAGCAGACTCTAAAGATTTATGTCGGGCACACAAACAATTGTCTTCAAGAGCCGTTTTGTGCGGTCTATTTTAGATTTAAGATTTTTTGCCGGAAATTGTTAAACTCGCTGGCAAGTCAAAGGCCAGTCGAGGCTTATAGATGCATGGCGGCGTCTCTCAATATCGGAAACCTTTGCAATTTGTGAACAGATTTATGAACACTTTTCTTTTTCACAGCTTCAGCTCGCCGGGAAAAGTGTCTGGGAAAATTGTTTTTCCAACGCGCTCAACTTTTCTAATTAAAATACGTAAATCAGTCGTCGCATCTCTGCTTCCCTCTTTGTTGGGGGTTGGACACTTAATTAACATCCAATGTGACAATTTCTCTGCTTAGCCGCAGACAATGAGTAAATGAATTTCAATTAAAAAATATTATTTGCTGACTCAGCTTCGAAAAATATTGCAATTAAAAATCTCATATTTCAGTAGAGGTTTTTTTTTGTATTTTGACTAAAGCGTGAAAATGGTGCGGCCAACCTAGATGGACATTAAAACTCGCCCAGGGGCAATAAAATTGTACTTTTCATAAGGCAAAAAAAAAAAAAGAGATGATGAGAGAGGGAAAAGTAAGGTGCATGAAAAAGTAAAAGTAAACAGCAAAGGGAATAATTACGAATGGAACGAATTTAATATGCTCTTTTGTGTTGGGAATATAAAGAAAAGGATATCACATAACATTAAAATATACATATAAATAAAACATTTACGATTATTTATTTATTTATTTACTTCACTATTTATATTTAAAAAATTTACTTTCCTTTTAATTTGGCTTGTGGATAATTTTTTGAGAAAACTAATGCCTAAGCTACACTAATTAAGTTTTTTATTAAAACTAAACTATGCTCATAACAAAATGTATTTAAATGTATTTAACGAAACTATAACAATATATTTATACTCATTCACAAAAGTGAAATGAGTATATGGTATTTTACAATGTTCGTCTGTCGGTCTATAAGAATGGAAACCATTTCGCCACTATCAAATCTTGAGATGTGAGGTTTGGAACATATGTACGTATTCACGAGTATATGTTTCAAATTGCTAGAATTATAAAGAGTCAAGATTTTCCCGTTCTGCCTATTAAGGGCGAGACAATGCGGAAAAGAAATATGACAACGTTTTTTCTTATTCTTAGTCGTATCGAAGCATCATCCATTGCTCTCTACAGTTTGAGAATAACAAGAAAGTGTTTTAGGTTGTCAGATATGTATGGCTTTTTGATTAATATTACTTACGTACTTTAATTTTCATATATGTACATAAGCATATCTATGTTTATACTTCCGAGTCTAATTTATGAAATATTTTATTAGCCAATTAAGAAATTTCAGCAATCATATTGCTTATTAAAATACACTAAACACATCTAATGAGACTTTCTAATGCTCATTAAATATAATAGATTCCAAATTTATGTTACACATTCCTTTCACCAACCCATGCCACCCTACCGCCTAGGCAGAGTATAGCCCAACAAAAAAAAGGAAGTGAAAAAAAAGCAAAAGTAATACAAACAATAGTCACCCCATTTGCCAGCTGAACTCCCCTTTGGCCCTGCGTTTATACGGTTGAGTGTCTACTCGAAATTGTACTTGAAATGCTCGGCAAAAAGTAACACAAATATTTGTGCAAATATTTTCAGACGGAATGAGGATGGGGATGGGGCATGGCTGACAGGCTGACACAGGCTGACTGCACGCATTTGAGCCATACCTTAATGATTTGTCAATAGTCGCATGTGCCACTGGCATTTAGATTGCTTGAATTCTCATGTTTATGAATGTGTAAGCGTATTACGCCGCCATATAAGCGCCGCTCTTCCTGATCCTTCTCTTGCTGCCTCTGCAACCACTCGAGTTGTTCGGACATTGCCTTCACATTTGATATGGGTGTGCGAGTGTATATGTGTGTGTATGTGTGAGTGTGTGAGTGTGTGAGCCCCCTCTTAGCAACATCTTATCGACATCTCTGGCAGCCATGTGGTACGCTGTTCGTTCGCCTTGGTATCCTTGTACTTGTCCCCCCCTCTCTCTCTCTCTCTCTCCACCTCTCTCGATGCTCCTTCGCCCTTCAATATATCGAGTACTTATGCTGCATATGGACGGCACTTGGAAAGTGTGCCAACTGTATCGATATAAAAGACGTGTGTATGCCTGTGTGTGTTTGCAGCTCTTTGGCCTTTGTTTATTTTCAAGGCGGCATCCCGTTCAGGCAGATATTGTATGCCAAGCAGCAGATGCTCACTTGAAGGAGCCGGGCCCTAAAATGCATAACTACACATACTTACAAGAAGGCGTCGAAGCAGCAGACAAAATCGAATTTACATTGTGCATATTCCAGCTGACATGCGGCTTCTCCTGCTGCTGCTGCTGCTCCTGCTCCTGCTCCTGCTCCTGCTGCTGCTGCCTCTCCTGCTGCCTCTCCTGCTGCTGCTGCGACTCATTTATGAGTCTTCAGCTCAGTTAAGAGTTTGTCTTTCAGCATATTGACAGCTGTCACGCAATTGTTTCTCTTCTCTTATTAGCTGAGCCTCAGCAGTTATCTTGACACGTTCTTCAATTGAATATGAAAATTATTTATGTTCTTAGAAAATTGTTGACACTAATGACAATAGGGAATATTGATTTTTAGAATCAAGTTTTTTGTGCTCTTCACAAATTCAATTCAGTCGTCTCTTTATTTTTTCTGTATTTTGTCGTATTGCTAATTTTTACTTAATTAAATAAGAAAACTTTTATATTAAAAATATATGGTTAGATGATCTTTAATATTATATTCAGTATATTCAATTTGATTGATTCATAAAGGTATTTTGAGACGAAAGTATTTAAATTAATTTTAAATCTTTTTACAGCTACGAAAAACTAAATACATAAATTATTAATAAGAAAGACACAATTTATATTTAACTATTTAAAAAAATGTACTTATATATTTAATTAACTAATGAAATAAAAATATAGAAATAAATTTAAAAATAATTAAAATAATAAAAACATAAAAAATCAATCAATCAAATTATATTTAAATATAAAAACAATATACCCTAAGTTTCCATTTTCAATGGGTTCAGGGTATAAAAAGCATTAGTTTTATATATTTAATTAACTAATGAGATAATATTATAGAAAGAAATAAAAAATGAGTATGAGAATTTAAATATAATTATTAAAAGTGCTTATAATGAATATTATTCAACAAAAATTAATATGAATGTGAAACGTATTGCAGCATCTTGGGCTTCGTTCTAAAATGTTTTCTTTTTTAATAATACCCTAAAAGTATGCAACATTATTTATATAGCTAGCTAAGAGCGTAAGAAAATTAGTTTTTATTTCTCAATAAAAATAAACCTAAATATAATAAATCAAATAAAAATAATTAAATAAAAAAAAATAAAATATAAAATTAATAAAATATAAATAAATAAAAAAGCAACTAAAAAGAAAAAAAGTTAAAAATTGTAAATTAGAAAAAAAAGTAAAAAAAAATTATTGATAACAGAAATAAATAATTAAAATAGAAAATAAAAATTTGAGCGTATAAAACATACACTAAATATTATTATGTTAATATTATATGTGTATAACATATACATATGTATAACATACCTGAACAGAACATATTCAACAGCCCTTGTGAATTTTAAAATAATATATATATTTAATATTTGTATATAATTAAATACAAAAAACAAAGCCAATCACTTGATTTTCGAGCAGCACTCAGTTAACAATTAATATAAATAATTGATGGCTATTGACACCGCGCGCTCCCATTTGGACAGGCAACAATGAAAACATTACAGTCCGCAGCTCAATTATTCTTGCAACAACAGCAATAATAAACAGTTGAAATCCAATTTCCGCCAAAGAAAAACTCACGCTTTTCGGGCCAAAATGGCTACAAAGAAAACTGGTGAAGTGGACGCAGATAAATGCGAGGTCAATTATACGCGCAATTGGTAGCATCGCGGCGAAAGACAAGTGCGAGAGCATAAGCAAAGGGCGAAGCACCACATCTACAACCACACACACACACACTCACACTCACACTCGTTCAGACAACTACAATTAACATTAAGATTAACATTAACATTAGCTGGCGAGCATCGTCGAGTCCGCCCTCTGGCTGTACGCATTTAGGCAGAGATTAACAGTTGGTAGACCCCGGCGCTGGAAAAGAGCAATTAACACGCTGAGGTCAAGTCGTGCTCGCCAACGGGGCCCCATTACAATGCTACACTTTTGAGAGTAGTCGGGTATATGTATTATCATATTTCTAATGTCATGTGGTTGTTTTATTTACATTTTTTTCCTGTTTCGCATGGGTCTCATCTTCTGCTGCGCACTTGTTAAAGACCTGACACTGAGATCTGTCTCAGGCCAGTTAGATCTTTTGTTCTGCTGCTTAAAAGGCAATCGGAAGTATGCCGCAACAAGAATGTTGATGAGTTTCAAGCCCAAGCTAGATATATGTACTTACATTTAAAGGGAACTATCTATTTTTGGCATTTTCAAGTGCCCTAGAAGTCAACTTATCTATTCTTTTTTTTGCCTTTCTGGTTTCTGGTATTTTTTAAGTCAGTGTGTGTGTGTGTAATTTGTTTAGTGCTCCAGTGTTTGCCTAAGACGCAATGACACTAGCTGAAAGTGCGTAAGATCTAAGTAAACATGCAGCGAAATTAAGTGCTATGGAAGCTAAGCTTTTGTCTTAATGAATGGAGAAGCTGTTTAACAAAGCTATTTAAGTATATATAAATAATAAAGTTAAGTAATATGGGAAGCTTTCAATACCTTCCTTAAATTTTAGGTAAAACAAAAATAAAGCTTAAATATTATTTGTGTTTACAGACATCTATGGAATTATTGAAATTAAAAAACATATTTCCCTACATATATTTTTCTACGCTCTTTTTCTATAGTAAAATGAAAAATATCTTTGTCGATTTATTTACTTAGAAATATCATTTAAGCTCTCCATTTTCGGCTCGTGTCATTTGACTATTTATCTAATATCTGGTCAAATCTTTGACTAATTTGCTCTGCTTTATTTGGCTATGCGCTAATCGTAGACCTGCTTATCTTAATTAATTAATTTGTGGACAGGTCACAAGTCAAGCCCCAGCACATTTAAATTAATTCAATAAAAATATATACTGTTACATAAATATGAAAAACAAAATACTTTCACTATAAATTAGGCTGTTGGCGGATTTGTGCCTTGATTTAATAAATATTCAAAGTTAATTATGTCTAACATTTGTGGACTGATGATGGATATGGTTTTTATATTGAAAATGCAATCACAAATACAAAACTATTCAAGCTAAAAACTTCATGCTAAAAACTAAATTAAAAATAATTTTTGCACCTTAACCTGTAGCCCGAAGGTGTTTACATTGTTGGCATTCCACAGAGATTTGATATTTGCATTAGAAATTTTATGCCCGGCAGGCGCTATTCATTAGCTAAGCAAACTCTCCAGTTAGCCAGCATGTGCTGGGGGTTTCCTGTTGCCATCCATCTATTTGGCAGCATCATGTCTAAACTTATACGTAATACTCATCGTACAATTCAAACAACTCAATTTAGAATAATTTGCGCATCTTAAAGTTATTTCTGTGTGGAGCACAAAATCTCCCAAAACTGTAATCGTTTTTAATTGTTTGTCTGACGCGAAATAAATGCCATTGAAATAACAAAAATATCAAATTAATATGATTTATTTAATCAGGATTAGAGCAGTGAACTGGAAATACCCTACATATTTCTATAATAACAAACATTTTAAATTAATATGAAAATTTGTAATAAGGATTGGAGTATTGAATACCCTATATACTTAAAAAAAATCAAATTAATATGAATTATTTAATCAGGATTTGATAGAACTGAAAATACCCTACGCTATATCTATATTCGAAAGGAAATTTATTAAAATATACTTTTAAAACCTAAATGTTTGAGAGGATATAAAATATAAAAAATTATGTTTATTTATGATATATAGTATATTCAAAGCACGGAAGGTTACTTCCTTCACCATCTTATCCATAATACCCCTATTATTTCTAGCTTACAAAGAACAGGGTATATCTATATGACAACAATGCTAGCAAGATCATTATAATTGAGATTATTTATATGACTTTGTATCATTAGATGGCCAAAACTTTTTGTACTTATCTGCAAAAAAAAAGCTAAGAAGAAGAATCAGCAGCAATAGATGAGAGATGCGAAAACAACAGCAGCAAAAAAGGAAAAAAAAACAACAAGAAGAAGAAATATCGCCAAAGACTTGCACTTAACATTGGCAGAGCTGTTAATTGCTCGGCCTTTAAGGCAGTAGCTGCTCTTTTGGCTCTGGCTTAAGAACGCAAAAGGTCAGGCTTTATAAATAGCCATAATACAATTACCAATTATAAGCAAATATCAAAGTAAACGCTTGATTAACGCCAAGTTCAAGTTGAGTAATTAGAAAACAATGCGTAACGTGCAAAATTTAAATAATTTTTTGTTTGGCAATTGTCTTTGTAGCCGGAATTGCAGCTGTGGGCGTGTTGCCAAAAAACAAATATCATACGATATTTATTAATTTTTTTGTTAAATTTTTGTGAGAGTTGAAAATTGAGCATAAGCTTCATCATTAATTTAGCTGCGAAATGTTGACGCATTCGCTTAACGTGGTCTAAAACAACAGCTGCTGCTGCTGCTGGTGCTGCTTTTGACGCTTTTTTAATTGATTACTGACAACCGAAACGGTGCATGTTAATCAGTAATCGAGCCACTGAAACCACCGACAAACCGTGCTCTGCATGTCCTTGCCATTTTAGCCAAGTTCATTAAACCGCAACTGAAACGTAATTAAGCCACGAAATCAAATCCAAAGCCGAAGAGAAAACAAACAGAGAAAAATGAAACAAACAAAAAATGTTATCATTAAAATGCGTGCGCTTCGTGGGGAGTCTGCAGCCGGAAATTATAGGCAATGGCAAAAGCAAACACAAATGATATTAAAACACATACAACATAAAAAGTAAAAGTGCTCTAGTCTAGACTGTTCGACTACGAGATCCCCTGAACTCTTCGACGAACTGATATTACAAAATATATCAAAAATCTATATTATATAAAATACGCATGAATCTATATGCAAAATGTCAGAACTAAACATAAACGAGATATAATTTTATAGAAAGGTTTATATAAAGGTTCCTGCAAAAAACTTCAAGTTTCTAGCTCTTGTAGCTTTTTTCTTTCTTTCTCTATACATAAGAAGAGAAAGACAGACGGACAGACCTAAATCAACTCAGCTCATCTACCTGATCAAGAATATATATACTTTATGTGTTCTGCCCGGCCTCCTTCTGCCTGTTACATACACTTGAACAAAACCATTATACCCTAATTTCTCATTTTCAATGCGTTCGGGGTATAAAAAGAAATAACATAAAAATTAAGTAAATTCGTAGCTATCATCAACTATTTGGAAATATTTATTAGGCTCCCTCACAATAATAAATAAAAATGTAGTTAAAGGGCACACATACACAGCGTATACGTAATTTTACTTGCCCACGGCGTCACGTATTTAGGTCTTTCATCCATTTGCTTAAAGAGGCCAATTCAAGCTCGTTTACTCATAAAAAGCAAAAAATTGAATTTCGGTTTTTAAATTACATGCTCAATCTTTGACCGAGTCAGCTCCATAAAAGTATGTTGCAAATAATACGCATAATTAACAAATGATACTCTGGATTGGGGCGTTGCCCGCCTGCCAGCCAACCGCAAACAAACTCAGCGAAATTGCAAAATCCCCGATAAGAAAAAAAAAATAGTATGGAATGCATGCCAAAGTATTGCCAAATGCAAGGCTATGTTATACCTTTACCCGAAATATAACTAAAACAGAAACTTAAATAAGAAGCTTCAAGGTCAAACATGTTAAAATTTGCATAACAAATTTAATATTTAATACAATTTTTTACTCATTTTAATATTATAAAATAGTTTTTAGGTGATGAATATATTAAATAAATATGACTGGAAATAAATGCAGGAAAACTGTTGTTTTCCGGTTTCTCTAGTTTGAGAACTTAGCATAGTTAGCAAAATTTGAACTTGAAATTTGTTGTTTTGGCAAATTTTGAGATCTTTGTCAAATCCATTTAAAGTAAATGAATATCGACAGTTAGAATTTGGCAAAAAGTAAAAAGTAAACAGATCTACAATCTGACAATATAATAGGTTTATTTAGCTAAATGATAGATGATAAGACTTATTAAAAAAGATCATCTTTCTGTCTTAAAAGGTTTTAAACGTTTGCGTGCGAATAAGTTTCCTTTTCCAATTGAAAAATTTATCTAAATAGATTTCACGACATCATAATGGGTCAAGTCATGGCCTCAGATTGTCAGGTCAATAGCCCGAAATCGTTTTAAACTTCACCTAGAGAAACCTTGAAAAAAAAAGGCCAATGAGTTTTTGACTTAACACTTAAATTTAAATAACTTTCATGAAATGAAATTTGCATAAATAAATATATTTTATAAAAAATATGAAATAATACAATATATATAAATATAAAATAAATAATAAAAAATAAGAAATAAAATATACAATATAAAATATAAAATAAACATAAAACATATAATTTTAATATATTAAATTAAATTAAATAATTAAATAAAAAATATAAAATATAAGATTAAATTAATTTAATATAACAAGTTTTATTTATAATTTAAATGTAATTAGCATTATGTGTAAAAATATTTTAAATTAGTTTTATTTTGTTTTTTTCAATTAGCATAAATATTTAATATATAAAATATTATATATTCTATCCATTAGTGATATTCCCTCTGTTTTGCAAGCTCTGCCGGGTATTGGCTAAAATCGAAATTGAAAAATCAAGTGCAGCGCAGTTAAATCCAAAAAGCCAAAACCCAAAAACCAAATTCCGAAGGTCAGCGGTGCGGTATGCAACAATTTGGTGGCATCGCTTGATTGGACATGCTGCACAGCATCTGTTGTTGTTTTTGTTGTTGCTGCTGTTGTTGTTGTTGTTGGTCCGCTGCTGTTGGCCGGCGGCGCATTTTATTTCTTCATTATGTACGAAACAATAAAATTTAATTGAACGTTAAATTTAAAACGTAGCACGAGTCGGCGGCGGCAACCGCTGCGACTAAAAAGGAGCAAATTAACTCATTGTTGCAAAAAGTTATGCAAATGGGGCGTAAGGTGCCGAGCAAATTAAACTGCCATTAAAATTTATACGCCAATAAAAATAAAAAATCAGCAAAAATGCCAATGCACCAAAAAAAAAAAGATGAAGAAAATTATGATACAAAAAGAGAGCAGAGAGCGGTAAAAGTGTCGATTGGTTGTAAATAAAATGCTCGTTAATTTATGTGGGCGTATTTTATTTTTTTACATTTAATTTTTCTTTATGTATATATTTTTCGCTTTGTCTTCACAATGGAGCCTACCGCATTCATGCGTATCTGTATCTGTATCTGTATCTGTATCTGTATCTGTATCTGTATCTGTATCTGTATCTGTATCTGTATCTGTATCTGTATCTGTATCTGTATCTGTATCTGTATCTGTATCTTGTATCTTGTATCTTGTATCTTGTATCTTGTATCTTGTATCTTGTATCTTGTATCTTGTATCTTGTATCTTGTATCTTGTATCTTGTATTCTGTATCTGTATCTGTATCTGTATCTGTATCTTGTATCTCTATCTCTATCTCTATCTCTATCTCTATCTCTAACTCTATCTCTATCTCTATCTCTATCTCTATCTCTATCTCTATCTCTAATTCTTTCTCTATATCCATACCTATACTGATTCTTATTATTATTCTTATTCTTCTCTCTCTCTACATTTGTATTTCTCTTTATGAGGAATTATTAAGTTACCATCGACCTTCGCTTTTCATTTCATGTTCAGAAGAGTCGATGAAGTTATTTACAATACATCATAAAAGCAGAACTACCTACATTGATCTATAATAATTTGGAAACCAACATCTATGTAGCTTTCAATGGGAGCCAAACCAAACATTAATCAATTGAACCAGCATAGTTGCTGACAATTATGTTTCCATGTGTAAATGCACCATGAGAATTTTTCAAATATTTTACAACATTTGAAAAGCAACAAAAAAACAACAACTTCGACTACCTTACCTGCACATCGAACAGAAGTGCGACCTTCGGCACTAAGAAAAATATTAATTACAGACAAAACTTTACAGGGTTAAATAAAAACAAGTGAACGCCCCACAAAGTGCAGCAATAAACCACAATAGAAGAAGAAGAGCAAATAGTACCATGATCTATTATAATCTGATATATGCTGTGATTATCGAACATAAAACTAATATGCTGACAGTTAAGTGGAAATTAATGAATGCTGCTTTTCAATGCGTTTTGCGGCTATTGTTAAGCTGAACTTCACATTTATTGAGATATATGTATATATAAATATACATATATGTATATATGTTCATAGTGTTTTATGTATTGGATCTTTGGCGAGTCATCGAACCGTTGTAGATGTATAATTTATGCATCTGCTGCTTACAATAAATATCAAGAACTGATGATGACTTCAATCAGCCAACGAAATTGTCTATTTGGTTTATTGTGTGTAGGCTGTCTCAGAGTATGCGTGTGTGTGTGTGTATGCGGTTGTGATTCATGTTGACCTTCTTTGGACATTTTGATCTAACTTTGTCTTGGCTACAATCAAATACATTTTACACACTAGTCATAGTCTCGCCAAGTCACTTGAATTAGCACAAAATTAGCTAAAGAAGAAGAAGCAGAAACAGCAATTTCAGCTGCTCTCCTACACTTTTTAGTCACAGTCACAGACAATTTACATCGAACAACGAAAGCTCCCCACAATCGCTCATAAATTCTAGTCTTAGCTTCCAGCCGCAGCAACTAGTTTTCTAGTCACATTTATTGTTTTGCTTTTGACTACTCCATATTGTTGACGTTGTTGTTTTTGTTGTTGTTGCTGGTAAAAACCCGAATTTCACATCCGCCTACAGAAGCGCGTTGCCAGGCCGTCTCGCATCTGGGGCTGCGATTCGGGTTGACCGACTCGAGCTCAACGTGTTCGCTCACAGCTCATCATCATCTCTAAACTCATGTGAATTTTGGAGCATTTATAAGTGAGAGGAATTTCAGATGGTCGTAACAAAATTAACAAATAATTAAAGCTAAACTTATAAAAGGTACGACTTATATATGGCATAGAAATTTTAGGAAAAAAATGTGTGAGAAATAAAATAAATAAATTCATTTGCATTTTTTTCTACACAACAGGAAGAGATTTTAGGGAATTATTTATATTTATATATTATTCGTAAGCCAATTCAGATAAACATATTTAATAGTTTGTGTATAATTTAAATTTTGTTTATTTTCATATTTAATAACTATTTTATAATTTTGTACAATTTTAATTTAATTTTTTTTAATATTTCATATATTTTTATAGTTTTTAAAACTAAACTTGGATTTTTAAAATGATTAAAAATTATTTATTTAATTTTATCTAGCATATTTAACACTTTAATAACAATTTTTCTTATTCTAAATTATTATTATTAAAGATATAAATAATTTTTTTTCATACTTAAAAACTATTTTATAATTTTGTAAAATTTTAGTTTGATTTCTTAAACAATTTAAATTTAATTATTTAATTTTATGTATATAGCATATTAAACTCTTTAATAACAATTTTTCTTATTCTATTGTAAATTAATTAAATTAAGAATAAAAAATTCAAGAATAAGTAATTTTTATATTATTGTTATTATAATGGATAATACTCTCTTATACCATATATGATCCCCTCTTCTAAAATTAATGGAATACCGAAATACTTATAAGCTGTTGCCACTTAATAATATCCAAGGCTAAAGAATGAACTGATTATAAAAGTCTTTCTTTTTTACTCTAAAATAAATTAAATTACTTTTTTAGGAAAAAATATCAAAGTTCTAAATTGAAATTATTTGTTTTTTTTTTTTTTTTTTTTTGTGGTTATAAATTTTTATTGTTACTATTTATAGTCAATTAAATTACACGAATGCTTACATAAGTAAGACACAACAATAAGTAATTGTTTATGTGGTAATCAGTGCTTAAAAGCTCACTTATTACAGCTGCTTGAGGTAGGTTGAGAGTTGCTCAATTAGATCAAACTCGGTACCTTTTTAGCCCTTACATAGCAGTACTCCAGCTATGTGTTATCTCAGCTACAGATCGACCTCATTAGATCTACTTGGCTGCTGGGCATAATCAGTTAAATACTTTGCTTTGTGTGCGGCTCAGCAATTTTCTAATGTGTTTGTTCGCACAGGTTGCGCCCCATTGGAGCATGGGGCCAGAGTTATAGCCGCTGGGCCCAGCTGTGGTTGCGCAGGCGCCATTTAAACTGGGTACGCGGTGGTGCTGGTGGTGGGGCAGTCATTATACAGCAATACAGCTGCAAACCACTGACTGACTGGCTGTAATTATCCAAACAGCCGAATATCATTTAAATTGTTTATAGGTAGATAGGGGCTAAAAGGGGTGCAGTAGAGTGGGGTGTAGGGGGTGTTGCTGCCACCTGACCATTTGCCATTTTGCATGTGCAATTAACACCGTCGTACAATGCGTTCAATGTGCAAGAGCTGTCCAAACGGCGCTGCTGCTGCTGCTGCTGCTGATGATGCTTAACCCGAGACGACGTCCATTGACGTCCAGCTGTCGTCTGTCTATCTGCCTAGGCTCGTCTCTGTCCATGTCTGTCAGTGCCTGTCAAATAACTGCATAGAGCAGCATTTGTGCTGGCCTCTTGGTAAATGCCTCCTTCAAAATGCGCTGCAAGCGACGACGATGACGGCGACGACGAACGTAGTTCGCCTTTTGTTCTACGCTCAAAGAGAAAAAAATAAAACTCTTTCATAATGCTCCATTAAATTTTATGCTTTCATAGATCAAGATGAACAAATAAATTTGAGGCTATGTGACGAGTTGTTGTTGTAGCTGCTTTACAGTTTTGTGCAGTGTTTCTTTTGTTGTTGGGTTGGAAGGTCTGCGATCGCCTGCCCAACCAGCCGTTGAAATGAACTTGAGAGCTCCGAGCCCAGAGCCCAAGTCAACATCATCGGCTCGTTTGTGGGCTCTGTGCTTGTTTCGTTAGCTTTTGGTCCATGGTTTATATGTTGGCCCAGTTTCAATGCGATGCGATGCGATGCGCTGCGCCCCAGCCCAAAGAGGTTTAAACCATTCTGAACGGAAGCGCTTTGTTTAACGCGCCTCAGACATTGCAATTTTTCTTTTACCCAGTTTTTCGGCGATGTCTTAGGTCGTTGCACGGTGGTTGAAAACAAGTTACTTTGAATATTTTATGGAAATTTTTTTTTAGTTAAAGAAGTTTTAATTAACCTAAATATATGTATATAAGTCATTATGAACAGTGTCCAGTTTTTCGTTCTCTCTAAATAGCCGGATTTGTGTGATTTTTTAAGGCATTTTTTATTATTTGGCTGCTTGATTTAAAACTTTAAATATTTATTAATAAATTTATTTCTTTGCAATTCAGTTTTTGGGTAAATAACATTTTTTTGATTAAATTATTTAGTTTGTTTTTGTGTTAATAATTTAAAGTTAATAATTATTATATTTTTTAAATTACAAATTTAAAAAAAAAATTGAAAAAAAAAGAAATAGTATATACAAAATTGTCTTTAATTTTTTTAAATTAAAAAATATTGCTTAAAATACTTTTTTTTATTTAGCTTTATTTTTTATATTATAAAAATTTAGGTAACATTAAAAAAAAAAAACAATAAAAAAAATAACATATTAACAACAAATTAATAATTATAAAAAACCTTTCTTAAAAAAAAATAGTGTCCTTAATTTAGTTTTTATTAAAAAAAATAGCGTGAGTATTGAAGAAAGTTTATTTGTTTTTATTGTTTATAAAAATATATTTTTTTTGTAGATAACAAAATAATTATATTAATATTTATAAAATTTAAATTTTAATAAAAACTCGAAAAATAAATTAATATTTATTAAAAAAAAAAATTAAAATATTTATTAAAAAAAAAAAATAATAAATATTACTTTAATCTAAAATATATATCTTAAGTCATATAATAATATTTTAATACATTTTAATAAAATTTTTTTCCTTTTTATTCGATCACTCAGTCCACTGTGCCCAGCTCTTTGGCTCTGTGCGGATCTAAGGTCTTTTGGATCTTTTATAGCACTCGGTTCACATTTGGCTTTTGCAGTTTTGTTTATCGGAAGCGGTCGACGGTTTGTTGTCGTTTGGTTGGGCAACTGTTACCAAATAACTGGAATCATATGGATTTATGATAGAACCGTTTCGCATGCCGTCTCTCTCTCTCTGTCTCTCTTCCTCTGTTGTCCGCTCCTCCAATCATTGGCCATAAAGATGCCAGTCCTTTCTAATTGGGCTGCTGTCGACAGTCGAAGGACAGTTGAGAAGTTTTTATTATTGTGATTATTATTTTGTGAGCTTTGCATTCAATTCAATTCAATTAGCTCATCCATAGCAATGTTTTTTTCAGATCTCGTTTTTTCACGTGCTTTAATTAGATCATAAAATCATAGCTTAAAATTGCAATTAAAAATTATGATAACTGGGTGTGTGTGTGGTTTTATGACTATAATTATATATTTATATACAACTGAAAGATGCTGCCGGATATTGAGTCAGAATCGGAGTTAAGAAGTGTATAAGTTTGATGATCAAGTGTGAATATGCTGGCACTTTAGCTGACGTCAGAGATCGGAGAACTGTGGCATTCCGCTGCTTGAGTTCCATTGCTTATGGCTTTATTTTTGGTTGTTGTTCACTTCATTTGCTGACCGATAATCTTCTTCTCAGTTGTGTGTTTCATTTCACTTTTATGTTTGTTTATTTGCTGTTGCTGTTGCTGTTGCTGTTGTTATTGTTGTGAGCAGGAGGCGTCAAGGTCAGACGTGACATGCACAGCAACTTGAGCGCCACTCAGACAGCCAGACAGCCAGCCAGCTAGCGAGCCAGCCAGTGGTCTGTCTGTGGATCACAGTCAACAGTCAGCGGCAGCAGACGTCAATTTGGTTGAGCCACACCACGAGTCCAACTTCAACAGTTCGACCAGACACTTGACCGGGTCGTTTCGCTTGAAAGCTGTGTGCCTCGCGTTGAGGTCGAGCCGTGGAGCCAACGCACGCTTTTTGGTTGGCTTTAAAGCGTCTGAAACGGGATTGGGGCGCAAGTGAATTATTTTGTCACGCCAATGTGCATGTTGCATGTTGCAAAAGACAAACTTGATGCGATGCCTATCAACAAATTGACCCTCATGCAGCACACACAATTCATTCAGAGCAATTCATTTCGATCTTTTATTGCATTCCAATAAAAACCAATAAAGCCAGCTGCACAGCCCCAAAAGCACTTAACTGATTTAAGTGTATGTGGCTGTGTTGCTTATGCCAAAAGCAATTACAATTTGTCTTTGAAGCTTCAAGTGAGAGTTTTATATAGTAGTAGTTACTAATTAGTTAAAGTACTTAAGGAAACTTAAGAATGAACAGAGTTTCTATTTGCTAAAATTAGAAATTATATATTTTATTTGATCAAAAGGCCTATTTAAAGGATTTCAATATATATAAATTATTTGACTTGCAGCAATAATCAATTTATTATATATCAAGATTAATTTAAACTCAATTCTTTTATCAAATATCTATGAACGCTTTTAACGTAATTTTAATAATAAGCATATTTAAATAAATTTTTACTAATTTTTTCACTTTTAGTTTCGTAAAAAATATCAATTCTATTAAAGACCTAAATTATGTAATATAATTTCTTCACCTATTTTCAATGAACACTTTATTTCCACAGCTTTTATTTTTTACCTCCTCCTATTGCTTAAAATATGTATTCCTCACACCTTTAAAGCAGTTGGAAATTTGAATTTTTTCGGGTTTCAATCTGAAAGCCTGTCCACTTTAAAGTTCAGCTCAAATAGCTCAACTTTAATTCATGAAAAGTGGGTTTTAAAACATAAAAGTGAATTTTCAGCCACTGTCTTTGATTTCTTTGCTGCTGACGCAATATATTTCTGAAATGTATTTTATAGTATGTATTTAAATTTAATTTATTATAGAGTTTTTAACAGCTTCATATGAAAGTCCAAATTTAAAAGACAACTCTCTAAGTTTAAGCTAAAAGTCGTTTTCTTTTGTCTTCAGCTTTGATGTCTTGCATGCTTTTCAATATTGGCAACTTTTTTTGGTGATTTGATTTGATTATGGATATATAAATAGTTTTTAGAATTTTACATTTTCATAGACCTTTTCGATTATTCCTGTTTATATGTAAACACAAGTTTTATTTTAAAACGAGTTGAATTTCAATTTTGGTTTTGGTCTGTGGGCAGCAGTCGTGCATATCTATTTATACTCATTCACGAAAGTGAAATGGGTATGTTAGTTTTGTGCAATATTTGAATTGAGTCGTGAAAAATCGGAAAAACTTAAAGTTTAAGAACTAAAAACTTAAAAATTTAACGATTAAACTGACAAATCTATTGACTTATACATATATATGCCAATTAGGGGCGTGGCAAATCGTAAAATGGGCTGTGAATGAGATTTCTATAGTCGATAACGGCAACTGCAACATCCTTACTTGTTTTTTTTTTTTCATTCTTTTGCCTCTGACGTCTTTTGAATTACGCAAAGTTCAGAGTTCGACACAGTAAGCGATACAGGCACTATAACTCGTCTATCAGCCAATTGCTGGAGCTGTGGAAGCTCTCACTAATAAGATAATTTGAACTGCGCCAAATTTGTTCTTAGTTATTTTTGTTTTTTGCCTGTATGCAAAGTAGTTGCAGCTGGCGCCAAAATTTTTCCAACTGGCGCCAAATGAATTTTTCGAAAATGTTTATTTGACACTTAAGTTTATTTTTCTCTAGTTGTTTTTTTTTTTTTTTTTCTTCTCACTAACTCTTCAGCATGAAACAAGTTTTGTTTCCACTTAAACTCTCGATGTGTGTGCGTGTGTGTGAGAAACCAGTTCATAATGCTTGATGGATATGAAACTGATCTATTAGTGTTCAAGTCGCATCAATGCAAATTAGTCACGAAACAGCCTCAAAAGAATTCACATCTGAACATTTTCGACGACATTCTGACCATATCATCTCCTTGACTGGGCGCCTTAATTAATTAGTGGCTGTGTTCTATGCACACATGTGTTGTTGTTGTGGCTCAGCTTGGCTGTCTGTGTCGCAGACAAAGTGTAAAATGATCAACTTTATGTTGCTGACCGCCAGCAAGCAATGGGGCGTATGAGCGATGTTCGAAACGAAACGCAACGCCAGAGCATTTGCTTTTAATGTCGCTCATTATTTACGCATAATAAACAAGAGTCGAGCTGCTGCTGCTGTTGCTGTTGCTGGTGGTGCTGTTGCTAGTCCATATGTTGTGTTGGCTGGCTCTGCCTAGCCACATGTGGCCAACAGCCACACACATTGCCGCACAGCATGCAGCCTTTGCCACATGTCACTGTCCATTGGCGTTTCCGTTCGGCTGACTACCAATTGGCAATTGCCAGTTAACCAACTCAGCCAGCCAGCTAGCCAACCATCAGCTGTCTCCCACACCCGCATTTTGTGCATTGACTTGCTGACGCTGTTGTCTCCTCTGCAGAATATGTTTCAATTCTAGATATGAATGTCATTGAACATAATAATCAGTGCAAAGACCCTCACAATCTGAGCGCTGCCAGCTTTGATTAAGATATAATTATTTTATTTGTTTGTTTTAAATTCTTTCGACTACAATTTTTTGAATTGAATTGAATTGAATTTCTTCAAAGGGGTAAACATTTCATATTTCTGCATGCAAATATGTAAGAGAACAACTGATTGATTTTATTTGTTTGCTTTAACTACTTTCAGCTACAAAAAGTTAATTGACTATTTATATTTTATAACATGGTAAACTTTTCGTATTCATCATGCAATTCAGTAAACATGGAAAAGAACTGATTGATTTTTTTTATTGATTTAATTTCTTTCAGATACAAAAAAGGAATTGAAATAAATAAAATGGTAAACATTTTATATTTATGCAATTCAGTAACACTAAGAGATGAAAGAGTTCATATTTACTACAAATTCTCATACCTTTACAGACTTCAAATATATATATATATGTTAAATCCAAATTATATAAATTATAAATTAAAAATTGCCCATTGAAAATAGTATGTAACATGTAAAAGGAGGAGTGGCAGACATCATAAAGTATTTATTTTATTTATTCTGGAAGATGAGCTAAGTAAATCTAGCCACGTCCGTCTCCGCTTCTTTCAGTCGTCTGTAAAGTACAAGAGTTAGAAACTTAAAATTTTTAATTTATATTTTTAGTTTATTTATGTATATATATTTAATGTTATATTTTTAAACAGCAACTCATCTCATTTCCTTATTATTGATAACAATCGAAAATTCTTGTTGGCTCCTTAAGCGTAATTTGAATACGTCGAGAGCTAGAAATTTACAAGTTGCTGTCCAAATTCCTCCCTCTACCTATAAAGTTGTGCAGATATGTGCATTCGCAGAAACAAAAATTTGAATGTAATTCTTAAGCTCTGCAAATTGTATCAAGAACTACAATACATCCATCTAAAATCAAATATATATTGAATATATATTGAATAGTTACTTCGCATAAGGAATACAAGAAAATGTAGAATGATTGAGTAAGTAACATTGCCCAGCTTACAGGGTATCTCAAAGTCATCCACCCCCGACTAGAGCACTCTCACTTATTTATTATATGCATTCAGAATCGGCATCGGCATCGGCAGTAAAAAATAATCTACTCATATGTATACAAAGTGCAGGTTTCTTCAAGCATTTGACATTTGATATTTCTCGCCAGGTGATTAACGCGGCAAATGGCCAAATGTGCCCAAATATGAATTAGAAATTGTTTCCAATGACTCTTTGCCTAATGGCAAATTGAATTGAAACTGAAAAGAGATAACTGTCAATCCATAAAGTGCATAAATTAGTTATGTGGCGAGCTAAAGGGCAATCGGTTAGCTCTGAGCCCCATTGGCATTGCCTATAGAAATTACATTGAGGCAGACCTTCGTTGGCTTAAAGCGTGAAAGGTTTTTAGCGCCGTTTAAAAGGTGATCAGTCGTTGTTTCTACAATGATTAATAAATGTACATTTCCTATGGGCCATCAATAATTCCATAATTGCCTCGAACTTGGGTCGCATTTTGTCAGCCTATTTGAGCTTTCAAGTGCTTCAATTGTCACTATCTGTTGGCGTTATTTATGTGCTTGGATTTAAGCCAGAAATTAGCTAACTGAGGCACGCCCACGCCCCAAGCCCACGCCCACGCCCATGCCAATCACAGTCGTCATAGCGCCCCCTTCTTGCCGCCCCTTACATTTGATGAGCTTTATCGACTGCGACTGATGTCATAAGCTATTTATTATTGGTTTTGTTCATGCGCTTTAATTCACTTTCAGTTTCAGTTTTATTTCATTGTTTTATTTTGCTTTTTTTTAATTATATTTCAAATTTATTTTCCTCGCGTCGCTGTATTGTTTACTCATTTCATCAATCAAAGTCACTGCCACTGCCACCGGCACTTGGCCGGGAGCTATTTTTTGTTTCTTCTTTTCTGTTGCCCCCTCTCCAAGTTTTTGGCAGCGTCTCAATGTCCTTGCAGTGGCAAGTGTAACAAATTTTAATGAGAGTTGAAATTTATATCGTTTTGTAAACTGAAGGAAATGCGCTTCAGAAGTTTATGATGAATAATGTGGGAGATTAGGCAATTATTATCGAAGGCTAAAGGCTTGAAGCTGTAGAATTTAAACTAGACTAAAAACTTCAAGCTCAATATAAAGAAGCTTGAAAAGTTTAAGTATTGATTCTGTTTGCTGAGTAGAATAAAGGTGAAAACTTAAACTTAGACTTGTAAATAATTCACCTTATCGTAGAATGTATTCTACTTCACAACAGCTAACAGAATCGAGAATCATGACCTACTTCTAGACATTGAAAGAGTCTTATTCTAAGTACCTAACATGTGCTGTTTCTGCACGCATATTTACAGCTGTAACCTCGCCTCCTGCTAGGATTATTTTAACGTTAAATATACATTTTAGCTTTGATCAATTATAAATTGATATGAAATGATATACAAAATTCGTTAAAAATTTAATGTTAAAGCTTTAATTTAATTTTAGATTTAAATAGATGTAAAATTACTTAGAATTTATCCCTGATTAAACGTATATTTTATAAAGAAAAATTTGTTAAAATTTAAGGTAATTTAATTGAATTTCTTCAAAATTACAAAAAGATTTTAGGCAACAGTTGAGTAACTTTACAAGTCTAATATATTGATTCAAATAAAGCTTAATTAAATGCCGCTCAAATACATTTTAATTGATAATAAAAAGCAAAACTTCACTTATATCCCAACCAACCGCGTATCAAGCCCAACTTGTTGGCTTAAAGTGAATGAATTAATATGCAAGCAAATGGCGCTTGAATCATTTGTTGTAAAATGTGTGGGAAAACAAGCGTTGATATTATTTAAATAAAATTGTCACGCTCTTTTCCGCTGAGGAAAGGAAAGGGTCAGTTCCGCATCGCAAATAGCTGGCGATTATTGCTTATTACGAGCCGGAATTAAATTGTGTTAGCGTGTGAAAAACGGAGGACACGAACGCACTTAAAGTAGCCCAGGTGTAGCATTATGAGCAATTTGTCCAAGCGTAAACAGAAATGAAATAAAACAAACACCAGCAACGGCATTGAAAATGTAGCCAAAAAAAAACAAAAAACTAAAAAAAAAACCTAAAAACTAAAATAAAACTAAGATAAAAAGAAAAAAAACATGCTGAGATGCCATTTCACACCTTCTGTGCGTTGTTAATTATTGTGGTATCTAATGACAATGGGAATGGTTATAAGCATGTATATAATTCTTTTGTCATGCCGCCCAGCTAAGAGACGAGAAGTCAAAGCACGGGAATCCTTAAGCCACCGCCGGACTGGGCTGATCTCATTTGCTGGCAATTTGCATGCTAATTTAATCAATATGCAAATTTCATTAATTTCTTATTGAGCATTTTTTCGCTTTAGCTGTTCGCAGCCATGCGATTTGAGATATTGATGATATGCAAAAGAAATCGACAAATATCTAATCTAAACAAAAGCCCGCACCGTATTGAGGAAGACAAACGTATATCGATCAAGCTGAACGCTCGAGCTCGAGCAACTTATTTATGCAAAATGAGATCCATGCTCTGGCCAACAAAAAAATTAGCAAAAATTGAATTGGTTAATTAATATGAAATGAATAGTTATCAATTTTCAGCTCGTTGCGTCCACAAATGAGCGCATAAAAACAGTCAAATGATCAAGTTATAAACATAAATATACATATCACGCTTATATAGTTCAGTTGTAGGAGCTAAATAATTTTATATTTTTTTTTTTTTTAATTTTTTTTTATTTCTTTATCTGATTCTCTGACATCAAATTCGGTTTTTTGCCATCGTTAATTTCGTTTTATTGATGGCACGCTTCTGCACAAAACCCATTTGAAAATGAAACCATACAAATCTCTTTTGATCGAAATTGATTGGAAAAAATAAAGCAACATTTTAATACCCTGTGTGGAAAGGAAAAGGGTTGCTTATATTGGATCAACTGATGAAATGATTCTTTTGTTTGTATCTGTCTTTAGAAAGTCTTTGTTTGCAAAGAATTTACTCATTTTTTGAGTGAGAAACTTTCTATAGGAAATTTCTTCACTATGAATTTCAAATAAATAATAGAAACGTAAGCAGAATGCTGAATATGCATTTTGATTTGATGAATTATTAATTTTTTTTTATTCATATTCAAATGAAAACTTAAAAATTCTGCTTTTATAATTTTATGATTCTTTTGTAAATTTATTATTATAAAATAAGTTTTAATATATTAGATATTTATCTCATTATTACTTAATTAGGCACAGTTTCTGCTTTCATCAAGAATTAATTTGAAACAATAAATATTTAAAATAAAATAAAATAAATAAATAAAAAAATAGTAAGTAAATTAATTTAAATATTTATTATAAAAATAAATGTAATTAAATAAGAAAAGTTGTAACAAACTAACTAAATAATTTATTAAAAATATAAATAATTAATTTATATATAATATAAATATTTTTTGTGAAAAGAGTTTTACTAATATATTTTAGGTTTTATTTCAACGAGAAACAAATATTTGGCAATGGTATTAAAAAAGTATGTTTGATCGCTGTTATTAAAAATTAGATCTTAAACTAGTGTATTCTTATTTGTTTTAAATTATATAGATTTATTTAACATCAGAATAATAAAATCAACTTCAATAAATACGTCACATACAAATTAATTTATGCAGCATTCTTTTACTCCTCTGATTTTCTTCATCTATATTTGTCTGACTTGCTTTTTAGCTTAGTTCTTTTTTATGCTAACCTTAGGTAACTTAAGCTAAATACTAATTTGTTAAGTAAAATGTTCAGCTTTCTAGATGTTAAACATTTCGGCTATGAATTGATCAACAATTAATCAAACTATCCGTCAGCTCATTAATCAAAACAAAGTCTTCTTCTACACATTGTTGGCGCCCAAGTTAGTCAAGGCTCAAGCAGCTGTCAGTAAATTAATACGAATCAAAGATATTGAAAGAAAAAAACAATAAATTATAAATATTGGAATAATAAATGTTACATTAATAATAATATAAAGTATTCTGATTATAGTATAAGTTTAATCTTTTCACTTCGAAATTTTTCCAGGGTAACTTCAAGTCAAGTTATTGATTTGTAAGATAAAGAACACGCCCATTTTGTTGTTGCAGCCAAACTAGTTCGCTTTAGTTAACTTTTACTTTTGTTCCTATGTTGTTGTTTTTAATTCGTGTTTCTTTTGCTTTGCTAGAACCAGGCAATATCTTTTATTCTTTGTAGACATGCTCATTAATTCAGCTGTCTCTTAAACTGTTTGAGTTTTTTGTTTGGGGGGCCATTGTGCAGCGGGTTTTTGGACACATTGAACATGGCTCAGACAGCGTGTGGGTTGTTGTTGCTATTGTTGTTGTTGTAGTTGTTGCAATTCCTTAAGCGCAATGTTTATTGATGAGCGCACATTAAGCGACAATGTTTTGTTTTGACTTCAGATTCCTTCTTAGTGCCATAATTAATTGCGGCTAATTTGAATCTCAATGAATTCCCGCCAGCAGCATAAAATTTATGTCTTGTGCTGCAATTGTCATTTATAAAAGGTGAAGTTGACGTTGAAGTGGAAGTTGAAGTTGAAAGGCTTCGAATGCAGCTCCTCAGCTCAATTAAAATGTTATAAATTACGTCGCCTCCGCCTACTCTTCCTCCTCCTCCTTCACCTCCACTCCGCCGCCTCCTGCACAGCACACAGCGCTTAACAATTCAACATTGCGCATACGTCGTGTGGTGCGCACAGCATTTTAATTAAAAATATATATACAAATAATAATAATAAAGTCCACGATGTCTGATGGCCAAATTGGAAAAATCGCTGCCAACTGTATTTAATTTATGCTTTCAACTTGAATCATAAATTTTCCACTCAAAGTTGCATTTAGTTCTTCTAGTTTTTTCTCTCTCTCTCTCTCTCTCTCTCTCTCTCTCTTGCTCTGTCTCTCTCTCTATTTTTTGTACATATTTATCTTGTGTGAATTATCTATTAATTTTATATTTAGACTGCAAATTATTTGACTAATTTGTTTTTGTTATTGAAATAAGAAGTTATTTATAGTTAGGGTATATTCAAATATATATGTTTCAAGCAGCTAAAAATAAACGATTAGTTAAATGGCAAATCATATAGAATATTTTAATAGTTGCATAGTTATTCATGACTTATACGCTGTGCAAATATAGCTTTGTAAATGGTAGCACTCTTATTTGGACAACACTTTTTGCTTTGATTTCGAGCGCATTATTTGAGCACTTTCAGAGTTATAAATAATATGTATGATTGGCGTTTGAAATATATTAAAACGAAGTCAAGTTTAAGTCTAGATGATATAATATTAGAACAAATTTATAGACTAAATCACTGGCTTCTAAGGCTTTTGATTTTGCTTGGGAGATTCCTGAGCAATTGTATTAATATATTTATAAGTTTCATTATATTATTACTTATTGGTATTTTAAATTTTTTAAATATATTTTTTTATATAATATTAATACATATAAATTTTTTTTTTTTTTAAATATTTCTAATTGAATTCCAGTTAGCAATCATATTTTTCATTACTTGTTTTTTCTTTTTTTTCAGTCTTACGATAATTTTAATTACTGCTTAAGCTTCTTTGTTGCGCATAACTATATTATCTTTTTCAATTATGGTCAATTACCCAATCTTATCTGTCTGATAATTGAAATGGTATATTGTAAAGATATTGCATACAAAAACTGTTGATTTCGTTATTTATTCACTTTGCACAATCGTAATAATGTATGAGTGTTTGTGAGGGCCCTGACGAGCAGAAGACAGACAGACAGACAAACAGACAAAGAGGCAGAGAGTGAGTGAGTGAGAGAGAAAGAGTGGTAGAAACGCCCCATTCGAGTGGCATTTGGCAACCAAGGCTCTTTGTCTTGGCAGATTGAATAATGATTGCCATTCACACCGAGTGGACATGACTGACCTATGTTAATGCGCGTATTAACGGTTATTTGTTATTTGTCAGAGTAATCATAAAAAAATGCAATGCAACATTAAAATGACAAGCAGCATTTGCAGTCGAACTCTGCTCGGCTCGCTGCCCGCTTTGTTGCCTGTCAATTTTTTTAGAATTTTACATTATTTGCAATGTGTTTATCAAATCATATTTTTCTTCTACTCGGAGGAAGAGGGGGAAGAGGAGGAGCGGAGGGGATTTATTTATTTATTTTTGCTTGAATTTTGTACAACCCGCTGCGCTGTGTTCAAGAGAGCCTTGTATCTAAATGTTGTTAACTTTATTCTTCAGCTGCGATGCTTCAATAATTTGTATTCGATTTTTATCTATTGGCACTCGTTTTGATTGCTGTTCAGCCAGCTGGCAAGTGTGCAAGTGGGGTATATTCGTTAGCTAGCTGCCATGCAGGTGGAATATATTGAACTTTTTAAAGTTTAAAGTTTTATTTTGACTAAAAAAATTTGAAAAATAAATTTTTCTTAATAAATTTCTTCAGTAAACGGTCGCTCTTTATTACTTCGATCTAATACGCCCTAATGGGCGGACCGAATAATTTATAGGTTTATTTGTAGAAAAGGTTAGCAAAACTAAGTGATTAACGTTTTAGAGCTGTGAATGATATAGTGTATACCGATTTGATACGGTCAGGAGAAAAATGTCTATCAGAAGAGTCTGTCTATTAGCTGCAGTCCTTCTTTGATGAATGATAGTATACAGTGTTACACTGTATTATATAGTGTATACTATACACTACAAACTATTTATATTTTAAATTCTTAAACTTTGATAGCTAAACTTTAATAGCTTTCTTAGCGAAAGACACCCAGACAGGAGGGCAATCAATACGAACATTACACAAGAAGCATGTAGTCCTTGTACTTTGTAAGCGAGCAAAAAAACACATATCAGCTCTATCTAAACTATTTTAAAATAAAATAAAATATTTATAATAACTAAAATTATAATTCGTGAATGAGTATATCCGATTTAGCGATGATGAATTCTGAATGAGAACACTGCCTAAAATATTCCGAAATAATTATGATGTGATTCAGATTGTCAGATTGTCAGTTTTTGGTTCTATAGAAAAAATTATATCAGATCATTTACTCTAGTAGACATTATGCTCCGTTAAACGAAATTCTTTAAAAAGCAAGGAATGCAGATGATGAAATTATAAATCACTTTGACAGTCTCCAAATAAATCCCAAAGATTTAAAGAAACTTGACTCATTTAAGTTAATATATTGTTATTATACAGCTATACCCTGTAGTTAGCCATGTTGACAGCAAGTCAAGTGTGCGCCCAGCACTTTTATTATCTATATAAAAAAAAAAGGTATCTCAAGTTGAATCACGCTCATCTAAACGTTTTCGAGTTTTCTCAAACGGTTTTTGTTCCTATTGAGGCTGTGTCTGCTGCTATTGTTGCATTTTTTTTTTATTTTATAATCGCAATAATCTGATTGAAATCGTTGAGTAAATGGGCATTTTATGCGCATGCCTGATGGGATTAAAAGACGCTCGAGCTACTGTGCAAAATGACCCATTGTTATATCGGAGAGCTATTGATTGATATGCAGTCATTATGATATGCTGCATAGAATTAGACAAATTGTTATGAGCAGAATATTAAAATTAACTTCAATATATATACTATATATATATATATATATATATATATGTATATTTCTATATATGTGCACACGTGTTGGGCACAGGCCACATCCAGTTTGTCTCTGCGGACATCAATCAAATACAATTTTGAAATCTTATGCGTTCCTTAACTGGAAATGTATTTGCATTTAAAGCTGCCATTGTATGCATGAATTAATTGTTTGTCGATAATACGAAATGTATTATTTTACCATATCGGAAATGGGAAATACCATACACTTATATCAAAAAAGCCAATATCAATTATCAAATAGAATATCAAAGGTACAATTTGTCATAAATATCAAAACTAATCGATGAGCAATGAGCGATTTTTGATTTGAATATTTAAGAAAATAAGAAAAATATAAAGCTCAACTCTTATGTGGTAAATAAATACCAAATAAACAACAAAAAATTAAACTTGTTTATTTTGCAGTCTGAAATGTTTATAAAAGGCATAAAAGCTTAATTGCGCTCATAAAAAAATGGTAAATTCCTTTAATTAATTTAACGTATACTTGTACAGGAGGCAGACGCCGATCTGTTTTAACTGAATTCTATAAAAAGACCTGCCCAGCCGCATTCCACACATAGAAAAGAGCGTGAAGCCAACAAATTTCAGATGGGGGGAATTTCTGCAGCATGCAACATTCTTAAGGTTGCTTAAGGCTTTGCCCTTGACTGTGGTCAAGTCTTGGGCCAACAATGAACCCAAGAGGTAGAGAGAAGAAGAGAGAGAGAGAGAGAGAGAGAGAGTGAGTGTGGCACAATCTCAAGGCCGTTTGTTGACGCTTGACGTCTGGAGTGGAAAACCACTGATGAAACCGACAACAAAATAGAAGAAATCACCATGCGTCGCTTACAAAATGTAGTTTGGACCGTCATAATTATGAGCCGAAGTATAACAAAAGCTTTTTATTGGCGGAACTACGCAACGAGATGACTGGCAAATGCCTGAAAAGTGTAGTCAACGCATCAAACTCCCAGCCTCAAGTTCTCTCTCTCTCTCTCTCTCTCGGTCCCCCTCTCCCTCCCTCCCTCGCTCGCTCTCTCTCGGTGTGCGCACAGGGCCAACGGAATTCGATTGTGGGTCAGCTGGAGCATTAAATACTAAATACCAATACAAATTTTTTATATACGCCTTGATTTAATGCGCTGAAATTATAACAAGAAACCAGTCTCAATAATGCGGCACTCGGAGCAGCTAAGTAGTTCTAGTTCTAGCGCTGCAAATGAGATATTCAGAGATGACTTGATTATGGTCAATTTATGCAAATCCCGTGCTCTTTGACGATGCGACGACAGCGACCAATTACGTCAGCTTAACGAGCCACGAGACACATAACTTGCACAATCTATGACCGAAGATGTCTACGAAAAGCGAACAAATCTAAATCGATCCAATAATCATATGCATATCCGCCTTTTTAGAGGGTTACAATTAACGCAGCCTGTTTGGCGGCTGCAGTCAAAACAAAGAAGTTGATTTGGTTCATTTGATGGGTATACCCTCGACAAAGGGCTGAATGGGTGTGCACGAGCTGTGAGCTGAGATTAAAGAATAATAGATGTTAGATAGTTGAAGTAGCCATATACTAGAAGTGAAAGATGTAGAAGATCTTAAGTAGAGCGAGATATATGAACTATCCATATACTAGAGTGAAGTATGTAGTAGATGATCTATTCACAAATTGGATAGTTGAAATATCCATACACTGTGGCAGAGCTAGATATTTATTCTATAAAATAATAAGAATAATATATTTATTTCTTCTTAAAATAAAGGATTTTTAATGCTTAAATACTCTTAATAAATTCAAAATTAAAATCAATTTAAATCAACTCAAAATTATATTTAAGTTATCTAATCTTAACTTGTTAAAGCTTGAGATTATTATAATTTTAATTTATATATTTTTAAAAATAAAAATAAAATCATTATGAAAATCAATTTAGATCTGCACTTGATTTGTTACAATTTTAGATTATTATAATAGATTTTTCTTTTTAATTTTAACTATTTAAAAAATATATATATATTTTATAAAAATATCTTGTAATACAATTTTATTAAAAATTAAAATTTTATTCATTTATTTTATTTTATTTAAATTTTAATTTACAACAATTCTTACTTCCTGCTCAACTTCTACTGAGTATTTTCTAGTCTATAATACCCTAGCAGCATTCTTAATATAAGATCGAAGCGTTGCTTATGTCGCCATATCTCTTGGCATACGGTAGCTCAAAGACATTTGTCAGGCGGGCTGATTAAAAAAAAATGAAAAATATATATATATAAATAAAAAAACCTACCGCATTGGAACTTGATCTCAGCAAGCTTTTGAAAGCCATTTACAACATTTTATGGATTTAATGAACATTTTAGGACCAGCTACGCATATTCACAATTTTTCCGCTGCTTGACTTTGGTATTTGATATTAAAACTTTAAAAACCCATATCGATGAGTATTCTAATTAATTTTAACCCAAAAATGTAATTTAATTATTTAGCATTTTTGGTCATAAAAGACAAATAGTAAAAATTAAAAACCAACAAAAAAAATTCCACTAGACAAATAGACAAATTCTTCAAGCAATGTCAAAGACATTTGAGTTCCGTTTCCCATAAAACTGCCGGCAAAGATCAAATTTTTATGCTATATTATTGGACATTTAGTTTGATGGTTTCGCTTTTGTTGTTGTTTCTCTCTGTCGTTTTCTTCACCCACATTGTTTTTTTGGAATATTTCAATTAGCTAATATTTTAGCTTGACTGTCAATATTTTCGAGCAGCTCCTGACTAAGCTTTATTAATTATGTTGTTTGTTTCATTAGAGTAGGATCTGCATGGCAATCTATATAATACATATATCTATATCTATATAATATATCAATCAATCTTCAATGTTTGATGCCTTCATCGAGTGAAAGGATTTTGCAGAGACTGACGTCAATTCTAGTCTATTCTTTATATAATGTTGATTCATTTGAATGCTTCAATGCGTAATTGTTGCAGCATGGAAAAGCCACATGAATGAGTTAACCTGGGCCTTCAATTTGCACCAATTGACTCATGTATTCTTGACCAAACCAAAGTTTTGGTTCATATGAAAATCCCCAATGATTTTGTCGCATAGTTCAATAACCTATTAACATTGGTGTTTTTTTGTGGCTTAGCAGACTCATAAATGAAACTGATTCATAGTTTATTGTGAAATCTTTTCTAGAAAACATTTTATTTTATACAATTTTTATTATGCATAGTTTTTAAAGATTCGCTTGTGAAATGTATTAATCAGTAAATCTGTTGAAGAACTAGAAGAACTAGTTTAGATCAATCGTTAAAAAAATATTATTTTGGCTAATTCAAAAGGGATTGGGTAAAAGTTAAAAGTTTAGTTGAATTTAGATATATATTTCTATCAGCTCATTGCTTTCTCATTTGAGATTTAGAAAGTTTGTTAAATAATTTTACTTTCTCAACTATTTAATGTATAATAAAGTCTTTTTTTGTCATAAAACTGAGTCTATTAAAGTCGTTATGGAAGGTAAAACTACCTAAGGAGGCCTAAGAGACTTATGCTTCTGCAAGGACCTATATATTTAATATAATATATTTTCTAAGTCTCTAAATTTTCCTAATTTTCTAAGTCTTCCAAGTTTTCTAAGTCTACCATGTTTTCTAAGTCTTCCCTCTAAGTCTGCCAAGTTTTCTAAGTCTTCCTAATTTTCTAAGTCCTTAAAGTTTTCTAAGACTTCCTAATTTTCTAGGTCTTTCAAATTTTCTAAGTCCTTCAAATTTTCTAAGTCTTTCCAGTTTCCTAAGTCTTTCAAGTTTCCTAAGTCTGTAAAGTTTTCTAAGTCTTCCTAATTTTCTAAGTCTTTCAAATTTTTTAAGTCTTTCAAATTTTCTAAGTCTGTAAAGTTTTCTAAGTCTGTAAAGTTTTCTAAGTCTATAAAGTTTTCTAAGGCTTCCTAATTTTCTAAGTCTTTCAAATTTTTTAAGTCTTTCAAATTTTCTAAGTCTGTAAAGTTTTCTAAGTCTTTCAAGTTTTCTAAGTCTTTCAAATTTTCTAAGTCTTTCTAATTTTCTAAGTCTGCCAAGTTTTCTAAGTCTTCCTAATTTTTTAAGTCTTTAAAGTTTTCTAAGCCTTCCTAATTTTCTAAGTCTTTCAAATTTTCTAAGTCTTTCAGTTTCCTAAGTCTGTAAAGTTCTCTAAGTCTTCATAATTTTCTAAGTCTGTAAAGTTTTCTGTCTTTCAAATCTTCTAAGTTCTTCAAATTTTCTAAGTTTTTCAAGTTCTCTAAGTCTTCCTAATTTTCTAAGTCTTCCTAATTTTCTAAGTCTTTTCTCCAAGTCTAAGTTTTTAAACGATCACTAACATTATGTCTAAAGTTGCCCTTATAATTAATATTTAAACAATTCTTAAGAATTAGTTATAACTATTAAAATTCTGCTTAAAGTACTTAACATTATTAACAAATAAAATATTTACCTGACCTCAGCACACTTCACTTCACATCACTTCACTTTCACTTTCACTTTACTGCACTGCACTACTGACCCCCACCGGGCCTGGACGACTGAAGAAATGCTGCAGCTGCTGCTCTTTATATAGGGCCACTTTCACTCAAATTCTAAGTCGCGCTCAAATGTTGAGCCTGAGTCGAGTTGCGTTCGCTGCAGTCGATCGTGAAGTGACCAATGAGAACACTCTCTGCTGCTTCAAGCATTCTAAATGAGTTTAGCTTAAATGTAAATGTAAGCAAATATTGCTGCATACATATAAACAACATAAATGATCTTCTGCTGCTCATCTTCGATCCTTGCTTTGGTTAGGCAGACAGACAGACATACAGATATACATATGGTTAGATCGGCAAATAGACATAATTAATTCTCATTATATATTTTATATACATATATATTTGTCATATATATATTCCTAATTCTGTCTCATTCAGTGTGATCTATCAAGGTTGGCTAAATGTTGTTATTTTAAATATTTATATATTTATTTTAAATTTAAATATTTATAGTTATTAGAGGCAGATAGTTATTAATAGACAGCACTTCCTTCTATTCTCTAGTTCTCTTAAGGACTAAGAGTCCTCAATTTCTGGCTCTTCCATTCAATACTCATGAATCGATGGATTTATTATCATGAGCTGCCATATTTAAGCGTCAGCCATAAATCAACTGTTATTTGATTTTTCCAACAATTTTACAATATTTTACATACTATAAATGTTAATAAAAAAATACTTTCATTATTTGCTTTTTATTTTCCATTAAAACTATTTTATATTATTTTTAATTTCAATTAATAGATTATGCTTAAACAGTTTCGCATACATTGTGATTGTTAAAATTGCAACTTGGTCGGGAATAAAATAAATAAAAATATATAGAAACACATATCGAGCACAAGCAGCATTGCCATGGATATGGACATGGATATGGATGCGGAATCGGAGTCGCCTCTAACCCCGTTGAATGTCACGCGAGCCCTCTGGGAGTTGGCGATGACATCGACAACGGAGACAGCATGTTCAGATGACAGCAACAACAACAAGAGACATTTTTACAACAACAACAATAACAACTGAGACATTTTTATTTAATGTTATTATCTCGATCTGAAAGTTTTATGAAGATTGTCCGTCTACAAAAAAGTTATTAAACAATTAAGTTCCCATAGTAAGCTCACACTGCAGCCCATGCCTGCTTATACGAGCGTGCGTATGTGTGTGTGAATGTTTGCTTTTTTGCATAAGCAGAAAATAAGCGATGTACCACTAAAATTCCTTGTACAATATTTGATGATATTTAGTTTGAGTCTATATAGAATATGAGATTAAATAGTATAGTATATTCAATACACATAGAATATATATTAACGAAATAAATCTACGTCTAACTAACTTCTTACTCCATCTCCTAGTCAGGCAGTCCTAACCAAAGAAGACGAACTCTACTCGACCAGCTTCACTTTTGACTTCTTCTACAACTTCTAAGAAAACTCTTGACACAAACAAATTCTAAAGGAAAAACACTTGACAAAAACATTTACACACAAATACTAATTCAATATCAAAATATTTTGTTGTTGATATATTTTTCTCAAAAACCTACCTAAATACGCTATTGATTGATCATCAGCAGCTGCTAGAGCTAAACACTTCCATAATATATTAACGCTGTTGTAGCATAACTTTGGTAGACGTGACACAAATAAGGTCGAGTTCAAGAAGCAAACAACAAATAAAAATAAAATAAAACTCAATTAACGAACTAAATTTGTTTATTTATTTACGTATTGATATGAAATTAATTTATATATATTAATAAAAATTTATGAAATATAATTTTTTTTAAATTTACATAATTTGAGCAAAACACGTTTATGTTCTAGCAATATCAATAAAAAAAAACTTAAGATTAATTTTTAAAAATTTAAATACGAATTAAAGTATTATTTAAGGAATTTTTCGCATTAATTTAGTTAAGTAAATGCCCAAAACCGGTCGCTAGAAAATAACTAGTTCTAGTGACGCTCGGGTACCAAATATAGCGGCTCTAAGATTTAAGTTTTGTAAAAATTCAATACGAATTTGGCTAAAGGGTTTGAGCATGTCATAAATTCCTACAGAACTCGCGTGCCATTTATACAACAATTCAATGGGAATTTTCAATAAAGAAACTTGTTTGTTTGGTTATTTTAAATTTAAAATAAAAATTAATATTATACACGAGTATATATGGTTTTTGATCACTTTCACAGCTAGTCGAATATTATGTGGTGTATATATTATTAAAATATATATTTTATATCAGGAATTTCTAGCTTGAATTGCCAAAAGCAATAAGATACAAAATAAAACAAGTCTTTGGCTATGAACAATCTAATAAATATTTATGTGCCACGAAAATAACTTGTTGGGAGAGTCGAGGTGCCTTGCTTTAGGCATTAGGCATTGGGCATTGGGCATTAGCCATTAGGCATTAGCCATTAGGCATTAGCCACTTGGTGAAAGGAAATGCCGAAAACTCAATTGAACTGGAGTCAATTTTGTTTTTGAAGTGTTTGAAGTCATTTGAAATTTCACCCGGCAACGGTCCAATGCACTGGGCATTGTTCAGTTAATTCATTCATTTCTTCAATTAATAATAACCCAATTCGAGCCACTGACAGAGCTACAAAAGAAATCAGATAAAACTCAAACCGAAATGCTTTAATTATAATGTGCATTTGATTTGCGAATCAGACAGCTATTGACCCGGCCACTAATTACACAATATATAACACCCATCGATATACATAGATATATATATATATATATGGAGCTTTCATCACGCGGACTGCCCCAATAAAAACAAATCACAATGCACACAGACAGTAAAAACAGAGCAGAAAATCCCTTCGGTTTGCCGGCTTTGGTATATTAGTTTATATTTATGACTTGCTTTTGCTATCGCATTATCAACCACCTTTATGAGACGCACTGAGTAGTGTGTGTTTTGTCAACAAAATGATTTGCAGAAAGCAGAAGAAATAATCAAACTGCGAAATAATTTCGCACGCTGCCTTGACCCACATATAATTCAAAATCATGCAGAATGATCTATATAAATTAATTAGGCATTCAACAGCTGTTAAACAACATTTATGCTTTTATAGTGGCTATTACACAAGCTGTAACGCATGAGTGAAAATGTTTAGGTTTTCATTGGAGTTGGTAATAAACTCAGTCCTATGAAAAGAGTGTCCGGTTCAGTCCAAACTGGGTCCTGAAGAAATTACTCCAATTTGCGGTCTCTTCATAGTCTTACACTCATTTATTAACAACTATATTAATAACTAATATATGGTCTAATTAGCACTACAGTAAGTTGAGCTTCATCTCCTTCTTATATCAGCTATATAATATATGCTAACTATATAACTATTTCTATATTTTTAACTTAGGTAAGAAGCAGATGAAGCACAAATTTGTTTCTGTGGATTTAAATCTATAAATACTTATATAACTCAGTCAAAAGCATCTGTGGAATAAAATAAATGTAGAATGAAATGTTTATCTACTTTTCAAAATATACATATATATGAGGCAGCTATATAATTGCTATATTTTATGCCTACTCCTACTCAAAGTAAGAAACCTTGCCTAATATAGCCTCAATCAAAGCCCTATGCTTACACAGCCTGTAAATATATTCACAAATGGCTTCAGCCAACGACACTTCACATACATCTTACAGATCCATAGCCTCTACAAAGATATTCAAATTGATGTTGTCTTTCCCACCCCACATGTCAATAGGCATTCCAAAATCAACTGCAAGATCAGTGTTTACTTCTTTTTGGCACATGCGAAATTGTGTTGCATGTTAATTTGTGCGACCTTCGAATGTTGCATTTTGATGTGTGTTGTTTGTTTTAGATATTGTTGTGTCGCCACAGATCTGAATTCAATTGCAACATAAAAACTGAAATTCGATGTAGTTATATATACGACAATATTACGAGCATTTTGAATTTCCCCAACCCGCGTGATGTTTAACACGATTTGGAGCTCAAAGACACATTTGACTTCTTCGTTTACGGCTTTTGCTTCAGCATGTTCAATATTTAATTTTGCTAATTAATTGTTTTGTTTATGTTGTTTACGGTGTTCGCATATTTCAACTAAAATCATTTGCATTTGTATTGGTAAGCTGGTAGTTGTCATTATTATTGCTGTTGTTGTTGTTGTTGTTGCTGTTGTTGTTATGTGAATCAGCAGCTCGGCTTTGGCTATGACAGGGCCAGAATGACTGTGTGACGTTGCGTTTAGAATATATCAACCCGGATTTGTTTGCGCGGCTTTAATTGCCAGACTTTTTAAACAAACGCTGGCACTTAATTATTTCCCAGCAATAACTAAGTAAAGGCGGCAGAGAGAGTAATAAAAAAATGAAATCCCCACAATAAAGGAAATCAAATTTGTATTTTTTTTTTTTGATAATTTATCTGAGTAAATTGAATTACCGTATAAATGAAATGCGTGCGGATAGTTAATGTTGTCATAAACATTTTGATATTTGCCTAATTCTGCTCAAATCGCATCAGCACAAAAAATCAATTAGCTGCCGGTCTTAAAAACTTGAAGCGAAACTGCGCCCACAGCGAACGTTAAAAAAACTAAAACTAAAACTAAAAACTAAACTGGAAAAACAAGAGAAACACTAGAATTTAAATTAAAACGTCGGAAAGACTTTCCGCTCGACTAAAAGCCTAAGAAGCTCAAGAAGAAGAGGAAGCAGAAGAAGCAGCAACAGCAGCAGCAGCAGCAGCTCTGCCCTGGCTCTGCTCTGCTTTGCTGCTCTGCTTTGCTGCTCTGCTCCACACTGATCTGATCTGCTCTGCTGAGCATGCACGCCCGCACTGAAAGCCAACGCAGCCAAACACACAGGCAAAGACCCAGGCTCACTCTCTCTCTCTCTCGCTCTCACTCTCTGTGTGTCTGGCTGCCGCTCTCTCGTGCTGCCGCCAACGAAAGTGAGCAAAAGCTGCGCTGCCTCGGCTGCTGCTGCTGCCTGTTGTCTTCTGCTTGTATCCACTTGTTCGCATCTTCGGAACTGCGTCGGCGTCGACGTCAACGTCCCGTCGTCGTCGTCGTCGTCGTCGTCGTCGTCGTCTTCTTCGTCAGCTATTGTGTTTGTTGTTCTGCCTAGCTGTGAGGCTGCGCGGCGAGCAGCGACGTCGACGTCGACGCTGGCAAACGTTTGCTGGGCCGCATATAAAAACGACGAACTTGGTAAAAAATATTCACAATCATATTGAAGTATTAAAGCTGCACGTTACGTGCGTTCAGTTGTGCGAGTGTAAACTATATAAACTAAAATTATATATAACTAAAATCCAACTGTGTAAGACAACAACAAATATAAATATATATACGTATACAAAATTTAACAACTATTCATAAATTTAAAGACAATGAACTTTAATCAAAAGCAAAGACTTTTGCAATTAGTGTGCAACAAGTGTGAAACAAGTGCCAGGCAACAAGGATATTATTTATTATTTTAAGGATTAGAAGCTGCGACTCTTTAACGTTTCGGCTTTACGACTGTGGCTTATAAGGCAAACGCAAATTAACTGTAAATTGTGCCGTGACGTTTGAAAATTAAATTCATTTGCGCTTGATTGATTGATGGATGGTTTGATTGATTCAACTGCTGCTGCCGCTGCTGGTGCTGCTGCTGCTGCTGGTCTGTGTGCCATACAAAGCCCTAGCTGCAGCTCAGCCTAAACCGCAGATGTGTCTGTCTTTGGCTGTGTTGGCTGTCCGCCTTGTCTGTGCATTGTGTTTAACTCACTTGAAATTTATTTGTTAGAGATGCGATCTGAACTTTGCGCCGCTGTTGCAAAACTGCAACAGGAGGAGAGCGAGTGAGACAAGACAAACATTTGCAGTTTTAATTTATGTGAAAATCAGTCACAGAATCTCACACAGCAGCAGCAGCAGCAGCAGCTTAAGAGCTCAACAAACGGAAGCCTCGCTTTCCAGCAGCATTCAATTAAATTAGCATATGTCCAGCTAAAGTCATTTGAGCCACTGACCATTAGAACAAACGAGTGTGAATTAATGCTGCTGCATTTGATTTGAAATGTGTAATTAATCAGCATTAGAGCGCTATTCTATTTTGGCAAGCGCGTAGTTTGTTGTCTAAGTCTTTTGTTTGCTGTGGTCCATCCATCAATTCCCGTGCCTGAAAAGTGTGTCAACCCAGCTCGAGGCCGTCAAATTCCCAGAATTAAGCCAATAATTAAAGCTACGCATCAATCAGCGACATCAGCGAGAGAGAGAGAGCAAAAAAAAAACCGAAAAGCAAATTCTGAGAGAAAGTATTAGAAACTCGACAAAATACAAAGTTTGTGTTTTTATTTCTTAATGAGCGCTGCCAAAAAAAAAAAAAAAAAAAAACGAAAATCGCATAACATATTTTATGCAAATTAACCAACAAAATTTTGTTGTGGTAAAACCAACAATTTTTGATTTGTATTTAGTTGTTTTTTCCCTCTGTGTTCTTAAATACATATATTTAAGATATTTATACAACTGCTTAATTTGACGATAGTCGAAACGCCTGTCCTATTGAGTTTATTTATAGCACTGAGTCAGCTCATGGCACGCATTTGGCTTAGATCGCACACAGAACTCTTTGGAATACTTGTTAGATCTGTTTTTATCGGCGTGTGTTAATCTCGGTGAATGCAAATTTGTTGACAGCTTTTTGGGTCTTTTCATTTTCATTTTCTATTGTCGCCACGCGATTTATGGACCACGAAATATTTGTGAGTCTGAGTCAGCCGGAATCAAATCAGGATTTTTCGGGTATCGTATAAACTGGTCTCGTCTTCTGGCTGACATCCTGACAAGTTCCTAAACAACATAGCAGTCGTAGCGTATGCAAATGAATTAACTTCAAGTTTGTCAATTTAGACACTAACTTGTCAGCTGCCATCAATTATGAAATTGCCGCCAAGCCAGGCCGAGAGCCACTCGCAGCCAGTAGCCAATTGGGGGAAGAGAATCTGAGTTGGCCAAGCGACGCCTCTTTGCGTAATCCAAGCGGTCAAACGGCTTAGCAACGCTTTAATGAATTGACAGACATGACGGACGCACTGGACAGACAGATGCGGATGGACACATCCAACAGATACATCAGCATCATAGCAGCAGCAGCAGCAGCGGCAGCGGCAGTCGCTGCTTTTGTAATTTATCTGACTTAGAATCTTTGACAAATTGCACAGCAGCCGCACGCAGGGGGGGCCAACAACGATATAGATAAACATATATTATACATAGACAGATATATATATATATATATATGTACCTACATATATATTTGTATACATGTTTTAGGCATAACTTTTGCAAGTCTTTTCGGAAGTCTGTTTCGGCCAAAACAAGTTAAGCGCTAGACACTGAAATTCCTTTCGCGCAAACAACTTGTAGACAACTCTCTGTCCAAAAGGCTAACTGTGGACACCAAAGTAGAATCCACTCGACAGTCAGGCTGTCCGTCCGTCTGACTCTTCGTCCGTCTGTCAGCAGCAAGTGCCATTTGCCGTGTTAACCATGTTGTTGCAGTTGCAGTTGTTGCAGTTGTTGCTGCTGTTGCTGTTGCTGTTGCTGCTGTTGGTGTTGTCATGGAGCCGGCTCATTGCAATATCCATAGCTGGCTATCCGTGGCACAGCGTGTAGGCTGGCTGACTGGCTGACTGGCCTGGCTAGCTGGCTGGCTGCTGCTTTTAATGCCTACTCTCATCAGCATCATCTTCGGGGGCATCCGGCGCGTGCACTTTTATGGCATTTTGCACGTTCCTGTTGCGAAATTATGTCATCACGATATTTTTTGCATTTCATTGATGACGACAACAACGTCAAGCAACAACAACAACAACAACAGCAACACCAAGTGTTTTTTTTTTATAGCCGGCCGGCCACACGCTTAGTTAGCGATTTCTAATTGTTAAACGTCGTCAGCTGCTTTAGTTATCTAATTTTAGAATCCGCTCAAAAAGTGTAAATTAAGCCGGATTATCTGATATAACTTGACTTTAGTCTAAGTAGCTGCACATGTGCCTGATTCTAATCAGATTTTGACTAGTTTTGCCTAGTTTGCAAATGCGAATATCTAAAAGGTTTATGAAGACTTTCAAATGGAATAAACTATCTATAAACTCTTGCTGCCAACTATTTTTAGAATAAGCTTTTATGGGACTCGTTAAGCAGATGATTTAAATCCGAAAAGTTTTTGTATTAAATCAAAATCGATCAATTTTAAGATAAAAGTAAATTCAAATGAAAATACTTTGCATAAATATCAAAAACCTGAAAGCTAAAGAAACATAATTTCAGTCAAACTAGATATTCAAAATAATGTAAATATAATGGAATGTAAATTTTGTTGTCTTTCAACAAGTTTTTTATTATTAATTTCAAACAACTATAGACAAAAATAATTATTTATATTTATTTAAAATTAATTGTTTATCTGATTGATTAAATATTCACTTTATTTTAAATCTTTTACGCATAATATATTAAAAGGAATTAATCTTAACAAATTAAATTAATTTTTGACTGAACTATAAACTTGGAAGATATCATTTTTATGAATCTTAACAAAAAGAAGACATAAATATTTATGAAGAATTTTAATTGAATCTATGAAAGAGAAATATTCAGATATTAAGCTGCGGGTATGAAATCTATTTTTGCTTGCAGAAAGAACTAAAAAAAATACAAAATTTAAGCATACCCACATAAGTATATACAAATAACATTATTTATTAATAATAAAAAAGAAAACACAAAAAAAAAAAAACCAAATTATTCAAAAACTATTTTTTGAATGAATAATTAAATTAGTATAAATATATATAAAAAAAACATGATAAATACAAAAAATATATATTTATAAAAATTTAATTTGAAAATTATAAACAAAATTTAAATAAATTGCTAAAAAAAAATATTTTGGAATATTTAAACAAATATAAATATATAAAAAAATTTAAATAAATATAAATATAAAAACTATGCTTAATAAATATAAATATATAAAAATATGTTGAATAAACAAATATTTATATTTTCAATAACTCAATTTGAAAATTATAAAAAAAAAAAATAAAAGAAAGTACTGAATAAATATTTTGAAATTTTTAAAATATATACATATATATCAAATATACATGTATATAATATTTAAAAAAATTAAATTATAAAAAAAAATTGTATAGAATATTTAAAAGTAATAAAATAAAATTATATTGAATTCGAAAATAAAATAAAACTTAGAAACTCTAGCACAATACTTTAAAATCTCCCAAATATTACATTAAATTCGTTATTATTTGTATTAATATTAAGGAGTCTAAAAAAAACCATAATTAACGTTATTTCTCCTTCCATTTACAGCATCCACGCGCACTTGGAATATAAAGTCAAACGCCATGTTCCGGTTTCAAAGCCCGATTGCTTTGGTTCTGCCAGTGCTGCTGGTGGCCATGCAAGGCGCCGTCCACGCCAGCTACCAGGCCAACATGTTCCTCAATGGCCAATACCAGAACGAGATCAATCAGCAGCCCGAAACGCATTTCTCTGTGAATCCCTCGAGCAATGTTTTCCTGCATCATGCCGTGATTAGCCGGCAGGCATCACCATTCCAGGCACCCACATACCTGCCACCGCTGGAGCAGCTCAAGTGCACCAATGGCCAGCAGTGCGTGCGCCAGGATCAGTGCCAGAATGGCTACTACAGCCAGCAGCTGCCCAAGATACAGGTAAGCCAAAGAGTAGTAGTAGTAGTAGTAGTAGTAGTAGAAATTGAAATCAGGCAGAGAGAGTCCTCCTTGGCTAGCAATTGCATAATGCGCATCGACGGATAAACCCGACATTCATGAAATATACGAGTAAATGTGGCAGGCGGCGCTTGACAAGCGGACAAAGGGCCAACAGCCAAATTAAAAGCCTGTCTACGTTCGGGATAATGTCCAACAACAACAAGAGTCAAAAAAAAAAAAAAACAAAAATATTGCAATGCGCTTGATTAGCTCGATCTGATCTGCATTTTTTATTATTGTTGGCACCGTTACCGTTATTTTCCGGTTTGTTGTTACACCAGAAAAAAACACATTCAACCTTTCGTCGGCTGGGCATTTCGTAATAACTGGAGAGTGAAATAAAAAGTGAAGTTCATGTTTAATTGCTGCTGGCCAAGTTCGCCGCTTGCCAAAAAGAAATTTATGTAAATGCAAAAGCCAGTTGCCAAAGTTGCTGTTGTTGTTGTTGTTGTTTCAAGTTTTGCATATTCAGGTCCATAAATAACGTAAACCCACAGCAAAGAAAACAGATCACAGACCCCAATTGATGCACCTGCACGACAAAGCAATTTCCAGTTGCAGTTGCAGTTGCAGTCTCAGGCTTTTGCTTTTGTTTGCTCTTCCTCCTTGGGCGACCTCAAAGTATTTTTTCGTGGCGGCATCTATGTAAATTGCATTCTTCTTCTTCAGCTTATTTCGGCAGCTAACAAAAGACTTAGGCAACAAACTTGCTGCTGCAATTTAAACAGCCAATCGACTTTTATCTATGTGCATATAAAAAATGCATTTTATTTCGCGCTTAAATTGCAAAACCAAGCAACTGAATTATGTTTTTTAATTAAAAATTATTGAAGACGATCGATGTCTGCAGCAGAGGTAGTAGCAGTAACAGAGGCAGCGGCAGCGACGCCTCAAGTGCAGATTTGACCCATTGACCAGCGGCGACAAGTTTGGCAACTCAAATAACAGCAGCAAATGCAATTTTATTGATGACAAACTTAATTACGTATACAAATATGAAGGCACAAGAATGTGGCCACATTTGTATCAAAGTGAGACTAGCAAATACCCTGTAATAATAATAAGAGTATTAGTGAGGAGAAATGGGTTAAGAGGGAAGAGCAGCAATATTAATATTTTTGTAGTTTGTATAGAGAGAATACCCTGTACTATTTCTGCTGTGTAGAGAGAATACCCTGTAGTATTTCTGCTATATTGAGAGAATTCACTGTAGTATCTCTGCTGTTCTTTTTAATCACAAATATACTTTCATCTCTTAAATGCATGTTGTCGATGCTCTTTGGATAGAAACAAATTGACATAGATAATGGATAAACGAATATAAAGTATACATATATATTCTGAATCAGCATAGTCAATATTTAAAGTTTAGCCGTTATGAGTGTTGTCTATCTAGATAACGATCACTCTGCTTATTGGATACCTTTACCCTTTGTTTATCTATCTACCTAACAGCTTAGCTTATTATTTGCTTACCTCTTCCTATCGAAATATGCTAATATATTTTATATTTATTAGGGTATTTTCTAGTCAGGCATCTCTTCAGACTTAATTATTGTGTACTTAATTATTTCAATAGTGATTGTATAAATATTTATGGCAATTATATGATCAATGAAACCACAAGATATCTCACAAATACTAAGCAGCTTCTCTCTATACACTCCCGGTGCTATAAGCAGCCTCTGCTTATTGAGTATTATATTCATAAATATCTAGTCCGACCTTGCCTAACATCTACTTGCGTCAATGTTGTTCTTCACATAATTTAGATCAATTCATGTTTCTCGCTTATATCCAAAATAAGTTAATAATATTTAAGTATCGTGCATATCGAGCATTAAGTTTAATTTGATTAGCAATGTCGTTTAAGTAATAAACATTTAAAGTTTTTCGTTTTGGTTCTAAATAATAAATTATCAATGGCAACTTAAGAGACGAGTGCGCGTGTGTGTGTGTTTGTGTGTGTGTGTGTGTGGAGTTGATTTGCCGTAGCTAATAAGACTTAATTTAGTGTCTGCCAAAATGGGCAGATTAACACAGCTCAGCTCAGCTCAGCTTAGTTTAGCTGCTGGAATTTGGTGTTAGAGCATTGAACCTGAAAATCGAGAGAATGTCTATAAAAAAATGCGATTCTTAATAGACATACTTAAACGCTGTGCGAACTGCTTAAATTAATTGAGTCCATTAAAGCTTAGCTTCAATTAGCTATTAAATAGAGACGATTTGATCATCAATCAATAATAGCAAGAGGAACTAAAATAATAAATGTAAATATAGCTATAGCTATAGTAGTAGCTGTAACTGTAGCTTTAACTAGATCGGTGTCCGTGTCTATATTTCTATCTATATGTGTGTGTATGTCAAATTCCGTTAAATTTTGGATTTGTATCTGTATCAGTATCTGTATTTGTTGTAATATCTGTATCTGAAGATGTATCTGTATCTGTATCTGTATCTGTATCTGTATCTGTATCTGTATCTGTATCTGTATCTGTATCTGTATCTGTATCTGTATCTGTATCTGTATCTGTATCTGTATCTGTATCTGTATCTGTATCTGTATCTGTATCTGTATCTGTATCTGTATCTGTATCTGTATCTGTATCTGTATCTGTATCTGTATCTGTATCTGTATCTGTATCTGTATCTGTATCTGTATCTGTATCTGTATCTGTATCTGTATCTGTATCTGTATCTGTATCTGTATCTGTATCTGTATCTGTATCTGTATCTGTATCTGTATCTGTATCTGTATCTGTATCTGTATCTGTATCTGTATCTGTATCTGTATCTGTATCTGTATCTGTATCTATGTCTGCATCTGCTTCTAAATCTATGACTGTTTCTGCATCTATGTCTGTTTTTGTATCTTCATCTGTAACTATTTGGATATATCTCTATATATATCTGTATCTTTACCTCTAATTCTATTTGAATCTGCATCTGCTTGTGCATCTGTATCTTTGGGTGCATCTGAAAATGTACCAATAACTGTTTGACTTTGTATATGTATCTATGTCTGTATCTGTATCTATAGTAGCTTCTGTATTTATACCTTTTTTTTTGTATCTCGATCAGTATCTGTATCTGTATCTGTATCTATATATAAGTCTGTTTCTACTTCTCTAACACGAATTGTATCTGCATCTGCTTTTGCATCTGTATCTTTGTCTGCAGCTGAAGATGTATCTGTATCTCTGACTCTATTTGGATCTGTTTTTGTATCTATATTATTATTTTTGTTTAGCTAGCAAATATTTGCGAGCCACAAATGTTGACCGGCTTTAATAGACACAGCGCCAAATCAGTAGACAAATATTTAACGCGTAGGCGTATCGCTGAGTCAGCCCGTGATTATAGTTGACCGTCTGTTTGTCCAAATACGGCAGCCCAACGGCCAGCTAACAACTTTAGTGTAAACTTGACTCTGACAGAGTCGAGAGAGCACAGTTGTGTATGAATGTGGCAACTGTTTGCACTTCCTGAACACTTCACAGCTTAGCGCTTAAGGGAATTTCACTTGGAATGCCAGCTATTCTTATTAGTATATATATTTTGCGAATTCTTAAGCATTTTGAGTTCTGTTGTCTCTTTCATTAGCGCGCACACAGTTCTTGAGTCAATAAACAAGCCAAATATTTGTGCGAACTTTTTTGAATATAATTTGCAAACATTATTGCGCACACAGCCAATTAAAGTTAAATATAGTAGATAAATAAATCTCAGCTCGATGATGTCAAGTATTAGCGCTTGTGATTAATATGATTATTATTATTATTATTATTATTATTATTATTATTATTATTATTATTATTATTATTATTATTATGATTACTGTTTCTGCACGTTCCGTTTGTTTCGGAAGGTTTAACAACCTGTGCGTCAGGAAAACCAAATTTCAAATTTCATCTACTCATCCGGTTTGACGGGAATAGTTCATAGCCTAATCAGGTGTTCTAGTCAGCGTTCACACGCAACTCACATAACGCGATAATTCTATTATTACGAAAACTGTGCAAACAATGGAAGTAATTTATGTATAGCGTAGCTTTGTGGCAAACGTGTTTGAGTGCGAAATCTTAAAACATCTGTTGAATACGAATTAAAGCCTCGACTTAAACTGTATGTTATTAGAGATAGTTCTTCTATATTATTATATATATTTAAAAACAGATTTGGACTCAGATGACAAAGTTTTCAAACCTTAAGGTATTTGAACTGAATCAGCGACAATTGTTTCATTGTTCTTGGAGCCAATCATGATTGGACTTTTATCGTTTTCATCACTCAGTCATCGTGTAAACAAGTTTATCTAATATATGCACGTTCTGCCTCAAAGTGCTTTACAGCCATTCAGTTTTGTGTTCTGGTTTTTATGTGCTTATAAAAGCGTTTCATAAATTTGTCAGGCTTGATTTAAATGCGCCTCGGCTTAAGTGTTTGTTACTACCCAGAACTAGCCCCTATATCTATATTTATTTATTCATTCTATTTTTTATTCTTGGAAGAACTCATGTTCTACATGAGCTTTGGCAAGAATATCTTGTTTTCGAATATATCGATTTAAGTGTCTCCAGTATTAAACGTATTCAGCTGAAGGTCGATTCGATTGATGCTGCTTACATATATATATATAGATATATTATATATATATATATATATATATATATATATGTATTTATATATGTATACATCCATGTCCATCTAAAGCGCGCTTTTGTCTATGGCTGTAAAATGTGAACATAAATTAAACAGCAAAATCAATTTGGCCCGCAAGCCTGACTGATAACTCTGGCCATATTGTTGAACTGGTTTCTGTCATTTGCCTAGGAAATAGGTTCAAATAATGAATGAATTGCATAATTAAGATTAATGGCTTAATCTCTAAGTCCGCTGTTGCTGCACTTAAGCGATCGCATGGCCAATCTAATTGATTTGCATAGACGCCTCTGGGCTACCGTCGTTGAGCATCTGCCTAAAACACAAACACCTTGGAAATTCTTGAACTTTTGGCCTGCAGCCTCAGCCGGACAGAGATAACATGATTATTATTATTAATTTGCAATTGTTCAAATGCCAGCTGAGCGTTCGTTGTTGGCTTAAACAAATTAGCCAACGAGCGCCGCTAGCTGGGGCGTATGGGGCGTTGTGCGAAGGTTCCATTAGAATCTCATAAAACCGTTGAATGAAGGCGGCAAAGTTCAATGCAAATGCTGCAATGCCAAGCCAGCCAGCCAGCCAGGCAGCCAACTGGCTAAGCGATAATAAAAAAGTCGCCAAAGATGCTGCAAGAAAAAGCAGCGCATTGCATTGCATTGCTTGGCATCAGTTGGCATCACTTGGCATAGCATAGTCGGCTATGTGTTTGGACATTATTTTAACACATCATTTATGCAACTGCAATGGCCGCTTTGCTGACCTTTTGCCAGAGGCGTTGCAATGGCAGCGCCAGAGGCAACGGCAGCGGCAACGATCGTTTAGGCCGCTTAATTAATGCCGATGCCAACGAGTGGCAACTTTATGGCTAACAGTGTTGGTCAAGTACGCGGCTACTAAACACATTGATTGATTGTGCGACAAGGCAAAGCCGGACAGTGAGCTTTGTATCTGTCATTTGCCAAGTTCGTTGCAGCCAGTCATTTGTCTTTTAATGGCCAATATAAACTGTTCGATGCTAAACAAAAGGATCTCAAATTCGTTTGCGGGTTCGTTGCCTCAGTCATTTGTTTAATGGCCCATCAAAGTGCAGCTAAGGACGTTTGAGATACAGACATTTGGCCATCGTATATAATTGAGTCGTTAGCCTTTCGACTCATTACCTAAGTCATTTGTTTATTATAGCCTGTAAAAATGAAGCATCGAAGGATATTATATATCAAATTAACTGCCAGCTTTATGTTTCTTTAATAAAATAGTTATTGCCTGTAACGTGATTGTTTCTTAAGTCTGTTTTATGTGAGCTTTTAGGCTTTTAGTTAGCATACAAAACTATGTTTTATATTTTTTCCAAGTCTCTTGCAATTAGTCAAGTTCGTTTCCTAAGTCTTTTATTTTAATAAGAAGTAATGCTCTGTGCTTATATGAAATATAGTACGGAGAGAACAAGCCTGGTCCATATCTTAGCCTCCATTTGAATTGATTACAATTAACTTAAGCCAGAAATTTATCTTAATCTCTAGCTAAGTCCTCAACATTTGCTCTTCGCTTACAGAACTGCCAGCCGGACGCCAACATCTGCTGCACGTATCGCCCACCAGCAACCACCACCACCACAACGACCAGGAGAACAACCACACCTGTGCCGTATGCCACCTGTCCACGTGACTCGGACTGCGTTGCGCCGCAAGACTGTCGCAATGGCGAAATCAGCGCCATCAACTATATCAAAAAGCAGGGGGTAAGTTGTGGTTATTTCTCTGTCTGATGCGTTATTTGTCAGGGCCCCGTTTAATTGGCTCAACTTGAGCAATACAAAATACAAACACACCTGATCAAAAAAAAAAGGTAATCATTAGCAGCGGAAAATTGTCTGGGCGTATCAAATGTGGCCGAAAAAAAAAACTATTACAAAAAACTAACAAAAAGGCAGCATCGGCAGCATTTGGATGTGCCAATGATGCGATGCCCCGAAAACAAAGCGTTTCTCAGCTAACTACGGCAATCGTAGCACATTTCACAAGCGATGCAACTGTAACAACAACAGCAACAACAACAAGAGCAGCAGCAACAACAGCAGCAACAGTTGCAGCTTATTAGCACACAATTAGTTTACATATTCAAGCAAAATATTCTTTTGTTGATGCTGCTGTATCTATAAGTAGATGCAAATTGCAGTCAACTTTTGATCTATTTGGTTGTCGGCTGTTATTGTTGTTGTTGTATTTCTACTACTCAAATTCTGTGAAATGACGAATTATACGACTTGGCCAATCTCAGATTGAAATCGGATTTGACACGACATGCAATAGAATCCGCTTAGTTGAGTGGTTAATGCGGTGTGGGAGTTAAGCTGGGAGTGGCTGCTGAAGTTGTCATCTGACAGCTGACAGATTGTTAAATGAGAAATTGAAAAATTGAATTAAAAATGAGTACAGTTAGTCATCAAGTTCTATAGAGAATCCCAGAAGATATCATACCAACTTCAAGCTCATATTGGTCCACTCTTCTTATAGAGGGTAGAGCCTAAATGTATGCGCCCTTTAGGGACATTGGCAAATGTCACTGATTTACATAGTGCATGTGCAATGACATTGCCACAAGCTGCACTGCCGCTGGCAATGTCAGAAACGAAAGACTCAGGCAACGAACTTGCCTTGCCATCAAGTGGCAATCAAGCAATGGAATGCAGTTGAACTTACGAGCAATGTGCATGAAATGCATTCAAGCCAAAAAATGTGTTAAATTACGGCCCAAAAGAGACAGCTATAGAGGGCGAGTGAGAGAGAGAGAGAGAGAGAGAGAGAGAGAGCGCGAGTGTGTGTGAGTGAGATGGCTGATTTATTCAGACCGGGCGCTGCTGGCATTGCAATTGCATAATTTGTTTACATGCAATGGCCAACAAAACGGGTCAGTTGCGTACTCAACGCTCTTGTTGCCTGTTGCCGCTTGTTGCACGCAAAACACACGATGAAGAAGAAGAAGCAGCAGACAAAAAAAAAAAATCAGCACAGCAAGTGAATTATGTTGCAGCAGCCACGCACTTAAAACTGAAATCGTTTCAGCCAGTTGATGTTGATGTTTTCTTATACAGTTTTTCCACTTTTTTTCTGTTTTGTTTTTTTTTGTTTTTTGTTTTTGTTGTTTGCTCATTTCGGTGGGCCACAGTCTCATAATTTGCGTCGACTCAACGGCAGCAGCTGGGCAGCTGGGCCCAGCCAGCGAAAATTACGCACCTAAAAGGTGACTCGAACTCGTTAAGTTATGCAGGCATTGACGCCAATTGCGTGGCATGCTACAAAATGTACGCTGGGGAATTGCAAGCGGCGCACAGGTTGTCTCCATCCATCCAGCATATAGACGAACCAGTTGTATCCCTAATTTACAAGAGTGCGAAGAGCCACAACATAACTGAGGTACTTTAGGCAGTGAAAAATGCGCGGAATGCAACAACGCAAGGTCGTTTGCAATGGAAGAGGATATGTTGCGAGGCCTAGGACCGCTCTCTCTACCTACCTACCTAACTACTTCTCTCTCTCTCTCTCTCTCTCTCGATCCCTTCCACTCTCCGTCTCTCTATCTGATCAATTAATGTTAACATGAGTGTACTTTCCATAACGGCTATTGACCGACCTTTTGAGCTTTGCCAAATGAATTCTCTGACCAACTGAACTAAATAACTGTATATATATATATATATATATATATATATATATATATATATATATATGACATATATTCCTACATATTGGCATCGTATAATTATGCTGATGATTATGGCGCACATTTTCATTATGGCCATTTATCATTTGGGCTGCTGCACGTTGCATGTTTTACATTTTCGTAACATGCTGCATTGCGTGAACTCAATTTTTCTGCTTTTAGTTGTTTTTGTAAAAAATTTTGTTTTTAGTTCCAGTTTCATGTAATTTATGTTAAACGAAATGTTTTTCTTCCTCTTCTTCTTCGAGCCGGTTTAACACTTGCATATTTTTTGACAAATTTTAAGCTGCGGATAAACCTTGTTTATTGACATTTTACATAGTAAATTTAATTTAATTTATTGCATTTAAGAATTTTTCTCGTAGAGCATATTGACAACATTTTTGTTGTTGTTTGTTGCAGTGTATATAGGGAAGATATTATAGTTTTTTTTTTTAATATCTGAATATTGAATTTTAATTTTTATTATTCAACTACATTTAAATATTTAAAAAAATATGTATTTCTATTATATATAAATATTAAATTTAATATTAGTACATATTTATATATTAATATTATATATACATATTTTTTTTTTAATATTTTAATATAATTAATCTTTGACTTTTTTAATTGATTAAAAAAGTTTTTTTATATTATTCAATTATATTTTAATATTTTAAAAAATATATTATATAATATTAATATTTATATAATATTATTATATAATACGTTTTTAAATATTAAAATATATTTGAATGATTGAACATACAAAATTAAAATTTTTAATCAATTAATTAAAATATAAAAATTAAATAAATTGAATAAAAAATAAATCCAATATTAGTCCCAATACAAATTTAAAATTTGTTTATATTGTGTTGGACTTAATAACATTATTTACGGGCACTTCAATAATATTGATATTTATTTTTTATGAATACTTAAATAACAATATAAAAGTCACAATTAATATAGATATGTGTAAACAAGCCATTTTCTTTACTCTGCTTTTGCAGCATGTAAATTTTTAATGAAATATTTAATATATATATATATTTTTTTAATTCATATTATATAGAATATTAATAAATAAACAAAATAAAAAAACGATAAATAAATTAATTAATCAAAAATTAGCAACAAAAATTAATTTGAAAAATAAATTATTATACATATATAATAATGTTTCTCATCTGATCAAACTTTGCATACCGCTTGCCATCTGAATTCAATCAGATAGAAACCTCAAAGCGACATTCAATCACACATTAAGTTCTGCCACGCTTGAGTTATTCATAAATTTGAACATAATTTGCCATGCAAATCAAATTAAAACCCATCAAGTTTTTTTCAGTGATCAATCTGAATGATCACGTATATCACGTAGATTATGCAAAATTCTCGCAATCCCTCTCAGATCTTCGCAAATCTTGACCATTAGGCCGTTTTGCATTGAGGCCCGCTACTACTGACCTAGCATTCCGCTAAGGCAAACATTAAGGTTTGCTGTCTTGTTTTTTGCCGACTCAAATGTTACGTTATTTAAGCTTTTAGCCATATGGGTAGCTCTAACTGTCATGTTGAACAGGAAAAAAAAAATAAGAAAAAAGCGCAAGACAAGACAAACAACAAAGCAAAAGGCTAACTGAGCAAACAGAGCATGTCGAGTGAACAACAACAAACACATCAAGCAAAGATAATTATGATGACGATGGTGATGATGATGATGATGATGATGATGATGATAATGACAACAACTACAACTTCAAGGTCTAGGTCGTAGTCGGAGACAGCCAGCGGCTGTGCGGGGCGCCAGTTGCTGCCGCCAGGCAGTTAGCGTTGACAGCGTTTAAAATTTCGTATTTTTTTTTATGTTTGGGGTTTTTATTTTGTATTTATTTATTGATTTTGTTTTAAGTTTTTAACATATTTTGTCAGTTTTCGTTATTTCATTGTCTGCATTTCGTATTATTTATTTTTCCTAGTCAATTATAATAATTATTAGTATGCATGCATATCATGTGATCTGTCTGTTATAGTTAGGCATACATATTTATTTAATTTATATGAAACTTGAATCTGATTCTGCGCCTGATTTCGAGTTAATAGGCGCTCGTAATGCGCTACAAATTTGATTTAATTTATTTGCCATCTGAGTTAGCGCGCGCTATAAATTAGCCAGCTTCAGCTGGCATGCATTATTTATGGCCTAGAAGATGTTGCATAAACAAAAGACTTAAGCGACAAACTTGGGCCATTAAATGCTGTCAACTGCTGAATGCACATCAGGGCCGGGCCGGGCCGAATCAAGCCGAGTTGCAAGAGACCCAACAAAAAAATTCAAAATCCAAAAATTTTGTATTTTTTATAGGCGCATAAATTGCCAAAGCCAAAAAGAAAAAAAAAAAAATAACAAAAAAATGGCTACAACTACAAGATTGAGGAATTTAATGCTGTGGTATTTGCCACATTAACGCTGTCATAAAAAACAATTTCGCGCAATATTTGTGTCATAAATTTGAATTTAACATAAGGCCCACGAAGAACATTTGACATTTTCGGTGAGACTTCTGCTGCCGCGGCCAGGCTTAGGTTACAAATCTCCAAGAGACTCCTCTGAGGCTAGCCAAGCTATGGCCAATAGCTTTATCTCAGTTGCGTCTAGGAAACAGCGTGAGATTGCAGCAATTTGGCTGTAGGCGAAACTGAAACATAATACAATATTTGTGGATAAATAGTAAAAGCTAAATGTAAATACTAAATATGTGTTAAATTTAATAGAGTTTAAGTTCTTTTCTTTAACATGAAATATATAGATCTATATAAAGCATCTACAAAGTACAATATATATTATTCTGACATATTTGAATGCATATGTATGAAGATCTATGTATATTTGATCAAGTAAGTATAGATTGACTCAAATATGATAGAGCAATACTGTAGCATATATATTTATATATATGAAATTTTATTAAAATTGCATTTGTGAACACTATATCTAATTGTTTATAAATACTGCAATAATTTGATATAAAAATCTAAATAAAAATTGCATGAATTGCAGTTCGAAATTGCTAAAATATCTCTTTCTATATCCTATTCCTAAGTGAAGGACTGAGACTTCACTTTCTGTCTCTCTCTCTCTCTCTCTCTCTCTCTCTCTCTTTCTCTTCCCTCCCTTCATCCCTTTATAGATTTCTTCATCTATCTCTCTCTTTACATTTCCCTCTCTATATATCTCTCTCTCTTCTTCCCTCAGATTTCGCAAGCTTTAAAAAAATCTCCGCTTCATCTAAAGTTTCTCAAGCCACTTTAAGCGGTTGCAGTTTTTTCAGTTCATGAACTATTAGCCTTTGGTCAGTTCGTTGCCTAAGTCATTTACTTTTTGCACAGGAACAGCAGCTGCCGCTTGGCTGGCTTCGTTTTTTTTTTCTGCCTTGCCTCGCCAATGACATTAAAATAAATTTCTTGAAATTTCATATACTTATTGTAATTGCAACATTATTAACAAATTGCAGTGCGCAGCAATTGAGACAAGCAGCAGCAGCAGCAGCAGCAGCAACAACAACAAACAGCTAAAGCATAGCGAACAAGTTGTGTATGGTCAACAAAATTTATTAAAAGCATTTTGGAGTCATTGTTGTTGTTGCTGGCGATTACATATTTTAGCTGTCGCCTGTACAAGTAGCTGCGACTCTTCTTCTTCTTCTTGTTGTTGTTGTTGTTGTCGCTGTTGTTATCTTGAAGCTGCAAAATGATTGATCATAAGCAAAAGAGTCAGCGACGCGACGCTTAATCGGCAATCAGGTGGAGGGCCTGCTGCCTGCTGCCTTGTCATTGATCAGCAACAACAACAGCAACAACAGCAACAGCAACAAATTATGCCAGTTTTTGCATTTGTTGTAGTTGTTGCTGTTGTTGTTATTGTTTACCTTTAATGATAACATGTATTACATAAAATTTAATGCGTGCTCAATGGTCATTGAGTGATGTCTACATTAAGATAACATTTGATTAACGCTTAATTGATGAAAATTATGCCAAGAGAGGGTCGCCAGCTAATGATAATGATAAGAAATTAACTCGCTTCAAGGCAGGAAGGACAACCGGATTGAAGATTATGTAGGCCAGGCACAAACAGCAGCAAAAGCTGCCTCAGCATCGCACATTTAATTATAATTATGAATTTGTCATTTCGACTGCATTTCGACTGTCGACTGTCGACTGTCGCCTGTCGCAGCTCATTTCTCGCTTAATTTTTAACAAATGTGCACATTACTTCTGCTTCTGCTTCTACTTCATCTCTGTTCCCAACGCCTGTCCGTCTGTCTGTCTGTCTGCTTCTTGAATTATGAGTTACAAATTGCGCGAAACAATAAAACAGAAGGTCGCCAACAGTTGACAACATTGCGGCCGTGTGAAGTCTCTCGCACCTCTTCGCTTGGGATTTGCTTTTGCATTTGTTTATGTTTCTTTTAGTTTTTTTTTTTCTGTTAGAATTTCCATTACAATTCTTTTGTGGGGGCGTCTATATCAAATACATTACGATTGCGTAAGCTTTATGACAAAACAAGCATCAAGACGTAATCATTTTTTACGATTTTTTTATTTGCATAGAGAGAAGAAAAAAAAAACAATAATAATTTGTTAATTTGCGCGAGAATCGAATGAATCGAGCAATTTGAGCTGTTGCCGAGTTTAACTTAGAGCCGATATAATAATTCTTTGATTCTCTTATTAAGTGCAAACACGTTTTTATTTATAACTTTTTAAGCAATTCAAGTGTTTGCCTTCGATTTGTTTCGTGTGTTGATTCGATTAGAAGCTGATTGCACTAAGAAGCTTTCAGAGAAGCGTGGGCTCATTTCAATTTAATTCAAAATTTCACTTTCTACACAGCTGCAGCAGAATTTTATACAGAAATCAATTAATTTTAATGCGAAATTAAACTTGATATATAAAGTGAAATACAAGATAAAATATTATTATGTGTTAAATGACACTATAAAAATTTTAAATAAAGATCTGAAAAGCCGAAGAAGAAATTTTAATTAAAGATATTTGTTGTGCCTCTAAGATATTGATTTTTATTTTTATAGTCTAGCAAAAATTAATTTGGAAACAATGCCAAAATATTTGTTTTCACATACTTTACCTGAAGTTTGCTGGAATTTCACGACATTCCATACAACTGATGTTGGGAGTTAACAATTTCAAAAACTCTCAAGATTAAAGCACATAAATAAATATAATGTTATAATTAATATATATTTTCCTCGTCAGCTGAACTCTTCAAAAGTATTTAATCTTCCTTATGGCAGTTATTAATTTGATTTTCAATCAATTATTCTTCTTCTTTTTTATATATTTATATATTTATATATTTTCCTCTATAATTTGTCTTAGTCTTTTTCTGGCGGCATTTTGTTTTGTAAACGAAGCGACTAATTGCCGTTGAATGAAGCCGTTAATGTGCACATTTATATTAATATTAATGTTATTAATATGTCTAGACGTTGTTTGTTTTTTATTATATTTTTATTTTGATTTTCATAAGTGTTTTTTTTTTTTTAACAATTTAGTCATCAATTTATTTTTTATTTTTCTGTTTTTTCTTTTGTTTCTTTTTGTGTTTTGGCACGCACCCACAAAGTTTCGAAAATGTTTTCCGTTTGCAATAATTGTTGAGTGATTTTAGCATATAAATAAGCAAATTAATAGCTGTATGTGTGTGTGTGTGTGTGTGTGTGTGTAGGTGTTGCTAGTGAACAAATGACTTAGGCGACAAACTTGCCACTTGAGCAGCTGCAATTGAAACGTTTCAAAATGTTTCGGCCTAAGATTGCAGCATGAAACTGCAAATTTCTGGGTTAACATTAACACCACATGCCAAACTGTAAGAAGAAGCGGCACAAACTGACTAAAGAAGTAGAAGAAGAAAAACAATTGACAGGCAGCATTGGCCACTTTAATGAACGGTTAGCAAGTCAAAGTGGTTGGCAGCAGTTGCCACTCGTTGGTTGCTGGTAATTTAATGCGCCAACTCACGGACTGCAAAGCACGAAATAGACATAAACACAGCCACAGCTCTGACTCCACCAGCTTCTCAACTAATAAACTCACCTTGCCTCTCTCTCTCTCTCTTTCTCACTCTCTTACAGACCAATCGCTGTTATGCTCCAGAGGTTTGCTGCCGCATGCCCTCGACCACGCTGACCGATGATGGCTACATCTTCAATCTGCCCGACAAGGTCTTCCCGCTGCCCACCAATCCCACCGTGCCAGCCGTGCGCACCACCCAGCCCAGCTACCGTCCACAGCCAACGACTACGCCCGCACCACGCCCCACCAACGAGTACCTGCCACCTGTGACCACGCGTCGTCCTGTCCCTGACTATCTGCCGCCGCAAACCACTCGTCGGCCATATCAGCCACAGCCCACACAGCCGCGCGTCACTCAACCACCACGGCCACAGACGACACAGCCGCCGTACCGCCCACAGCCCACACAGCCGCCGTACCGCCCACAGCCCACACAGCCCGCACCCACCCCGTCCCCATATCGGCCACAGCCCACGACACGTCGCCCCACCAACGAGTATCTGCCGCCCGTGAGCGTCAATGAGATTCCACACCGCGAGCCACGCCCCACTCAGCCACCCACACGCTACGAGCCCGACCGTGTGCCACAGCCATCGAATGAGAAGCCCGTGTACCGCGGCGAAGATCAACTCTCGCCCCAGATCTTCCCCACCCAGAAAGGCGTCGTCGATCTGCCCAAGCACTATGCCAAGTGCGCCTCTGCGCTCGTCTGCACCCCGGAGAACTACTGCAATGCCATTGGCACGCTGAGCGACACCCCGCTGCAGCTGAGCCCTAGGGAGGCTGCCTTCCGTGTGCCACTGACCGACTGCCTGATACCCGAGAGTGGAGCGCCCGGCAAGTGCTGTCGCGATCCCAACTACGTTGATCCCTGGCCCGTCAATCCTGCCGGAGTGTGCGCCGCGCGCAACAAGCGGTAAGCAACTGAGCTGAAAGTCCATTTAAATAGTTGCCTAATACTCCCTCTCTCTCTCTCTCTCTCTCTCTCTCCCTCTCTGTAGCACCAAGCCCACTGGTGTGAAGGACATTGATGCCAACTTCGCTGAGATTCCATGGCAAGCGATGATTCTGCGCGAGTCGAGCAAGTCGCTGCTCTGCGGCGGTGCCATCGTTGGCGACGAATTCATCCTGACCTCGGCCAGCTGTGTGGAGGGGTAAGTGTTGGCTAAACTAAGATTAAACCCAGATAATCGCACATACTATATTTATTTTGCTGCTTCAGCGTGCCCGTCAGCGATGTGCGCATCAAGGCCGGCGAATGGCAGCTGGGCAGCACCAATGAGCCACTGCCCTTCCAGCTGGTGGGCGCCAAGTCCATCGATTTGCATCCCTCGTACGATCCAGCGACTCGATCCAATGACATGGCCATCATACGTCTGGACAGGCGCTTGGAGTTCGCCACGCACATCAGCCCCATCTGCATCAGTGACCAGGATCCCGCACAGAATGAGCAGTGCGTGACCACCGGCTGGGGCAAGCAGGCGTTACAAAGTAAGTCTTGAATCAGAACACACATTTAAAGAGTGATTGATGTTAATCTGTGTACTCTTTTCAGTTCATGAGGAGGGCGCCATCATGCACGTAACAGATACGTCGAAGCAGGAGCGCAGCTCTTGTGGAGCTGATGGCACCAGCGTCTGCAGTGCCACCAAGTTCGATGCATGCGAATTTGATGTGGGCAGCGCGCTCGCCTGCGGCAGCGGCTCCAGCATCGTTCTCAAGGGTATCTTCAGCGCTGAGACCAACTGCGGCGAGAACCAATCTGTGAGATTCTCGAAGCCCGACATCACTTGGATTAACACGGCATTCAAGGATCGCAGCAAGCCGTTGCTGCTCAGGCGCTTCTAAAACGCATTCTCTGTGCCTGCAGAGCTTCGTTTTTTTAGCCAACCAAGTGTACAACAAACAGATGATGATGAAGAAGACCGAGACGTTGAAGTTGAAGAAAAGAGAAAGAGATGATTATAGAAAGATGACAAATCACGTTTTTATTAGTTGAACTATTTTTAATGTAGCCAACTTTATGCTGCTGTTAAACTCTTTCAAGCGCCACTTCGATTAGCAGCAGCACCACACCACCAACCACCAACCACCTTCACATCTTCCTTTTCCCCCACACACACATTCATGTCAGACACCCGCTTTCTAATTTATTCGAAAATCAGAATTCTGTTTATGTTTTTATTTAGATCTTTCGTTAAACTGCCACAGGGTATCTATTTTTTGTTTGTTTAAATCTATCTCTAACTCTCTCTCTCTATTTTAGTTCAAACAAGCGACGAGAAAATTCTTTCAAACTGTTTGTATTTTAAATGGTATAGAGTCCAGCAAGTTGTAAAATATTTAATTATAAGCCTAGGTTCTACGGACAAGCTCGATGAATTGCCAATACGAAAAGAAAAGAAAGCAAAACAAAAATATATATGGACGAAAAAAAACCCAAAAGAAAAAAACAACAAACAATATCAAACCACAACAACAATGAAGAGGAACTCCTTTAACAATTGAGATTAAAAAATATATATTAAAATATTTTTTTCGATTATTCTTCCACAACTTTAAGCTAAGCTTCCCATTCTTATAGCCGTGCACCTTTTTCCTCAATATGAGAGCACCAATACCGAGATTTACCGTTATTTAAAGCTTTTCCTATATCGTAAAATCGTATAAAATATGTATGTATGTAATATGTTAAACATGTTGTATAAAGTGTCTATGCATCTAAATTTAGCTTCTTATTTAATTTTTAAATAAAGAGAAATTATTTAGATATATATAAACATCGTGCGTAAATGCATTTTCTATTGCTGTTGGTAAACAAATCAAATCTCATTACATTTTCCAAACATATATATATACAAATTCCAAATATATATTAGTTTCTAGCCTGATCATAGTTTGTCGTATACCAGAGCACAGATGCCTCGATGGCTTCCTTGAAGTCAGTGAACTTAAAGTCCGGCAGGAGACTGCGTAGCTTTGCATTAGATGCGGTCTTCTTGTATTGTCCATCTGCCTTGCTCGTATCACAGATCAGTTTGCCCTGTAAATATATATAAGTATAATAATTAGATGATCTATTTAATATGTATGTCCTTTCGTACCTTAAAGTTAAATGCCTTGGCTATAGCTTCAGCTACTTCGTAGATTGTCACCTCTGCCGACTCATCGACGCTCAGCACTATGGGCTCAACGCTGTTATAGTTGCGCAGCACCCAGATCATTAGCTTAGCCAAATCCAGGGAGTAGATAAATTGACGCAATGGCTTGCCACTGCCATAAACTGTAAAGACTTTCTCAGTCTCTGGTATTTCTGGCTGCTCTGTGCGCAACTTGTGCATGCGATTGATCATGCCTGGAATGACATGGCTCACGTCTGGTTTGTAGTTGTCGTGTGGTCCAAATATGTTGCACGGTATCACGGAGGTATACAAATGGCCGTACTTATCATGATAGGCATGATTCTGTATATCTATCAGACGCTTGGCATAGGAATAGCCATAGTTAGACACATGTGGCGGCCCATTGTGCACCATTGTCTCATCGATGGGATAACTCGTCTTGTCCGGAAATATGCAGGTAGACAGGCAGGAGACAACCTTTGTGCAGCCCAGCTCGTGTGCTGTTTGCAGTACATGATCATTGATTAGCAAATTGTTGCGCTTTAATGGGAAATTTAAATTAAATTATATGATTTGGCAAAACAGCTGGGAAATCACTTTACCAAGAAATCTAGATTGTTGTTCATATTATGAAACAGTCCACCGACCATGGCAGCCAAGTGTATTACATGCGTTGGTTTCACTTTCTCGAAAAGTGCCTGCGTGGCAGCCAGATTCCTGAAATATTTATAAATATGAAACCAAGTTTTCTGATATAAACAAAAGCAACTTACGTTAAATCTGCATCTTTTGACCCGGCGAAAACCCATTCCTCGTCACTTGGCTGCTCATTTTTGATAACTTCTTGCAGGGCTTTGCCTACAAGTCCTGTACCGCCTGTTACCAGCACCTTTTTCATAATTCTTATTTGATTTATGTTCAATTTTTTCCTATCAACAACTAATTCAACCACCTGATAGACGCAATAAAGATGGACCATGGAAAACACTCATATTTATCGGTTTGCTTGTTAAAGCTGTTAAATGATAAGAAAATACTAAAACTTTATATCGACAGCAGTCGATATTTTCGATAGTTATTTCATTATCAGCCGGCCTGCAGTCAATATTTTAGCGCGCCAAGGATTATAGTGTCGCTTTCCAGCACTGCTCAGCAGCTGATATTTGTATCGATATCACATTCAATGATAATGAATTCTCTGAAGCTGCAGCACTTAGAGTTTGTTTATAATTATTTGTAATAACTAATTGACTGCAAGGAAATGTGCTCAAAATGGTTATTTGTGGAACAGTATTAGTGCGCAACAATTACGAAGATTTCTTTCTAAGCTGTGCGTATTGCAAAAGTGACTGCGATGTCGAAGTGAGCCTGGAGAGATGGCAGGAATTTGTCTATCATATACGAAATGTACATAAAGAGGAACAAGATGAGGACAACGTGTCTTGGAACAGCTCCCAGGAGCTCAAAACAGAGCCAATGCAAGTTGAAAGTGAAGATGAAGTTGATAATAAGGATTGTTTAGCAGAGGCTGCTTTTGTTGATCTACCCAATGCATCGAGCGACAGAGAAGATGACGACGATAGCGAATATGAGTTTGAAGAAGAGGTGAGAAAATGATATTGAAATAATTTATATTTTTAACAATGTAATTCCTTGCCTTAGATGGGAGACGACTGTCAGAGTGATGCGGATGCCCCCCAACCCGAGGAAGATTACAGCAAAAAGAATTTTACGCCAATAGTCAAAGTAAAATACTTTTATTAATTAGCTTAAGAAAAACTCAACGATTTAAAGAAGTTTTGTTCTCCATATATACATTTAGTTCAATCCGACATTTTATCGCCGCAATCCACGAATTACGCAATTCATTGAACTCTACAAGGCTCAGCCCTGCCTCTGGGATCCCAAAAATGCCTCGTTTAAGGATAAGGGAAAACGTTCAGCTGCCTACGCCACATTAATTGAGCAGCTCAAAACAAATATAAATGTGCATTTAACCAATTACAAGCTAAAGAAATGTATAGCTAGCCTGCACAGCCAGTACGCGACGATAAGTCGTCAGAAGCGTACGAAGAAATTAACAAAATTACCTTTGTATTATCACGAAATGTATAGCTTCCTAGGAAAACGCAGTAATGTGGAAGAGCCGGAGAGCGACGACGAAAGCGGGGACAATAAAATAAAGGTAAATCAAACTATTTTACATCCAATTATAAAGTATATCTAATTAAAAACTCTTTACAGCTGGTGTTTACCGAAACCAATCCGTTGACAACGCAGTTTATATCGCTTTATTCCAAGTTTCCCCAGCTGTACGATCCGACACACAAGGACTTTGCCAATTTAAGTGAACGCAAATCAGCCTACATATCCATGACTGACCTGCTTGCCATTCAGATACCCTTGGGCGTGGTTACACACTATGATGTCTACGATAGTGTGCTGCATTTACGGCAATGGTATTCCCGCAGAATCAAAGGACTGACGGAGACGCAGACAGTCGGTCTGTTGAAGGCTGAGAAACGATATATTGAGACATGCAAGAGCTTCCTGAGAACCAAAACATTCCGCCAGCAAATACCCTGTGACGTCTGTCAGACCAGCTTCAGCACGGATCACGCTCTGCAGGCGCATCAGTATAGAGTACATAAGATCGGCGAGGGTGGCTGGTTCAAGTGCACCTTCTGTGAGAATCATTTCGAGCGTCGCTGCCACTTGCAGCAGCACAACCAGCGTGTGCACATGGGAAAGACGTTCAACTGCAGCGTGTGCGAGCGCAGCTTTGCCTTCGCCAGCCAGCTGAGCAGCCATATGCGTACCCACGACGAGACACACATAGCCAAGCCGTTTGTCTGTGAGTTTTGTGGCAAATCGTTTAAGCAGAAGATCCAAATGAGCAACCATGTGACGGCTGTGCATACCAAAATACGGGCATTCAAATGCAGCATGTGCCCCAAGGATTTTCTGACCAAACGCGATCTCAAGGATCACATAAAGGCGCATCTGAATATACGCGATAAGGTGTGTGAAATATGCCAGAAAGCATTCACAAATGCGAACGCATTGGTCAAGCATCGTCACATCCACAAGGAGAAGACTTTGCAATGCAGTCTATGCAATACGAAATTCGCAGAGCGTGTTAGCCTGGGAGTGCACATGAAGCGTACACATAAAATCATACGAAATAGTTCAAAAGTTGCGGAGTCAACGGACATCGCATTGTATTCAAACACATTCCCACAAACAGAAGATATTTCAAATAAATAAAGACATTTACAAAATTTACTCGTATCTACTAAATTTCTTTCAACAGAATTTCCGTTTTAAATTTTAGGACATTTTACAACACTGCAAGCTGGCAATCGCTCACGAAATCAGCTGTTCTTGTTTTGATTGGACACTGCGGCGTGTTAGCTTTTTGCAAACGGTTACGTGCATTGGGTTTGCTAACTATGAGACGTGTTTTGGTTAAGCTTTGCAGACAATACGAAGGTGCCGCTCTGCACAGGCTGCACGGAGCATTAGCTACATCCTGCATTGGCCGCAGCTCCAGCAGAATATGCACCAATTCACGTCCGTTTGCTACCAGTGTTCAAGACAAGCCAAAAGCCGAACCCAATCAGCGGGAGCGACCACACTGCAATGTGGGCACCATTGGGCATGTCGATCATGGCAAGACAACGCTCACGGCGGCAATAACCAAAATTCAGTCGAGAAAAGGTTTGGCTGATTACATGTCGTATGACCAAATCGATCGGGCGCCCGAGGAAAAGGCCCGAGGCATAACCATAAACGCTTGTCACATTGGCTATGCGACCGCAGAACGAACCTACGCCCACACCGACTGCCCAGGCCATGCGGATTACATAAAGGTTAGTAAGCCAACACACTGATTTTGATTGCTTTCTAACTGAATGTCTTACAGAACATGATTTCGGGTGCATCGCAAATGGACGGAGCCATATTAGTGGTAGCCGCCACTGATGGACAAATGCCACAGACTCGGGAACATTTGCTGCTGGCAAAGCAAGTGGGCATAGAGCGTATTGTGGTGTTCATCAACAAGGCGGATCTGGTTGACAACGAGGTGCTGGAATTGGTAGAGATTGAAATGCGTGAAATGCTGTCGGACTTTGGTTTCGATGGCGTCAACAGTCCAGTGGTCTGTGGCTCAGCATTGCTCGCTTTGCGTGACGATAATTCTCCGTTCGGTGTGCCCGCAATCGAGAAGCTGCTATCGCATTGCGACACGTATATACCAACGCCCACGCGGGATATCCAGGCACCCTTTATTTTACCCATCGATAATGCATTTACGGTGCCGGGACGCGGAACTGTGGTTGTGGGTACTATTAAGCGTGGCACCATAACCCGCAACGCGGATGCTGATCTTCTGGGATTTAGCCAGAATTTGAAGACCAGCGTCAGTGATATACAGATATTTCGGAAGAGCGTGCCGCAGGCACTGGCCGGCGAAAATGTGGGCGCACTATTGCGAGGCATTAAAATATCATCTGTGGAAAGAGGCATGCTGCTGTGTGCCACAGGTTCGGAGGATATATCCAATCACTTCGAGGGCTCTATGTACCTGCTCTCACGTGCCGAGGGCGGACGCAACAAGCCCATGTTATCCAAGTACATACAGCAGCTGTTCAGCATGACATGGAATCAGCCAGCTCGTATTGATATAAGTGAGTTGCTTTTGAGTTATTAATAAAATATTATTAACCGCATCACCTTTCAGTTCCCCAGGAGTCGATGCTGATGCCTGGCGAGCATGGCCAGGTGCGCGTCACGCTGCTGCGCAAGATGGTAATGACACCCGGTCAGCCCTTCACCATACGCGAGAATGGAGCCACTGTGGCAACGGGCATGATAACCAACCGCTTACCCTCACTCGACCTGCCCAAGAATAAGCTCTCCAAGGCACCTGTTATTTGCTAATAGCTTTTATTGACGTATACATGTGTAAATCGCCTTTGTACAAATTCTCCAGTATAATTTCATTGTACATTTGTATGTTTATATATAAATATTTATATATAACATAAAATAAAGGATTTATCATATAATATTTCAAGCCAACAGTAAATATTTCTTTTTCGTTTCTTCATTTTGATTCAGCCAAGTTCCATTTAGGGCACACGCTAATACACGTAGTTACAAATCAAAAACAAAAATATTAATATATGAGAATACATAAATCGAATACAGCATCGTTACAAATATAGCGGTCTACATATGTGTATATAGTTAAATATATATGTATATATATAGATTCTTATTATCTTAACACTTACAAGTCTGTATTGCAATCGTTTAAGGCAACAAATCGGCCGTTGTATACATATAGTTCTATAACATTTCTATGATCTTTAAGTACATTTGCTATACATAAATATATAGATGTATATGTATATATATCTTTCAGATGTTTAATTTAAGGTACAAGGTTATTTAATTATTGCAACTTAGGAATGATATTTTCTTTTTAATGGAGTTGTACTCCAACCACATGATGTACATACATTTAATTTTCTTATAATTTCATTGGTTGAAAATTATTTCTTAACAAGTTTTCTGTTCATGCCTGCATAAATAAGCTGACAAGATTGGCAAAATAGTAGTCTGGCGGTCTGAAGGGGAAAAGAATAGAATGTAAAAGGGTATCGATTGGACTTTTAGACTAAACAGGAACTACAAATTATGCACATTAGCATGCTGACTACACTTAACTACGACTCATATAATAATATAATACAAAACAAGATGAATTCACGTCAAAATGGCAAACGAACGTTATATGTTGTTTCACACGGACTCCCGTACTAAATTTATATTTTAGTGAGGAATTCATCGAGATTTAAATGTGGTGGCAACTCGATCTCCTCCAATTTGATGTCGCTGTACTTGAACATCACTTTAAATGGATGTATGAAATTCTGGTCCATTGTGAATTCATCGCTCTTGGGCTGCAAATGAAACCACATTATAGTAAATAATATATAAGAGATATTTCTCTGATTGTTACCATTTTGCGAGCATTCAATTTCTGTGTCAGCTTATCCAGAAACACGTTTGTTATTTCGCTTTCATAGTCATCCAGTTTGTATGACTTCATGACCTTGAGCACCTGGGCGGTATTCAGCGATGTACACAGGTCACAAATGGTTTGCACATCCTCCTCGCTCTTGCGCGACTGCAGCAACTGAGAGACTTGATTCAATGGGGCTAACGGAGCGAGTACCTCGTTCGACTGAAGAGAGAAAAGAGTGCAGATGAGTGATAATTGATAAAGAGATAACTTTTAAATACTCACCATTTTCTTGTCGCGCACCCAATCCTCAATGCAGCCCAGATTATATCGTATGATCATGCCAGTCTCCCACATGCAAATGTCGCCGCGCAGCATCAAGCAATTGAGCGCAACGGCACAGACGAAATAGAGCAGTTGGCTGAAGATCTGCTCAGCATATATGCTGTCCAGTCCGAAGTGCTGGAATTGCTTGTAGAAGTGCTCAAGTTGACCAATTAGCTGCTTCCAGGCAGGCACATTTCCATGGTCCGGTGACGAAGCATCCGCACCGCGATTGCGCATTCCATGCGGATGCCTGGTGCGCTGAATCTCATCATTGTTCAATATGGCCGGCACAATTTTGGGATCGAGCAAACTCTGTATTTGCATAACAAGTGCTTGATATAGATTCACAATCAAGTCGAGTATAACGCGCCGATATTCGAATAGATTAAAATTCTTCAACTGCTGCTGGTTCTGCTTCTCCGTATTAAACTTGACGTATTCCTCAACATCGCCGTATTGCTTCAGCAGATTAAGGAGTCTGTAAATTGATAGACAGATAAATAAAATTGCTTTTGGCTCATGAGTGCAAATATCTTACGTTATGGAGTTAACCAGCCAAATAACGCGATTCTCAATGGGATGTGGAGTTCTATGCATTTTCTTGATTTGCATTACAAATTTACTCAATAGCTCGCGCACATCGTCATCTGCATTGGTCAGGTCGGTATAGCTGAAAGAGGATAAGAATTAGTGGATTGACTTAATAAATCTAAATTTGCAGCCCTTTACCGAATACACATAAATATAAGATAAGCAGGAAAGCCTGGTAGGAGGCCAACAACAGTTCTAGGCGTTAGGCTACTTAGCAGACGCTGCAATATCTTGTCCAGATCGCTGTTGTGGAACTTCATCAGGCCGAGCGGATTTTGAGACTTCTGTTTGGTCACATTGGCGCCAACATCGTTGCTGTTATTGCTATTCGCTGCCTTGTTGCGACTCATTTCCTCCTCTAGCTGATTCTCCAGCTTGCCGCCGTCCTGCCTGTAGGCCTTTAGCTTGGCATTGGCCAGCTTCAGCTCGTCCTGCACGAGCAGATATTGTGTTACGGCCTTCTTCAGCTCCAGGCGCAAAAAGCGATCATTCTGTTTCAGCGTCTCAATATTATCCTGATCGAAGTCGTCTATGCTCTTGAATAGTACTTCCTGCATTTCATCCTTCTCGTTATTCAAGCGCTCAATAGCCTGAGTCATTTCTATTAGTTTGCTGTTGTGTTCCTCGGTTATGGCTTTCAGCTCTGATTCCAACTGTCTGTTCACTAGCTTTTGTGAGTGGAATGCCTCCATCAGCTCGTGCACATTGCTGGCATCGTTGCCGCGCAGCTGCAGGCTCTCCGGCTCAATGGAACGCAATGTTTGGCTCTGCTGCAGCAGCACAGCCTTCAATTGGATGCATTCCTCGCGCCGCCTACGTACTTCCTCTTGGAGGGCAGCATGTTGAGCTATAAGCACATATGGAAAGAGATGGGAGAGAGAGAGAGAGGGTAGGGGAAAGGGATTGAATGGAGAATATAGTAACTGCAACGCAGAGCGATTGTTTGCGAATGTTACCATTGAGCTCGTTGATCTCAACACCGTGTTTAATGCTCGTTCGCAGCTGATCGTAGTCGCTGCGTAGCTTCTCGTTCTCTACCTCAAGCTCGGACACGCTATGATGGCAAGTGTGTGGCAACAATATACATAATATACATAATTTGTCATTAGACTAAAGCCGTGTGTGTGTGTGTTGTATCGTTTACAATGGGCTCGAAATTCGCGCTACTTACCGGAATGAATCCTCAGTGGGCTTATTACGGCTGGCCAGCTTAACATACTGCTCCTGCAAGCTTCGGTGCTTCTGCTTCTCCTCCTCGAGTATCGAGCGCAGCTTGACCACAATGCTGGTATTGTCCAAGAAAGTGTCTGCAAGTAAAACAACCAAAATTATTATCATTATCTTAGGATTATATCAACCCACTGTACCGTTCTTATTCCTCAAGTCTGGGTATCTATTTATATCGAGCGTATTTCTGGCAGAGCCATAGCCAATGTCATCCTCGTTCTGGCTGGATGCATTGCTGGCGGTGCGTGTGTGATGCATGTTGAAGCCAGCGATGCCGTTATGCTGATGCTGAAAATGACTGAGCTCCTCCTTTAGATGGTAGTTCTCGTTCTCGATCACCTCCTTGTCCTTGATGGCACGCTGATAGGCTTCGTTCAGCTCCTTGTTGTCGATCTCGGTGAGCATGCGCTCCTCATGCTCGCGCTGATTGCCCTCGGCATTCTTCGCCATTTCGATCATGGAGTCCACTTGCTTGCGCAACTCTTTGTTCTCCATGCACCATATCTGCTTCTGTTTGTTCCACTCCTCCTGCGAATGACCATTCTCCTCCAGCAACTGCATTTTCTCATCGCGCTCCGATTCCAGCTGCTTATTCAGCGCCTCGATCAGTTTATCTTTATCCAAACAAGCTGCTTTGATATTCTTGAACTCATGCTCCAAGTTCTTCTTCATCTCCAGCTTCATTCTGCAAAGATCAGGAATTTAGAGTAAATTCTATATAGAGTTGATTATATACAAACTTAAGGACGCTTATCTCGCTGGTCTTGTGCTTGAGCGCGCTGTTGTCCCGATTGAGTTCATCGATGCGCTGCTGCATGGATATGATCTTGTTCTCCAGTCCCATGTACTTGTTCTCCATGTGGGAAATGGTCTTTGCCTCCGCCTTCATGCGCTTGAACTGGCGACGTGCCAAGAAACGTCTTACAGCAGACTGGCAAATGATTATGCTACGCCGGCGTTTCTGATAGGCGCGACGGGCCAATACGCCACGCACAAAGCGCTGGATCTGCACAGCTCGGAAGTAATCCCGCATGGCATAGAATCGATTGCGTGCCAGCATGCCTCTGGCATACTGCTGAATCCCAGCAACCGAGTGGCACAGACGCAGATAGCGGCGACGACATAGCCAGCCACGTGCGTACTTCGATAATATCAGAGCAGCGCGTGCCTCTCTCAATTTCTGGGCACGCATGCGCGCCATATAGCCACGTGCATGCCGCTGTATTCCAAAGATGATGGTTTGCAGTTTGACATAGCGACGTCGCTTAATAAACCGCCGCACCACCGACTGCACCGTCGTGATGTATTTCTTGCGTAGATTGGCGCGCACCTGCTCCAAATAGGCCACCTGACCGGCCCTGAAGAAGATCTGCGTGTTGCCAAAGCGATATTTGTCCTCATCCTGTATCCATTTGAGCACAATATTACGGCACGATTGCTTCATATCATTCTTATCGATTTGACTGCGATGCGCCAGCAGCTGATAGCGCATATAGAAATCGGGATAAAGCCAGCGAGATGGAAAGCCAGCAGCCGAAATCCGAACTGTTTCCAAGACGCCACAAGCGCGCAGCTGCTGAATAATCTTGGCCGTCTCCCACTTAAAAGCGATCTTGTCATCGTTGGGCTGAGAAAGTAAGAAATGTGTTAAAGAAGAAACAGATAAATATATTTTGATATATACATACCTTAATGCAGCGCACATAGTGCGGCGTTGTGGCATGTAATGTAGAGATGAGCGAGGCCAAACTCTCCTGGAACTGGGAGCCCACAGTTTTCTTATGCTGCTTGGATGACACGACCTAGGCAAAGAAATTAACATTAAACAGAATACATACTGTTGCATAGCAGACATATATGTAGTAAAAGTTGTTTATAAGACATAACACTAACTCTTCGACGCGTCTCGTTGAGTTGCTGTTGGTCCAGTTTAGCAGTGGACAGTTGACAGTGGACATTGGACAAAAGCATTGGACAGTGAACAGTGGTTGATGAACAACAAGCATGTGGAGATACAAATGAGCAATACAATTAATACAATAAGCTTAATAGCAGGCGATCCAAATTTAGTTGACTGTGCGCGATTTAGTGGCTGAGTCACGCACCTGTTTTCGGTTAGCACTAATGACAACTCGACCACCTAAGGTGGTGGCAATCTTGTTGGCATCCGTGCCGAGTGTGTCCACCTCTTCGAGTATCATCACTTGTTTACACAGCTGCATATTGGATTGCGCCAGCACATTTGTCAGCTCCTTGGACACCGTGTCGCGATTCTTTTCCAGAAATCCATTCACATCGTACTCGACCGTATCCGAGAAGTGCTTGATAAAGAAACCTAAAGTTGGGGAGAGTTAGATTAAAGCCCATTAAATGTGCTGCTGCAGCGCTCACTTGTGGTGCCAAAGCGTGGCTTCTCGAAATGTGGAAACTTGTTGCATTTATCCACTAGTTTACCCGCCCAGCTTTCATCTGATCCTTTGGGCATCTGCAAGGAAACAAATATTATACAATACTTAAGCGCAAAGTGAACAGAATTTCAACTATTTACTCTACACTCCTCGTCGAGGAGATCGAGCACACCCAGGCGCGTTTCAATGAGATCAATGCATGGCTGATTGTCATAGAAGTCGATCATGGTCCAGGTGATACCCTCTTTGAGGTACTCCTCCTGTTCTAGCTTAAAGACATGCTGGTTGAATTGCTGCTGGAGCTTTTCGTTCGCATAGTTTATGCAAAACTGTTCAAACGAGTTCACTTCGAACGTTTCGAAGCCGTAGATATCGAGGACGCCAATGAAGCTGCACTGTTTGCTACCGTTATGCAAGCTCTTATTCAGCACATTGACTATATACTGAAATAGCTTTGCGTATATGTGCTTGGCCAGCGCATCGCGCGCCGCCATCGCCATCTCTATGCTATTCGGTATCAGCACATATTCATTAACCGACTCTATCTTACGCATCAATAGCCAGCGACGCAAATCCTCAGCATTTATCTTTAATAGATCGCCAGTTACTTGCAAGTGCAAATCGTTTTGCTGCAATTAAAAGAGATGATTCAAATGAATTGATTCACTTAAGTGCTTCTGCAACTAACAAATATATCACAAGAATCGGTGTCCTCCACATCGCTGCCCTCTATGTACTTCTTGGACACCTCAATGTTGCCCAAATGCAGGATGCCAGCTAAGATCTTTACGATATCGGCAATTTGCTGTATAGAGAAACCTAAGACAGTCATTGCCTGGACGGTATCGTTAAACTGGTCCGCATCCGAGATGCGCTCAATGTCCGGCGAGCCGCCCATGTTTAAGAAATGATAGCTATCCTGATGATCTACAGTATTATAGAACATATATATATCAATATTAGGAAACTTTATACAATTGGATTGGCAGGCTTACCCAGCACCAGCTCTGGATATTTGGCACGCGCCGCACATAGCTGATAGAAAATATGGTAATTACGCTCGCCCTGCGCCTGATACACCACACGAGACTTCTCCAGCAGATAGGTGTGCACGGTGGCCCCCTGGAGATACATGACGCCCATCTGATTGGTGAACAGCAATTTGGTGAACTTGCCGAAACGGGAGCTGTTGTCGTTGCGTGTCGTTTTGGCATTGCCAAAGGCCTCCATGATCGGTGAAGATGCCAGCACCTTGCGCTCGACCTGAGTCTCCGATTCGGAGCCCCCAACGGCAGCGAAGTAGCGCATCGCATACTTCGCCGACACCGTCTTGCCCGCACCCGATTCGCCGCTGACAATGATGCTCAGATTACAATTCTCACGCTCCAGCTTGGTGTAGGCCTCCTCCGCCAGCGCAAAGATGTGTGGCTCCAGGTCGCCCATGGCATGTCCGCGATAAGCGCGAATAATATTAGGTCCGTACAGCGGGAGGTCCGCATATGGATTGATGGCAACCAAAATAATGCCACAATAGGTATAAATGATCTGACGTTCACAGAAGCGTACACGTAGATTGTATAGCACGCCGGGCTCATGCAGATACGATAGGGTGGTCAAATCGTTTTGGCCCACCAGAATGGCTGGATTCCGCAGTGGAGGTAAATTACTGCCATCCGGTTTTAGTTTAATCTCCCTCAAAGCACCCGATTCGGTTTGAATTTTCAATATGATGTCACCTTTGTGATAGCTCTCCTCCAATGAGGCGCTCTCCCACACCTGTTCCGCATGGGGTATCCAAATTTTGGAGCCCTAAATACGAGAGAGGCAGAGTAAAAGAGAGAGAGAGAGAGTAAAGAGAGATGTAGAGTCATAAATCAAAACATTGAACATGACCTGCGACAAGTTTGCAGCGATTGCTCAATGCCACGCAGCTTGAGCAAGCTAAAGCCAGGGCTCAAATTCTGCCCCCGCAGAACTCCCCACTCTACTCAAACTCAAGCACACACACTCATACACAGACGCACACTCAAACTCACATACCCTCTCAATTGTGATTGAAGCTCATGCTTCACACGAATATGACACGCTTATCAGCGCGAAAGTTTTTTTCTTTTTTTTTTTTGTGTGTGTTTGTGATAAGCAAGTGATTCATTTTGAAGCATATTTTCAACTCCGAAAATGCAACATGACATCAATTAGGGTTGACCTGGAAGGCACTTGCAAGAAACGAAGAGGAAATGCAAAAGCGAAATGAAATTGGCGCACACACACAAACAGACACACACACACACACACATTGCACGTTGTTATTGTTATTATGTATGCGTTTTTATAAGCCTCCCATTCTTAACACTATGAGGCTAGCCAACGACAACGGCGACGACGACGACGACGACAGCGCGCAATTGCCAGCAATGCACTTGTGGGGCATCAATATAATGTGTAAATGTGTACCTTTGCGTATAGCATCTCCTCGCTTGACATGATTGCAGCAGCAGCACCAGCAACGGTAGCCGCAGTGTCGCGTTGTCCAAGTAAGTGCCTAAGTACAGCTTCGCCGGGCTCTTAATACGCTACTTCGACGTACCGCCAAACTTCCACGGTGAACGAGGCAATTGAAATGTGCATAAAACCCGTTAGTATTGTCTTCTCAATTCCAATTTGGGCTAAGCAAATTTGTTCTTCTCTTTTTTCTTATTTTTTTTGTAAATTTACTTGTATTCCTTTACTGTCTATTAATTTCCTTAGTTTTTTTATTTCTGTTTTTTCTTATTAATTTCACATGAAAAGTTATTGAGACATTATCTAAGAAATCAAAAAATATTTTTGGTTAATTTTTTAGTAGAGGCCGGATTTTTTGAAAACAAAAATTTTGCTACATTGGTAATTTAGAAGACACTGCTGACAATAAACACTGCTCGCCCTGGTCCCGTCTCTAAACTAAGTCTGACTGACGTAGAATGTTGTGTTGCCAAAAAGGGCAGGGTTGCCACATGGCCCCACTGTTCTGGCCAAGTTAACAATGTTAGAAACGATTGGCCTGTGTTATGGGCCGACTACTGATAAATTTGAAATGTGCATACGGAAATGTTATAGCCAATTTCCATACCATTTTCATCGCGATAATTCGAATTGGAGTTTTTCGCGGCAAGTGCTAAGTCTACGTCTTGCAGCACTGCATACATCCCCGCTGACATTTACCAACACTGCGCACACGCGTCACAGCTGCAACTGTCAACATTTCCCGCGCAAAGCCAGAGACAGCATTCCTCAACAAACAAGATCGAGAAGTGCTGGTATTTGTTGTGGAATACTTGGAAAGCTTGGAAGGAAAAGAATCAAATAATTTTAAAATGTCAAGTCCAGCTCAATCGCCCAATGTCAGGTCTGGCACACCTAAGCAAGGAGCGCGCACGCCCACACGAGGTAAGTTTTGAGTACACATTTGAAATTACATTTATTAATTATAAATGTATGCATAGGCATTGCTGCCCAGGATGTGGATACACCCATGCGCATGGGCCCTGGTCGTGTGCCCGGCAGGGCGTCGGACAACATAAGTCTGCCGCCTACGTCGCCGGCCAATATTAGCCTGCCTGCAACGAGTCCGGCTCGAGGCTTGGGCGGCATGAGTGAGATTGATTTGAGCTCTCCACTAAACTATGGCACGCCCAGTTCAATGGGCTCCATACGTACACCACGCTCCGGCATACGCGGCACTCCACTGCGTGCGCGTCCAGATATACGCACGGACAAGCGCATGCGCCAAGTGGCCATTGGCGGCACTTCGGGTGTAAGAATCTTTATATTCTCTAATTTTACAAATAAAATATACTATATACTATATATTTATACAGCTGGAAACCATTGCCGAAAAGGGTTCAGAGACCGATCCGGTGTCAGAGTCCTCGGGAGCTCCTCAGCTGGTTGTCTGGGGCACCAATGTGGTTATCAGTCAATGCAAGTCCAAGTTCAAATCATTTATTATGCGCTTCATCGATCCGAGTGCTGAGCAGGATGAGATTTCGGAGAACATTGATGTCAACCAGCCATTGTATCTGCAAAAGCTGGAGGAGATTCACACGCTGGAGGAGCCCTACCTGAATCTGAATTGCGCACATCTGAAGACATTTGATCAGGACTTGTACCACCAGTTGATATGCTATCCACAGGAGGTGATTCCCGGTTTTGATATGGCCATAAATGAGATGTTCTTCGAGCGTTATCCGGCCGCTCTGCTAGAGCATCAGATTCAGGTGCGTCCCTTCAATGCGGATAAGACGCGTAATATGCGCTCTCTGAATCCCGAAGATATGGATCAATTGATTAGTATTAGCGGCATGGTCATTCGGTCCTCGAACGTTATACCCGAAATGCGTGAAGCGTTCTTCATGTGCAACATTTGCTCCTTCTGCACCACCGTTGAGGTGGATCGCGGCCGCATTGCCCAGCCAACACTGTGCACCAATTGCAACACCAATCACTGCTTCCGCATCATCCACAATCGCAGCGAGTTCACAGACAAACAGCTCATTAAGCTGCAGGAATCACCCGATGACATGGCAGCTGGCCAGACGCCACACAATGTCTTACTGTATGCCCACAATGATCTGGTGGACAAAGTGCAGGCAGGTGATCGTGTCACAGTCACTGGCATCTATCGTGCCACGCCCCTAAGAGGCAAAGGCCAGAATGTGAAGAGTGTGTACAAGACGCACGTTGATGTGGTTCATTTCCGTAAGGTGGATAACAAGAGATTGTATGAGGAGGAGGAAGGGTGAGCAGTTGTGATGATCTTTGTATAGAATATTATTCATTATCAATCTATGCTTCCTCTTGCAGCAAGGATCACATTTTCCCACCAGAGCGCGTGGAACTGCTGCAATTGCTGTCGAAGAAGCCCGATATATATGATCGCTTGGCTCGCGCTATTGCGCCCTCCATCTATGAGAATGATGACATTAAGAAGGGCATTCTGTTGCAGCTCTTTGGTGGCACCAAAAAGAAGCACTCGACGCTTGGTCGCCAGAACTTTAGGTCGGAAATTCATTTACTGCTCTGCGGTGATCCCGGCACATCCAAGTCACAAATGCTGCAGTACGTCTACAATCTGGTGCCACGCTCGCAGTATACATCCGGACGTGGCTCCTCAGCTGTGGGCCTAACTGCCTATGTGACCAAGGATCCGGAGACTCGTCAACTAGTGCTGCAAACGTAGGTGATCCGCACTCTGCATGTAAACTATACTAAATTCCTTCATTTCTAGTGGAGCCCTTGTGCTGGCCGACAACGGCGTTTGTTGCATAGATGAGTTCGATAAGATGAACGATTCTACGCGGAGTGTCCTGCACGAGGTGATGGAGCAGCAGACCTTGAGCATTGCCAAGGCTGGCATCATTTGTCAATTGAATGCAAGAACATCAATTTTGGCTGCCGCTAATCCCGCCGAGTCGCAGTGGAATAAGCGTAAAAATATCATTGACAATGTCCAATTGCCGCACACCTTGCTCTCGCGCTTCGATTTGATTTTCCTGGTACTGGATCCTCAGGATGAGGTCTTTGACAAACGTCTGGCTAGCCATTTGGTATCTCTGTACTATGTGACCCGCCACGAGGAGGAGGACACCATGTTTGTAAGAATCAATACACTTAAAAGCTTCAAGAGTTTCTATTAATGCTTTCCTTCGCAGGATATGAGCGTGCTGCGTGACTACATTGCCTATGCTCGGGAGCATCTCTCACCCACTCTCTCGGATGAGGCACAACAGCGTTTGATCCAGGCGTATGTGGACATGCGCAAGGTGGGCGCTGGACGTGGCCAAATCTCAGCTTATCCCCGACAGCTGGAGAGCTTGATTCGTCTATCCGAGGCGCATGCCAAGGTTCGGCTAAGCAATGCTGTGGAGTTGCAGGATGTGGAGGAGGCTTGGCGCCTGCATCGTGAGGCACTGAAGCAATCGGCCACGGATCCGTTGTCGGGTAAAATCGATGTTGGCATCCTCACCACCGGTTTATCTACGGCAGCTCGCAAGAAGCGCGCCGATCTGGTGGCTGCCATCAAGGAAAATCTTAAAAAGAAGGGTAAAGTGCCCACTGTGCCCTACCAGAAACTATTCAAGGAGATCAAGGAGGGTTCTCAGATTGTAAGTTGCTAAAGGTAGCACGTTTAATTGCTTACTAATTGAAATTCATTTCTATTTTAGATGATTACACGTGAACAGTTTGAAGACGCTCTGAAAGAAGTTCAAGATGAGGGAGCCATAGTTGTTATGGGCAAAAATACCATTCGAATTTGCTAATTTCATTACCGCACACACAAAAAACTCATTCATTCCTAGTTTTAAGACAAAAAGTTTATAAATAAAGATCATGTTTTAAAATATATTGAAATTTTATTTGAATATATAAAACGTTAATTTTTCGTGAAATTATCGAGCATTTTCTTGTCCGATTACTTGATTGCAAGCAAATAAAAACAGTGTTACTGCATTGCAGTATATAAAAATACCAACAAAATATGCTTACGTTGGCAACTCTTTTTTTAGATTACCTCACTCGCTCTATTGAGCGAGACAACAAGCGAACCATTAATAAGCAGGCACAATCACGGCATAACAATAAATGCTTTGTTTTTCCAAGCCCAGCTACAAGCGTAGTAAAGTTTGGATTGTACGAGCGAGTAGGAGGACAGTTGCGTCACCAGGCAAAGACACCAGCACCTATCCCACTCACACACCGCTCAAACGGTAGCCCGGGAGATCAGCTGACAACGGCAGCAGAGACTGAGGCTTAGGCTGTAGGCAGTGGCAGTGGCAGTGGCAGTGGAAGTCGAAGTGGCATCAGTATTAGGTGAAACTGCAGCTCCAACATTTGAAAGATGGCATCCACATCGTCTGGCACACTGGAGGGCACGCTGAGCAAATGGACAAACGTAATGAAAGGATGGCAATATCGCTTCTTCGTATTGGACGAGAATGCGGGCCTGCTCTCCTATTATACGGTAAGTGAGGATCACTTACTCAGCAACAAGTGATGGAAATATTTGTCATGTTTATCTACTTAAATTGGAGCTGCGTTAATTGTTATCTTATCTGGCAGTCAGTCAGTCACGAATAAGAGCTGCGCCTCCCTCAACCCAATTGTCGTCAATTAATCAAATTTCAAAATTCACACACATGTTTGTGTGTGTGCGTGTGTATTTGTCTGTTTGGCTGTGCATATATACATATATATATATATATATATATATATATATATATATATATATATATATATGTACATATATAAAGATATATATATATATATATGTATACATGTATGTACATATGGCTGTAAATTTATTTATTGTAAGTTCACCTCAGCTGCTTCAGCAGCGGCAGCAACAACGGCAACAGCTATAGAACTTTTTCTGCGCTTGGAGCTCTGGTAGGACTTGCGATAGAAGTCGTAGAATCCATAGAACATGAGTGCAATAACAAATATGAAGTATATGAAGATGGCCTTCTCCACGCCGCAATTGAGCGACACCAATATGGCATGGATCAAGATCAGTGTGAACTGTACCATCTGCAGCACCGTTATTGACTTCTTGACGGGCATCAGGGCACGCACCGTTCGCTTGTCCGCCACGGCGGCGATCAGATAATAGGTGTACATAATGATGTGGACATTGGAATTGAGCAGAATGGGAAATAGCGCATCGCAGCCTGCAACGAGCAATATAGAATCACTATCAGCAAATAGCTCCTTCAAGGATCAACAACAATTTGTATACGCACCATTTTTAACATTATGATTGATCAGCATATAGATGAGTGTAACGGTGCTTATATGATGGAACACGTGCAGCTTGGTCACCTGATTCTGTTTCTGGCGCATTATGAATATAACCGTTTCTATCAACTCTGACAGCTTCAGCCAGAAGAGAAAATATGCCAAGCGAAAATGACGAGCCATCCGTTCGGGCGTCTCCTCCACAACGCTGCATCTCCAAAAGTACAGAATCGAATACTCTGTTATGTGCAGAATCTGGCAATAGTATCGAATATTAAATATATATATTCAGAGATGAGAACTTGGAAAGATCTTCAATGTGGACCCACCTCGTAGACAACGAATATGCACGACACAACCTGAACAATATTATGCACTATAATCAATTTTTTCAGTTCATACGGTTTTCGAAAGAGCATAAAACTTGAAAGTGTAAAATACAAAATTCGATTACAGTTGTACAGTTTCATTTTCAGTTTTAGGGCGTAACATATTCCACAATAGGTCAATTTGACTTGAATTCAAAGTTTAGAGTCCGCTTTGCATTAAATTATTCTGCCGATCGCATTGAAATTCTAGGTACTTAAAGCACAAAACTTGGATACTTTCGATACTCACTTGGGTCCCAAATGGGTCACAATAAACAAATACAAGCCCAGGACACTCAGCATGAACCAAGGCGTGGCCATTATAGCAGGATGCTGGACATCATATGCTTCAATAAAAAAATGTATATAATTTACAAATGAAACTTTGTTTCAAAAGCAATTAAAATTCTCACTAGGCTTATCCATTTTGAACTGTATTCCGTGTGCCGTATCCTTAAATATATATATATAATGTAGACTAATCGAGCCGATTAGCGCTGGGAATGTTCACGTCCCGACTTATCGCTGATGTGTGGGCATTTGTTAAATGATTCTTTTGGTTTTGAGCACCTTAGCGACGCAGCAAACTGAATTAATTTATACAATTAAATGTGCCATTGACCATTCCGTCGTTACGCTGGCCTATGCGAGCGTCACACACCGTCACAGACCCTTCCAAATGCGTAGTATCTATATATTTATATATATATACATATATATGTGTATGTTTCTTTGCAATTACAGTCCAAGGAGAAAATGATGAAGGGCGTGCGTCGCGGCTGCGTCAGGCTCAAGGATGCCCTCATTGGCATCGATGATCAGGAGGATAATACATTTACCATAACTGTGGATCACAAGACCTTCCATTTTCAGGTACGTGTATTCACACAGCTCCCATCTCTTATCTAAATCTAAATGATTTACGTCCCAGACATCAAATATTAATTTGAACTAAAACTTTTTTTAAATATTTAAATTCTATATATTTTATTTGTGAGGTTTTACTTAGTAGAAAATAAAGGAAACTTTGTATTTAGCATATAAAAATTTGTAAATGTAAAAATATTTAAATTTGCTTACGCATGATGAGATATATGTTTATATATAAAGGTATACATACTTACATTTATGTATGTACTTACCCTATATACTATATATTTTTACCTTATATATTAGACTTTTGAACTGTAACGTCGCAGCTTAATTACATTAGCTGCCTTATATACATATATGTTTAATGAAATTCCATTCAATTGTTTAATTTACCTTTTGGTCAGCTTTGCTTACATTTCTTAATCAATTCATTCCCAACATTGTGGAAAAATGCAAAGCAAAGACAATAAAAGCTAAAAAGCTTTATTTTTATCTTCACTTATTCTAAAATATGTATGTGTGTATATCAATATTATTATTTATGTGAATGTGTGTTTAATATATTTTTTAAGAAATATGCCTAGCTAGTCACATACTAAATTTAAATACAGTGTTTTTGGACAGAGCCTCCCAACTCGATTCAAGTAGGGGTTAGAGACTTTCATGTTTGGTTAATTTAATTATTTATTTTTGTATTTGTTTATCTATTATCTATTATTAATTTTTTTCTTTTTATTATTTTGTTTTTTATTTATTTTTATTTTGTATTTATTATTATTATGATCTTATTATTATTATTATTTATTTTTCTTTATTTAATAATGGGTTTTTCTTTAACTATTTTATTAATTTAAAAAAATATATATATTTTTGTATTTTTCCTAATTTAGTTTTTTATGTTTTGTTTTTTAATATGTATATTTATGAGTTCGTAAACCAGTAACAGTTGGCAGAGAAATAGTTTAAAGAGGGAATAGACGGCAAGAAAAGTGGTATAGGCTAAGGGGAAGGAGAAAGAAGAATACTTATGTGTACTTAATCTGCTCTGTAGTAATTCTCTACTACTCTTTTAACCGAGCTCACTCTGTATACAAATATGTATACAAATATCAAATATTTATATGAGAATAGATTTAATCTACCACAATCTGTACATATGCATATATGATATGTAAAAGTTTAAGCCTAATACGCTTTTATTAAATGGGCACTAAACTTTTCAACTCTCAAGAGCCACACACACTTACACAGAGAACCTCACACACTGACCCTCATAACTTATATAGGAGCCCTCTCATACTCTCAGCCACTTACTCCCACACATTGTCAAGTATATATTTCTTAAGTATTTTCACTGATTTCGTTTCTCTGCTTATTTCTCCCTTTTGCCCCTTTGGCGCTGCTGCTCCGCCTTTTTTGTAACGATAAAACTTATTGGCAAACGAAACGAACGGCCAACTATCGCACCACCCAACCACCCACACCACCCAATCGAAATGGCATGCAGGCGCGGCACACCGATGAGCGTGAGCAGTGGGTGCGACGTCTGGAGGACACAATACGACGGCACGCGAATCGTTCACGGCTGTGGGACAGCCAGAGCGCCTTCTACATTGCCGGCGGCTACACGAAGGAGTCGAGCGGCAAACGGGCCAATCACTTGGAGCTGGTTGGTCGCCGCGTCGCCGAAGCGGATGCCTACCTGCAGTTGATGATAGAGCAGACCAATGTGAGTGAAATATATGAAATATAACTTTTATGTAATCGCAATCATAATCAAATAAAAAATCTTCAACAGTCGCTGGACAAACGCATCGCTGAGCTGAGCGACGCTACAGAGCAGGCCAAGTGCAAGGCGCTGCAGGATAACGCAAGTGTGAGTAGAATGCAGTTTTTGTCAGTCAACAAAGCGGGCTCCAATCGGCGCTAGGCTGCTGCATGAGAACAATCTCCAGATGCAGTTCGTCACGAAAGTTATTCGACATCTTTTGAATCTCGCTGAACGATAGGCGCCAATAGTTGGCATCCACGGGCATGAAGCGACTCGTGTCTCCACTGATTTGCACCTCACAGACGGCCACCAGAGTGTTTGCCTGGATGGCTGCATCACGGCCACAGAGTTTCAGGCTGGCACGCAGCTCCATCTGCAGATCCTGTGTCGTTGCTAGCCAAATGACAAACACCTGATCCTTAGCATTAGCTGGCGGCAAGGAGCGACGTGTTAGTGGATTATCCTGCAGGGCAGCCTGCGAAGCCGTCAAGCAAATGAGCACCACGATCGGCACATCAGCAGGCTCCTGCAGCAGATAGGAGTCGTATATATCGCCAGCTGATTTCCACAAATCCAGTTGGTGTAACTTCTGCCGCTTCTCCTCCACTGATGAGCCAATATAGGCAAGCAATCCAATCACATGATTCTGCTTAAACTTGCAGCAACGGCTATCAAAGGAGAGAATGGTGCGCTGGTCCTTGCACACCTTGTGACAGCGCTGCGAAGCGGAAGTTTCCTCATTGTGATGGCAGAAGTAGTGCAGCAGCAGCAGATGATTGTCGACGTGCATGTGGCAGTGGTCAAAGAGACACGGACGAGACTCGCAGTTGATGACCAGCTGATCCTCCAGCAGCAGTTTGTCCTTTAACTTCAACTGTTGTTGGCAAGGAACGATATCATCATCAACTGGCTGTTTATTTATTAAATCCAATTCACATATGCTCGAAGGCAACTCCTCGATGGCATTGACATCCTGCCAGCATAGCAGCTCCGATTGGCGTGTTTGCAGTGTGCTCATTTCCAAGCGCAGCTCCTGCATTTCGGCACGCAAATCCTGCAGCTCCTTATCCAATCGAAACTTCGCATCTTGTGCCTTCTGTGCGCTGGGCAAGCGAGCACAACGCATTTTATACTTCTCGAAATTGTGACGTATCTCATCTATTGAATGCTCCCTGGGATCAATCAGTTCGTCATCCATTTCACCAAAATAATCCAATTTTGCATCTGTATAAAAATAATAATCTGTGTGCACAGTATGTTAGACGTTTCTTACAATGTGCTTAAAATGATAGTTTTGTTTTGCTTAGTTTTTAAATTTCAATTTAAATTTGAATTTGAATTTAGTCAAGAGTTTGATGAATTATTGATTTTCAATGCAAGTTCAGGGTTAGGCCCGAGAAGGGCTCGTATTATTAGATATGCATGAGAGGTATGAGAAAATTGGCCAACTTGCGCCAGCTGCTGCCACAAAGCAGCTGCTCATTTCTTTCGCAAACTTCGAGGCAAACTGTATGCGAAACAGAACGAATCAGTGGTCAGGCGAGACAGAGTGGGACAGGCACTGGCTGAGTCCATCCGGCATTGTTATTTAATCGAGGTCTTGACATTTTTTTCGTGCTTTGTGCATTTGTGTTTAAACTCTCTTCTCGCTTTTGTTTATTTTTTGCATTTATTGCAGGCCATGTTGGATCATATCAAACACTCAATTGTTAGTCTACAAATTGCCAAAAATATGGCGCACCCCATCAATGGCATTTACAATGGCCCCACAATTACAACAGCCACCACGGGCATAATGATGGCATCGTCGGGCAGCGGCGGCGGTGGCGACGGCGGCGGCGGCAGCAGCAGCAGCGGCGGCAGCGGCATCGGCGACAAGGCAAACGAGGCACATTTGTCGCTCAAGAACGAGCTGGCCGGCGACGATGAGGATGATTCAGCAACGGAAAACGGTAAATGTCATCCAAGTGCATTTTATATTTTGGTGGGCACATTTGCGCTGCATGTTGTTTCTGCTACAATTTGACTATTTACACTTGAAATTGCCATAGGGTATATGAGTTATCTCAAGCGATTTGCGATTGTCTTATCTCTTTGTTTATGCATACATATAAATATGAACATATTTATATAACTGCTTGATAAGCCTTTTATATGCAGACGAGCGCTTGTTTATCATTCCATTTATAAAAAAGAAAACATATGTACACAGAGATAATAACATATACAATTATTTGTGTTATTTAATGAGTATATTATTATTGCGAATTTGCTTTCTTTTACTTTTTTGTATAAAACCCAAAGTATTTTATAGAATATAATGCAAACATCTGTTAATTAAAGTAAACATAATTAGCTGTAGGGTATTTAAACTTCTGTCAAGTCAGCATATTCAATATGTATGCAGCTTGTAAACAAAATATGGCATTTCATGATTCAGGGTCATACTCGTACTCACACACAGCCATGCACACACACACACACATGCATATAAAAAGTTTGCATGTGCATGTGCCCCAAGTGGGCTGTTTATGAGTTTGGTAATCGATGAACAGGCAATTAGTATTTGAGTGAAATGCATTTGATTAATAGATATTCATATTTGATTCATTACAGCGACCACAGCGCCATTGGGACTGGTCGTACCTGAGACCTCGTATTCGAGCAGCGAAGGTGAAGATGACTTCTACGATGCCTACGATGATCCGTTCACCAGCCTGGGCAACTCACCGATTGGCTGGTAAGTGTACATGTGTGTGTGTGTGTGTGTGTAAACTAAACAAACGGTTAGCAGCCAGTGTTGCCATGTGAACAGATGCCGGTTAGCTCAATGCGTACAACTGCATTTAAATGTGCACCAATGCAAACATACATACATACATGCATACATATGTATGTGTGTGTATGCTTGATTTTTCTTATTTAAATGCCCGACTTCATGTTTTTTAGTCGGTACCTAAAATTGCGCATGCGCAATACATCTGCAAGCACAGGTATCACACAGGCAAACAAACACAAGCTCATTTACATGTGTGTGCACGTGTGTGCTAGTATTTAAGTTGGTCACTCGCCTGAGAAGCATTTATGCAATATTGCAAGTAGCAGCGTCAGCCGATTTGGCAACGCCAACACGTCACAGCTGACACATTGTTGTTGTTGCCATCGTCGTCGTCGTCGTCGTCGTCGTCGGCGTCGTTGTCGTCGTTGTCGTCGTCCCCAGTTCAACTCAACTAAGCTCAGGCCTCCGGGGTACGTCGTGCAATTTACGATTTCGTCCTGTCAGTTTGTAGTTGCGTTCGTCGCTGACTGTTGACTGTTCGCCTTTCCTCATTGTTTCTGTTATTTTTTTTGGTTTCGTTTAAGCATGGCGAAATGCTCATAGGTTCAGCTTTGATTTATGTTTCTGTGTGACTGTGTGTGTGGGTGAGTGGGTGTAAATGTGTAAATAAATTTCCTGGCGTGCTTGTGTATGTACATATATGTATGTTTAAGCTGTTTAATTTGTTGCGCACAGCTGGCGCCGCAAAGTATGCAAAACAAAAGTTTGCTCACGCCATATTAAAGACTTGAATGCACCTTAAACTGAGTTCGCAACCGCATTGCCAGAGTTGCCATGTTTAAGAAGTGGGTACGACGCGTAAGCCTAAGGTAAGCACCACTTGCAAATCTATTTGTGTGCGTGTATGCGTGTATGTGTATGAGTGTGTGTAAATGTATCCATTCGTCCATCTGTTTTATAAATTGTAAATGAGCCAAGGCACGTACTGAGAGGAAGTGCCAGTGAGCGAGAGGGAGAGAGAGAGAGAGAGCGAGCGAATGAATGATGCAGAGGGAGAAAGGACCAAGGCTGACATCATTTAAAGATTTAAATCTCGGTTTTTAATAAATTATGCATGTAACGTTCAGTTGGTCCAGTTCCTTTGCAGAATACTAATCAACAAGTCTTTAATTAACTCAGCAGCACCACGCGTGGCTTTGTGGAGACTTCGCCCACGCACGACAAACCACAGGACAGCTATGTGGGCGGCGGCGATTTAGCCGGAACAACAACACCCAAACCAAGTTCGTCAGCTACAGCAATAAAAACGAGAACAGTAGCCGAAGTGGATGAGACCGGCTCGAACAAGGTGCCCAGCTCCCGGTCATCAAGCTATGACAATGGCATCGATTATGATGCTCTGTACGAGGAGGAGGAGGAGATGGACCTCAGCATGGAGGCGCATGGCTCAATGATAACGCATCTGTTGTCCCAGGTGAAGATTGGCATGGATCTCACCAAGGTGGTGCTGCCAACATTCATATTGGAGCGCCGTTCTTTACTCGAAATGTATGCCGACTATTTTGCCCATCCCGATTTGTTTCTCAAGTAAGTTAAATTGGTTTAATATATATATATTGATATATATCAAGTATATAAATTTCTTCTAGAATCTCGGAGCTGGATGACCCACGTGATCGCATTGTCCAGGTTTGTCGTTGGTATTTGAGCGCTTATCATGCGGGCCGTAAGAGCGCGGTGGCCAAAAAGCCCTATAACCCCATACTGGGCGAAGTATTTCAGTGCCATTGGGATATTCCAGGTAGTCAAATGGAAAATCAAAAATGTTGCTATGTTCCTAACTAATATTTGTTCTCTATATGGCAGGTGAAACCCAAAATGAAGAGGAGGTACGAGATGGTCCTGTGCCTTGGTGTCGGCGGGATCAGCTTACCTTCTTAGCCGAGCAGGTGTCGCATCATCCGCCAAGTGGGTGACAAGTGTTCTTAAAGCAGCCAACTTTAAACAATTAATGGTTTCTTATTTATTATATAGTTTCCGCCTTTTATGCCGAGCATTATAATAAGAAGATAACATTTACTGCTCACGTCTGGACGAAATCCAAATTCCTGGGTCTATCCATTGGGGTGCACAATATTGGCGAGGGCGTTGTGACCCTGGTGGATCGCAGCGAGGAGTATATTGTAACGTTCCCCAATGGTTATGGCAGGTATGATATAACGAACTCCATTATTGATTATATATAATGTATAATTGCTGACATTTATTAGGTCTATTTTAACTGTGCCTTGGATTGAGCTGGGCGGCTCAGTTGAAATCAAATGCCCACAGACGGGTTACTATGCCAACGTAGAATTTCTTACAAAGCCCTTCTATGGCGGCAAGCGTAACAAAGTTAGCGCCGAGGTGAGTTAATCATAATAACTAATTATTCAATGATGTAATATATAATATTACTACTCCATAGATTTATTCGCCCAATGATAAAAAGCCATTTGTTTCGATTGCCGGCGAGTGGAGCGGTTTGATGGAGGCCAAGTGGCATGATAAGAATGTAAGTTGCAAGACGCATGCTGCAATCAAATCTAAGCTAGTATATTCCATATGTAGAGTTGTATATTAACTTATCCATGTTGAAAACGTATTTGTTTAATCCTTTTCTGTAACCATGCGCCTAAAACGCTGCAAGAAACAACCCTACGCGTTGGCAGCTACATCTATCTATCTCTATCTATATCTATATCTATATGTCTACCTATCCACCTGTCTACCCTTTTAACCTGCTCCAATTTACTTTTTGCGATACTTGTACTTTTCTCTTAAATAGCTTGGGAACACATTTTTCCTGTGTGTATTTACTTTGTTTATCTAGAAAATTAAACCAATACTCTAAACTCTGCCTGCCCACGTTTTCAATTCAATCCCACTTGGTCATATTGTTGTGTAGATGTGTGCCTGTGTATTTTTGTTACTGCAAATGCTTAAATCCAGCGTGCATCTTTAATTTTCTAGAAAACTGAAGTATTCGTCGACGTAAATCGCATACCCATATTTAAGAAACAAGTTCGACCAATCGTTGAGCAGGATGAATATGAATCGCGACGTGTTTGGAAGGAAGTGACTGCGGGACTCAAGTAAAATTCTTTATTCTATATAATTAACGAGCTGCATTTTATATAATTTGCTCTCTGTTCTTATATATTTTATATTCATGTTCCATTCAAAACAGATTCAATGACATCGAGCGTGCAACAAATGCCAAATTCGTTGTGGAGCAACAGCAGCGTGATCAAGCAAAGGTTCGCAAGGAATACGACTTGGCTTGGGAGCATAAAGTAAATTTATTAAAATATATATATAGATATAGATATTAAATGATTTTACATTTGCAGCACTTCAAGCCTGTGGGCGATAATTGGATATATACCAAGCCGCTGAGTCAGCGCATGTATTTGCAGGAAAAGGAGGCCAAAAGATAATGCACGAATGGGCAGCAGCTGAAGCGAGAGGTAGCCAATGCCAACAGCAATGTTTATACACACACATATATCAAGATATATATATATATTCTATGTATAGATATATGTGATTCATATCAAGTTTAAGAAGCCTCGACTATTGTATAATTTCCACAAGTGCGCAAATCCCAGACACACAAAAACACTGACGATGATACAACGTAACATATGCAGGAAACTTAATGTTTTACAGTATAATGAACTATGAGATATGTGTTAAGCGTTAGGTGTTAAGCGATAAGAAACAACCATCTAGTGTCCGTTTAATGATTGTAAATAGTTTATACATACATACATACAAAAAAAAAAACACTTCGAAAGTGAGGAAGCAAACGCCAAGTTTAAGTAGACAGTTAAAGAAATAACAACAAACAAACAATAATTGAACGACACAACGTAAGATGTTTATTTAGGTGCATGCAATGGTTGAAATTTAATGAATCTAATATAAACTGCAATAACTAATTAATTATACAGAGCAAACACTTTAATAGAATATAGTCTCTACGCAAAAATAAAAAAGAAAAAAAAAACATACTCGTATAAAGCAACATATTATTAATAGCATACATATGTACTAGCGTGTTTCAAAGGCAATCGCAGTAAACTGCAAAACAAAGAACACCTAAACACAAAATACCTTTTACAATATAAAAGTAACACACACACACACACACACATACACATACACACGACACATAATGCGATATGTATTTAAAAGAAGTGAAAAAAAACGTAGATTACAGTAAAGAAAATATTAGAGACTTAAGCATAGAAATTCTATTTTTTAAATAAAAGACTCTAATAGATGAAAATACAATACAAGAGATATCTAATAGATACATACTATTAACAATTTATTCCTGTTTTCAAAACTTTAAAGCATACTGCACAATTGATTTTGTCAAATAAAACAATTAAAAATAACTAGTATTATATATTCATAACATTTTCTGTTTTTTTTTTTTTTCATTTTGTTTACTTCATTGTCACAATAATAAAGATGAAAGCTTTACTTATACAACAATCACACACCCGACAGCCAGAAATCCAACGAATTGCCTGTAAAAAGCAAAGCAAAGCAAAGTAAAATATCAATTTATTGTATTTAATCAATAGTTAGCGTATAATTTAGTTGGCATTTGCCAACAATTGCAACAATCACACGGCAAAGCAATTTTTTTCTTTGTAAACTACCGAATACTCTCACGCAAAGTTAACGCAAAATGAAACGAATAAAGAATATTACGCTTTTAAAACTGTTGAAAATAATCAATTATACAAAACTATATAGAATATCCAATGCGCAGACAGCCTCGTAAATAAATAAATATATTAAAAGAAAAACAACAAATGAAATCTAATTACGAATGAAAGCAATATATACATATATTTTTACGAATTTCTTTAGAAGTTAAACAAGAATAATACACACACACCGCCTAGAATTTAATGCAGCCATTATACTTATATTGCAAAATGAAACTTGTTACTGCAAATAAATAAAAATTCTTTAATTTTTCAAAGTTTGTGACTTGGCGGGCTCAAGAATCGTGTTCATTTGAACCTTATTCGAGTGAAGTGGCAACACCGCATATTTGACATTTGTTAGTGATGCCAGCCTATTCGTAAAATTGACGTGGCTCTAAATTTTAGTGTTTAGGTGTATTAAGAGGCTGAAATTGCAATGCGAAAAGATTTGCACGCAATTGGTCCATTAAATTAAACGGTGAATCGGTGCTGGAACGGATTTCAGATATTCCGAGAAGTACGCATCAAAACATCAGCGAAAACTGCGAAAATCGCTCAGTGAGTACGAGAGAGCGAGCGTGGATTGTGTGTGCGAGATAGAGGCCGAGGCCCGCAAGGCAGTGCCGTTGTTCATTGTCAGCTACAAAAAAAAAAAATTATATATATATGTATGTAATATAAATTTCGTTTGTTGCGTGCCAATTGGAAAAGATTTGTTAACACAAAGCGCCTCCACTGCAAGTGCAGACACAAAAGAAAGATAAAATAACAGCAGCAGCATTAGGCAAAAACGCAGTGAAAAGTGTGTGCATGCTTCATCAGTCAATTAACGAAAGCAGAGTAAGAAGAAGAGCCAACTACAAAGTGCAAGTGCTGGTCAAGTACACAAAGTGAAACACACACACACACACATTAGCACCACGTTCCAACGCCCTTTTTCCAACGATCCCATTAGTTTGGCAACATTGACAACAAGAAAGGTAAGCTTCATATAAATGGGAAATGCCTTTCCACGCCGGCGACGTCGACGACGTAAAACGACGTCATCAATATTTGCTGATAGAGACAATTTGCTTTTGTATTATGCATGCATGCGAATAGTTGGTTTCCTTATCACATGGCCAATTGTCTGCGATAAAGCATTTCATTTTGCTGCCGCTTATTAGCGACAGCAACAGATCAGAAGCAGCTGCGACCGCATTCCAATCTTCAACTCATGTCCAATGCTGTTTTTTCAGTTCAATAAACGCTTTATCAAGTCCACCGACATTGTTGAGGCGAATTCGTCTTCGCTTTTGTTCGCGTTCGCAGTGTGCAAATGAAAATCCACGTAGCTTGTAATACGCTCTTCAAAAAAAGAAAAAAAAAATGAGAGAAAACAGTTATCTGCGGGCGGTCGAACTTTAAATACACTAAGATGCAGGCCAAATCATTTACATTAGTGTTGGCAAGCTCTAATTAGCAAAAATGAGCTAGTTCACGAGTTGAATTTGTCGATCAGCTGTTGTCTTATTCAAACATGTATATCTCTTATATATTAATTGTTCATGCTATCTATATTCATAATTGTTGTCAAAACTCATATAAAATTAAGGTGACCTTATCTGTATATATATAAAAAAAAAAGTATAATAAAAGCGATAAAAATTTGATAAGTTAGTCTCTTACTAGAAATGTTCATAATAAGGTCTAAAAACTATGAATGTAGCCTTGAATTTGTTCTATATTTATGCTAATAATATAATTTCAATGTTACATAGCTGTTGACCAAACTAATAATATCCCATGTAAACGAATTTATATAGTGTAAATTAGAGCTTTGCTCCATAAAAAGTTGACGTCAAGAAATTAAAGAAAAATTCGATACGCAAAGTGTAATGCAAATTAGTTCAGTTCAATTCTCTTCCATGGCTTGACGCAGTCACATTCGAAATTCAAAAGGTGTATAGGAACTAGTAGTGCCGTTAGCTTGTTACCTTGGCCACTTACCCAATATCATATAACATCTGTTATTATTGATTTACACTCGATTTAATATTTAACTGAATAAATTGTTAAAATGGCGCCAAGCTAAATAAACAATGTCTCTAATATACATAGAATAGTTTTTTGTTTTTTTTGGAAAATGTGGTAATAAAACTAGTTCATATCTATTTTGCCAGCCTATTATAAAGCTTCTGTTCTCGTTCATTGTCTCGATTGTTGTTCTGGTTGTTGTTGTTACCGTTGTTGTTGTTGTTGTTATCTCAGCACGTTTGACAGCGGTTATGCTAAGTGTTGAATCAACTATTTCTGGTTTCAAAAAGGTTTTGCCATTGAATTGATAAGATAAGGCAACAACAACGACAACAATACTAATAAGAATAGTTCTTCAATCGCTGCGACCTTCACGTACAGACCTAACACGTCAATTTCGGCGACATTGATATGCTAACCGGCATTGCAATTTATATATTTCATATAGAACAAACTGTAATCAAGTATTTAAGTGTGAGCTTTTTAATATTAATATATTAAAGATAGAACTATTTTAGGAAAAACTGTTTTTCAATCTTCAATTTAATCAATCAATCTCTAAATTACTTTAACTATATTTGAGGATAAACACTTTAAATACTTGATCAATAATTTAAAACTTGATTACAAATTTAGTCAATCTATCAGTCAATCAATCTCTAAAAATTTCTAACTAATACTTCCTTTCTTCCTATCTCTTTTTAGCTGCATTCCATGAATTAGAAGAATGTCAGCATACAATACAAATTTTGTGCCAGCCGCGTCAAATGGCAGCTTGGTAAATGGTCAGCAGCAGCAGCAGCAACAACAACAGCAACAACAACAACTGCAGCAGCAACAACAACTCTACGTGCAACAGCAGCAGCAGCAGCAGCCACCGTCTCAGCAACCACCGCCGCCCCAGCAGCAACAAACATCCTTACCCCCTCAAAAACCACTGAATCAATTCCAGCAACAGCCAACGCAGTATCCCATAAATGCCACGCCCACTGGCAATGCTCAGCTACCGCCGCCGCCTCAATTCAATAGCAATGTGATGAACAAGTTTTTGCCACCCACTTTGAGTAATGGTCCAGCAGCAGCAGCCGCAGCCGCAGCAGCGCCGCCAGCTACGACGCCGATTAGCAATCTGCCCGCGCACCTGCGCCCACCCACGCTAAATGGACCCACACCTGTCACTTCCACGACAACAACAGCAGCTGGCGCTGGAACTGGAGCGGGAACACCTGTTGCCAATGGCAGCAATGGCGCCTTGAGTGCCAACTCCTCGCGCACGGCATCGCCTGGCCTGGTGAACCAGGTCGAGTCGTCCAGGCCGCAATATGTGATGGGTCCATTAGGCAGCTATGTGCCCAAGCCGGCGCAACAAGTCCAGAGTCCATCGGTGTCTGCTCAGCAGTCGTTCACTGGCCAGTTGCCGCCTCCCACGTTAGCGACTTCAGGAACGATGACCCCGCAGCTGTCCGGCAATCAGATGGTTTCAACGATGAGTCAGACTGGCTCCACAATGCTGACATCGCCACCACCACCACAACAACAACAACAACAACAGCAGCAACAGTCAGCGAGTCAGATGTCCAACTTGACTAGCAGCATGCAGAGCATGAGCATGAACCCGAATCCCCTGAACGGCCCCAGCTCTGGGCAATCCTTGGCGCGTAAGGATTACCGCGGCGTTGTCTCCAGTCTGTCTGGCTCCGCGCAACAATTGCAGACCTCGAGTGCGAATACTTTGCTCTCAGCGAGCGGACCGGCGCCCAGTCTGCCCAATTCCATGGCTGCCATGGTGCCGCCATTCAATGCCAACGCGCCGCCCAGCAACAAGAGTCAGGCGAGTGTGTTTGGCGGCGGCATGTCATCAGCACCCAAATTGGCCACGCGGCCAATGCCACCACCAACCGAACAGAAGCTGCCCTACGGCGTACCACCGCCGGCGGCAGCTGGCCCGGAACCCAACAACAATGCGCCGCGAGCAGCGCAGCCTGGAATCCCCCCAGCAGCACAGTCTGGAATGCCCCCAGCTGCGCAACGGCCACCGCTGTGGCAGACAGGCGCGGCCAATGCCATGCCCGCCAATGCCATGATGCAGAGTGCACCGCAGGGATTCATGCCGCCGCCGCTGGCGACAAGTCAGAATATGCCATCGCAGGTGCAGCTGCCGCCCTTTGGACCGCCACCAACAGCGGAACGGTCACAGCAGCAACAGCAGCAGCAGCAGCAGCAGCAGCAATATCCTCAGCAGCAACAACAACATCCACAGCAGCAGCAGCAATATCCATATAAGCAAGCTTATCCACCACAGCAGCAGCAGCAGCAGCAGTTATCTGCTCCTGGCATGTTTGGAGCACAGCAGCAGCAACAGCCTGGCAATGCACCGCTGCAGTATCAGACGCAGCAGCAGCCGCTGAGCGTGGCACAGCAGGGCTTCAGTCGACTGTGGGGTCAGGACACCATTGATCTGATGCAAAACAGGCATATCCTGTCGCCGGCCACGATTGCACCGCCCAAGGTGGTGCTGCACAATCAGTTCCACGAGTCCATCAACTGCAGCGGCAGCATCATACGCTGCACCCTCACCAAGATACCGGAGAGCAATTCGCTGCTGCAAAAGTCACGACTGCCCTTGGGCATAGTCATTCATCCATTTCGTGATGTTAACGTAAGTGCAAGGAATATTAATATTAAATATAGTATTTATTAATATCGAAACTCTTCTCCACAGAGCCTGCCCGTGATACAGTGCGTCAATATTGTGCGCTGCCGCCTGTGCCGCACCTACATCAATCCGTTTGTCTACTTCGTGGACAGCAAAATGTGGAAATGCAATCTCTGCTATCGCGTCAATGAGCGTAAGTTTGAGCAAACTCTCCATTCGATTGGAATTCTATTAATGTACTCCAATCTACTCTGCTTATAGTGCCCGAGGACTTCCAGTTTGATCCGGCTACAAAGACGTACGGCGATGTGACACGACGACCCGAGGTGCGGTCCAGCACTATTGAATTCATAGCGCCATCGGAATACATGTTGCGTCCACCACAGCCGGCGATGTATTTGTTCCTGTTCGATGTGTCGATCATAGCGCAGCAGAGCGGCTATCTGGAGACAGCCTGCTCGGTGCTGAATCGCCATTTGGATGAGATGCCTGGGGATGCGCGTACCCAAGTGGGTTTCTTGTGCTACGATAGCTTCGTGCACTTCTACAGCATGGCCGAGGGCCTGAATCAGCCGCACGAGATGACGCTGCTGGACATTGATGATCCCTTCCTGCCGCGCCCCGACAGCCTGTTGGTCAATCTCAAGGAGTGCAAGGAACTGGTTAGGGATCTGCTGAAGCAGCTGCCCAAGCGATTTGCTCACACCCATGATCCTGGCTCGGCGCTGGGCGCGGCCCTTCAGGTGGCCTTTAAGCTGATGGTGAGTAGATTTGAAAACAGCTGCAGTATCTAATCTAAATAAATTTACTTTGCTTTACTATCTACAGCAAGCATCGGGCGGACGTATAACGGTATTTCAAACGTGCCTTCCCAACAAGGGCCCCGGAGCGCTGGAACCGCGCGAAGATCCCAACAATCGCTCGGCCAAAGATGTGGCTCATCTGAATCCAGCAACAGATTTCTATAAGCGTTTCGCTCTGGAGTGCTCCGGCTATCAGATTGCAGTCGATCTGTTTCTGATGAATCAACAGTATAGCGACATGGCCACCATATGTAAGTGTACTCCAATGGAATGCATTTCAAAAACTAATCATATAAACTTCATCATGGCAGCTGGCGTTAGCAAGCACAGTGGTGGCTGTGTGCATCACTTTCCCCTGTTCCAGAAGACCAAACAGCATATGGTGGACTCGTTTAAGCAGTGCTTTAAGCGCTATCTCACCCGCAAGATTGGCTTCGAGGCTGTGATGCGTTTGCGTTGTACACGCGGCCTGCAGGTGCACACATTCCATGGCAACTTCTTTGTGCGCAGCACGGATCTGTTGTCGCTGCCCAATGTCAATCCGGATGCCGGCTATGGCATGCAAATATCGTACGAGGAGAGCCTCACCGATGTGAAGACCATTTGCTTCCAGGCCGCGCTGCTCTATACGAACAGCGAGGGTGAACGACGCATTCGTGTCCATACCATATGTCTGCCGGTGACTGCATCCCTGCCCGAGGTGATGCACTCAGCTGACACGGAAGCCATCATTGGACTGCTCTCCAAAATGGCCGTGGATCGTTCGACAGCGTCGAATCTGTCGGATGCTAGGGACGCCTTTATCAATGCGACCATCGACGTGTTCAATGCATTTAAGATTGCACAAAATCTTCCCTCCGGCCAGAGTGGTCAATTGATAGCACCACGCAGCTTGGCCCTGCTGCCGCTCTACATTCTGGCGCTGCTCAAGCATGTAAGAAACTTGATCCATTTACAATCCAATTTGTTGTTGATTAATGTATGTGTTTTTTGTCGTTTTAGCCCGCTTTTCGCGTGGGCACCAGCACGCGTCTGGATGATCGCGTCTTTGCCATGGACAACATGAAAACGTTGCCACTGGACCAGCTCATGAAGTACATCTATCCCGAGCTGTACAAAATCGATGCACTCGTCTATCATGTGCGCAACTCGAACATAAGCTCAGCGCAGGACGACGATTACGATGATGACGAGCTGCTGCCGGAGATGCAACGTCTTCAGCTATCTGCGGAACAGTAAGACTTAAGCTTCAAGAGAATTATCTGATCTACTACTAACTAATATATTTCAGTCTGGACTCGCGTTCGATATTCCTGATGGATTGCGGCACACTGATAATGATATATGTGGGCCTTAATGTGCCCACTGATGTGCTGGAAGCTTTGCTGGGTAAGTCGAAGCCTAAGTATATTGATAATTTCATAATCTTCTTCATAATCATTCTCATTCTCAGGCATAAGGTCAACGGCGGAACTGCCCGATTATGTATATGGTTTGCCGAACGTTGTCAGCGCCGAGAGCGATGCCCTAAAACGTTTTATATTGCGTCTGAATTACGATAAGCCCTACCCGCCTCAAGTGCAAATTATCAGGTTAGTCTAGCTCAATTATTTTAATCTGGAATTTTCTTTCTAATTATTCTGTCTTGCAGGGATACGAGCACTGCTAAGGCGCAGTTTATTGAGAGATTAACGGACGATCGTAGTGAATCTAGTTTGTCATATTATGAATTTTTGCAACACATTCGGGCTCAGGTTAAATAGTACATAAGTCGAAAATCCTACTACTATTGTATACAACATAAATACGAGTTTCTTCGAACTTAAAAAAAAAAAACCACAACAAAAACAAACAATTATAACTCTGGTGACTAAAGATAGGCAGACAGACCAGGCCAGGCGGGAGATGCTGCAACCCAGCTAAGATTCATATTAAGTACATTCATACAGCCTCCTCCCCGATACAAAGATATGTGCATAAGACAAGTAAACATGTGAATGTTAAATATATTAACTAGAACACTAAGTAACATCTAGAGTTCGAAAAGAAAAGATAAAAGCGAAAAGTCAGATAGCTGTCACCCGCGGTATAGATAATTTAAAAAGTGCATGTATTTATTTATTTGTTGATTTTTTGCACTTAAAAAATATAAAAAAGAATACAAGAAAAACACACACACACACATCTTGAAAATAATTTACAATTTCAATAAAAATAATAAAAACAATGAAAGGCAAAAAGCTGTCACAAATACTAGCCTGCAAATACTAGTTAGAAGAGCGATGAGCATAGTTATTTATTATAGCAATCAATCCAAATTGTATATTGTTTTTAGTCACATGTGCTTTGCGTTTCCAAAAAACAAAGCCTTAAATTATATAAAAACTATTTTTTTTAATCTACTTCTGTTTCTGTTTCCCAATCTTAACACTTAGTTTCTTGCTTGTTATTGCATTGATTTTTACCTTTGCTTCAGCTGTTTTTTCATAGTATTTATTTTCCAAATAATAATTTTATATAGTTATCGATAAGGTATTGGATTGACATAACGACGGTATATGTATGTGTGCAGTTAGTTCGTTATAACGTATGTAGTTAGCCAACTTATATTTCAATGTTTGTACTGGGAACAGTAGGTATATTTGACTGGTATTGCGTGAGAATGCATTGGACTGCTAAGGAATGTTTGTCTTAAGCTTAAAAATAAATAGATATTTACATATATCTATACACATATACAAATATATAATATGCGTAATATAACAAAAGACAAAAAACTAAAATGCAAATCTAGGTAATTCAAGCAAAACACATGCAAAACACCTTTTGTACGATTCAAGGAATTGCGAATAATCAATTGATTGCATTGAAATGTATTAAACAAGCGAGCGAAATAAACATATGTTGTACTATAAACTATAAATCATATACCCATACACATAGAAAGCAAAAATAAAATTTTAAATAAAGCAAAAAAAAAAAAACATTTTATGTCGCCTGCCATTTATTGAAAATAATAATATAATATTTAATTTTCAGATTTGATAACTGAATAAATTCATTCATTTTAAACGTCTCTTAAGTTAATATTCCGAAGCCAGTTTGGTTCAGTTTTTGATTCCAGTTAATACCACAGTGTAAAATAAATCCAAATCCATATAACGCTCTATATATATAGTATTCTTCATTTAAAAATATGTGTAGACCTCCGCTCATGTTCTTGAAATGAATGATTTCGTATAAAGCAATTCCATGCTTATCAAATTATGGCTCACGTCAATGTATTTGTTGATTATGAATTCCAGGAACTAATTTGGTCAGTTTATTGTAATTAGTTAATTAACTAATTAGATTATTTATGTCTATTTAATGATTATAAGAACGCATCAAAAACCAGACAATTTCTAAAAATAGGCAAAATTGAGTATTTTCATATATTAGCAAAAATATAAATAATAAGTTACGGATTGAAGTAAGGTGAACGTGGTGCGTATTTTTGCTTCGCTGGTATAATACGCGTGGTTATTTTGATGTCCTTTGGTAACGTTGTGTGTGCCGATTGTATGTGCTTTTCCAAGTATTCAAAACTTATGTAAATATCATTACATTTATCGCACTTGAATCGATTTCCAGCTTCGATTTCTTTTTTGATCAGATGTGTCTTGTGGAAGCGCGCCTTGTGCTTATTCAACTCCTCTTCGGAGCGTAAAGCTCTGCCACACACATCACAGTTGTAATATTTGCTAACTGTATATTCAGTGCTCTCTATGGTATGATGTTGCAAATGTTGATGCAGCTCATGGATGGTTGTGTAAAGCTGCTGGCAAAGGAAACAGCTAATGCCAGAAACATAAAAATCAACTTCCTCATCTTCCATTGCGAACTGTCCCATTTGATTAATCGAGTTCGATAACAATTGCGAGCGCACCAAATCAAATTGCGTCTGCAATGGAAACAGTGTTGTAAATCAGTTAATTATGCTATTATGCGCTTATACGAGACTTGAACTCTTATAATTATACCAAACTTGGGTGTTTATCGAACTCCATGCTGCTGCCAAGGTCGTGCATATCAAAGTCTTATATTATATTTAGCTTTAGAATGTACAAATGTTATATTGTGTAATATTGTTTTTGTGTAATTGCGAATAGAGGTGGGCAAATTATTCCGCAGCTCCGTTCTCGTCGGTTGACAGATTAGAACTGCAAACAAAACGACTAACAGAGCCGCCTTGCTAAGCGATAAGAACATCTTGCTTGGATCGAGCGCTATGAGGTTGTTTACTTTCGTGTGCCTGTTCTATGTATGTGTGTGTGTGCTGTGTAGAATATGTGAAATGTAGAAAATGTGTGAGCAAAGGAAATACTTCAATGACACTTGAAACGAATGCGTATGACCACCAGCAAGGGTTTTCATCTATTTTTACTGGACAAACAAGGGAAGAATTGTAACTGAGTGCATATGTATGCATATAAGTATCGTATTTTAGTTTATTTTTTTAAAGTGCATTTCAGCGTTTGGCAAGCAGGAGAATTTTTCGTAACGGGATTCTAGAATACGACAAGCATATACATACATACAAATATACATGTTTGTATGCATGAGTATGTATGTACATATGTATATGCTTGTGAGTTTCCAAAGAAACACGTGTGTATGTTTGTATGTATGTATGTAGACAATGGCAATGCAATTTGAGCTAATTATGCTGTGATCTATTTTGACGACGAGTGAAGACGTTCACATAAAGCTTGGATATAGCAAAGGGCTTTACTATTTAATGTAGGCTGGATAATATATTGTTTATTATTAAATGATTTTGTAATACAATGATACACTTTACAACATAAATACAATATTTGTTATTTCAGTGGGAGAAAGGGTATTTGCGCTTTACGTTAAATTGGATATTTGAATTTAGTAATATATGTACATACATATAGATATGTATGTATGTATGTATATATTTATTTATTTATTACTTTGCCTGCATTTTTGTAAATATGCGAAATGTCTTACAAATTTAGTTTGATTGTGATTATGAATGTAATTCTAATATAATTCTTAAAAGAACTCTGTTAAACTGTTGTTAAACTGTGATTTAAAACCCAAAATCATGTAGAAAATGGGTTTTCCTTATTTTTATTGTAAAGCCTAACAAGCAAACCAACATCAAGTGACTTCAGTTTGCTCTAGGGTCTATAAAGGACTTTTGAAAAGCTGACCATGAAAAGATTATATGACTACTGACTTAATGATACTGTTCGCCTGTCTATCTGGAAATTTCTGAAGCCTTTGATCGAGTTTGCCTAATGCGATATTCAATATACTGTGCAGTTATTTAAGTAAAGGGACATTCATCGTTGAATACTCTGACGGTGATTGATCCAGGATTAAATAGATCGTCGCTGGATAAAAGTTTTAAGATCTCTAACAAACACTGTGCAACACTTTCGATAGAGACCTACATGTTATATTAAACGTAATACTAGATGTATATAAATCCGAGCCGCGTATATCTTCTATCACGAAACATATACATATATGTATATTGCATAACACATTTTGGGTGATTATAATTCTGATATGATTGTGCGATGTTAACATTCAAAGTTGGTAATACATCACATTCATTTCAACTTTCTTATTGTTCTAACACATTTATATTTAGACATCTAAACAATACTATTATAAATTCTTTTGTTTTTTTGTACCATCTTTACATACACATATATATTTATTTTGTATAAATAGAATTTATAATACACACATATATAAATATATATATTATATTTGATCTTTAGTGATTTTAGATTGTGCTTAAGTAGTGAGTAAAACCAAGAATTTCATTTATCACGAAACATAACTTAAGTTATGTGATTATAGCTCCGATTGATTTGAGCATTTAAAATACTCGAACAAAATTAGTTTTAATACAAAAAACAATTTTTAAAAATCGAAAATCAGGTAAAAAGTGTGCTTTTCTTTTCTTATTGGATAATAGAACGTATTCATTTCAATTTTCTTATTGTTCTAAGACATTAATGACATTTAGACATCTATAGTGATTCAATGCTAAGAGGTCTATTATAAATTCTTGTGTTCCTTAACTCTAGTAAATATATTTTTGTATATTTTATATATATATTAATATATATATATATATTATACTTTTCCAACTTATCTTTAAAAATTTTGGATTGTGCTTAGAAATAATTTTGAATCGAATATTTCATATACCACGAAACAAGTTATATGGACAGTATTAAGTTCTAGTTAAGTATAAATAAATTATGTATTCAAATATATTTCCAACTTATGGTCAAAGAATTTGGATTATGCTTATAAATAATGTAAAATCGATTATTTCATATACCACGAAACATATACATATGTCTATATTGCACAACACACGTTATATGGACAGTGTTAAATTCTAGTTAAATATACTCACAGAATTTAAATTGAGATTTTCCGTCGCTGTTGTTGCTTGGTTGGAGCTCAGATCTCAACTGAATTACTATTATTTGTAATTGAAATCGTTAACATTTTCAGCCGATTCAGCATTCGAGTTTCCTTTTATACGAATTACAAATAGTGCTGAGCATGCTTTGTTCATTATTTATTCGGAGCTCGAATTTCTTTGCCCCTTTGCAAACATGCCTTATCAACCGACTCTTTGGCAACATTCATTTCGAATTGAGTTTTCTAAACTCAGCACAATTTGAAAATATTTAAGTGATTGTGCGAAAGCTTATCAGCTTGTTTAAAATAATTATTATAATATTCATATTATATATGTACTTATAAAGACATTCCTATATATGTTCGCCAGCAGGGCTGCTCAGACATATTTAAAAAGATAGCCTCATACGTATTTCACATTTTCATAAATATTAAATAATAACTTAGGTATTAAAATTTATATAAATAATAAACATCCTCCCAGAGGTTAGTAGAGATTATCTATTCTACACAAGCATCCCAGTCGATCCAGAGATTACTGAAAGATAACGATTTCATTTGAATGTTGTTTGTTATTGATTTGAGTTCGCTTTTAGATTTCTTGGGCACTCACGGATTGAAGTAGGGTGAACGCATTGGGTATTTTTTCTTTGTGGGCTGCCTCACAGTCACATGTAGTGCCTCGGATGGAGCGGACTTGGCAGGTGGCAGGTATTTGGACGCTGTCTCCGTGGCCGGACTGTAATTGGCTGCCGCAACGGCATTTAACAACTTTGTGCTCCAGACAGAACGTTGCGGCTTTTCGGGACGTGCTACAGATGGAGTAGTCCCCAACTTTGGCACCGCCTCCTGCGTCCCAAATGTGCAATGCTGTGGGCCGTGCTTGTAGAAGATGTGCTTCTGGAGGAATCTTTCCAGTTTGTAGCTCTTCCGGCACATAGGACATTTGTATACCTTTCCATACAAACATCTCCCATTGTTTTGGATGGGACGTTGTCGCAGATGTAGTCGCTGATGCACCTTCAAGGATGCTTTGCAGCTGTACAGTTTGCCGCACTTATCGCAGGTGACGTGAGTCCTTTTCACCTGTTTCTGTGGCCGTATCTGTGGACCTTGCTCTGGCTGTGGCTGCTGCGGCCGAGCCTCCTCAAGAGTTTCACTACGATTTGTTAACCCAGCAGCTGCAGTTGAAGGAAATGGATAGGGATTGGGTCCATCTCTAGCTGCGGTTGGAGGAAATGGATAGAGATTGGGTCCATCTCTAGCTGCAGTTGGAGGAAATGGATAGAGATTGGATACATCTCTAGCTGAAGTTGGAGGAAATGGATAGAGATTGGGTCTATCTCTAGCTGCAGTTGGAGGAAATGGATAGAGATTGGGTCTATCTCTAGCTGCGGTTGGAGGAAATGGATAGAGATTGGGTCTATCTCTAGCTGCAGTTGGAGGAAATGGATAGAGATTGGATACATCTCTAGCTGCACCTGGAGAAAAGGGATAGAGATTGGATACATCTCTAGCTGCAGTTGGAGGATATGGATAGAGATTGGATACATCTCTAGCTGCAGTTGGAGGAAATGGATAGGGATTGGCTGCATCTGTAGCACCTTGCCGTAGGTGTATAAATAATTGGCTTGCGTGCATGGTCAGGTGCTGGCGCAGTTCTCTGATATCGTTGAATGGCCGCTTGCACAGATAGCAGGGTATCTGCACCTCATGGCCCGGGATGGGGTATGTACTGGTGTTCTGCGACAGCAGGGCTGTCAGCGTGGGCATATTCGTCTGATGCATGCCCGTGTCCTGTGGCGAGAGTGGGGGCGTGGCCAACAGGGAAGCCATTGTGCCCACATTCTGATTAGGACTCCAATTGGTGTCGATAATTGTCTGTTGACCCACGGGTGGAACTATGGTGCCTATATACTCAACATCATCATCATCACTTTCATCGTTGTGCAGCGTTAAAGCGGGACTTTTGGGCAATTCAAAATTCACATTCAACTGCATTGGAATACTCCAATTAAATATATTTATAAACATTTGTACGATTATTAATATTGACTATCATAATTTAAATTTAAATATAATTGTTGACACTTACAGATTGGTAATCCATTTTATTAAAATCTTATCGCAATGATTTTCTTCAATTTAATCCAATTATCGCCAGCTCCTTATTCACCTAACACAAGAGACCCGCCATGCCCGCGTTGTGCTCATCAAGAAACTTCACAACGAACTGAGCTCGAATTTTTCTCATGTGCTCTCTTATATATTCCACACACACACACACACACACGCAAATTCCCTCTCACGCTCGGACATGCATGCATGCAGCTCAACAGAAACTCACTACATATCTACATACATACATATGTACATATGTATGAATTACGTTCTTGCTTGTCTGATGTATGTATGTATTTGTGTGTGTCGATGATCCCTGAGTGTGTTTTGCTTAGTTCCTCTATCCTTGCTTTATCTATTTCTTCTGCGCTCTAGTTCGTTTTCTCTTTCTTTCTCTCGCGCTAGAAGCGCCGACGGTCCACAGAGCATGAATATTCAAAATACCACACACACATACGCACGCTGTCAGATGCAGGTACACGACCATCAAGCTATGTATGTATGTATGTATGTCATATGTACATGCATATGTATGTATGAATGTTTGTTTAGAGCACACAAAGCTAGATCTAGCTGGAAAGGCAACCAAAAAAAGCTGTTGCGTGATTTAGACATTTTAGTAAGTTTTTTTTAAAACATGCATTTGTTTGTGCTTAATTTGATACAATAAATAAAATATATACAAAATTAGAAAAAAAACCTTAAATAAATAAAGTTTTTCCAAATTTCTAAAAAACTAGATTTCCCTCTATCCGTGTTCAAGTGTTCTTTATTTGATCGTTAAAATACAACTGATCCGAAATCTATTATACTTTAAGCTTCAAACTCTGTTTCCGACTTATTCGGCACTTGCATACAAGATTAGCCGGAGGCAGCACTAGGCTGCAGCAGCAAACGTTTATCTATGTACATATGTACATATGTATATGTATGCATGTACATACATATGTATGTACATTCATACATATGTATGTAGAATTCGCAGAACTTTCAGCATTCTCTAAGAATGAAGCTGTTGGCGCCGATATTGTTTATTTGAGTAATGCATAGAAATGTCATGCTCAGCTGGGCTGCAGCTTTTTACAATTTGAGAGCTCAAGAGAACTAATAATTGTCAACATAAATTACATACAATTATGCCGACTTTAGCCCTTTTAAGCCTGTCAAGTTGCTAAAAGGAAGTGACGCAAATGGCGTAGCTCGCGCACTGATTAAGTCAGTCTGCAACGACATAAAGCTGCTTGCTATGACAACTGTCGCTTTTTATAATGTAGCAATTGAGCTGCTTGGAGATGGATACACATGCATGCATACATACATATGTACATACATACATATACAAAGTATGCGTCTATGTGCGTCTATAGGCACATACATATGTGAATAAACATCTGCATACATACATGCATATGTGCATGCTAAAACCCTTAATTACTTGTTGGTGCTTACTTGTATAAGAGATTATGTCTGCTCAATACATGTACATGTGCATGTATATAAAGTAGTGCATACATTTAAGCGTAACAGGTGAAGTCTGCATTCGTATAAGACTTCAGCAATGCAATTTTACTGAATGGCTTCAGGTGGGTTGAAAATTGTTAAAGCCTGTGCTGAGATAGTAAACGATTTATGTTTAAATACAGGATGCTAGGATAATACATTTAAAATTGTTTGTTTATTTAATTTTAACCCTTTGAAAAAATATCGTTCTGAATGTAGATGCATACATACATATGTATGTATATACATATATACATATACATGCATGTATGTGCACAAATATGTATGTATGTATGTGGCAGGTACGCAACCTAATTAAAATGTTGCATATGTTGTTTTTGTTCGTGGCCTGTGAATCTGCGGTGAAAGAGAAACAGTAAGCGCTTCATGAATTAGTAATGCGCAGTTACGTATTTTTGTATAAGAGCGAACTTTAAGAGGCGAACTTTATGTGACGTCACACCTGTTGTCGTTTGATAAGCTTAACGCTTTAGTATGCAGCCCTGGAATGGTTGTAAATGAAAACATATTATCGAATCAATTCATGTTCAAGGATGAACATGCCATATATGTTTGTACATACATATAAAATAAACAATAATGGATAACCAGCTCGTTATCTTAAGCTAAGCAATAAAAATGTCATCCCTTAGCTGCAGCGATGAGATAAGATTGTAAAATGAGCCTAGACAACGGCTCAAGAACCAAAAAAAAGGGACACTTGTGTAAACATGTGTGCATGCTAAAAATTATCCTGCCAGTTCTTGGAAATAGTTTTACGATTCTCATGTTGGTTATTTAAGACTAGAATTTCAAGTCAATAAAGCAGTTCACATCTTGAATTCGGTAAATGTGGAAGTATTTTTATTTAACTCTCTTACAATTCATAATGAATCCTTTATATGGAAGATCCCCAAATATTTATGAAATTCTCATTGAATCATTGAAATTCGTGGAAATTATATATTATATAAGCGGATGTTATGAATAGAAATAATCTTGTTTAATTTAAAAACAACTTTCAGAGAGATAAGCATTAAAATTGTTTTTGTTATAATTTTTATATTTCATAATTAATTTTTTATTTCTTGTTCTTTGTTTCAGACAAATTTGTTAAACAAACTAACTACGATTACAATTTAATATAATCAATTTAAATATATATTTATGTGCATATTGATAAAACATATCATATATATAATTATATATATATATATGTATGTATATTTAGAGCTTTTAGGCTAATTACTTATAATTTATGGCCGTGTTCTAAAATATTTACAGTTTTCTTTTTTCTTTTTAGCCCATTTAAACTTTTCGTATGCCTGAGATAAACGAGAGTTTAAAACAAAATTCCAATGCTCTTAACTATTTACAATATATATATATGTATATATTACTATATGATGTTAAATTCTAATTCGTCGCTTGACATTAAATTAAAGCTAATGAATATTGGTATTGCTTATATCGACTTTTCTCATTTCATTAAACTAAACTATTCAATGATATATGTATGTATGTATGTGTGGGTGTGTTGACTACGTTACAAAGTGTTCACTGTAGCAGCATATACATATGAATATGCATATGTATGAGTGTGTGTGTGTTATTGGTTCTGTACATATATATATATGTATGTATGTATGTATAGGAACATGCGCCCTTATATGAAAACATATTGCTTATGCTCCTCATGCGCCTTTGTAACAAATAATAAAAGTGAAGCATAAAAGAAAAAAAAATAATTAAAATACATCAAAAATACAATGTTTATATAACATTTAAGTATAGATCTATTCCAATGCATGATTCGCTGATGGTTACGTACAGAATATACGAATATATAAATAAAATTTTAAAGATGATACTCAGTCAGTGCCAATTCACACAGAATCCCTTCGCGTTGAGTGTGTAATAAAGCTTCCCGGATCGGCTGATATTAGGCATTGCTAGTGGTGTTCTCCCCCTGCGCCTGCGCCTGCGCCTGTTGCTGCCGTTGCTGCTCGCTGTATTCTGTAATATATGTGAAAATGGAAATTAATATTAGTTTGTATTAGCAATGTACTTTGATTGATGTTATAGAGAGTTAAGTTAGACACAGGTAAGGCGACGCAAATCGGAACAATCAAAGCGAATTACGATTAAATTAACAAATCTGAACGAACGAACAAACGGAACGGGCGAGTGAGTGAGAGCAAGTGTGTGTGAGTGTAGGTGTGTGTGGGTGTGCGTGGTGTGTAGGTGATATATATATCTCACTCTATCTCTGTGTGTGTGTGTGTGTGTGTGTGTGTATGTAGGTCATATATCTTTCTCTCTGTGTGAGGTGGTATATCTCTCTATCACTCACTCTCTGAGTATATGTGTATGGGTATGTATATATGTGTGTATAGCTGTAGTTGTACTTGTATCTGTGTGCGATTATGCGAGCTTTAAGTCAAATGCTGAATTTGCGCTCCAAACATGAGTTTTTTTTGTTAGTTTCTATTAGCCTCACACAAACTGAACCAAAGACAAACAGAATTTGGAAATTTTGATCGAACACCTACCGAACTTTAGTTTTTTTGAATTTTTTTATGGCTATCAAACGATAAGAAAACCCTAGTTTAAAGCCTCTGCTCACGCGCGCTCTCGCAATGCAATGTCTGTGTAATTGGGCAGGTATTCGGCTTCGAAAAGTGTTTTCGGATAGGTCGGATTGGGCCCCAAACTCAAATCGTTGTCAGGCGCCAATCTCAAGTCGTTGTCAGCTGAGAGGGGGGCGCCGAAAAGTTAGTTTTAGAGACGCTTTGACTTAGCCAGACATACATATATACAAATATATACCTGAGTATATATATATGTGTATATGTGTATGCATATGTTTAATGCTTACCCAGAACGGAGGCGGTCGCTCTGGCCTTATCCTTGACGATGTAGCAAGCGGTGATCAGGAAGAAGACGCCGCCGAGCACCTCAACAAAGGTGGTGGAGAACAGCGAATATTGCAGCGATTCGAATGTGTAAACATCCTCAGCCGACTGAAAAATTTAGAATAGAGATCAATTAAAATATACCCATTACTATAGTTCTCTTTATATATCTCTTACTCTGGCGCCTACTGCATTTGTGACAATTTCTGTGGCATTTTCCGCCAATTGGGACATGCTTTTTATCACATCGCTATTAACGGTTCTGGACTCTGCCAGCATCTTGTTCTTAATGGCTGTCGATATCTAAGGGAATACATACATATATTAATATAAAATTCATATAAATATCTAACTTTCGTATACTTACAGCACCCACCAGGTACGGACTGCCGGCATCTCCCAGTGCATGGGATGCGAGTATTTGGAAAGCTTCGGCTGTGGAGCGACGCATTGGCACCACGACGTACTGCATAGGGGTTAACAATTTGGTATTTTAATATATTTTTCATTTGCTACACATAAAACAAGCAGTATTATCAACAAGAGCAAGACCAACAAGAGCAACTAGAACATAATAAAGCTTAAGCAGTGTGTGTTAAGTGCGTGCGTGTGTGGGCGTGTCGAAAGCTCACGCTAGATGGCGCCACTTCTGAGAAAGCGTGTGCGTGCCACAGCTATGTGGTTTGTGTCACCAATTACATGCATCGCCCCCCATGGGAACAGCTGGTGTGCGGCGCGCGCCTGGGTACAGTTCTGAAGGCTCGACCAACCGACCAAAACTTGACTGTGGCAAATTGTTGTCTACTTTTTTTTTTTTTTTAAACAAATTTACAAATTTTGTTCTTTTTAACTACTTTAACTTTTTACTGTTATAGCAGGTGTAGTGTGTGCGTGGGTATGTGTGTGTGTGTGTAAATACAATAAATACAAACAAATATCTACTTCAAAAGCTACTTTTTGGCAATGCTAAAAAACCCATTGAAAATTTGATACCCATTAAAAATAGAAATTCGGGGTATATTTGTTTTTGTTAAAATGTATGAAACAGACAGAAGGAGGCGTGGCAGAGCCCATAAAGTATATATATTCTTGATCAGGGCGACGAGCTGATTTAGCCTTGTCTGTCTGTTGTAGATTAATTGGAATATCAGTTCTTCAAGGGGTTTAGTGAATCTCGCAGTCGAGCTGTCTCGACTAGAGCTTTCTGACTTTTTAAATTTTCTTTTTGTATTTCTGCCTGAACAGCAGGAAGAGTACAATTAGCATACGCCTCGTTGCCAAAGCGGAACTGTTCTCAAAATCTCAAAAATAGATCAAATATTATATAAATATATGCATATAGAAAACCTGAAACTTGTGGCACAGTTTGAAAGTGTGCGATGAGGTTGCAGCAAAATGAATATTACATTTTATGACACTTGATCCACAGTAAAAGTGGAACGTGATGTGTCAAGAAAGAGATATTTATATATACATATGTATATGGCGGGAAATATATATATATATATATATATATATATATATATATATATATATATATATATATATATATATAACAAGTATTCAGACAAAGCAATTTGTGCTTTAATCAAACTGTGTTTTGGGGTTGCAGTTGTCAGTGGGACAGTGTGAAGTTCCCTTTTCATATAACACCCTCGAGGTTTTGAGGGGTTGTTGGGGGGATGCTGACAGGCTGACAAATGCCCTTAGCCATTTCCAGCATTACAATGCAAGGAATGAAAGCAATAACATGTTTTATTACATGCAGAGTTATGCAGCTCAAGAGATTGCTTTAGAGATGCTTTCCCAAACAGAGGGTAAGAGACCAGAGCCCTGTATTATAAATGTATTTGATTAAATTGCGTGTGCTTTATGATAAAGGACTCTTTAAGGCCTTGTCTTGCGGTAAAAGACTTTAACAAGATTAGAGTTCAACCAACCACCTTATGACATACCATGAGTTACCAACACCAGAGCAAGATGAGAGTGAGATGAGATAAATACTTGTGTTTCTAATAAAAAGATAGCTTACTCTTGATCTTGATCTTGATTCTATTCTATTCTATCTATATATCTATATCAATCTATTAATCTATATACCTATATAATTAATTTTTAAAATATTTTCAATGTATTTTATAGAAAATTTTTACAATATTTGAAAAATATAGACAATTAATCTGTATTATCTATTATAGTTTTAACCAACTCTTTGCATATAAATGAAGAAAATTTTCTAAGCTATGAATTAATGAAAAATAGAAAACAATATCTACGCTTATAAGAGGCATAATAAATTGCAAAAATCTATAGTTTGCTAAAGTCTTAGAGCTATATAACTTCTATAGTTTCTGAGTTGCTGCTTGCCGACTTTATTTCTAACATATTTTCATGTGTCGCTTGGGGGCGTGGCAAAAAGTACATCTACCACAGTTTTCGATTTACAGCTCCAAAATTAGACAGTATTATGCAGACTGTGGCACCTGCCTATCAGCTCGATAGATTATATATACATAATATTTATATATATATTATATATATATATATATATATATATATATATATATATATATATATATATATATATATACATATATATATATGAAACATGATAAGGATGTGTCACGATGAAAAGATGGACTATATACAGACAGACATACATATAGACATATATATTTATATAATCTATCTGTTTGATTTTCTATGTCTCGTGTCGCATCCTTATCAAATATATTAACTTCTGAGCTAGAACTGCTCTAGAAAACATATTTTATGCCAGATGCTAAATAGGAATATAGTTTAGTTTATATATGTCAAGTCCGGTAGGAAGATGAAATGTTTGCAGATAAAACCAACTCTAACTTAAAGACTAACACAAAATATAGATATATATATATATACAAAACAGAGAGTGTGTGTGTGTGTGTGTGTGTGTGTATATGTTACAACAGTAAAAAGTTAATCAATTAAAATGAATAAGACTATTAATACATTACAAATTGTGCAAAGTTAGAGATAAAACAAATAAAATAGATAAATAAAGATAAATGTGAATTATCTATTATCCACCATCTATTATGATTTGTGTGGTTACTACGAATTGTTTGGATTTGTTAAGAGGTTTTTGTTTTGTTTGTTTTGTTGCGCGAGATACAAGATACGAGATACGAGATAGGAGATAGAGGACGAGCCTTATAGATGCGTCGCCTGATTCGGATTCTTACCAGCAACATGTCCGCAACAATTGCCCAGTTCAAGTTCATAGCTACTTGGCCGAAAAACATTAAGACATAGGCGCCGATCGTGTGCTTCGAGATGAGCAGACAGGCGCCGGTCAGGAGGGGGGCGCTGAGCAGGAGGCCGCCGGCACAGATGAGGGGATCGGCGGCCTTATTGCGCTTCTTAATCTGTGTCGATAGCACCGAACCCAGAGGCACGCCCACCAGCCCGGCGATCATTGTAATTAGCCCAAACACATATGAGACACTAGATTTGCGATTTTGATTTTTAGCCAGGTTAGGATGTGGGTGGAAGGAAGGAAGGCAAAAGTTTTTAGGTTAGCATAAATTGGCAATAACAAAAATAGGATTATGATTAGCTTGTTCTAGTTGTTGTTGTTGTTGTTGCTCTTGTTGTTGCTGCTGTTGCTTATTGTTGCTCCTTTCAGCTTCAGCTTACCAGCAATATATCGGCCACAATGGACCAGCAGAGATTGAGCGCCACCTGCGCCAGGAACACAAACAGGAAACAGAGCGTCGCATTGCTGCGGGCCATGACCAAGCCGATGAAGACCATCGGCGCCGATACGAACAAGCCGATGCCACATATATAGGGATCACAGTTGGCGATGCGGGTGCGATAGTATTGGGCCAGGGCCGAGCCCAGCGGGACGCCGATTAGGCCGGCGGCCATGGCGACCAGGCCGAACTTATAGGAGATGCTACAACAACAATTCGATGATGGTGCAACAACAACAAGAATTTGATGAGTATCAACAATTTCACTATATGCTAGAGGAGAGAAAGAAATCGCGACTTCTTCAGCTTCTTCTGCTGTTTGGGCACTTACTCTTCTTGCTTGATGTTCTCGTTGCCCGGCTGCATCTTGATGCCGAGATGAATGTATTTGGGTCCCCACCAGGCCAGGGCGCCGGTCACAAAGGCCACGCAGGTGAAGCCAGCCGTGGACAGCATAAACGAGCGATTCTTCAGCAGATCCTTGATCTCTACACAGAAGCTGGCGCGTTCCACCTGCTCGACGCCTTCGCTTTCGCCACGTTTCGGATCCTTCAGCAGCGAGAGCAGCACCACGGCCGTAACGCCCAAAATGGGCGTGACACGCAATGCCCAGCGCCAGTCTTGGGCCAATTCCGCCGTCTTTGATCCCACAATATAGCTGCGGGTGCATCAAATATGATTAGTAAAACATAAGTGGCATGGGGCATGTGGCATGTGGCATGTGGCATGAGGCAGCATAGGGGCCGGTCTGCCTGCCTGCCTGCCTGCATTGGCTGCCAATTGACAATTGAAGATTCTAGCAATTGACCTCACTTAAGCGCTGCGCTCCATAATTGAGTTGAAATTCACATTTGATTTCACGACTTTCTATAAATAGCTAACTAAAAAGCCAATTAAACTTTCAACTGAACCCCAAAAGGTGAACGAATGCATACAAATCGAGAGCCGTGAATTGGCGCCGCTTTCTCACGGCTGTGGGTGCTGCTGCACGAGCGATCTTTGCACCGATCGAGTCGAATGAACAGGCCACAGCTCCGACTCAGACTCAGACGATGGCCACTGATAAGAGACCTTCGTCTTATCAACAAGCGCAATACTTTATTTGCACAATTGTCTAGGCCTTTGCTCGCTGATATGGGAACCGATTGCTGGGCAATCAGCTGATCTGAATCAGCTGATCTTTATTTGTTAAAGTCCATTTCCGTATATTCATATGATTAACATAGTTTACAATTAGGCTAGACTATCTCATAGTATATGATTTTCCTCTAGCATAAACAAGAGTGCCGTAGTCGGGTATGCCTGACTAGCAAATATCCTGCATATTAAAATATTATTTCAATGAATGTATGATTTTAGCTAAAAACTAATTTTTTAAAATTTGCTATCAAAAATATAATAAAAATCAAAATTGTTTAAAATACACGTGAAACTAATAACAAAATTAAGGGACTCTAGCATTTCGATAAGGATTTTAATCAATAACAGTATATATTTCAATTGATAATATTATAAAATTATGACAGAATTGCGATAAGGAATTTATTCAATAACATTATAACAGAATTTCGAAAGGTTTACAATAACATCAAAATGGGACTAATTATCAATTTTTTCTGAGTGTGCTAAATAGGGATCTAAAAAAGCTGCTATAGAATCTAAGATGGACGCGTTCAAGCATACAGACGTACGGACGGACGGACAGATGGACGTAGCTATATCGACTCAGCTAGTTATCCTGATCATCTTGATACATATATTTTATAGGCTTTGCTTCCTGCTGCCTTTTAAAGAAATTTTGACAAAACGACTATACTCGTATATCTAATTTTCAATAGCTACAACATCTATATCTATATCCATTCCCATTGCCAACTTACCCAAGACCAGAGCCAACTGGTATGGCAAAGTAGAAGAGGGCCAACATTTTCGAGCGCATGCTGTCCACAAACAAATCGGAGATGATCGTTGGTGCTATGGTGCTGTAGGAGGCTTCGCCGATGCCGACCAGAGCGCGGAATGTTATGAATCCGGCAAAACTCTTCATAAATGAACCGAAAAGTGTTGTGGTTGACCACAGAGCCACGCCCACAACCATCAGCCAACGGCGCGAATACCGATCGCCCATATAGCCGAAGAGCGGCGCGAATACCATATACGACAGGACGAATACTGTCTGCAACAGGCCCGCAGAATCATTGTCTATATCAAAGGATTTCTGAACGTCCGTCAAAACACCTGGAAGATTAAAGAGAGAGAGAGAGGCAGATTAGAATCTATTTCAATATATATAAGGTATATAAATATAAATGTTTCCATTTGCGATAAGCGCGTGATGCCGCAGATGTGTTTCAGCAGCAGTTCCTGTTAATTGGTTAAGTAAATCTTACAACCATATATTTAAGGTCTTACGTAAATTGGTAGAACGGTTGGCAGTTAACAGTGTAAAATGAAGTAAGCTAATAATACTCATGATTTTTATGAGCACAATTTGCATAGAGAACTTTAACATAGAACAAACTTGTTTTTGCTGTTCAATTATAACATTAACAGGGCTAATATCAAAAGAAATGTTATGATAACATTTAGTACAATTTCTAATAAGGAGAGAGAGAGTAGGACATTAGCACTGTTAAACACTTTTACAGCATTTACCGAAACTAACAGATTTCTGCTTAAGAGATCTAAATTACAATATTCTTAGATCTCTTAAGCAGAAGAAAGTACTCAAAATTTTCCTGTATGGCTGCTGAATTAATTATTGCTCTGACACATAGATATGTTGTCATTTAGTCACGATGAATCATCTTATTTCTGAGTTACGAAATGTAAACAAAATTTTTAGAACTAGACTAACGAAATTTACGTTTTCGCTGTCGCAATTATTTTCTATTATCACTTTTCAGTCAATGCCAACAACAACAAAAAATAATGATAAAAAATAATCTACGTTTATTTACTTTGTTTTTGGGAACAGCTGATGCGCCACTGATAACGCAAAATCCGGAATCAAAAATAAAATAAATTAAAAAAATAACGCCTACACATTCTATTCATATTACCAGCTGATTATCTCATGCTTGCGCACATATTTAGAATTCAAATTATATGGACGGATATGCAAGTCACTACTAATCGCTATCATTTGATCATCCGATCACCGACACGACCTAGTCAATAACTGTTCAATGCATTTCCTACTACATATTTGACGGTCGCCCCGCCGCCGGTAGCACTTAACGGCAATATGCACTATGAAACCGTGTAGACCCCAAAAGCAATCCAAAATAAATATATTAAAATTCAAAGCGGATCCGTGGCCAGTAAAGTGTGCCTAAAGGGGGCGGCAGAAGCGCAACGAAGGGAAGGTCGCTAGCGCCGGTATACGAAAAAGCGATACATAGCCGAAAATGCTCAACAAGTGGAGACGAACGAAAACGAACAAAAACAACAACAAATAAATAGCCGAATGACGCTCGACTACGTGGCACGAAGTTAAACGAAGTGAATCAGCAACCACAAATGTTCGGCTGACGCTTTATGTTTATTTTATTTTTTTCTCGTATTATTTTCTGGGTCTTTTGAACATTTTGCTGCTGAGAAATTTATCGTACGATGTTTTCGACCAATCAGCGCGTTTGTTTGGCCAGTGACGTAACGGTGTGCGGCCGTCAACGGAGCTAACACGCGATAAGTGCAATGTGGGATGTGTAAATGTGTGTAAAAGTTTTGTAAACAGCTATGTGGATGAGTGCATAAAAGTATGAGTGTGTGTGTGAGTGGGAGAGCAACACTCAGTGAGAGACGATTTTAGCAAGGCTTGGGTTTGTTTATGGCTCGACGACTGTGCCCGTGCATCTGTAGAGTGCGAAAGAGAGAATGGAGGAGGGGGCGAGACAAGACGTTGCGACAAATACTTGGCGCATTCGATCGGGAATTTATTTTTGCCGGTTATAGAAACTTGTGTGTGTAATTTTAGAACCAGTTTCGTTTCTTGCTCTCTCGCGAGCGCTCTCTCGGTCTTTGCTCTCTTCACTTCTTTTTTTTGTGACGTTCGGCTAGACTAAACTGGCAGTTCTAGTAGCAGTTACTTGTCGAGCGGCAGTTTGTTGCCAAGAATGGCTGCTGCATATAGTGGAACGACGCTGTGCCTCATTAATATGAATGAAAAAGAAGAAGTAAGCACCAAAAACAAAAAGTTGTTACTAACTTGAAAGCGATTGTGATTGGCCTTGAAAAATCGCACGATTTGCAACCTGTAGTACGACGACTCCGAAAATTTTTTTTAGCCGACATTAACTGACATTGTTAATGTGCCGTTTTTATTTTTTTCTTTTAATTTGAATTTTTTTGGGAAAGCTTGCTTTTCACATACATACATATGTATGCCACTTTCTTTTGTACGATGGAGAAAAAGAAATCGCTTAAAATGTGAGCGCATCAATACACAAGACACAAAAGTAAAGTCTTAGGCACACATACACAAACACACACTAGCACACACACACACAGACATACTGGCACAGCCTCTCTTTAAAGTGTTCACACCTCTAATTGAGTGTGAGCTTGAAGACGACAAGCCGATTATACTCTTTTTGTCGCTTTTGTCGCCGATTCCTGCTGTTGCCGGTCATTGACATAGACAACAAAAATGACGTTGAAAATCATGCAAAAAAGTGCAGCAAAACAAATTCAACGTCAACATTTTACACATTGTGCAATGCAAAAGCAGACGACAACAAAAGAACATGCATATGCAATAGAACGAAAAAGAAACAAAGATTTGCCGACCCCAGGCTCAACACTTAAAGTTTACAGTGTTTAACATGATATGTATGTTAGTTTATGTGTGTGCTCAGCCCTTTGAACTAACGGATTACCATACAAGAATGTAGGAAGTTTACATTTAATGTTATTGTAAACATATGTATGTATGCAGAGTGTTAACAGTTGCAGAAAATGTTAAAATGTTTAATTAAGTCATTAAACTGAACTGATTAAATTTAGCTGTCAATGAATTAAAAAACTGAAAACTTTGGGTAATGTATATAATATTTCTTGCCTCTTTTGCTCTATAGATAAAAAGAAATGTATGCCAAGCCCATCTCATTAAACTGAACTGAATCAATAGATATATAAAAAAAATATTTTTAATAATGTCCCAAATGTTGTTTGCCGCTATTTCTCAATAGATAAAAGAATATCCATACCAAACCCTTTTTCAATGACTATGAGCTATGGTTATAGAACCTCATTTATTTATTAATTTTTTTTTAATTTCCAGTCGAATCTTCATAGCTGTTAAACGTGATATAACTGTATATATTTGTCAACATCAATATTTCCCCTTTCGATAGCTTTTATAGTGAAATTGATAAATGCATAAAATGAAAGTTTCATTTTGTTTTGTATTTTCTTGCCTGGGAATTTACAATACAATTTTTTAAAACTGAATTCAACAAATTGTTATGCAAAAAGAGACTTAAATAAAACGCAAAATGTCTATATATATGTACATACAAAAAAGATAACCAAAAATGTTCAAGATATATACAAAAAATATAAAGACGAAATTTGAACAAAGAAAAAACATCACGTAATTTTTTAGTATTAAACGATTTGGCTAAAATGCGACTAACTTTTTTGTAGATAATCGTACCAAAAAACAAATAAAGGAAAAGAAACAAAATGCCGAATGCAAGCAAAGAAACTGCTGACAATTATTGTACTTGGTATTATTTTTGCCTCTATTTTATTTTATTTTTTGGTTGGTCTTTGAATTGGAAAGTGGCCAAGAAATTACGTAGCAGCCAGTGGTGGCCTGTTTTACAGATACATAAATATATGTATATAAATGTATATATAAGTATATATTTTATATATATTTAAAATTGGTATTTCAAAAGATACAAACTGAATGCTTTACATATAGAACAAAGTTCAATACATGTGAATATATATACCTAAAATGTATATCTTGTTTTTACTTTGAAAAAATTTCAACAGCTGACATCAGCAGTTTCATTATTTATTTTTATTTATTTATTTTTTTTTTTTGCTCATTATTTTTTTTTTTTTTAATTTATATTGTATGAATGAATGTTAAAATTAGGTATGTGAATTACTTGAACAACAACAAACCCAAAAATCAGGCGATAAATTGCGATAGAAACAAAATAATAACAACAAATAAACCGCAAAACGTTTTATACTTTTTTTTTTTTTGGTTTGTTTCAACATTTTGCAGTTTTTGTTTGGGGTCACGTTGAGAGGCCCCAACTTTATAATAATAATGCATAATATTAAATACATGTCAGACATCGCGCGATATATAACACATTCAACACATTCAAACAATGTGGCACATTTTGGCCAACACTTAAATTTAATGTTAATGAAGGCGCGAGCGCATTTCGAAATAGATTGAAAAGTATTTATATATATGTATATATATATATATATATATATATATATATATATATAGGTACATATATATTGCAAATATTTTTGACTGGCAAATTGCTTAAATCGGTTCTGACCACGTGCCAACAAACTACGTGCTTCACCTGCAATTCATTTGATTTGATTTACATACACACTCAAACACACACTCACACCCACAATCAATAGCAGGGCCTTTCATAGAACCAATAATGCCTAATTAGGTGATAACTGATAAGGCTTATCGCTTCACTGCTATCAACTGCAGGCGCATCCAAGCCAATTATATATGACAAGGTAGCCAAAAACAACAAAATGTCCAAGTTTCAATGATAATTATATGGCTTTAAAACCTGTTCATTAACATGGTCGTAACATGCTAAGCAACTGTTGGCTATATTACAGAGTAACTTCTATATTAACAGCATTTTAATATGTTAAGCAACTGTTGGCTATATTACAGAGTTACCTCTATTAACAGCATTTTAATATGTTAAGCAACTGTTGGCTATATTACAGAGTAACCTCTATTAACAGCATTTTAATATGTTAAGCAACTGTTGGCTATATTACAGAGTAACTTCTATATTAACAGCTGCTTTGACCTAATTATAGCGTCTCTACACTTACTAACATTTTTATAACATGTTAATTAGCTAGCTGTTAAAAAAGTAATGTTAAAGCTGATAAGAACACTAATTGCGGCATGAAAATTGTGATTTACTTTTTTGGCTTAACTAAAATATTAATCGATTTTGAACTACTAACAGTTTTTAACTGCATATGAAATATAATTATTATTATTTTGGATAATAATTATATTTATTTAAAAACTATTTAATAAATTTTTATTTTAATAAAATTTGTATACATTGTAATTTTAAGCCAAATCAAATCAAGTACAATTCACATAAATGTCATTTATAATTTCTACATCAAGCAATTAACATTTGATAAATATTTACATAGATTCTCAAGTATAAATCTGGATTTCTGTTTGTAATTTCTTTCAAAATCAAATCAAATAAAAATCATATAAATATCTTCAATAATTTCTATAATTGATAAATATTTACATAAAATTTCATTAGTCTCGCGAGCAGTAAAATATTTTTCTAAAAACAATTCCGAGTGCAAAGTAAATGCTCATTTATTTGATTTATCGATTGATTGCTTTATATATATATATATATATATATATATATATATATATATATATATATATATATATATAATGAATATATATATATATATATATATATATATATATATATATATATATATATATATATATATATATATATATATATATATATATATATAACATATATTATGCCCATCATGTGAAAGCGAATCCGCATATATGGAGAAAATTGTTAACTAATTGGCCCACGCCCACACTTAAGAGATATGTGTGAATGGTTGATTGTGAATGTGAATGTGAATATGAATAAGCGCATAAATGATGAATAATCGTATATCGAGTTTGTTGTCGTTGTTGAGGGGTTTCTTCCCGCATATAAAACTTATCGCCCAATTTATATATGATATATACAATTGTAAGCATATACACATATATAAATATCATTTCCTGTCAGCTTGGTCATGAGTTCCCCTACCCTGATTACTGATTAGAGGAATCATACGATATTTGCATTTGGTAGCTTATTACAGGCTCAGGGAAACTAATGAATAATTATCTTTGAGTTGCCTTCATGACATGCGATAAGCAGTTAGATAATTAACTGTTTGTCCTGATGTTTTAGTTAACTTGAGTATGTTAACTACGTAGCTAAGAGTTGCCGTTAACATTACAATGCATGTTAAATATATTTAGCATTAGAGTTGCATTTAACATTAACATTCATTTTAAATATATTTAACATTCATGTCAGTGTTAGCCAACTGATTTAGCTGTTGTCTTTTGTGCCCTTCTTTTCACAATGTTATCAATGACAACAAAAAAACTGCTGATCGAGCTCAAGAGTCCAAGTTCATTGTATATGCGTAACGGTAGTTAAAAGTTGCAAAAGTCAATTCAGAGGCCAAGCCAAAAAATAAACAATTCAACATAAATATATAATATACATATATACAAATATATATGTATCTAAATATTTAAAAAACTAATTGGCATTTAGAAGGGTTACGAGCTCTGCTGTGCTGGGTCATTTGAGCTAGAAATTAACAACTGGTTTGCAATGCACTTTACCATGAAGTACTGTACAACTGGCTGATAACCCGTTAGCTGTTAGCTGTTAGTCGTTAGCTGTTGCCGGCGATTGCGTTTCAGTTGCTGTAAACAAGTTTACTCCTGCTTTGCCCTTACTTGTAGACGATTGTAAAAAAACAACAGCAAATGATTCACATAACAATCACGCCATATTAATAACACTCATCTGTAATACGAATACATACAAATATATATATATATATATATATATATATATATATATATATATGATAAGTGTTAAGTGCAATTGATTGCATGGCGTCTCCTGATTTCAGCGCCGGCGTAAACAATGAAAACTAAACAAATCTATGGAAAATTCTTGGGAATTGGCAATAGAGACAGAAGTAAACAGTTATAAAAGGAAATTGAAACTCGATTGTGATACTTTTGTATGTCTAGAACTTGAAACAGAAGCTGAAGCAGAACCAGAAGCTGTATTACTTAAGGTTATTTGTAATCTCGAATATATTTAATATTATATACTATATAATACATATAAAATATATATATTGATACTGTTAAAGTAAGAAAGCCATTAACAAAACGACATTGAAACTGGATGGTGATACATAATAAGTCTAGAACTTGAAACGAAATTTAAAATTTATTACATTGATTTGTTGCTAGAATCGTCTTCTACTAAGACCTTCCAGATATGGGGCTGTTATATCTAATCTAAGAGAAGTGCTATTATTTAAGGTGACTTGAAATTTCGAATATACATATAATAATAACATTATATGAATAATAATAATAATGTATATATAATAATAATAATACGCATTTAAGTGAGAAGAGAAGCTTTAACAAAAGGAAATTGAAACTGAATTGTGATATATATCTTATATACTAAACTATATCTAGAACTTGAAACGCCTTCATCTTACCGATATGTACAGGAGGCTACTATATCTAATCTAACAGAAGCGCTATTAAGGGGACTTGAAATTTCAAATATACTTAATACTATTTTAAAGTGAGAAGAAAAGCATTAGCGAATCAAATCAAATCAAGTTTTTTTGTAATACAACTTTGACAACCGTGAATGGATATGGAGTTTGGCTTGTATCAGGCCACATCGAGCGTTACGTTTCGCATGCAAGTGTTAGATTATAGTATGAAAGAAACAACTGATTACTTTGCACCCATTCAAAGTAGGTGCTAGGTGCAAGGAGTATACAAAAAAAAAAAAAAAATAAATAATTAAGATAGGAAAAATCCATTAGCGCACGTTGTACGATACTAAATAAATGTAAATACATATTAGTCAGACGACTATTTCTCTTAGTTTGTATGCACAGCACTTAAATTTTGGTAAATACGTCAGAGTTTTTAGTATGTTTACATTTGTGACGTAACAACAAGTTTATCATATATACTTTGTGCTATCAGTTAACAGCACCAAAAATACCAAAAGTAAATAGAGAGAGAGAGAGAGAGAACGAGAGAGAGAGGGAGAGTGAACTAGGCATCCAATTGGTGAAAGTGACGTAGCTGCTGGCAATTAGCGCAGCATGCGGGTCACGCTTATTGTCCATAGATGAATTGCTATTGGAATTTGTCACTTTCTGATTGGAATATACAATTGACTTACCCGCAATTGTGAAGCGATCCATGTAGTTGATGAGATTAACAAAGCAGAGCACCGCTACGGCAAACCATTCTTTACGGTTTGTGGCCGGTCTCGATCGGGTCACTGAGACGATATTTGTTCCGCGTAGATGCTGACGTTCCATAGAATCCGAATCGGATGAAACGAGCTGTTGTGACGAGTATGTCGGAGGTATCCCACTTTGAGCTAGTCCGGCAACGTCATCGTTGCTCCCACTGCTGCTGCTACTGTTGCTCATCGCCGGATTGTCCATGGCAGGCGCGGCACTTGGTAGCGGTTGATAGGCTCGTTGGGTTTTTAAAGACATTCACGTGCCTTGCACTCTTCCACACACACTCTCTCACACACACACACGTATACGTACGCGTTGAACGAAAGTTTCCTTAGTGAGTATGGCACCAAAAAAACTTGCAGCAAAATAATTTTGTATTTTTGCAGTCTTTCTTTCTCTCTCTTTGTCTTGAATACGCGCGTACATACAAGCACACACGCACACACGTACACACACTCGCGCGTCAACGATGCCGCGTAAAACACACGCGATGCACGAATTTGGATAGGAAGCAAGAATGAGAAAATATGTGTTGGTGGCAAATTTCTATTCGCCGCTCTCTCGCTTTAAATACTTTGGCTACGTTTCAACTCTTTAACAAAAATAAGTTGTTCTTTTTCCACTTGGGCACTTAAACAGCCTTTGTATTTATAACTTGTATACGTTGCCTAATTGAATGCGGCGTTTGCTTTTTGTATGCATTTGCGGTGCTTCTTTATATTATGATTTATTATTATTACTATTGAATCATCCGCGACACGTCCGCACACGTTCAACAATCTTAAGCAACTATCGAACCGATGGCATTCCCCAAAACTTAACGAATCACGAACTGTTATTAACATCGATTGCTTATGTATAATAACATTTTCTGTTACTTAGCATATATTGAAATTAAAAGTCGACTAGGTGGCAACGCCTTGGTTTGCAATCGGCGGTATTTTTGAAAAGTTGTCTTTTGAAGAGTATCGTGATATTTATTTATGATATAAAGTGTGTGTAGGTTATTATAAAATGCTATTTAGTCTGTTCATTCACTATCCATTTCGTCTAATCGCCCGCGTACGTGATTCTTGCGCTTGTGCTTTTTGGTAGGCGGCGGCAAAAAACTCTGAAGAAACTCGATGGTGTTCAAAATGGTCTCCGAACTGACATTGCCAATGTAGTTCTTATCAAAGTAGACAACGGGCATGGGCGGCTCCGTGGCTACCAACTTTTCGCAGTTGCAACTTTGCTTCTGCCTCTGCGCCTCCAATTCCGACTCCGTTTCATTGGATTTATCTGAAATTGATTTGGGTTAAGCAATAAATGGATTGGCAATAGATTTAGACCTACCAAAGATGGGTCTGAAGCACTCCTTGACCTGTATCCACTTGGTGCAGAATTGCTTTATGAAACTGTCATTCTGATGAAAGAAATTCTTGGCAGCGCTATCCACACGAGCCTTCATAAAGCCCGGCACATAGGGCCATTTACCCTTGGCGGCATAGAAGCAAATGATGTCTGAAAGAAAGAAAAAGATATATACAAAAGGAGAAGCAGCAGAAGAAAAGGAGTTGGCTCGCTCCAGCCAATCTTCACTGTACTCACAGGGCACATGAAAGAGATGCAGAAAAGTGCGCTGATGCTCCAGGCTGGAGATGAGATGAATGCCACCTGGACGTCTGCCCTTCAGGCTAGCTGCTCGTGGCTGCAGTCGCCTAAAGGGTATCTCCTCCACTCGCACATTATTCAAATAGGCCTCGCTAATGGTTAGCAGGAAAGTCAACAGGAAGAGTGGCAAAATCCACAAAACTATTTTCCGTGCCAATTTCATGCTGAACTTGTCAACTCGCACTCGCAACGCCAACTAATGACAGCTAATGTCGTTGCAGGACTCACAGGACTCGCAGAACTCTCGCTTTATTGATTATAATTGTTGACATAAATCGCTGAACCGCTGAACCGTTGCATGTGCAACGTGCTTAGAGACAGTCCACTGAACTTTGAGCCAAATACCTAATTGGCTTCAATGATAGATAAATATCCTAACTGTGGAGTCCAGTCGCGTCTGGTCAGGTACAATATTATAATATGATCGGCCAAGTGGAATCCAATCGTTGGCGCCATCAATCGTCGCCGGCTCGCATAAAGTTCAGTCAGTTGGGGCAATAAATAAACTCAATTGTTTATTAAATCACGATTCACGCGCATAAATAAATATCGCAATTTCTTCATACTCTACTCAAATGTCAGTCTAGAGCTAACCATTATACTCATATTTAACTTTTGGATATATGAGACAAGATTTTTGCTGTTACTATTATTTGGTAGGACTCTCTTCTTATTTCTTTACATTATATATCTCATATCTGTCTTTCCGTCCGTCTATCTATACTTTCGTTTGTCCATTTGTTTGTCCATCTGTCCTTCTTTTTGTAGCTTCGTCTGTCCATCTGTAGTTTGTAGCTTGTTTGTCCTTTCGCCCGTTTATTCTTAAGTAATAACTATCAATTTAATTAAGTATTAATATTTTACTGGTGGATTGTCTATCTATATAAAAACAATCATCTATATAGCCTAGAGCCCTGTTTAATTTATGCGAATTGTATTGAAAATAATAAAATGTTTCTAAATGATTTCGAGTCTAAAATTTGCATTTATAAAACATATTTTAATAAATGCAAAAATCAGGAAATTACATAATTAACTTTATAAATAAAAATAATTTTATATATTGTAAAATATTTATTAAAATCATAAATTAAAATATAAGTTAGCATATATATTTAAGCAGAATTAATTGGCTAATTTATCAGTAAGCTGAAAAAACTGTATTAAATTGATATGACTCAGAGTATTTCCGCTTCGACTTGCCTTGAATAGTTGTTCTCTAGCTGGTTCCTCTATATTTGTGTTAATGGGCGGCAGGTGCTCGGTGACGTATACGCAATGTGAGACTTGTTTTTTGCCTTAGTTTATTTTTTATATTCATTTTTTATTGCCATTTAGCGCCTGAGTGGGTCTATTCCAGTGGCACGCCCCCCTTTTTGTTGGCTGGAGAGCAAACTTGGGGCTGGCAATGAATCAATTGAACAATCAATCCAGTCAATTCATCAATTCAGTCATCCGGCTTCGGTTGAAAGAAAGCTTCAGACGCAGCTTGAGATCGGATAACTCGTCTCTTATATGCTAATGAATGCTAATCAAGCACAAGTCAATAATTATATGACGTTTGAATAAAGGAGAACAACAACAACAACAGCAACAACAGCAACGAAAGTGGTTTAAAAAGTGAACTGATCCAAATACATATGTATCCAGATATATAATATATCGAGCGTATATCTCAGCAGTCAATGCAATTGTAGCCGATAAATTTCCATAAAAGCCCCAAACGTGGGCACGTGTCCGGGACAGTACTATATATAAACTATATATAGACCCACAGTCAGCTCTTATCAGTGTGGCACAGTTTCAAGTCACATACTTAAATAATACAAATAGTTCAATGAAATTTCCATTGAATGAGACAGTCTGCCAGACTTGTGTAATTAGCTAGGCATTCCTAGTGTTAGGGCTGCTCTTACGTTTAGGGCCGAAGTAAAGCTAACTAACTACTCTAGTTAACTGCACTTGCTTTACAGGCTGGCAGGCATATTCATTTATTTGTCTTGCAGTTGGTCAATTGATCAACAGAAGTTGATCACAAAATTAATCTGTCAATCAGTTAATCAGTTAAGGCTTCAATCATTCAATCAGCTAGTCAGATGATGAATAGGTCCATTTATCCAGTCAATCAGTCAATCATTTAGAAGGCAATTAATCGGTCAATCATAAAAACAATCAATCATTCAATCAAATATCAAATCGCTTTGTTAGTTAATAATTACAGTCAGTCGCTAAAAATCAGTTAATCAGTCAGTCAAGTCAGGTCAGGTCAGTCAAACAGTCCATCAAGTCATTAGACCGTCTGTCAATCAATGCTAAAAAGATTTGAGTGTATCAATTCATTAATTATGAAATATGTTAATCGTTAGAAATTAATTTAATCAATCAAACAGTAAGCTGGTCGGTCAGTCAGTTAATCAATTCAACCGATCAATCCAATCAGGCAGAGCATCAATCAGCTATACCGTCAATCAATTAGTCAACGAGTGAGTCCGTTCATCAGTCAGTCAATCCATCAGCTAGACAGTTAATCAGTCAGTTGGTCAATCAATCAATCAATCGGTTAACTAAGCAGTCAATCAATCAACCAGTCCGCCAGGCAGTCAGTCAGCTAGACAATCAATCAGCTAGCTTGACAATTAATTAATTAGTTAAAGAGTAATCAGTCAATCAGTTAGATCAGCTAATCATTCATGAAACCTATCAATCATTAAGTTATAAAATCCATAAAATCCATTTAATTAATCCAAATATTCATATGAATATTGGACTGTTCTATTGTATAAATAACAATTGTTGGCATAATTTTATATTCTATTAAATTAAATAAATTAAATTTTCTTTTTTTTGTTTTGTTTTTCACAGTTTTTGTTTGTTTGTTTAGTAACGCTTTGGTTCGCCTAGTATTTCATTCCAGAACTGGGTGCTAGCTGAGCGGAAATTTTGCGAAACGTTCACCTCGAATTGTTTCGGATCGTTGGGTGCATTTTCGAACACGTGATGATCGCAGGTGCCCGCGGGTCGTGACTCCAGAACGGTTTCCGTACAGCTACTCAGAGTTTCCGCATTTCTCGGTTTACTGTTAATAAAAGCAATTTATTGTAGTACTGAGGCGCCATATAGATAATGCTCATAGACTACCTACCCGTATTTGGCAAAGTGTACGAAATAATCCACGAGGGATTCGATAACGCGCGCCTCCGTCGAGTTGCGCTCAAAGTCGGGAAAGAGCATCGGACTGCGGAAGAGATAGATCAGATCGTCGCAATGCACGACGCCGTATTTCTGGCCCACACTGGCGCTGGTATAGACGGCGGCATAGCTGAGGGGGCCCTGGTAGTTGAAGCTGTACAGGTACAGTGGCTGTTGGCTAGCGTGAACTGTGCTCAAGATGGCGTTGAGCAGTGGCTGCTTGAAGCCTCTGTCCGAGATGAGCTGTCGAGGGAAGAGAATGAAAATGAAGTTTTCCTTTTGATTGAGCCCTTCATTCGCTTACATCGAGGAAACCCTGCACCGTCTGCTCGTTCAGTTCGTGTATGTTCTGAAAGTACTTTTCTATAACCCACTGCATAGTCTGTGCCAGCTGCTCCGCACTGAAGTCCTTGGGCAGCTCGAGCAGCTCCTGGAGCAGCTCATCGAAGCGTGCATTGAAATCCTCGCGTAACGTTACATTCTCCATTATATTCACCACTCGGACAGCTCCCTCCTGGGGCACGGTGCTCAGCAGCCAGGGCACTTGCTGATAGCTGCCCTCGGTCAGCAGCTGCTTGGGATGGACGGAGAGAAAGGCATCCTCGGAGCTGGACTCCACCACCGGACGATAGTTGGACATGTGATCGACATTCCAAAATTTCAGACCATCTCCGGCATTGAGCAGAGTTTGCACATCCACAGCTCGCAGAGCTCTCGCCAGCTTGGGCGTACTCAGATTCTGGGCATGCTCCACCAGACACAGCTCGGCGGTGCGTCGTGCCTGCTGCAGTGGCTCCAGCTCGATGGCAAAGGGCACATTGGCCGTCCCACTCATGCTGATCACCTGCTGGAAGAGACCCGCCGATCTGGCGCTCAGCATGTGCAGATGGGTGGCCACGCCCCCAGCGCTCTGGCCAAAGATTGTCACACGGCGTGGATCGCCGCCAAAGAGCTTGATGTGCCGCTGCACCCAGCGCAGCGCCAGCTGCTGATCCTTGAGCCCAAAATTGCCAGGCACAGCAGAGTCCTGCGTGGACAAAAAACCTAAAGGGAATCAATATTTCACTTTAGCTTGAATTAATCTTAAATCTTTATAGTCTTTGACTCACCCAAGGCGCCCAGGCGATAGGCCATGCTAACCAGGATCACGTCGCCCGTATCCATAAAGTATTCGGGTCCAGTGAGCTGTGGTCCAGCAGAGCCGCTAAAGAAACCGCCGCCATGTATGTAGACCATGACAGGCAACGGCTGCCTGGGACGACGCTGTGACAGCTTGTTAGGGTTGAATAAATTGGAGTTAGAAGTAAATCCTGACTTACCTCTGGTCTATAAACATTCAGATACAGACAATCCTCCTCGCCGTAGATAAGCGGCGTGGGCAGCAGATAGTTCTTCTGTATGCAGTCCGGCTTGGCTACGCTGGCATTGTAAATGCCACGCAGCTTGGGCATTACTTTTGGATTCTAGGAGCGGGTAGTGGAAGAAAGTGGACAAGATAACATTAGATGGATGAGAAAGGAGAAGGTGCTTAAGAAAATGCTAAAAGTTTGAGCAGTTGCAAGAGCTTTAAGCCTTGAGGTTTATGAAGTGGAAAGAGCTTAAGTTGATTAAAAATATTTAAGGAGCTCAAGAAAGTGTTTCAAAATATTTGTGGAATTAAACAAAGTTATTTGAGCATCTATGGAGTTTTAATTTTTGCATTTTGAGGGGTAGTAGAGTAGTTTAAATAGAAATAATTCAAGAAGTTCATGAAGGCTAATAAAATTATAAAATACAACAAATTCTAAATAAAATAAAAATAAAACCAGAACTTGTAGGATTATTTAAAAAAAATTGAAATAATTCAAGAAGTTCATGAAGGCTAATAAAATTATAAAATACAGAAAAATTCAAAATAAAATAAAAATAAAACCAGAACTTATAGAATTATTTAAAGTCCCTGGAGTTCCTATTGTGAAGCTTAAAGTGTCTAGGAAAATCCAGGAGGAAAGAATTTAAGAAGTTGCTCGATATAAACCATTTATAGAGCTTATAAAACACAAAGAGTTCGAAGAATTTAAGAAACTTAAAGAGACTATATAGTTTCTAGAGCTTAAAGGCTATACAAACTGTTAGAAAACTAAGAAATTAAAAGAGATTCAACTAGCTTAAGGACCCTAAGCAGCTGAAGAAGACTAATCAGCTAAAAGACTATAAAAATGTAAGAAAAATATATACTTTAAAGATCTTACAGCAGCTTAAGGAGTCTAAGCGGATTAAAGAGTTAAATTATTGGAAAACTAAGTATTTTAAAGAGCTAACATCAGCTTAAGGAGTCTAGGCAGCTTCAAGAGTTAAATAATTATACAAAATTTAGGAAATTTAAAAAGTTGAAAGAGCTCAAGTCTAAGTAAGCTTAAGGATTTCAGTAGTTAGTTTATGTCAAGGATTTACTCACACTGAAGCGCAGTTCGCCGACTGGCGGCAGGGCGTAGGGAATGCCAAGAAATGCCTCGAAGCGCTTGATCTGATAGCCGGGCATGTAGATGCCCTTCAGGCAGCCCAAGCTGCCGCCGCAGACGATCAAGGCCTTCTGGGCGACAGTAATTGATGGCGTCGATTGGCCAGTGCCGAGCAGAAGCAGCAAAGGTAAAGTAAATCCCGCATGAATCATGTCTGATCCGAGATGGTTAGTTATCGTTAGTCTGCGAAAGAAATCGAGACAGATTAATTAATTTTATGCATAGCTCATTTAAATGATGTAGTCATTTGTTTATATTCAAAAAAAAAAAAAAAAAAAAAAAAAAAAAAATAGAAAAAAATAAGAGCTTCTTTTTTGGTGATGATGTCAACTGCTCGAAATTGATATTCCCACGAATCGAAGGCTCTGGCCGTTGGCCACTTACCAGCTCTATATGAGATCGACCCTAGATGTAGATCGATTGGGATCGTAACTAACTGAAGCGTCTAAGCACGAGCTTCTATCACGGCAGCGTACGAAATTTATCTGACGGCTTTGTAAGCTAAAGCATTCAGTTTTATGCAAGAAAAAATATAATGAATATATATATAAATAAATAAGAAAAACTTTGTGCGGTCTCTGTGTATGTATGTGTGTTTGTGTGTGTGTATGTGTGTGTGCTTGTCACGCTTTTAGCAACGGTGGCTCGAAATGAAATATGTGAATCCAAAGTTGTTTTTGCCGTTGTTGTGCTTTGATATTCAATTGAAATTTATTCAACGAGCGCACAGCACACACAGGGCGTATGCTTAATCAAATCAATCCATACCTGCTCCAAGTACCGTATAGCCTAAACAGCCGCTGTCTCCAACTGCAACCACAGCCAGAGAGGTTGCAACCACAACTACGATCGTCTCAGTGTTTCACTTTCACTTTTATCCTGTTGCGTCGCTTCACTGTCTGTTGGTCTCTCTCGCTCTCTCTATACCTCTGTCTCTCTTTCACTTTATTCTCTGTAATTTGGGTTATTCTGATAAGACTCTCGTCGTTCCCCATTCACTGTGGCTCTTCACTTCTTTACATGATTGTGGCGAAAAGTTTTTTTCTTTCCCTTTTGTAAAAAGCAAAAAAAAAAAATATGTACAAAAATCTCTTAACTTACATATGTTACATATGCATGATACACCCATGTCCACACGCATATATCTACATTCTCTGTTATGTTAAAATTTCGATTATTATTTGATTATAATGGTGATAATTGTATTATTCATAATTAGAAATCACATGCGTGATTAGTCAACCAGAAAGCAGAATTTTTGTATATACAAAATGCTAGACCTCAAATAAGGTATGATATGGTATATGGGGTATATATACTTTCTATAAAGTACCCTCTCTTTTTGGTATCTTTATTTCTTTATTCTTCATATAATTAGCTCGCCGCCAGTCCTCAAATTAATTCTTTGATAACGCATAATTATTGTAAAAAATTGTGAAATAATTTCGAAGATAAGTTTACGATATTTTAATGAGCTCAATTATGTTTCAATATAAATCTTTATCGTTCAGCTCGCAGACATCTATCATATATATCGAATTTCACACAAGTAGCTCTATTGGCATGTCAAGCACTGTCTGCATGCGTGGATCATACTTTCCATTGTGATTGAGCTCGGATATATAGTTAGTTGTATTGTTGCGTCCTATAGTTGGACAATATGTAAATTCATTTGACCTTCGTCTGCACTGAGAATGAGTTCGAGTGCAAAATAGGTCAACGCAGCTGCAGTCACAGCTTCAGATACAGTTTCAGTTTCAGTTTCAGCTTCAGATACAGTTTCAGTTTAAGATACAAATTCCTTAAGATATTCGTGTGGAGCGGGCGACACATTATCAGTATATATATGCACATATGCAACTATTCATTGACGTGAATATATTTATTATCTCTTGATACCATGTAAAGCCATGAATACCCTGGACATCAAGAACAAAATCAATTCCAATAGAATTGTATGACGGTTGTACTACAGATCTACTGGAAGTTTGCTTAGTATTATTATCCATGGCTTTAGAATGATAATACAAAGAATTAGAGCTCTACTTTTAGCCATAACTATTCTATTGGTAAAATATTATTCATATACTTTAATATTTTGTCTATAAATAGAGCTTCTTCCATATATCCAATGCGCGCTTATCCACACGTTTCTCAACTGTCTCTTGATAGGCTCCATTCAATTGTCCCAGACGGATATAGTTGCATATTTCATCAGCTGTAAAGTCCTCAGATTTGCAAGGCTGCAAATGGGTGTCATTAGGGAGAGTGCTGAAATTATATAAACAAATAAATATAAATATAGATATGGATAATGGATAACGGATAATGGATAATCGAAAGGGAAAAATGTATAATAGATATTAAATGATGGAAAACGAATAATGCATGATGGATAATGGATAACCAAAAATGGATACTGGATAATAAATAATGGATAATGGATGGACATCTATATGCATATGGACATCTGCTATATAGACATGGCGTTGGGCATAGATATTGATATGGAGATGGATGTAGATATATATAAATGAAGTAATAAATAAAGGGAACGTAACGATCTTAATGAAAATCTCAAGAATTTCTGCTTAACCTACCCATTCTTGGCAAACTCCACCAATAAGGAAGTCAAGCGTTTGGTCACCTTATCATTTTCGGAATCCTTTGGAAAATCTGGAAAGAATATGGGCATTCGTATTGTGTGTATGGCATCATCCATGTGAGATGCGCCCAGCTGCTCATAAACAACTCCGCCCGTAAACAAGGCGCCGTAAGTTATTTTGCTGGCAAATTCAAAGTTATAGATGGAAACTGGCTGCTGGGAGTATTCCGCATAGCTGGAGGCAGACACAAACAGCGGATAAGTGAACAAAAAGTCACCCAGAATGCCGCACAGGTCTACTAATGTATTCTCATTCAGTTGCATATCCTTTACGCCGTACATTTCCAGGATATCCTGCACAGTTTCCTTGGTGTAGCCCTTGGGTAGATACAGCATTAATCCAAAGAGCTCCAAGAAGTTCTCGTTGAACTCTTTTAGGAGCTGTGGATTCGTATAGATGTGCATGAGAAACAAGGATCCTTCGCCAGTGCGTGAGGTCGTACTCAGCAGCCAGGGCACTTGATGGATGCGTCCGGCCAAATGTGCTGCAACGGGATGCTCGGTTATGAAGGGTTCAGGAGCATCTGGCTGTTCCACAACTGCAGCATAATTAATAATGGGCACGCTATCCCATCGCTTAAAGACACTGCCGGCTTCCAGTAAATCGTTGGCATCCTTTGCACGCAGAGCTGCGGCCAACGCCTGGTTTTCAAGAGTTTTGGCTCCAGCCACGCCCACACGCTCCGCCAGCTGGTGAGCTTGTTCAAGTGGGTTGCGTACCATTGTAGTTGCCAGCATCGCTGTGCCGCTCAAGGACATGGCGCGATGGAAGAGTCCTGCGGGAGAAATGAATCAGATGGAGGCAGAAGTTACTGGGAAATCAACTCACCATTTGAGCTGGGACTCAGCATGTGCAGATGAGAGGACACTCCACCTGCGCTGTGGCCAACGATGGTCACCAGATTCGGATCGCCGCCAAAGGCCGAGATGTGTTGCTGCACCCATTGCAGAGCCAAACGTTGATCCTTCAGTCCGAAATTTCCAGTCATGTGAGCATCTCCAGTACTCAAAAAGCCTAAGAAAGGAATGAAAGTCATTAAATGGATATCAATTCCAATTAATTTTAGTCTAATACCAAAGGGCCCCAATCGATAGCTGACTGTAACCAGAACCACCTGCTGTGTGTCCATGAGATACTCCGGTCCGCTAGCCAAAGGACATGCGGAGCCACACAGATAGCCACCCGAGTGGATGTAGACCATAACAGGCAAAGGACCTGCTTTGCCTTGCTGCAAGCAGTCAAATAGAAGATGCTTTCAGATCTTTATCCTAATTCAACTTACAGGCCGATAGATGTTCAAATAAAGACAATCCTCCTCCCCAGAGATGGGCCAACCAGGTATGAAGTAACACTTTTGCAGGCAATGGCTGCGTGGTGCGCTGGCATCCAAGACATCGGTCCAGGCATTCACTGCCACAAGATTCTACAAGGATATCCAACATTATCAAGCACTACTCCATCTCAGCTATTTCACCTTAAAGCGTAGTTCTCCTATTGGTGGCTTGGCGAATGGTATTCCCATAAAGGCTTCGAACTGTTCCTGCCTAGAGTCCGGCATTAGTTTGCCATGCAGGCAGCCCAAATCCTTGAGGCAAACATCCAAATCCGCTTGAACTATGTAGCCAATAGTTGAAAGTAATATCAAATAGAGAATAATCTTAGCCATCTCGAATCACTTTATAATGAAGACATTAAATGTTGTAATAAATGCGTGCTTTTATATAGTTTCCCGATTCGAACTATTTGCATGTTCAAATGCCTCAAGGGGTGTATACAAAAAACGATTAGCAAAAACAACTGCATTCAAATTAAAACTAAAATTATATATTTGATAATCGTAGCCAATCAGCTTTGCAGGCAATCTCCATTTGCACAGAATACTGAAAAATATAATTCTTAATTTTTTATTGAACTATTTTTAAATATTTTTTTTGTTTTTACTAAAATATTTTTTTAATACTATACTGATAGCAATTTAATAATTTTATACAAAAATTTCATTCAATTAATATTCTAAAATTTTATTTACAATTAATATACTGTAAAATTAATGAGATTTTTCTTATAATCCTTTTTTGTATTTTTATTTCTTGTATTAATTTGTAATTATATTTTAATTTAAATATTTATTAATATTTTAGCTAAACAAACAAAAAGATTTATTATATTAATTATATTATATATTTTATTATAATTATATACAAAAAAAAAAAAAAAATACAAAATTGTATATAAAAATTAAAATTATCTAATAATTTTATAATTGCATCATTTTTTTAAATTAGTCTTCAGTCGTATTTAAATTTGTGTTCTTTGTATTGAAAAATAAGAAACAAAAAAAATAAAATTATAGAAAAATTTATAAATATATATATAACATATAAATATAAAAAATATATATTTATGAATTAATTATAAATAATATATATTTACTAATTGTAATAAATATATATTTTTAAAAATATAATAACATAGATATATGTAAGGTTTGAAGATAATCCAATTTATTTATGTTTACTACCTTTTTTTTTTACCTCATATATAATTTTTAAATAGAAATATTAATTTTTATAAAATAAAGGAAATTTCTATAAGTTTTTACAACTGTAACAAGCATTTAGCAAAACAATCACAAACCTATTATCAAATATATCAAACGTGATTTTCCATTTAAATAAATTTGTTGACTTTACATTTGTATAAATGAAAATTATATATTTTAATAATATAATATTATTATTTCAAAGTAATAACATGGTATTATTAAATCAAGCTCATTCAATATTTATTGTTGTTAAGTTTTGTAAAATTGTCTATTTCCTCTATAATTTATTTAGAGTAATTATCCGACTATAACTCAGGGCATAGTCTATAAGGGCCAGTTTTATAAAGTAAGCTCTCTTCTCGTGGAGTTTATATAGCTTCAATGCTTCAATCTATTTATCTAGACGATGCAGCTCTCTACTCTGCAATGCTCATAAGTTCAAGTAAGGCTTAGTGGCTTTTTAATTCGACTTTGCTGTTTATTATTACTATTTGTAGAATGACAATAGAGTGCAGTATATTTTTGAACTAGTCATGACTATTCTAAAAGTGAAATATTATCCATATGCTTTAATATTTTGTCTACAAATAGAGCTTCTTCCATAGAGCAAATGCGCGCTTATCCACACGTTTCTCAACTGTCTCATGATAGGCTCCATTCAATTTTTCCATGACAAAATAGTTGCATATCTCATCATCCGTAAAGTCTTCAGGCTTACAAGGCTGCAAATGGGTGTCCTCTGGGAGAATGCTGAAATTGTATATATGGAAATAGATTATATTAGAGATATACTCATATGTGGATAAATAGATGTACTAATATATCTAAGTCGATGCAGATATTGATATAGATGTAGACATACATATAGATACCTTAAAGAATATCTTAAATATTTCAGATCAACCTACCCATTTTTGGCAAACTCCACCAATAAGGAAGTCATGCGCTTGGCCACCTTTTCATTTTCGGAATCCTTTGGAAAATCAGGAAACATTATGGACATTCGCAAGGTGTGTATTGCGTCATCCATGTGAGATGCGCCCAGCTCCTCGACAACAAGTCCGCCCCCAAACACAGCGGCATACGTGATATTGCTGGTGTATTCATAGCTATAAATGGAAAGTGGCTCCTTGGCATATTCCGCGTAGCTAGCGGCGGACTCGTAGAGCGGGTAATTGAACATAAAGTCACCCAGAATGCCGGATAGATCCACCAATGTATTCTCACTCAGTTGCATTTCCTTCACGCCATACATTTCCAGGATATCCTGCACAGTTTCCTTGGTGTAGCCCTCGGGTAGATACAGCATCAATCCAAAGAGCTCCAAGAAGTTCTCATTGAACTCCTTCAGGAGCTGCGGAGTCGTATAGGTGCGCATTAGAAAGAATGCGCCTTCGCCAGCGCGTGAGGTGCTGGTCAACAGCCAGGGCACCTGATGGATGCGTCCGGCCTGGTGCGCCGCAATGGGACACTCGGTTATGAAGGGCTCAGGAGCATCTGGCTGCTCCACAACCACACCGTAGTTAATTGGGGGCATGCTATCCCATTGCTTAAAGACATTGCCGGCCTCTAGCAAATCATTGGCATCCTTTGCACGCAGAGCTGTGGCCAAGGCCTGGGTGTCAATGGTCTTGGCATCAGCCACGCCCAAACGTTCCCCCAGCTGCTGGGCCTGTTCAAGCGGACTGTGTGACAGTGTAGCCACCAGCATAGCTGTGCCGCTCAGAGACATGGCGCGTTGGAAGAGTCCTGCGGGAGAGAAGAGTCAATTAGATATTGAAGTGCTTTAATGATCAACTAACCTTTTGAGCTGGAACTCAACATGTGCAGGTGCGAGGATATTCCACCTGCGCTATGGCCAAAGATTGTCACCAGATTCGGATTCCCGCCAAAGGCCGAGATGTGTTGCTGCACCCATTGCAGAGCCAAACGTTGATCCTTCAGTCCGAAATTTCCAGTCATGTGAGCATCTCCAGTACTCAAAAAGCCTAAGAAAGGAATGAAAGTCATTAAATGGATATCAATTCCAATTAATTTTAGTCTAATACCAAATGGCCCCAATCGATAGCTGACTGTAACCAGAACCACCTGCTGTGTGTCCATGAGATACTCCGGTCCGCTAGCCAAAGGACAAGCGGAGCCACAGAAAAATCCCCCAGAGTGGATGTAGACCATAACAGGCAAAGGACCTGCTTTGCCTTGCTGCAAGCACTCAAATAGAATAGGCTGTTAGAAACTCTATAATAACTACTTATAATTCTACTTACAGGCCGATAGACGTTCAGATAGAGACAGTCCTCCTCCCCAGAGATAGGCCAGCCAGACAGGAAATAACACTTTTGCAGGCAATGGCTGCGTGGGGCGCTGGCATCCAAGACATCAGTCCAGGCACTAGCCGCCACAGGATTCTACAGGGATAACCAACATTACCAAGCACTACTCCATCTCAGCTATTTCACCTTAAAGCGTAGTTCTCCTATCGGTGGCTCAGCGAATGGTATTCCCATAAAGGCTTCAAACTGCTCCCCTCTGGAGTCCGGCATTAACTTGCCATGCAGGCAGCCCAAGTCCTTGAGGCACACATCCAAGTCCGCTTGAACTATGTAGCCAATAGTTGAGAGTAATATCAAATAGAGAATAGTTTCAGCCATCTCGAATAGCTTTATAATGAAGACATCACATTCTAATAGCTGCTTGCTTTTATATACCTTTTCCACTGGAGCTTTGCATGTTCAGATGCCCCAAGAGGCGTGTACCCAAAGCGCACGAACAATTTATCAAAAATACTATATTTAACTTGAATTATATAGTTGATGATATATTATTTATATATAATATTATATTTATTGTGATTTATTAAGTTTAAAAAAAAGTAATGTGCATTTATAACAAATTTTAAATCAATAAAAAAATATTTAATTTTAAATATGTATATTTTGTGCCAATTTAAAAAAAATTAAATTGAAATGTATATTTTTAAATATATATTTTTAATAGCAATAGTAAAACATTTCTTTATTTTTATTTTACTTGGTTTTGTATTTTTTTATTTATATGATTATATATTTTACTAAAAATATTAAAACACTTTATTATTTGTATAAAATAAAAAAATTCGCCTATAATCCCAGCCATTTCTGCTTGGCATCTATATGTCGACCAAAACTTGCATATTAATTCATATTTAATCTGTTAATAAAAAAGAAAGGAAATTATAACTGTAAAACTAACAATCTATTGCAACTAAAGAGCTTTTAGCAAGGCCATTGTCAACATACTTTTCAGTTTAATATAGCTGTTAACTTTAAGTGCACTTTAAATATATAATATAGATTTAAAAATAATAACAAGTTATTAATAATAGTTATTAAATCAAGCGCATTTAATGGTTACTGTTTATTGTTATTAAGTTTCTAAAACTAGCGTATTATCTGTAGAGTTTAGAACAAATGCTTCCAGAGTATATATGTATGCATATACCACATATATACATACTCAAATAAAAAACATTCTTATTTTTATTTTCAATCAAAAAACTTTACTGTATTTTATAGATTGTTTTGTAACTTAACAGTAAAAGTCGCTGCCAACGAAGCAGCCATTAAATTTTAGACTTAAAATTTAGACAGTTGTGTTTTACAGCTAAACGCGCATTCATACAAAGTAAACTTATCAGATAAAGATATACAAATAGATCTATGTGAAGTATGTAACAAAAGAACTAGAGTTAGTGAATGAGTGTGCAATGACTTTGGGTGCTTTTGTTAGGAATTATTAACAAGAGTTGAGAAGTTAAGAGTTGGGAGTTAGTTAAATGGGCGTCAGTTCGCGTCGCTGATCAATAGTTAAATCCGGATGCCAGAGGTCCAGGATCAACACCAAACGTAGCTGCGTGCCATTGTGCCAGACCTCGTGCTCGAAGCTGTCATCAAAGATGAACAAATCGCCCTCATGCCAGGTGCTGTTAAAAGAAAGAGATATTATCTGATTAGTGTATGAATTATAGAAGATGCTTCAAGTCTAAGACACCCTTTTCCATCTAATTACAGAGTATATCTATGCCATGCTCACCGCTCTTGTTCGGCCACTCGAAGGCTGGTTAAGTGTGGCTCCGGCGCCACCAGCGTGAGATGCGCACGCAGCCGGCAATTGGTGGGTCCGCAGTGTGGCCAGACATGGGTCTGTGCCTGCATAGCGCTGAACTTGACCTGGCCACGACGACAGCCACTGGCAGCTGGCAGTTTGTCGAGCAGGGAGCACGTGATGGGCGCTCGCTGGCAGTTGCGCTGCAGCCGCTGACCGCGGGCAAAGAGCTCGAATTGCTGCCAGTTGCCCGTGTCGCGCAGCTGCTCCGCCTCCAGCTGAAAGTTGCCCTCAACGTTGAGCAGCGCCAGCGCCTCGTTGCGTATGGAGCGCCAGTTTTGCTGCAGTTGCCTTAGCTCTCTAGCCTGATGGGTGTCTTCAATTGGCCAAAAGGGCTTTGCACGCAGTCGAGGCACATTGTACAGGGAACGCTGATATTTGCTGGCAAAGTATCCTCTCCTTACACCGCGCTCATACAACTGCAAGGCCTCCGTCTGTTTGCCTAGACGCTGCAGCGTCTCGCCCAGCGCTAGGTAGAAATAGGGCTCCTGAGTGCCCGCCGCCTGCGAATCTATGGCACGCTGTAAATAGGGCAATGCCTGAGCATAGTCGCCATCGAGCTGCTTGAGCGTCAGGCCAAAGTGCAGCTGCGCCATGGGATCCCGTGGCCAGCGCTTGAGCGTATCACGTGACACCTGCTGCAGCATGAGCAAGCTGCAAATATATAGTCGATCAAAACACTATAAGCAACTTAACAAACTCATCACACACCCACTTATTGGACATTAGATAGGTGAGCGCTAGCTGATTGCGCAGCTGCACCTCACCAGGATAACGCTCGATGAGCAGCTCGTGTATGGCAACCGCTGGCTGTGTGTGACCTGTGGACAATAAATATAATTATAATAAATAATAACACTAACCATACAATACATAGACTGCACAGCTAGTACCAAATTTTATGGCCTAGTAAACTGCATGCCTGCTCGGCTCAGTCTGTTTAGGCTCGGACAGTGAAAATATTATATAACACGACAAATTCAGTGCGCAGCCAAAGCTCTAACGAAATGGTCTCATTCTCACATGAAGCACCGCTATATGTTATTCTTGATTTATATATAGAGTATATATATTTATATATATTGTATATAGAGTACCCTTCAATACCTTTCATTAGATGGAATGTCCTTAAGTTAGTGTACATTTTTTATGAAAGTACTTGCGATAATTATTTAGAAAATATAAATTTTCAAGCTTCTAGTTTTCTAAGTCTTTAAAGTTTTCTAAGTCTTTCAAGTTTTCAAAGTCTTTCAACTTTTCAAAGTCTTTAAAGTTTTCTAAGTTTTCCTAATTTTCTAAGTCTTCTCAATTTTCTAAGTCCTCCAAGTTTTCTAAGTCTTCCTAATTTTTTAAGTCTTTCAAGTTTTCTAAGTCTTCCTAATTTTCTAAGTCTTCCTAATTTTCTAAGTCTTCCTAATTTTCTAAGTCTTCCTAATTATCTAAGTCTTTTAAATTTTCTAAGTCTTTCTAATTTTCTAAGTCTTTTAAATTTTCTAAGTCTTTCTAATTTTCTAAGACTTCTTAATTTTCTAAGTTTTACTAATTTTCTAAGCCTTTCTAATTTTCTAAGTCTATTAAATTTTCTAAGTCTTTTAAATTTTCTAAGTCCTCCTAATTTTCTAAGTCTTCCTAATTTTCTAAGTCTGTTAAATTTTCTAAGTCTTTCTAGTTTTCTAAGTCTTCCTAATTTTCTAAGTCTTCCTCATTTTCCAAGTCTTTTAAATTTTCCAAGTCTGTTAAATTTTCTAAGTCTTTCTAGTTTTCTAGGTCTCCCAAGTTTTCTAAGTCTTCCTAATTTTCTAAGTCTTCCTAATTTTCTAAGTCTTTTAAATTTTCTAAGTCTGTTAAATTTTCTAAGTCTTTCTAGTTTTCTAAGTCTTCCTAATTTTCTAAGTCTTCCTAATTTTCTAGGTCTTCCTAATTTTCTAAGTCTGTTAAATTTTCTAAGTCTGTTAAATTTTCTAAGTCTTTCTAGTTTTCTAGGTCTCCCAAGTCTTCTAAGTCTTCCTGATTTTCTAAGTCTTCCTAATTTTTTAAGTCTTCCTAATTTTCTAAGTCTTTTAAATTGTCTAAGTCTTGCTATTTTTCTAAGTTAATAAACTCTTCAACATTTTCCAAGTCTTTCCTCTAAGCCTAAGTCTTTACTGCTTAGCTCAACGATCATTAACATTATCTTATGTCTACAGTTTTTCTTATATCTAATATTTAAACAATTCTTAAGAATTATTTATAACTATTACAATTATGCTTAAAGTACTTAAAATTATTAACAAATAAAGTATTTACCTGACCTCAGCACACTTCACTTCACTTTCACTTTCACTTTACTGCACTGCACAATTGACCCCCACCGGGCCTGGACGACTGAAGAAATGCTGCAGCTGCTGCTCTTTATATAGGGCCACTTCCACTCAAATTCTAAGGCGCGCTCAAATGTTGAGCCTGCGTCGAGTTGCGGTCGCTGCAGTCGATCGTGAAGTGACCAATGAGAACACTCTCTGCTGCTTCAAGCATTCTTAATGAGTTTAACTTAAATGTAAATGTAAGGAAATATTGCTGCGTACATATAGACAACATAAATGATCTTCTGCTGCTCATCTTCGCTCCTTGCTTTGGTTAGGCAGACAGACAGACAGACGGAGAGACAGACAGACAGACAGGACAGACAGACAGACAGGACAGACAGACAGGACAGACAGGACAGACAGACAGACAGGATAGACAGACAGACAGGACAGACAGGACAGACAGGACAGACAGACAGGCAGACAGACAGGACATACAGGACAGACAGGACAGACAGACAGACAGACAGGACAGACAGACAGACAGACAGGCAGACAGACAGGACATACAGGACAGACAGGACAGACAGACAGACAGACAGACAGGATAGACAGACAGATAGACAGGACAGACAGGACAGACAGACAGACAGGACAGACAGACAGGCAGACAGACAGGACATACAGGACAGACAGGACAGACAGACAGACAGGATAGACAGACAGACAGGACAGACAGACAGGACAGACAGACAGGACAGACAGACAGGCAGACAGACAGGACATACAGGACAGACAGGACAGACAGACAGGACAGACAGACAGACAGACAGGATAGACAGACAGACAGACAGACAGGACAGACAGACAGGCAGACAGACAGGACATACAGGACAGACAGGACAGACAGACAGACAGGACAGACAGACAGGCAGACAGACAGGACATACAGGACAGACAGGACAGACAGACAGATGTTGTGTTTTACATTTTTAGTTTTATTTGCTAGTTTTAGTTTTTAGTTTAAAAATGTAAAGCACAACACTGTTTAATACCTTATTTTTATTAAAAATACAGTGTCCCATAAAAATAAAAATAAAACATTTATTTTAATACCTAGCATACAAAATATATCTAAATTTGTTTAACAAGCAAAAGAAGAAGCAGAAGCTTGTCTATGATTTATGAAAAGCGCCGATGAAACTATATAACATGTGTCTGTCTGTCTGTCTGCCTAATCAAGCAAGCAACGAAAATGAGTTGCAGAAGATTGTTTCTATTGTCTTTATGTATTCAACAATATTTGCTTACATTTACATTCAAGTTGAACTCATTTAGAATGCTTGAAGCAGCAGAGAGTGTTCTCATTGGTCACTTCACGATCGACTGCAGCGACCGCAACTCGACGCAGGCTCAACATTTGAGCGCGCCTTAGAATTTGAGTGGAAGTGGCCCTATATAAAGAGCAGCAGCTGCAGCATTTCTTCAGTCGTCCAGGCCCGGTGGGGGTCAATTGTGCAGTGCAGTAAAGTGAAAGTGAAGTGAAGTGAAGTGAAGTGCGGTGTGCTGAGGTCAGGTAAATATTTTATTTGTTAATAATTTTAAGTACTTTAAGCATATTGTAATAGTTATAAATAATTCTTAAGAATTGTTTAAATATTAGATATAAGAAAAACTGTAGACATAAGATAATGTTAATGATCGTTGAGCTAAGCAGTAAAGACTTAGGCTTAGAGGAAAGACTTAGAAAATGTTGAAGAGTTTATTAACTTAGAAAAATTCAGAGACTTAGAAAATTTAACAGACTTTAAAAATTTAAAAGACTTGGAAAATTTAAAAGGCTTAGACAATTTGGGAGACTTAGAAAACTAGAAAGACTTAGAAAATTAGAAGGACTTAGAAAATTAGGAAGACTTAGAAAACCAGAAAGACTTAGCAAACTTGAAAGACTTAGAAAATTAGGAAGACTTAGAAAACTAGGAAGACTTAGAAAATTTAAATGACTTAGAAAACTTGGGGGACTTAGAAAATTAGAAAGACTAGAAAACTTAAACGACTTAGAAAATTAGGAAGACTTAGAAAATTAGGAAGACTTAGAAAACTTGATAGACTTAGAAAATTTGAAAGACTTAGAAAACTTGAAAGACTTTGAAAATTAGGAAGACTTAGAAACTGGACTTGAGCACTCACGCGCCCTCACTTATTATTTAAGCAATATTCAAATTCCATAGAGCTTAAAAAATCGATGCGATTAGAGATATTTATAATCAGCTTAGGAATATATATAAAATCAAATCATTAAAGGACCTTAGCAGGTGTTTTTAATACAAAAAATACATAAATTCAGCACTTAAAGTTCAAGAGAATTGTCTTTGTTAGAGTAAGAGTTTTCCTTGAGCAGCAATAGGGGTACTCTACATATATAAAATCAATTTCCCATGAGCTTTTCACTGTGTAAACTATTATTAACTGTCTTCATTTGTACAAATTTTGTACTAGCTGTCCAGTCTATGTGTTATATGGTTAGTGATAATAATCTCTATGAAACTGTAACTGTTACTCACCCAGAAAACGCATATGCTCAATGCAACGTTCGCCAGCTGTGCGATAGTCGATATCTGTTATCGATTCATCGAAAGCCAAATAACGTTTATAGGACTCAATGGCATCCACAAGTAGCTGATTGCTGCGGCGCAGCTCAGCGATCCGTTCCAGCGCCTGCGCCCGCCTCAAATGAGCCAACGGCTTGTGTGCGTATGTGTGTGTGAGCGTGTTAAAGGAGCGCAGAGCATTCGCATGGTTCTGGGTGTTAAAAGTTGGTTTTTTTTTTTGGGTTAAAAAACATGCAAATAGAACGAAGATTAGCAAACCAAAACAAGAAAAGCATTTTAATAGCAGACATAAGCAAGTCGACTAGCAAAATACTCTGTAAACATATTTTACATTTAAAAGGTAATATTGGGTAGTTGTTAAATTTTGTATATAACAATTAACTAACAATTATTAATTTTATAATTTAAAAACTCAAGGTTCAAAGACTCCTCAATTTAAAAATTTGTATAAATTTTAATATTAAAAAAAAATGTATATATATAAACTAGTATCCGAATTTATTTACTTTTTTTTAATCAAAAACATAATTGCCTTAGGGCTAACTAACAGCAGCTATAAGTCCTAGGTGGGTGTCTCTAGCACCTACAGCAGTTCCGAAATTTCAGCCCTAAGGCAAGAATGTTTTTATTTGCTAAACAAAAACCTATATAATACCCAAAATTTATGGTTATCTTTTCAAATTCTCTTTAACTCCGCTCTTAAATTTCTTTCTCATTTTCTAATATTTATTACAAGAAACAAAAAGTTTTGAAAAATGTCTTAAGCTAAGCACATGAACTTAAAAAGCGAACATTAATTAAAGCTATGAAAGGACTTTTGTTTAAGGTGTTTTTTTTTTTTAATGATTGTTGAGCTAATTTTAGAAAAAGTTTGGTAAAGATTAACTTTCAGTTGCTGTCGGGGAATTTCAGATGTCGCACTTACCTCATTGACCATTTCGGCTTGAGCTCGGCGCAGCTCCTGCTCGAATAGTTCATCCTCAACAGACTTGGCACCAGTTGGTTCCTTAGGTTTAATTTCTATTAAGGAAAAACATTTGTAAATTTTATTGAATTATAAAAAAAGGGAAAAAAAAGTGTTAAGATTAAAGACACCACTGAACGGTTAATTTGTATGTTGGGCTCCACCTTAGACGTAAGATTAGCAAATCGATTATAGACTATGACTTACTATGAATAGATTAACGTATGCCATGAACGAATTAGCTTTAGAGATTATAGAGATTATAATACGTGTCAATATGTCAGATATACATATATATAAATATATGTATATGTCAGATTTATCAATGCTTGGGATGGACTGGTTGTAGTTTTGCATTGTAGACTGATTCGATTTGTTTGTTTTTTTCGTGTAAATTGTACATTTAGTAATTACGTGTCCAGGACGGATCGTCGGAGTCGGGATCGCTTTCGTATTCCTTGGCTGGCAATCGGCCATATTTGGCCTCCAAGCGGCTCATTAGGTCAGCATCATCCACATCGGAGATTTCATCCTCCTCCTCATCGCTGATCAATTCATCATCATCTTCGCTGTCGTCGTGTTCGTAATCCTCAATGTCTCCATCTTCGTATTCCACATAAATATCTGTGGCAGCTGTTCCTTCGGCTTCCGCTTCCGGTTCCGTTTCTGGTTCGCGCTCTGGTTTCTCCTCCGGTTCCGGTTCTTTATCTGAATCCTTCTCGCTTGGCTTCGACTCCGTTTTGGGCCGAAACATGGCGCTCAGCTGCTCGAAAGTCTCCGGCACATAGCTTGCAGTTAGGGCAACATTATCATCGCTCTCCTCTATATCGCTGATCTCCACCTCGATTTCTTCCTCGATTTCGATCTCCTCCTCGGAATATGCCTCTTTAGTGGAAATAGGGCAAGCATTAAAATATGAAACCCATAAAAATTGCCTAGTCGAATAAAGTTCAAAATAGCTTCAAGTCGAATCTGACTTGAAATTATTTGGAAACAACTTCGGCCAGACCGAAGTTTATTTATATATATAGTATCTATATAGTATGTTATGTCAACCATCATCAAGCGGCGGCAGCTCCTCCGTATCATCATCGGGTATATGATCCTCGGCTGTGGCAATTGTCAAACGGCGTCTCATGTGAGTCTCTGGCGTCGGCTGCTGCTCATCGGCTAAGAAATCAGTTTATATGGTATATATATGTATATGGATATAGATATAGATAGTTTTTCAGGCATTAACAACAAAGCCATACAATATTTAGTTTACATACATACATTGGCGCATATTGTTTAACAGTTTTAACAAAGCTTTGACTACAATAAAAAACAACAAAAAATTTCAATTAAGCTTAAACTTAACAACGAAAATTATAAATTATAAATTAAATTAAACAACAAATGAAGAAAGTGCAAAAATATTCAAAATTCGAATCAGATTTTTGTTTTGTTAAGTGAGTTAGTTTAGAAATTGAGCCAGTTTCTCATGTTTTTTGAAGTCATACAGCAACTGTACATGTTAAATAATTTGACAGCAACATGAGAAGAAAGGCATTAGATTAACAATTAATTTCACATTACGTTTCCATACAACATTGAAAGTGTTTTTTTTTTTTTTTCAAATACACAGATCAACAAGATTTCGACTATGGGTTTTTGATATATTGTAACTGCAACTTTATTTCCTTAAGTTTTTTAGCATTTCTAAAAATTAATTTGCATTTGCATTGCTTTAATATCAAGAAAATAATTTTTCCCTTGTACAAAATATATATATTTTTTAATTTAAAAGAGTTTTGTTTTTTAGCTTTAGATTTATAAATTTTTTTTTTAAATTTAAAAGAGGTTTTTTTTTTGCTTATTACTTTAAAAAATTAAAACTGTATTAAAAAAAAAAAAAAAAGGTTGTCTGAATGAGATATGAGCTTTAAGTGTACTAGAAAAATACTCAATTACAGTCTTTACCCTTTTTAGCAGTAAGTCTAAATTTTGTTGACCTGTGTAAAAGTAGCCTACAAAATATAAATATACATACATATACATATATGAATGTATATATACATATGTATAATCATATTTTGCTTGGCCAAATGACATTTAGATTTCGATTTCGCTTTCAATTTCGATTTGTTTTAGAGCAGTTTCTTTAAGTAAGCAGCAGATAATGATGATATATAGGAGTTACGTTAACAAAGTTCATTGCTTGGATAACAATTGTTTGGCATTTAGCAACAAATGTGGAAAACTCACTTGTATTTGGATTATTCCGTATCAATACAAGGCGTGAAACAAGGGCAAGTGCAATGCCAACGCCAAATTTAACGGCAACTGGAAAATGATTTACGTTTCTTTTAGTAAACAACAAATTTTAACGCAACTTTAAAAAAATTATAAATATAAATATAAATAAAATATATTTTTTATATTTATATAAATTTTTGCTTTGCACTTTCTTGTACAATTTTGGTCTACAGAAAATTGATGCAACTTTTTTAAATATATTTCCGTTCGTTTAAAGTGGAGCCACCTGTACATCTAAACCGTTCAATGGATAAATGCCTAAATGTCGCTTGGATACTTACGTGAACCCAGCCAGGATGTGGTTGTCACTGCTTCAATGTTCTCTTCAACTGCCTCATCTTTCGCCTGCTTGGCCTTTAGCTGCTCAGCCTCAGTATTAACATCCTGATCGAGTGATTCAAACTCATCTTCATCATTGTCATCCTGTGATGATAATAACTAAGTTTAATGACAAGTTGGTATCGTAATTATCTAATGCTTACCTGCTCAAATTCATCATCATCATCATCAGCAACACTTTCTGGTGCTGGCTCAGCAGACTCTTCAAGCTCTTCATCCTCCTCCTCAACAGCATCCTGTTAATAATATAACAAAAATTGATTAACATTTTATATATTATAATTATAGTAAATTTACCTCATCATTATCCTGCTCATCCTCATCATCATCAGCAGTCTGAGATTTTGAAATCGTTGGTTCAATGGATTCTGCCTGCTCTTCCTCTTCATCCTCTTCCTCCTCCTCTTCTTCCTGTTAAGACATTTATAGTTTCATAAGTTTATATATATTTATTTTAGCTTTAAGCATTTTACCTCCTCAATATTATCATCTTCTTCCACAGTTTCGGGCGCACTCTGAGTTCTTGACTTGGATGCGATTGGTTCAATGGACTCTTCAATGTCATCATCAGCATCCTCCTCCTCCTCATCCGCTTCCTCTTCCTCCTGACATTAAATACAGTTTTTAATTGTAAATTTGCATTTGTTTATTGAACGTTTTACCTCTTCAGCATCATCGGCCAAGGATTGGGTTCTATCTGCAGACTCTTCTATTTCATCATCCTGTTAAATATGAATATTTATATTTAATTTATTTAAAATTAATTTTATTTAAAATTATTATTTGTGTTATTGCTTAAAAAAATTACTATTTTAATTTAAATACAAAATAAATTCCATACTATTTTAAGAAATAATAAAATAAAAAACAATGTTGAAATAGTTATCTTAAATTAATTTTGCATTCAAATCAAAATTTAAAACAATCAAATATAAATATATTTTATATTATTATTATTATTATTATTATAATTATTATTATTATTATTATTATTATTATTATTATTATTATTTATTTTACTTATATAATTATATATAAAAATAAATACTGAAATTCAAATAAACTTGCAATATGATATTATTTAAAAATAATAATAAATTGAATATTATTATTTATTTTTTTAAATTAATAAAAAAATAAATAATTTAGAAAATTATTTCTCAACCATTTTTTTTTAAATTTATTAAATTATATTAATAATTTAAATATTGAAATTAAAATAACCTGCAATTTGAATCTTAAATATCGTTAAATGAACTAATAAACTGATTCGTTTATTGGAATCATGATTTGTTCATTTGATTCATAGAGCAAAGCAAACTATATTTTACCTCATCCTTTTCCTCCTCATCCTCAGCTGTTACATTTTCAGCAGCAGTATTCTCTTCCTCTTCCTCCTCTTGTTCATTCTCGTCTTCGTCATGCTCCTGCTCAGTTTCCTCTTCTTCGCCTGAATGCTGTTCGTATGGCTCTTCTACTTCATCATCGTGCTCATCATCGTGTTCATCGTCATGTTCATCCAGAGCTGCCTCATGTGACGGATGTTCATCGTGTTCATCGTGCTCCTCAGCACGATGCTCCTCCACCCAGCCATCAAAATAGTTGGAATAACGTGACTCCGAGAGGGGAGTATCCACTGCAACGTGGTCATCATTAAGTTGCCAAATGACAGTTAATGATCATATATGTATGTATGTAAATTTGTTTACTTACAGTCTTCCATTCCACGATTTTCCATAATAATCAAACCCACCAGCCCAAGCAGCACAGCCATTAGGGAGAAAAATATAATCTTTGCACACCAATGCCCGCCAGTTCCATGTTGATGCTGCACGTGCAAATGTACATCGTCGTTTCCCATCTTTGTGATATGCACGCCATGGGAAGACGAGTCGTCGTCATCTAGATAACAGATGAATACACACACACACACACACAAACACACACACACACACACGCACACACACATGTGATTAGAATTCAGTTGATTAACTGCAGTCGGGTTGAAGGTTTTTTGTTTGTTTTTTTTTTTTTTTAGTTTTTAGTACAAGCAACGAGGTTTTAGTCAATACTACAAGCTAAATTGGAATTATAAAGCTGCATTGGCTGGGTCTATAAGATATATGATATGTATATAATATATAGACTGCATGTAGTATGCATCTCTCTACCTTGAAAGCTGGACTGGCGCAGTATGGTGACATCGCCCTCCGATTTGCGATCATCTAGACAAAAAGTTAGTTACACTTGTTAAAGCAACTGAGTAGTCGAAACATGACCGACTTGAATATACCCTGTAGACAGTTGTATGTTATAATATGGATTGTATTTCTTAATGAATAATCTAATCTATTATCTGACCAATTATCTGATCAATTTTCTTCTACATTATAAAATCAACTTTTATTTGTAAATACATTTTCCTAAAAGAAAATTCAGCAAAATATAAAATGTATTTGGTGCATGGTATAGTATATTAATATAATATAATTGGTATATATATAATAGAATATAAATAATATTTAATATTTATTTTTGCCATACAAAACTATATTAATAATGTATACCTAAAAATTTATTTGAGTATGTAACAATTCGTTTATAATCTGAAAATGTTTTTAATTCTGAATTCTGAAGATCTGACAAAATTTAATTAGAAATTTAATAATTATTAGAAAAAAAAAGAAGTTTTTTAAAAACCCAATTTATTATTCCTGTATGAAATCTTCAAAAATTGGTATGATTGACAAAAATGTAGGTATAATATATACAATTAATATTTTATATTATATGTACATATAATATACATTATTTCGGATAACATGTTACAAACATAAGCGCATAATCATACTATTCCATTACACACACAAATGGCAACGTTTACAGGGTATATAAACAGACAATGATAACACAAACTCTCTTAAAAAGATAATGATGAGAAATATGTTTCACTTGTTTTTGTAGTTGTTGTTGTTGTTTAGTATTGTGGTTGTTGTTGTTTGATGTTGATGCAAAACAAAGAAGACGCAAGTCATGCGCTTGGGCATATGGCCAAAAAGTAAAAGAAAATTGAAATGAAAATAAAAGAAAAACTGTACAGAGTCCATAGTATTTGTCTCTCTCGTGTGTGAGTATGCGTATGTGTGTGTGTAAATTTTGTGTGTATATGGATGGAAAGAACTCTCATTTGTGGTGGGGGCGATGTAATGTCTGCTTACGGAAGTCTCTTGACTTTGGCGCATTCAAATTAATAACATTGCAGCTAATAATAATTACAATTTCAATTAAATTCTCATGGCTAAAATATTTAGTGCCTGATGCCGTCGAAATTCCAAATGAAAGCTTTAAGATTAAAGACAGCGAAAAGAGAAGCGAGCAGCGAGCGAGGCGAACTACCGGCTTTTGTTTATGCTGTCCTGAGCAGAAGATAAAAACACTTTTATCTAACGTCTGCTCAGGCTTTAAATAAACACAAGCAGACTTTTTTTTTTCGAAAAAAAAGAAATACAAATTAAGATTTGGTTTATTGGAGACGAATGAATTTTTTGAACCCGCTGTCACATGGGCCCAACAAGAATTTTTGAAATATTATATATATTTAAATATATTTTATTTGTAGCAACGTTAAGAAATCATAAATTTATATATATACATATCTCTCTCTATATATATGTATGTGTATATATATTAGTTTTTATTTTTTTATATAGTTTGCTTGGCACACGCATAGCGACACAAACGGCACAGAGCAATGTATAATTTTATATAATAGGGCAAAGTTATTTTTAAAGGCGCTCGACAATATTATTATTCTAATAAAAGAAATGGACAGCTACGCTAGAAAACATTTCAGTTTTCCGTTTTTGATGCGAATATACCAGCCAGAGCTGATCTGATCTCTTACCACGTTTTTTGCGCTTATCCTTACGCTTTCGCGGCTGCACGTCGCCCGACATAATTCAATTGGCTTGAAGCTCGCTAAATGCCAATTTTGCTGGCCGTATTTGATTTCAGCACCACTGTATGTTTTTCTTTTGTTCTTCTTCCCAGTTTTTCTTTTGGTTTTCTATTCTTCTTGATTTTCTCAGTTCTGTCGTTCTGTCGGTGTCGGCACGGAACGCGAACGCGAACAGCTCAACCGCGATCGCAGCACGTAACTAAACCGAACGAACGGCCAGTGTGGCAGGCAGACAGGCAGGCAGACCAGCGGCATTGGTGGTTGAGCTTTTCTTTACTTATACGAAAATGTCGGGAAAATCGATGAAATTGCCATTTACAAAGTAAAATGTTTGTGTGCGCGGTAAAGAAAACAAAAACATTTCTTTCAAAAAGCAGTTAAATTATAGTAACATTTTTATAGCATCATAGCTGCTTGCGATTAATCGTTTACAGCGTGGTCTCTTTCCGATAGTATATGCATAATTGATTTTATTGGCGCACTCTCATCGTCCTTTAATACAGCTAGCAAATTCACAAATAATTTAATTTACAAGCCAATTTGTGAATCAAGTAGCATGCTCTGCTACAGCATTACATATTTTAGGCACTTTACCTCGATTAGCAGCTTATCAAATTATCACAAATGTGCGTGCATATCTCTACCCATCCTTTGCCATAAATTTACATTCCCCTTCACAATAACATTCAATAATTTTCTCTTAACATTCAGTATTTTATGGTATTTTCAGATGTTATGCCTAGTTGGTCACACGCTTATACGACCATAAAAAACTACAACAACAACTAAATAGAACGGAACGAGGGAAAACAACCCATCGCAATTATGTATAGATACGATTGAAATTGAAGTCAACAAAAGCCGTTGTAGAGGATTCCGGGCCAAGTGCAAAGTTGTGGTAAGTTGCGACCAAAAAATAGAAAAATAAAAAACAAAAAATAAACAATTATAGATAAACTGCAACTGAATTGTTTTTAACATTTCCAGGCCAGGCGCTGCAAACTACGCACAATTTTGGTGTTGGCGGCGGCGGCGACGGCGGCGACCGCAACAGATCAAAATTAGCCACGCCTTTTAGAGCAATTTGGGGGAGCAACGCCTACCAGCTATGGCCGGCGACATGTCCATTGGCTGTGCCGCTCTCAAACGATCCACTAAACTAAAAAGCTGCACCAGCGGCACCGACACCGACTCCATGCAGCTGCCGAACGAGCGCAAAGAAAATGGCCATAACAGCGGTATGCTAATCAAACCACCCAGTGCACCACAGAATATGCGTGGCGGCTTGCGGGTCTACAAGATCGTCATACTGGGCGATGGCGGTGTCGGCAAGTCTGGTAAGTGTTTTCCATCTGGCGGCTTGGCGGCTCCAATCACTGCTGCGCATTTTACATTCTACATACAGGCTGTCTGCCTGTCTATGGGAAAAATCAATAAATTATCTCAATTTCTTTTACGCTTTGTTTTACGGCACACGGCCGACTACCCGACGGCACACACAACAAACCACCCACAAACAGTGTTGCCATTTTAGAGAGAGTATAAAAAACTAGAACTTGCTAAAAATCTGAATCGGGATGTAAATATTTGTGGACTTTTCTTTGGTCGAATTCATTTAATTCTATAATTTTCATAACTGATTCGGTAACTTCGCATAACAACGCTCAAATTTAATACAAAAATAAAAAAAACGGTAATTACAAAACAAATTCGATTTGCCTAATACCTAAAACTATATTTAGCATATAGAAAGGCAAAAATAAACCAAACAATAGCTAATTTTCACTTTTCTGTAAAAAAAATTATTATGAAAATGCCTTTAGTCTTAAATTTATCAATAAGTAATATAAATCTAGCATTTTTAAATAAGTGATATTGTAAAGTCTATTTTTAAGGCTATAAGCATTTTCAAAATTTTTCCGTTTTGAAATAAGCTAGATCTAGCCTTAAATAGGCCAAAATGGCAACACTGTCCACAAGCAACCCTCAATTCTTCGCTTCGTGCGTTCGGCAAACTTTGCGTGTACACACATATACATGCATACTAACTTACGCTCTCTCTTTTCTCTCTCTCTCACACACACATGTATACATGGACAACAGCTGTTACCCTGCAGTTTGTCAGTCACAGCTTTTTGGACTACCATGACCCCACAATTGGTGAGTGTGTTCTCTTCCAACTGTTCGTTCCACCTTTGAACTTTTCTTTGTTACATGCTCGCTCGCTCTCTCTGTGTGCGTGTGCAGAGGATTCGTATCAGCAACAGGCGGTAATTGACAATGAGGCCGCTCTGCTGGACATACTCGACACTGCTGGCCAGGTCGAGTTTACGGCCATGCGGGACCAATATATGCGCTGCGGCGAAGGTTTCATCATTTGCTATTCGGTTACCGATCGCCACAGCTTTCAGGAGGCATCCGAGTATCGCAAATTGATAACACGCGTCCGTCTGTCCGAGGACATACCGTTGGTGTTGATAGCCAATAAAGTGGATTTGGAATCTCAGCGTCGTGTCACCACCGAGGAGGGCAAAAATTTGGCCAATCAATTCGGTTGCCCGTTCTTCGAGACATCCGCTGCACTGAGGCACTACATCGACGAGGCATTCTATACGCTGGTGCGTGAAATCCGCCGCAAGGAGATGCAAAAGGCACTGGGCACGGACACCAGCTCGGAGAAGATACACACACGACATCGCAGTCGCTGGTGGCGCATCAGATCCATATTCGCTTTGGTTTTTCGGCGCAGGCGAAATCTAAACTAGAAAAAACAAAAACAGACAAAATCAAATTCCTCGGTTCGCAAGTGCAATATTTATCCAATGCGTTTTACTATATATATATAGATTATATATATATGTACGATTTGTATGTGGCACAAAGTATCAAAATGTATTTGTGTCTAATCATTTCTTGGAAAAACAAATGAATTTATGGCAACGCGTTAAACTATTCTAATTGTTAAACAACAACTAAGTGACATTCTGTTTGGACTTACAAAAACTTTAGTTAATTGTTTTAGTTTTAATTGTTTTTTTTTTTTTTTTTGTTTGTTCTTTCATTTGTTAACTATGCCACATTGTATTTGTTGTAATTTGTATTGTTGAGGTGTTGCTGTGCACACTGATATGAGAATATATATATTTATATATATATATATATATATATTGAGAGAATGATATGTATATCAAAAATATGTTTTAAGCACGAATTCGAAAGATACAATATTATATAGCAGTGCACATACGTATATACACGTATCTAGTATAACTAATAAGAAAAACATGTTGATTCCTAGCAGTAAACAGAAAACCAATTGGCAAAACATGAAAACCAAAAACAAAACTAAATGAAATGCATTTAAAATTGAAAAACAAACAAACAAACAGCAACCGAAGCAAAGCGAACCATATGAAACATTTATGATAATAGCAATATTGTTAAATCAAAAAATTAACGAAACGATATACAAAACTGAGTCCTAGCTGCAGCCAATAGTGGTAGCTATATAGACCCATATATAAATATATATAGATACAGATATATAGACAGATATACATTAAGGTCATAGAGAGCTTTAAGTCGCCAAAACAACAAGAGAAATAAAAACAAAAACAAAGTAAACTGTCCAACAGAAGTGAGGAAAGTGTTAACAGTGTATTAATATGTGCATGTATTATTATTATTATTATAATTATTATTATTATCATAATTAACTAATCGAATAAATGTTGAATTTAACGCATATGTATACTAAACACAGATAAGAAAAAAATGATCGATTAATATGCAGATCCATTGTTAAATGTTATAAATATTATTTCGTTTTTTAAATGTAATATGCATTGACATTTGTTTACACATTTTAATTGTTAACTTGACTAAGTTTATTTATTTTTTGTTAATTACTTTATAATTACATTCATGCCCTTCGCTAAGCATCACCATAAGTTCCTCACATCAATGTTACTGCAATTGCAATTGCATCATAGCACCAAGGCTTTAATTACAGTCTACACAATTTGTTAAAAAACAAAACCAACAATGAAAAAAGAAACAAACAATTGAAAATTGTTAACAGGCGTTAAATAATTTGTATGTTTTTTATTTTTTAAGCATAACCAAACGAATAACGAGCTAAACGAAACTTTGTAAATGTTGTTTAAACTTTAGTTCTATTTGTCTGTTGAATTGAATGCGGGTATGTGAAAGCAAGCTTTCCAAAAAACAAAAAGAAAACCAATATAAAATATTTATATATATATATAATATAATTATGGTAATATACAAAAATGTTAAATATCACATATGATTACGATTATTTCCCATGAAACAATAACAAAAAACAATGAAAAAAGATCAAGAAACTAGAAGTTAGTAGCTATAACGCGAGTATTATAATAGATGCACAAGTCTGGTAATGCCAGCTGGCCAATGCTATGTGTTTTTTTTTTGTTCTATTTTTTTTTCGGTCATTAAACTATTTAATTCTTACATTTTAAATGTACAAGAAATTAATGAAAACGACAAAACCAAAAAAAATAAAAAGAATCCCAATAAAGATTTTTGGAACCCCCGTTAAAATTGGCGTGTTTCTTTTAATACTTACTTTTAGCTGAACAGATACCGGTTAGAAAAGTATCTGTAATACTTCAGTTTGGAGTTTATGGCTTTACTAAAGCAGCAATTTTTATTTTTAACTTAATTTAATTTGTTTATATTTTAAATATTTTTATGTTTTACAAATGGTAATGAAAAAATTAAATTTTTTATTTGTAAAATTGTAAATTGTATAAAATTATTATTATTTTTAAAACTCTTCAAAATGTATTAAATTTGTTAAAATTATTTTATTTATTATTATTATTTATTTTTTTATTACTTTTTTTTATTTAATTTTATAATTTATTATTTTTAAAAACTTTAAAATGTATTTAAAAATTTGTTAACTTTTAAAAATTTTATTAAATATTTAAAAAATTGTATACAGTTTATTTAAAATTTTAGGAATATATAAATTGTATTTTTTAATTTTTTCTAATATTAATAAACATTTTTGTAAACGTTATAATGTATTACATTATAAATTTTGAAATTGTATAAGATTTATCAAACTCTTAAAACTTTTAAAAATTGTATAAAGATTATTTAATTTTATATTTTATTAAATTTAAAATTTTTAAATTTAAAAAGTATACAATTTTTAAAAAATTTTAGAATTTAAAATATATTAAATATTTGCAAAATTTTATAATGCTAAAAATTTTGGAATGTATAGGAATTAATGTTTTATGATTGGATTTAGATATGTAATGTTCTCGATCAATTATAAAAAATCAAATCGAAAATAAATTGTTATTTCTTTTGAATTTAATTTCGTTGAATTTAAACTAAACCAAATTCTAGCAGAAATATAAAATCGAATATATGTAAAACTATTTCCCTGCCCAATTTTATAGCTCTTAAATAAGAAAATAAATAAAACTAATAACAAAAAAATAAATAAATCTTTAATGCCCACACCTCGAAATGAAGAAAACATTTAGATTTTTGATTTTTATCGTTTTTTTTTTGTATTTTTTCTTTATTTATTTATTTAGTAAAATATTCTTTTTTTGTAATTTTGAAAAGAAATGATTTTTGTTGTTTTTTGGTTTACATATGCATATGTATACATATACACACATATATATATTTTTTTTCATGTTAATTTTGGTAATCTGGTAAAATGTGTATTTGCTTTGTTTTGTTTCTTCTTCTTCTGCATATGTAATAATTTTACTTTTATTTTATTATTTTATTGTATAGGAAGCAAAACTTTTGAATGCACAAATTTACAATTACTTTCGACGCATTTGTTATTTTTCTCTGTTGTTTAAATTGTGTAATATAGTAACTGTAGAAAATAGTATATGTATATGTATGTATGTAGATATATACACATATACATATACACACATACATACATATGTATATATATATAGCATTTTGAGTTTTTGTATGAGAATTTTACACGATTTTTGACGGTACAAAATACAAAAAAGAGACATACACACATACATACATATATGCACTGTATATATATATATATAGATTGGTATTTTATAAAATCATAAAATACGCTTATTTATTTTTCTTTTTTGTTTAATGCAAAATACAAATATTAAAAACTCTAAACTTTTGCATTTGCACATTGAAAAAATTTGAATGCATCTGTCACTTGTGGCTTATGTTTAAACATTTCTCTTCATTTTTAAATCTTTTTTTTTTTTTTTGTGTAATTGTTTGCAAAGTAGTATTTATGTATATATATTAATATACATATATATGTTTATCATTTTGTTTAGTTTTATTGGCGGTCTCTGTTTGAATATATAATATATATATATGAGTCAAAAAAGTTGTAATTGGTATGTTTATGAATGCTTGCATTTTAGGCTCTCTTTTTGTTTGCTGTCTGTTTATCAGATTATTTGTATATGTATATGCCTTAAGACTTTGAAAAAAATATGAATAACTGCATCATCACTAATCAACACACACACACACACACACACACACACAAACGTACACACATGCAGATGCACACACACACAGACACACACACACCTTTAGTAATGCTCTTTGTAGACATTTTGTTGTTTGGCTTTTAATCTCAAAATCAAACGGATACGATGATATATATATATATATGTATATATAAATATATATAGGACATATAGTATAGTATGCATATACATAGGTGTGTGTATATTGATATATACGAGTAAGTATGTATTGATAGTTGGTTGGCTGAGTGTTGACTGATTTTCGACGCCGTCAAGAGTTACAAATAATAATAATAATGCGATATTTATTATTGTTGTTTACTTCGGTTAATAACTACTCTAGACTGTATATAAAATCAAATCCGCATTTGACATTTTGCCCGTTTCATCTTCATCTTCATCTTGCTGTTGTTGCGTGTTTTGTTTGTTGCTAAAGCAATATCTGCTGGTTGTTGATGTTGTTGTTGTTGCTGTTTTTGCGTTGCTGCTGCCGGATTTCCCATGCTATCTGATTCCAGTAGTTGTTATTCTTGTAAAAAGGTGTGTGGCTGTGTGTTGTGTGTGTATGTGTATGTGTGTGTTTCCTTGTGTTTTTGTATAGAATTTTGTTATTTGCTCTTTTAGAGCAAAAGGCATTTGGGCTTCTTCCGTTTTTTAACTTGCAGTGCAGCCCTGGTTGCTGTCTCGAATACCTCTCGCACACCCTCCTTGGACTTGGCCGAACATTCCAAATAGGCAAAGGCATTAATTTTCTCAGCCATAGCGCGTCCCTCCTGCGGCTTAACCGGCTCCTGCTTCATCTTTGCCAAATCCTGTGAAAGTGATTAATAAAGTTATTTAGATTTCATATCCAAGACTTCATTTGACTAATCTTACCCGAATTGTGTTGGGATCATTTCGCAAATCTTTCTTATTGCCTACCAAAATGATTGGAACATTGGGACAAAAATGTTTGACCTGAAATAAACAAAGGATTATTAATAATAATATTTAGATATTATATTTGATTTGTTTCTATTTACCTCTGGCGTCCATTTTTCGGGAATATTTTCTAGCGAATCGGGTGAATCCACTGAGAAACACATAAGTATAACATCAGTGTCTGGATAACTCAGTGGTCGCAGTCTGTCATAATCTTCCTGACCAGCTGTATCCCATAAGGCCAACTCCACCTATATAGCCAAATAGAGAAAAGAATCACGTCATATATTTATGTAAGTATATATTTATATGTATGTCTGTATGTATAAATGTGGAGTGATAACGCCCGTTAAGTTGGCAATTATGTAGCACAAAAGCCCGTTTCCATCACAAAGACGAAGACGAAGACGAGAGTCAACTTCAAGTTGAAAGATAGCAAGGAACTGGCGGAAATGCCAAACGTATTAATCAGACACAATACGTAGAGTGACGTGAACGACAGACTCAGACGGCTGTTTGTATGTATGTATGTGTATGTTTATAGGTCTGTACATATGTTTATACATCATATGTAAGCATTAACCAAACACAAACGCCGCCATATTGTGCTGCGCAAATTGTTTATACCAAAACAAAAAAAATTTAATACCAAAAAATAGTCGTACAAAATTATTAGAAATGAAATTGTTTAGCAAATAACCAAAAACAAAAATACACAAAACATGACTTAATGCAAATCAAAATGGCATACAGCAATATATCTTTTCTTTTTTTTAAATATATTTTTATTACAATTGAGAGCGAGAGCGCGTGCTACTGGCTCCAAACGTGAGCGCAGGTATGCAATGGGCTGAGTGCGAGGGGGCGGCGAACGTGAGAGAGCGAGGGGCAACGCGCAAAACTGTATGTGCGCAACGGGCTTGTGTATAAGACAAATAAAAAAAAATACTAAAAAAAAAAGAGCAAGAGCACAAGCAAGAAACGGAAGGAAGGGAGCTTGCTATACAAGTACATGTTTTAGTATTAGTACGTGTGTGAGTGTGAGTGCGTGCGTTTACGTCGTCGATGTGGGTACGTGTGTGCGTCTGTGTGTGTGTATCGTTATGTGTGCAAGGAGAGTGCGAGCAGGAGAGCTGGAGAGCGGGAGTTAAGTATGCCTACCGACAATTGATATTGACTCACAACTTTTTTTTTACAACATGAGCGCAGAGTGCACTGAAAATTGAGCAGTAAGGGGGGCATGGAACGGGATGCTAGATGAGAATATATGTATGTATGTATGAATGTATGAAAAACAAATAAAATAAAAATGTACACAAAGACCGATGATCAGATGATTTTGAAGCTGCGTGTGCTGGGCGGGGCGGGGCGTGGCGGGGTGGGTTTGATGTGTGATAAAGTTGAGCTTACCTGCTTGCCGTCGACTTCGATATCGGCGACATAATTCTCAAAGACAGTCGGCACATAGACCTCGGGAAATTGGTCTTTGCTAAAGACGATCAGAAGGCAAGTTTTACCGCAGGCACCATCGCCGACAATTACCAATTTCTTGCGAATCGTCGTCATTGGAGGTTCTGGAAGTGGCAGAGTGGATGCAACGACACCGACGACGGACGATGCGTTGTGTTAAATATATTTGCGAAAATTGCGCGAGCTGGTTGAAAAATATCAAAGTGAAAAAGCCATACACACACACACTCACATACACATATATTAACACTCTCGCGCGCAGCAATGCCACAATCTCTCACTCACACACACATATATTTGAGTCATACACTTTGAATGGCTCTCCCATTTGTTGTTGTTGTTGCTGCTGCTGACGATCTATGGAAAAGAAGAAGCATCAGCGAACAGCCGCATGAGGCTCTTTTTTTCTTTTTGACAATCACCCGTTGTTGGTGGTGGGGGTTTCTTTTAGGCCAGTTATGTATGTATGTATGCAATGTTTGGGCTGTTGTTTAATCGCTTCCAATTGTGCAGCTATTTATGCGCACATACACATACAAGCATAGATTTATTTATGTAAATGAAAGCCCGTGTCTGTATGTGTATTGGTATTCGTATTGGCCGAATCACCAGTGCTCCCATTTAGACATCTACTTCTATTTACTTTTCTTCAATTCTACACGAATGTGTCTCGAGATAGTCCACTGGTCGCGTCATAGGTCTGCTTCCTCGCCCGCCACCAACTCTTCGTACGTTTATTCCAAAAACATCATCATCCACTCGCATTTATGTACATACATACACACATACATATGTTGTCTGTGAGTTCGATTGCTTGGCTGTGTGTCTGTGTGTGTGTTTGTATGTCTCGTAGAGCTCTATGTGTATGAGTGTGTGTGTGGAATTTTTTCACTGCTCTTTCAACTTTCCTCACTTACAATATATAAATTTTTTTTTTGCAACACTCGGTTCGAATGGGACACTTTATTTGTAATGCTTACAAAATGGCACAAATATGTTGATTCTTATGCGTCTACCGTTACTCGTTTCGTATAAAAGTTATTACAATTAAAAATTCGACGTTTTTTTTCTCATGCAAAATGACGATGAATTTTCTTGGTAGATGAACAACCAACGCCTTCGTGCGCCCCAGAGTTGCACATTAACTATAGTGTTGGAAAATATCAGTAGAAGGATTACCTGATCTGGGTATGCAAAATAACCACATCCTATCCTGTTTTGCCATTTTTTTTCACAAATATGATATAGAAAGTTACATTAATAGCTTAATAAACATTTATATTATATATGTCTTATCACTTAGATAAATAATTCAGAGTTGATTTGAAAAGATTATTGACTTAGTGACATATTAATTCGTTACATGACGTGACTGTTACTTTTACCGAATATCCCATCGCTAATCCGATTCTGCTTCTTAATATTCAACACATGGCCCGGCATGAATAGTAGGCTGTTTATTTTCTGTCAAAATGAGTTCAAAAAGTAAGGAAAGAATACTGAAAGAAATTCAAACCAGTTTCAAACTAACCGAGAATCGAATAGTCAGGTCAAAAGCTGCTCCCGAAAAAGCAATTCTCTGGCAACCAATTTATCACAAACCAAAAGTTGCTCATTGTAATCCACAGAGATCCCAAAAGAAACCAACGGAAACTCAAAGGGCGCCAAAGGCATCTGCAAATATTCGAACCGTAAATAGAGCGCTAATTCAACTAAATTTGGAAGCTAAGCAAATTAAAAAAAATCAAATGTTAGAGGAAAAAATAAACTCAGAAAACAGTATTATGGAGCAAAAGCAAAACAATGCTGGAATTGCAAATGCAGCCGCTAAACGTAAAACTGCGATTTTTCCAGTCAATGGGATTAATAAACGCGTCAAACTGGAAATTGGATCCAATGATGAGGGACTAATGAAGATAAGTTCGATGCCAAATAATAAAGCTACAAAACTCATCGAAATAGAGAATAATATTGAAGATGAAAGTAGTGATGGTTACGAACTTCTAAGTAGTTCTGGTAAGAGTTTAATAAATTAAACAACTTATTATATAGTAATCCTCCTTTAACAGACTCCGAGAGCGCTGAACTGTTAGAGGAGGAGGAAGCAGAGGCTGAATCTAACGAATCTGAGCAAGAGGAGGAAGCAGAGTCTGAATCTAACGAATCCGAGGCTGACGCTGAATCCGAGTATGTGGAAGCAGAGGCAAAATCTAACCTATCCGAGCACGGCGAGGAAGCAGAGAGACTTGAGGCTGACGTTGAATCTAACGAATCCGAGCATGAAGAGGAAGCTGAGTCTGAATGTGACAAATCCGAGGCTGATGCTGAATCCTTGGACGAGGAGGAAGCTGAGGCAGAATCTAACGAATCCGAGCAGGGGGAGGAAGGAGAGACTGAATCGATGGACGAGAAAGAAGCTGAGGCTGAATTTAACGAATCCGGACATAAAGAGGAAACAGAGGCTGACGCTGAATCCGAACACGAGGAGGTAGCAGAGGCTGCCGCTGAATCGGTGGACGAGGAGGAAGTAGAGGTTGAATGTAACGAATCCGAGCAGGAAGAGGAAGAGAGAGCAGCCGAAGCTGACGATGAATCCGAGAGAATGGATGAATTTAAGTATATGGAGGAATCAGAGGTTGATTCTAGCGAAGAAGAAGAATACGGAGAGGAAGAAGACGGAGAGGAAGAAGACGGAGAGGAAGAAGACGAAGAGGAAGAAGACGAAGAGGAAGAAGAGGAATATGAGGTTACTGAATACGAGTCTAATGCTGAGGAAGCACAGACTGAATCTGACAAATCCAGAGCTGAAGATAAACCGTTCCCAGATGATAGAAATGAAATTAAGCCAGTCCCAATAGATTGGACGTGCGATGAGGAAAAAGACCAAGAGGCACTGAGTATTACGGAACCGCCGGTGGCGGGCGCAGAAATGATCAAAGTTTCGGTATTCGATGGAATGATGTCTGAACCAGATATGAAAATAGAAGATTATTCTGCGGTGACCGTGAAAGAGGAAGTTTGTTCCGAAGATGAATATGAGGAGCAGCAGATAGAAATGAGTGCAGTAGTGAAGCAAGAGCCAATTGATGAAGGAGACATGGAAGAGCAGTTACAGCTAAATCAAGAAATTTCAGTGGATAATGTAGGAGACATGGAAGAGCAGTTGCAACAAGGTGCAGAAATCGCAGAGGATAATGAAGGAGAGATGGAGGAGGAGGAGCAGTTCCCGCCACAGAATGAAGCCAATATGTATGAAGCTGTGCCTGAATTGAGTGTCTTTGAGAATAGTTTCAAGACCAACAATGTGCTGGCTGTGCTGAAGCAAGACATCGAGCTATATGGCACCGTTATAGTGACTTTGCTCTGTGGACGTATTAAAATCAATGGCTATAGGCCGCGTCGCAATGTTCCATTGACCATCTTTTCACCCAAAGGCTTCAATTGGGTGGTCATTTCTCCCTTGCCGAACAAGAGACCAATTAAAGCGAAAATGGAAAAAAATCCGATATGGAACGATATGACTGACTGCTTCTCACGTGGCCAGCTGGATAATATTTTGGGCAACTATGATGGGCGTCGCGATGCAATTGTGGTGCTACAGCGGAATAGTGGAGCCCAGAAGTTGCTCCACATCTTTGGCAAGCACATGGCCGAGAATGTGTTCCCCGTGGTGAATGCCACCAATCGTCCGCATTACTCCAGCGAGTATATCTTGAACTGCCTAATACAGAGCGCCGATCCACGACAGGCGCTGCAGGTGCCCAGGGAGTGGAGGAAGCTGGTGATGCAGCCAAGCAGTCGCTGGTTGGTGGCCGGTGGCAAAGGTGTGGGCAAAACCACATTGCTGCGCTATATGGTGAACAGGCATTTGGTACACTACGGGCGGATACTGTTTATTGACCTGGACATTGGACAGCCTGAGCTGTTTCTGCCCCAGACGATTTCATGCACACTCATCGATAGCCCACTGCTGGGCGCTGGCTTCTTTCTGAACAAACAGCCAGATGGAGCCTTTGTCGTGGGTCATGTGAATGTGGTGATGTGTGCGGAGCATTATCTGCGAGCGGTGCGAGAGTTGCTGTTTCATTGCAGGTCAAAAGATTCCTATAAGGAAGTTCCTTGGGTCATCAATACGATGGGCTATAACAAGGGCTTCGGGCTGGAGCTGATGGCACGCTTGATCGACTGTGTCCAGCCCACAAATGTGATCCAAATTTATAGCCCTAAGATTATCAACAATTTCGCCATACCTCTTGTTCGTGAATCCATATTGACGGTGGAGTCTATTATCTACACATCGGATGAGTTTAAGCTTAGTGGACAGTTCTCCGACTATACGCTGCATCAGCTGCATAGCGCAGTGCCGCAGCTGCAGCCGCACGAGCGTCACTGGCGGATGAGCGCCAAGGATGTGCGCTATGCCAATTTTTTGGCGCGCCTCAGCTGTGCTTTGCGTGGCGATGCCAAAAGCTTGACCGATTGTCAGCCATTTGGCGCGGATCTGGGTAAATTGCAGTTTGTGCATCTGGTGTCCAAGGAGTATGTGCGGCAGGAGCTTATAGCTGGCATGGAGGCGAATCTGGTTTATCTGTGCCGGGGGCGGCTGGATGACAGGCCAAAGGAGTGTCTGGGAATAGGTTAATCCTCGCTAGAATCCATTGATGTCTATTAAATGTCATTTTTTTTCTTGCAGGTGTTGTGCGCGCAATTGATTACGAGGCGAACAGGCTGTACCTAGTGCCAGCCATGCCTGTGGAATGGCTCAGTCATGTCAACTGCTTGGTGCTGGGCGGCGACATGTGCCTGCCGCAAGGATTCTTCAAGGATCAAGGCGCCGATGTAGCTAGCAAAGTGCCTTATGTGTTCATTATAGATGACAACAGGTCTTCAAAGAGCATACAACAGATCTACTTCCGTCCACCTGGTTTTATGCGTCAGCCGGCTAAGACAAATACCTAAGGATCTTTCAAAGAGAATTCGTACAAATTTGTATAAGCAATTTAAGATATATTAATTGTTAAATGTATATTCTGTTGATTTTGATTGCATAGTCTAATGGGAGAGGTCGTGTCTGCCCTTCAGTATGCGCCGCATCAGCACTCGCCTGCCCTCCGGGGTGGACATTCTCGTGTCCCAGCCGTGGACATTGATGCGCTTCACCTCGCGGGGTTTTGGGAAATGGCAGCGCACTTTGGGCTTCAGCACGGCGCGGTCGAAGGCATGTTTTTGGCGCACAAACAATGTTTGGGCTGTGTTCAGTGCTGTCACACAAGTTCTGCAAGTGCATTCAAAATTAATGTTTCACATATTATGTATTTATTTATGTTTTTACCTCTGCAGCAAACCTTGCAGCATGTTAAGTAAGTTATGAGTGACCGTATACGATAATTCCATACAAGTAGTATTGGAAAGCGGCATCGTATTTAATCGACTGTTATCGATAAGGCTATCGCTGTGTGCATTTTCGGCTTAGTTGCCTGCGGTCACATCGCCATTCAAGTGCCGTCGTTTGCTCCAACAATAAAACGCTTTGGAGCCGTGTGTTTTGTATGTTGTGTTATACTAGAAAAAGTGAAAAGCTCGCTCGCAAACCATGTTAAGACTTGAACGCATTTTAATCAATTAACACGCCGCCTCCTTAGTAGATAAATGGTGGCTTTTAATTATAGAGTCAGAGTTCAAAGTTGCCAGTGAAAAACCCTGCATACCATTCATCATATTTATATAGGTGCGTGTATAGATGTGTGTGTGTGTGTGCGCGTATGCAAGTGCAGCTGCCGTGTGTAAGTAAATTTTCGCGTGTGTGTGTGCATGCGTGCATGTTGGAAACACAATTTTTGGCAGCAGATTCTTCAGCAACAGCAGCAGAACACAAAATTTAAAAGCATTTTATACATGAATGATTGCTAAACTTAAATAGAATGCTGTGAGGTAAGTTTATTTTTACTCTAACTGCAACTGAGTGTGAGTGTGTGTGTTCTTGTTTGTGTGTGTGTGTGTTTGTTTCTGCACGCTAATTAGCCTAATAAGTAAGATAAAGAGAGACACAGCATTCGCCTAGCCAAAATCTACAAAACGAAAATCGATTTTCCTGAACTTGCAATTTTCTATGCCTCACTGACTCCATGGAGCTGCCAGCAGCCCCAAAGGCCCCGCAGCAGCAGCAGCAGCGACAGCGGCAGCCGGCGATGCCAACGCCAGCGGCGCTGTCAACGTTCAAAATGCGGCATGGAACGCGTCTGGCAACGCGCCCCAAAATGCGGGGCAACCTCATAAAGTATACATAAATTGAATTTCGAAACAAGGAAGCGACGAGCGATGAGCGAGATGGGAGATGCGAGATGAAAGGGGGCCACAACAAGCTGACTTCTTCTACTTCTGCTTATTGTTGTTGTTGTTCTTGCTGTCTGCTGCTGCATGTATGTATGTGTGTATGTGTGTGTACGTGTGTGTTTAGTTCTTGTCCATCAGCAATTGATGTATAAAAAAAGAAAAGCTCGACCTGTTTTCATTTAACAGATTTTTGCAATCAGCAATGCGTTGGGAGCTGTCACAGCACTGCCTTCTAATTCATAAAAAAAGTCACAGCAGTCCTTTTTGGGAAGTTAACAGTCCTAGCCCCGCCCCCTTGCTCGTCACACACAGAAAGTGTCTATGTGTGTGTGTTTTGATGACGGCACTCAGCCAAAAAGACGCCAACGTCAGCTGCGACTGCGACTGCGACGCACCCGCACTGATTTTAGCCGTGTGCGTGTGTGTGTGTATGTGTGTGTGTTTACACTCATACACGCACAAAGCATTAGCAATTCTTGTTTTTTTGGCGGATGCTGCCGCTTGCTGTGTGCGTGGCCAAAAAAAGGGGGTTGTCCCTTTGCCTCTTGCGCACCCTGTCCCGCAATGTCTGGTCCATTATTTGTCTTTCCTTCCCTTGCACAGGGTGTGTGTGAGAGTGTGTGTGTGTGTGTTTGTGTGTGTAGGGCAACAAAAATTACTTTTACGAGCATTTAGCATAGGTTGTGTTTTCCTACTCTCATTTCTTGACAACCCGCCGGCTCTTCCGCTCTCCCACGCTCCCACTCTTTCAGTCTCCCTCTCTCCCCGTCCCTTCATCGTTTTGTCGTATTTGATGCGTTTTTAATCAGACTGCGTCAATTTGCCGCTCGCTAATGGTGAGGGCGTCACTTGACATGCTTGCTGCTCGCCTGGTGCTTCAGCACTGTCTTCCTCTCTCTCTCTCTCTCTCTCTCTCTCTCTCTCTCTTAATTCTGTCGCTCTCTGTCTCTCTTGTTCTTTTGGCCTGCCTGCAGGCTTGTCATCTGCACGCATTTCAATTCCATTTTCAATTCCGTCACCAGCTGCGTTTTATATAATTACAATTATAGTTTTGGCATTGTTTGACCATCGATATACCCTACACTCTCTTTCCCTTGCTTTGTCCTCTTCTTCTTCTTCTTCTTCTTCATTTATCACACATATGCACGCATGCCATATGCCCCGCAGCGTTCAAATATTCGATATATTTCTCTTGACTAACTTCCCTGTCTACCTCCCTCTCTCTTCCTCTGTCTTTCTCCCTCCTTCCCTCTGTCTTTCTCTCTCTGGCATTTTGACCATACATATTTCAAATAAACAAGCCAGTGCAGACCTTTGCTTCACATACTCTAACTGCAGATGGGCTAATATGAATCTTTGATTGATTGCGAATATTCAAGAGCTGAAATTATATTACTACATATTTTAAAATTAAAAAATTAAATAAATGAAAAAAGTATATTTCTATTTATTGTTTTCATTTATTTATTTTATTTTATTTTTTGTATAACACTGAACTAATAATTTGGATTTAATTTCAACAAGAAACTTTAAAATCATTTAAGGACTAAAATGGATAATGAAATTTTTGTTTTAATTATTTTAACTTCTTTTAACTTTTTATTTTAAATTTATAAACCTTTAAAAAATGGCTTAAATAGATATAAAATGATTTATATGATTATATATTATATTACATATATGATTTATATATATTCGATAATTATTTTATTATTAATTTATTTATTAGCAAATAAAAAAAGGCTAAAAGGCTAAAAGGCTTTTGTATGGATACTAATAAAATGTATCCATACAAAGGCCTTTTGTAAATGCTTGTTTACATGAAATGGGTGAAAGAGAACTTTAAGAGGTTTATGCAATCATTGACTATTTCAATTTCGATTCCACTTAAGCAAAGCTAACAATGATTAAAAATTTAAACATTTGAAAATGACGCACAAAGAGAAAAAATTAGAAATAAAATAACATAACATTAAGCTAAATGTAAAGATGAATCAGAACAGATAATTGTTTTCAATTTAAGTTCTGATGTCATTTTGCCTACTACATAAACAAAGTGATTTAAACAATGTCCCATTAATCAGAGTAAAACTTTAATTTTGACTCTGCTATTTAATCAGCTTAGTGTAGGGTATCAAAAGTTTCGTTTTTGCTTTTACTTTCAACAAATTTTGTTTGTGGCTGTTTTTACTTGTTTTCTGCTCCATGGGCTGTTGGAGTACAAAAATACATACGATTCTATTCGTATTATGGCAGCAGCTGTTGTTCGAACCGGCAACGCATTGCTGGAGCAACAGCAACAGCAACAGCAACAGCAACAACGACAACTGCTGTCGACTTCATCAACGCCTCCGAAACGGTTGTTGTTTTTGTTGCTGTACGTTGTGTGTTTGTTTTTAGCATTTGTTTGGTTTTTTTCTTCTCTTTTTTTGAAAAAGTACATACAATTTTGAAAAAAAGTGACTACAGCAACAGCAACAACAACAACTCCAACAACAACTTCAGTTGTCATCCATTATGCATGCAAGCGAATGGCTCGCGCTGTTGATCGCCGAGTTTTGCGATTGTGGCGACTGCGGCGACTGCGGCGACTGTGGCGACTGTCAACGTTGCAACTTGCTTTGCCGGCACACGCTGCACCCGCAGCAGACATCACACACACACACACACACACACACACACGCCCTGGCCAAAATGGCGACCCTGCTCACACACACACACACACATGCACAACTTCACTCTGCTCAGTTGTTGGCCCCACGCAAAAATATTTTTGTTGTGACTTGGCAAAAGTTTCGCTTCACATCGCTTCGTCTCGTCTCGAATCGCATCGCATCGCATCGCATTGGAATGGAGCAATGGCCCCAGTGGTTCCACTGGCTCCACTGTCTCCGGTGACGGCTCTCAGGTTGCATATCGCCTTACCGGCGACACTCTGCCACGTGATTACTAATCAACTTAGCACATTAATCAAAAACCCCATGAAGACCCCCAGCAATAGAGTGTGCCCAAAAATATTGTCATTTCAATTAGATTAAAATTTCGATAAGCTATGTTATAGAGAGTCTATACCAGAGATAACTAAAATGTTATGTCATAGGAGATATTAGTTTACATTAAATATATAAATATACAAACAGAGTTTATAGAGTTTGTAATGAATTCCAAGCACCCAGTGACACAGTTTGTCACATTTTGTTTTTAAATATGTTATATAAATATTATGAAAATCACATGGAAAGGCGATATCTTATGGAAAGAAAGGCAAGGAAGCAAAAAGAGACACAGAGAATGTAGGGAAAAGAAGAGTGTATGAGTGAATGATGCTAAGAAAGAGAGAGAGAGAGAGAGAGAGAGAGTCGAATACATAAAGGGATAGAGTGTGAGATATAGAAAGGGTCACAGAAAGAGAATGAGGGAGAGAGAGAGATATATATATATATATATACATAGAGTGGAAGATATGAAAAATGAGGAGAAGAGCCAGATTGGGAGAGAAATAGATTGAAATAAGGAGTGATTGCAAGAGAGAGAAAAAGTATAGAGAACAAGAGAGAGAGAGAGAAAGAGTTCAAAAAGAGATAGAAAAATGAAGAGATTGATTTAGGTAAGGCAAAAGCTGAGAGAAGATCTTTGAAATAGATACAGAAAAATTAAAACATAGATAAAGTGAGTGACAGGAATAAAATAACGGAGTAAAAAGAAAAGTTGCAAAAATCTAAAAATTTTCATAAAGATCCTGAAAAAAAAATATAATAAGTAAGAATTGGAAGGAATAGGAGAAAATTAGGACGGTAGAAAAAAAAATAATAGGAAGGGCATTCAGATTATCAGAAAGTTTTCAATGATCTAAATAAACTAATTATAGAGTGTAGGATATTATCTATCCGATAACTTCTACTGGCTCGATCAGTCGTACTAATTTGTTGCAATCTTTGTTGTTTTTGTCATCGTTGTTGCATCTCAATTTTGTCTTAATTTGAAATCAAATTGAGCCCAAATTGGATAGGCAGCCAGTGGGCGTGTCATTTGATTGCAAGTCATGCCAAATTAACAACTTTCTTTGTTGTTGTTGTTGTTGTTGTTGATGTTGTTGTCAACATCAGAGTCAACGTCATCGTCATAGTCCAATTACAGTCAATTAAACTCGATCATCAAATTATTTTGATATGGGTGCACGTTAAGAGCGCTGCATCTTTGGCTCGACGGCTGATTCGATTTTTTGGGTGTTGCCTCAGCGCTCTGTGGGCTGGCTGGCTGGCTGGGTTGAGTGCGTCGTCGTCTGTCGACAGCCGCGACTCTCGATAGTGTGTGCGTGCCACCGAGCATGCTACGTGCCGTTGCATCAATTTGCAGCTCATTTCTTTGGCCAACTCGCATGCCAGTTGGCTGCGACGACTCGGCTCGGCTCCGGCTCCGGCTCTACATATCATTCCGGCGCATTGCTTAACATTTTCTGATGCTCGTTTGCCCGGATTGAGCAATCGCCGGAAATTAAGCAACACATAAGCGACAGCTACCTCAGTTTTGTTATCTTCATTTTACGGGTTTCTTGTGCATATCTCAAAAAGTGTTATCATATGTCGCTCTGTCTCTTTCACTCTCTGTGTGTGAATATGCATATCAGAGTAAGTAGATAAATGCCTCAAATCATATTTAATAGCTAACATGTGCCGGCCATTTCAGTGCGTGCCAATGCTATATATACATATACTCAATTGTACAATTATATCTATGCATATATGTTTTTAAATAATTTAGGTTAAAAGGGTATTATTGAGCTGTGTGTATGTCTATAAGTGGCACAGCGAGGTGTTCCACTAGATTTGCGCATATACATATATGAATTTAATAACAGACAGAATAGTTCGATTTCTCATTTGTTTTATAATTGATTATATTTATTTATTTATTATTAAATTTGTTCTTTTCATAAATTATTATTTTAATTTATTTATTTTTTTATTTTTGCATATTAATTATAAATTTTTTATTTGAAATTTTAACAGCTCCATATCATAGTTGTAGACTCGTTTACAAACTTAAGGCGGTATTTTGGATTCTTCTTCTTTCTGTCTGTCCGTCTATCCATTTGTCCATCTTTACATCTGTCTGTAAAAAAACGGATCGCATTCTGACGTTATTAAAAACTATAGACTTTCCAAATGGAATATATGTATAATTGAGCTATACCAAAACTTACTGTAGCTATCTACAACAATTCAATCTTCTTGAACTTTACAGCTACAACTTCTAGTTTTTTACTATTTGCCTTCTATACAAATTGAATTTTATATATATTTATATCTTTATTTAAATTTATCTTAATATATATTTTTATATATACATTTTTTTATGTACACATATTTTTATATATTTTTCTCACACTCTAGGCTCTATAAATTTATAAAAACCAAAGTTCAAAGGCTAGAATCATGAAGTTGATTTTCTATACAGATATATATGTATAAATCATATTGTCCATTTATAGGCATTCCAGAAACCTCTAGATATTCTAAAAATTTTCAACGAAACTTAAATATGTATAAAGTCCATTAATCTCTAGATATTTTACAATGTTAAAACAAAACTTAAAGTTATGAACATAGATGAAAATAATATTGATAAAAATAGATTCATTATTTCCATTTAAATTTAACATAAAAACATCATATCAATAAGCCCATTAAAGGGCATGGAAAATCAAAAAAATATTTGAAAATATTTTTGTAGGTGTCAGCAGCAGCGACTGCTCCTTAAATTTCAGCAAACTTAACAGATTTTCATGTGTCTCGGTCTTTTATTGTGTTATGAAAACAACAAAAATACGACACGCCTGTCCGATCTGCCATCAAGTTTGATTGAAGAAACGGAAAAGAAACAAACAACGAAAAAAAACAACTCAACAACTGAAAATGAATTTGGTTCTATTTTTGGTAAATTGTGGCCTGCTTTTTCGAGATGTATTTGTGTGTTTTTTTTTTTTTTTGTAGTAATGCATTTGCCGGGCTTTTGACGGGGTTAGGTTCCAGTTCATTGGCGATATAATACAAATATTACAGAGAGCTGGGAAGGAAAGGGAATGAGGGGGGAGAGAGAGAGAGAGGGCAGAATGTGGGAGAGAAAGAGAGAGCTTCTATTTTCAACAAGAAGATTGTGGGTCAAATATGCGTTGTCATAGAAAACGAATTACGTGAAACACATGTGTGTAAATACATATGTGTGTTTGTATGTTTATGTATGTATATATATGTATGTATTTGTATATATAACAATTTCTTTTCAATCAGGCAGCAGCGTAAACAAAATACGAGCAACAAACAATCCATTAAAAGTTCATTGGAGACGCGCCCATTGCGGAGCATCGAATTAATTAAAGCTGCTACAAAGACACAGAATAAGCGAGACAGAATGCCAGAAAGAGAGAGTAAGAGTATAGAGAGAGAGAGATAGAGAGCTAGGCAGGGGAGTGGGCAGCCAAGGGTGAAAGCTGCACTGCATGACTTAAAGAAATTGTTTTTTATTATTTCTTGGAAACGAAAAACATACACATATATGAAATAACTTATAAGCAGTAAAAAATGGAATTTATTTAAGTGGGCGCGACCCTGAAAATACCCTAGAATTAGTTGACCAAAAAGCAAACAATAAACTGATGTGAAAGTAGATTTTTATGAATATTATTTATTATTAGTAAATAGTTGAGAAATTAAGCAAAATCTTAACTCTTGCTTATAACTAACTAAACTAAAGTTTTCTTATTCCCAATTTAAGTATTTGAATATATATATATTTTTTCAAAAAGATTAATTGTTTAATTTTATGAAAATATATATTTAAATACTTAAATTGACAACAGGAAAATTTTTTTATTTTAAGTAATTTTTTATTTTAATATATTCCATAAGTTTATAACGCAAAACTCATATATATTTATATAAATTAATATACATACTAAAATTTTTTATTTTAAGTAATTTTTTATTTTAATATATTCCATAAGTTTATAACGCAAAACTCATATATATTTATATAAATTAATATACATACTAAAATTTTTTTATTTTAAGTAATTTTTTATTTTAATATATTTCATAAGTTTATAACGAAAAACTCATATATATTTATATAAATTAATATACATACTACCCCATAGCACCCTAGCATTTATAGGGTACTCGAAACATAAGTCAAATTTGCTGCGTAAGCCGCGTCAAAAAGAGTTTTAAGAAGTCAGCAACAAAATGCGGCCAATAAGAAGGCGCAGTTACAGCTGCAGAGCCATGAACTGAGAGAGTGAGAGAGTGTGTGTGTGAATGTGTGAATGTGTATACGTATGCGTGTGCTGTGTGTGCGTGCGGTCATAATGAATATAAATTTGTTTATGCGACTCTGTGGGCTGCTTAAAGAAAGAAGTTCTTTGTTGAAAGTTCTGCCAAAGAATCAACACTTTTGTGTCACGTAGCAGCAGCCACAACAGCAACGGCAACAGCAACAACTACAACTGCAACACACACACACACACACACACGCACATTTATGGTTAGTTTAGAAGGCAGCAGCACCTTTGCCGCCCACTTGAAGTCGCTTAAATGTAAAGCTAATTGGCTGCACTTTGGCCCATTGGCGGCATGTGGAGCGAGATAATGAAATGCCCGCAGGCAGGTTGGACAGTGAAAGAGTTGGACAGACAGACAGCAGAGATGCAACCATGCCGCATGCCTCATGCAACATGCAACGAGTGCCACTCAGCACTAAATGCATGGCTAATCACATTATAGATAGCGATATGTCTTTGTTTGCGGCACTTGAATAGAGAGCGCTGGTAGCGTGGCGTGGGTGCCACAGCATCATCATCATCATCATCATCATCATCATCATCAGCAGCAGAAGCAGCAGCAGCAACACAGATGAAGCATCATCACAACCCCATCGACATCTTCATAATGATGTTCAGTTTTTTTTAATAGATTGGCGCCTTTTGTTCTATGCTATCGCTTTATACCTTTATTAGTTTGCTTTTGTTTGTTCAATTTATGAACTGAACTCTCGACTCCATTGAACTTTGCCTTTGCCTCCGCCTAGCTGCAGTTGCAGCCTAAGCACACACGCACACACACACATACGTAGAGAGAGACATGGATACTGAACACACACTCATTATGCAGAAAACTTGTTTCTCTGTTAGTGCTGTATTGTTTTTCTCTCTTTATCTCTACCTCTCTCTCCCTCTCTCTCCCTCTCTCTCCCTCTCTCTCTCTCTGCCTGACTGTTTTGCATTTGGCGCAATGCTAATTCATTTGCATACACAACAACAAGAACAACGAGCACCCACAACAACTCTCTCACTCGCTCTCTCTCTCTGTCTCTCTTTCACTCTATGCCTCATTCTCATTCATGCCAAAACTGCTGCCAACTTGACTGATGGCCCCGGCATGCTTGGCTGCATTTTAAGTTCATCTATTTGCGGCATATTGCCTGAACAGAGTATCGAGTGCCCAGTCTTCACTCCACACTTCTCTCACTCTAACTCTATGCCTATCTAGCCATCTAGCCATCTCTTTATATTCCCTCTGGTCCCTACTGATTGCTATGCCAGGCAGGAGACGAAACGAGCTGTTCAATTAATATTGTTGCCCACTTTGAAAACAAACAAATTGGCTGTGAGTGCGACAAGTAGAAGTGCTTCACTCAAGCATGCTCAACTGGATGTTACCCTGTAAAGTGAAAACAATTCAATTGGTTTTCAATTGACCTTAGAGTTTTCTTAAGCAATTTTTGGTATTTTTATGTAGAGTATTTTTTAAATACTGAACAAGATATGTGCAGTATTTAATCTATAGATTTGAGGTCATTATTTCATAAATTTAAAAGATATTTGTAAAGCTTCTTTATCTTAATACGTATTAAAAACTTTTTATCAGCTAATGATAACAAACATATAAATATAATAGTAAAACTAAATTTTTTTTTAAATTAACAATAATATAAAAAATAATAAAAATTTTAAAATTAAAAATTATAAAATAAAAATATTAAAATTAAAAATAATAATAAAAAATATTAAAATTTAAAAATAATAATAATATATTATAAATAGGTTTTTGATTTCTTATAAAAACTCCTATTTCATATCGAATTTGCATCTCTTTCCTTTTCCTCGCCATGTTCTCATAACTCAAATGCATTCCAACTAAAGTATTTCTATAAAAATTTTCTTATGGGCTACATAAAAATCTTCCAAATATCTCTCTCTATCTATTTGTGTTAGGTGCTGGCCTAACTAATGCATCCAGCTGTGCGTAATTTTCACCATTTTCTCAACTTGTTGCATTTATCATTAATTGGCCCCACTCGGCTTGAACTGGTCTTTGCTCGCTGCGCGCGTTGACATATTTAATGCCTCAATTAAGACATTTCCAATTCCATTTTTATTGGTATTCCACAGATCCTAAGTCAGTTTTTCACTCACACTCGCGCCCCATTACGAATTTCACTGCAAAAGTCTTGAGCCGGCGAACTCGGGTGCAACATATGTTGGCCTCATTCGAAGGAACAAGTGTTGAATGTTGAATGTTGAATGATTGTTCGAAAATACAAAAACAGCCTGGGAATGGGATCTCCGCTGTATAAATAGACGCAGCTATTGATAAGCCTAGCTTCAGCTTGGAATGCAGACGTCATTAGGCAGATTAAACTAAACGACTTTGATCGCATATAAAATATATATATATATATATAAACAAATTTATATATATGTATTGTACTTATCAATGGAATTTCTTTGCTGTATAATCTTATCGAATAATGACAACTATGCGTAGGCTTTTGATAAACAGCGCACAGTGTTGTCTTGTCTTTTTTATATATTATATATATATATATATATATATATATATATATATATATATATATATATATATATATATATATATATTATTTATAGCTATATATACTCATGCACTTTCACTTGAAAGAATGAGACATTCTTTTATATTTGGGGCATTTTTAAAATTGTTGTTAAGTGCTACTTTTACTTAAAACAGTTGGTAAGGCGAAAATTTGTATTTAGATTTGCTTATGATATGGCCTACGAGATATGTATGTTCAAGGAGTATGATCAATGTTGAATTGCGTACGCTTACGTTTATTTCACATTTCATATCTTAATAGCGTTATATTGGTATTCAAGTACCAATAGTTTTAGGCTGATAAGTTTGGCTAATTCCAATACTCAATTAATTTTGGTCAGCTGCCTTTGTTTAGAGGGATTTTTTCTGGCCTTGAGTAGACAATCTGTAGCTAAAAACAATACAGCAATGATGCTATAGCAAACATATTCTCCAGACCAGGTTCTCTGTGATATTTGCTTCTATCAGAAAAAGAAGAGGCCCATTATTACGAGTCCACATTACGAATTAGGGTTCAAAGGACGTCATCGAAGCAGCAGCTGAACAAGAGTTGATTTTAATGATATTTTATAGTGCTTAGACGATTGAAAAAAAAGAAATGGTTAGCTCAAGTGCTTTAATGGGGACTACTTTGAGGCGCACAAAAAAAATATTACTAAAAATCCTAATAGATATTCAAAAATATTATACCCAGATTTCACATTTTCAGTTGGTACAAAATATAAAAAAACACAAAAAAAAAATTATTGAAAAATGCAAGTGCAAAAAATATAATTAATAAAAAAATACAGCATTTATTTTGATCAGAGTTTATATATTTAAATATTTTTGTAATATATCAAATATGTTTAAATATTTATATATTATTAAAATATATCAAATATATCAAGTTTAATTGTATTAAAAGCTGTCTAATCATATAATTAGCTCTTTCATTTAAGACTTTATATATTTACTTCTTTATTGGAGAGATTAGATATTAGCTCTTGAATTATATATACTCTTGAATGAAAGCAAGAGTATATATATTATGCACAATTTAAGATTTATAAACCTTAAGAGTGGGAAGTAGCTTAATCAAAGGGAATTAGAAAGCTAGAACCAAAGACAGAAAATGAAGTCCAAAATATCTAACGCCCATTTAGACCTCTCAAAATACTCGCATTTGTTTACAACTTTCCATTTTCATGTTATTTAACCAAAGTGCATATTGATCTGGCGCTAATTTCCACTCGAAAATGTTTGAGTGGGAAAAGCAACAATAACAACAACAACGATGACAACAACAATGCTAACAAATGTGAAAAACAGTTGTTTATGTTAATTACGTATACGTAGACCAGTTGCCTAAGCATTTATAATTTTTGTTAAGCTCATGAATGGGTTACAAATTGTGTGTGTGTGAGTGTGTGTATGTGTGTGTGTATGGGGTCGGTGACCCAATTGATTATGACTATTCATAAATATCTATCTATATATCGTAATGATAATTAAGCACTTAATTAACATGAGCATAACGAGGCGAGACCTTATATGCTTTTATATATGTCAAATATGTATTCATAATTCTCATAAAAAAATTTATGGTATGCTTCTCTTTTGCAGATGACGTAAACGACAACAACAATAACAACGACAAAGATAACAACAACAGAGACAACAACGACGGCAGAAACGAGTCGAATCGCTTCACTTTCCCCTCTGGCATCTAATCTCTGTATCTCTGTATCTGTATCTGTCTCAAGCAGTCTTTTGGAATTGTTAAACAAAGCGAAACGAAAACGAAACTGAAATCATATTCTATATAGAAGTCGGTCGTCTATATAGACTTAGCTGTTAGGCATGAGGCCGTTAGTGTTATCGGTGGAGTGCAATCGAGCCGCAACGTTGCCAATTTTATTGCTATGCTTGCTACTGGCGACGGTTGCGAATGCCGAACGGGATTTCAATGTGAACGACTCTCAGGTGAGGCGGGCGGCGGGGAAAGCAAACAAAGAATGCGTTGCATTGTTGCTGTTGCTGTTGCTGCCGTTGCAGAAGCTAATGCAACAGCACCAACAGCAACAGTGAATGCAACTGCGGCCTGTCATTTGTCTGTTAATTTTGATTGATGATGCCTGACACATTTCACTTGAAAATGCCGACAATGACTATGGCTGCCCTCCCCCCTCACTCCACTGATCAGTTGTTGTTAAACTCTTGAACTCTCTTTTTTGCGGTCTCTTTTGTAGGTGCCGGTCATAGAGCCGAAAGAGGCGCCCGCCTACAAGCAGGAGCCATATGTGACGGAGCTGATGCGCTGCCAGCAGGCACAGTCGGAGATTGTGCTCTCGCTGCTGCTGCGCAAGCAGGACTGGAGCGAGCTGAGCGTGGCCAAGCGCATGCATGTCCAAGCCAAGCTGGCCAAGTTCTTTGCCATACCCAAGGTAAGTTAACTGACTAAGAATATATCACTAAACTCACATTTGGCACGGCTTTGCATTTGCAGGAATTCATTACGCTGGATTCGGTGACGAAGCGGGAGCTGGGCAACATGCATAAGCTGGCCATGCGCAAGGGCGGCAAGGGCCAGAAGCATGTGGACACTGTGAATCGCCGGCTGGGACGTGCCAGCTTTATGGTATGTCGTTAAATGTATTTCCCTTTACGCTGTGCCTGCAACTAATCTTTGCTTTGAAATCTTACGCAGATCGGCTGTGGCTCGAGTTACTTTAGCATGGGTGAGCCCATAGCCAAGCAGATAGGACATCAAGTCAAGGATGGCACCATCGGCGCACTGACGGAGGAGAACTTTGGACTGTGGTTTATTTGGCGCAAGGAATTGAAGTCCAGGTAGCTAAAGCCCTGAATGTATAGAATTAGTTGAGATGACTAGGCGTTGAGTTACCAAATGTAAAACTAATTTGTGATTTCAAGACAAATAATGATGTTGCGATGAAGTTTATGAAATAATAGCTAAAAGCAAGACAAAATCCAATCGTTAGCATTAGAGATATATGTAAAATATATATTAGATAAAAATATGTAGTATTTCGAGTACCTGTAATATTTATCGGAAATTTATATTGAATCAAAATTAATTTTGTAAAATCTAAAAATTATGTTCAATCTTGTATAAGCTCAATGTGTGCTATGCTTAATACATAACTTTTTAATAACATTTTATTACTAAAATATAAATTTCGAGTGCAACGAATTACTGTTGGCTTGGCTTTGGCTTTTGCCAGCTTATCTTAGTGAGCTTCATGGAAGTAAGATATATGTATATAAGTTATCTGTATTTGCAAGTTGAAGTCCAGGAAGTTAATATGTGAAAGATAAAGCTCTGATCGTTATGTAGAGTATACATATATGTATATGTAGTGAATGTATTGAATCTTATTGGTATGAGGAAAATGCTGTCAATGTTAAATTAGGCTAAACCAAATGCTAAGTTTATATGTAATTATCAGAGATATAATGATGATGCTTCGATAAAGTTTGTCAGCAAGCAAATGTTAAGCCCAAGAAAACAGCTAATTATTTAGCATTAGAGACATGTTAAATATATAGTTTTATGATACGTTTAGCTGTTGCCTTGGGCTTGCCTTTTGCTTGCTTCTTTATAGAACTTAGCCTATTCCTTTATTGAAGCTAAATGATATATGTATAGCTATATATATCTATATTTTCAACCGCAAAGTCTGTAGCCTTGAGCTTGCCCTTTGCTTGCTACCCAACTTGAAGCTAAATGCCATACATATTTATATTTGTATCTATATTTCCAACTTATCTCCAAAACTCTGTTGACTCACTAACTGATTCATTTTGTGGTTTGTATTCGCAGATCGCGGCGTAAGCGCAGTGATGCAGAGGGCAGCGGTATTGAAGAAGACTATGACTATGGAGAGGATGACGACGAACAGACACCGTAAGTGTTATCAATAAAAAGTAAACAGCACATGGCTAAATATATATGTATATAATTTTGTTATTTGCAGTGAACTGGTTACGGTTTTGCCCACATCGCATGCTCATCGACATCACCATGGCGTGGTGAGTGCGGAAATAGAAATAAAATTAAGTGTCATCTCTTAGGCTATTATTTGGTTTTTATTATTATCTTTTTGTGGTGTTTCCGATATTCTGAGGTTTTAACTGTTGGTTGGATAATGTGTAACTAAATTACTGTATATCAAATTACAAATCGACTATAAACAGACCAATACGTTTTAAGTATCAACTGTTACGGAAGATCATAATTATGTTTGTTACTGCACTTTGTTGATAACTGCAAAAGACACGTCACACAACAACAACCACACAAGTTCACAAAATAATCACACATATATAATATCGAATATATATATTCTATATATATATATATTTAAATTTAAATATCATTGAATTTGATGAAATGATTCTTTAACATTGTGTATATGTAATTCATCATATGGTGTTCTCGTCTTTTCTTCTCTCTCTCTCTCTCTTTTTTTTGACATTTACATTATCTTTCTCTGTCTCTCTCTCTCTCTCGCTGTGCTCATTTACTTACTGTTACTGCCATTGCAATATATGACTGTTAATTATTCATAAACTAACTAACAACTCCAACAACAACAATAACAACAACAATAACAACCCGAACAACAACAACCATCCATACACAACTAATCCCTGAACGAGCAACTGCAGTCGGAACAAGAGGAGAACGCGGGCTCCGTCTCCACATCGTCGGCTTCATCTTTGCCCGCGAACAAACTGGACGAGGAAATCGAAGAGAGTGTCTCCAAATTGGAGTCTGTCATTAGCAAGACCATTGAGAACACGAAAAATATTAAGGATCCGGTGCTCAGTGTTGACGACGAGGTCGAAGACGTTGAGGAAGTTGAACTGCCGCAGCTGGGCGTGCCCGCTGCGCCGGTGATTGTGGAGACTGAAAATGAGCTCGGCAATGAGCTGGAACTCAAACCGAGCATCGAGCAGCAGCTGGAGCAGGAGCTGCCTTTAACCACAACCGCTACAACTGGCAGCAGCAGCAGCAGCTCCATGGCAACGGTAAACGTTGCAGCTGAAGATGCTGCTGACAACAACAACAACAACAACAACCAGGTTGACACTGCGGCCAACGCTGTTGATGTAGCTGAGCACACTGCAACGAGCACCTCACAAACGACCACTAACCACAATAACAACAACAACAACAACAACAACAGCAATAATTTAACACCTGCTACACCAGGCACACCTCTGCCAGCGTCGTCGTCCGCTCATCCCCAACCGTCTGAATCATTTTCACCATACGATGCCAGCTCCACCATGTCCCAGTCCAACATTAACACATCCTCATCCCCAGCGATTGCAGCCACAATTGAAACTGCCGAATCGTCTGCCCCCAGCAGCAACAGTAGCAGCAGCAGCAGCAGCAGCAGCAGCGGCAGCAATCCTGTTGCTCCTGGCATCACAACCTCCACCTCAGTTTCGTCCAGCACAGCAAGTGTCATAGACTTTGATATGGCTAATACTCTCACAACAATAACAACAACCGAAACTTCATTATCGTCATCATCATCAACACCTGCATCGTCGTACCCCACAACTTCATCATCATCATCATCATCAACAACAACAATTGCAACTATGCCAACAACAACAACAGCAACAACAACAACAACAACTACAACACAATCACAAACGCCAAAGGTAATGTCGCTTTTGTCTGTGTGTGTGTGTGTGTGTGTGTCTGAGTGAGTGTGTGCGTGTGTGTGTATCTCTGTCTCTCTCGCTCTCACACTCTATATGTCTCTCGTTGTGCGACAATTGTAACTGTTGTTTAGCCTTTTATGTACATCTCTGTATCTGTATTTGTCTCCTGTTTTGTGTGTCTCTCGTCGCTGCCGTCCCTCAGTCAGAGCCGAAACAAACTCTATATATATATATATAATTGTATCTGTGTATGAGTGTGATATGTACACGTGTTGTTTGTGTTGTATAATTGTTATAATCCTGATGTTGTACAACTTTGCCGCCGATCTAACCTCAAATAATAATAATAATACCCATAGCGCAAATATAAACTTAAGTACTTTGTACAACTTTTAGCTATAGAGAATTGTGTTTTATGGCCTTACATGTGTGTGTGTGGGCCCAGTGGGCCAAAGGGCAATTAAGGTCTAGACACACTCAAACCAATTATGAATAACTAGATATTATAATTTTAGTTTATTTTTGCTATAAAGTGTATTTAGCTTAAGTTTTTGTTTAGATATTTGTGTTTATTTTTAGTTATATATTTTTAAATTGATTTTATTTTTGTATATACATATATTAAATTATATAGGGGTGTTGGTTAAGTTTTTATAAGGCCTGTACCTAATTGTTTAACAGTGTTTATGGCTCACCTAACTCTACTAACTAATTGCACTGTGGGACCCTTAAAGAAAACATATTAATTATTTAGAAATATACATAAAATTCCATTGATGCCTTAAGAAAACTGAAAACTTTTTAGGAACAGTCCACAATAGATTCTAGAGATTATGCAATAATTACCTTGATGCCTTAGGGAATCTGAAAAGTTGTTAGGAATTGTCCACAATAGATATTAGAGTTTTTGCCTAATGGGTTTCTATAATAAGTTTATAAAAGAATGAAAGAATTTTCAATATATGGTTCACACAAAAAGTTCGATATTTTGCATTCTTAAAATTCAAAATAGGAGATCTATGACTTTGTCGCAGCAATTTTCAATGTTTCTCTCTAATCCTTTGTTTCATATGTCCCCTGACTATATTTTGTCCAAAAATTTCAAGACATATCAAATAGTTATCTCAGCTTATTTTCAATCCTGGCCCCATTTGATATGCCGACCCTTTGATTTCATTTCTGTTATCTCATGTTTATCTCATGAATTTTTGTTTTGATATAAAAAAAAACTGAAAAAACAAAATGCAAACTGCAGACAAATGCAAATGTGCTTGAGTCAAGCACCTGGCTGACAACAACGGATGTGTCTGATGCGGATGCGGATGGGGATGTGGTTGCCACCACAACGCCGCGTACAACGCTGGCCGAGATCGAGTCGCTCGAATTGGCCACGACGACGCACAGCACGCTTTCGATTAGCCCTAAGGTGAACTACTTCTGTCCACACAGACGCACAGACTTTGCTGTGCTGCTATGCATAAAAGTAGTATATATTCCTCAATATATGAATTTATATCTATAATAAGCTGCACAAAACTCCCCACCAATTTCCCCAGCCCAAGCAAGCCCAACCATGCCCACGCTGCCCTGTAGCTCCCCCCACCCAGCCAAGGCAACTAGTTAAGCCAATTAAGGGATTTCAACGTTTACGTCTAATGCACTTATCCTTTTTGAAATGGGATGCCAATCAGCGCTGATTAGCAGCGTTTTTTTCTCCTCGCATGGTATTGCATGTCACTTTATGTATCTTTAGCTATGTATATGTATCTATGTATCTGTATTTGTATTTGTATCTCTATTCGTATCTGTATCTCTATCTGTGTCTCTGGCACCCTCCATAGTTGCTACACTAAAAAACTCTGCCTGCTCTCAACAATATTCAAGCATGACACTAAAGAAAAAAATGAGAAATTTAATTTTCTGCAGTCGGTTTTAAACGACTAAGCAATACTCGTTCATGGTATAGAAAACAGTTTGAAAAATATTTAAAAAAATATATATATAAAACAAATATGTAAACAATAAAAAATATAAATAAAAATATATAAAATAAAATATATATAAAAAATATATACAAAAATTATATAAAAAAAAATATATATAAAAAACAAAAATAAATATGTATAAAAATATTTAAAAAATATTTATAAAAAATGTATATATAAAAAAAAGTTTGATTAGTTTTTATATTTCTTAGTTTTTATATATTTCTCTAAAACTGATATTGAAAACAAAGTTCATTGACCAATTTGTCTTATAAAACGTCTATAACTCAATACTAAATACAATTGTGTCTGTAGCTTACTGTATTTTTTACAGGGTATATATAAATACCCAACTTGGCTATATCCTTATCCAAAAGCAATCTGTTTAGCATATCATGAACGAGCATTAAAAATAAGAAAAATAAGAAGACACGTCGCTTTATTTAGCTAGTTCGTAAGTCATTTCATGAGTTCTTTGTAATTCCCCAGGCAACGGATGCTGTGGACGCTTTGGAAGCCGCCAGCAATAGCAGCGTGCCCAATCTGGCTAGCAATGAGGTGAGTCTAGCCTATAAACTATATTAAAATTTACTGAACCGAATTTCTTTTATAGCTGGCAACAGCATCGACGACACGACAGCCGCAGCTGGAGGCGGTGAGCACCTCGACGGAGGCCTCCACGGATTATGTGGAGCCACGGCAGGAGAATAGTGTGCCCATCATTAAAATGCGCCTGCAGAAGCTGGCCGTGACATCTGGCAAGGCATTCAGTTTTATTGTGCCCGAAGAAACGTTTTTCGATGCCGAGGATCAGACAAATCTGCGCCTGGAACTGACCGACAAGGATGGACACGAGCTGAAGCCCTCATCCTGGCTGCAATTCAATGCGGATAAACGAGAGCTCTATGGAATGTAAGTGGAGAATATGAATATCTAATCAGGGACTTAATAAATTAACTTGATTTGTCAACTTGCAGCCCACTGGATGACACCGTATCGCGTTGGCAGTATCGCCTGTCGGCTACGGATTCCGGCAATGCCAGCGTTACGGAAACTGTGGAGATCAGCGTGCAACAGCATCGTGCGGTGCGTACCATCAATCATGAGATCAGCATCGCTGTGCGCATCAATGAGAAGCATGGTAATAACATTGACTGGCAGCTGAAGCTCATCAGGGCTGTTGCCCACACGCTGGAGGATGGCGGCAGCTCGGCGCTGGTGGTACGCGAGATACGGCAGACGGTGCAGGAGCCACAGAGCGCTGTCTTTGTGTACTTCAATGAGACGCTGCCCACCAGTGAATGTCCCGAGGCGGAGTTGAATGAGCTGGTGCGTCGCTTGGATGCGCAGCGTTTGAATGATCTGTTGCAGCCATTGCTGAGCATTAAGTCCATAACGGGTCAGCTCATTGGCACTTGCCAGAAGACAGAGTTGGCCAAGATAAAGCCCACGACGCATATGGCCAAGAATTTGCCGCCGATGCCGCGCAATCAGGTGGATCGTGTGAATGCCTCCGTTGGCCAGTTGCTCGTGTATAAGGTGCCCAGCGATACCTTCTACGATCCCAATGATAACGAGCTAACGCTCACGCTGAAGACAAAAGATCACAAAGAGTTGAGCACACGCTACTGGCTGCAGTTCGACTCAAAGAACCAGGAGTTCTATGGCATACCCAAGAGCGGCGATTTAGGCTCCGAGGAGTATCTGCTGATTGCCGAGGACAGCGGTGGCCTCAGTGCCAACGATGCGCTCGTCGTCGTCGTCACCAACATGCCCAAAAAGGAGTACGCCATACTGTATAAGGCATATCTGGCCATACGCCACGAGAACTTCAATGCGGAGCTGCAGCGTAAATTTGTGGAGCGCATTGCGCAGCTGCATGGCGATCCCAACACCAATCAGATTGTTGTGCGCTCGATTACCACGCACCACGACTCCGACGGCACAATTGTCAACTTTTACAATGCCTCACTGTACAAGACGCACAATCGCTGTCCCGACGCGGAAATGGCAGCCACCCGCAGCATCTATCTGACCAACGATATGATGCCAAGTGCCAGCGTGAATAAGGCATTGGGCCCGGAGCTGAATCTAACCAACTTTACGGTTGTGCCCTCTGCTGCATGCCATCGTAAGTGGAAGAGAAGCTTGGCATAGATCGTTATATTTAATAATATTTTCTGTCTGTTTTTAGATTCGGAGAATAGCGACATCAGCCAGCACGAATATATACCACCGCGCAACAAGGAGCCGAGTCCGAGGCCCAGCTTTCCACAGGAATATCTGGCTACATTCATATTGCCCGCCGTTATTATTGTGGTCATGATTCTGCTGGCCTCCATCATCGCCTGCTGTTTGCATAGACGCCGTCATAAGAGCGGCAAAATGGAATTGGGTAAGTTGTGAAATCATATATATAATTTTATGTATAAATTTATCTAATACATACATCATCGCAGGCGATGAGGAGGAACGCAAATCGTTCCGCACCAAGGGCATACCCGTCATCTTTCAGGACGAGTTCGAGGAGAAGCCCGAAATAGGCAATAAGAGCCCTGTTATACTTAAGGACGAGAAGCCGCCGCTGTTGCCGCCCTCGTACAATACCTCCAACATGAATGGCGACAACGATGTGGATGAGTATGTGCCACCGCCGGCTGTGGTGCTCGGTGGACGCGAGGTGCGAGGGAAATCACCGGCAACGCCCTCCTACCGCAAGCCACCGCCATATGTTTCGCCATAAATGCAAAGAAACCGGCAGCAGCAACGTCAGCAACAATAAAAGCAGCAACAGCAACAATAATCACTATTAATCAATTAACAAAAAAAAAAAGAAAAACTAAAAAAAAAAACACACAGATAACAATTTACAATCTTAATCAAACAAATCTTTCGCACCCTCGATGTCAACATTATCAACGTTATTTCAAAAGTTGTTCTAAATTTGAATTGAGGTGCAACTCGACCCCCCGCCCACATTAATGATAATATATTTAACAAACAAAAAAAACAACGGTATTAAGTACGGACACAACTGTAAAACAATCAATTAACGATTTCAATATGCGACTCTTGGCTAACAAATTAAGCTAAAACTAAAAAAACTAAACATTTAAAACAAAACAAAAATCACTATGCTGCATATAATTTATCTAGTATGTACCTTAACTTATATGTATACACACACACACTCAAACACACACTCATATACACACAAACACACACAAACACACACACATTTTGGTAAACAAGCGAAAGAGCTTGAAAAACACAAACCTTTTTTATAGTATAGCATTTAGAACTTATTTGTAACTGCGGCCAGCCGCTTTTTTGCCCCTTGCCACAAGGCCCGACTCGTTTGTATATGCTTTTTATAAGAAATATGTTCCTTGAGCAGTTCATAGATGACGTTCGGCTTGAGCTGTTTCAAGTCGAATTGTTTTCGATTCTAGCTTAGGCCAGTGCCGTCCGCTCACACTCGAATTCTAAACTTAAGACTGGCCGCTGCCTGGGGGCCAATACGAAATTTGTTCGGCGTCAACAATCGAGTCATGTTTTTGGAGCTTGAATTGGTTGATCGTCTAGTATTATGTCATATCATTTATATCATTAATTGGCCACACCCTTGAGTACACAGTCACTTGAGCAGGGGGCACTTAGCTTCACTTGCATTTAGTTTATAAGAAGCAAACGTTTTTATAATGCTTACTCGATACAGCTGCCAATTTGAATAGTGAATGAATGAATGTTCACTCAACTCATTTACAAACAAATCAAAATACACAAATAGTACATGTTCCGAATTCCTATAAAGTTGCCCCACAAGTGCTTCCTCCATACCACCAAATCATATCCAAACGACCATAAAGTAAATAACAAACACAACACAAAACAACACACACACACTAATTATAATTATATCAAATCATTACTTAAAGTAGCCCTCCCCAAAACCCCCTTAGTTATAATGATTTTATAAAACCCCTATATGATTAGAGTATACACAATATTTATATATATACACACATATATATATATATATATACTTAAACTTAATATTAACTCGAGAACGAAACATTTGAATTGTACTAAAAGAGATAAAAGCCCTGCATATTGGAACTATGTAGCGAGTATGTCCATTGATTTTATATACGAGATCGTCAACTTTGTAAGTTAGAGCAATAATTTCTCTGAAAAAAGAAACACAAAAAAAACTTTATAAGAATTTGACAAAAAAAAATTACTTAATGAACAAATGAAATGAGAAGGAAAATGAAAATGAAAATTGATTGAAAATGCGACCGCAATGCGGCGTAAAGCCTATTAAATTAAGCATATATAGCATATAGCTTATGTACGTTAATGTGTACTAAATTGAGTAAATTGTATAAGCTCATTAAGCCTAAAACAAATATTTACACTGTATTTTGTAACAACAACAACAGCAACACATACACATATACACAACAATAACGGTATCAATTTATTTTGAATAAAAAATGCCAAAGATACATAGTTTTTCTTTAATTTAAGCATTGAATTTATAGAATACTGCCAGCAATCCAAGAAATTAATCAAATATTGGATAATTTAGTGTGTTTAAAATGGTTCATGCTGCCACATGATTGACAAATTCGAAATGAAAGTTTTTTTTACTATGAAAAATCTTAAGCTTAAGCGAAATCAAATTTTATATAATACTCAATCGCAGCTAATTCAATGAGCCAAATTATCAGCTTGTTGGCGTTGCCAGACTAAATTGAATAATAATAATCCAGTTGTCGAGAACAATCAGCTTTATAAGTTGATGACATGATTAATCCATGATATACTATAGTCAGGGAAAGTAACTTAATAAGGCAGTTAGCAGTTTGTTGGCGTTGCCAGCCTTTTGAAAATTCGTAAACGAAATCAGTTTATTCTATAAAAAGCTAAAATAAATAAAAAATAAGAAAATAAAGCTGGATTAAAAGAAATGCAGTTTAATGCATATTAATGATAACTGTAAGAAATCAACTAAAATTAAAATGCAGCCAACTTATGCCTGCTGCCAGATTGCCAAATGCTAATTATTTGTACAAGGCGTCTGATTATTTGAATACTCAACCTATTTGATATTATATTAATCTGAAAAGAAAGCCAATTAAATTTGTTGGTGTGGCCAGATAAGAAAAAAAACCTTTTATATTATCTGAAAGCGTCTTCATACAAAAAATCTTGAATTGCAAAACTTGTTGGATTATTATACGCCTAATCTAAAAATAAGTTCATTTAAAATTTTTAGCGCTGCCAGATAACTGAAGGTTGAAAAGTATAAACTTCGACTATTTCAATGCTTCATAGATCACCGTAATAAATGTATAAAATGATCAAAAGCTTAAACAAAATACATGCGCAGCTTTTTTAAGAGGCAAATTCAGTTTTTTGCGTTGCCGGATGTTTGAAAACTTTGAAAGCTTTAAGAGTTTTGTGTTTACTTTAAGGCATAAGCACATATTGATGGACAGCACACTAAACCACTATAGACACACACACACACACACACACACACACACACACACACACCCTGCCTCTTAGACACCATGGGAAAGGTGTTTGAGAAATTGGTCTGCTCAAGATTGGAGGCAGCTATCGCCAGTGCTGGAGGCCTGTCACCAAACCAATTTGGTTTCCGGAAGGCCCGGTCAACAATAGATGCGCTGGATAAAGTTGTTGGCCTGGCAACTTCCGCCATCCAAGGCACCAGATGGAAGCATGGGACGAAGCAGTACTGCATCATTGCGACTCTAGACGTCAAGAATGCCTTCAACACTGCTAGTTGGGATATGATATTTGATGCGCTGTCACAATATAATATCCCTAAATATCTAACAGAGACTGTTAAGAGCTACTTCAGAGGAAGAACACTTGTATACAACACGAGTGAGGGTCCCCAAACTCATACAGTGTCAGCTGGAGTTCCCCAAGGTTCAGTGCTGGGGCCTCTCCTATGGAATGTTATGTACGACGGCGTACTGCGGCTGGAACTTCCAGCAGGTGCGCACACCATTGGCTTTGCTGATGATGTAGCAGTCGTCTCCATAGGCAAGGAGCTTAAAGATACAGAGGATATGTGCAGCGCAAGTATCAATCGCATTAGTAGCTGGTTGTCAAGAGCAGGACTCGAGCTAGCGGCGCACAAAACGGAAGTCGTCCTAGTCAGCAGTCGCAAAAGTGTTGAAACAGCCAATATCAACATCGGCAGCGTCTCCATCGCATCAAAGAGGGCGATAAAGTATCTTGGCGTCATGTTAGACACAAGATTAACTTTCCGCGAGCACTTAGAATATGTGCATAAAAAAGCAGCTGATTCTTGTAGAGCTCTCTCAAGAATCATGCTTAATACGCGGGGACCAAAACAACAACGACGTCTCCTTCTAACGAGCGTCATTAGGTCCGTCATCCTCTATGCTGCACCAATATGGTCAAGAGCGATGGCAACTCCGAGCTACAGCCGGGGCATTTGCGCCACCTACAGACTGAGCGCAATCAGAGTCTGCTGCGCCTTCAGGACTGTCTCCGATGACGCAGCGCTCGTCATAGCCGGCATGGTGCCTCTGGAAGACCTGGTCGCCGAAGCCGTGGAGCGGAACACACACGAGCCTGCACGACGCAACGCTATCAGGGCGAATAGCATTGCACGATGGCAAAGAAGATGGAATAGTTCTTCAAAAGGACGGTGGACGCACACGCTCATCCCGGAGCTTGAACAATGGGTAAACCGCAAGCACGGGCAGATTAATTTTTATCTCACGCAGATTCTATCTGGACACGGATGCTTCCGGAGCTACTTGAAGCGCTTTGGCCACGAAGATACCGATGAATGCCCCTGGTGTGGACGAGGCTCGGTGGAAGACGCCAAACACGTCCTTTTCGAGTGCGGACGCTTCCTAGAGGAGAGGCGTGGTCTGGAAGAGGCACTGGGCCGCTCCATTAGAGCAGACAATTTAGTAAATGCCATGCTGGAATCGGAGGTGGCTTGGAATCTAATAAGCACCTTCGCGGCCACAGTCATGATGGAGCTCCGCAGAATTGAGCGAGCACGAAGACGAGTTGTCACAGGCTAGGATAGTACAAAATGCTTGCGAAGCAATGCTTTACGGCCGTCCCGCAAGCATCGTGTACTATTCTTAATATCCTAAACACCCAGATTATGTTTTAATTTATTGTTAATAAACGAATATAAAAAAAAAAAAAAAAAAAAACACACACACACACACACACACACACATACACACACACGCATACATACACAAACACAAGTAAGTACACAATTTACTAATTAAATACACAAATAGTTTTGAATTGAACCACAAAATTGTAGCATAGAGAACTGAACTAAATTGATGAATATAAATAAATTGAATAATATAAAATAGAACAAAAATACAATAATTGTGCATAGAAATCGTAAGCAAGCCCCTGTCCTCTCTCCTAAATGAACATGTATGTAATTGTGTGTGTGAAAAAATAACAGGAAAAAAGGGTTTAAAGAGGAAATTTTGGAAAAAGTATTTGTATAACTTTTGGTGAAATGATTTTGGCCTTTCGATATAATGTTGGTAATTATTAAAGAAAGAGAAAAGTCAATAAAACAAGAATAAACATAAATCACAAATGAATAAATTGTTTGCAATTTGTAAATTTAATTGCATCCCACACAGACACACAAATTACACACATATGAATATTGCTAATAAACATTTATATATATATATATTTTGATATAAATAAATATGCGTTTGATTCTATTTTAATTGCTGTTGGGCGCATATTGAAATTCTGCTGCTAATTTTGCTAATGAATGGGGATATTCAATTTATGAAAATACCTGATGCTGAAGCTGGAGCTGGAGCTGGGGCTGGAGCTGGGGATGGGGATGGCGATGGGGCTGGGTATGGGGATGGAGCAAATTAAGGTATCAAATCAAAAAGCATAACACATAATGAAGTAATATAAAATTTTCCTTTTGCTTTGTTTTTGTTGTTGTTCCTGTTGTTGTTTTTTTTTTTAGCTCTCACCTGCCAATAATAAAAAGATGTTGCCCCAAAGAGTCCTTGAGCGCGTCCTGTGTTGTATGCCATTGATTCGGTTACTTTGACAACCAATATGCGTTGCCCGGATCCGGGGATGCTGTATGCTTACGTATGCCCATAACACACACACACACAGACATCCACACCCACACACACTAACACAAACACACACTTATCTGGCTTCGTTGACGCCAAGCGTAATAGCAGCAAGAACAACAACAGCAATTGGAACAAGTAAATATGATTTGATTGAGTGTGCTCGACTAAATGAATACCCTGAGTACTGTGATGAGAATGGAAGGTGATTTGTAGAGTTAATAGGTTTCACTATTATTAAATTTGAGTTATCTACATATGTATCTTGATTTGTCATACAATTGAGCAAGATGAAAAGATTGGCATGAAATTTGGAACGTAGGTGAAGCTTATTGCTAAGTTTGATTACGTATAATTTATATTCAATATTTCTTGTGAATATATATGAAATATAGGTATTCATAAACGTATACACTTTTATATACGAGTATATATCTACATAAGGTTTCTAGCTCTTATTCAAAGCCAATAGTTTGAAATCTCAAGAACAATTCGGCTATTGAATCTGAGCAATAATAATTAAGGCCCACACATTTTGATGACATTTTAAAGCCAAATATTAGTTTAGGCTTTTTTTTAATAACTCTTGACTTACTAAATCTCAATCAATCAGTTTAGTTGATAATTTACTCCTCCTCCTCATTCCACGTGTTACTTTAAATTATGCCTCTCTTACAGCAAGTCTCATTCCTCAGCTCATATCTCAGCAACAAAAAAAGGTTTATTAAAAATTTAAAAAGGCTTGTAAAGAGGAGAATTAGCATTTTAAGTAGAACTAACTATATATTAGGGAAAAAAATATTTTCTAAATGTTAAATGACTGCAAAAATCTGTTTTCACACTCAGAGCTATCGTGATTTAGTCCTTCGGGCTAATCTCTTTTATTTAATATTTTTATTACACCTAACTTTGTTTATACAAGTACTAAATATCACTAACTCAAAATATAATACCCTATTAAATGCTTAACAATAGGGTAGAATAAGAACAGTTGCCCTGTCTGTCACTCAATTCAGTCGTAATGGTTGCTGGCGGGGGCTAGCAGCAGCAGCAGCAGCAGCAGGAGCAGCAGGAGCAGCTGCCACTTCAGGCAGTTGTCGTTGTTGTTGTTGCTGTTATTATTATTATTATTATTATGTAATGCAGTCATTTAATTGGTAACAAATTGTATTGTTTGGCTTGGCATTTCTTTGCCAGTTGCTTTTGTACGCTTTTATGACTTTTCCAGGAAAACCAAACCTAAGCATTCAACAAAACACAACAAGAGCAGCAATAGCAGCAACAGCAGCAACAACAATAGCAGCAACAACATCCATACCTGACGCATGTATCCATGTGATAGCCGACATACATATGTAGATGTCTCATATATGCTTAAAGCATGCCTTTAATGCAGCCCCCCCACACACGGAATGTGTGGGCTGGCCTCAGTCCGCAGTTGGGAACTTGTTGGGCATGCAGGATCTGTATCAAAGCAAAAGTTTTGTCGTGGCCAGCATTTGCTGGGCAGCATTCGGCACCGACGGCAAAGCTTTTGATATTCGACTGCACTAAGCTTATGAGACTGCAATTAGAAAGTTGCCAAATGGCAGCAGAAGCAGCAGCAACAGGACATCAAATGCTGCAGAGCAACCAAATTATCCTAACAATTTGTTTGGCAATATAAGTAAGTAATTGGCTCGGATGGCAAACAAAGATAGCAGCACGTAGCCAACTGGCGGATTGGTGGACCACTTCTTCACGGTCCAAAGGGAGAGGGAGAAGCGAGCTAGAAGCTGTGAAATGGAAAGTTATTAGTTCAGCGAACAAAACCATACAACTATTAGAGTTGCTGTTGAGAAGGTGAGGAGGAAATTGAACTGAAAATGGATAAGCGAAAGAGAGAGGGAGAGAGAGAGAGGAGAGAGAAGCGACAAGTCGATAGCATAACCAGCAGAGAGCAGCAGCGAAGTGTTAAAAAGCAATCAGCAAAGTTTACTCTTTGGCTCATCGATTTGCATTCACTTCTCTCAATTCTCTATTCACAGTTTATTTGATGTTTATTTGCTCTTTTTGACACTGGCTGAAGTTTTTCATTTTGTTTTGAATTCTCTGCTTTTCGTTTTGCGTTTTGCTTAACTTCTCATTTAGCTGCTTGCTTTGCTTGTTGCTTGTTTATTGCATTTCTCGCCTGTCTTTTCTGTGGTTTATTCTAGATTGACATCTTGAGCAGCTCTGTGCTCTTTACTTGACAGCTCGTATAATTTCTTACTTCTCTGTCTAATATCTTCTATATCTAGAATATCTCTAAGACTCTGGCACAGTTTTGTATTAACTTGTTGTAGTGCTAGATTGCTTAACTTTCCATTTCATTTCTAGTTTCGTTACTTCCATATTCGACTTGATTTTAACTTTGTATTAACTTCTTGCAGTGCTTCTCGCTGATTGTCTTGACGCATAGCTTTTTTTGGGTTAAGTTCTGCATTACCTTCTTTTAGTGCTTTTCGCTTTGGAATTCACTTGTCACTATGCTCAATTGCTTCTTTCTTTTTTGTCTTCTTAACTTGTTCATTAACTTCTTCTAGTGCTTCTCGCTTTGGAGTTCGATAGTCATCTGATATAAATTTTTATTTCTCTTATTGTTAACTTCTTCATTAACTGCTTGCTATATATTCATTTGACAGCTCGCTTAACTTCTCATTTCTCTTCTCGCTTGGCTTCATATATTCATTTTGGGTTAAATTAGGTTTTAACTTCTTTCAGTGATTCTCGCCTCGGAATTTACTTGTCAACATGCTCAACTTCTCATTTGTCGTATTCCTTTCTTCGGTTAGCTTCTTCATTAACTTCTTGTAGTGATTCTCGCTTAAGTATTCAATTGACAGCTCTATTAACTTCTCATTACTTTTCTCGCTTGCCTTTATACATTGGGCTTGCTTCAATTTTTGACATTTATTTCTACTTATCGAACTAGTTTTATTTCTTCCACTGTTTTTCATATTACTTCTTGCTTGGCTTCTTCCTTCAGCTTGCAGATAGTTAAGGAGTAGTAGTTAGAAATATGAATACAAACTTTGTTTGATATTGATGTAAATCTGTAATTAATTGGAAACTTATCAGGACTGCTACGAGTTTCATAAGAATATTTTGGCATTTGAATCCTTTTGTCACAGTTTCTATAGCACTGAGATACTTAGTTTCGTTGATGCGCCTATTGTGTATAAATAGATCATGTGGAGGAGCAGCGACAATATGGCTAGCTTAATCATTGCGCAACAGCTGACTGTGGTGTCCTTTTCCCTATGCTTATCCCGGCGTTGCCATAACACTCATTATCGCTGCTGTGCTCTGGCCCCATTATGCAATGAAGCCTTTTGAGTTGAATATTTGCGTTTCGAGTAACCAAACGACAGCTAGAGGAGACGAGCATATAATTAACTTACAGTCTTACAAAACCAACTAGCACAACGATGCTCCGTGCTGTGTCCTGTCCTGTCCTGTCCTGTGGGCTAAAACTTTCGATGGGTATAAATACTTTTAGTGGAACACCTCTACATATATGTATATATATATATATGTATATATATATATAAGTGCTAAAACTGTATCATAATTTAGTCAGGGCGCGTGCTGGGGCAGCAAATGGAAATCTCTATTTTCATTTCTCTATTTTTTTTTTTGCTATTGACTCGTGTCCTTTGCTCTGCTTTGTGTTCAGGTATCCTCCGCTTCTCCTGTCCTCCTGTCGTCCTGTCTGGCTGGCCATCCACGCCCTAAATCGCACTCGCACCTCGGCACCAAATGTGATTTCAGCTTTTGTGCTTGCTGAAAATATTTACTGCACAAAAACAACAACAAAATGGACCAATTTTCGTGTGGCTTTGTTTTTGTCCAGCGAGCGGCGAACGGCAGCAGACAGTCGACGGTGTGAGCCGCCCATCTACGGTGCCGTGCCACGCCCACTGCAATTGTTTGACCTGTCACGACAGTAAGAGCATCAATTTTTGTTGCTGCAATCCAGAAAACCAGAAAAAATTGCCAGAAAAAATGCTCTACATCGGTTCGAATTTGATTGCATTAAATTGAGTTTACATTACAGACTTTAGCTGAAAGTGAATATGCCTCGACTGCCCTTACGTAGGGTATTCCAGAAGGCCACGTTTTTTGTTGCATATTGTTTTTGAGTTTTTGTTTCGATTCTCTGCTTTTTTCGTAGTCCTTTTTTAATTTACCGCCCATGGTCAAGCGTTAGACACGCCCATTTAAATGGCTGCATTGCTGCCGGGCACTGATATCTTTTTTAATGCAGTCAGCTAAACGAATTTAATGTACAATATGTGAGAGAGACAGCCCCAATAGCAATTAATTATGTAGGAATATAGATGGTTTAATGGAGAAACATTATTTTGGAGACTTTTTAGAGAAAGTGAATAACTTTTTTTTGAGTTATTCTGTGGAATGGAAAGCTTTTGGCAGTTTGAAATTGAAGAGAAATTAAGATTGTGGGTGAAGCAAGGAGATAAGTATAATGTGTTCTGACATTAGTTCTTATCTTGGGTCTATCTGTGCCCTTTGCCTGACTTTGAGTTGAAAATCATAAGTATTTATTTCTCGAAGACTTATCTTTTCGCTTCTTTCTTAACATAAATTGCAGTTAAGGGTAAACCTAGCAACAACAAGCTTCTTTCTTATGTTTTGCAATAATTTCTTGCCTTGCTTCTTGCCTTCTGAGTAGTTTGGTTTATTGATTGTTTGAACTATGAAATAAACTTAAGCTTAAATAAAAATATAGGTAGACATAGAAATAGAAAAAAGCGCTGCGATATTAAATACTATAGAGTTAAAGTATCCAACTTATTTAGCTTTTTACTTCTAGGTTTCTTGGGCTTTTGCTTCTGGCTATACGTTTAACTACTTAACCTCTCGGTTTGTTTTTCAATTCATGGCCTACATTTGCCTTGCTTTAATTTAATAATAAAATTTTTAATTTTCTAGTTGATAAGACATGCGAGCTGATCTCAGTATGTTATAATAATAAATAGATATAATATTTATAAAATATGTCATCGATATATTTTTAAGTAATCATTTCTTTAACTATTTTTACTATGTATTTGTCATCATTTTAACAGGAATTTGAAAAGGACATATTGAAGGCCTCTGGCTTATGGGCTGCTATTATAAATATAAATATTAATATCCTCAGCATGTCATGTCATGCCAAAGCTTCATAAGCCCCAATCTAGTTGCGATGGATTTTAAAAGCTGTTTCTAAGAAACTTTATGAATTTTGCGAACCATCATCACAAGCTATATCATTCTGGGTACTTATTCTCACTCGTACTAAGTCCAATTAAGTCATTCTCCGTCGCTTAAATCCTTGTCGATGATTCAATAATGTGCGAATGGGCTTAAGCTGCATCCGGGCCAGTATCAATGAAAGGATTCGGGGATTAGCAAATGTATTTTCAATGGAGTGTATCCAGAATGCGAGCCAAACCAATAGATATGTCGGCTGCTGGCAGCTGAAGCACGTTCGATTCGTTCGTTGAGCAAAGGTAAACAGTGTATCGCATTTGGAGTCGAGTATTCAGGAATCACAAATCAGAATTGTGTCCGAAGGGGGGGCGAAGGGGGGCAAATTGAGATTAATAACAAAAAAGACGTAGAGAAAACCGAAAAACCTGTAACGTGACAAATGCCGCAGGAGAGACAACCAGAGCAGAGGACGGCAGCAGCCACAGTCCTTGAAGCATTAAAAGGAGATGTTCTGGCTCTGACTGTGACTGTGACTGTGGCTGTGACTGTGGCTGTGGCTGTGGCTGTGTAGCTAAAGGTAAATCTGAGGCTGAGCATCGGTTTGGGGTTATTAGATTGAAATAAAATATTCGAATTGCTTCTTGGCAAGGACTAAATGCAAAAGCCAATGATTTGTAAGCATGGACACGGCCACGGACATGGACACAAGCATGGACAATGGACAGCCGCTTGGAGCATAGTGTAGCAGAGATCTCCACATATACATATGTATATTTAAGTTTCCATTCAATTGAACAGGAGGCGAAATCGTTCAAAATGCCAGCCAAATTGAGAAGGAGACGGCACAAATCAATTATATGCATTGGAAAGGGGTGGGGGTAGCGAAAGGGGGTAGCAAAACAGAAGACCATAAGAGGACACACAGAGATCCACACAGAAAAGAGGAAGAAAAAACAGAGCGAACAATAGACAACATTGGCAACCTGCTGCGCGTTGAGCTAATGCCGCAGCTCAGACAAACAAAAATTGACCCTCCCCCCCTCTGGCCACGCCCACTGCTGCCCCCCCACGGCGACGCACAATACGCTTTGTAGTCAATTGAAGAAAGCAAAAAACAAAAAAAAAGAAGAGAAAATGCTTTGAGATTGAGACCAGCCACTGGCCACTGGCGACTGGCGACTGGCGACAACAGACTCTATTATAGAGGCACCTAGCACGAGGCTGGAACTGGGCGTTGCGTGGGCGTGGTGTGGGCGTGGTGTGGGCGTGGCAGCTGGCAGTTGAGAGTGGAGTGGAGTGAGCTGGGCTTTAGGTAAATTGCTTTTATTGCATACGTTTCGTGTCGCCATTTGAATTGCACTTAATTTCAATCAGACGCCCGCTGCTAAGCCACTTGAGCTAATTGTTTGGCTTTTGAGGGCAACAGCAGCAGCAGCAGCAGCAGTAGCAGCCGAGGCAGCAGCAGCAGCAGCAGCAGCAGTCGTCGCTGTTTTCCCGTCTAATTTGTAAATGCTCTGCGTGCTCAGCTCTAGCTGCTAGGATACAGCAACATCTTCACTGCCAGCGACTTAACTTGGCTTTAAAATCAACTGAAGTGTACTTTGACTTTGACTTGATGTCGTGGATGCCACTCACGCCATCCATGTAGGTGGGGGATTGCCGCCCCAAAATTAATTGTAGTGGCGTTATGCGTGCTATTCGAAATTTTGCCAGGCACTTTATAATTTCCAGCCAGAGAGCGTATCATTAGCTATGGCTAAGCCGTCGTCGACCAAGCCAAGACAAGCCAAAGTCGTAAGCCGAAGTGCTTCAATCCGCGCCGCCGCTAATGGAACTTGCTTGTTGTTGCCACATTTGTAGTTGCTACATTTTCGCATTTAAACAAACAACAAGAAAACTTTTTTTTTTGTTTTTTTTTTTTCGGCGTACTTTAAGCCCACTTCTGGCCATGGCCAAGCAGCAGAAGGCGCAGTGCGGGAACTTCTTTAGCTGGCGCGTGGCCTGGCAACGCATCAATAATGCGTTTTTCACTGCTCATACCCTGTAAGCGAAGAGCTTATGTTTTTATATCAAGTAGGCTATGCTGTTTAGACAGTTTTTTTTAAGCGCCTAATAACAAATTGTGAAAAAAGTCAAGTAAGTGTTTATGCAGTATTTATTTATGGGAGTATTTCGGTGAGAAGCTGAGAAAGAATATCACGATTCCTACAGTCTCAGAACTCCGTGGGCGATACGTTTTTAGATACGCTTCTAGGCTACAAGTGGAAATAATTGTGGACGAAGAGTGAAAAAACTACATCCTCTGGAGTGCAGGTGAATCCGAAGCAAAATAGTTTAGAAAAGGAATATATAAAGATGTATATAACTAGTTAACACTTAAAGCAATATGTGTCATAGACTGATTGCAATAACAAAATTCTTAAAAACAAGAACTGATATATCATTCAAATGGTATTTATTGACATGAAGCCTTAACTTCTCAACCACCTTCACCTAAAACACTTATCTACTAACAAATTGAAAATTGATATTTAAGAAAGTCCACTATGTCAAATGTTGTATATAAAATGCTCTATGGAGCTAACGACAATAAACTGCAATAAATTATAATAAGTAGGATTTATTTGCAAGTATAAAAATATAATAGCCTAATAAAGAGCAATTATCTTAATTTTTCATTCTAATTCTTTTTACGTTCCCTATTCACTATAAAGCCATACAAACAATCAATACGAAAGTAAGTCTAATTTACTCCATGAATTCCACTGCAAAAGTCAACTTTAGAAACAAAAACAAAAATAAGAAATAATAAATATTTAATATTATTTTTTATTTTATTATATAATATAAACTATATCATTATTATTATATTGTATATTATGTTTTATTATTTTATTATATATATATTATTATAAAATATTTTAAATGTGCTTCATCCGTTTATAAATGTTGAGCTGCTAAAATATTTACCATGAGAAAATATTTATATTTATAAGTAAAAGCAACGTATTGTTTAGGTACATTTGAGGGCCTATAACATCATGACTAAGGAGCATAAAAAGAGTTAGTTTTGGTTTTTGGATTTACCAATTTGTTAATGACTATTAAGTTAAGCCATTTCTTCTCAACTCTCTTTTGCAAATTATTCTAATCTATCAAAAAATTTATGGCAGTTTTCTGTTTATGATGTAGACTGCGATAAGAGATACACAAATCCACATTTATATACACACTACTACAATAATAATTTAGCTTAATTCAGATCTTATATCTAAGACTTTATGTAGAAATTCAATTACAGGGTAGCAACAGGACAAGCAGCCAGGCAACAGCTTTGCAGATTAGAGTGGATAGAAAGTGTTGCCTACTTCAAGGCAAATAAAAATATCCTGTGCGGCGCTGCTCCCAGCGGCGGCGTCAACTGGACTTGACGATTTCAAAGGCTAACGGTATATTCCCATATGGCAAACGTGCCGCGTCTCATGACCTCATTTTCAAAATCGAAAAATCAGCGGGCGCAAAGCCCAAAGGAGCGCTCGATAAAACTTGGATTTAATACAAGTCAAAAGAGACAGAGAGAAGGAGAGGGAGAGAGGGAGAGAGTGAGAGAGGCAGGTTGATAGAAAGCCAAGTATATGGACATGCTATATAGAGACAGAGACTGCTATTCCCGCTGTTTCAGCTCCAGCTCCTGGTGAATCCAATTGAAGTGGCAACAATAACTAAATTAAAACTAAAGCCGCATGCCACTAGCGCGACAGCAGCATTAAGGGGGACAGTCAGAGTCAAAGGGGGGACGCATTGCGGTTGGGGCTTGGCTCCTGACGTCGAACACGCGCTTTGAATACGTTTAAGCAAATGCGTGCAGCTATCGCCCCTCGTCGACCCCTTCGAATGCTGTGCGGGCAAATTAAAATGAAGCATTGCGGAATGATTTTGACGCCGCCCAAACCCTGCAACCCCACCATGTCAAGAGGGAGACAGCGAGAGAGAGAGGGGGGAGGGGGAGGGGGAGAGCTAGAGAGAGAGAGAGCGAGTCTCTAAAGGATGTGCGTGGCTGGGTGGTTGGTTTCTTGGGTCACACGCATCCACACGCACAGCTGGCTGCTAAGCAGACTGGCGCCAAAATTGTGGCTGACTTCACAGATTTTTCATGACGATGACAAGTTGACGGCTTAGCTTGGCATGGCCATAAGGATATGCTGGCAACTGGCAGTGGCTCTCCGGCTCCGGCTACGGCTACGGCTACGGCTTTGGCTTTGGCTTTGGCTTTAGCTTTACCGGCCATGCCCAGCAGCCATGGCTGCATGACTCCTTGACTCCTAGCTGTCGCACGGACTGGCTCGTTAATGCCGCCCAGCGCCACAGGGCAACTCAGACTGGAGACTGCCTCTCACTCTGGCTCTGGCTCTGGCTCTGGCTCTGACTCACTCCTCCTCTATCTATCTCTATCTCTCTCTCTTTCGGCAGCATCTACATGTGGCTGTGTGTAGGTGACATGTCCTGACACAACACAGCAAGCAGGCGAATGACGCCCGCTCGCAACGAGGCGCCAGCTCATCAACAACTACTACTACTACTACTTCTACTCTGGCCCGAGCTCTAGTTCCACATGGAGTCCAGGCCGGGCCAGCGCCCGTTTGACTACAGCCCACACGGCTCGGCATGGCAACGTGTTTGCTGATCCTTGGGGAGATAGCTGGAGCAGCAGGAGCAGCAGCAGCAGCGGGAGCACTGCTAGAGAAAAATACTTGGCAAGTGTCATTCGGGGGTTGCTGCTGCTGCTGCTGCTTGTTGCTTGTTGCTCCTTTATGTTGTTGCTGTTGTTGTTTTAAGTTGTCGCCGTATTAAAAAATAGAAATAGCAGCAACAGCAACAGCTCGCTCCATATGGCTGCTTCGCGCACAACCAGACCCAGTTCCACTTTTGTGTTTTCTTGTTTTCTATTTATTCTATTTTTTTTTTCGACAAAGCACCCAAGAAGCGACCCTTCTCACAGCAATTGGCGGGTCTGGCGCTTTGGTGGGGTTGATTTTGACAAACGTTTCGCTGTTGGACGCCCGCTGTTGCTCGTTTTCATAATCGGGCGGTAATTGTACACCAATTTGACTTATGAATATAAATTAACTGCGAAACGTGCGACAGTAAAATAACACACACACACACACACGCCCATACACACACATGTGGGTGTGTGTGTGCGCGTGACTCAGTCACAGCGGGCGGCAAGGGGCGTGGCACAGACACTAGAAATTATGTGACATCAAGATCTTTGCACAATATTGCCAACAGCATTGCAGATAAGCATGTGAAAACATGTGAATCGCTTGTTGCCCAGATCTTTATCTCATAATGCAGATTACGATTAAGTTATAAACAGTTGACAGAATGCTTAAAACTAACTAACAATTAGAGTCGTCAGCTGGAAGCTATAGAGATGGGAAAATTAGTACAATCTCCGTCTTGTTGTCCATCTGAAAGCAAATGATTTCAACGATATTTGCATTAAATAATTCTATTATCATGAGCTACGACAGTTTTATAAAATTCACACCAAAAATACCTCAAAGCAAACTAAAACTTGTTTTTTTTTTTTTTAAGCTTTTCTTTTTATTTATTTTTATTGTTTACTTTTCATATATGTATTGTTCTCTAAAACCCGTACAATTATTTTTGAAAAATTGTTTTATAAATTTAATTATTATATTATATTATATTATATTATATTATATTATATATTATTATTATATATATTATATTATATTATATTATATTATATTATATTATATTATTATATTATATTTCCGTAATACAAATTGTCTAATTAATTAAAAAAAAAAAAAGATTTTTTAAGCAAGCCATAAATTAAATTCTTTTTATTGTTAAATTTGAAAATATTATAATATTATTCAAATATTTGTTATTTTATGACTTCATCATCTATTTTTTCCTCTCTTAATTTAGACCTTAAAACAAAAGTCCAAAATTTGCTGGAAGATGCTAAGCAACTGGCTCGCAATTTAACTCTTTAAAAATAAAGTAAAAATATTTATTTTTCATAAAGTCCGAGCTGTTTGCTGCTACCTGTTCCACCTGCACTCGTACAAAAAAAAAAAAAAAACAATTTACTCTTTAGTTTTCTACTTTTTAGCCAACATAATGAGAAAACTTTCGAACTAAACACAAATTAAGGAAGACATAAAAGCGCTGATATGTAAGCATGAGGAACAACTATTTGTACTACGACTAAAATTGAATATGAAAATTAAAAAAATAAAATGAGAAAAATTTATCCCTTTCTATTTGCATTGGTTTTTTATGGCAGCATTCGCAGCACTATTTGCACAATGAATGCGCGAGAATTCAATCATTGACGGGATTTAATGAAAAGCTTGTTTTGTAATTAGATTCCATCACGGACGAATGAATGGAGCGCTGTGGATGGCGTCAGCGGGCCTCATTCATACATATGTGTGTGTAATTGCTTTAAATTGTACGAATGGCCATTAAGATGCAAACCGATGGGCAATCAACGGGCCACATCCTGCGCCCAAAACGAGCACCAAAAGGCAGAGCAAGGACATGCGAAAAGCTGTGGCTGAGCCAACTGTAGTGGACAAGCGTCCAAACCAAGTGATTTGCATGTGTAATTCGATTTGCGGTCTCAGGAGTTGACAAGCTCAACACCAGCAATAGCAACAGCAGCAACAGTAGGAGGAGGAGGAGGAGGAGGAGGAGCAGGAGTAGGAGGAGGAGCAGGAGCAGGAGCAAGAACAGCAGCAGCAGCAGCAGCTGTGGCTTAGAGCTGCCAACGAGTGTGTGTGTGTGTGTGTGTGTGAGTGTGTGTGTGATTCTATATCTATGATTGTGTCTGTGTGAGCTGACAGCTAGACAAATGCTGGCTGCAATGAGACTGCCTGAGCTACAACGAGCACAATTTTCATATAAATCAAAGCAAGCCAATTTATATATTTCGTATATGGCCCATTAAATGAAATCTTATGAAGTTCGGATGACAATTACATAAATAATTATATGAAAGGGTGTCGCGTCTAGCATATCAAAGTGTCTATGTGAATGCGTGTGTGTGTGTGTGTGCGTGTATGTGTAATATAAGTATTAGATGTGCTACACACACACACACACACATACATATATGAGAAGTGGGCTGAGGCATGCTCATGTGCTTTTATTATTTATGTGTGTCGCACTCTCACTCCCTCACACACACACACACACATACCACAAAAGCCCTGGGCAGGATATACAATTGCACTTAAAGCACACTCTCCATATGTTGCCACAAAGCGCCTTTGCTGACTGCCGCATCCGCATCCGCATCCGCATCCGGTCGGTGAATGTAACTGTAACTCAATCCATGTGATCCACGCGCGTGGCTTGGCGCTGGGACTGAGACTGAGACTGAGACTGGGACTAGGAATGGGACTGGGACTGAGACTGGGGCTGGGCCGAGGGCTGGCTATGGTTACGCCCAGCAAACGACAGAGAGTCCTGAAGTTCTGAGTCCTGTGTTAGTTCTCGTTGCCGACGACGTTGCAGCAGCAGCAGCAGCAGCAGCAGCATTTCAAGTGCGTTTCATTTACAATTTCCTTCGTTTTTATGCGACCGTTGCGCCACACAATATACATGCAGGAGGCGGGGAGGCTAGGAGGGGTTGGGGTTGCTATTCGGGCTGAAAGTTGCATGTTCTTGGCTTTTATGTCATTGTTATATGCTTATTGTGTCTTTCGTTGCCGTTAAAACTGTTTGTTGCAATCGAATCACAGCGGCCGTAAAAGATGCAAATGGCAGCCACGAAGCCATTCGCCAGATCCCCAAATGCAACGCGTACCAAACGGCGTATACGTAATGTGTATATAAGCGTAAATAATCAAGTGTATGAGTGTGAGTAAGTGTGTGTCTGTGTGAGTGTGAGTGTGTGTGTGAGTGTGTGAGCATATGAAAGCAGACGCTGAAAATTGAGCAGCAGCTGTTGCCAGCTGGACGTGTAAATGTGCTTAATGCCCAACCAACCAAGCCAACCAAACCAGCCAAACAAGCCAAAAGCCAGCCAAAAAGTAGGCCAAACATACAACAAATGATGTATATATATATATATATGTATACATATATATCTATGTGTGTGTGTGTGTGTGCGATACCCCACCTCAACAATTGTTTGTCCAACGAGCTGCGTCTGTCTGCGTCTGCGAGTCCAATTGACTCTCCGACTGCTGCGCCACGCTTTTGTCTGTCTATCTTTGGTGGGCTTCGTCTGTGCGAGGCCATGGCCAGGGTCAGAGCAGGCAGCGGCGGGTGGGTTTTTGTATGGCACAGGCAGAATCAGGAGCAGAAAATGCGCGCTCATCCAGCCAGCAAAAGTGCACGGATGAGAGACAATTCAATTTCTCATGTGAGAAGTCACTTCGCGGCATTTCGCTGCCACTTGGCAGCAATTCGAGTACGAGGGACACACTCACACAGATACAGATACAAACACACACACACACACACACACACACACACAAAAACACTCACACTCGATCCGTTTCGAGCTAATAAAATAAATGTATTGCATGTGGTTTACAGTGCATGGGCAACATAAGATATATATCTACAGATGTGCAAGTGGATATTGATATATTAGCAAACACGAACGCTAAACAGGCGGTTAGCAAACATTAAAGAAGTTTACTTTCAATAGAATTGAATTCAATTATATAGTAATAGATATTGGATTAAAGTATAGAAGAATGAGAGTAAATGAAACTTCAATTTATTATAGAGCAAATAAAACTAAAGTTTGTTATAGAAGAATGTGAGTAAAGTAACTTATACTAATTATACATTATATATATATTGACTATACTAATTATATAATAATTTCTATATATACACTATTTCTGAATTATTTTAAAATAATAATTTAATTTATATAAGTAGAGTATTATATGTTGATATCTGCTATATATAGTTTTATTTGCTGATGATTATATTTTTAAATATTTTTTAAATATTATCGTTAATTTAAGTTAGGTAAATGTGTCGAGTATAATATGTTAGATGTCTTCTACAGATAGCTTTATTTGTTAGTTTTTGTATTTTTAAATGTTTTTATAATATAATATAACAGCAGATTTAAAGTTTAACTAGCAGATACAGTGATAAACTGATAAGACACCGTAGTATGTTCGCCAGACGTTTACTCACCACCAGGCCTTTGAGGCGATTGAAATGAATGAGCTTTGCCAAAGCTGGAAGACTACAGAATACCCTACTTAATCTTATATTTTACTTGTAATAGTAATTGTTTTGTTAATAATAAAAAAAATAAATCTTCAAAACAAATATCTAAGGTACACTCAGTTATAAATTCATCATAACTTGTGCCCTGCTCTAGCCATGATCTAATCAAATATTGACTATTCAAATTTTTTGATTAGATATCAAATTTAGCGACTTGCTTGTGCCTAAAAATATCAAAATTCTACAATATCTTTAGATGAACAGTCGCGTATTAAGATAAAATTCTTCAAACAACCAAAAAGTATATAGATCTAACCGATGCTCAGCTAATAAAAGGCAAAACAAATTAATGTGATTCCGAATTATTTTTTAAATATTTTTAATTATTAAATAAATATAAATTATGAAACAAGTTTCCTGCAACTTAATCTAGTTTTATATTTATATTTGTATCTATAACAGGAATTCCAATATTTAGAATTTTCTACAAATTTTCAACCTCACTTTTATGCCCTGACAGTATCCTAAAACCATTCCAATTTTAATGTACACTTCAAGTACAGCTAAAGTTAAACTTTTGACTGTTTGGAACTGTTTAAAGTCCCTCGAAAACTTTACCAATGCCGAAACGTCAGCACAACTATTAAAAAATCAAGTATTTTGCATGCGCCCCAAAAAGTATGCAACGGAAAAGTGCAAATGCCCCTTAATGGATCGCAAGCTGTTGGAGTTAGTTGGTTGTGGTACTTGAGCTGGGTGGCGTTTATATGTCAGCTATTTGCCAATTTAGTTGCACAATTACCAAAACTTAAAGGCGAATGTGTCGATGTGTGTGCGAGAGTGTGAGTGTGAGAGTGTGTGTGAACTTCGACTGCAAGTTTGCTGAAAGCGGACAGCAACAAGTTTGCCAAGACACATACCACAATCACGTACTCATATATCAGTCACATGCACAGCCAACACTTCACACACACACACACATACATTTATATATATATATTTGTATGTATATATGTATATATATATGCATCGTATCTTACAAAAGTTACGCCAGACCCTCGTGCAGGCGCAAACAATTGACTTTTGAGCACACCGTCTGCCCCCTTCAACTGTCGTTGTCAATGTGTAGCCGGCGCCAGTGTTTCTTCTTGTTGTTGTGGTTGTTATTGTTGTTTGTGTTGTTGTGGTTGTTGTTGTTGGCTGACTGCTGGCTGCCTTAGCCGCAGCTAAGTAAAAGCAAAAACATATGAGACATACTTGTTACTTTTTGCTTGTTTGCTTCCTATACCAATAAATGCCATCACATATGGACGCAGCAGCTCAACTTGTGCTACGCCCATACCAGAACCGCCCCCCAATCTCGCTGGAAAGCCAAGTGCCTGCTTACTTTAAATGCCTGCAGTCTTTGCTTTGTAGCCTTTATTGTTGTTGTTGTTGTTGCTGTCGTTGTTGTTGTTGTTGTTGTTGCCGTGTGCTTCTTTAATGGCAACTCGGTAAAAATTAAGCATAATAATAAGTAGACGGCGACCAAAACTCCCAACTGCAAACAGCATGAGGAAAGCAGCGCAAAAAAATAAAATAAAAAATATAAAACAAAAACAACAAGAAAAGGAATACAAAATATACAAAAAAAAAAAAAAAAAGAAAATAGAAAACGCCGACAGCTGTCCATATGGTTGTTGCTGTTGTTGTTGCTGCTAATGTGTGTGGCCGCCACACACACTCGTGCGCGCTCTTTCGCTCCAGTTGGCGTGGGCGTGCGTGCGCTCTCGCGCTCTCACTCGCTCTCTCTCTCCCACTCACTCTGTTGCCCAGGGCCAGACGATTGCTGCCTGCTGCTTCTGCTGCCGCCGCTGCTGCTAATGCTTGTTGCTGCTGCTGCTGTTGTTGTTGCTGCTGCTGCTGCTGCTGCTGCTGCTGCTGTAGCTGTTGCTGCTTGTTGCTTCACTTGTTGGCAGTTGGCGCCGGCGCAGTTGGTGCTCGCTTCCTAACAATAACAACAGTGAATGCAATCCACATACAATACGTATACGCAGCGTATGGCAGCGACTACAGGTGGGTGGCTGGGCGCAGCGGGTGTCCTGCAGCTTGCACCTAGACACGAAAAGCAGCAACAACTGCACTCACCACACACACACACACACACATGAGCACTCACACACACACATGGCCAGCATATGTGTAGTTGTCAACTGGTTGCCGTTTGTGGATTCCATTTGCGCAAAGGAGCTGGCGTCAACAGGCAGCAGCAGCGCCAGCAGCAGCAGCAGCAGCGGCAACGACAACGATTTTTCATCCCTTTTCGAACTGTTGCGCCGTAGAGTACCACCGCGCCCAAGTTGCCATAGATACGTCGTCGTAGTACCCACTATGGCGTGCGAGGGTTGTCGACGATGGCGACGGCGACGGCGACAGCGACGTCGACAGCAAGCAGCAGGCAGCAGGCAGCAGTCGACGCTGCCGCCGTGTGTTGTCGTCGCAGCATGCGCTGCTAGACTTGCTGCCCGATAAATTATCAGGCTTCATAACAGTCACAGTCTGACTGGCAACGGTTGTGGTACTGCTGCAGCCACTGCCACCAGCTCCAGCTCCAGCTTCAGCTCCAGCGCCAGTCCTCAATCAACAATTTGTTGTTAACAAAGCCTCAAGTGAAAGTACAATTAGTTTTTATTACCAAGTTCTAAAAAAAAAAACATAAAAAGGAAAAACGTAAAAAAAAAAATGAAACAGTATAAACAATATATGAAACAAGGCCGCAAGGCAGATAACAAAAACTGTAGCATACTTATTAGGGCAGACTCTAGCCAGAGCGAGTGTTTCGTTTTTTGTGTGCCACCATATGGCTGGGTAAGTAGATAATGCGCACATTATTAACTTTTGCTTTTACCATATTAAATATTAAATATTAAATGTGACGTTCAGTTGTTTTTGTTGTTGTTGCTGTTGCTTATCGGCGCATAAAATTCGTTGCATTGAGTTATGTGAGAGTGTGTGTGTGTGTGTGTGTGTGCGTGTGTGGCTTCTCTGCTCAACATATGGCAGTAAATTTATGATATAGACGTGCCAGTTCAAATGCTAAAACGTGCCACCAACACATCCAGTCAGCCAGTCAGCCAGTCAACCACTCAGCCTGCAGCACGACTCGAAACCAAAAAGCCAAACAAATCAAACTAGCAAATTGAATTGACCAAGAGACCCGACCGCCAGCAATTTGCCTGCCTCTCTGTCTCGACATCTCCATCGCCATGGCCATCTACTGCCATCTCAGACCTGGACGCTATCTCAATTTTGCTCGCCATGTCTGTGGCTGTGTCTCGTTCGTGGCCTCTGGCCCTGAGTCCTGAGTCCTGAGTCCAGAGTCCTGCTGTGGGTCCGGTGTCCGTGCTGCGTGATTGATCATTGTGATATATCGCACAGGCACAGTGCTAACACCTAAACGTCAACTTTAATTAATGTCCCTTTGCTCAAGGCACATTCTCTATCTGTCTCGCACTATCTGCCAGCATCTCCATCTCTATCTAGCACACGTGCTCTGCTGGCTTTTGGGCCATAAGCTGACATGGGTATTGGGGCCAAATTTAATTTCGTTTAAATTACAAACAACTGCCACAGGCTGCACTGACTATAACGTTCCACGTTTGCCTTTCGCCGTTTACCGTTGACTCTGACTAATAAGCAATAAACTGGAAATTGAAATTTAACACCTGTTGATAGCACACGACGACGACGACGACGACGTCGACGACGAGAACGACGACAGCCTCATTAATTGCACTAAACAAACGAAGCCAGCGACGAGCTACGGGCTGAAGGCAATAGGGTTTGGCCATAGGCAACGGCGTCTACGGGGCTGGGTAGGGGCGTGTCTGAGGGCTGTTTTTCGAACGGGTGCAGCAGCTGCCAACTGCCAACTGCCATGGCGGGTGCTAAATTTATGGCCAAAGCTCATATGCAGCCCGGAGCCGCAACAAGGCCAGGCCAGGGCAGGCCAGACCAGGTCTGTGTGCGTGTGTAGGTGTTGGTGTGTGTGGTAATATCTGTTTGTGTGTGTGTGTATGTTTGTGTGTGTGCAGCCAGACAGTTGCTGCATATCGGGATTTTATGCGTTCGCTATGCGAGCAATAAAAGAAATTTGTTGGCCTGCGCGCCGTTAAACTATATTGACTTAGATCTAATCCAATAGACAGCAAAAGAAGAGCCACGAAGAGACCTGGAGAAAGAGCGAGAGTAAGAGAAAGATATGCAGTTAGACAGTCTCTAAAGCAGTTACAGAGCGCTACACACACGAACACACACACACACACACACACAGACACACACAGACACATACACAACACACACCAATCTAGGAAGCTGGCACTTTTATGGCCCTAGCCAGCAAACATTACTAATAGACATAAATTCAAGTTACCAAACGCGCCGAGAAAAACGGAAAATTTTCGATAAGAGAACATGCAAAAAAGTGCGCAGACTGAGAAACGCTCCACATGCGATAATAATAGTGAAATCATAATAGAAACTATATCAAAGTTTATAGCCATTTTAATGGGCATTTTCTGGCAGGCTAAAGGACGAAATTGCAAGGCAAGCGACTAACATAGCTGAATACAAAGAATCAAATTTCGAATTTCATTTAAAGGTTGTTGAAGATCGGTAATTTTTGGTATCTCGGTTTGAGTGCCAGGCGAGTTTATTTATTTAATCTTGTCTGGGAGTAAGACTTGTTAGTTCAATTATTTACAATTAATTCACAATTGTAATGAATTCAAAATAGAATTTTATTTTCGTCGAAACTAGTTTAAATTTCAAATATATTTATTTTTACGTTAACCAACACTAAAATAGCAGTCAAAAAGCAGGAAGCGAGAATAAGCGCAGGACACTCTAATATGAAGTCTAGTCTAGAGTCTAGTCTAAAGAAGTCTAGTCTAAAGAGAGAAGAAAAGAACAGAAAAGTTGTAAGTACGAGGAAGAAAGAATCAAGTCTATACTATAAAATGAGAAGTCATCATAAGCCAAGACTTTAGGAAAGAAACACAATAAAGCAGGATATAAATATTCTAGAGAGAAGCAAAGATAAGTTTTAATAGAGAGAAGCGAATATATGCTACAAAGTGAGAAGCAGGAACTAGTAAGAAATTAATGGTCTAGTAGAAGCAAAGATAAGCTCTAATATGAACAGAGAAGGAAATATATATAAAGTGAGAAGAAGAATAAGGCCAAAATAGATCTTCTAATTATACAAAAGCATAATCTTTAAGTAAGAGAAAAGTGAAGTTGACTTAAATATAAAGCCTAGTGAAGAGAGCAGCAAAGATAAGCTTTATTTACAATGAAGTGAGAAGCGAATATAAAGTGAGAAGTGACCATAAATACAACTTAGAGAAAAAGCTTTAAAATATAAAAAAATATATACAAATATAAGCACTTCGCACTCTGAAGAGAGAAGCGAATATATACACAGAATAAGCGCTTGGGGCTCTGTCATATCAGGATTTTCTCTAGAACTACAGCAGAGCATGAAATGAATAAGTTAAACATTTTCTGGAATTTGGCTTAAATGTTTCAATTTCCAACTACGCACTGCGGCTCTCGATTCTGTGTAATAGATAAGCGCGTGTTAATTTATTTCTTTTGAAATGGAAAAATCGCTGCAATTGCTCAAATGAACTTTCATAGTAAACGTAAAAAAATACGAAAAATTCTCCTAATTTATTTAAATCTTTACATAGTCAGTTAACACGAACTCAAACGAAGCGTTAATTATTTCACTTTTTATTTCAAAATAAAAAAAATTAAAAAAAGAGAAAGGAGAAGTAAAACTTGACAGACCAAAGCAAAATGAGGAATGCACAAAAACTTTACAATCAAAGCCACAAAAAAGGGGAAAAAAAAAGAAAGAACGAAAAGGCTAAAACACCACAGTACAAAGGCATAGACCAAATGAATTCAGGCGACAAACCAAACTGACAATCAACTACAGTTTCCGGGCGTCGCTTCTCGCTTCTCGCTTCTCACTGCCCGTTGTCCGTTGTCCGTTGCCCGTCGCTTCTCTCGCTTAACTTCCGCTTTTGGAGTTTTCGTTTGCCAGTTTGTCTAGCTGAACAAATGGATTAAGAGCACTGCCCCAACTTTGTATTTAACACAAAATCAGCTTAGTTACATGATTATCACACCCACACACAACACCTAACAACCACAAACACACACACACACATACCATCACATACACAGTTTATATGCTTTCAGCTGTGTTAATTAAAAACTAATGGCAACTATTCATATGCATTAGACGTTGTAATCCAAGCCGAGCCAAGTAAGTAACCTCAAGCTTACCACACACACACACACACCCAATACACACACATATATATATGTATATTTATAAGTATATGTGGTAAATATAATGTTCATAAATATCCTTTGGCAGTTACTTTTCAAATATATCGTTAAAAGTGGAAACGCTGTGAAAACATCAAAATTGTTTCAAAATATATATTTTTATATATATGTATATACATATATATCGATGAGCGCACCATGTGACCATTAAATGCCTTTAAGTGCCAATTAATGTTTGACTTACACACACACACACACACACTTACACACACACACACACAGTCTGAGGGTAGTTGAGACTGGACTGGGCAGGGAATTTGAAGTCGGGAATGGTTACAGCTGCCAGACGCACAAAATCTTATGACAAAAGCTTGAAACATTTTCAATAGATACATATATAGATATATGTATATATTTATATATAAACATATATATGTATATACGTTATATATATATGGCATTATGTAAGAAAGAATACTTATCGTAACTTTTGTGCGAGTTTTTAAACATCAATTATATTCAGTTATTGAAGCGTATTAATGCGACTACGTTAAATAGTAAAGTGCGAACATGCACACCCATACACACCTACACACACACCTACACACACACCCACACACCCCCATGCAGACAAATGTTGACTGTAATAGAATCTATTATACCTGAGCCGTATGATGCGCATTAAGCAAGAGCCACATCAGCATTAGTCCATAAGAGCTTATTGCGTTTGGCATTTACGAGTCAGGTGGCATGTGGCATATGGCATATGGCATGTGGCATGCGGCATGCGGCATGCGGCATGCGTGACACTTGGCATGTGGCATGTAGCGTGCGCCAGTCTAGTTATAAATGGCCATAGACCAATCAGCATTGTATTGTGCAGCATTAGCTGCTATTTAATTAGCATTTTGGGCTGCCTGTCCACGCTGTCGTATACGCAATTTGCATGCAGCTGCAACTGCAGCTGGACCTGAAGCTGAAGCTGAAGCTACAACTGTAGCTACAACTGCTGTGTGCATAATTAATAAATGACAACCCTAAAGGCAACAGCTCTACACGCTGATTGAGTGCTATTATGTGCAGCTGATGTGGCAAATGACCCAGTCACAGTTGACCCTAGAGAAAAAACACGAAAAAATCAACAAAAATAAGGAAAAATAAAACAAACTGACAAATGTCAAGGCGAGAGAGTAAATGAGAGAGAGAGAGAGAGAGAGAGAGAGAGAGAGAGAGAGAGAGAGAGAGAGAGAGAGAGAGAGAGAGAGAGAGAGAGAGTGTGTGTGTGTGTGTGCAAGTGAGAGAAATAAGTGTCTGCAATTTCGCATAGCTGGCACTTTGAATGAATGCGTTTTAATTAACTTGATATGCAGCGCACAATACACATCAAAGGGTTGAATAGCTGGCGAAATTGCAAAGAGCTTGATAACCAGCAGCAAAAGCTAAAAAGCCAAAAAGCCAAAAAGCCAAAAGCCAACAGGCAACAGCCAACATCCAGCAGTCAACGAAAACTTGATGCTTCAGCATTTGAAAGCTACTTAAATGGCCAGGTAAGGTAGCAAGAGGAGCCACAACTTGACTCAAGCTTTGTTTCTATTTTAATTACGTTTAACCTCTAAACAACTGCTGTCAACTTCACTTCGGGCTTCATTTAAGGTCCACGTCCAGTCAACCTCTTTGCCAGTGTAAATAAAAACTTTTTTTAGAATTGGTATACTAAATGAAAAGTTTGAAATTATGTTTAAGAAATGCTCAAGAAAGGTAGATTGATATATGTATTTAAATATATATATATAAACAGAATATATAATGTAAAGGGCAAGCGCAGATTTGTGTAAGAAAATAAAAATAAATAAGAAATATTATTCATATTTATATTGAGTAATTATAAAAGGTGTAGTTGGCCAATAGGAACTAGAGGAGATAGCATCATAGTTAGTTAGCGATACTATAAAGTATATATAAATAAAATATATATATTTATATTAGGTAAATAAATTAAACTCTTTAGTGCAATTATAAAAAAAAAAAATAGTAAGTTACAAGTAAAATAAAACTCAAGCTAGTTTTCACTCTACTGCTCGAAAAGTAAAAAGCAGAAAAATATAAAAAAGTTAAATGATGGCAAATTAATTAAAATATTATATATTTTTTTAAAGGAAAAAGTAAATAGATTTAATAATTTAGTCAACTTTATAAAATAAAAAAGCCCCAATGTCATATTCAAACTCAATCTAAACTCTCCAACCAACTGGCCTAATAAATAGAAAAAATATAAAAAATGTTAATACAAAATTTTTTAGTCAAATTTATAAAACAGTTTAACTAAAATTTCCGTTAAGCCCCAATTTCAATTCATTTTCAAACTCAACCCAAACTCTCGAAACCAACTGCCCTGAAAAGTAGGCAATAAAAATATCCCAATATTTTAAATATTTATGCTAGAGCTTTTTTTCTTTTTCCTTGCATTTCATATCACAAAAGCATATAAAATATTGATTCAAGAAATTAGAAAAAGCCAAGACTTTTAAATTCTGAAATAGCTGCGACAGTTGTTATGCAAAATATTCCTTGAACTAGGACCCGTTTATTAGTTATGCAAATTTTTGCTTTGTGTCTGAAACTTTGCACTATGCGACGGCTAAATATTTTAATACAATAGCAGCTATAGACAAGAAAAAGAAGAGTGTATATCAAAGAGTGAGAGCGAGTGTGCGGATGATGGTGAGGGTGAGGGTGGGGGTGAGGGTTAAGGACCAGATAGACCCCTCGATATGTACACACATCGAAATGGAACTCAACGAACCAGAACTTCAAATGCCTGAGCCCAAAATCTAAATCAAAGTTGCTTTTGTTTTAACATTTTTTGCATACTTTGTTTACTTTAGTTTATGCCGAATTGTTGCTGTTTGATTTTTGTTTTGCCATTTTATTTTACTTATTTTTTTATATTTTTTCTATTTTTATTGGGTTCTGTTTTTGTTGTTTTATGCATAAATCAAGTTTGGAAATGAATTCATGTGTCACAGCACCGAATGCTGCTATGCGCGGTTCCATTTGAATATCATTAGAAAGTAATATGGGAAGGCGACAGCGAATCAGAAAAAAAAAATTGAAGCGAAACGAAACAAGGACAGCCCAAAATTCCAATGCGGGCGGCCTTGTTGTTGTTCGCAGTTGATTATGCTCTATATCAGTATGTGTGTATGTGTGTGTGTGTGTGCGTGACTTGATTTGTTGCATAAATTCAATATTTGTGCAAATGCAACAAAATTGCATTTGTTGTTCATGTTTGACTTTTAATTAAGCTGCGCAAATCATTTTTCAATTAGCGACCCCAGCGCAAAACGTAATGAAAATATTTATAAAGTACGCTGCAGATTGACAGCTCTATCTATCTCTCTCTCTCTCTCTCTCTCTGTCTCACTCTCCCCATCCCCCGCTTTCATTTTTTCTATTGCTTTTTTTTGTCTCTGTCTCATTTCTCATCTGCTGGCCAGGCAGGCAGGCAGGCAGGCACTACAAATAACACTCTGACGTACGTGGCCAAAGAATAACAGCAACAACAGCAACAACAGCAACAGTTGCTGCTGTAGATGTTGCTGTTGTTGATGTTGCAGCTGAAAGCTACCAAGTTGGTGGCTGTCGCCGTCGCATGCTCAACGGAAACGGATGCGGATGCGATTGAGGATGAGTCTGACCTGCTGGTACACTACCTCTCTCCCCCCTCCCCTTCCCTCTGTCCCTCCCCTCGTCTAGGGGTAGAAAATGTCTGCGTCTGTCAATGTTGGCACAAATTGTTTGTCACGCAGTGCAAATACTTCGTGCTGTTGCTCTGCTATGCGGCATTATGCGCGATTTATTTTCCAACCAATAGCCTCGGGGACAGCCTCACTCAATACACAGATACAACAGATACAACCAGTGAGCTGAAGCAACCTGGCAACATGGCAAAAGAAAAGGACACCCAAGCAACAGAGCCGCGAGCAACCTACAAAAATAAGAAAACATGAAATACATACATCAAAAAAATAAGAGAAAGAAGAGGAAGAAGAAAAACTGAAGATGGAAAAACAATTTGATATTGGCAAACAGCAAAATGCAGACAAACAGACAAATTTGTAATTAATGCGCGACTTGGATCTTAGCAAATGTCGACATAAATATATGTATATCTCACATATATAGATATACGTACATATATATATGTTGTCATATGTTGGCTTGGCTGGCAGTCGCAATACCTCTTAATTAGCTGGAACTTTTACCTTTAACTTTTTGCTCAACTCTTTGCACATCAAATACTAAAAATCCATAAGTTTTAATGCACTTTTTCTACCGCCCCTCTCAACTTGACTGTCTACGCAGTAATTGAGTTTATATACATTTTGCATTTTGCCACACACACACACAAACACACATAAACACACACACACAAGTGCTAGCAAAAGTTGTTTGATTGGCTTTTGCCCAGCCACCAAATTGCAATATAATTGCGTGCAAGCAGGAGGCGGAGATGGCAGGCGTTTGTAGAGGTGGTGCAGGGGGAGGGTGGGGGCGTGGCAAGTGGAGTATGGTTAAGGTGCAGTAGCTGATTGCGAAACAAGTTAATTTTATTGAAAGTGACATTGCAGACGCTTGTCAACTGGCCTTGCCCACAGTTGTTGTTGTTGCTGTTGCTGGCGGTTCATTACGTTTTGCAACTGCAACAACAGCAGCAGCAATGATGACAGCAAGTTTGTGTAATGTAATTAATTAATTATAGTGAAACAACGCTGTGGCCACATACCAACACACACACACACACATAGAGAGAGATACACAGGGCATGCAAACCAGAAACCCAGCGACGACCCTTGGACAACAGCAACAACAACAGCAACAACAGCAACAACAGCAACAACAGCAACAGCTCTAGTTCCTGGTTTCGTTTTATGAGCTTGAAATTTGCCCTAGCCCCCTCCTCTGCCTTCCATTCCCCTTCACTGAACATTGTTCGTGTTTTGTGCCGGGTAACTTAATTACAAATTATAGTGCAATTAATTTTGCGGCTGGGGCATTATTAGGCATATCTGCCGTAACACAAAACCGCCAACTAAGACAAAAAACTAAAAGCCAAGCAGAGTGAGAGGGAGCAGGAGACCTCCACTGAGACCGAGCCCGAGACCTCGTCTGCTGCTGGAGCTGTGGAGCCGTGGAGCTGTGGAGGTAGCTGCTGCTGCTCGTATACGGGGTAAGTAGATGGAAAATTAAATAAAAACACGTAAAGCAAAGTGGCCGCAAAGTGACCGCGCGTTGGCATGCGAATCCCGAACGAGATTATGTTGCCCGAGCAGCTGCAGCCGGAACCTGATTATATTTATGAAGTGGCAGGAAGCTGGGAGTGTGGACACAATTGGAAATTGGAATCGGCAATGGCCACGTGTATGCTCGTAGCTATAACTTGTACAATCAAATTGTTATTGCTTGAGAATACACGTAGTTAGCCAGATTACCCCAGCAATCCAATCCAACGGAAACATCAATTATATACCTCGCAGAACTCCTCCATCAATAAGCATTAGACCCAACTCTGCGCCAACATTTCGAAGAGTTGTTAACAAAAAAAATAGCTGAAAAAAGAAGACAACAAAAAAAAAATTAAAAAAGTGCGTTAAGATTGATTACGTTGAAAAAACTTGTAAGTAGAAAATTCATTTCATAAATCCACTTGGATTTTTAGCAAACAAAAAAAAAACTGGAGAAAAGAGAGAAAGAAGTAAACATAGCGAAAAACTTTATCTTCTTTTTAGCGCAAAGTTTATAAGCATTTTAATGGCGATTTTATAAGAGCATTAATTAACTTTTCAAATCCTTTTCAGCTTCCCTTTTGCAGCTAATTACTTTAGCTACGCCATATTTCAAAGGGCTAATTAAGCTTTTTGATTTTCGATTTTCGACTTTTGATTCCCGATTGCTGATTCCCGATTTGCCTGCAAGCATCAGCTTACAATATTATTTAACACTTCAAAGAACTCGTTCATATATGTGTGCTGTGAAACGTCAGAGATTCCTAAGCCTTTGGGCATTGCGAGCTTTGATTAGTTTAAGTCGCTGGTAATACTATTGAAGATTTTATATGAATGACATAATGAAACACTTAGATTACTTTTACTATTATTTATCATTGTGTGCTTGTTAAGAAATTAAATACCACGGTATATAGTCAAGATTCCCATTCAATAATTTACTATCGAACATATTTTTATACCACTCTTTGTCAACGATTGTCAATATTTTAATTTTTGTTGTAGAATTAAATCTACGTTACTAAAGTCAATGTCATGTCAAAAAAATAATAATAAAAAATATAAAAAAAATTTTTTTAATTAAAATAAAATAATAATAAATTTAATAAAATAAATAAAAAATAAAATAAAAAATCACACTCAAAAATTATTTATTAAAATATTATTACTCAAAAATTAATATTTTGATTACTATAAAATATTTTTATTATTATTAAAAATTTTTATTATTGTTGAATATTTTTATTATTCTTGAATATTTTTGATATTATTGATACAGATTTTTTGATATAAACATGGCAAAAAGAATGAGCAATTAGAAAAAATATCTGTAATATTGAAAGATTTTTTATAGCTTTCGAATATTAGCTCCCATTTATCGTATGAGAAAACTGTGAGTGCAAAAACAAGAATTAATTTATATATTAGAAAAGCAAATCTACGTGTATTGTAAAAGTAATATATATTACTTTTTTCGTACACTATCCCAAGCCAAATTTTGATATAAATAGAAGATTACGGGAAATTTAAGTTCAAGTTAAGTTCAATTTAAAATTCATAGGAAATCATTTTGTAATACAAACTAAATGTCTCTACTGACGTCAAAAGCCCTCAAATGCGCTAAATACGAAGACCAAATAAAAAAGTGATATCAAATACAAGGCATATGTATATAAAGTTTTCTCGGGCATTATTATGTACTTCATCAAAAGACTTCAAAGAGAATCTGTCGCAAATTCAAGTTGTAGTAATGGGGAAAACTGATATGTCAAATAAGCTTTAATAGAAAGTGTATCGTACAAGTTTCTGTCAAATTCAGAGAAGCAAACATGTGTGTGTGTGTGTGTGTGTGGGTATTTATATATTTTTTATGTGTGCCTGCGGCTTTGTGTGAAACAAAAGACCTAATTAAGATTCATTTGAACATATGCCCAAGGCACAAACATCCACGCACACACCCATACACACACACACACACACACACAGGCACACATAAATACGTATAATTAGCTGGCGCAGCCTAAAAGTATGCAGCATTTTGTTTGACTTGTGATTAACAGCCGCATTTAAACGCCGGATGTCGTCGGATGTCGTTGGCGGCGGAAATGCGTATGTGGTCGTGGCTAGGTTGTATGACAAGCCTTTTAATGACAACATCACACACACACACACACAAACACAGACACACTCACTTACACACACACACACCAACACTCTCACCCACTCACATTTGCATTAATGATATGCAAATGATTTGTTTATCATTTTATGCTGCGACAACATTCGCATCTTTTATTGAAAAGTTTCTCATGCCGAAACAAATGAGCAAATAATCAGCAGATAAAGTAGCCTCACGTCAAATACATTGATAAGAAATGAAGTCGCCTTGTTTCGCATACTCAAATTTTATTATATTTTTTTTTCGTCTTTTTTTTTTTGCTTGCTTCATAAGATGTTAATCAAAGACGCACGTTGCTCATATACCATATCCCGGGCCGTGTCGAGGCGCTTACTCTCGCCTTTTGCTGTAATAAATATGTACGACTGAAAATATTTTTATTTTCGGTTGTTTGGAAGAGGGGGGCATTGGTTGGGGTTGGGGAATACCCATGACATGTCAGGCGTGTCTCGGGCCACACGCAGAACGTCTGACGTCTGTAGTCGCTGGCACACGATGCGCTTGTTTATTATTGTAGGATGTTTGGCTTGGCTCACATCAGCGAACTGGAAGGAATGCGCATTGACAGCGACAGTTGCTACTGCTGCTTGGCAGTGCGTTGGTCCTGCCCAAGGAGACGCAATCTCAAGCTAGCTCCAAGCACAGTCCTGACGTGCCCTGCCAGACATTTGCATTGTTTTATTTACATACTTTGGCATAAAGTTTGGCCGCGACTTCCAACCTATCGATGATGATGATGATGATGATGATGATCATGATGAGCTGTGTATGTGTTTGCTTCATCTTGGCATTGGCATGCATAATATCTATCAGCAGCTAAAGCTAAGCACCCAACTTGAGCATTTAAGACTGACATGAGCAAAATTTCCAATTCGTTCGGAGTTGCCAGCATCGCCTTGACTTGCCTTGGCTCGCCTGCCTGTCTGGTGGTGTTATCATAATCATTATTATTATTATTACATTGTATTCCTTTAACTTAATTCGAAAACCCAAAATATGCAAAACGTATTCAGCTTTTGATGGCGCATAATTTGTTTATCTTTAATTTAAATTAAGTTCAACGCATTTTTCGTTCAATGCTTATTCACAGTAGCTCTTACTCTCTCTCCATCTCCCCCTCTCGCTCCATCTTTCTTTCATTTACTTACAGAAGTTTATTTTACTGATGTGGGTTACACTCGCTGCTCAAAATTTATTTGTTTCTGCATAAATCATCGAAGCCATCGATTGGCTGGCTTCCTCAAGTATTTCAGTATAGATATCTCCTCACGAAAGTATTTCTCAGAAAAGTTATCAAATAAATCAGCAAACTAACTGAAAGTTTTCAGCATATAGCGTTTGATGTTGAGTTTATTAAAAATTATAAAAAATAAATCTAGAGACATTGAGTTTGGGATAGAACTGATCAGAGTACATTCAGCAGCTCAACAGAGGCAATGTAATGTCAATAAACTAGTGCATGTAAATTTAAAAATCCAGATTACAGAATTCGTAAAAATATAAGCAGAGAGCGAAGGCAAGATTCTCATTATCACATTCTGAAAGTTGGATTACGAAAGTCCATCTACAATAAAAGTTATTTCTGAAATGAGTTCCAATAATATAGCCCAAGTAGCCCAAGAGCAGTCGTCAAACTTGCAGTCAGCATAGTAATATTATATAATAGAAAATGTTTAGTATTTATATAATATACTAAATAATACTTATAATATATAAATAGTATATGTCTTTTTGTAAAAACTATGATGTGTCTGCTTACAGATCTTTTTGACCAGTTTTTTACAGACACAGCTTTCTCTCTTTATTAAGGATCTATATTATGAAATTTTGATGACTAAAGAACAATAATCATAAACAGATTTATGTTTAACTAGACATGATTTTCAAGAATAAAATATAAAATGCCTTCCTGTTAAGTCTCCATATAAACTTCTAAGAGAGAACTGACTGTATAATGTAGATAGTTTTTATACCACAAGCCGCATTATGCTCAAGCTCTTAAATGAAGTGCTAACATAAACATATTTAAAATAATATTCATAACAAAATTTATAAATATTAATTTTTAAAAATAAATATAATATATATATAGTATATAACACATCTACCTCATAATCTCTTCAATATCCACACCTCTCCAGCTGCACACGCATTGTTCCCATTCTTATTATTTTTATTCCTTCAGCTAAAAATATAAATAATGCCTTGAAGTTAACATTGTTGGCAGTTATTTATATGTGACCTTTCCACTCATCCACAATCTGCTCACGTTTGTCCGTTGCATAAACGAGTTCATAACGCCAAGGCCCCAGGGACAGAGTCAGTTCCTAACCTACTTAGGAAATAAAAAATAAAGCAAACTTCCTTTTTAATATCATTTAGTACACTCCAAGCAGTTGGTATAGACGGAGAATATTCCCCTAGGATTCATGCCTTTAATATTTAATTCGAGTTTTATTTCAAACATGTCGCAAATCAAAAATAAATTTTTAAATAATTTTCTAGCTATTTTCGAATTGAATTTCTTCTAACCAACTCTACTTTAAAGTTTAAAGCCCCAGAAACTTGTCAGCCGCAGAAAACTTTGTGGAAACTAAGTGAACTTTTCGACGGAATTTCCTCATTGATGGCTGAAAACTTAAGATTGATTTGCCAACTGAATTTTATTATTGATTTAAGACAAATTTCCTTTTCGGGTAAGAAAGACAAAAAAAGAAAACTAAGTAAATTTTGAATATTGTATATTTTTGTTCATTACACATTTAGAAATAACATTTTGAGAGTAGTTCAAGAAGTCCGTTCTCTCAATATGCGCAGTATATTAATATATATAAGATTTAGTATATATATATATATAAGATTTGATATATATATATATATTATATAAGTAAATAGTCGTATCATCTATAAGAAATGTTATTTTCGCTTTAGAGAAGCGAACTTTTGTAGTCAACATTAAATTGCATTAAATTGCTTTAATTTCTCATATTTTTCATATACACACACACACAATAATACACACAGACACACACACACATACCTATATTATTAAAAAAGTAAAATAGAAATTTTTAGAATTTTATACTTTTTGTGGTTTGTCAACAAACAAGTTCTGCAGGCAATATTTTTATATATTTTGATTAATTAACACAAAGGCATTTTGCAAATAACAAATAGTAAGCGAGTGTGTGTGTGTGCGTGTATATATATATGTAATTATATCTCTTTATGCAATCGGCAATGAAATGCATAACAAAAATTGAATTGCAAATTAAAAATCTATTTGAGATATGGAGAAAAAAAATCGAAAACCCAAATAGTCAATTCCAGTTTATCAATTGTCAAGGCATTGTCCAGAGGCGATAAAAACAAATAAAAATAAAAATTTTAAAAATATATATATACAGAAAAGATGCAAAAAAAAAAAAAAAAACAGTGCACAAAAATTGTGTTTTAAATATTTGATTTCTTTTTAATTTTAATTTTATTCAAATTGTTTTTCAGTTTTATGTTAAAGCGACTAGCTGTAATATAATATGTAATTGTTGCATATTGTTTTTGTATTTTTATTTTTATTTGTTTTTTAATATTGCAAACATAATGAAAACAAATAGTTTTTGACTGCAGCTAATTAAAAAGTGAGCAGAGAACATCGCGATCCGTTGCCATGGTTAACACACATTAATTTTCAGTTAAAAACAAACCAATAAACGAAAATAATAAAAAAAATCACTAAGTAACACAGTTTTTATTTTTAATTTTTTACCGTACCAAAAATCTGAAAGTTTGTCTAGACCCAAGAACGCACACACACACACACACACACACACACAGGCACAACCCCATTTACACACACACGCACACACACACACACCCACACACACTCTTACTCATGAAGTAACATTCACTCAGCTTGCTCTAGACATAAGTACACCCGGCAAATTATCTAAAATTTCCTAGCTCTGTTCGTATAACATCTGATTTTTGTTGTTTTCTGTTGTGTTGAAATTTAGGGCTAAACCCCTTTTTAGCCCGCCCACTAACTGTCCATTCACACAGGCCGCCCCAAATTTACTGTGGGCTGTGTATCTTCTTATTCAGTTGTGGGCTGTTGTTGCGGCTTCTGCTGCTGTTGTCACTTGGTTTGATGTATGCGGTAGAGTTTTCATCAGCTTAGCCGGCAGCACCTCCGACTCCTGTTGCCTCTGCTGCTGCTGATGCTTTGGCTCCTCCTCCTGCTGCTGCTGCTGCTGCTGTTGATGTTGCTGTTGCTGTTGTTGCATGTGGTTTGTTGCGTTGTAATTTGCTGTTGACGTGAAGCTGTCGCCTTCTATAAAATCAACTGTTTGCCTGCCATCCATCATTGTGCTTGGATTGGCCCAAGCTTCGGCTGTTGCTGCTGCTGCTGCTGCTGCTTCAGTCACAGCCTGGACGTCTGCTCTGGCTTGTTTTGACGTGAAGGCTGCTACTTCTTCTGCTGTTACTTTGTTTTCTCTCGGCTGGTCAGTCGAACTGCTTTCCTTTTCACCTGATGACGACGGCGTCTGCTGCGCTCTTTGAGCTGGCAAATTATTTGCTAATTGCTTTCCCAATGTGGGCAGCAACTGGGGCTGTGGCTCACCCAGGCTTCCTATTGCTGTTGCTTCTACTGCTACTTCTACCGCTGTTGTTGCTGTTGCTGTAGTAGTTTCAGGCGTATCCGGCATATTTATAATATCCGCTGCAGCGGAATTTAGATTTTTCAACATCTTAGACACGCCTGCCTGCCCTAGATCCAAACCCTGCTCCAATTCCTGCTTGTCCTGAGCTGTTTCCGTTGTTGCCTCTACTTCAGCTCCTGCTGCTGCTGCTGCTACTCCTGCATCATTGATGCTGTTTGCTGTCGTTGCTGTTGCCGGCTCTTGGTCTCGTCCTTGTCCATGATTTGATTCGACATCTAAAATATGCAAAGAATGGCAAAGTTAGCAATGAAATAAAGTGAAAATAAAACAGGAAATGACAGGCGCGTTACAATTTACAAAACATTCGTTTCACTGAATACTTTTCCTCTTCTTCTTCATCTTCTTGCTACACATTCTTTTTTTTTATATTTATTTCGCCAGCGAATTGAGAAATAATTTTATATTATTGTAAACATACATAAAGAAGGTAGCCAGAGAGAGAGAGAGAGAGACAGAAAGGGAGAGAGAGAGAGAGAGGGGGAGCTCTGCTGGGTCGTTCGGCTGGGCAGCACACACACTCGCTTCGCATTTATATTTTATATCGTTAATATTGACTACGTTTTATGTTCGAGTGCGACGCCTCTTTGACATTTATTGCCACTCCTTTTTATACCCTGCCGATAGCCGACGACAAAAAAAAAAAAAGGAAGCATTGCCAAATTGGGTATAATCCAGTTGGCCACTCAATATGCAGTGGCATAAATATGGTATTCGGGATAAGCAACCGAGGATATTGGTTAGGAATCTTTGTGCATATTTGATGCAGTGACTTCACATACTTATAACTTATGGATTATTAAAGATTACAGATTAAAGATTATGGATTATAGATTAATGGTCGTAGTTACATATATATAAATATTTTACTTTTACTTTTATGAATTTGTCATTTTATATTTGATATTATTTTGAATTTTTTGAAAACTTTTAAAATATATTTTAATTCTATAAAATAGTATCAGAAATTCTAATGTCTCCTCTTCTACTCTCTCTTATTTGCTTTGCTCTCATTCTTTAATATTTTTAAGCAATGACTAACTAACTTTGCTAAACTAGAAACTAAAGCAAGCTATATTCACAAATAATGGTGCAGACTTTGTTTATAACATCTTTCAACATCTAAAAGCTTTATTTCATTTTACGAATATCGCATAGAAAACTTATTCATACTCTCCTATATTTAAGCTATGATTAATTAACTTTACTAAACGCTAGGCTAAGCTAAACTAAATTTCTTAAAAATGTAGTAATCATTTTTCATTAAAAAAAAAAAAACAGTAGTTTAAAAATGTCTTATAATTTTTTTTTTTATCGTAAAGCCTTTTTTGATTTTGTGAAAATAGCATATTAAGGTTATAAACTTATAAGTTTATACAAATTTTTAAATATTTTTTCAGTTTGTTTTTTTCAGTTTTATATAATAAACAAAAAAATAAATATAAATACAGCTAGCATTTGCAATGCTGTTTTTTTTTCGAAGTTCATTAAATAAATATTCAATAAAAAATAGACAAGAAATATTAAAAGATTTGCTTGAGAGTTGCGAAAATAAAGCCTTAAAAGTGCCAAATATTTTCTATTTCAGTTCTATAATTTTGTTCCTGTGTATTTTAGTATAATTAATTTAGCAGTTCAGAAAATTAAAACGAAATCATTTCCAAAGGATCTATCTGTTGTGCTTCTTAAACTACTTTCGCAACTCTCATGAAAATCTATAAACAGCCTATATACAAATATTTATAGAGCCCAGTACATATAAATATATGTTATAGAAAATATATAGTTTCTCTTTAATTCATATAAGCTAGTGTCCAATATAATTGATGTCAAGCATTTGATGATTTACAAATTATAAAACAAATAAAAAATATACAAAAAAAAAAAAGAAGAGTTTTATCTAAAATTTAAACAAATTTACAAAAAATTTCAAATAAATTTTCTTGAATTTGAATTCCGCTTCACTTGGCATCAGAGAGAGGGAGAGAGATAATCGTAATCGTATCACAGGGTATTTAATCCGCCGCAAACTTGTTTGCCCACACGCGAGACTATCAGAGATTTGTGTACATTTACTTTCGGCTCTCTTTTTTTTGTGTTCTTTCGGTTTGCCACGTTTTCATTTTGGTTACATTTTTTCTTTTCTTTGCTTTTGCTGTTGTTGTTTTGGTGACTGCGTTTTCGAGTGCAGTTGAAACGAAATATTTAAATTTATCTTCCGGCTGATTGCGCACTCGATGGGGACGAAGCGTCACAGTTATTTGTGGCATTAGACTGTTGCCCCAAAAGCGATTTAAAGCCGACGCCAATTGAGTGCAATGAAGTGGACAAAACCTGGGCACAAATCGTGTCCAATCATTTACTTAGTTACCTTCATTTGTTGTTGTTCCAGTTGCTGTTTCTGTTGCCGATACAGTTGTTGCTGCTGCTACTGCTGCTGCGGCTGCTGTTGCTGCTGCCTGGGCGGCTGCTGTTGCTGCCGCCTGCGCTGCTGCCTGCGCAGCCACCGCAGCAGCATTGGCAGCAGCCACGGCCGCTGCAGCACGCGTCTGCAGTCCCGGTATGTCGGCCATATTGATGCGCTGCAGCCGCACATGCATCATCTGGCCGTGTCCATGGCCGCGGCCCAGGAATACCCGTCGCTCTGTGGCAAACTGGTCGCGTCCATGCAACCACTGCCCCACCAACGGCAGCCGCCTCAAATTACCCAAAGCATTCGCCAGTGCTGCGCTGGGATTGTTGTGTGCGCCCGGTGCAGCAGCAGCTGCTACTCCCACTCCTGCTCCTGCTCCTGCTCCAGCTGCTCCGTTTGCTGCCGCCTGGCCCTGACGCTGGGCTGCCAATTGTCTATAGAGACGCATCACAATGACCCGGGCACGTTGCAGCGCCGCCTGTTGACCAACTGGAGCTGGAGCAGCAACAGCAGCAGCACCGCCACCACCAACGCCACCGCCACCGCCACCACCGCCACCGCCGGCGGCAGCAACAGCAGCTGCTGCATTTGCTTGATTTCGCGTGATGATGAAGACATGACGCTGTGCCATAATGGCGGGCAGCTCGTACCGATGGAAGAAGAATACCATTGAGTGCTAAACAGAGAGGGAGAAAGAGAACGAGAGAGAGAGATACAGAGTGAATGAGTCAGAGTGACAGACAGAGAGAGGGCGAGAGCGAGAGCGAGAGAGAGTGTGTTACGCAATGGAGCTCAGTGCTCAGTGCTCAGTTGTCAGGCACGTGACGGGATGCTGTCTACACGTGAGGCCGTAGTCAAATAGAGACAGACATCGAGACAGTCGGACAACAGACAGTTGAACAATAATGCGCTGGGTAATTTGTCATGCAGCTGACAGGCAGCGCTTGGCTCCAGTTGCGTAAGAATTTGTTTTTGTTTGTGCCTCGCATTATGCAGCAGCAGCAGGAGCTACAGGAGCAGCAGAGGCAGCAGTAGCATTCGCATCCGCATAGTTACCTGAATGAAGAGATACGACGAGAGCAGGGCCAGACTACGATATTGTCCACTGAAGCGATAGTGATACGCATAGAAGGCATAATGATATAGGTAGAAGAATCTGTAAGAAAACAAACAAACATTCCATTTCAGTTAATACAACAGCCACTTCCTCCACTTCCTCCTCCTCCTCCTCCTCCTGGACTTCTTTTCGTTTGGATTGTTTTTGTGCTGGGCCGTAACCCTTGTCAAAAAATATAGATACTCTTGGGTCTCGGCCGCGATTACCATTCAATAATATCGTATTTAACATTGCTCAAATAAAAAGCAACAAATTATTGTTTTGTTGTTTTATTGCTGTTTACTTAGCGCCTCTCTGAATGTCTGAATGTCTGCCTGTCGGCTGGCTTCGCCAAATGCCAACTAAGCTGTGAAGAAATGGGTCAGACAGGACAGTGAGTGGGAGGGAGAGAGAGAGAGGGAGGGAGGGAGGGATAGACGGACGGACAGGCAGATGGACAGACCAATGGACTGTACTATGGCTATGGCTATGGCAACAACAGTCGGAAAGCGGCGCAGGCATGACATAAGTAACGCCTTCAACTGACAACAATAACACTTACAACAATTGATATAAATGGCGGATTGCTGCCGAGTGTTGCCGGACTATGGCATACCCTGTATTTAAGGTAGTTTATATTCAAGTAAAGGCAGTGTTAAAGGATCCGCTTGTAAAGGTTTGGGATGAAGAATATAAAGTTTCTTAGACTCTTAGACACATTTCTATTGAATAATTTCAAATCACTTCTATCTATAAAAATTCTTCTATCGTATTTTTTATTTTTTTAATCAGCATAGAGTCCTTATTGCTATTGAGATATCTTAAATATTATATATATTTATTGTATATCTTAACATAAATAAAATACTATATAATAAACCAAGCCTCTAGTTGTCTTCTGTCGTTGCCTTACGTATTGCTTGCTTCTTGTTGTTTTCAATGCTATATTTATTTATATTGAAAATATATTTCAATTTAATTCGTGCATCGCTTTTTTCTGCTTTGAATTACCTTTGTATTCTTTCGCTTGCAGCTTCTTTTAATACTTCTGTACAGCTTCGCTGTATCTAATTTTCTCTACAGCCAAATTACAAACGATTATCTTTAGTATCTTTCGCTTCTCTCTAGCAGTAATGCTGCTCGCTTGTCTTTAGTACTTCTTATGGTCTCTGCTGCTTTTCGCTTCTCTCTAGTGCTTTCGGCTTATCTGTGGTACTTTCCACATTTCACTCTGCTGCTTTCCGCTTCTACTTAGTTCTCTTCGCTTCCCTCTATTGCTTCTCGCTTCTTTCTAATGCTTCTATCAAATGCTACTCTATTCACTCTATTGCTTCTCGCTTCTCTACAATATTCCCAGCTTCTCTCTAATGTTTTCTGCTTATTTTCCAATACTTTCAGCTCATCTCTCTTTATTTAAAGCGCTGCTGCTTTTCACTTTTCCCCTTTTTTTCACTACTCTCTTGAAGCCTTTTATACATAACAATTATACATATGTTATTAATTTTACATCTTTATATACCTTAATATTCTCTTTTAATAATCTCCAACTCTACAAACTCTCGACACAACCACAGAAACCTTAAGCGCTTGCTTTATTTCATAAACAAAGTTCATTTTATGTGCTCTTTGATGCTCATTTGAAGCGCTTCTCTTACAAATAAATTTAAGTGTAATAATTTGTTTAGACTGTCGCCCTTTTTAAGGTTTCTCTCGTCAGATTTTAAAGGACTTCTTTGACATCGGGAGACAATCATACGATGCTCATTGAGCTATGTTTAGACTTAGAATAAAACCTAAAATAACAATTGTCTTTAGTATATGCTGTCTATTTATATATAGAGTTATATCTATATCCATATATACCTAGCGACAATTGATATATTTATAGGGTATATTAACAATGGCGAGGACACTCAAGAGGATTTAATAATATAAATAATTGCTGGCGCTGTGTTAGTTGAATTGTTGTTATGCAAGCCAAAGACAACAAATAACAAACACAATGAACGACTGCCCCAATGATAAGGAGCAGGAGCAGGAGCAGGAGCAGGAGCAGGAGGCGGATGGCTGGAGATGGGACTAGAGGAAACAGGCAGAACAAAGCCATAGCCATAACCATAAGCAGCGTAAGCAACAGCTACGGAGAGTCGTCAAGAGTGTCCGGCGGAATTCAACTTTAATTTATTTTTACAATGCCGCTGGACATTGCGACATTAGGTGTGGGCGTGTGCATGGGCGGGGGCGGGGGCGGGGGCATGATTGAGTTATGTTATTGAATTTAATTTGAGTTGATTGTGCACACACACACACACACACACAGAGGGAAAGAGAGAGATAGAGAAGGAGACAACGAACATCACAATCGACAGCGACAAATGAAGACACACGACACTTATTTGGCTCGTAAGCCTTTCCAGTGGGCGGCAGCTGGCGTCATGTGGCATGTGGCATGTGGCGGCATTATGGACACATCGTGCCACACGCTTGGCACCATCAACCGAACACACACACTTCGCAACCCCAAGTATGTGAGAGATAAGTGAGGACTGGATAATACCCTGAGATTAGATATAGATTTGGTATGCAAATTTATGATAATAGAAAAGAAACTTTATTCAATCTTAGACATTTTCTTTGCGATTGAATTTGATATGCAGAAATCGAAATAATATTCACAAGTATATGATATATGAGTAGCTCTATTGGAAGTCAGATGTTTTTTGAGTATATGATACTTGAATACCTCTATAGTAGGTTTAATTTCTGTAGCTTATATACGTTATACGGAGGTAATAAAATATTAAAATATCCCAAATCTTTATATGATATATGACGAGCTGCATACCAAGTCTAATAGGTTGCATAGTTCTTGAGTTATGCATAGTATATTGTAGCCACAAGTAGGATATTTTAGAAAATTAAAATAGGCCAAATCTTTATATGGTATATGATGAGCTATATACCAATTTCCATGCCTGTAGCTTCTATAGCTTCTTGAGTTAAGTAAGAAAAAGTTCTTTAAAAAGTAAATTATGCTTATTATTTATACAGTGTTTGATAAACTTTAAGCTGAGTTCCATATCTGAAGCTTGTATAATTATTGAGGACAAAAAAAAGTCCGCTGAAGGAGATATTCCAAAAATAAAATATTGTTAATATATATATGTATACTTTAGAGGTAGGTAAATATAATTTTGATAGGCTCTAGCTCTCATATTCTGTGAGTTATATTCTATTTAAGTAGAAGTAGAATTCTAATAGATATGAAGAAAATAGAAATATAAATCAAAGTACTTATAAGCTCCTTCTAGATATATGGAAGCTTTTCAAATGTGTCATATCTAGTATATCTTTATATGCATATACTTCTATGGCACACACTACTCCCTGTCGCTTGTCACATGCTTAAGCATAAAACCAATTTAACCCTGTTTGCGCCATTGTGTGTGACGACGCACAGTTCAGGGTATGCATGAAAAAAGAATAAAATCAACCCGAAGACACGTAGACAACACTTATCGCTTGTTCGTTTCCGTTTCATTCGTTTTCCTAATGTTGCGTAGCGTTGACAAGCGTCAAGCGGGCGGAACAGTCAGCTCCTTACCCATCCATGCCATCCATCCAGCCCCCAGCAGCTACCCTACCCTCTCCTCTACTGCCTCCGCCTTGCCACAGCCAGCGGCGTGTCGCAACGGATGTGCGCTGAGGAAGTGCTATTGGGATTCATATCCTTCGACCGAACGGAAATGAGGGCAAATGATGTTGCAGCAGCAAAAGCGGCGACAGACGTAAACTGCTTGTAGAAAAGAGGCAGAGAGAGAGAGAGAGAGAAAGAGAGACTGAGAGAGAGAGAGGGGAACAGCAGCAGGGGTTTAGACACTGGTTAACAGCTCAACTGTTGCATGTGTTGAATGTGTGGGCGCGTTGCATGCTTAAATAAGCAGACCCAGACCCCTCACCACTCACCCCCCATCCCCCAAGCCAAACAAACTGTCAGACTGCCAACAGCTAACAGGTGCCAAGGGGCAGGTGGGTGCACACTGATCCGATCGGCGCTGTCAGAAGTGTTTATTTGCTGCCAGCAAACACAAGCAACAGCAGAAGAAGAAGACGAAGATGGAGACAGAGACGAAGACGAAGACGGAGCTGCAGCTGAAAGGTGCAGCTGTTGCAAGAGTTGTATTCCACACATATAATGGGTAAAGTGCTCAATGAGCTCGCAAGCACTTGAGCTACACACACACACACTGAAACACACACACACACTCACACACACACACACAGCATTTTCATATTGGTTAAATCGTTTGAGTGGAATGCCATATGAATATTACGATGTTGGCCAAGTGCGCTCGCCGCATTAATCCAGGCGATTTGGCTAAAGTGCAACGAGAAATGCGCTTTACCTGTTACCTGTTGCTGCATTAATTGATTAGAATCCATTTGCATGCTGTGCACTCAGATAAAAAGGTAACAAAAAAGAAACAGCTGACACTTTCAAAGATGAATCAACAACTATGTTTAAGCTGTACTAAATATCCTGTCGCTAGATATTTATGTCTAAGTCTGCTCTATTTTAGTTAAGCTAATTGTTCAGTTAAATACAGGAAAATATGTTGCCTACTTTACAGGAGATTTGCCTAGAATTTCTATAAAGTAACTAAATACGAATTCAAGCCAGTCTAAGTCCCAACTAAATATAAAACTGTTGATTATAAATACAGTTACAAAAGATGCATAACTTAGCCTAAACAACATGCATTTATATAATCAAATTTCTTTGATTCAAAATTTGATTAGCTACAAATAATTTAGCGCCTTTTATGTATTTGAAAATATTGAAGTTTTACAGTATTTTCAGCACAAGGCGCAATTATAAAACTAAAAAAATTAAAAATAAAAACATTAAGTGTAAGTATAAGTGCCATAAATTGTATCTACATCTGTAAAAAAATTGAAATACTCTGCTAATGTGAATACCATAAATATGATTAGCAAATTTGATATGCGTAAATTTTGGAATACATAATATAAACTGTGGAAACTATAAAAGTAAATATAAAGCTTGATGACTATACTTCCAGGACTGCGAGAGTTGTGCTGCAATAGCTAAAACTTTATGTTGTTTTGATCAATTTCAAGAAAAGAGAAAAAAGTCTACGATATTTGGAAAGAAACCTAATGATTACATAAAAAGTTCTCAGTCTAAGCTTAACGAATTGACTGTTAGTTTCTTATATCTGTTAGTTTCTTGAATCTTAAACTGAATCAAACAAAATTTTTGTATAGCTTACAGCGTTGATATGAAAAATATAATAAATAATTCCTTGAGCTTACCGGCATAAATAATTGAAATTAAAATTTCTTTCATTTGCCTTACTCAAAAGAAAAAAAAAAAATATAATAAAAATAATAATAAAAATGAAAAAAAAAAAAAAAACCAAACACATTAAACAAAAACTTTTTAAAAACTTCCAAGCTTCCACAGAAGCTGAGCCAATACTTAAAAGCAAATCTCTGTTAACAAAAATGTAAAGTCTAACATCATAATTAATTATGTTAAGTGCATGTAGAGTTTTAAGCATGCTACTTTAATAAATGTTAACCTCAATATGTATATAAGTACATCAAAATCTTCTAGAGATCTAGAGATACAATGAATGTAATTTATCAAATAAAAGAAACCATATATTTATGAATAATCAGATCAAATAATAGATTTTGAAAGCAAATCAAAGTCAATAATATAAACAATTACAGCATTTTGGCTTCAGTCAGTTAATTTAATTGATTCGCCTAATGAAATGAAATCGATGCATTATAATTAATTATATAATAAAATTATTCCTATGCTTCAATAACAAACTCGATTCGACGTAATATGTCAATAGCTCCGTTCAAAATTGATTGAAATTTTTAGAAGTACAATCAAAAATATCAATTAACACAGATGCAGAAAGGCACTCAGTACACACACACACACACACACACACATGCAGGCACACAATTGTTGTAAAAACGTGACAAATATTAACGAATTTTCTGAAAAATCTGATTCACTTAATTGAAATATAACAAAGCTGAAGTACAATGGCATACAAATAATGGAGGTGTATATGTGTGTATATTTGTGTGTATATTTGTGTGTGTGTGTGTGCGAGTGTGTGTTCATTGATAAATGCGTGTAAACGATCCATTTTCATGCATAAATTGAAGCAGTCGCTGCTTCATGTTGCATAGAAGGGCACGTTGCGCATACGCCGCGTTTGACAAACAAACAAACAAAACAAAAGAACGCAAAAAATGATAAAAACAACAAAAAACAGAGAGGAGGAAAGGAAAACAACAAGAGAGGTGGGTAGAAAATATGCGAAAGGAAAAGCAAACAAGCTGAAACTATAACGCGTATAACAATGAAGCGATTTTGCCTCGTTACGAACACTCATCAACTGCACCTTTGAACAACAAGAGCAGCACAGCAGAGAGCTCAGGTATGAGCAGGAGGCGGGAGGCGGCAGGCGGTTGGCGGGTGACAGGGGTTGAAAGGCCAAAGGATATGCGTATGGCAAGAGGCCAGGCCACTTCAGCGCCCCGGGCATTCGAGTTCGAGTTCGAGGCGTTGGCTCGCGGACAAAAGTTATGGCAGCAAAACAAACTTGACGCAATTATACTTTGCGTAACATGATCTCAATCAACACGAAAAACAAGGACTAAACATAAGGTGAGCGCTGGGGCCAAAAGGTACGGTTAAGGGTGAAGTGATGGGGGTAGTACAATGCCCCTCCCCATTCCCCACACCCCCCAGGCCGCCAATGGTTGCCAACGACGTTGACGTTGACGTTCTGGCTAAATGCGCGCGAACAGGGTAAAAGGACGCCGCCAAAGTAGGAAGCAGGCTCATTGGGTTTAACAAGCAAACAGATCTATATATACTTATGGCATAAATATGTATATAGAGGTATAGATGTAGATGTGTGTGTGTGTGTGTGTGAGTGTATATATTTGTAAGTAGGTACGCATAACAAGCGTGTAAACAACAGCAAAAGGCGCGCCAAGCAGCAGCAGCAGGAGCAGCAGGAGCTGCTGAGTTAGAATGGGGCTGACGGCGTGTCCTTCGCAGCTACTTGAAACGCGCGACTGTTACAAATTTGCCCCGAACTCGGAACTCGAACCCGAACCCGAACTTGAACCCAACCAAAAAGTACCCCTTCTGCTGCTGCCGCTGCTGCTGCTCCTGCTCCTGCTCCTGCTGCTGTCTTGATACAATTTGCTCTTTGAAGCCGCCAATACCACGCAATTCTCTGAAGTCCGCCCGTCCAACTGTCCGTCCATCCGTTCGTCCGTCCTGCCTTCGGTTCGTCTGTCCGTCAATCTGCGCAAGACGTCGCCTTCCTTCTGCCTTTTTTGTACACTTTTGCAGCTCATTTAATACGTGTCGTCTGCCCCGTGCCGTGGCAACCAGATTTAAGCACAAAAGCAGCATTACGCGGCACTGAAAGCCGCAGGGCAAAAGTCAGACCAGGGGCGGACTCAAAGACGGGAGGAGGGGGGTGGGGGAAGGGAGGGAGGTGGCGTATCAGGCGTACCGGCGACAAGCTCAAAGCTGAGCGGGCTGGCTGGCTGACAAAAAGGGGTGGCCCCAAATTATGCTCGTCTATACATTTTGGCGCCTGCTCGTTAAACGGCGATTAACAGAATTATTTTTAAGCGTGCCGCAAACGAGTTGCTTTGATGCCACTTTAAAGTCGCTGACGGTAGTCAATTAGGACGTAAATACCTAAGTGCGTCACCCACACTACAAACACCTGAGTCAGAAGCTATTGCAAGCAGCAGCTGCTGTTGATGTTGCTGCTGCTGCAACGCTTGCAACTATCTAAGGCATATGGCTTAAGCTGGGCTAATTAACGCAGCTGGCGCATATCTTTGGCTTTAAAGCGAACTTCAATCGCAGCTAACCGCAAACAGACAACCAAAATGGCAGCAGTATATCCCTCTCTACACCTCTCACTCTCATGCTATCTATCGCTCCCTCTCTCACTCCCTCACTAGCCCAGCTGTCTCCCTCTTTCTGTTTGCCATAACCCATAACCGCAGCAGCAGCAAAAAGCAGGAAGTGAAAGGCAAAAGGTCTAAAGTGAAAACCCCCTTCGATTGCTTCGGGCGGTCAATAACAGCAAAATTAAACCGTACCAAAGTACACACACACAAACACACAAACACACACACACACACACACAGAAGCAAACAAACAGGATATGTGTGTGTGTGTGCGTGGGTACATGCATGATGAGCTCAACCAATATGTTTTGACTTTTTACAAAATTAATTTTTACTTGTGCTGCTCTAGACGAAGAGTGGGCGACGGCTGAGGATGATGGGGGCGTGGCAAAGGACACAAAATCTGCATATGCCTTGACTGAGCTGCCTCAATGGGAATATATATATTCCTTAGCTACTTTTGGCCTTAGCAAATGCATCTTGGCTAACTCCGCGCTTTTGAATAGGTAAACATATATAAAGAGATAAGAATATGAATATGAATATGAATATGAATAAGAATGTGAATATGAATATATACATATATCAACAGTGAGAGTAGGGCCGCTTTAACTTCTGCCTAATATTCTAAACATTTCTGATTGCTTTGATTCCATGTAAAAGGCCCCCAAGGCAAACGGCAGAGGTAGAAGAGCTAAAGGTAGCGGAAAGCGAATCTGAACGGCAGCTGAAATCGATATTATCTCGAATTGTAATTTAAATTATACTGTGCAGATTTTTCTAACTAATTATCCATTATTATCCACATTTAATTAGAAACACAAATGACAGCTGGATGTAATTTGCATTAGATGCGGTAATCAAAGCCGCAGCTAAATCGGAATCGAAATCGGATGAAAACGTAATAATAAATTGATGAAATCTAATCTGAGCTGAAAAGGTTTGCAAGCAATAGCAGAGAAAAAAGTTCATTTAAAACTACAAATTTTAAAAACGACTTTAAAGCAAGGGAATTTGTGGAAATTATTGGAAAATCAGAGAGAGAGGCGAATATATCATGGAGAGAAAGAAAGTGAATACGGAGATAAGTCTCAAGAGAAGTGGAGAGAGAGGAGAGCTGCAGAAAGAAGAGAAGTGCAGATAAAAAGATGAGTGCAGAAAGAAGGTGGTACAGAGAGATAGAGGCGTGAGAGAACAGAAACGAAGAAATGAAGAAAGAAGACACAAGAAGGAAAGATTAGTGACAGGTAGATAGAAATCTAAGACTAAGACTAATAGTTTACTGCTAGTAGACTATTTAGTATCTCTACATTCTCTATCTTTGTTTGCCTCTACTGCTACTTCTACTTAGAAAGAGGGATGGACCAAGAAGAGACTGTAGAGAGAGAGAAAAAGAAGATTAGATAGAGCAAAGCGAAAATTAAGAGAGAAACAAGTGCAGTAGGCCAATAGAAATTAAAGGGAGAGCACTATAGTTAGCCATCGATACATATGAATACAAAAAGACAAAGTGAAGCAGTGTATTTGTTTAGAAAAGTTAGATTCACATAAGAGACATCACGAACTAAAAACAGAAGAAGGAAGATACAGAAGAGCACGGAAAGAAAAAGAGAGAGAAAATAGAGGGGCTAGAGTGACAATTACAGGCACACAGAGACAGAGGTAGAGAAAGAAATAGATAGAGAAAGAGACACACAGACAAGCGTCTGCCTTAACTCCACACCAAAATGCAAATTATTAAAAAAGAAGATAATCTCTACGTATACGCAAAAAATTTGCTTTAGTTGAAGGCTAATTCATATGCTTTAAAATAATATACTAAAGTGAAAAGCAACAAAGTTATTGATTTATTGCTATCGATAGTCAGACAAAATGTAATGAGATATACAATATATATATATTTAGCCAGATAAACAAGGATAATGCAAATAACAGAGAGAAGGGGGCAAGTTAATATGAAGGCTAAGCTGAATTAATATATTAACAGCGAATAGCGTAGGTGCAGGAAATACGAGCATTACGATATACGATATTCAATTATATTTTAATGGAGCTTTTTTCCCAGAGCACACTGCAAGGCCAACACCGGGAAGATGCTGCAAGCATTTAGTTGCACAACAGAGAAACAGACTGGGCTGGATGGAAGGGACGGAAAGAGAGAAGGAAATCCTTGGAAGCACGCTTAAATACCGCAATAAACAGCTAATATTGGGTGTAAGTGGGCGTGGCATGGTTACATTTTGCGCCAATGAATGTTTAATGAATATAAATACGGCAGCTGCTCGAACCAAGCTTCCACATTGATGGCCTTTTAATTCAGGCGCAAATTACGCAAAATCAACACCAAAATTTAAGAAAAGCGAGAAGGGGGAGAGAGAGTGGGGGAATTGTGGAAGTGGGGTCAGTGAATAGTGATTGGTAAATGCCAGCGCATGAATTTCTAATGGAGCTGGGCTCATAAACAGCAAACAGACAGACGAACCCTGAGAGAGAGAGGGGAGAGATGGGAAGAGAGAGAGGGGCAGAGAGCGAGTCGAATAAAGGGAATAGTCGAGTGTCTTTTTGAATTATTGATGGACGCAATGTTTGAAAAATCTTGCTGCCCTTGGGGGGGTGGCGAATGGCGAGTGGTTAGCTGCGGACCCATAAGAGATTTTCCAAAATAATTTCCTAGCTGTTCGCCTCTCAATTATGCAAAGTGCGCGCAATAAACCGCAAAGTAGCCCGGCCCCCAGCCCCACAATTCACGGAACCAGACGGGGCTAAAAAAAAAGAAAAGATTGATACAAAAAAAGGAGAGAACAGAAAACAGGAAATGGGGTAAACGGTTTTAGAGTCGCGTCCAGTTTTCGCTTGTCGGCTCGATTGAGTTTTTGTATGACGTGCGTGGTCATTAATGTTTATAGGAACTGCCCCCGCCGGGCTCCCCGGCTCCCCGGCCCCTCAGCCCACTTCTATACAATTTTTTCCGTAGGTTTTCACTTATTCCATTTTGTGTTCGCAGCTATTACAAACAAGTTTATTTAAATGTTTGCTAATGGCGCGGCCCAGTTGAGGTTTGGGGGTCTGAAGTTTGGGGTTTTGGAGCTGGGGGGCTGGTGCTTGGGTTACGCTTGTTGACTTAAGTGATGAAATTCTGTGTTCTCTGTGTATGTGTGTGTGGCGGAGGGACGTTGGTGTGTTGTGTTGGTCGATTTGCTTTGGCCTCAGGGGAGGCTTGCGCAAGCCAAGTTAATTTTCAAATAACAACCAAACGAAACGAAACGAAACGAAACGCAGTGTGAAATACGCCCTGGACATGGAGTGAAAAAAAAAAAAACAAAACAGAAAAGAAAATATGCGAACAAAACGAAATGAACTGTTAAGTGCTGAGGGAGATAGCTCAGCTCAGCTCCTCTCCGGTCAGCCAGCAGCCGGACATAGAGCAAAGGATTGCGACGCCGGCTTCGACTTAATGTAATTGAATTTGTCATTTGTTCTGGCGCACAGACGATTGCACAAGCAACAAAAAATAAGAAAACAAATGGCAGAAAAACTGTTGCTGCAACAGCTGTCCGAAGCAGTTTGTCTGTCTGCCTCTGCCTCCTGGTCTACTACGCACCTGAGCCAATGGCGTTTCGTAATGCTCGTGTGACAGCAGATGGCATCGAATTGATCCGCGATCCAGACAATCAATATTATATAGAAAGCAGTGGTTGTATCATTGAAAAACTCCGACATGATGGCCTCCATGCCTGCAACAAAATTCAACAGAGATTTGCATTGAACAAGAGCTAATCATCAGCATATGCCAGGTATTTATGCACACCTACGAGCGCCAATATGACCGTCAGTAAGGGCGCAATGGGAAAGCGGGCCGAGACATTGTACTCCAGCATTTGCAGCAGATCCACTGCGAAAAGTAAACAAATATTGATTATATTAATCAGGGAATAAATGCTTAGCTAGCTACCTATAAACACAAAGATCTGATGATGCGAATAGCGCAGCAGCATGGACACCGAAAACGTCTGCAAAGAGTTAACAGAATTAGTAAATAAATATATATAAAAGATATTATAAAAGACATACAAATAGCAGCATGACAAAGAATGCAGCTGGATAGCTGCTCCAGGCAGCCCACCACATGGACACAAAGCGATAGTGTTCGCCCGTAATCACGTTCCTCAGATAGCCCTTGTTGTCCTCCTTCTCGGCCACAGTGCGCACCGAAGCCATTAGCAAATCATCATAGCTGCCAATTGGCGAAATAAGTTAATTAAAAGATTTCCATTCAGATAAACTCCAAATTACCCCAGCAAACGTTTGAGCAGGTAGCGCGTGAGTCTATCGCCAAAGCAGGGATTCGAATTTGGATCCAGCTGCACAGTCAGCACGGGTATGTTCAATCTCTTGCGTGTGTCCGCAGAGAGACGCAGGTGGCCATACTCCAGCGAGTACTCAACAATGTATTGCTCATCTGCAAAAGAATTACATATATTATATAAATGTAGATAAATGTAGAGTATATATTTAGTTAATAGTTGCATATACCATCATCATCGTCCACCTTGAGCGGTATAGCGCTGGGATGCTCGTAGCTATCCAGTATATTGATGGCATCGAAATAGTAGTAGAGACTCTCATTGCCATAGGCGAAGTTGGGACGCACTGGCAAACCCAGTCTGCGTAATATTGTCTCGTAGCGCTTCAGCCTGTTGTGATTGTCCAGTGTTTGCGGCCCAATGCCATAGTGACTGCAATTAGAAAAACAAATTAGATTCAATTCGCATATATATAAATATATAGTATTAAATTAGTTTTCTTACTAGGTATGCTTTAGCGCCAGCACCACCTGCTGATCGGTTTTAATGCGCTGCCATATGGCTCGCTTCTCGGCCAAATGTGGTATTATTTCCACACGGATAACGCCATCGCGTGGCCAGTTCTGTACGTCTTGCAGGCAGGTGCAGGGATTCTTTATAAATGCCGTGTGTATGTAAACCAAGGTGAAGAAGAACACCAAAGCCTTCAGCAGCAGCAGAAATTCAATGGCCAGTTGCACCTTGCTGCAATGAGAGAGAAAGAGTTGCTTTAATTATGCAGAATCTGGGGTTGAATCGCTGATAACTTACCGTGGCACTAGCTCTGCATAGGTAGCTGCTACACGAAAGTAAATGGCATGAAAAAGACGATCCCGCATGTTTATCATATTGTTCTACAAATTGTCATAGATAAGTATTGTATGAATGTGCTCATGTGTGTGTGTGTGTGTTCTTACTTGGCCTACACCTCCTACTCCGCCTACTCCTACACCGCCGGCAGCCACTCCACCAGCGAGCACACGATTGCGGCCGTTGATGTTATTGATTGCATTCGCCACGGCGATTTCGGCCGCATTTTCGGGCACGCCACCACCAGCATCGGCCATGGCTCAATACGCACCGAGGTTGATGTTCAATCAAGTTTGTATTGAGAAAACACTTCCGTATCTTTTTGGCGACCGTCTTCCGTAGTCAGTCGTCAGCCCCCCACCCCGAATTTTTCTAAATTAATGCTTGTACAGCTGATGTTGTTGCTGTTGCTGCTGCTGTTGTCGTCGTCGTTGCTGATGTAGCAGATGATGTTGCTGTCGTTTCGTTGGGTGTCCGCTGTAGCTATCATCAGCTGCTGCAATCTAGTGCTATGCCAAATTATTGAATGTAAAATAGTTTGATTATTTGCAACAAATAAAAAAGAGACTGGAATTGCTTACCATTATTGTGAATTATATGTTGTTGTCAACGCAAGGCTGCCAACTCGTTGTACTCGTCGGTCAAGTAACTGGTATTTGGTAACGAGTCACAGGCCAGGCAATTAAATAATTTACAGCCGAATTAGTATAAAAAGAAGTCAATAAATCGCAAAAGTCTACCATTTTAGTCAAATAAATATTTGTAACGTGAAGTTAATTCAATTCAATTCACGCTACAATTTTTGTTTATCATACAGCTTGTCAATACTGTCCCGAGCAATTGTGACGTCACACGGAAGTTGCAGTGCTGCCAACTTACTCAATAAAGCTTATATTTTACAGCACTGCAAGCACACGCAAATTGCGCGCCATTTTGACTAAATTTAAATTGGAAAATCAAACACACTACATTTAAGAATCGTTTTTGTTTTATATTTTTATTTTCTGCAAACCAATGTACGAAATTAAATATCTCAATGCTTCACGTTCTTGCATATTATAAATAAGCTACATTGAATGTCGTTTAATTTAGTTTTACATTGATTGGTGGTTGTGATTTCTTTATTCATTTTACGCTTGTTTTTTACTTTTTGTTTTCACTATAGTTTCTCATTTATATATAGATATATATATATAATTGTGTATATATATATACGCATATTTTTTTGTTTATATATATATATATATATCTTTATATATATAGCTACGTATGTAGTTGTTATCATTAAGCTACAAAATCATATTCATAAGATGAATACAAAGTTTTTCCTTTTGCTTTTATTATGCATTTGCAATTGTTTTGGTTGTTAGCATTTAAAAATTTCGCTATGGGATTGTTAAATTGCTTTTAATTTGTTTTCATGTTTTCTTTTAGCTAGTTGTTGTTGTTCTTGTTGTTTTCTGTTGTATTGTAGTATATAAATTGTTAAAAATCGCTCACATATTTCAATTCTGGTTCAGCGCGTTGTGTCTGTGTGTGTGTCTAGTGTTGTGTAATGTTTGTTTAGCTTACGTATTTTGTTTTTTGTTTTTTCTTTGGTGTGTTTTTTGTTAATATAAAAGTTTACATAGGCAGGCTTTATGTGTGCGTGTCTGTGAGTGTGTGTGTGTGTGTTTGTGTGTATCTGTGTGTGTGCCAACTTACAAGCTAATACACGCTACACATTTATTAACTTACCAATTAATAAGTATGTTTACGCTGCTTCGACTCGACGTTAACGTTTTGCATTTGCATTTGCATTTGTGTTGCTTAATACAGTTATAGAACTTCCAAGAAGTACAGAATGTACAGTTATAGTTTTCGTTAAAGTTTTAGCATTAGTTTTTGTATTTGTATTTGTTTTGGTTTTTGTTTCATTTTCTTTAGTTAAGGTACAGCAATGCGAAAAACGAAAGTACTGCCAATATGCATGTGTATACGTGTCTTTAGTAATGTAGTAGTTGTATTTAGAATGACTGTGTGTGTGTTTAAGTGTGTGTATTTGTCTTTTACAAAAAGGTGGCAACTCTGCACACAAAGCGTAACGTTCACTTAAATCAAAGCGCTCAAAATGGACATAAAACATGTGCAAACTTCGCTCTTCTGTTTCCTTCTCCTTCCTTTTCTTTTCTTTTTGTTGCTCATTTTCTACATACAATATTCAAAGTATTTTACGCATAGTTCTCAGTTATATAAATCTTTCGCTAAAGTTATATATAAACTATTCCATTCTGAAGTATTGACAGTCACAGGCTATATGAAGCATGCCTTTTTTTTTTTGGTTTTTTCTTTGTTTTATATATATATATATATATGTTTATATATATATTTGTATGTATGCATTTGTATATAATCATTATGTTTTTGTATGCACTATATATATATATTATATGTAGTATGGTTTACTATATTTACTTTAGTTACTTCTCAGCTCATCTCTTGGCGTAAAAAAATTTCCCAACTGGAACTCAATTCTCTTCCCTTCCCTTTTGTTTCCTTCTCTGCCTTCCTCTCCTTCATTCTCTCATTCTCAGTTGATTTTAAAAGCGTCTTTGTACAAACACAAACGAAATAGACAAATTTGTAAACATTTCGTTAATTAAATAATAACATTTAAACTATTTGATATTTGTATCAAAAGTCTTGAGGCTTATGTAAGTGCAGCGTTTCATAGTAGGCCAGTTTCCACGTTGTGCGCTGTGCCCAACGTATTCGGATCAAAGTTCAATTTCTCGCCAGCCAAAACGATCTCCGATATGCAGCCAATAATTCCACTCAAATAGCGCTGATGCGTAAAATAGGCCACATCAGGCATGCCACCTAAAAGGAAGTCAAATTGATATAGATATATTTTAGTTATAGCTATTATTATTATAGTATAAGCAAGGCAAACACTTACCAACATAGAGTCCGGTATCGGTGTTCAGTTGTCGCAGCTTGCCCGGCGTACGTAGCGTCTGGGTTTTGCGTCCATCCACTTCCAAATAACCTTCCTGGGAATTTCTGTAAAATAAAGAGAAGGTTAGAGAAGAGCTTCACATATTTTTTGTAAACATATTATTGGCATATTAATATAGTCGATCTTACGATATAATAGCTAACAGAAATCGCTATATCAATTTTAATAATGATAATCATTAAGCAATACAGTTTTAAACCATATAAATCAAGTATTTAAATAATGCTATCATATGACGTATACTTCATACGATTTGAAATGCCTGATTTATGATGATTTTTAATATCTTATCGTAATTTATTTAGGTCTCTCTCGCTTACCGTATAGCTCTGACGCGATGCCATAGTCCATCGCTGACTTTGGTTCCATTGAAGCGTATGTCCACCTCGCCCGCGCCCAGATCATAGCGGAAATGCAAATATCTGTGGAATATTAAAAAATATACACATATATCATATTTTAAAAATAAATTATATTATAGATTACAAATTATGATGATGACTAACAAGTTTCTAGCTATCAAAAGTTTCTAGTAGTAAAAAAAAAAAATTTAAATAGATCATTAGCATCATTATAATTATTGACTAACAAATATGTTAATATAATTTACAGTATTTTAACAATATTTTAGCAAAATATGTTATTAATAATTATTATTTACGAAAAAAAAACGTAAAAAAATTTTATTATTTACAAAAAAAAAAAAAAAAAAAATATATATATATATATATATATATATATATATATATATATATATATATATATATATATATATATATATATATATATATATATATATATATATATAAAACCTAATCTTACTTCAAAAAAAAAAAAAAAAAAATTAAAAACATATAAAACACAATAAAACAAAAAACAAAATCATTGCTTATAAAAAAGAGCTACAAAATAAAATAAAACCCATTTAACAAAATATATAAAACGAAATATTGTTGAAATAGTATTTTAAACATATTTAAATAATATTTTAACAATATTTTAACAATGTTTTCAAAAAATTTAGTTTGATTATTATTAAAATCATTAAAAACAACCAAAAGGTTTAAAAAACATATACAACTATTTTTACAAAAAAAAAACTTAGGTAAACAAAATTATTTATATAAATAAGTCATACTTCGTAATAAAAAAAAAAAAATAACAAACACACAAAAAACCACACAAAAAAAAAAAAAAAAAAAAAAAAATAACAAAAAAATAACAAAACTAAAACAAACAAAAAAAAAAAAAAAAAAAGCAAATACTAAACAACATATACAAACAAAACTCTTATAATAACATTATAAACATTACTAAACATTATTTATAACAATCAAAATTATTTACACAACAAACTTCTATACAAAAAAATTTTAATTATTTACAAACTAATTTCTTATAATAAATAACATGAACAATTCTTAAAAACTATTATTAACAATACAAAATATTTAAACACTAGAGCACTTCACTTCTGACCACCAGGTGGCCACCCACAAGACTGAAGAAAATTGTGCCAGGCTCGCCTTTAAATAGGCAGAAAACCCGCGAAAAATTGAGCACAATTGCAATGATGAGTATTTCCCTAAGCGAAAACTCGATGAGCAGACTATGAGTGCTATGAGGTAATCAGCTTTTGTCAGAGAGATAGAGTGTGTCACACACTTTCACTTGCATTACTCGAGCTCTCCCTTCCCCATTTTTTACCCGTCTCTCCCCCCTACTCACCCCTTCTCAATGCCCAACGACAAGTAGTCATCGTGCTCCTCCGTTGTGCCCTGCCGTCCCGTCCAGAGTATGACGCCGTTCTCCGAGTGCGTCTTGATGCGCAGATTGAGATCGATGTTGTAGCTGATGACCTGGCTCATGGTGTCCGCATCATTGTAGTGGAAGTAGCTGTCGGTGCCGGCGAAGCAGGCGCCAAAATTCTTGCGCACACTCTGCACCTGCGACTGATGCTCCGCGGACAGATCGAATTTCTTGAGAAGACTCCAGTCGGTGTGCGTTTGAGGTGTGCTCAGGGCAACAGCTGGAGCCACTGGCTCCGACTTGAGCACGGGTGTCAGCAGCTCATCGTCGCTGTAATCCTCGCTGTACTGCGGCTCAACTGGTGGTTGTTGTTGCTGCTGCTGCTGCACCTCCTCCTGGTTATCTTTTTTCTGGGAGTGTGTGTGCGTGTGTGTATTGGACATGATGCGCTTCATGTCCTGGGCCAGCTGCTTGCGTTGATAATCCTCAGCGCCGTCGTTGGCATCAAAAAGCGACTCATCGAAAACAAAACCACTCGCATCGGCATCCGCATCCGCATCAGCATCAGCATCCGCATCGACATCCGCTTCCGCATCTCCAGTGGCCACATCAGCTTCCGCCGCCGTCTGGCCCGCCACTTGACTGGTCGCCATGGCATCCGCATACTCCTGCTGCTGCATGCTGGCCACCCAATCGTTGTTATCATCGAATGTTAGTATATCGCTGTCCGGATTTGTTTGGAAACTTTCGTAGTGTGTGGGCAGGCGGCTAAGTTTGCGCGCAAAGGTGTTCGGCTTCTGGTGGTGCTCATGCTTGCTCACATGCTGTTTGCCCACGAGTGGAGCCTGCTGCAGTCCCACAATGGAGCTGGGCGCCTTTGCGGCATTCTCATGCACAAAGCGAAAGATGATATCATCTTCGATTTCCTCATTGCTGAGTGCACCACCCGCTGCTGCTGGTGTGGGTGGCTTGGCTGTAGTCGTTGTCGTTGTGGTGGTGGTTGTGGTTGAAGTGGTGCTGCTGCTGCTGCTGCTAGTGCTGCTTCTGGTGGTGGTGGTTGCAGGTGTTGTCTTGTGCTTATGCATATTCTTGCGCTTTGTGGCATGCTTCTTGTGCGCCCACAATTTCTTCGACTCAACTCCTTTGTATTGTTTGGCCTCAAGTGGCTGGCCATTGTGCTGCTTGTGCAGCATCAGCTCCGGCAGCTGCTCGGGCGGCACTTCAGCCGCCTTGTTGCAGCGCTCGTTGTAGATGCTGCAACGGCACTCGTAGCTCTCCATCTGTGGCACACACTCGGCCAGCGGTCCACAGGGCCGGGCCACACAGGCGTGCGGACAATTGCCAATGTTGCTGCCGCCCAGCGCCTCGGCCACAATGCCCAGCGAGTGGCCATTGATGTCAATCTGTGGTGCAAATTGATGTCTGGTTAAACACACAGCCGCTTGATAGCTTAAACTATGGCAAACTTACGCGCTGAATGCAGCCCACAAAGAAGGACTTGTACTTGAGATCCAAGGGCAGACGATCCACATGATTGACGCCGCCCACAAAAAGATTCTGGGCCAGCGACAGATGCCAGAAGCCATTCGATGATATGGTCATGACCTCCTGATGCTGATCGATCTTTAAATGTGAAAGGGAGAGGGTGAGTGAGAAAGAGAAAGTGAGAGATAAAGTTCAGCTGGACAGCCAACTTCAATCCTTGCTTTTGCCATACCTTGAGCACCGCCAGGCGAGCGGTTCTAGAGATCTTGATGGTATGCCATTGTCCCAGACTCAGCGAGTGCTCACTGCTGCTAATTGAAAGGTGAGTTAGATCAATGCAGGCCACCTTCTACTGCAAACTACTTACCGCACCACAGCTGGCCCACTGCCCAAATCGAATGCAAACTCCACAAAGCCATCGTGCAAATACAAAGCTATAAAATCGCCACGCTGCTCCGGTCCCGAATAAAGTATCAGACCATCCGCCTGCTCCGGCTTCAAGATAACCTTCAGCTCCAGCCAGATCAAGGCACTATCGCCCAGCGGCGCATAGCGCAGAAAAGAGGAGCCATTGAAGGCGGGCACCTGTAAAGCAAGATAAAGAAAGGAGATTACTATAAAGAACGGGCTTAGTTATCCTTTGACTCCACTCACCTGCAAATCCATGCGTATCTCGCACAAATCACCCACAAAGCCAATGGGGCACAGGCAAACGGCGCCCTGATCCGAGGGCAAACACTTGCCGCCATGCTGGCAAGGATAACGCACGCACTTGTCCGTCGAGCAGTCCTCTGAAAGATGTGAACAGATGAGAGATGAGAGATTAACTATATAGTATATACATTTAACTTACGTATATCGAAGCCATTGATGACATCGCCCAGTGGATGCTCCGTGAACTTGTAGTCGTGCTCGTTGGCCACAAAGCGGCGAATGCAGCCGGCAAAGCCCTCGGCCAAAGGCAGACGCTTGGCCAGGCCCGTAATGTTGCCAATGCCGCCCAGAAAGACCGGCTCGCGGAAGGTAATGCGCGAGAACAAACCCTGTACCCAAATGGAGCACATTAAAATCTATACTAAATTGCTTTTCAATAGCTAAACTCACATTGGATCTGCCCTGAACCTTGGTGCCGTGATTGAGCACCAGCCAGGCATCCCAGCGATGGCGATAGATAATCACCGAGTTCCATTCGTTCAGCATGATGGTCTCTCTGGATCGCACGCTGCCCACGCCGGAGCCGCAATCGAACCAAAACTCCACGAAGCCCTTGTTCAGCAGCAGGGCCATAAAATCGCCAGTTAGATCATCCCGCTCTCCGCTCAACAATATGATGCCATCAAAGGATTCTGGACGGAATTCCAGCCGCAGCTGAACATGCTTATAGGCGCCATGGAGTGCCGCAAATGCCAGCCAGGAGCGCTTGGCAAAGCGAGGCACGTGCGCCCTGATATCTGTGCGAAAGATTAACCATTAGCTGACTACATACATACTACAATATATAAAAATGCAGGTAACATGGCCATTAAATGCCACACACACACACACACACACACACACACACACAAGCACACACTTATGCACATACCTTCCAGGCAACTTTCGCCCGTTTTGCCAAATGGGCACAAACAGCGAGCTGTGGACGCCGTTGCCTCCAGAGCACAAATTCCCTCCGAGCCGCAATCCAGATTGCAAAGTGTGCTGTAAAATAAATGGTAAATAGGATTCATAAACATTTATTTTGTGCAGATATTAAAGGGGGTTTAACGATGCCAGATTAAACAGCTAATTAAGTATTGGGCACAGCTGCTGTAAATTGCTATAAACTATAGTTTGCTTAACATTTTGGTAGCTAATTTAATGGGCAATTGAGATACGAGCAGAGGAATACGAATCTAGAATGTATTTGTATGTTTGTCTAGCTGAGCTGAAGGCCAAGGCTATTGATTAAAATTATTTTCTAATAATAATGCTAACTAGAATAAGTGAAATTTTATAGTTATACTATAGTCTAATATCTATACTATATACTAGACCATATAATACTTATACTACCTACTTGACATCGAATAACAATAAAACCATTTGAAAATATTTTTTCTATTTAAATTAACTGTTAAAAATTAAAGCTAAATTCGTTTCAAATTATCTTTTAAATATCAAGCCTAAAATTTTATTTATTTTTAATTTTCTGTTTAAAATTAAAGTGAATGTCAATAAAATTTACTTATATCATTAAACTTAACATTAAAAAAAAATTATATATTTTAGTCTGCCAAAATAATGCAGGAATTATTATTTACGTTAAATGGCTTTTATAACATTTATTTGTCTATTAGCAAAGAAATGTTATAGCAATTCGCTCTAAATTCAAATATAGATTAAAATTGTAGAAGCAAAAACAATAATTGAAATATATAATTCAGCAAGCCATCTATCGCATTCATCACTCTAAGTTAGTCAGGTCTAAGGGAAACATTAAAATTTTTTAAACAATAAAATTTTAATAAAAATGAATAAAAATTTTGTTTACAATGGTTTTTAATTTTATTTATTTATTTTAATTTATTATTATTATTATAAATAATTTTTTCTTAATATTTGAAGAGATTTACTTTGTTTTACTTTATCAAAATTATTTTCTGAAAATACATTTGCGTTGCATAAATTTAATTTTAATTTAATTTATCGCTTAATAAAACAAATAACAAAAAATAAATTCTACAAATGGAGTTAATACTCAACTCACAGCTTTTACCTTTCATTTAAATGAACATAAGTCAATTTAACACATGCATTCATTACAACAACAACAATAAAAAAGCTTCTTTGAGAAAGTCAACAAGCGTTAATTTCAATTATCCCAGAATTGTACGCAACAATTATTGATTGAAATTTAATTCGAATGACAATCGAAAGGCATGCAGCAATGACAATTAAATGTCTATCAAGTATCATTGCACACTCGACGCATTCTCAATGACAAATGCTATTGAAGCACTATCATCTTTTACTCTGTGAATTATAATTCCACTTAAAATGGATTAGAGCAGTTCAGTTATGATAGCTAAATGGAGTATATTTGTTTTATGGAATGGAAGTTTAGGAAGTTGTAAGTATTGAAGTTTTTAGACTTTAGATTATGAGCTGAAGAGCTCTGAGCTTTAGCTTTATCTCATTTTCTATAGATAGATAGATAAACATTTTATTAAGATGTATTAAAGCTAAAGCCAAAAATTTAAGTTCAAACAAATACTGTTCTGTAAATTTTAAATTAAGTTTTATCTTCAAAAAAAAAAAAAAAAAAAAAAAAAAAAAAAAAACCTTGTTCCCTAGAAAAAATATTTATATTAAAACAAAAACATTTGGGTTTATAAATATGTTTACCTAAAGAATACAAGTTGTACGAGCTGAACCAAAAAAAATATACACATATATTGAGCATAAAATTGTAATATTTTATTGAATACGAACAACTGTATATGAAAATTGAGACTAACAAATCAAAACGAATTGAAACTCTAGCTAAAATGCGATAGGAATCTAGGTTAGCCAACAAAATTATAATATACATACTCGTATATTACTTATGAGCAAGATGTTATATCAATTAAAGATCTATAACTGATGAGTTCAAATCAAATCTTAAAATAAAAACCTAAGCCAAATTACTATAAGAATCTAGCTCAGAGAACACTCAATGATACAAATAATATTTAAGAGCAACTTATATTATGGAATAACTATCACAATCATAATGAAATCAAATCTTGGTACTAAATTTTAATCCAACATATAATGCGAGTCTAGCGTAGCCTACAAAAATATAATATTTGTATGTACTTGTATACAAGTTCTCTTATCTACTAAAGATCTTTAGTTTTCTCCAACTGAGGAGTTATTCTATTCGAACTCTCACTATCCACAACTAACTTTACATCTATCATCATATCTACTTATTAAATTCATCCTAAACTACAAGCGAGTATCATGCAGTCGTTTACACTCGTGTTCAGCATCAACACTCACCTGCTAATTGCTGCTGCTGCTGGAGTTGCTGCTGCTGCTGCTGTTGTTGTTGTTGTTGTAGTTGTTGTTGTTGTCTTAAGTGATATGTTGCTATTGGCAGCATTCTTATTATTGTTGATATGCATAGCGACTTTAAAGTTGTCGTTGTTCAAGTTGTTGTTGTTGTTGTTGCTTTTGCTAATCTGTTGATATGTATGCGAATTGCTGTTGCTGTTGCGTCTTAAATTTAATTGATTATTATTGACATCGTCATAGATGGACATGTCCGCTTTATAGCTATAATACTCATCGACATCGCTATCCACATCGGACAAGCCGTAATCCATTTTGTTCGCCATTTGGCCACGTTCAATTGTTGCTCTTGTGGCAGCTGTTGTCGATGTTGCCGTTGCCTTTGTTGTGCTTGTTGTTGTTGCTGCCGTTGTTGTCGTAGTTGTCGGCATGTCGGCTTTAGTCGATTTGGTTAGTTTAGTGGCTGTGCCCGCTGTGGTCGCCACCTTAAAGTCGGCCGCATCCAGCTCCTGATTCTCATTGAAGCTAATGCTCTCCGCTGATATGTAATAATCGTTTGAATTGACTTTCTGTTCCCGCATGCCATCTAAATTCTCATCGTTGTAATCATATTCGCTATTCGCATCCGCATCCGCATCAGACATATCCGTCTGCCCGGCCGTAGCCACCGCCGCCGCCGCTGCATTGGCCAGCTTCGCACTGAAGGATGCACCCTTCTGATAGAGCACATCCTCATCCGATTTGCCATGCCCATCTTGGCCGCTGTTTGTCGTGTTTATCACTGCAAATGGAAAGCAAATCGAAAGCAAAGCAAATCAAATCAAAATGAAATCAAATCCAATGAATTTCAATTCATATTTATTCTCATTCTCCTTCTCCTTCTTACTCACCTTGACAGCTGTAGCCATTCTTGTTCAGCTCATAGCCCTCGATGCAGTCGCACTCGTACATTCCATCGTGAATCTCGTAGCAGAGCTGCTCGCAGGGACTCGTATGACCGCAGTGACCTAAACAGAAACAACACAAATTGTTAAGTGTTTTTATCTCTCCCCCTCCCTCTCCCACTCTCGCTGTTCATTTTAATTTCGAGTCGAGTTCATAATTTCGACTCACATCAACAGACGTGCGTGTCCCCTAACTATGACTGTGTCTGTTTCTGTTTCTGTGTCTGTGTCTGTGTCTGTGTCTGGGTGTGACCGACGTGTCCGCAATAAATTCTAATGAGCTTTACTGACTTAGAGAGCCAGAGTCATGTTTGGTAATTTACTGCCCACATTTCAGATACACGCCCATACGCCCACACACACACACACACACACACACACACACACACACACACTCACACACACCTTTTTGGCTTTGTGCCAAAAGCGAGTCCATTTTCCCCATATGCAGTCGCTGCTCATTCCAATTTTCAATATGGATCCTGGCCCCAATTTCAAATGCAAATGCTCGCACACGCTCTCGAAAGTATGCAATGGAATTTTATGCAACACAAAAGCTGATAGCCCCACCCAAACGAGCCAAACGCGCAAATGGTGTTTGAGCTGAGCCAATCAAAGTAAACTAAAGTTGAAGTGAAGTGAACTGAACTGAAGTTAAGTAAAACGGGCCAACGCTAAGCTCTTTCTCTAGCTCGGCGTTTCTTGTGCTTTGATGTTCGCCTCCATCAACGGATTCACTTGACATCAAAAGACAGGAAGAAAAGCAGGCCGGCTTTTATACTGAATCTGAGCCTCGAGTCTGAGTCTGAGAGAGGGACACACATTAGACTCGGCTTGAGTGCAACGAGTGGTGATTGAAGTGTAACGAGTAGCTAAAGTACGCGATGAGAGCTGATCGATTAAGTCAACTATTGGGATTTGTGGGTGTGCTATAAACACAATTGTGACGAGTAACGAGTGGTCAAGTAATGAGTAACGAGTAACTAATGAGTAACGAGTAAAAGCAAAACTGAAGAGAAACTCAGGTAGTGGTCTGAGTAGTATATGATAGAGGTAGAAAATATTAGATTTAAACATAATCTGAGATTTTTGTTTCATTTTTTTTTGTTTTATTTTGTATTAACGCGAGTTCGAGTTCGGAGAATGGAATGTAACTAGTTGAGTATAGCGAGAGAGTAGCGTGTTGAGTTTTCCAACTGAGCTGCGAGTCAATTATAACGAATAAGCTCAACGAGCAAAATTTGTGTGTTACTCAAAGTGAAATGTAACGAGAGGCGACTGCCAACTACATAATAATTAGTAATGAGTGGAACTTGAGGTAGAAAACTGCTAGCCAGAGTGTAGTAGATACTTGACTAGCCGTATGTCTTTATTCACCTTACTACGCCAACTTAAGACCAAACTTCGAGTAATACTTTATATTACTTTTATATTTATAGTATAGTATAGCAACAACTAACAAGTGCTACTAAGTGGCCCACTTGACTGCACCAAGTAAGTTCGCAATGTCAGTCTTTTCAAAGACTAAAATCAATTCAATTGACCCAAAAACCACTTTTTAATTTTAACCGAACTAACAAAACTTTTGAAGGACATGCCAGTAAATAAGCATAAATAACTGAGAGACAGCACTTAGCCAGGGAATATTAAATACAGACAAATTTAATTTACTTATTTATTTATGTTATGCCAGTTGACGTGTTTTATATATATATATATATATATATATATATATATATATATATATATATATATATATATATATATATATATATATATATATATATATATTATTATATTTTTTTTATTTTTATAAAACATGAAAAGCCTGTTTGCAAGTTTCAACCAATATCAGAATTTGCTCGTGTGGAAAGTTTTACAAAATCGCGCGCCTCAGGCAAATTTTTTTCTCTTTTTTATTTCGGTAACTCTAATTGAACTTTTGACTGTATTTAAATGAACATTCCAGTTATGTGAGCAGATATGTGTGAGTATATATAACATATATACAAAGATAATGGATACCAAACCATATATTAAATATGATACATTTTTCAGTGGGGCTCGAATGTTGTTAAAAAAAACCGAGTCACGCTAAATTTTGTGTTTTTCTTTTTTTGTGTATGTATAATATTTTTTGTAGTAATGCTAAATATAATACCTCTTTGCAAATGTAATTTTTCAATCTCTATTTTCACATTTACACTTTTTTAATTTTAATTAATATTTCATTTGTTATTTGCGCCCCTAAGAAGAGTGGAAAAATAGAATTTATATGACTTATTTTATTATAAAAATTGAAAATGAAAATTCAATTTAAATATATTTTTTAAACCAGAAGCTAGATTAGATATAGACCTATATATGACCATCGCAATAACGCCTTTCAGTTGATATATAATATGTATTTAAATATCTAAATGTGTATGTATATTTAATTATTTTTTATATTATAATATAAATTAATTTTAATAATTAAAAATATATACATATATATAAAAAAATAAATACTTCCTAATTTATTTCTATAAAAATTATAATCGTTACGGTCCCTGCTATATAAACAAGTGGTAAAAAAAAAATAGTAGTAGGTCTGTTGGACAAAACTTGGAAAACTATTTGAAACGAATATGAATATTCATATATATTGTTATTAATTTAGATGTCGATATTTAGTTACCAAGTTTCTACTTTTTTTTATCCAATATTTATTATTCAGTTGCATATATATATATGTATATATACATATTATATCCTATCACATCACATAACAGTTACCAAGCACTATTGGTCTTTGTCAAAAGCTTACGTCATGCTGGCAACTGCTGGCAACTGCTGCTGCTGCTCTGCTTAGCTGCTATTCTATTAAATGGAACACGCAACAACACGCTTAAAGAGCCATCAAGCTACACACATACAGGTGTGCATGTGTGTGTGTGTGTTTGTCTGTGTGTGATTGCTAGTTGATTAAGCAACTGTGTGTGTGGTGGCGATTAAAGTGCACTGGACACTCAACACATATGCATTTGCATACACACACACACACTCGCATACAGGCAAACACATTTGAATAGTGTGTGCCATGCCACGCCCCCCTCCTCACTCGTCTCTTCTTCTGTCAGCTCGTCTCTCGTCTGTTTGGAGCTGATGGAGTAGCAGAGTAAAGCTTGTCGTTTGCCATTGCGTATTCAAATTGAAATTGAAAAATCGCATATTGCATGCAATTGAAATCGAAGTGTCAGCAGCACACACGCACACAGAGTGACAGAGAGGGAGACAGACAAAGAGAGAGAGAGAGAGGGAAAGAGAGGTATATGGAGCTTGGGTTAGTTATGTAGCGTGTTGGGCTTCATATGGCGTTTAAGCGCTTGAAAAGATGCCAAAAACATTGCATAACAGCATTACACACATTGATACACACACCCACACACACACACAATTGTTATGTGTGCATGTGAAAGGCATAATTAAGTTGCTCATTAATGTCAAAGCCAAACCAGACAGACAGACAGACAGACCAGGCAGAGAGGCGGTCAGGCAGTCGAGGCCAAGCATATTGATATGCTGCCAAAATTTCCACAATTGGACAGCTCGCAAGGGGCAAGGGTTGCAGGGGGGCTGTGGCTAGTGTCAGCTGTCATACGCACCTTGAAACGCCGCCTCCTCGGCCTCCACAATGTTGCTGCCAGTGGCCGCCCAGCTCAGCGTTAGCAGGAGCAGGCAAATGTGTAACAGGCGTGACTGGCTATGAGGTCCTTGCTGCAGTTGTTGTTGCTTTGATGTGAACATTTTCGCACTAAATGTTGTTGTTGTTGCTGCTGCTGCTGCTGCTGCTGCTGCTGTTGCTGCTCTCCTTGTTGTTGCTTGTTGTGTGGTTGCTGCCACTGCTGCTCCGGTAACTCCGCAAGTTAAGTATACGCACAGTTCACACGATCGTTGGCCGTTTTAGACGACTTCGGCCAGCAGCCAGCGCTGAGCATTGAGCGTACATGCGTCTCGACGTTGCCTCTGCGACTGCGACGGTTCCCTGTTGATATATATCAAGCACAAGCACAGCACCAGCAATTAGTAATAGTAAGAGAGAGTGAAAGAGCAAGAGAGATGGTGAGCGAGATGGAGAGAGAGGGGGACAAAGGCGCAGGCAAATCAAGTGGTCATTATAATATAACCACAAATTGCTAAACACGCAACGCACACGAACTCACACAAACATGATTCATGGCTGTTGCCTGATGGCTCTTGCCACATGCCGCATGCCACTTGGCCCCGCCTCACCTCCAGCACCTCCATCGCCCCCTTTTGCCAGTTGTTGGCAGCAGTAAAATCAATAAACACCGTCATGGCAACGCCACCACAACAAATACTAATAGTAGACAATGTGCCCCATTCTCTCAATAATTTGTTACCATTTGGCTAAGCCACTCCTACAACATACATATACATACATATATATATGTGTATATATATCTGCTGATCCCTTGGCCCTACCTTAAGCCAAGTGGCTTGGGGCAAATGCATGTAATTAGAAATCAATACGACAATTGGGCAAATTGTGTATAAGACAAGTAAAAGCAGCTGAAGCTGAAGCAGCTGCAAAAACAAAAAACAAAAAAAAAGTAAAAGCTACAAAAATTTATTTAACAAATTCTCTTTTCTTTTTTTCTTTTTATACTTTTATCATTTTCGTTGGCCAATCGAAATTGAAATGTCAAATGTCTAAGTGGAAAATCAGGCAGGAGCCGCAGCAGCAGAAGAAGAAGGTTCTTAGGCCGGGTCACAGACCCAAACACACATACGCACGCACTCATATGTAAAACTTTACATACATGTATCAGTGTGTATGTGTGTGCGTGCGTGTGTGTGTGTGTGTGTGTATTTGGTACACACACTCATGCGTGGCACTTAACCCGTGCTCAAAAATATGTAGCATACTTACTGGGGCAAAAATTGCAGCCACAGCATGAAATCTTTCTTCATTGCTACAGCTATTTGCTGTTGCGGCTGCTCTTGTTGTTGTCGTTGTTGTTGCTGTTGTTGGTAATATACCCTAGCAGCATAATATACTATTGGGTAAAATCAACAGCTGACTAATTGATAGTTAAGGGGTTTATATTGGCCAGCTTAATTGAAGTCTATAATACGAGTTTGTTTTTTAAAATAAATACTTTTAAGTTAATAATTTTGTTAATTTAATTTAATTAACATATAAATTAGCTGTTCTGTTTTGTACAATAATTCAATTACAAGCTAAATTTGCTAATAAATAAATTTAGCATGTAATTTAATTATTGAATTATGGTAGTGCTAATGTTTAGCATATACTAATAAATCAAATTAACATATAACTTAGCTATGCTGTTAGTGTACATATTCTCTGCTATACGAAAAAATATAAGACAAAAGACAATACTTATTCTCAGTTATGTAAATGGCAATTCAAGTCTTACATTAATTCCCTAATAAATAAACTTAATATATAATTTAACTTTTTTGTTCGTATTCTCTGTTACTTTGAATGCAAGTCTTATATTACGTACTCTCTGCAAGCATAGTCCTTAACAGGCCACTGTTATTGCCCACATATGCTTAACAGTGCTCAACAGCAATGATCTCTCATTCTAATTTCTGAACAGTTTCATAAACAAAGTCTCCTCTGATAAACTGTTTGTTAACAGCGCTGTTTACTAAACAAAAATATACGTAATGTTAACAGAGCAACACTTGACTTATGTTAACAGCAGTGTATGAATTATATTTAACATGAAAATTAATTCAACATTTCCTCCATTATTTTACGCTGTGATTTTTAACAAAAATATTTTCATATTTACTTGAAATATAAAATTCAGTAAATTATGTAAATTGAATTATATTAATGCAGTTTCTTTTGATTTCCAGCGCATCACAATGCCAAATTGAATTACAGGGTATTTTGATATGGAACATGCCCAACTGTAGTAATTCATGTTGTTTTTATTTTTACTTTATTTTTTATATCAACTTTTGTATGCCTGCGCTTAAAATCGCGACGTCTGCCGCTGACTCGGCCCATGGGGCGTGAATGTGGGCGTGGGCTGGGTTGCCTGGGCTGTGAGTGAATGGGTGTGTGTGTGTGTGTGTGTTGTGTGTGGGTGGCTGGGCTACTTTTACGTGTATTTTGTTGTTGTTGTTGCTGTGTGCGTTGCTGTGCGTGCAAAAGTTTTGCAAGTTGGACTTTGGTAGGCCAACAAAATAAAGAGAGAAAAAAATGTGGAAAAAAATAAGAATTTTGCCATTTGTACTGTCTCGAGTTTTTGGGTGTTTCAGAGTCGACCAAATGTTACCGTATTCATTTCTATCGATTTTTCCACCTTGGCTATTTGCACTGAAGTCTTAAGCACGCACACTAACTAACCCACTCACACACACACACACACACGCACACTTTGACATACTACCATACACACACATATACTTTTTGATACTTTTGATACTTTTTGATATTTTTTGTACTCTTCTCTCCCTCTCCCAACGTTTTATTTTCATTTTTCTTTCATTTCATTTCGGTTATATTTTTTTCAATTTTGTTGTTTTTTTTTCTCTTTTTGATTTTGTTGTTGCTTTTGCATTTTTATTGCGTTTTTAATGGCATTTCTTTCCGGTACGACGCCTCCGAATAGCCAGCAAATGTTGAAGGCTGTCGCACAAGCTTCAGCCCCAATCCCAGTCCCAGTTTGAGCCCCAACCTCAGTCCCAGCTTCAGCTTTCAGCTTTCAGTTTTGGCATCAGCTTTAGCCACAGAGCCAAAATGCATACATTTAACTAGGCTGGGATGTCCATGTGTGTGTGTGTGTGTGTAGGTTTGATGTGGGGCATGTGGCATGTGGCACATGAAAACTCATTATTCAGGTAAACGCAGCCGAAAAAAATTAGGAAAAAATAGTAGTAAAGTAAAGAACGTGCGCTCATTTGGCTGGAAAATTTTACAGCAGTCCAAGTTGTTAGTGGTAAGTGGCAAATGGCAAAATGGGTAAGTGGTAAGTGGCAAGTGGCAAGTGGCAAGTGGCCTTTTGGGCGCTTTAGACTACGCTCTCGGCCACAGGCCCCAACTAATTAGACCAACACATTGATATTGCCTCCAAAATCAAAATTAATGACACTTAGTCGCAGTGTCTCATAATAGTAGACTTCTGCACTGGCCGACATCAAGTTGATCAACCCAATTATGCGGCTAATGGAACTAAATTAACGTCGAGTGGCATTGATTTAATTACACAATTATCCTCCTCATCGGCTATCTGTCTAAATGCACAATAAACGAGACGGAATGTTGCAAATGTCATTCGCTAGTTAATTCGACTCAAAAGTTGGCCACGATTCAGGGACCATCTCCTCTACTTCCTCTCTCTCTTTCTCTCTTTCTCCCTTTCCTTAATTTATTTTCATTTGTCTTCTGCATTCCGATTTTTTGCCTTTGCTCCTCTCCTGCCTTTGCCTCTCTTTTTTTTCTGTTCAGTTTGTTTACGTCTCTATTAATCATTGAACATATTTTCCCATCTCTTTTACCCTCTACTATTTGTTGCTCTTTTTTTATCCACTTCTTTATTTTCTCCCTCACCTCCAGTCTTTGCTTCTCTAATTTTCTGTTGAGTTTGCTTTTGTTTCTTGTTTACTATTCTCAATCCTTCAGTTATATAGATTTCTCATCTCATTTACACCGCTCTATTTGGCGCTGTTTTATTATCCTGTCTTATATTTTCCTCTCCACTCTAGGGATTTCTGCTCGTCTATTTTTTTGGTCCACTTTTATGTAACCTCTCGCTTAACTTATCTTCCATTTGCTTCTTCAACCTTTGATACTTGCAGACTACATTTTTTCTTGATTTTTCATAATCTTTTAAAAAAATTTTTCATTTCATCTCATCTAATCTTATCTCATGTCATTTCTAGTAAAATAATACATACTTATCTTCTCTTGTCATTATCTAATTTCTATTCTGTTATCTTCTTTAATTTTCTTTTCTCTGTTTTTCATTTCTCTTCTCTTCAACTCTTTATTTCTACTCTTCTCAACTCTTCTCTTAAATATAACTACTTGTCTTTCTTAAATTTTCTAATCTTTTCTTTTCAGTATTTCATTTGTCTTCTATTCTTCATTCTTTTATTCCTCACTCTTGTCTAACTGAAACTCTAACTCTTCTCTTTCCTTTTTCTTACATAATTTTATTTTCTTTACATAATTTAATTTGTCTGCTATTAACAAATCTTTTTTCTCTTCTCTTGTCTAATATTATTATTTTCTTCTGTATTCTTCCACCTTCTACCTTTCACTCAATTATTGAGATTGTAACCAAGATCTGGCCAAATATTTATGACAGTTTTACCTAAAGTTCTGAGCAAAGTTTATGAGAATACACACAAACGTAAACTCATAATATTTGCTTGTTTTTCTTCTCCAGCAAACAAACGGAAGTGTTGGAAAGTGTGTTGGGTAACAAGAAATGACAATTTGGCAATTGAAGCTCGCTTGAGTGCCACAGTGAAAATCATAACTAATGGCAATAAAACTTGTTTGTGTGGTAAAAATAACTTTTTATTGTATAAATGTTATGTGATATGCAAAAATGTTGAGCAAATTTGCAGTTATATAAGAGCTGAAGGTGAAGTTGCAACTTTATTGCCACTTAGCTAATTTATGACACAGCACTGGCTGTCATATCATTCTTTTTTAACTGCAGAAAAGTTTTTTATTTTAATCAATTGCTATTAAACATTCATGTTGTAAAGCAATTTACTTAAAAGTCTAGTGCGTGACTACTATTTTATAGCTCTTGTTGCTCTTCTTCTAATTAACTCTTATAATATACTTTACAAATGTCGTATACTTAATTATTTAATTTAGCATTGACTACTCTCATAAGAACTCGTTTTATGTTAATAGCATTTCTAGTTAATATAAAAATTCTATTAACAGCGCTGCTAAACAGATAGAACACTTAACTCGTTAATTGAAATTATCTTTGTTTGTCTCTCTCTCTTTCTTCCTTTACTAAGCCTTTGTTTAGATTTTTTTATTCTAGTTACTTTTCAATTTCTGGTAAAACTTGTATTAACAGCGCTGCTAAATACAACACTTACGCTTAACTATTTAATTGCAATTATCTCTCTCTCTCTCTCTCTCTCTCTTTCTTTCTTCCGCCACTAAGCCTCTGCTTAGATTATGTTGTTCCAGCTAATAAAAACTGTCTGTTAACAGCACTGCTAAAAAAGATACGACACATACATTTAGCTATTAATTGCCACTGCATTTTCTCTCTCCCTCCCCCTACTAGCTTTTGCTTAAACTATGTTATCATTAACATCTTTAATTGCAACTAAGCCTCTGCTTAGACTATGTTACTGCTTTTTAGCTACTGTATTGTTTAGCATTCAGCTTTTCTGTTAAGTTACAGTTTAGTTCAATTACCATGCGCTCTTTCTTCCCCTCTGTGATCATCGGCTATATTCATATGTAATTATTAACATTTCGCTTCGCAAATTAACAGCATTAACATATATATGCAATTGTATATGTGTGTAAGTGCGCGTATCTATCTGTGACCTAAATCGCACAAAGGACCCATTATCTATTATATCTGCTGAACAAAGAACTAAATCTACAACTTGATTAGCTGAAACAAGCGAAAAAAAAACAACATACAAATCCAAGCCCAAACCCTATCTTATATGCGGGCTATTCTATAGTATAAATTATTGATTTAAAACTACAGCAAGGACAACACAGCCAGCAACGAACAGCTAACACAGCACAAATTATATCCTAGCCTCTCCAACGAGTGCTTACTGTGTTTGTGCAGCTCTTGTTGTTTTTGTTGTCTTGTTTTGTTTTGCTGATGATTTTTTTGTGTTGATGTCACGCAAAACTTAATACCCAAAGCCAATACGAAAAGCGAACGGTAAATATACGCACACACACACACACACACAGAGACATAGACGCACATAAAGAAATAAAACAAACTGGGAGCATCAAAGTCAATGGGCGAAAAAAAGAGAGAGAAATAACTGTTGTAACAGACAAAACTACAGCCGCCGCAGCAGCAGAAGAATCAACAGCAACAACAACAACAGCAACAACACAGCTAACAGAAAATAACCGCAAAAGAAAAATCGTTAAAGCAGCAATAAATTGTGTTTTTATAAGGTAAATAGAGCAAAGCCCGTTGAGAGCCAATTGAAGGCAGACCACAAAATACAAACAGAAAACAGAAACAAGAAAAAAAGAAACAGAAACAGAAAACAGAACTGAACAGCCAGACAGAGGGACAATTTGATGGGAATGTGAGGCGTTCCTTGGGGGCTGCTTGGGCCGAGCAACTCACGCATGACAGACTGACCCAAGTTACGGTCCAATCAGACGCACACACACAGCCATGCACACACACACACACACACAGACACACACTCATGCACATAACGTAAAAGTTTGGCGCGCGTTTTTGCTGTTAAATTCTTAACGTTTGACATGCGTCTAAGTATAAATATGTGTCTGTGTGTGCGTGCGTGTGTGTCTCTGTGCCTGTGTGTGTGTGAGCGCGTCTCTTGCGCCTAATTTATGGCAAATTCACAGGTGCGCATATTACTTGCGCCCTGTCAAAGACGTCGCGCTGAGCTCTACAACAAAAGCAAACAGCAGCAGAAAGCAATTTCAAGCAAGGACTAAAACAAAAGAAGCTACACACGCACACATACACATACAGAGGCACACTCAAGCTGAGCTGTAATGTAAGAGTAGCAGCAACAGAACGTGATGTGCGTGTGTATGTGTGTGTGTGGCTATTGCAGCCGCTGCTTTGTATGTATGTGCGTGTGTGTGAGTGCTGGGCGACATTATATCAAAGACATTTGACTGACTGCAAAATGGAAGTTGGCAAACGAGTGGAAGAGAGAAAGTCAGCGTCAAGCTAGAGAGAAAGAGAGGGAGCGAGAGCGAGAAAAACGTCAACATAGCGAACATTGCCCGGGCCGAATGCGTTCTTTGAGTGCAACCAGCAGGCAAAATTGCCAAATATAATATATGTATGTATGTATGTATATATAAATGCAAACACACCAACATACAGAAATTCATACAAGCATAGTACAACTGTAGTTCTTATATTTAATTCGCCCCTCTCGCTCTCCCTGCCTAGTGCTCAAGTGCCACTTTAAAGTGCGCTCTTGCTTGCCCAACATAAATTTCCATTATTTCATTTCGCCTCGTTTCTCCAACTACAACAACAACAACGTTTACTACTCACTTGTATTGGCTTTGCTTTTTGGCGAGCGTCCGCCTCGTTGACGGCGACGTCGTCTTCGTCTTCGTTGATTTCTGCTGCTTTATTTTCGGCGTTCAGCGATTTTCGTGGTATTTACATCAAAGCACACGCACATTCACACACACGCACACGTTCACACACACGCACAATCTCTTATGCTGTCTCTCACATTGCACATTCGACTCTTGTACAACGCGACGTTTTTTCTTCACACTTGACACCTCATTATTTTTTTATGCAAATTTTACATACATATATTTATTTTGTTTTAACTTTCTTCTTTTTTTCCATCCAACTAGCTGTTGTTGTTGCGCGCGTGTGTGTGTATATATGTATATGTTATATTTTGGTTGTATCCTGCGAAAGATTGTCTCTGTGGCGGCGCCGTTCCGATAGCCGTTTCTATGGAGCGTTTACGTTTTTACACTCTAATTGACGGGAGACTACTGCGCGTATCGAAGCCGTTGCTGATTGGAACGAAGCGAAACTCTGCCAGAGTGGAGAGCAAGAAGCGTGCTAGTGCAACAACAACAGCAAATGAAACACCTTTGCAAGAGAGTATGACAGTTGCTGCTGTTGTTGTTGGTCTTAAAGTGCCCAAATCGCGTTCGTAGTATCCGTTAGTTGATTATCCGAGTATGTAAAGAGGCGCCAAATATGAACGAACACAGGGTGGTTTAGGGTAGTCGACATACCAAAAAATTTGAATAATTAACAATTATTTTAGAATAATCAATAAATAATTATTTGATGTGAATAATCAAAACTGTAACAATAAATTTACTGTGTGTCATTTGTTTACTGCCAACAGCTAGCTATAAATATGTTTAATATGAAATGTTTAGCATATCAGGATAACAACTACTAAGCTGTGTTGGCAGCCCTATTTTATATGTATGTAGCTTCTGCTGCCTCCTTCCATGCTCTCAGCTGCCACCTTCTATCCAAGAGAGCGCCATGGCTATGGCGCATGCGCCAGAAACAATGAAATTGAAACATGCCAAACATTCCGGGCTCAGGTTACAACAACAGCGCTCCAAGAGCTGTCAGCGCCAGTGACAGCGGCGCTATGTTAAACAACATTTTGTTGTTGCTGTTGTCTTGCCAGCGAACTTAACATCACAATAAACACCTAACAGCAGGCAATCGACACTTGAACGCACACGCACACATTTACATACATACATATATATGTATATGCTTAAGCCTTTAAAAAAAAGGACGAGACGCAGGGCAATGGGCAGCAAGTCAGCAATGACAGCTGATCAGGTTGCAGGGGTTGTTGTTGTTAATGCTGAAAATGACAAAAGCAATGAAAAACAAGATAAATCTGAAGTGTGGGCAAGAGCTTAGGCTGGCAGCTACTGTGGGCAGTGTAACTGAGACTTGACCATGTGTGCTTGTTACTGATGTTGTTGCTGTTGTTGTTGCACTCCCAGTCAACTTTGCTAATGACCGGGCCCGCCCACCATTCGTGTACCCCTTTGACAATGCGCCTGCTAAGTCCTTTGCCTTTGCCAGCGGCTTTGCCTGGCCAAAAGGGCAAACCCCATGACATGACACACAGACAAGAGTGTTGTGTGTCTGTGTGTGTGTGTGTGAGTGAGTGTCTCTTTCTCTCACTCCCTCTCTCCCTCTGTGTGTGTGTGTGCTTTATGTCTTTTGTGCAAGGCTTAGTGGGTGCTGCAACAGCCGCCCCACTTCGTCACTTGCAGCAAATGAGGCATTAATATCCAAGAGCCATGCTCCTGGCTGGCTTCCATGTTTTCTTCCGCCTCCTCCACCTCCTCCGCCTCCTCCTCAGAGCCTTACTCGAGTATGTCAGCGCAAATATTAGTATTCCACTTCAATGCGAGCATTTTGTAATGGAAAGTGTTGCCGTCTCCTGCGCCGCATCCATCAAGACGTCAGCCAGGCGCAACTAATGTGTCACATTACAAATGTGTCGTCACCTGACAACAACAACAACAACAACAGCAACAACAACAAGTGGCAACTCAATAACAAAAGTATTAACTGCTTGTCCTGTCAACACATCGTCAAAGCAATAAAGCTGCATTTTATTCAGTTATCAAGCAGTTATTAGAAAAGCAGCAAAAGCAACGCCAGCAGGAGCAGCAGCCACAGCAGCAACAGTAAATTACATCAACATCAATGCAGCAGCAGCAACGCATTTATGTAGAACACAAGCGACAAGTCCTTAATGTGCTCCTTCTCCTCCTCTGCCAGATCCTCGTCCTGCTTCTCGGCCTCCTTCTGCCAGCTGTCAATTTCCATCACATTACGCCAGTTGAGGAACTCATTGTAGCCCCAGAGACCACAAATAGTCGCTGCAATTAATCATTATCTATTAGCCCCATATACAACTACAACTAGATAGATGCCTCTGGCATTTACCTTGCTCCAGATAGAGATCCTTGTACTTGCCCATGCCCAGCGCCAGGCTGCGTATCGCATTTTGTTCGCTCAAGATCTCATTGCAGTGACCCTTCGCCAGCTCCTCGTACAGCTGGGGCGGACTCAAGCGGGGCCCGCATTTGTGGTGCTGCAGCATGTAGAGCAGAAGCACCCTATAAAGCAATGGAGTCCATTAAGATATTATATTTAATATGCTTAACTACCAATATACGTTGTATTCATGGATAAATGGGCAAGGAATGGGTATGGAAATATAAATATGCTAGGGGAAGCAGATACAGCTCTATAATATCTTTATAGTGCTATAAAACTCTATATAGTATATGCCCTGTAAATTTTGAAAATTTTAGAGGTATTACAGCTTTATATAGAAAGGTATAAGTTGTTAGTTCTGAGTCTGTAAAGTCCAAAATGAGTTTTATAATACAATTTCTATGTATGTATGTGTATACCCTGTAAATGTCGTAAATGGGCATGGTTTAAAAGTTCTTTGTGTGCAAAATGCTAAGGATATTATATCTAACTATATAAAGTCAAAATGGTGTTAGATAGTTATATATATTACAATTTCTCTTTACGTGTATACCCTGTAAATTTTTGAAATTAAAATGGTATTCAACCTTTGCATAAGCGTAGATTAAAATTGAACTTTATAAAATATGTATAAGAAAAAATTAAATAAAAAATAATAATAATAATAACACATATGTATAAAAAATATGTATAAAATAAAAAATAAATTAAATTTACCAAAAAATAATAAGTAATAATAATATATGTATACATATTTAAGAAATAAATATTTCTATATACTTTAGCATAACATACTTAAATTAATATATACATATATAACCATTTATTCAGATAATACAAAGCTGCACACATATACCCTCTAAATATTGACATACTAATTTTGTACTATATAATTAAGAAATATGACATCTGATATCAATATTTACAGGGTATATCATATGCATACATATACTATGTAGATCTCATATACTCACTGATGAGTGCGCTGATACCCATAGGCTGGCGCCTCGCTGGTCAGCAGCTCCAGGCAGTTCAGACTAAGCTTACACCGCCTCGTATCCAGGGTGACTATATCACGCATGCAGAGATCCGATTCAGTTCTATTCGGCGAGCCCTGACTAACAAGACTATCATAACTCAGGGCCAACTGCTCATATTCAGCATTTGCATTCAGTGCGCCATATCTGCAAATATGAAAAGTAGTTAAGAGATAAGAGATAAGAAACTTGAAGACTAAACTACGCAAACCTACTTCAAGCTGGGCGGCAAAAGCAAAACATTGCGCTGAAAGGCATTTCGCAAAACTAAGTGGGAATAAGTGGGTGAATTGTGAGAGAAAATATTTAATTAATTTTCTAAAAATTTACTTAGCTCCTGGACTTGATTAAATTCGACTGGATTTTCACAGTTTGCCAGCTGATTCATTTTATGCAGCAGTTGATAATATAATTGTCTATCGTATCGTGTGGGCGTTATGTATCTCATTTTCTCTGCAAAATTATGCGGCATAAGCCGAAATTAATGATTATTTATGACACTCACAAACACACACACACACACACACACACACACACACACACACATAGATAATTATGTGTATATATATATATGTATGTGTGTGTGTGTGCACAGTTCATTGGGCTTACGCTTTATCAGAAATTCGGCCAACAACAATGCGAACTTGGCGCTTGCATTGAGTTTCCTGCCACAGGATAATTGATGGAGTAAACTGTAGATGCGTTGCGGCAATTGTTGCACGGATCCGGCTGCTGTTACGCCGTTCCCAGCCACTTGCAACGGGCTGTGGATGCCACAAATTGCGGCAAGTGCTGTAATTTTCAAACAAATATTAGCGAACAGCAACATGTTGTCCGGAGCACCAGTTGGCATCTATGCCGGACTCGGCAGCTGGCCCCATCGAAATCACATCGCATTCAGTTCTTTGATTTCACTCCTTTTATGAAGATTAATTGGATGATATTTGTTCAGTGCGACGCGTAGGCGTTGAACGCTGAGCGTTGAGCGTCTGTTTGGAATATCGAGTGTGTCAGTGGGCGGTCTCACTGGTACGCAATATTAAGTTTCGCATATTAATCACAATTTAAAACTGAATACATTACATTGATGGACAAAAGGACTAAGATAAATATATAAAACTCTGCTGAAGTAAGCAATGTATATGAGCACACACTGTTTTTGTTTTTTGTATGTAATTTGAAAGTTCAATCAGAAGTTGTTTATATACAATCAAAACAATTTCTTTCGCCTTAAATCATTAATAATCATCAACCTCTGCGCATTTAACATTTGAAATAATGGCGCCTAAACTATCGTTTTAAAAATATCGAAAAGCGAAACAGCTAGAAAATTGTTATCGATGACCTGTTACAGTCACGATACTGCTGCTGGTAAGTACGCAGCTCAGCTGTGCAAAAGAGAATAGCAATTTCCCTTCCGTTGGATAGCGCCATAAAAATTGATAATAAAAATATAATACTTTTTGATTGAATATATTTGTAGTGAAATAATACAAAACAATTAACAAAAATTGTTTGAAATAACTTGTTGTATGCGCCTACCCATATACATATATTTTGCTGGCATTGGCCAAGCTGTTTATATGAACAGCGTACCAAATGTAAAGTTAACAGTCTCATACCTGTGTTAACATTGCGTTAACAGGCGAATGTTTTTTACATCAGACTGTCTTTTGTCTTTTCTTTGTGAAAATTAGTAGTACTTTAGTTTAATTCGAAATACTAATTGAATACACTAATGTCGGACAACCAGGACAAAGAAGAAACATTGGCCAGTTTCCAGGTAAGAAATGCAGCGTCAATTAACCAACAGACGCAGCAAACTTCTGTTATTATTTGTGGCCCAAACGAGTGCTGAGTGCGCACATTTCCAATGCGTATGTTGTGTGTGTCTCACTCTGTGTGTGTGTGTGTGTGTGCAAGTAATGCATGTATGTGTGTGTGTGTGTTTATGTGTAGGTGTCTGCGTCTTCGACTTGCAATCAGTTTGAATGCAAACAAAACTAAATTGAATTTCAATGTCACAGGTCATAACTGGTATAGAGGATGTTGGCGAGGCTTTCTCGCACCTGGAGTCGTCCAATTGGGATCTAGTGGTAAGTGCGTCATACAGCAAACAAGTGCGTATCAATTTAATTGCGTTGTTTGTTGTCTCGTCTCGTCTGGTGCATGTTGCAGGAGGCACTCAGCCGTGTCATGCCACACGATGATGCACCACTGGCCAATCCCATACACACGCCGGAGCCTTCAGCGCCAGATCCGGTGGCGGTTGCTTCAGCGCCATCAAATTCCAATGGCTTCAGGTCATTCAATTTCGACGAGCTGCCTGGACCCTCGCAAGGTGCCCGTCTGTTTCCAAGTGAGCTAAGCTGAAAATTGCCCAATTTTAATTTCTCTCTCTATATATATGTATATATGTATGTATGTCTGCCTTTATAGCCTCACAAATGCTGGCTCAGCTGACATCGAGCATTAACTTGGATCCACCCAGGCAGAATAATAACCAAAATCTCCTAACATTCAATATTCACTTCAATCAGCAAATCTATAAAATTTGCATGCAGCCAAGCGCAACCATAGGTAAATGATTGTCTATTGATTCTTAATGGAATGATTATTGAATTTTCTCTCCATTCCATCTCTGGCAGAACAACTGAAACGTAAGATCTTTGACGTAACCAATATGCCACAATGCCGTCAGGCTTTACGCGGCTGGCCGTCGTCCAGAGCAAGCGAAGCACAAATACCAGAGACGCAGTTAGGCAATTTAGATTTACCGCCCGTCAGCGAGCTCGTACTTGTTGATCTAACCGATGATGGTTTCATGGACACAGAGCAGTAAGCTTGCCACAGCACAGTCCAATTTCAATTGATTATCACATATGTATATTTAATAGGGATGAGGTTACACAGCGATTGGATAAGATTTACAAATTGCACATTGTGGAAGAGGGCGGCCCAGAGGCACGCAGGCTGACACTTAATTTTCCGGGACGCACCACCATCCAAGAACTGAAAACGAATGTTTACTACATTACCAATATACCAGTTAGGCATCAGGAATGGTCCGGCTGGCCGAGCGGTTGTGATAATGATACCAATTTAGCGGTGTGTTTTGCATTATTATTTGATATATATATATAGTATATATAATTATTTACTTTGTCTGCTCTCCAACCACACAGCAATCGGGCATTGAGCAAACACACGACTTTGCAATTCGCAACATTGCGGAGCGCTCGTCAAATAATTCCAATTTGCTGGCCAACACGTAAGAGCACACAATAAGAAATATTCAGTTTTTATTTATATATATATATTAATCATCTGTTCTCCTGCACAGAGAAATCGTAGCTCTCGATAGCGAAAGCTCAGCCGATGAGTTTGAAGATGCCACAGACTTCAACAACTCGGAGTACATTTTCTCAGATTCGCCGCCAGTGCAACCGCTCAACAGACATCTAAGTAAGCCTAGGCCAAACCCAATACCTATACCGTTTCTCACTCACTCTCTCTCTCCTCTTTGCAGTACCCAATAATACGAACGATGAGACGAGTGGTTCCTCACAATTTGTGGAAAATTATAAACAACGTTTCGGCGAACCACATCCCGAGTTTTATGTGGGCAGTTTAGAGAACGCGCTGCGTTTAGCCTGTCACAAGCCCGCCAAGGAGGTAGTCTTAATAATTATTTTAAAATGTTGAAAACAATACTCAAGTTTACTTTATATTTGAAGCGAAAATTGTTGGCAATTTATTTACATCACGGCGAGAGCATACTCACAAATGTATTCTGTGATCATCTCATGAAGGACGAGGCCATCATACAGACATTCAGAGCGAATTTTGTGCTCTATGGCTGGGACATGACGTACGAGAGCAACAAGGATATGTAGGCAAACGAATATCTAGGATTATTTAATTTGTATTTTAATTTGTATTTTGTGCACTTTAAGGTTTCTGTCCTCGTTGACGGCCTGCATCAATAGCAATGCTTCCCTAACGGCCAGAAATATTAAACTTGACAAGCTGCCCGCCCTAATGCTAGTTGGCAAGAGTCGTCTCGAGGGCCGACAAACATGCGAGGTCTTATCTGTGATTCATGGTAAGTTGCTTGGATGAAAGAGGCTGCAAGTACTTATATTAAATTCTTCGATTGCAGGCAACATTGGTCTGGTTGATTTGCAGTCGCGGCTGATTGAGACAACGGTCATGTATGAGGAGCAGCTGCAGGGAGAGATACGGGAGGAGTATGAGCGTGCTGAGCGCGATCAGATGAAGGCTGAGCAGGATATGGCATATGAGAAGACGCTACAAGCGGATATAGCCAAAGAGGCAGCTAAACGCCAAAAGGAGGCCGCTCAGGCAGCCGAACGCAAACGCATTGAATCCGAACAGGCAGAAGAAGATGCTAGACGCGAGTCCATCAGATTAGTGGTAAATTAGATAAATGAATATACTATATATATATATATTTATCATATAAATAATTGCATAATCTATATATTAGGCTACACAATCGTTACCTCTGGAGCCTGCCGAGCATGAAGCAAACATTTCCAAAATACGCGTACGAAAGCCAACGGGAGAATTTTTGGAGCGTCGATTTTTCACGCGGGACACACTGCAGGTGAGCTCTTATGAATTAACTGTATATACACATATACTATATATATATATATGTTTCGCTGTTTCAGGATCTATTTAATTTCGTAACCGCCAATGGGTTTTTGATCGACGAGTACAAGGTCATTAGCAGTTGGCCAAGACGCGACTTGACGTCCATCGACGCTGGGCAAACGCTGGAAACACTCAAACTATATCCGCAGGAAACGGTTATATTGGAGGAGCGATTTTGATTTTGATTATGATATAATTAATTAATTATGATATAATTAATGCTGATTCTGATTCTAATTCTGTTCATTTTGCGTTTTTAAGCGTTCGTTCACACTACTGGGTTTAAGTTTTGCATTAATGAAAAAATTTAGTCTCGTATCTATATGTTAATTTTAAATAGTGGAAGAAAAAACAAAAGAAAAGCAAAGGCAAAACAAAACAAAAGCAAGAATACAATTGAGACAAATTAAAGAACCAGAGAAACAAAAAACAAATGAAATAAGCATATTTAGCATCCATCATCTAGAAGAACGGCAAACTAAGAGCTAAAGTTTTTTACAATTATAATAATACCATAAAGTAAAGCAAACGGAAACTCAAAATAAATAGTAGCACCGGCTGCAATTATATGTATGTATGTTGTACCCCTCGCGATACCACTACCTATCTAGGGTCCCGCCACCCCCCTTCCACACACACACACACACACCCATACATATATATAACATCTCTCTCTCTCTCTCTCTCACTGTCTCTCTCTCCTGAAATAGAGTTAGCGTTAGCGTTAGATAAGCATTGAAGGAAACGCATTTAAGTTGGCTTGTTTTACATTATCAATAATAAATTATATACATGTACTGAAACGTTACACTCTTTTTTGCGCTTAATTTACACATAACAACATAAAACGGGAACGAGTTACACAAAAATAATATGTTAAAAAAACAATTGAGCGTAAAAGCAGCAGAGATTGTTAAGCGGTTGTCTAATCCTAGCTAGCTGCCTGGCTGCCTGGCTGCTCTACTCGAAGAGCTTCTCAATTGGCGCCAGAGCCACGAGCAGAATGAGCACCACGACGAACAGGATGAGGACAACGGTGTAGACGCCGAGCAGACCCTTGCGCAGAGCCGCATACTGCAAGAGAAGTAGAGATATTACTATTATTCTAGAGAACTGGAAGAGAGATATGGTGATAGAGTGCTCCACTTACCGGTGCATCCATTTTCCTCTCCATGCTCATGCCATTGCGCATGGCGTGCTGCTGATGATGCGTCATGTCGCCCATCTGGAATGTGTTGATGCGTTGGCTCTGCTGGCGATCCGATGCGATGCCCGATATCTGCCAATGATTAATGCACAAATAGATCTACACATTAATTGGACGTAGCCACTAGCTCAATGGGGCGGACGAAGCATGCGATGAATTAGTATCAAAATGGATGAACATTTAACCACAACAATCGCTGTACAACGGTCAATGCGAGGGTCAAAAACACTAAACTCTAGATCTATCTATATACAGCTCTGGGGACAGGTGATAGAAGGGACTCCAAGCCACATTGACACACTCATGCTTATACTTACGGAGAAGATCAAGTGGACGAGCACATGGAAGACCACAAATCCAACCAGTATCCAGTCCATCCATTCAGGCAGCTCCGCCTTGGGCAGCTTCACAGAGAAGAAAATGGCAACAACTGAAGAAGAAATAGAGTTAGATGTGAGACCTCAGATATACATTAGAATACGGTTATAACGACTTTTGGTTGCTATACAAACTATATATGGGTCGTCGTTATAAGCGTATTCAACTCTATCTCTCTCTATATACACATATACTCACTGGCTAATATGTGCGCCAGATTGCCGCCCAGCCAGTGGCCCCAATTGAAATACGGACGCTTCTTATCGTTCGGACCCGGACGGAAGAGCGCTCCAATGGGCTGTATAAAGCAAAGGATGACCGTAATCAGGCCCGTTATGGAGTGAGCATGCCAGACGGCACGCTTCAGCTCCACCCAGATGAGAATGTAGGCAACCACCGTCAATGTCCAGGTGGTCACCATGAGCATGCGATGCCAGGCGAACCACTGATCCTTGCCGCAGGTCTGGCTGCCCACCCACGTCTGCTTGAAGTAGCGCGCAAAGATGATGCCCAGCGAGGTGGTGCCGATCCAGGCGGCGATCATGAAGGCGCCATGCAGACGCACCAGCAGCTGGCTGGAGCCGCCCACATCCTGCACCACGGCCAGATTGATGGGACTGCCCGAGGGCAGGCGGCCAATGTCGTGGTAGCCGACGCTGTTCTCCTTCAACCCGCTGCCCGAGGCGACGAGCATGTGGTAGGCGCCATTACGCAAATCAAAGCTGCGTCCCTGCACCACTGTGAGTGGTTCACGCTGCACCTTGCAATAGATGACGCCATCCACCAGGGAAGCATTCAAGAGACGTGCAGAGTTCTGGGGCTGCAAACGAAAGGAATTTATATATAAATTAAATTAATTAATCCTTAAATAAATGAATCCCTCCAGCTGGAGCAGCTGCACCTACCACATTGGCTCGAACGGCGCTGTAGGGATTCGCCGAGGTGTAGGAGGAGTACAGATTAATGCGTCCATTCTCTGGCACACATTCCGTGGTCAGATCTTCACCCATCTTGGCATCATCCGACAGACCAAGAGCCACGTAGGCGGCATTGGTGCCTGGAAAACAAAGAATACATTAAAGGTTTCTCATAGGGATTGTGCATCCCATCCACCACTTACCCTTGCCCGAGCGCAGCTCAAACTCATAGATATCGCCACGCACCGTCACCGCCGAGACGGAGGTGCACGATTTGGTGGCCACACAGCCATTGGGAAAGCCAAAGCAGTTCTTGCTCTGGCCACAGCCATCGTAGAAGCTATCCTCGCTAGCCGCCACCGCATTGGGCGCCACATAGCTGGGCGGCACATAGGGCGAACGAGTGCTGGCATAGTTAAAGTTGTTGTTGTTGTTGGGTGCACTGGGCGTGGGCAGTGGTGCAGAGACATCACGTCGCACCACCTGCACGGGATTCGAGGGTATGCCCACCCAGAACTGATTGTACGACTGGGCAACTGTGGCGCTGTAGACAGAGAGAGAGAGAGGGGGAGGGAAAGGGAGATAGTAAAGAAGAGTTAGTCGTTTTTTAATTATCAATCAATCATAAACTGCAATTTGATCAGTCAGTCCAGCAGACAGCAAATCAGTCTACCAATCAGTTTGTCAATCAGTCTGTCAATCAGTCAGTCAATCGATCAGTCAGGCAATAAGTCAGTCAATCAGTCTGCCAATTAGCCTGTCAATCAGTCAGTCCAGCAGACAGCAAATCAGTCTATCAATCAGTCAGTCAATTAGTCTGTCAATTAGTCAGTCGATCAGCTAATCTGTCAGTCAATCATGAAAGGCATTTTCGTTTTCAGGCATTCCCTATTGAGCTGCATGAAGTCTATTAATAGACTTCAGGCAGCTATAATCAATCAATTAATTAATTAGTCTATCAACAAAATTAAATTTATATCAATTTTTCAATCTCTTTTATTAAAATTCTTTTCCAAGTCTGACCTACGTTCAGTCTATCAGTTAGGTAATCAGTCAATCATGAAGAAGGTAAACCTATATGCATATCTCTTAGTCAATCAAACTACATGCATCAATTATCATCAGTTATCACCCAATTCAATTGGTTTATCAGTCAGTCAATAAAAAAATTTAACTAAAATCAGTAAACCAGATTAAGCTACATTCACCAATCAGTCAATCAATCGGTATTATACATCAAGCATCATACATCACTTACTTGAACACCACTTGGCCGAGAAAGTCGACCGGCGACTGCCAGTCCAGGCTGACCTGGGGCTTGGGTCCGGCATTGCTGTGCGTGGCCGAGTTGTTGACGGAGTTCTCGCAGTTCATCAGCTTGACGGTGCCGTCGCGGCTGGGACTGAACTGGCCGACAATCTGGTAGGGGGGATTACGATTGCGCGCCTGGATCATGAAGCCGCCAAAGCTGAGACCCGCCGGTGCACCGGTCACATCGATGCGCAGCGTCTGACCCTGGCCGACGACCGAGCTGGACGTCTCGACGCTGAAAGGCGAGACGCTATTCTCCGGCAGCACCGAGCCGCCGGCATGGAACGGCAGCATTGTGTCGCACACCGTTTCCGGTGCACCTTGTGGCAAGGCCCACACCGAATGACAGCCGCAGCTGAGCAGCGCGGCGAGCGCAACGAGCAGCCAGCAGCGTTTGCGCACCAACAAATCCAACGCCAGCGTGGACAATGACATCTTTAAGCACCTGTCGGTTAGAGTTAGAGTGGAGACCATCATTAGCTGCTCAACTTGGCGAACCGTGTCCCCACCTGAGCGACTGTCTTATGTCATCTACCACTACCCAGTGACTGACAGACAGACAGACAGACAGACAGCCAGACAGACTCACTGACTGTTTAATTACCATGGCAAATCATAATTGCATTCCTCGATGCGTGTGCTTATCGTAGCATGTACTCTGACTATACTATATACTATATAGCACATTACACATACACATACACATACACATACACATATATACACAACAAAAAGATGTTTTTTTATCGGCACTATTTGCAAAAAATCTACATAATGTTTGCCAACTACTTTCGTAATGGCTATTTCTAATATGAAGTCAGAAAGTGATTCCTCACTCAAGTTAAAAAAAAATTAAAAAAAAATAATAAAAATCAAAAAACAATAAAATTGCTTAAATTAAAAAATATATAAACATATTGTATGTAAATTATTTATAAATTTATGTACACTTGATTTTTTATAGACTTATTAAATTAAGATATAAAAAAAATTTAAAATTATAAATAAAAAAAATAAAAAATAAAAAATTCCAAATTAAAAAACAAAAATAAAATTGTTTAAATTAAAAAATATATAAGCATATTGCATGTAAATTATTTATAAATTCATGTACACTTGATTTTTTTATATATTTATTAAATTAAGAAATAAAAATTTTTTAAAAATTTTATACATATATATATTTATAAATTTTTGTATATTCAAATACAAAAAAAATTTGTAAATAAATAAATTTAATCTAAGATCTAAGAGCTCTAAACATTTTTACTTTTGCCACATCAAATACAGTGCTCTAAGTAAGAAATACATAATTTGTCGCAGTGTATTCATCATATCAGCAGCATATGCCACATAGGCCTGATAAGGCGGCGCATGGAGATTGATGTTGCTGATAGTGTCAACTACATAGCCAGCAACTAAAAGAGAGTACACACGCACACACACACACACACTCACATGCACAGCCTCGTAGTCATTACATTTGGCATTAACATTAGGCTCTTTGTTTTTAGCTATGCTCCGTTGCGTATACGTAATATTTGTTATACGTAGCCGTTGCGATAAGCGGCTAAGTAATTAGCTTACAACCCTATCAATTATCCAATTAAATTTATTGCTTAATTATGACTAATTGTAATATTTTTATATATGTTTTTTAATTTTATTATTATTACGTGCTTAGTTAGTTACGCAGCTTTTGTTTTTTTTTTTTTTTTTTTTTTTTTTGTGTGTGTTTCTTTTAGTTCACAACTTTCGATTCCTGTCGCGCATGACTCAGAACGTGTCTTTTCCCATTGTCGTGACTAAGAGTTCAACGGGTCTAAAACCTTCTTAAACGCAACTTGACCATGAATTCGGATTAATAGCCAGACAACAACAAGAAAAACTTGGCTAAGCTCAGTAAAGAGTAAGCTTAAAAAGGTCTTAAATCTCTGCAAAATAATTTGTTTAAATTAATCAAAACCCAACGAGTTTTAGCTTTAATACTTTGCATTTCATAATATAATAAACAATAATAAATTTATGTTCAAGTTTTAAGTAGACTTTTACCATGTTTAGATTTACCCAAGACAAAAGATTGCTTAATTATACAGGTATTTGAAATATGTATAAAGCTGCGGTCTTAGTTTATTTACAGATTTAGCTATAAAACAGCTAAATTGCGATGACGCAGCCAATTTAACTGGCAGTAATTTTGGCACAGCCAACTTAACGGACTGCCGAAAGGTTAAAAAAACTACTGCCAGATTGCCAGATGAACCAGACGGTAAAAGTTAAAGTTATACAAAATGAAGCAACTGCAGACTTTAGAGAAAATTCTATATTATTGTCAGATCATAAATCAATAAAAATCGTCATATATCTCTGACTATTAGTATTTGCTCTGCTTGTCAATACTTCATAGACATAGATTTATTAGCTGCTAATTATTCAAATCAGAATATGTCGTAAAAATGGTTATCACAGTTATTCTAGTTATCTGATTAGCATAACAACATTTTATCAGGCAGTTAATCTAACTGTCAAAATGATGCCATCTGGCCAAATGTTAGACCTACTGAAATAGAATTTAGATTTAATAAAATATATATTCATATTTTTCGAATTTCCTGAAAACTAAAAAAGATTTTCATCAATTTCATGGCATAAACATAACAGATAGAACTGAACTGCCCATAGCATGTAGCATATATTATGTGAATGGGGGCTAATGTTTTGGTTTTTTCCCAACTCAATGCTGATGAGTGTTTCAGGTTTTACAGCACCTCGATCGGTGGGAGAGCATGAGCTAAGCATGTTAATTAAGCGCCTACTCATCGGACATGATGACGTCGTCTCCCTCCAGCAACTGGCAATGGAACAGAGTAGGAGTCGACAGGTGTGGAGGGGGAGAGTTTTAAGAATGCGAATTGAACTTGAATTAAATACAAATCGCATGCGCATTAACCTTGAGCTTTCGTATACTATATAGGTATATATAATATGTGTGTATATAGGAGCATTGTATGAATACTATATAATATATGGTACAACTTTTCTTAAACAAATGTTTTTGTTTTTGTTATTGTTTTTGCGGTGGCTCGACAAATGTTAATTGAAATGCACGGATCAAAGCCACAAAACCGAGACATTCATTGTTTAACGCACATTTAAGGTAATACAAAAATATCAAAATTATTCGAAACGAAATCGAGTCGAATCGAGCTCAACTCACATAATGGGCGTTGTTCGCATTGAACTTCAGCGAAACCTTGAAAGTTAAGGCAGTTTTATGCTTATGTGCGCAGCATTTACTAGCAGATTTATCTAATGCTAGAGCAAGTGTGGCATTTACAAAATCCGAATGATTTTGAATGCCCAACATATCAATGAATCAAATATGATTGACAGATTTAGGGTCAAGTAAGAAAGAGAGAGTGAGAGAGAGAGGGAATGATGTAGGCAGTGACTGACTAGCAGATACCCGGAACTGTCGCTGTTAATTAAACAATCTTTTCAGTCATGAAAATGTATATAACTGAAATATAGATATTCTCTAAAAGTATCCTAAACAAAGCTCAAAATGGTAGCTCAAAATTGTAGGGAAGCCATTATCTACATAGGTATATTATATATTAAATTTTTGTAATCCAGCTCAAGTAGTTTTGGTTTCTTGGAAAAAGGAAAAATTATCGCTTCTTTGTATTCAAATATGAACACTTGACATAAATAAGAATAGTGCATACGAAAGGGATACTCTACATGTTATCCCAGAGGTATGTTTCTGGGATAACATGTAGAGTATCCCTTCGTATGCACTATTCTTATTTATGTCAAGTGTTCATACTAAGCAATAAAAATGTCATCCCTCAGCTGCAGAAATGAAAACCCCTGCAGTGAGCCTTCAGAACGGCTTCAAAAGTATAACAGGCATACGAGTGTAAACGTGTGTGCATGGGCATGATAAAAAATGACCTCTCCAAGAACTGGAAGTAGTTGACTCATGTTAGGTTTGGTATATGTATATGACTATGATTTTAAGTAATATAAGTCTTATTATGTAAATAAAGTCTGTATTTATCGAATTAACCTTTTTCAGTTCGTCATTTATACTAAAATTATTCAATTTAAGGATTAACCGCATTTAGTTCCTCATTAATACTAAAACACAGGAGGAACATAGATAGAACAATATATTCATTTCACTTCGTGAATGAATATAAAAATAGAATGAAAAATGCTGGGTCAGCTCGACTAATTAAGCTGATCAAGTAAGAAATATACCCCGTATTGTTTGGTCGCTGGCTTCTGGCATTAATTCTAAGCCAATATAGTCTCCATACCAATCCATTCATCATACTAAGCTGCCTCAACAAGTTCCATAACAAAACATAGAGCTAAGCCCTAAGAGTGTATGTCTAAATGAAAAGTGGAGACCTTCTGCTAAGCCTTGAAAGTTTACGCATTCAGTGAAAACAAATCATTCATTTCAATAGATTTAACTAAAATATACTATTTATGTATATAAATCACAATCCCTCCACGATATTAAATGCATTCACTTTTGACTTTGAGGTGGCTCACGAGCTAAAGCTCACGCCCCGTGGGGGGTCTGGACTTTCAGTTAAGGTCACAAAGTGAAAACTGCGAAACAGAAAAATTTCACTTAACCAAAACTTAATTTATAACTATTTGGCATACAATTCTTGGCATAAGTGCAAGTGTGTGTGTGTGTGTGTGTGTGTGTGTGTGTGTGGGTGTGTGTATGGGTGTGTGTATGGGTGTGTGTATAGGCTTGTTGTGTGTGCCTGGGCATTGGCCTCAAAAAGAGTCCATGATGGAATTCAGCTTTTTGTTTTGAACGTGAGACCAAACTGATTAAGCGTTTGCAACTTGAAAAAAAAAAAAAAACAGTGAAAAGTAAGAGTGCTGCATGGCCAGATTGAACGACTAGAAGATACCCTGGACATAAATATAATAAGGTATATAACATGGAATTGATTAAGTCTAAAAGTTAAGAGACAAGCATTCATGAATTTTGATATTTAATAGATAATGAAAAATATTTTGATATATATGTGGAAATTTTTAGGAATTTATAATTTTTTTTTTGGGAAATTAAACTATTACATGATATATAAAAAATTACATGTTAATAGAATAATCGGTATAATAGTTATACAATTAAAATACTTTATCTATTTCAGCGCGTATTATATTATACCTCAATACAAATACCTATTTACAGGGTATTAAAACGCAACACAATGGCACATAATGTGGGCTTATTATGGCACTTAGCGCTATGCGTGCCTAGCTATATATACATATATATATGTTGATATAGGGGCTACACTATATTGTCTTGATCAAAAAAAAAAGACAAGCCAAGACATGACAGGCCCATGCCCTTGTTTAAAGCCAGTTTGACGCCAATCACAATTTCGTAGTTGTTCACTGACCTGAGCACTTGTGCGGCAAATATACATACATATATGCACACCTGTATATACCTGTATATAGTAGCTAATCTTTGGAGTTACATTCAGTTGACAGCTGTGCTCTAATTGGTTTCGAAAACATTCGCAATGCGCCGCGTCTCGTGTCAAAGGAAATGTTAAACATTTCTGATTTTGTTTTTTTGAGGTTATGTACACACATTGTGAGGTTATGTACCCTGCCATTACTTATTATTACATTTTGAGTCATACGCAAAAAGTGTAAATGACTAAAAATACATACATATTTGATTGAGAGACGATAAGTTTCCAAGCAGAAGGAAATGTTGCAGCTGAAACAATTTCCAGCAACTTTAATAACATGTCTGGCGCTCTACTATCTTTTACTATCTACCCGGGGGCTCGTTCTGGCACTCTCTCTTTCTGTATGTATATACAATATCTTCTTCTTCTCTCTGTTTGCTGAAGTCGACTTCAGTAATTTTCAATCAATTTACTTTGACCCCAAACCCCTGCCCCTACGGCCAGGCCTGCGGCCACAGCTCTACGTTATTTTGACCCCTATTCATGGGGTCGACGTGTTGGGCACTGTCCAGCTAGGCAAATGTTGGTCATTGACGCAATCTTAGCTTGGACATCGCGTGCCACAACTTGCAATTGGGTTAAAAGTAAACTGAATAAAAGTTAAGTTTTATGGGCCACACATAACAGTGGGAAAATGGAAATGAAACTCAGGTGGGTTGAAGAAAATAGGTAAAACATGCCTAAGGTTGATCGTCTATATATACATAGGTATATACATATATAGGTACATAGGTATATACATGCTATCCTTTATACATATATAATATAATAAGGTTAAAGTAATTTAGGCAATGACTTGTGATTAATCAATTTATAGCCTAAACATGAAAATCGAAATGTGTTTTGTGGGTTGAACAAACTTAGTTAGCCAGTTAGTCGACAATGCGTTAAAAGGGAAACTAATAAGCGATAGCGATTACCAATTTTAGATTACGCCTTTGTAGGGTAGTCCATGCTACTCATATTCATAAATAAGTAACTAAGTCCATGAAGTGGTGAAATTTGTATACCCTTACACTTGGGTAGGTCTAGAATGTGTTTTTTATAATTTCTTGTATATCTTTAATATATGTATGTATATGATATAGGAATGAATAAATAATTAAATATTTTATAACTTATATAAAATTATTAGTTTTTATACGTTTTTATATTAAGTTACATTCTAAACATGTTTTTTTTTTCAATTCAATAATTTATGATACCTTAATATATTTAATATATTATTTATTATAATTATAACATCATATACTATATATGTATGTCTTTTTTGTTCTAATTTAACACATTTCTTGACATATTCATAATACCCTATAGAGACTTATATGACTTACTCTAATTAGCTGTAAAAGTTTTATAGCTTTATTTATATACATAAGTTAGTTTTATAGTTTTCTAGATTAGTTCTTGACGCACCTTATCTTTTACGTATGCACTGGCTCAATATCATTTGAAAGATTTTTAAGAATATTTTCGTATACCCTATAATAAAAAACAAAGTTCGCTATGCGTGTGGCAATTAGTTAAACTAGGCTGTGAGCTTAACAGGTGTACAATCTTCTAGCTTTACATTCATATATACATACATATCTACATGCACGTATGTATGTCAGCACGTGCCTGCTAAAACTGGAAATACCGCTAGTGATTATTGGCATTCGATTGCCATTGCAATTAGATGACGTCACATGCATAAGTGGATATTGGAAGCAGAACGCAAATCAAAAAATGTTGTACATATATAAATATATAAACGGCAATTAAAGAGCGTAGCAAAGACAGTTTATGTGCCTAATTTGATTTGCTAAACAAATGGCCAAACATGTAAAGGTTTGTAAATAGAAAGCGGCTGTGATTTATCAGCAATTTACGAATGGTGTAAAGTAACAAAAACAACGACAACGTCAACACGACGACAAGTGTTGTGAAGTGCGTTGTTTCTCTGTGTGAGTGAGTGTGTGTGTGTGTGTGTGTTGGGAGTGTGCCAATTGCTAATGGAAAGCGTCACGTTCGCTTCCACTCCTCAGTTTGCTAGAGCAGAGTGCAGATAAACACGTTTGCCTTCTGCTTCTTGCACGCCCTCTCAATTGCTTTTTTTTTATTGCGTTGTCTAACTTTTTGTGCATTGTGCACTTCATTTTTATTGTTACGCCTTGTTTACATCATCAAACAGCAGCGGCGCATGCGCGACACTTGACATCAGTTAACGGCAGCAGCAACAGCAGCTGCCATCAGTTCATTTTATTGTCTTCTCACATGCATACATGCATACATTTATACATGCATTCAAAGTTATTTCATTAATAATGTGCCATTGTATTAGAATGCATTTGCCATTGAAGTCAGCTGAGAAAAATCTGTTCTGCCGGCCGAGCTGCGCTGTTGCGTTATTGCAACTTTACTTCACAAATTTACTCACCACACACACACACACACACACACACACACACATACACATATACGCTATTGCCATTGAAGCAAGCTCAGCTTAAATCTTTGAGACAGCTGCTGGCCCGAGAGCTTTGTTGTTGCGTTATCGAACACTCGTGCATTCGCTCACTCAACACACACACACATGCGCATACACACAAATATACACACACAGCATCATTGGCTGGCATAACTGGAAACCGGTTCCAGTACACATTTACCGTAGCCACCACACAACAGCATGCGACATAATTGTATAAACATAGATTTGTTGTTAGCAACTTTGTTATTGCCATCTCATATATACACATATATGTATATATGTACATATATTCATTCATTGTTGTTGTTTGTCTTTTTTCGCGCGAGTCTCTCACACTCTACGCCAACTGCGACTTTGGAATTTTGTTATTTTTTTCTTCTTTTTTTATAAATGAACTGAGCCGCAGGTTTTGTCTTCTAAACTTGAAACAAGTTATCGGTTTATAGCACAAATTCCACAATCACTGTTTTGCGTTGGGTGTGGCTTGAAGCTCCTATTTTTCAAGTTTAATTTCACTTTCAAATGAAGTGCAGCTAAGGTATTTGCATATCGCATGCATGCTCTCAAAGCAAAACACATGCATAACTCTTTTAAACTCAAATTTTATTAGCTAGAACACGCAGCATGCAGCAGTAGAACTTTTTGCATAAATGTAAATAACTCAAAACTTGTTTATTAAATAATATGCACTAACCAATAATTTATGTTAAGACTTTTTAATTAAGTCAGAGCCAAATACACGGCTTTTGTTTATCTTTCCGTGTCTTTCGCGCACAAGACTGCGCGCCTTGTATTCAAATCTGCAACTGACAATTAAATGCTCCAATTGGGCAGGCGCATGCTGTATGTGACAGAGGTGAATTCAATGCACGTGGTGAATTTCAAATACACCATTCCAATTAAAATACGCTATCGATGAATGTAGGCCAGTGTTTATCGATAAGCAATGACCAGAAACATCTGATGTGTTTTTTTCTGCACCACTAAAATTTTATTCAATTAGAGTTGTTGGAAATTTACAATTTAAAAATGTGCTATAAGCTATTAATAATAGCGGCACTCATCGCCTTAAGTAGAAGCGAAGTAGTAATTGGTCAGGAAGATCTCGTTGATGAGGTATCTGGCCACTACACAATCGAGGGCAAAGTATATGCTCCCGATGTAGGCTCTGCACTTGGTCAACAGGGTCATGCGGTTGGCTTGCCCTCTGGCAGCAAATGGCAGGTGGACTTGTCTGTAAGCATTAATAACGGCGAGTACAAGGGATTTGTGCGCGAGGACGGGCAATTCATAATCAGCGGCGTACCCTCCGGCAGCTATGTTCTGGACGTTTATCATCCGGACATATTCTATGAGCCAGTACGGGTTGAAATCAACCCCAAGGGCAAGTTCCGTGCGCGAAAAGTGAACTACATGCAGCCCGCTCAGGTGGTTCAAGTGCCCTATCCACTCAGGATGAAGCCGCTGATGCGATTCAAGTATTTCCAAACCCGCGAGCAATGGAAGGTTTGTGCATCCCACCGTTGAGATTTAATAAGCAGACTACCTTCATATTGTTTGCATTTCTAGATTACGGACTTCCTGTTTAGCCCTATGGTGCTAATGATGGCGCTGCCATTGTTGCTTATGTTGGTGCTGCCAAAGATGATCAACGATCCAGAGACGAAAAAGGAAATTGAAAATATGCAATTCCCTAAGGTAAGAGAAATATATGAACTATATACACTTGGGACTAATTCCCTTTTTGTTGTTTCCGCACAGATGACAAACGACATGCCAGAGATTAGCGAAATGCTAACATCCTTTCTAGCGGGCAAGCAGCCTGAGCCCAAGGAGAAGAAGCCTATAACAGCAAGCAAACAAACAAAAAAACGGAATTAGTAACTGTGCCGTAAACTAATTGAATTAAATTAAGCCTTAAGCAAATAGACACAACAGTCTCAATTTATAGTCAAATGTCGGAGTAAATTCAATAAACTTTGTAATACTAAGAGACGTTTATTTAAGAAAGCCAACTGTCTTGGGCCGTTTGGGCCCCACGCGCTCCTCCTCCAACTTGAGCATCTTCACGAGCAGGCTATTCAGCTGCTCGCCCATGGAGAGACCAAGCTGTATGCTATTTAGCATGGTATCCCTGTGCATAGAGCCACCTCCAGTCATGTGTGTGCCAGAGAGATAAGCTGCAAGGGATGAAAGTGTAAGAGAGGGAAGCACTTAAATGTAGCTATAGTTTCTACCTTCATTGTTACGCATGGATACGGATACAACCATGCTAACTGTGCTGCAGACTTCCTCTTCGGCTGTCGGATCCACCAGACAATAGTCACCAATTTTGCATACGGTCACAAGCAGTGGCACTGCATCAATGCCAATGCGTGTGCAATCATAGGGATTATCGGATATAATCAGATCCGTGACGCCGGCATCCAACAATGTGGCAGTTACACGGGGCAGCTTTGTGTTGTACAGCGCTGCCTTGGCAGCCAGAGAAACAGCATCGTGCAAATTGCCCCCGCATTCCAAGATCTAAAGAGCAGACATTAGATAAAACATATATGCAAGTAAATCATTTACCAATATGTCTATGTAAAGCTTCCAGCATTGCTGACCCGGTATGAGGCACAAGGTACGATAGTCAAAGGCATATGGAGACTCGTAAGCATTCTGCAGTGAAAGTATCAGCTCTTGTGCCAAGTCTGAGCCACCTCGACCCTCAAATTCTGGTGTGGCATTTGCAGAGCTGGGATAAATAAAAGAGCTCAATATACAAGACTTAACTGACTAAAAATAAACATTTACCAATCCACAAAGAATTCCAGTTTGCCAAATTCAGGTGTCAATGGATTGGGCACATCAATTTCAGTCTTAACGCCCACCAGAATATCTGTATTCGCTAAACGTAGACGTGCCGATCCACTAGCATTGCTGACCAGGCCAGTCTCCAGTTCCATTGGGCGGTAATCGCGGCGCGAACGACCATCGCAGCGGAAATCCTCCTGCAAGCGGACATGGCATATATATTATATCAAGTAAGAATAATTTGGTAAGCACTCACCTCAACGCCATGCAAAATAAAAGTCTTCTCTGCCTCGCTCAGCGCTACGTATGCCATTTTCTTTTAAAAATATATTTCAAGTGGAATCAAAACAAACTTAGCATGTGGATGAGCGATAACGATAACGATAACGATATATTATATTTAATAATGTTAATTGAATTCTACAGCACTGTGCCGGTTAGACGCTTCGCAACACTTGCCAAAAACAAGCCAGTCATTTTGCTTTGCATCTACTGCACGAATTACAAATTATAAAAGAAATTCTTTCACAAGCACCATGGGTCCCGACTTTGACTTCACCGACACACCCGTCAGCACTGGTGTAAGTAATATCAGTATTTTAGTCTGCATGCCTTGTAACCATCCTTATTGCAGACAACCATTATGGCCGTTGAGTTCGATGGCGGCGTTGTGATCGGTGCAGACTCTCGCACCAGCTCCGGGGCATATGTTGCGAATCGTGTGACCGACAAATTGACTCAAATCTCGGATAAAATATACTGCTGCCGCAGTGGCTCTGCCGCTGATACCCAGGCCATAGCCGACATTGTGGCTTATTCTCTGAACTATCATCGCAATCAGACCAACAAGGAGCCGCTGGTCTGGGAGGCGGCATCAGAGTTTCGCAACTATTGTTACAACTATCGCGACTCCCTGCTGGCTGGCATTATTGTTGCCGGCTGGGACGAGGAGCGTGGCGGCCAAGTGTACAGTGTGCCATTGGGTGGCATGCTGACACACGAATCTTGTACCATTGGCGGCTCCGGCTCCAGTTACATCTATGGATTCGTCAAAGAGCACTATCGCCTCGGCATGCAAATGGAGGAGTGTATAGATTTTGTCAAGAAAGGTTTGTATACCCCACATTTATTTCTCAACTATCAGCTAATCAACAAATCCTCTCTCAGCTGTGCAACATGCCATCTACCATGATGGTAGCTCCGGCGGCGTGGTGCGCATTGGCATCATCACTAAGGATGGTATTGAGCGTCGTTTGTTCTTCAACACAGAGTCTGGACAGTCTGAGATTCAGGGCTCACAAAGCTTTATACTTTAAATGGAAAGAATTCAAAATTCAGCTCTAATTAACTCTTGTGGAAAATATAATAATTTGGTTTTTCTATATGTAGATTTTATATTTTTCATTTGGGTATATGCGGGATGAAAGACCGTACAAAAGTCAAGTTCTTATACACTAAATGATAATAAATAAGTCGAGATAGTAGCTTAAAAATAAGTAGATTACAAAAAATAGCTCCAGTAGTCACAACGCTTTGGTATCACATCCTTAAAATAAATATCAATACAAATGTTCCAGTTCATGCGCGAGAGTTCAAAGGCTCCCCCTGTTCGGCTTGCATATAGGTGGTCTCCATGGATTTGGATGTGTGGTGCTGCTGTCTTCTGTAGCGATAGTAGATCTCTGGCGTCCACACAACCACGACCAGGAGCAGCACCACGCTTTGAGCATACAAACAGACGACGTAGGAGTTGGAATAATCGCGTACCCAGCCAAGCAGCTGGCCAACAATTATAACTATTATGCCCTTGGATATCATGCTGAGGCCCAGACCGCCAGCTAGCTTCTCGGAGCGACAATATGCCGATATAGTCAGATTGTTGTTGATCACGGTGGCCGACTTGGTCATGCCCACTTGCACGGACATGACAATGATGACTGGCAGGCTGGTCGTCTGAGCCAGCAGCAGGCGGGCAATCAGTAGACCAACTATGCCCAGCAGAAAGACGACACGATAGGGTATTCTCAGCCGGTCAGTGATGCAGGGCAGAAGCAGGCGGAAGACGATATCGGCACCAGCCACAACTGACATGCATGTGGCCACCGCCTGGCTGTCAAAGCCAGCGGTGTGCTTCAGGAAATTGGGGAAGACGAGTGTAAAGTTGATTGTAGCTGTGTAGACCAAAGCCATGCCAACAATGATGCTCCAGAATACCGTGTCCTTGAGCAGTTCCAAGTCCATGGCCTGGGCCAAACGATGGCCCATTTTGCCGCACAATGAGCCGTCCTCCTTCGATTCCACTGGCTTTAATGAGTTATTAATAAGAGCTGGTTGGACAATGATAGCCTGCAAATCCTTGCTTTGCTTCATATCGTCCTTATCCACAATAAGAGTGAGATGCTTGCGATTGTTGTGACTAACGGAGTGATTTAGTGGACGTAGGAAAATGGCACCAAGCAGCTGTAGATTAAGAGAAGTTGTTATTAGCTAAGAGTTTAAGTATTATAAGGCACATGTATCCTTACCCCAGTCAAGGAGAGACCAGCCATGGCAAGCACAGCAGTGCGGAAGCCATAATTCTCAAGGAAATACCGCACCATGTGAGGAATGAAGACTTGACCCACGCCAGCGCCCGCCAAGGAGACACCAACGGCACGTCCTCGCTTGCTGCTGAAGTACGAGTTGATGGCCATGAAGGTGGATGGCGATATCAAGCCCAATCCGAAGCCGACAAAGAAACTATAGCCCACTATGAAATGCCAGCTCTCTGTGGCAAAGGAGCACAGGGTCAAGCCAATGGATACCAACAAGCAACCTGTGGCAGCCACATTCCTTGGCTTAAAGCTCTTAATAGCGGGCCCAATGAACAAGCCCGAAAAGTTTAAAGCCAAACTATTCAGATTTGTAATAAGTGCAGCCGTAAAGGTGTCCTCATGCATGCGCAACTGACCCTCGAACAGCAGTCCAAAGACTGACAATATGGACTGGTTGGTCATCTGTAAGATGTTAGATGAGTTAGAGCATCTCTTAATATGGAATGGCATCTACAAAAACTTACATTAATGACAGCCACGGCGGCAACCACAACCCAGCCCCAGCCGCCATCCGGTACAGTGCGTCCAGCTTGCGCATCCATGTCGTCTAATTTGCTAATCTGCTAATGAAGAGCTGATCCAAGAGTTGAAGCTGAAATAAAAATAAAAAACAAGATAAGCGTAAGGTAAGTAAAGTTATTTTAGACAATTCATTAATTATATTTAATTAGCTTATCAGTGGCATACATCGTGATATCAAATCGCTTTATCGCCCAATAATGTGTAAAGCTCAATTCTGACGACAATAACAATGTCTGGCCAAGGGTTCAAATTAAAACGCATAAAAAATCAGAAACTTATAAGAAACAAAACTAAAGCGAGAATACTTACGCCCAAGTATGTGCCTAATCAAATACAAAGAGCGTATGCTTGTTGTTGCCATTGTGCGTCTTGCTTGCAACACGTTTGAAACGTCTAAAGCTTTAAGCGCCACAATCAGCCGAAAATAAAACTTAAATTGTTTAAATTAATTCAAAGTCAAGTCGCAAAGTGCGACGCCAAAGCAACAGAGTTGCCAACTACTTCAAATTGAATAGAATGGCCGTACTTGCAGTAAGTTGGCAGCACGCTTAGACACCAAAACAGCTGTTCGCCTGATGCCGCTGTCGCATTTTTAAGTGGAATAAATTATTAAAACGTTGCAGCTTTAATAATTATGTGTCTTCTGTGCACAGAGTGCACGGATAATGCCATTGGCATTATCCCATTCAATTCACAGGAAGCTGAGCTACTCGACGTTAAAGGAATTATCGAAAAACATTTTTGGCTGCGGGTAGGAAATGCTAAAAATTACAATTAAAATATTTTGTCCAGTCCAATTAAATATTTGCAGGTTGAAGATGCCAATGGACATATTTGTGCTAATTGCTGGAGTGAACTGTATGCATTCCATACATTCTATTTGCGTGTGGAGCAGGCGCACAAGGCGCTACTTGAAATTGCAAATCTAACATTCGCCAATGAGACGGAGGAAAGCGGAGCCCTGGAAGCCATTGCCATGGAATTGCAGGTGGCCAAAGATGTGGTCAAGATGGAGGCTGATCTGGGCGACAGTGTGGCGGCTGCTGTGAAGCGTCGGCGCGGTCGTCCACGCAAACAGCTAGCAGGCGAGGAAGCAACAGGTATCGACAGCAACGAATTTAAAGCCGTATTGGAGCAGATCAATCTGAACGAGATTAAAATCGAATTCCCTGAGGCGGACTTGAGCATTGCTGATGTCCTCGAAGATCAGCAAACCATATCTGACTTTCTGCAACAGAATGACGATGGAAGCGAAGCAGAACCCGTTGCCGTCGTCAAGCCCAAACCGAAGAGACCTCGAAAGAAGACCAAAAAGCGCCGCTACTTAAAAGGCAAAATGAAAAACGTTAAAACCGTAAAACCCGTTAAATCCGGCGTAAATAATATGAAGAAATCGCAGGAGTTCAATGAATTCATCAGGGATCACTTCAAGATATTTTGTCCATTTTGCAATGTGCCAATGGAGGACTTCTCCCAAATGCTGACGCATTCACGCAATGAGCATAATAAGCGCGGCTATGCCACGTGCTGCAATCGGAAGTTCTTAAAGCGCGGCGTGCTCGTTGATCATCTGCGACGACACCAGGATCCGGATCTATTCAAATGCCAGATATGTCAGCGTGTGATGGGCCAACGTCGCAGTCTGGAGCTCCATATGCGCATGCACGAGATCAAGCAACATGGACGTCGCTACCAGTGCGAGCACTGCTCGAAAAGCTTCTACAGCTCCATCGTGTGCGAGCGCCACAAACTCATCCACATTCCCAAGGAGCAGTGGCAAGCAGCGTGCACCAGCTGCAGCAAGACGTAGGCATCACTTGACTCTAGTTTCAATTATCTCTAGATATTCATGAATCTCTAATCTCTTTGGCAGTTTCCCCAATGAGTACCTAATGCAGCAGCACGTGAAGCTGGTGCATTTGCGAAAGTTTGACAAGATTTGCGATGTGTGCGGCAAGTCGATTAGAGGACGCGAGGCTTTGGTGCGTCACATGGAGGAGCATGCGGGTGCACCGCAAAAGATTATCAAATGCCATCTGTGCGAATCGACGCTAACAACCAAATACGGACTGGCGCGTCACATCAAGATGATGCATACAGCTGAGAATTTGCAGCCGATGCAGTGTGAAGTGTGCCTAAAAGTGTCACCCACACTGCAGGCACATCAGCACCACATCAAGTACACTCACAACACGGCACGTACACACGAGTGCCCCATGTGTGACAAGGCATTTAAGCGGCCGAACGAATTGCGCGTGAGTAACAACTGCTTTCAGTTATGAATGGGCGTGTAATCAAAAACTGTTTTCAAATATGTATGTATATAGGAACACATGACAACGCACACCGGCGAGGTGCTGTACACCTGCCCGCATTGCCCGAAGACCTTCAACTCGAATGCCAATATGCATGCTCATCGCAAAAAGATGCACTTCAAGGAATGGCAGGAGTATCATCGTCAGCATCAGGCGCGCTATCGTCGCACGGATACGATCATTTCGGTGAGCGTGAGGAAGACAACGGAGAATGCAGAAGCAGCCAAGGCCATGGCCGAGCCAGCCACACGTTCCGCAGAGACCGCCGAGGGGCAAACGCTTATGTCAGTGAATGTGGATAATGTCTTGGAATGCTGAGATTGCGCGTGCCCTGTGACATAATTATTTTGTACTTTGCGTTTATTTTTTGAATTTCGGCGTAATCAGTAATGTATAAAGCTTGAACAACAATTTGTAGCTTGGTTTAATTGAAAAGCGCTTTAAATGGAAAAGCCAAGACATGGAACTGGTTTCAACCGGTTGCCCGGCTGCAGCATCCCAATCGAATAGCGCAACAGAGTCGCCGTTATCAACGGCATTAAGGTCGAATCTGGTTATGTTGCTTACATATAGATTCGAGTATTATTATGGTTCAGTATTCGGAGCAAATAAATTAATATGATTATTATTTTCTGATGGACTGGACTTGATGTGATGCCGAGACAATCGTATCTCTAAGTGTCGGTGGCAGCAAACCGGTTTGAGTCGGTTCTAAAGTGGATCCCGATGCCTTATCACCGGATTGCCATTATATATGTATATATATAGTTCAAAGGTACCACAACCAGCAAACGTGTGTTTGTTTTTTTGTTCTAATTGCCAGCAGCTTCTTTAATCTGTGCCAATGGTTCACAAGGCGTGACAAGCGGATTTTGATTCCAAAGTTTTGTTGTTGCCTGTTTTTTTTTTTTTTTTGAAAATATTTTGAATTCTGGTAAGATCATGTTTATCAACGGAATATTTTCTGGGGTCAGACATATGGTCTAGAATCCGTGGCAAAAAGGAGATATTGCCTGTCCAATGAAGTTCAAATACCAGCGTAATTTAACTGAATTTCACAACAAACTAATCACACTCCTCTATTTGAGGGGTAACTTAATACGCATCTGTAGAATGAAGGTATGATTCACATATATTACAACTATACATACCGGCTTTAGTTCTATTGATGATACATCAAATATAAATGAAATAGGCGCGAATTTTTTTATCCCTTTTTATTTTGCAATTTTTGTTCACAATTTTAACGTGTGTAAATTCCTTTGCTGTTTACTTTTTGATTTGCTTGAATAGCACTTTGCTGCTCGACGAGCTAATATTGTTTGGTCTTCCCGGCTGTTCTGCCAGCGCTTTTTATAGGCGACGGCTGCGACTCATCTATGTCGTTTGTACAGCAACCACACGATTGTTTACAAAATCCGAGTATTACATTTAAACATCACGGTTTTGGCGCCAATACATCGTTGATGTACGTGATGTTTCGCAATTTCATATCAACGAGCTTTTGAATGGCTGATAAAACAGCTCAGCCTTATCGATGAATCGATATATTCATAATTGCATTTCAGTACGTGTCACACTTGTTGTTTTCTTTTGCAGACGCAAATTTATTTATTTATTTACTTTGTGCCAGATTGGATTTATAGGCAGCGCCATGGTTGACGATAGCACCAGAAAAACCCTGAGCAACATTCCACTACTGCAAATACGCGCCGGTCCGCGTGAGAAGGATATTTGGGTGCAGAGACTAAAAGAGGAGTACCAGGCACTCATCAAGGCATGTATTTAATTTAATAAACGAAATTTAATTAATAATAACCGTGCCTTTAGTATGTGGAGAACAACAAGCAATCTGGCAGCGATTGGTTCCGCCTCGAGTCCAATAAGGAGGGCACCAAATGGTTTGGCAAATGCTGGTACATGCACAATCTGCTGAAATACGAATTCGATGTCGAATTCGATATTCCAGTGACATACCCAACGACGGCACCGGAAATCGCTCTTCCAGAACTGGACGGCAAGACGGCAAAGATGTATCGAGGCGGTAAGATTTGCCTAACGGATCACTTCAAGCCACTGTGGGCACGCAATGTGCCCAAGTTTGGCATCGCACATGCCATGGCCCTCGGCCTGGCACCCTGGTTGGCCGTGGAGGTGCCAGACCTTATCGAAAAGGGCATAATCACGTACAAGGACAACTGTTGAGGCTGCAGATAATCTAGCTAGTTATTGTTTTTTTTTTTTTTATTAGTATGACAATTGAAATACTATGAACAAAATTTTGTGTAAAGGACTTATGATTTTTTTACGTTTTGTATTGCAAATTACAGTTAAGCAACTGTATATTTTATTAGTCAAATTCCAATAAATCTAATGAACTCAATGAATATACAACTATTCTATAAATGTGCTCATATAAATATACGTACTTATACTTACTTTATTTCAAATATTTATTATGGCATCGTTGGGCATTAAAACTAATTGATGAGAAGGGCTTAGTTATGAGAAGTGTAGAGAAAGGCAGCAATGAGGAGCGATTGGAAATGAGAGGCTTCTATACTAAATACAATGAAATGAACAGCTTTAATATAAGATATATAATAATATACTTATTAATAATGGGAAACGAAATCACGAAAGTCATAAATCTTTGCGTTTATTTAGTCAAATGTCAAATTGGAAAAGATCATGTGTTTCATTGATTCTTAGAGTAGCCTAAGTGTCTATATGTAGAATAAGAATTTCATTTGGTTGCTTAAATTTGATCAGTGAGCTTTTGATGCACCTTCAGTTCATGTGATTGTTGCGCTGGCGCCAATTGTCCGACCAGATTGAGCTTGGCGAGGTAAACGGATCGTATTGATAGGGTATATTGTGCTGTTCCCCATCTTGTGCGTTCTGCAAACCATCGATATGGTTATTGCTCTGATTGTTATTTGTGGATGCTGCAGCTGATGCTCCAACTGCCACAGCTGCTGTCACTGTTGCTGCTGCAGCTGCTTCACTTCCATGTCCAACAACGACTCCAGTTCCTGCTGCTGGCATTTGACAATTGTTGTAGTTCGATTCCAGGCCAGGCGGCGGACGTATAACGCCCACACTTGGTGTTATGGTATGCGTAGGCGAGGTACGCGCGGTCGCCTGAGTTGGCCAGCCGTTATAGCCAAGCGGCGTCCAGGATGGAGTCGCATTAGTCCAATTGCTGCTCTCCAGGAGCATTAGCTTCTGCTGCTCCTGCTGCTTGCGCTGCTGCTCCAATTGCTGCAGCAGCAGCTGCTGCTTCATTATCAGCTCGCTGCGTTCCCACTGCGACTGCAGCTGCTCCCGTTCGTACAAGTTGCCACAAAGATCTAAAAAAAAAAACAAATGAAAGTGAGATTAGAATATGAGAGTAAGTAAATTGCTTCACCAACTCACCATTCAGGGCAGGCAAATCCATGTTCAAGTCCGAGTCCGTATTGTCAAATAGCGAACGAATTAACGTGCTGCTGCTGCTGGTCGTCTTCGTCGTCGTCTCCGGCTGCTGGATGGGCTGATAGAGCGAGGCAGCTGGTGCTGTGGGCAGGATCTTGCGGCTACCAATCGGGCCTAATTGACTGCTGGCCAAGTCACTCGCTGCCGGATCCCAGTTGAGTCCATTATCGATCGCTGGCAACGGCTTCGTTTGCAACACATCCCGGAACGAAACGCGACTGCTGGTCTCCCAGGGCGAGGTGATCATGGTATCGGCTTCGGGTGTGATCAGTGGCGATGCTCCGCCCGCCGGCATTGGATTGCCATTGAAATTGAGCTGCTTGCTGCGCTGTTTCCTCTCCGTCGACTTCTTGCCATTGGGTGTGGTCAGTTTCTGCTCCTTGCGTCGCTCACGGCCGGGAGTCTTGCCCAGCTTCTTGGTGCTGCCATTTTGCTCCTTGAGCACACGTTCCTTGGGCGTTTCGGGATTCACTTTGCAAGCGCGCGGCGATACGTTCTCCTGCTGTCCCTTGCCAGTCGGACTGATGCGCTTCTCCTGCACCTCGATTGGAGCTGGCTCGACTTTGGGTTTGGGCGTCACGCTAATTGGCGTCGTTTGCTTGGGCTTCTTTGGTGCACGTACAGCTGGCGTTATGGATGGCAGCACTGGTGTGGGCATGGGCGTAGGCGTGGGCGTGGGTATGGGTATGGGCGTGGGCGTGGGTACAGGCGTAGGCGTTGGCATGGGCGTAGTCTTCTTGCTGGGCTTGGGCGAAATTGTGGGCTTTGGCTGGGATGCGACAGCAACAGCAGGAGCAGGATTAGGAGCAGGAGTAGGAGTAGGAGCAGGAGCAGGAACAGGAGCAGTATTAGTTGAAACAGATGCAGTTTTGGCTTCACAGCTGGCCATGTCCATGCTCCATGCTGTCCAGGATTTGGACTTGCGTGTATTCGTCATTTTGTCCGCTGTTGCATTCGCCGGAGTTGTCCGTTTGCGCAGTTCCTTGAGTTGGCCATTTCGGAACTTTTGCTGCTGTTCCGATTTGTGGGCAGCTGCCGCCGTTGCGGCTGCTTCAGCAGCTGCGGCCGCCTCCTCAGCCACCTGCATCTTGACAATGTTGCGCAAGTTGAATGTCGGCTGCACGGGTCCCTTATACCGCGCCGCATCGTAGGCACTCTGCTGTGCCATTATTGCCCTCGCATCAAAGACAGCCGCCAGCAGCACCAGACAGAAGCTGGCCAGGAGCACCACCAGCGCGGCGTTTCGCAATGCCGGCTCCCAGGTGGGTCGCGGCAGACTCGCGGCACAGCGATCCACACTCTCGGCTGGCAGCTGGGCCACCAGCTGATAGCTTATGTCATAGCTGAGATTCGTCAGCAGCGTCAGAGTGCGCTGCACACGTGAAGCAGTGAAGTCCGTGGTGAAACTGATCTCGATCTTGCGCGTCTCATTCTCGCCCAGGTCGAAGCCCTGGCAGTCGAGCACCTTAAAGCCGTAGCCCTCGCACGGACGCTTGCCAATGAGGAAGCCTGCCACACGGATAGGCAGCACGCCCGCATTGCGAGCCGTAAAGCTGCGCGTGGCCATAACCGTATGGGTAACGAGGGTATCTTCGTCCTGGATGCCATCAACAGACTTCAAGCTGCCATCACAGCGCTCAAATTGTTCCACATTGAACTCAAAAAGCAGCGGCGCATTCGAGCCGGGTCGTCGATTGCCCAAGCGGAACTGGGATTGCACGGCACGAGCCGTTAACCAGACAGCCTCGTAGAGCGTCAGATTGCTGCGCACATGGAGCAGCGTGCAGTATTTGTCCGGCTGCTGGGCGCTGAACTGCACGGGTATAGTCAAGGTCGCTCCGCCAGGCAGCAGCACGGGTCCGCCGTATGGGGCATCGGGCAGCGAGAAGACATCACGATCAGTCAGATAACAGCTGCTGCTGCTCACATCGATCACCTCGTGGGGCAGCGAGAGTTGGGTGCGTCTCGCATACGCCGGATCCGAGAGAAAATAGTCGAGCAGCAGTGGTTGCGTTGAAGGATTGCTCATGGTTATCCACTGGCGCTGCACCTGACCCACCTCGATGGCCGGCGTGGGTGGCAGCGGCTGATACTGCACCAGCTTGGGCCACTCGATGGCAATGCTGAACTCCAGCTCCAACGGCGGCAGCTCATCACTGTGCAATGTCAGCGACATGGACTGCAGCTGGCGCTTAAACTGTCTGTAGAGTTCCGTGCGTTGACGCACCTCCACGCCATCATACAGCAGATTGTTGTTGCTGTTGCCGCCGGCAGCGGCGCCACTGTTGCTAGGAAAGATCGAGTGTCCGTCATAGCTAGGCCGTATATAGCAGTTGCTGCCACAGACTGCAGCGGGCTCAAAGTATATGCGACCCACTTTGGTCAATGTTTGTGCTCCAATTGTGGTGCCCCTTGCGTTGAAGTCCTTGAAGCGTAGGCCAGGACGTGTAAAGGACACCGCTTTCACATGCACCGTATGCAAAAAACTGGATCGTATCATCAATACAGCCGAGCATATTTTGCCAGGAAAACACGACTTGAAGTGCAACTGATCCTGCTCGATGTCCAGCTGGCCGACGGACGCCTTAAAGCGCACCGTGGTGCGTATTAGCTCGTAGGGTGTCCACACTTTCAGTGTGCCGGCGCTCTCCTCGGCCACATACGTCTGTATGGAGAGTACGAAGATGGCGCTGTCGCCGCTCTCCAGCTGGCCACAGAACTGAAAGAGTGAATTATTCAGAGTGCGCTCCGATTCAGCCGGAGTGTTGGTTAACGAGACATTCACAGTGACGCCAGCCGGCACACAGCCCCGAAACATGGCCTGGAAGTAGACGCTCTTCGGCGACTTGAAGTACCAGTTGGTGATCTTGATGGGCATGGGATTGTCGTTGCGCAGTATTATGAAGGCGTTCCGTGACTTCTCCGCAAAGGGCACTGTGCCCAGATCCAATTCCAGACTGTAGCCGCTATCGCTGGGCAGCTGCAGCGTAAACTGTTGCGTGGAGACATGCAACCGTCCGCTGCACGCAATCACGGGCAACACAAACGTCGTCACATTGCTGACGATGAGCAGCATCGAATTGAATGTGGCCTGTTCGTTGAGCAGATGCAGTTGCAGCAGCTCTACTGATTCGCCTGGCTGCAACAGGTGCTCCTGCTCGATCGATGAGAGCTGCAACAGAGCCGGATCAATGGGCTCCGTCAAACTGAAATTGTAGAGCATCAGTGGGAAGGCAAAATCATTGCGCACCACCAAAGTGCGTTGTGTCTCCAGCGGCGTCTCCTCCAAGCTGGAGTTGCTGATGAAGAGCGTCACATTGCGATCGTAGTAGAGGCTACCTTTGAAGATTTCAGCACGCACCAGCACTGTGAACTGCTGCTCCTCGGCGCCGCTGCTGCTGGTGCTGCTGATGATCAGCAGATCATTAATGCTGCCGCTCTCGTCGAACAGCTTGGGATCCAGCACAATGCTGGCGTTGTGCGCATCATAGCTCAGGCCTGGTATGTCGCGTAGATAGTTGCCTATTAACTGACGCTGTGCTGGGTCTGCTGGCTGATTTTGCATGTCTAATTTGAAGCGCAACGCATCCGCATGCTGATCCGTGGCTAAGCGACCAAAGTCGGCTAGCGGATTGCTCGCGTATGCGCCATGCCGTGGCAATATTTCGAATTCGACGGGTATGACTAGTACGTTTTCGCTTAGATGCTCCAGCGGTGAGGCATCGTCCGCCACCTGCTCGGCTATTTTTATTCGTATGTAGGCGCTGTGGTTGCCAGCGGTGCGGCCGTGGAACGATATGCGTATGACTGGCTTGAGCGAATGCGGTGGTATTTCCCACAGATTCTGCGGCCCCTCCGATCCACCACTGGGCAGCTCCAGCTGAAATTCACCCCCGCTGCTGTAGACCTGCAATATGGCAATTGATTAGCTGGAACACTTTAAGTTTCAGTGGCATACTCACCTCAAGTATCTGCAGGGGTCGCTCGTGCGGATTGTACATATGAATTTCGGGCGTGAGAGTTGAATTCATTGGCGCCTTGATGCCAACGAGTGGCTTCAGGCGATATGGGCATTCGCTGCCCTCGCCGCGCACCGCAAACTCGGCACGGCCGAAGGATGTTTGGATGCGCAGACCCGTTGATATGGCACCTAATTGTCGTGGCAGAAAGACGACACTAAATGTGGTGTTGCCTTGGGGCGGCACCTCGCGCGTACCAAAAAAACTGCTGTAGAACACTGGGCTTGGCCCAGTGACTGAGTTCAGATGTACCGTGCGATTTGAATGCTGATTAAACAGCGTCACAATCTGTGTTACCGTCTGACCCACCGACCATCTGCCAAAGTCTATTGCCGGTGGCACAAAATTCAGGTTGCGCAGCAACTCCACTTGCTCGCGCGTGTGCGGTTCGGGCAGCGTCTGTGATTCCTCCATGCCAATGAAGCCCTCCTGCATGCCAGACATCACTTTTACTCGGCTGCCATGCATCTGCTGATGGTTGCCCCTGACAGGGGCCATGACCGCCAGTAGTAGCAGCAGCAGCAGCATTGGCAGCGAATTTGTGTACATCCTTGTTGTGTGTGTATTTGCTGTGCTGCGCAATATGTGAGCGAGTTGTAATGCTTTGTAATCGCGGCACTTGAGTCTTCTTTAGCCGCAATAAGTGCTCACATTAAGTACTAGTTTTAATTATATTACTCAATATCGCTTATGTTATCGCAGATTCGATTTTGAGAGCATTAACTTCAGCAGCTGTTCAATACGTAAACAGCTGATTCGTAATCGTGTTTGGAGAGGACATATTTTAGTTAGAAGATCAGACGGGCACACTTTACGCAATAACAGCGCGCGTTAACGCCAAAATGCGCAAAGTACGTAATGGCATAACGGAAGGCTACGTGACGTTGCGGTTATCGATAACTCGCGATATAAATGCATATCAAGTGTTTCAGATCGAAAGGAAAGTTTGCGGTGCGGATTATTAACAAAAAGTGAAGCTGCTGTAAATACATATAGTTATAGTGAGTTAATTAATGTCACCCAATGCTGCGCACATACATATGAATATCATTTGTAATTGGGTGTGCATGTAATTGCTAATAAACATGAAATGGATAAACACACACACACAAACACCTACACAAATACATATATAGAAATCCATGCGAATTTGTGGCCATAGGCGACGCATTTCGTAAAAGAAAAAAAAAAAAAGACAGAAATTGCATCACTATTGATTTTGCCCACTTTCACTGGCTCGCTGCCTAAATCTAAAGACTGTTTAGCTTGGATTTAAAGCAAATACATGACCAATACACGTCAGTTAATTGCCATGAACTTCGACAATTGCGCGCTCTCATGTTAATTAGCAACGACAATGTCGAAGGGAGCTTTAAAACGCAAGCTTTGAATTAGTGTCAAGTCATTCAATACATTCTCCACAATACCTAAAATGTGTGCAAATTAGAAACAGAAATAGATACAGCAACAGCGCTCAGAACGTAGCAAACGATCAAAATGTTCTAAGCAGGAAAAGCCTTTACGTCTGGAATTATTTGTTTATATATATATATATATATATATATATATATGTGTGTGTGTGTGTGTGTTTGTGCGTGAGTGTGAGTGTGTGTATATATTAAACAGTGCTCAGCAACGTCAACATTGAACATTGTCAACGCCGCAGTCTAAAATTTACCTGCATAAATGTTTGGGTGAAAGTTATAGTTACCTGCCTGCCCTTTTCCCTATACATAAATTTCAATTTTTCGACTGTTGCTCAACAAGATAAACCGGTTCATCTTCAGATTGTTGTTGGGATGGTATAACTGTTTTTGCTACCATCAACTTAGTTCACACCTGTATCTTATGTATATTATGTATTATAATATGTCAGCTGTTTCCTGTATACTAAATTTATGCAGCATTATTTAGGGTACATATGTTAATTAACAGGCATAGGTACATTAGCTAGATTTATTATGAATTAAGTAGGCTTTGGTACATTGTGTATTGAGAATGCGTAGGTACATCGTGTGCCTAGGAAGCTAAGTTGCATTGTGTACTCAACAAGCCAAGGTACACCTTAGTGTGCATAGAAGGCTCAAGTACTTTATGTACTCGGCAAACTTCGTTACATTTGGTTAGAATAATACAACTATGATGCTTATACATATATCTGATTTTCTTTTGATCAATGGCTCAATAATTATATTCAAACATTAGTTTATCTTATAGAATAAAGTATTACCTAGTTTTTCTTATTAAAATTTATCAGTTTACAATCTCACCTACTCTATGCCCAGATTTACTAAGCTATAAGCATTGATTTGCATATATTCAGGTGCACTAGGGCAATCACTTTTAAAGAGCTTACTTTTTTAGTTACTTTACTTATATATTTGTTGCTTAACTTGACTAAAAATGATATGTTTAGCTTAAAAATTACACAAATATATAAAATATATACATGATTTTATATATATATATATATATATATATATATATATATATATATATATATATATATATATATATATATATATATATATATATATATATATATATATATATATATATATATATATATATATATATATATATATATATATATATATATATATATAATATACTTATATATGTTCACGATAACGTTGAAAACACTTCATAAATCGGCAAATACACGAATTAGCTTCGTTCGTTACCGGATTCCGGTTCGGTTTTCGGTTTTCGGAGGTTCGTAGGTTCGGTCGGGTCTTCATTGCTGGTGGGCTTGCATATTAGATTTCAGTTCACTTGAGACTCGACAGCGAACAGGTTGCCGTGCTCCGACGTACAAGACTGAAGAAGCGATTAGAAAGAGAAGGAAAAAACACGCGAGCCAAACAAACAAATAAATAAAACGCAGCCAACAATTACGCTTTAAGGCAGGCAGGTGTTCAGAGACTTACTTAGGTGCACTCGCACACACACACACAAACAGTCACACACACACACACTCATATACACATTGAAGAGTTCTAATTCTAAGTGAATAGATTCAAAGTTTGAAAGTCAATTGAGACACGATTTGGCATATTGTAATCTGTGATTTACATGCGGCTTCAATGCCATGCAATTCCAATTTCCTATTTGCAGCCAAAAACAAAATCCCTTCCACTAGTACAGCATGTCTGCGAAAGCGATCACGGAAGCCACCGGCAAGGACATCCTCAATCGTCATCTGAATCAGCATGGCGCTGGTGCAGCCAATTGCCGCTTTGCCACAGTCAACGCTGAGACGGATTGGTCCAAATTGAGCGCCGATCATCCCTGGTTGCTAACCACGGTAAGCCTAAAATCTAAAAATAAAACAAATATCCCCTCTTTAAGATAAGCATTTGCTATAACAACAAAAACTGGGCCAGCACCAAAAATACAACCAGAAATTTGTCATTGAACTTGACCCAGCCGGCAATGAAGCCGGCTAAGGTTATTTTTGATTAGATCCCACCACGAAGCAGCGAGCTGCTCTGCTCTGCTGTGCTGTGCTGTGTGTGACTAAGCGTTGCCGGCATCTGTGCTTTGCATGATTCCCAAAAAATATATATTGATAAGCATGGCGCGATTATAACTAATATAAATATACACAACATGAGTGCGTGCCTTTAAGTCTGTGTCTGTGTACGAGTGAAATTCAATTGGAGCGCAAATCAAGGTAATTTGATTTGAGCGCCGTTTTTAATTAATATATATGTATGTATGCATCAATGTTGTTTGTTGTGTGCCATGCAGGCATAGCTCCTCAGCTGATAGTATGTTTGTATTTATGACTGATTCATATTGCTGGCAAATATATATTATTTTCATTTACTTTGTATTGATTTTGAATAAAAGTAATACAAAGTAAATGAAATCCAATTATTTAATGCAGAATGTTTATGCGGCTAGAAGTTTATGATGTATATATTTATTTTTATTGAAAGTATTATTATTTTTTATTGGAAATATTGGAAATTATTTAAATAATAATTTAAATGCATTGTTTTTTTTAATATTATTTGTATTTTTGATTCTGATGCATTTTTGAACTTTTTATTTATATTTGTGCTGAATGCTTATACGGCCTGATGCATCATTAAATATTTTTAGTTATAATAATATTTGCATATAATATTATTTGCAACAATTATATATATTATATATTATATATTTGATAAATTTGTTGCAAATATTATACATGTTTTGAACAAATTATTTATGGAGTAAAATTGTTGAGCTTTTTATTTATATTATTAAATTTGCAAAGTTATTTAGTGCAAAATATTTATGCATTTTAAGAGTTATATAAAATATTATATATTTTTTTAAATTTTTTGAAATTATTGGAAAGGGTTTGAATAATTGTTAAAAATTACTTTTTTATTTATATATTTTTTTTATTATTTTTTAAATAAGTTTTCTATTTCTAATAGTGAAGAAAATTGGCTAATTACTTAGTGTAGAATGTTTAAGTGCATGATTACATATTTACAATTATATTTAATTATATATTTTATATAATTGTTGCAAATATTAGACAGTTTTAAAATAATTATTTAAATGCATTTTGAAACAAACTATTTGAGGCGTAGAACTTGTAGATAACCTTGCAAGGGTATATATAGTGACGCAGCTTTCAGCTTTAAATTTATAAATGTATATAAAATTGTTTATTTATATACTAGATCAATATCACTTGAGTCAATCTCAGATTATACTACCAATGTCATAATGTTCAGTCATCCTTATTATATTGTACTACCAATATCATAATGCTCAGTCACTCTTATAGGAAAAAAAAGTGCATTTCATTAAGTTTTTCATAAACATTAAGCTTAAGAATATTTGCTTTATCCGATCCGATCATCAATAGTGTGTCCGCACGTCATAAGGTATTTATGTGTTTCCAGGCCGGAAAACTAACTAAGACAGTAATCAGCTGATTGGCGCTAACAAATTACTAGTTGTGATAGCGCAATCTTTTGTGTGTGGGTGTTGATTGGCAGTGTGGTGTGGGTGGCGTGATTATCAGCAGCACCACACACACTTACGCATAGTCCATTATATGAGGAAAACCTATAGCCTGACTTTGAGAGATGTTTGTTGACATGCAATTCCCATTCCACATCGACTTGAAGGCAGACGCGCAATCGCCTGAGGCATTGCCCTCAGTTCACATTATTTTTTTTCTTCTTCAATTTACACTCGTACGATGTTCTAATAGAGTGTTGAAGTGAGTGTTGTATGTGTGTGTGTGTGTGTGTGTGTGTGTGTCTGTCTGTTTTTGTAGTTGTGCGCGTATTGTCATTGACAATGACGCAGCCTCTCGGCTGACCCCTGGTTACGATTGTCACTTGCTCCGCGCGCTCGCTTGACGCTTAATCACCTATTAGCGCCTGATCTTGCTGACAATGGCAGGGCTAAAGGCACGTTGAGGGTTTGTTGACGTAGTCAACGCGGTTAATGGGATCAATGAATGCTTTACCGCAAATAATTAGCATAATGCCAGTGATAATTCGTGGTTTTGATTGTGTTAATTGCAGCCGCTGGTGGTGAAGCCCGATCAACTGATTAAGCGACGCGGCAAACTGGGTCTCGTTGGCGTGAAGAAGAACTTTCAGGAGGTTAAGCAATGGGTTGGCGAGCGTCTCAACAAGGATCAGAAGATTGGCAATGCCGTGGGCAAGCTGCGCAACTTTATAATCGAGCCCTTTATCGCGCATACAGAGGTGAGCTTATAAAATTATCCACAATTATATATGTTGACTAAATGTTTTGCTTTTCAGGCTGAGGAAATGTACGTGTGCATCTATTCGCATCGCTCGGCGGACACGATTCTGTTCTATCATCTGGGCGGCGTTGATATTGGCGATGTGGATGCCAAGGCAGTCAAGCTGGATGTCAAGGTGGATAGCACATTGTCGCTGGCCGATGTGAAGACAACGCTGCTGAAGGCCATTACAGATGCGTCCAAGAAGGAGCGCATTGCTAAATTTATATACGGATTGTATGCCACATTTGCCGATCTATATTTCACGTATCTCGAGATCAATCCGCTCGTGGTGACGGCCGATAATTTGTACATATTGGATTTGGCAGCCAAGCTGGACTCGACTGCTGATTTCATATGCCGTCCAAAGTGGGGCGAAATTGACTATCCACCACCATTCGGACGCGATGCCTATCCCGAGGAGGCATATATTGCGGATCTGGACGCTAAGAGCGGAGCATCGCTCAAATTGACGATCTTAAATAGAAATGGACGCATTTGGACCATGGTAGCTGGCGGCGGAGCGAGTGTCATTTACTCTGATACCATTTGCGATCTGGGCGGCGCCTCTGAGCTGGCCAACTACGGCGAATACAGCGGTGCACCGTCCGAGCAGCAGACGTACGAGTACGCAAAGACGATACTTAACCTAATGACCTCCTCACCAAAGCATCCCGATGGCAAGGTGTTGATAACAGGCGGTGGCATTGCCAACTTTACGAATGTTGCAGCGACCTTCCAAGGTGAGTCCGAGCCCTTATCTTATCAGGCATCGCAATCGAGTACCTTACTTTGTTGTATGTTTTGTAGGCATCATCACCGCTCTGCGCGAATTCCAGCCTAAGCTGGTCGAACACAATGTCTCGATCTTTGTACGCCGTGCTGGACCCAATTATCAGGAGGGTTTGCGTCGTATGCGTGACTTTGGCAGCACCTTGGGCATACCGTTGCATGTCTTTGGTCCCGAGACCCACATGACCGCCATTTGTGGCATGGCGCTGGGCAAGCGACCCATTCCACAGGTGGCCAGCGTTGAGTTCTCCACGGCTAATTTTCTGCTGCCTGGCGGACAGCAGGCGCAGGCCGATCTAAAGGAAGCCAATGAGGCCGCTGGCCTTGGCTCTGGTATGTGGAAATCCAGAATCAAAGAATGTGTAAACATCCCAATGGTCCCTTCCGAACTACCATCCTATAATCCAAACTATTCTCAATTCTGTTGTAGATCTTATTATACTTTGTGTCTTGTGCATTTATTATTGTTTTGGACTTGCATTTATTATTCTGTTTTCTTTGTATTTCTTTTGTATGTTTTTGCATTGATCGCCCTCTGCTCCAACCAACAACAAATCAACAACCACACCCACAAAAAACAAAAAAAACCATAAAAAAAACAAACTAAAACCAATTTTATGAAACGTTCCGTTTGGCCACAATCGCACCTCGTCCTCGAATTGTATTTGCATTTCCTCGCACCACCTCGTCGTCCTCGTAATATAATCTTGTATTGAATGTTGTCTATATGTATATATGTATGTCAAATTCTATACTCTTTCGACTATATTTGCTCGCTCTCGCTCATCATCATAATAATGTCAATATCAATGTATCAATGATATCGATAACGATCGACTTGCCACTCATTTGGGGATACTTCAAAACTAAACCAAAGCCTTGCGCTCGACCACAGCACAATCGATTAAACTACCACCTATCTCAGCAGATGAGAGCGATGGCACCGCCACCAATAATCACCAGCAGGGCCAGAGCAACGGAGCGAACTCTAATTTCAATAGAAAGTTCTTCTCCAACACAACCAAAGCGATTGTCTGGGGCATGCAGCAGCGTGCAGTGCAATCGATGCTCGACTTCGACTTCATATGCAGGCAAGTTCAATTATTCCCATATTTAAATCAATCATACTCTAGCTTATCTTTTATTCCGATGCAGGCGCGATGAGCCCTCGGTGGTGGCCATGGTGTATCCCTTCACGGGCGATCACAAGCAGAAGTACTACTGGGGCCACAAGGAGATCCTGATTCCCGTTTACAAGAAGATGTCCGATGCCATACACAAGCACAAGGAGGTCGACGTGATGGTCAACTTTGCCTCGCTACGGTCGGCTTATGACTCAACGTTGGAGGTACTTGAGTTCCCACAGATACGCACAGTGGCCATCATTGCTGAGGGCATACCAGAGAATATGACACGCAAACTTATCGTCGAAGCTAATAAGAAGGGTGTAGCCATCATTGGACCTGCCACAGTGGGTGGCGTGAAGCCGGGCTGCTTCAAGATTGGCAACACAGGTGGCATGCTGGATAATATCCTGCACTCGAAACTCTATCGTCCAGGCAGTGTGGCCTATGTCTCCCGTTCGGGCGGCATGTCCAATGAGCTAAACAATATCATCTCGAAGGCAACGGATGGCGTCATCGAAGGCATTGCCATTGGCGGCGATAGATATCCCGGATCCACATTCATGGATCACATACTGCGCTATCAGTCCGATCCAGAGACAAAGCTCCTGGTGCTGCTAGGCGAGGTGGGCGGCACCGAGGAGTACGATGTGTGCGCTGCCATCAAGGATGGACGCATTACAAAGCCATTGGTGGCGTGGTGCATTGGCACCTGTGCCAGCATGTTCACCTCGGAGGTGCAGTTCGGTCATGCGGGCTCCTGTGCGAATTCGGATCGCGAAACGGCCACGGCAAAGAACAAGGCGCTGCGGGACGCTGGCGCCTACGTGCCGGACTCCTTTGATACGCTCGGCGAGCTAATACACCATGTGTACGGCGAACTGGTTAAGACCGGACGCATTGTGCCACGCGAAGAGGTGCCGCCACCAACGGTGCCCATGGACTACTCCTGGGCACGCGAGCTTGGCCTCATCCGCAAGCCGGCTTCATTTATGACCTCAATTTGTGATGAGCGTGGCCAGGAGCTGATTTATGCGGGCATGCCGATCAGTGAAGTGCTCAACAAAGATGTTGGCATTGGAGGCGTTATTTCGCTGCTCTGGTTCCAGCGCTGTCTGCCTCCCTACGTGTGCAAGTTCTTTGAGATGTGCCTCATGGTCACGGCTGATCATGGACCGGCTGTCTCTGGCGCTCACAATACCATTGTGTGTGCACGTGCTGGCAAGGATCTGGTCTCCTCCGTCGTTAGCGGTCTGCTGACCATTGTAAGTGTGCCTAGTTGGAAATCTCTGGGGCATTATCTCTTTATCAAATCATTTCCATTCACAGGGCGATCGCTTTGGCGGCGCACTCGATGGCTCGGCCAGGCAATTCTCAGAGGCCTACGACACCAATTTGCATCCGATGGAGTTTGTCAACAAGATGCGCAAGGAGGGTAAACTAATTTTGGGCATTGGACATCGCGTCAAGTCTATTAACAATCCCGATGTGCGTGTCAAGATCATCAAGGAGTTTGTCATGGAGAACTTCCCGCAGTGTCCGCTGCTCAAGTACGCGTTGGAGGTGGAGAAGATCACAACTAATAAGAAACCAAATTTAATTCTAAATGTGGACGGTGTGATTGCCACCGCCTTTGTTGACATGCTGCGAAACAGTGGCTCATTCACCAGGTGAGGAAGCTTGCACACACAATAGTTGAAGTGTTTAATTTGAAAATATTTAATTTCTATTTATTTGCAGCGAGGAGGCGCAGGAGTATATTAATGTGGGTGCTATCAATTCACTGTTTGTGCTTGGCCGTAGCATAGGATTTATTGGACACTACATGGATCAGAAGCGACTCAAGCAGGGACTCTACCGTCATCCCTGGGACGACATCTCCTATGTCATACCCGAGCAATATAACTAAGAGCTTGTCCATTGATATTATAAATTGTTGGATGTTGTTGTAGTTAAGCACAGATGTTAACCAACTGCTAGTGGCGAGCATGGATGACCGTATGGTCCACAATCACAGAACACTCCATTAGCTGTGTAGTTGAATTTCAATTTATCTATATATATATATATACTTATATATAGAATTGGCTCAGCTCTTACCCTAGTTTGTCACCCACAATCGAACCCAGTTTCTCTCTATCTATCTCTTAGTTAAATACAATACATATATGTTTACAGTTTCGTAACTAAGCCTGCATTTACATTCATACTATTTACCAGCATAAAAAAGTTACGATCATTTTCTAGTTGACGCTCCTCTCTAGGCTATAGCCGGGTTTTTGGAAACTAACAAAAAAAAAAAAAAAACAAAACGAAGATATATAATTCTAACAAAAAAATTAGTGAAATCTTGAGTCGCAAACTAACGACACCTGTCATTATTATTTTATATTTTTTTAAAATTATTTTAGTTTGGATGCGAACTGGTTTAGTCAACACTGAATAAACTGTTGCGAAATGCTTAATTAATTGGTTAGTTTATTTTTGTTTTATTTTAATTACTACTTTTACCATGCTCGCTGACACTAAGAGAAATGGCAAACTGCACTAATTAGAACTGCACAAGTTCCTGCACTCAAAATGCACATTTATTTATAACAAACTAATATATATATATTTAAATATTATATATATTTACGAAGCACGACGTCTGGTGTGAACATTTGAAAATGTTTCGTTCAAATCGAAACTGTGATTTCCTTCAGAAAGGTTTTTAGGAATTATCAAAGCTTTCGCTTTCCCTTTTTCTATAAGTAGAAACGGATCGAGAAAGGCATATATGTATATATGTATGGCGTATATATGTATTAGTTTTGTTCACTCTCAAGCACATTATATATATTAAAGCGCACAAAAAATTCACTCAAACTAAAAACAATTGCATTTTCTTTTGACTAGAGACAGCTTGTCTCGATTTAATATGAACAAAAAAAAAAAAAAAAAAAAAACAATTAAATTTGGAATACCCGCACACATTTTGTTTTCTCCTTGGCCTCTACTTAATGACCAAGTTAACTAAGCGTAAAATCTCATTTAAAAAGTATATTTAACTTGTTAAGCAGCCTCACTAGAGAGTAGATAACTCAATCAGCTTTTATCTCATGCGACGCATTTTGCGATCCAATTTACGCTGTTTTTTCTCATCCATCTCGGGCTGTTCCTCGGCGGCATTGCGCTGCGATAGCCAGGGCTGTATAACACTGCCCCAGAGCATCCAAACAGCGCGTATGGGCGCCAATAGCAGCACCAACCAAAAGTAGTTGGAAATCAATGCCAATAGAAGTGTGCCAGAGGTAAGTATGATCAGATCCTTGACATTTCTGTAATATACAATAGCAGTAGGTGTTAACAGGTGGGGGGAGATAGTAGCCAAGCTAATACCCACTCTGCAATACCACCTTCCATATTCAAGTCATTGCCAGAGTCCAAAAGTGCGCCGCTCTCTGAGTACTTTGCCCGCGACATGAATACCATGAATTGGTACGCGGCTCCCAGAATAAGCAGCGATATCGCCAGCATGAACTACAATTTAGATTTTACATTAATGATTTCTATCGACGACTGAATTTCGATCGAACTTACCACTGTCAGCTTTGTAATTTCAAAGACTAGAAAACTGAGTAATACGGCGGGTACAGCGCATCCAATGGCCATGTTCCTATAGAAAGTCAATGTTGTTTTGTTCTCCTCGACGATTTGTTTTGCGCCCTTGGTGCCCTGCTTACCCTTCTGTTGAGGCTGCAGTTTTGAAATGCAGAATCATTTATAATATAAAGGCGATTACATTTATATACTTACTGCCATTTTTAATTTAACTATTTCACTATTTATTTATACAAATCAAGTGCACGTAAAAGACGTGGCATAAACTTATCACTCTGCTATCGATTTCAGTAGTTATGAAATCGATAGGCTGTATGTAAATGTAAACAAGAGAGGGACCAGAGTATCCCGATTGTATATCTTCGAACTGTGGCAACACCAAAGCGCATTCCTCGTACTTCGTACTGCACCTTGGACTTTATATCAACTGGAGTTTAATTTAGTTAACTAAAACAAACAAACATGGACAAGTGGGTGCAGTTAAATAATCAGGCAGCCGGCAGGGATAAACTTGCTCGACTCATTCAATATGCATCGCGTGCCATGTGGGACTCACTGGAAGCCTCCAATGGCCATCCGGCATTGGTAGACAACTTTAAGACAATCGAGTATATTTTGAGCACATTCCGAAAATGTAAGTTGTGTAATTTGCTTTTGGGAAATGTTTACCAAGATGTTATTCTGCAGTGCTGCGCTTTGGCAAGGGCTTGGATGTGTTCTATGCTAGCTTACGTGCCATACATTATCCTGATCTGACGATTCGAGTTACGCTGACAATGAGCAAGATTTCACAAGCTCTGTTTCTGCTCGCGGATCATTTGCTTTGGCTTGCGCGCACTGGTTTAACAACGGTGGATCCTAAGAAGTGGTCAAAGATCGCCAACAAGTATTGGCTGTTCTCCATTGTTATGAATTTGTGCCGAGACTTTTACGAGATAATGCGAGTCTTAGATCTGCACAAAGCCAGCAGCAGCAGTGGCATCTCACGCTGCAAGATTCCAAGCCGGATCAACACACCGGACGACTTTAAGCGATTAGCTCTGAATTCATATGGTCTGATGCTGGGCCATAAAGATATCGTTGTGGATACGGTGAAGAATGTCTGCGATTTCTTTATACCTCTGACGGCTTTGGGTTACACAAGTCTGACCCCGAGGACAATTGGCATTCTAGGTGCAATCTCTTCAATGGCTGGCCTATGGGCGTTGCTTGAGCCAGCAGCCAAACTGACGCCCGCATAGAGCTGGTCAGCAGATAGTGTGTTTGTTTATGTATAAATATGTGCGTGTACTTGTGGCATTTGTTTGATATTTTGTACATACGATATTTATTAAGTTGAAAATGGAAGATTTTATAAAAACGATTTTGATGTTATATAAGTGTACCTAAAAAAAAAACTAGAGTTCAATTAAATGTGTAAATTTAACAAGCTAAAATTTTAGGGTATTGCATCTTCTAACAATGTGTCGTATATTTTGCATTATATTTTTACGTTAACCAACACTTGCAATTTATCGACACTTTTTACTGCAACAGCTGTTCAGGTGGAATTTTCTTTACCAAGTTTGTTAATAAACTTTGTGGGGACTGTGGCGTTATCTAGAAATTGAAAATCGATGTGTCATCGCGAAGCGGCGCAGTGAAAGTGTGTGTGGGCTGACAACGGCATTAAGCAGTGTGTGTGCGTGTCCGTCCATTTGCCGCCGAAATGCACTATTCATATTCCTCGCTGTCCACCGGCGCTGGCGTCGATCAGCACAATCGCTGCCTCGGCAACAGGGCCTGGTGTGTCAAGGTAGGTACTCCAACTGCCCCTTGTTCTCTTGCATAATAAATAATCTGTTTGCAGGATATTTGCGGCATTGTGTGCGTGATAATGACCTGGCTGCTCATACTATTTGCGGAGTTTGTGGTGTGTGGCCTGATACTGATACCCAACTACGACAGCAATACCGTATTCAGTAGTGTCAATATGTTCATATTCCAAGCGCTTGCATTTCTGGCATTCGTTTCCCACTTGCGCACAATGCTCTCCGATCCGGTAAGTCATTAAACCTAATCTCTATGGTTATATATCATTTACTCATTATCTCTGCTGCAGGGCGCTGTACCTAGGGGAAATGCCACCAAAGAGATGATTGAGCAGATGGGCTATCGAGAGGGCCAGATGTTCTACAAGTGCCCCAAGTGTTGCAGTATTAAACCGGATCGTGCGCATCATTGCTCCGTGTGCCAGCGCTGCATACGTAAGATGGATCACCACTGTCCCTGGGTCAACAACTGCGTTGGCGAGAACAATCAAAAATATTTTGTACTTTTTACGGTGCGTGAGCAGCAACAATATGCTGTCTGTGATTAAGTTTTATAATATGTATGTGTTTCTTTTGCTCTTTACAGTTTTATATAGCATCGATATCGGTGCACACGCTCTTTCTGGTGATGACACAGTTTGCCGAGTGCGTGAAGAGCGATTGGCGCACCTGCTCGCCGTACTCTCCGCCAGCTACGATATTCCTTATGCTCTTTCTCACGTTCGAGGGCTTGATGTTTGGCATATTCACGATTATAATGCTGGCCACGCAGCTGAATGCCATACTGAACGATCAAACGGTGCGCACAGCTCTATATATAATATATATATCAATGTCTAAGTACTTACAATGTTTGTTTACCTTTGCAGGGCATTGAGCAACTGAAGAAGGAAGAGGCGCGTTGGGCCAAAAAGTCGCGCCTTAAGAGTATACAATCGGTATTTGGTCGCTTTTCGCTCGCCTGGTTTTCGCCCTTTACGGAACCATCCTGTCGCCACAAATTCAACTCACATTTCTACTCAGTGTGATGTGTGGCTTCCAGAAGAACCAAGCTCATGTTACTTAGCTTAAACGAACAATCTGAATGTACAAGTCCCGCTGCCCACTTGTTGATCTTTGCAGTGCAAAATCAATGATCAAATTCAATCAATTTGATGTGTGTTTGCATATATTTATAGATTAAATACATAAAGATATATATATATATATATATATATATTATATATATATATATATATATATATATATATATATATATTTACTTAAGCCTAACATAATACGGACGATAATGTCGCCTTTCAGCCTATTCAGGTGCAACATGCAATATACTAACTAACTAATGACTAACTACTTAATTGAGCGCAAGAGAATTTTACTTTGTAAACACAAGAATGGAGAGATGTCTATTTATTTTGTATAAAAAAAATAAACGTTTCCAATGAGAAACAAGCGAAACCTGCGCAAACTTTTTCACTTTTTCTGGTTTCAGGTGCGCCGTCTCTTACGTCTCTTACGAAAATCCATGTATATAAAAATACATAAATATATGTATATCGAAAGAAAGTGCGCTCTCAAGAGAGATTCCGAGAGATTCTCCCGACAGCAGTCGCAGCAGCAGCAACATTCGGCATGGACTTTTGCAGATGCTGCGGCATTCGTTTAGTCTGAGAAAAACGATCGGAGATCCAGGAGGTGTCTGCTGGACGTGGTATGTGCGCGCTCCCTCGACAACGACTTCTATATATTATTTATATATAGAAACAACATTTTTCTTCACCAAATGTGTCAATTATGTGAGTGTGTGTGTGCCCATTGGAAGTGGAAGTGGTAGCAAATCTTCGCTGCATTTCAAATTCAATGTGAAAAGTGCAAGAAGGCTATAGATAAATATTTTGCCAACCTTTTGAAGTGTAATAATAATAATTTTCATAAATTTTTGTGAATATTCGTTTAGTCAAGAGAAAAGCTTAAATATCTTTGACAACGTCGCTGCCTCCATGTATATAGATATGTATATATGTATGTATATGTGCACGACGTTCTAAATATATATAGAAAAATAGAAAAATATATATAAAAATAAAAAGAAAAAAATTTGAAAAGAAAAGAAAAACAAATCGGTTTTCGAGTATACGCGGCATTAAAAGCAACCAACAAATTGCACAGCAAGTGAAAAGTATTCGGTTGGAAAAGTCCTGTTACACACACACAGAGAGTTATTGCGTGTGCCTGTGTGTGTGCGTGCGTGCTTAAGTGCTTGTGCCAGTGTGTGTGTGCTGCCCATGTTAAGGTGGCCCTGTTTTTTGGCTAATTATATAGCTAGTCTGTCTAGCTAGAGCTAAAACATGGAAGGAACACCGGGAACAGCAGACGCTGCCGACGTCGTAGTAGGTAAGACCCAGACGGGGCAGCTTTTCATGCCACCGCATAGACAATAGATACCAAGTGTGTGTGCATACATACGTACATATATACGTATGTATGTATGTATGTATTTATGATCGCTTCGTTTACGTCTTACGGTTACGTAATGTAGAACTGAACGGAACTAAATTGAACTAAAATGAACTGTGCAAAATACTTTTCATAATTGTGCGCTAAATAAATAAGCACTCGAATTGCTTTTAATAATTATGTTAAATTAGCTGCGCTTCAAATTTTCTAAAGAAATTTTCACGCACATATATACAAATGTGTGTATTATATACATATATAACTAGATAGCAATATGTAGAGATATTTGTACATGCGAATATGTTAGTATAGTTTTTGTATGAATAATATTTTCAACTATTTTTAGTGCAAATCTGGCAGACAGTCGGCAAAATGGCAAATGGCTGCCCCATTCCCGTTGCCGGCAAAGATTTGCGCATTGAGATTTGCAAAAGTATATTAAATATAAATATTTTTATGTCGTTACATGTGTATATATTTATAGTTATTGATGTGGAGTTATTCAAAGTTTATATTTAGAGTTGGAATGTGTTCGAAAGTAGGCTACATTAACAAGTTTTTTGTATGCACGTATAAAATAGAATAGAGCTCAGCTACTCCATAATATATACATATTAATAGTAGTCTATTCAGAAGATTGTCAGCTCAAGGAATTCGCATTTTCATCTAGAAAGATGCAATATAATATCTAATATAATATAAAATCTAAATAAATGGAATATAATATATAAAATATATTCCTATTTAAAGATACCAAAAAATAATATATAGATAATATATACAAAAGTGTATCTATTTAGAATATATTCCTAGAAAGGATATAATATACAATATAATGCATAAATTATATTTCATGATAAAGATTTTGAGAATTTCTAGAGTTGAAGACGTTTTGAATAGAGTGGTTACTAAATATATATATATAAAGCTGCTAAAAAGTAGTATACAGTTTAATGGAACAAAAAGGGTCTTATACTTATATTTATACATATATATTTAACTACATTCATTCATATATATTTCTGTAAGATTTGTTTCTGTTTTAACTTAAAGCAAAAGACACAAAGTATTAAACTGTTTTTGTTAAAAGAAATTGTAGGAATTTTAGAAATAGAGATAGAAAATGTCTTTGAAAAAATAAAAACACAATATATACATTTATAAATATATATATTTAACTATGATGTGATTATATACAATGTATTATACGATGAGCATAAATTCAATGATTCATGTGCTAGAACTAAATTCATTTAGATTAAATCTACACTTAAGAAAATAAAAATTTATTACGCAAAGTAAAAATATATATATTGTGAAATTTTAAAATCAAGAATTTATTTATTAAAATTGGTTACAACCAAAAAATTTTTAAATTAAAAATTTAATTATATTAATCATGAAGATTTAGGCAAATGACAAGTACTTTTGTAATCATGAAATATATTAAGCAGCTTCTTATTTTATTTGCTAAGATTTTTAGATTTTAGAGAAGAAAGAAAATAACCGAAAAATTTCTTGGGGATTTTCTTTTGTTAGAACAAAATATTTAAAGGTAAGAACAAAACTATGTCCCAAAGTCGCTTGCTTTATAGGGTTATCAATATAAAATATTTGTTGAGTCTAGATTGCAATAAAAGCAATCCTCAAAAATTACTATTTTTCTAACAAACTTAATATTAACATATTATCTAATAAAAATAAATTTTACATCTCCATCTCATGTTTTCCTTGATCTCCTATTTTAGAACCTCCTGGCCAGAACAGTGTGCCATTGCGAACACCAAGGATAACGTTTAGCGACAACTCCAGCTCCCTAATACGCTGCATACCCAACGAACGTGCGACATTCTTTGTGAAAATCGATTGCGATGAAGAGGATGAAATGGAATTGTTGCCCTTCACATTTGAATGGTAAGTCAGAGCCAATAAATGAATAAATATTTCTGTGAGTGTGTATGTGTGTGTGTGTGTGTGTGCAGTTTGTATGTGATTCACCGGCTGTGTGCATAATGCCAAAAAATTTGCGCACTTACACATATGATTTCTCCTTCACGCTTGCTCAACAAGAACTGCCAAGAGATGAGGCTAGATGCTCGACGTCCGCTGCCCGGGTCAACGGCGACTGCGCCCAGAGTCGCAAAACTTAACGCTATGCTCTCTGCCTGTCTCCTCTCCTAGTTGCTCTTCCTCTGAACTGTCGCAGCAGCTGCTTGCGTTCTCTGGCCAATTCGTCTCTTGGGCAATGGCAATGTCGAAGGCAGAGCGGAGCCGGTCTGCTCGCCAGTTCCACTTTGACGATCGGCGCATTAACATATCCGTTGCCCAGCAGCATTTGTTTTTTTTTTCTTTCTATAACTGCGTATATGTGTATATAAGTAGGTGTGCGTGTGTGCGTGTACAATGCTGCGTATACTTGATTAAGTATACGAAATCAATCAAAACTACATATGAGACAGAGTGCATTTAAGAGATATATGTTGAAAAAATATAGTGCAGGCAGAACAAAAGCCTAAAACATACAATGTGTGTGTGTGAGAGTGCGTGTGTATATGTGTTGTGTGTGTGTGTGTGTTGTGTGTGTGTGTGTCCCTCGTAATGGTGGCGATCAGCTAAATTTAGCTGCATTAACAAATGCGAGCGCGTGAAAAATATTTTGAAAATGCTGTAAAGCTTTGTGTTGTGTGGCGTCATGTGGCTCTTGCAATGCCCAAAAAGTGTTGAAAATTGATTTTCCCTTCAATTTTGTTGTTGCGGATGATTACATAATCAATTCGAAAAGATTTTGCAATACCTGCGCGGGCCACAAACAAACAGCAAAACAACAACAACAAATGTTGCCAAAACGGCACAAGAAACAAGCGCGAAACATTTCTGTTTTTCGATACTAAGCGTTAACTTAACTCAATTCTTTCGCCCGAGACACAGAGAACACAGAATTATTAGCAAATTCGAAAATGAAATGCGTGGCATCCGTAGAGATACGTGTCCCAAAAATAAATTCGACAAACAAAAGAAAACAAATTTTCATTTTCGGTTTCTTTTTTTTTTTTTTGGTTCTGTCTCACAATTTTCTTTGACTTGCGTGTGTGTGTGTGTGTGTGTAAATATACAAAATACAATTAATATAGTCGAGTAGGTGCATTTATTTATAAACATTCTTGTTTTCGATTGAAATATTTTCGTCATTTTTCTTTTTAAATCCGTTAAAATATTTGTTCTCTTTTGCTCTTTGTTGTTTTGTTTATTTGTTAATAATCATAATAATGCCAAAAGAAAATTAATGACGAACAGCTACTAAAAAAAAATGCCAGCACGTGCCCAGATTAATTAATCTCTAGAGGGCCAAGAAAAAAATCTTTAAAGATATTAAAAGCTAATTAAAAGAAAGAATTTGTTAAAAATATAATATATAATATATATTATAATATAAATATGAAATTATATTTATATTTATTAATTTATTTAAAAGAATCCTTTCCTTTAATTACATTTTAATATATATTCTTATAATATACAAAGAATTTGTAAAAAATATGTATAAATATAAATTTATATATATTTATTTATTATTTCTTCTTATTATCTTTTGATATCTTTAGACTTTATAATTAGATTAAAAGTTAATTAAAGGAAAGGATTTGTTAAAAATAAATACAAGAACTATTCAACATTGGATTACAATAGATAAATATATTAAATATATTATATTTGGCCCAAAGCAGCTCTCTAAAAACATTTAATACAGAATTCATCGAAGGCAATTTATATTTTAGTTATATTAAATCTTCTATTTTGATGCTTTATTTATAAAAGCAGCTATTTAAAGAATTAATTATAAAATTACTTGCAATAATATATATTTTTTATAAATATATATATTTTTATGAATTTCTTATAATTTTATAATTGAAACTTAGTGTTTTCTTATTTTTTATTTATTTTTTTTATTAAGGACATGTGAAACTTTTTTTTTTCAATTTATAACATTTAAAAAACTTGTCTTAATACTTATGCCACCATTCATTAAAAAAAAATAACAAAAAATTTAATTTACTTTAACCAACAATAAAGTTAAAAATTTAACAATTTAGTATATCTATTTACAAGAAATACAAAAATATTTTCCTTTCAATATATAAAAAGTTATCAATAATAATATTGAATATTTTCCATTTCTGAATACTTTTGCCTTCTTGTGTTTATAAATGTGCTTAGAGAGCTAGTTAGGGTACCGATAAATATGTACAATTTAGCTATATTTATATTTTAATATATATTAGTATATATTTAATTATATCTATTGTATTAGAACGAAAAAGAAAAAAAAAATAAATAAAAAATAAAAACTATATCTATTGTAATCAAATATTAATAGTTCTGGTCCTTGAAGAACATCGTAATATTTAAAATTATAAATCTATGTCTAAAGAGCAATATTAATATATATATAATCACTTACCTTTAAGTTCACACACTCACATTAATGAGTAGAGAAGACATACATATATAGGACACTCTACACATTTCTGCTGTTTCTCTTATCATAAAGTTAGGGTATACAAACTAAGTCTTAATGCTAAGTCTTAGTGCTAAGTCTTAGTGCTAAGTATTAGTACTAAATCTTAGTGCTAACCCTAGTGAAGTAAATAAAACTATGATTAATGATTTTTACATAGTCATTATGAATATGATCATTAGCAATTACAGAATCATCGTTAACTTGATAATACACTTAATTATCATAAATTAACGATGTATAACATTTATTGCAAAGAAATACAATATTACTATATGCAATACTTCAATTATTAACAAATATTATTCACAAAATACTTAAACAAATACAAGACAACTATAACTAGAGCACTTCAATTCACTTCACTTCACTTTGACTTCACGTACACGACTGATGAAGCACCTCAGATGGTGCTCATTTATATAGCTGCCAAACGAATCAAAATTGAGCGCTTCTCAGAGACATTTTTTTACGAGTTACTTTTTTAGATCACTCACTCAAGAAGTGAGTAACTCTAACTATTATTCTTATTTTTCTCAAAAGTGAGATTTGAGCAGTTCGTTTGTTTTAGTTGATGGACTTAATATATCATATATGTATGTATATATGTATATTTATGCTATGTTATTTTTAGGTTTAATCCTCATAAACAAATTTCAAATGCTGCTAAGCGAAATACATCTATAGTCCATATAAATATCATATTTCATCAATATAAATATGCTTATAGTTATATATCATAATTATATAGATTTCTTCTTCTTCACTCAGGCGCATTTTCATTTGCATTTAATTAGTATAATTAACTGAGTTTTGTTTGAAGCTGGAATATAATTTTAATGCTAAATAAAGGAAATGCTATATATATTTTCCAAAAAGTTCCAAACAATCACGTCTTCATTTCTAACTAAATTTTTATACTTTTCTACTCAATTACCAGAGCGTCGGTGTATTAGCATATATATATATACATATATGTATGTATGTATGTGTGTGTGTGTATGTGCGTTTATGTGTAAATAGAATATAAAGATTTAGAGTAAACATTAGAATTTATCGAACACCATGGGCAACGGATGCTCGAAATGTTGTCGTTGCTGCTGCAACGAACACAAACAATTTCATGGCACGCTCTCCACAGCCTCTGCCTCGTCCGTCTATAGAAAAAGGTAAACAAAAAGAGAGAAAAAGAGAGTGAGAGAGATAGAAATAAATGCAATTAATTAGCTAACAAATTTATTGGAATATCTATGTATATATAAAATGTTATGCATGAATGTTTCTCAGGACCCGTGGCGATATACCCATCGAGAACTCCGATCGCTTTCGCATCACACAGACCAGCAATGCCGTCCAGCTGGCCGTGGAGCATGTTCAGCGCGAGGATGCTGGACACTACACCCTGTTTGCCCGCACGAAAGGCAACGAGGTGGCGCGCCGGCATGTGGAGCTCATTGTCGAGGACAGATCAACGGGCGAGGATCCACCCGTATTTCTGCGTCGCCTCGTCGATCTCTCCGTCAAAGTGGGAACACGAACTCGCCTGCTAACAGAAATACGCAGCTCAACAGATCTTAAGGTAAAATAATTGAGCACTCCATCTGTATCTATTTATATATCTAAATATATATATCTATATAGTTAACATGGTATCGAAACGATCGCAGAATATGTGAGAATGATCGCATTACCGAGACGAATGAGGGCACATTTCACTATTTGGAAGTGAGTCCAGTGGTGCTCGAGGATGGCGGCCAATGGATGTTAATGGCCGAGAATATGGGCGGACGGAATTCCTGTTTGGCCACTCTGAACGTGCTGGTGCCCAAGGCGTATAAGATGCCCGAATTTGTGGAGGAGCTGCGTGCGGTGCTCACCGAACAGGGCACCGTATCGCTGGAGTGCAAAGTGGTGGGCGTGCCAACACCACATTTGCGCTGGTTCAAGGACTCCAAGGAGATCAAAGCGGGCGATATATTTGCGCTGACCGCCAATGCAGATGATCCCACGTCGCTGGGCACCTATACTTGTGAGGCGAAGAACTGCATGGGCGTCACCTACTCCAGCTCCAAGGTGCATGTGGTGGGCCGTGGCAGTCGCGAAGGTTCCCTAAAGCCAGCCGACAAGTGGGTAGCCAAGATTAGAGATTATCTTCCTCTCTCTTACTAAATGGCATTTAATTTTTTCTTCCTCTCTTATGCTCAGCGTCAGCAGCAATGCGCCGCCGCCGATCTTCACGAATGAGCTGCGAGATCAGAGCGTCCAAATCGGCGATACCATCATACTCGGCTGTCAAGGTGAGTGGCTAATGGGGCGAGTGGTTCTCAGCGCGTTGGCGTTAGTGTTGGGCATTTTAGCTCCTCCTTGGCAATGTGCCCGAATCAAATGAAAAACAAAATCAAGCAAAAACAGTTTTTGTTTATTATTCGAACGCACTCACACATACATGGCTGTATGATCTACCTTAGTATACATATAGACTATATATAGATATATGTAGTTAGCTTGAAGCGGCATCTGTTTTGTTTTTAGATCGTGTGCTCTCGTGCTCTAGAAACTTGAACTTAATGAATTAGCTGGGAATGCTTGGACTGTTGTTGAGGTGGGTCAACAACATGCGCCAAATGAGACGAGCAAAACAAAACCGATAATTGCTAAAAGAGAACGAGAGAGGCAGAGAGATTGAGAGATAGGGAGAGCGACTTAAATGTCAGCCACGCTCTTCATCAAACTTGTTCTTTCGCTCTCTCTCTCTCTCTCTCTCTCTCTCTCTCTCTCTCTCTCAGAACAACATGACGTATACTTGATTTTTATTTAATTTTCTGTTGTTTGTCGGCACATTTTGCAGTTGTGGTGCCGCCTTGGCCCAAAAGCGTCACCTGGTATAACAAAGATGGACGCGTGGAGACCGATGAGCGCTATAAACTAATCGAAGATGGCCTTGGCGTCTATATGATTGAGATCAAGCCCTCGGAATCGTGCGATGCCGGTGACTGGAAATGCGTCGTCACCAGCTTTGAGGGCTGCGTGGGCATTTCAGCTTGTGTTGTCAACATGGACAGTGAGTCGCGAGTTTCGATAATAAACTATATCAAACTAAACATATTTATCATCTGCAGTTCCCCGTAATTATCGTAAGCCCAGATTCATGGAGAGTCTGCGCGCCGTGCTCACTGAGGAGGGTTTGGTTTCCTTTGAGTGCAAGGTGGTTGGCTTTCCGACGCCAGTGCTTAAGTGGTTCAAGGACGGACACGAGCTGAAGCCCGGCGATGTCTATCAGCTGACGGGCACCAATTCCCTGGGCACCTATTGCTGCATCGCACGCAATTGCATGGGCGAGACAAGCAGCACGGCGGTGCTCACCGTGGAGGATATACAGAATCAGCTGACGGATGAGGAGCGTCTGGTCTTTACGCATCAGAATCAAGCGCCCAAGTTTCTGACCGGCCTGAAGAGCACCGATGCCAAGATCAACGAACCATTTCAATTTAAAGTTGTGGTCAAGGCAACGCCAGATCCCATTCTAAGTTGGTTCCGGGACGAGCTGCCCATCGATCCGAACGAACGATATAATCACTATCGGGGCGAGAATGAGGAGTGGCTGCTGGACATCAAGTCGGCCGAGTTTGTCGATCAGGCCGAGTGGAAGTGTGTGGCCGTTAATGACTTTGGCACCAGCATTACCTCGTGCTTCCTCAAGCTGCAGATACCGAGGCACTACAAGAAGCCCCGATTCCTGGAGTGTCTGCGTGCAGTGCTCACCGAGGAGGGTGCCGTCAATCTGGAATGCAAGGTCATTGGTGTGCCACAGCCGGTGCTCAAGTGGTATAAGGATGGTGTGGAACTAAAGCCGGGCGATATACATCGGATTATTTCTGGCCAAGATGGCACCTGCTGCCTGGGTACGTACACCTGCGAGGCCAGAAACTGCATGGGCGTTGTGGCCAGCTCCGCTTCACTGCTGGGCTTTGAGGATGCACAGCGAGCACAGAAACCTGAGCAGTCTGAGGTGAATGAGCTGCAAAGGAACTTATCGCTGTCCACCATTCAAGAGGAGCGCACATCGCAGCTGTATGAGACGCCAGTGGGCGATATAACCATAGATGAGAAGGGCGATGTGTCCTTCTCCTTTGACGGCAAAGAAGTTTCAGTGTCCCTATACGAAACACCCGACTTAACGGAAGAGGAGGCTCTGAAGATTGTTGAGATGTATGCAGATCAAATATCGGAGCATGTGACGGAGCACAATATTGTGGAGCTGCCCCCACTGCGTTTCGTCAAGGAGACTTCTCAATCCGGCAAGCTACTCATGGAGGCAGTCGTCATAGACATAGCACCCGAGTACTTCACCCATGATGAGGATTTGCGTACTGAGGCAGGCATGGATGACATATCCATCACTGAGATCACAGTGCATGGCTCCTCGGGCAGGGAAGGAGTCTTCGATAAGCAGACAGAGAAATATGCTCAACAATCGTTTGAAAAAATGGAGGAGGAGCTATCCTTATCGGCACCTATACGAAAGCGCAAGAAATCGCGACCCACGGAAACTGATGAATTCTTTAGTTTGTCCAAAGCATCCGGCTCAGGCAGCCCGGGTGAGGAGGAGACATCTGATCTGCAAACTTTTGCCAGTGCACAGATGTCCACATCGCAGAAGGCAGCTCTATCCAGCGAAGGCGAAGCAGCCGCTGCTGCCGCACCACCAAAGCGTAAAAAGTCGAAGAAGCCCACGGATAGCGATTCCTCAAAGACCACTGAGGATGATGCCAAGCTACAGGACATTTCGGGGGCAGTGGGTGACGGATTAATGATGCAGCCAGCGTCACAGATGAAAGCCGTGACGGATGAGGCCGAAATCAACAAGAATCTGATGGCTTTGGTGCCACTAGCCAAATTACTGCGAGTCATTGAGAATCATTTGACTGTGGTCGAAGCGGAGGTCTTGGATCAGTCCACCATGATGATGACACCAGCTGCTGCCGATCAGAGTATTGCCATCATTCGGGATATTCTAGAGCCCATCAAACAGATCGAATCGAAGCTGCGCGTCTACTCGGGTGAGACCCAAATCGATGCACTCATCCAGACCATGGACGACGACATACGCAGGCTGCACATGGGCCTGCAGGTGATCGAGAAGTGTGTGGAAATAGATGAGACGGGTGCCACGCTCATCCAGAGGACCAGTGTTTGCATTATTGACAGCGTGGCCGAGCATATGAAGCGGGCTCTGGAAGAGCTGAAGATTGTTAGCGAGAAATTCGAATCGGAGAGTTTGCGAAATCAAATTAATTTAACTGCCGATGATATACACCAGGGTCTGGAAATAACCCAGGGCACCATTAGATCACAGGCTCTGCTGCAGGAAGCCCAAGAGCTGGAAGCCGCCAAGCATTTTACAGAGGCCGTGGAAAAGATGCAGGATGTGCCCGACAGCATTTCATTTGCCTCCATCACGGAAGCCAATTTGCCTAGCGAAGCGAGCGCCTTGAAGGAAATCTGTCAGCCAGTAACAAGAATACAGGAGGCGCTGGAACGTGTTGAGATGGAGCTGTCCATGGAGGAGAGTGAGGAGCAAATCTACAAGAAGGTACACAAGAAGGTGCTCGACAGTATTGTGCAGCCCATAAAGGATCTGCAGAGCACACTTCAATCGATTGAGGATAAGACAGAGTCTCTCGTCGGATCCGAATCCATTGAACAAAAGATTAATATGGCCATTTTGGATATAGTCACCCCACCGCTGTTTGAGCTCAATAAGGGATTGGAGCTGATACTAAATGAGAAATCGGATAGCGTTGAGGCTGGCATGTTTACTGTGAGCACAGTGGAGTCCATGGTGCCGCCACTGCAAGAGATTCAGAATGGCTTGGCCCAATTGGGTCAGGATCTGGAAAGCGGTCAGGCAGCTAGAGAAGGTGCCAAATTGGATTTGGCAGACACCCAGAAGCTATTGCAGTCCATTGCCCAAGCCGTTTTGCATTTCGAAACGAATATTGAGAGAATATCGGAACGTCTCAGCGATAATGTGAAGATTCGCTTACAAAACTTGAAGGACGAGTTGTCCGCTCTGATTGGCACCATTTTGGATAAGGATATAACTCGCTATCATGTGGAGCTGCTCGATAAACTGAAGCGTCCCATTGATGAGCTGAATTATTGCATACGCCAGACAGAGGTGAAATCCACCTCTGGTTCTTTGGCCGATCTAATCGAACCACTCAGCCTGCTGCAGGAGAACACGCAGAAGGGGCAAGGATTGCTGTTGGCCACGAGGGAAGGCGAGCCGGATAAGCAGGCGCTCCAGTCTCTAGAAAATATACGCAATATAATACGCAATGCAATTATTGATATCGAGGAGCACGAGTTCAAGATTCTGCAGCAGGAGATCCAACAGGATGAACAGCTGGCTGCACAGCAGGACAAGTCCTTCAGCGCCTTGCGTAAGGTCCTCGAGACAAAGGTCTCACTGGATGAATCGATTGCTAACATTGAAACACTGCAGCTGGCATTAAACAGAATTAATGAGAATGCCAAGATAACACCCAAGATCAAATCGTCGGCGAATGAAGCTCAGGTTTCGCTCTTGAGAATTCTACAAATCGCCAAGGGATTGGCCACCTTCAGTGAGGCGGAGAACACACTCAACTCGAATGAGGCACAAACCATACGCATTTTATATGAAATGGGCAAGAGTTTTGCTGATCTGGCCAAGACACTCGACAATCCTGCTGCTGATAACAATGAATTCAATGAGGTCCTGAATAACTTCAATGATATTGTTGCCCAGCAGAGAGAAGCCCTCGATGAGACACTCACATGGAATGCACTTGCCATTTCCAGTCCACTCTCCAGTTTCGTGCACGCACTAGAAAAACTTCAACCACTGAAACAATCCAACGAAGACGTATCCACACTGGATGATGTTTCTGTGCTCAAATCATTGGCTGAGTCATTGCCCGCCGAACGAGAGGCTTATGCCGAAGAAGTGGAGGTGAAACAGGGCCAGGAAACTGTGAAGAAGCCAGCTGAGGTATTGCTCTCAGATCTGAATCATGGCATTGCAGCTGTCCTCTCGCATTGCGAAGATCTGGACGTAAACTCTTTGCGTGGAGAGACAGCTGAACAACTGCAAGCAGCTATCATTAAAATGCAGGATCTGCAGAACAACATTGCACTGGTGCAAGAAACAAACATTGTGGAGGCTGCTCAATCCTTCTCCGAAGGCACCGATCCCGGCACCTTTGCCGCAGCCATGTGCAGCCTGGAACGCTGTGTGCTCGAGGTGGAGGAATGTATTGCGCACAGTGGTGCGGAAAGTCTAAAGGATTTGGAGATATCGAAGCTCAAGACATTGGCCACACCAATTCACGATCTTCGGCAATACTGTGAGCAAATTGATATTCAAGCAGTGGAACAGGCACTCGACATGTCCTCCCAGAATATATCTGAGCTAAAGACCAGCGGCCAACAGCACACAGTCGAGAATGTTGCCAAGGAGGCAGCTGTCCTCGCTGCAGAACCAAAAGTCGAAGTCTTCGATGTGCAACAAGGCGTGGAAAGTGGCATCAAGCAGCTGGAGGCTTGCTTGGAGGTAACCAAGAGCGAAAATCATGAGGAACTTCGTCAAGTGAGCGAAATAATGCAACAGCTAAACGCTGATCTGAAGAATATTCAGGAGGCGCTCGTCTCCGACAGCAATCAACAGGAAACTGTCTTGGCTCAGGCAAAAATCGCACGCACCATGTTCCAATTGAAGGAGTGTTTGGTGCACACCTACGAATCGGGTCTGGTCGATTCCTTGGACAATGTGGAAAGCGCCTTCGAGGATATTCTACTGTCTCTGCCAGTGCTGGAGACGCAGCTTGCTCAAGAGATGTATTCCAAAATCGAGAATACCATCAAGAACTTCATGACCTACGCGAAGCAACAATCGCTGAGCAATGTGCATCAGAGCTTCGAAAAGCTATTGGAATCGATCAGAGCTGTGGCCATTTCGCCAAACGTTGATGTAGACAAGTCATCGACCTTAATGATCAATCTTCAGACAAACCTAATGTCCACATTCAGAGCTCTCAACGAAGTCAGCGAACAGGCTGAGAATGATTTACTGAATGCCCTGCTGAAGACTCAAAGCAGTCTGGTGGGCGTATTTGATTTCATTGAGAATAATGAGAATGCAATCCGCATCATTGAATTGCTGCAAGAGATCGATGCCATATCTGGGGAACTCAAGAGTTTGTCTCAAATCTCAGTCGTACCCGCATTGCCAATTGACATCAGTGCCATTATTGAAAACGTGACTGCAGGCAAGACGTTGCTCACTGAAATTGAAAAGGGCTTGCAAAACGATGATCCATTGAGCGCTAAGCTTCTTGAAGAAAACACGGACGAAATTGGTCAACTGGAAGCCACGCTAATTCAAATCGAAAATGATATTCTATCCCAGCCGCAGCTAACGCAAATCACATCAGAGCAGCTTTTGCTCATTGAGACTCTGCAGCAGCAAATAAATAATCTACACGAAAAGGTAATTCAATTAAGTGATACACTTACTGATGAACGAGAAGAAGCAATGCCCGCTCAGCAGCAGAGCCAAGAAGCTGAAGAGAAAATAGAGCAAGCGAAGGTTGTTCAAGAGAAATCAGAAGTGAAGGTGAAACGAAAACTGGAGGAAGATTCAAAAGAAATTTCAACCAAAAAACCAAAGGATGAAGTTGACGCAAAGGCCGTTGAAGTACCAGAAATACAAGAGAAACTCGAAATTAAGACTCCCATTGAGAAGGACCAAGAATTAAAACAAACTTTAGATATCAAATTCTTAGACTTGTGCAGTGTCGTAGAACGTAAATCAAATAAGCCTGAAGTAATATCAATTATAACCGACAGCAAAGAAATTATGGAAAACTTGGAAAGCCCTGATAAAATTGTTAAAGGCATCTTTAAGTTGCGAGAGCACATTGTTCATACGTACGATGGGAAATCACCTGAAGAAAAAGATATTGTAGAAGCATTTATAGAATCACTTCTTGAGGCGTCTCCAGCTGCTTCGAAGCAAATGATCGAAAGTTACTTAAAAGAAATTAAGACAAATATAATACTAAGCAAAGCAGCTCTTAAGCTTATTGGCGGATCTGAATTGGGTGTCAAATCGTCGTTAATAGCACCAAAGCTTGTTAAGCTTGAAGCTATTTCAGAAGACATCAAGTCTAATCAGCATATTCAAAAGTCTTCTCAAAAGATGATCCAATTACAACAAACCCTAATGGATATTTTTGTATTGTTCGATGATCTGATGGACGATAAAACAGCTCTATTAAAACCTGTTATTGAACATATGAAATCTGTTCTTCTATCAGAATATGATTATATTGAGAATAAGGAGGGACAACTACAAACTGCAACTATTGAAGGAAAAATTCATTACATTACCAAAGAAATATTAAACGTCAGCGAAAAGTTGCAACAGCTCAATACAGATTTAATTGCAGAAAATCTAATTGAAAAGCAAATACCTACTTCTGAAGAAGATAGGCCTGACGTTCTGGATTCAGAAACAAAGTCTCAACAGACAAAGGTATTTGAAAAGGAAGCAATCGAAGAGCAAAAATTGGATGCGAAAAAGAAGAAACAAGCTGAAAAGACAGTCCAACAGGGAGAAGTATCTGAAGTTGTTGCTGAGAAAGTATCTGAAGAAAAGGTCCTAGAGAGTAAGAAACCAGAAATTAAAGATTCAGAAACTGAGTCTCAACAGGCAAAGGTACTTGAGATAAAAGCAATCGAAGAGCAGAAACTGGATGCGAAAAAGAAGAAACAGGCTGAAAAGGAAGCTGAAAAGAAAGCCCAACAGGGAGAAGCATCTGAAGTTGTTGCTGAGAAAGTATCTGAAGAAAAGGTCCCTGAGAGTAAGAAACCCGAAATTAAGGATTCCGAAACTGAATCTCAACAGGCAAAGGTACTTGAAAAGGAAGCAATCGAAGAGCAAAAACTGGATGCGGAAAAGAAGAAACAAGCTGAAAAGGAAGCTGCAAAGAAAGCCCAACAGGGAGAAGTTTCGGAAGTTGTTGCTGAGAAAGTATCTGAAGAAAAGGTCCCTGAGAGTAAGAAACCTGAAATTAAGGATTACGAAACTGAGTCTCAACAGGCAAAGGTACTTGGAAAAGAAGCAATCGAAGATGCGAAAAAGAAAAAACAGGCTGAAAAGGAAGCTGAAAAGAAAGTCCAACAGGGAGAAGTATCCGAAGTTGTTGATAAGAAAGTATCTGATGAAAAAGTCCCCGAGAGTAAGAAACCAGAAATTAAAGGTTCAGAGTCTCAAGAGTCTCAAAACGTTAAAGAGCTACAAAAAGATTCACTCGAAGGGCAGAATCTGGAGACGAAGGAGAAGATACAAGTTATAGAAGATAAATCAGAAGAGCAAAAACATATTTTGCAAGCCAAATTTTTGGAAATGTTTAAGGCTGCTGAGTCTCAACCTTCTAATGGACGTTTGCAATCCATTCTTATGGAAAATAATGATATAATTGAACATCTGGAAGACTCTGATAGACTTGCTAAGTGCATATTTAAACTCCGGGAGCACATTGTTCATACATACGTTGGAAAAGCTGGCGAAGAACTTAAAGAAAAAGAAATTTTAGAAACATTTATCGAATCACTTCTTGAAGCTTCTCCGACTGCTGCAGAAAATACTATCAACCATTACATAAAAGAAATTGAAGCAAATGTTATTTTAACACAAGCAGTTGTTCGACTAATTGACGAGACGGACATGTTTACGAAGCCATCATTGTTAATACCAAAAATATTAAATCTGGAAAATATTGCAAGAAATATAAAATCTGATCAGCACATTGAAAAGTCCTCAGAAATGATGATTCATCTGCAACAGAACTTAATGGACACTTTTCTAATACTAGATGATTTATTAGAAGATAATACGTCTAGTTTAAAACCTCTCATTGAGAAAATGAAACATGTTCTTTTGTTAGAATATGATTATATTGAGAATAAGGAGGGACAACTACAAACTGCAACTATTATAGTCAAAATTCAAAGCATTACCAAAGAAATATTGAACGTTTGCGAAAAATTACAACATGTCAACAATGATGCAATTGCAGAAAAGAATATACCTTCTATACCAGAACACAAGCCTGAAGTTCAAGACTCGGAAACTGAAGTTCAACAGGCAAAGGTACTAGAAAAAGAAGCAATCGAAGAGCAAAAATTGGATGCAAAAAATAAGAAGCAAGCTGAAAAGGAAGCTGAAAAGAAAGTCCAACAGGGAGAAGTTTCGGAAGTTGTTGCTGAGAAAGTATCTGAAGAAAAGGTGCCTGAGAGTAAAAAACCTGATATTAAGGATTCAGAAACTGAATCTCAACAGGCAAAGGTACTTGAGAAAGAAGCAATCGAAGAGCAGAAACTGGATGCGAAAAAGAAGAAAGAGGCTGAAAAAGAAGCTGAAAAGAAAGCCCAACAGGGAGAAGTATCTGAAGTTGTTGCTGAGAAAGTATCTGAAGAAAAGGTCCCTGAGAGCAAGAAACCAGAAATTAAGGATTCGGAAGCTGAGTCTCAAAAAGCTAAGGCTCTTGAAAAGCAATTAGTAGAAGAGCAGAAACTGGATGCGAAAAAGAAGAAACAGGCTGAAAAGGAAGCTGAAAAGAAAGCCCAACAGGGAGAAGTATCTGAAGTTGTTGCTGAGAAAGTATCTGAAGAAAAAGTCCCAGAGAGTAAGAAACCAGAAATTAAGGATTCAGAAACTGAATCTCAACAGGCAAAAGTACTTGAAAAAGAAGCAATCGAACAGCAGAAACTGGATGCGAATAAGAAGAAACAGGCTGAAAAAGAAGCTGAAAAGAAAGTCCAACAGGGAGAAGTATCCGAAGTTGTTGCTGAGAAAGTATCTGAAGAAAAGGTCCCTGAGAGTAAAAAACCTGAAATTAAGGATTCAGAAACTGAATCTCAACAGGCAAAGGTACTTGAAAAAGAAGCAATCGAACAGCAGAAACTGGATGCGAATAAGAAGAAACAGGCTGAAAAAGAAGCTGAAAAGAAAATCCAACAGGGAGAAGTATCCGAAGTTGTTGCGGAAAAAGTATCTGAAGAAAAAGTTTCCGAGAGTACGAAACCAGAAATTAAAGGTTCAGAGTCTCAAGAGTCTCAAAATGCAGTTGAGCTGCAAGAGAAAGAAACAGTCGAAAAGAAGAAATTGGAGACGAAGGAAAAGGAACAAGTTAAAGAAGATAAATCGGAAGAGAAAAAGCATCATTTGAAAGCCAAATTTTTAGAAATGGTTAAGGTTTCTGAGTCTCAACCTTCTAATGGAAGCTTGCAATCCATTCTTATGGAAAATAATGATATAATTGAAAATCTGGAAGACTCTGACAGAGTTGCTAAGTCTATATTCAAACTCCGAGAGCACATTGTTCATACGTACGATGGGAAATCACCTGAAGAAAAAGATATTGTAGAAGCATTTATAGAATCACTTCTTGAGGCGTCTCCAGCTGCTTCGAAGAAAATGATCGAAAGTTACTTAAAAGAAATTAAGACAAATATAATACTAAGCAAAGCAGCTCTTAAGCTTATTGGCGGATCTGAATTGGGTGTCAAATCGTCGCTAATAGCACCAAAGCTTGTTAAGCTTGAAGCTATTTCAGAAGACATCAAGTCTAATCAGCATATTGAAAAGTCTTCTCAAAAGATGATCCAATTACAACAAACCCTAATGGATATTTTTGTATTGTTCGATGATCTGATGGACGATAAAACAGCTCTATTAAAACCTGTTATTGAACATATGAAATCTGTTCTTCTATCAGAATATGATTATATTGAGAATAAGGAGGGACAACTACAAACTGCAACTATTGAAGGAAAAATTCAGTACATTACCAAGGAAATATTAAACGTCAGCGAAAAGTTGCAACAGCTCAATACAGATTTAATTGCAGAAAATCTAATTGAAAAGCAAATACCTACTACTGAAGAAGACAAACCTGACGTTCTGGATTCAGAAACTGAGTCTCAACAGGCAAAGGTATTTGAAAAGGAAGCAATCGAAGAGCAAAAATTGGATGCGAAAAAGAAGAAACAGGCTGAAAAGGAAGCTGAAAAGAAAGCCCAACAGGGAGAAGTATCTGAAGTTGTTGCTGAGAAAGTATCTGAAGAAAAGGTCCCTGAGAGCAAGAAACCAGAAATTAAGGATTCGGAAGCTGAGTCTCAACAGGCAAAGATACTTGAGAAAGAAGCAATCGAAGAGCAGAAACTGGATGCGAATAAGAAGAAGCAAGCTGAAAAGGAAGCTGAAAAGAAAGCCCAACAGGGAGAAGTATCCGATGTTGTTGGTGAGAAAGTATCTGAAGAAAAGGCGCCTGAGAGCAAGAAACCAGAAATTGAAGATTCAGAAACTGAGTCTCAACAGGCAAAGGTACTTGAGAAAGAAGCAATCGAAGAGCAGAAACTGGATGCGAAAAAGAAGAAACAGGCTGAAAAAGAAGCTGAAAAGAAAATCCAACAGGGAGAAGTATCTGAAGTTGTTGCTGAGAAAGTATCTGAAGAAAAGGCGCCTGAGAGTAAAAAACCTGAAATTAAGGATTCAGAAAGTGAGTCTCAAGAGGCAAAGGTACTTGAGAAAAAAGCAATCGAAGAGCAGAAACTGGATGCGAAAAAGAAGAAGCAAGCTGAAAAGGAAGCTGAAAAGAAAGCCCAACAGGGAGAAGTATCCGAAGTTGTTGCTGAGAAAGTATCTGAAGAAAAGGTGCCTGAGAGTAAAAAACCTGATATTAAGGATTCAGAAACTGAATCTCAACAGGCAAAGGTACTTGAGAAAGAAGGACTCGAAGAGCAGAAACTGGATGCGAAAAAGAAGAAACAGGCTGAAAAAGAAGCTGAAAAGAAAGTCCAACAGGGAGAAGTATCCGAAGTTGTTGCTGAGAAAGTATCTGAAGAAAAGGTGCCTGAGAGTAAAAAACCTGATATTAAGGATTCAGAAACTGAATCTCAACAGGCAAAGGTACTTGAGAAAGAAGCAATCGAAGAGCAGAAACTGGATGCGAAAAAGAAAAAACAGGCTGAAAAAGAAGCTGAAAAGAAAATCCAACAGGGAGAAGTATCTGAAGTTGTTGCTGAAAAAGTATCTGAAGAAAAGGCGCCTGAGGGTAAAAAACCTGAAATTAAGGATTCAGAAAGTAAGTCTCAACAGGCAAAGGTACTTGAGAAAAAAGCAATCGAAGAGCAGAAACTGGATGCGAAAAAGAGGAAGCAAGCTGAAAAGGAAGCTGAAAAGAAAGCCCAACAGGGAGAAGCATCTGAAGTTGTTGCTGAGAAAGTATCTGAAGAAAAGGTCCTAGAGAGTAAGAAACCAGAAATTAAGGATTCGGAAACTGAGTCTCAACAGGCAAAGGTACTTGAAAAAGAAGCAATCGAAGAGCAGAAACCGGATGCGAAAAAGAAGAAACAGGCTGAAAAGGAAGCTGAAAAGAAAATCCAACAGGGAGAAGTATCTGAAGTCGTTGCTGAGAAAGTATCTGAAGAAAAGGCGCCTGAGAGTAAAAAACCTGAAATTAAGGATTCAGAAAGTGAGTCTCAACAGGCAAAGGTACTTGAGAAAAAAGCAATCGAAGAGCAGAAACTGGATGCGAATAAGAAGAAACAGGCTGAAAAAGAAGCTGAAAAGAAAGCCCAACAGGGAGAAGTATCTGAAGTTGTTGCTGAGAAAGTATCTGAAGAAAAGATCCCAGAGAGTAAGAAACCAGAAATTAAGGATTCGGAAACTGAGTCTCAAAAGGCGAAGGAGCTACAAAAAGAATCAGTCGAAGAGCAGAAACTCGATGAGAAACAGAAGAAACAGGCTGAAAAGGAAGCTGAAAAGAAAGTCCAACAGGGAGAAGTATCTGAGGTTCTTGCTGAGAAAGTATCTGAAGAAAAGGTCCCTGAGAGTAAGAAACCAGAAATTAAGGATTCGGAAACTGAGTCTCAACAGGCAAAGGTACTTGAAAAAGAAGCAATCGAAGAGCAGAAACTGGATGCGAATAAGAAGAAACAGGCTGAAAAAGAAGCTGAAAAGAAAATCCAACAGGGAGAAGTATCCGAAGTTGTTGCGGAAAAAGTATCTGAAGAAAAAGTTTCCGAGAGTACGAAACCAGAAATTAAAGGTTCAGAGTCTCAAGAGTCTCAAAATGCAGTTGAGCTGCAAGAGAAAGAAACAGTCGAAAAGAAGAAATTGGAGACGAAGGAAAAGGAACAAGTTAAAGAAGATAAATCGGAAGAGAAAAAGCATCATTTGAAAGCCAAATTTTTAGAAATGGTTAAGGTTTCTGAGTCTCAACCTTCTAATGGAAGCTTGCAATCCATTCTTATGGAAAATAATGATATAATTGAAAATCTGGAAGACTCTGACAGAGTTGCTAAGTCTATATTCAAACTCCGAGAGCACATTGTTCATACGTACGATGGGAAATCACCTGAAGAAAAAGATATTGTAGAAGCATTTATAGAATCACTTCTTGAGGCGTCTCCAGCTGCTTCGAAGAAAATGATCGAAAGTTACTTAAAAGAAATTAAGACAAATATAATACTAAGCAAAGCAGCTCTTAAGCTTATTGGCGGATCTGAATTGGGTGTCAAATCGTCGCTAATAGCACCAAAGCTTGTTAAGCTTGAAGCTATTTCAGAAGACATCAAGTCTAATCAGCATATTGAAAAGTCTTCTCAAAAGATGATCCAATTACAACAAACCCTAATGGATATTTTTGTATTGTTCGATGATCTGATGGACGATAAAACAACTCTATTAAAACCTGTTATTGAACATATGAAATCTGTTCTTCTATCAGAATATGATTATATTGAGAATAAGGAGGGACAACTACAAACTGCAACTATTGAAGGAAAAATTCATTACATTACCAAAGAAATATTAAACGTCAGCGAAAAGTTGCAACAGCTCAATACAGAATTAATTGCAGAAAATCTAATTGAAAAGCAAATACCTACTACTGAAGAAGACAAACCTGACGTTCTGGATTCAGAAACTGAGTCTCAACAGGCAAAGATACTTGAAAAGGAAGCAATCGAAGAGCAAAAATTGGATGCGAAAAAGAAGAAACAAGCTGAAAAGACAGTCCAACAGGGAGAAGTATCTGAAGTTGTTGCTGAGAAAGTATCTGAAGAAAAGGTCGCTGAGAGTAAGAAACCTGAAATTAAGAATTCAGAATCAGAGTCTCAAAAAGCTAAGTCTCTTGAAAAGAAATTAGTAGAAGAGCAGAAACTGGATGCGAAAAAGAAGAAACAGGCTGAAAAGGAAGCTGAAAAGAAAGCCCAACAGGGAGAAGCATCTGAAGTTGTTGCTGAGAAAGTATCTGAAGAAAAGGTGCCTGAGAGTAAAAAACCTGATATTAAGGATTCAGAAACTGAATCTCAACAGGCAAAGGTACTTGAGAAAGAAGGAATCGAAGAGCAGAAACTGGATGCGAAAAAGAAGAAACTGGCTGAAAAGGAAGCTGAAAAGAAAGCCCAACAGGGAGAAGCATCTGAAGTTGTTGCTGAGAAAGTATCTGAAGAAAAGGTCCCTGAGAGCAAGAAACCAGAAATTAAGGATTCGGAAGCTGAGTCTCAAAAGGCAAAGGCTCATGAAAAGCAATTAGTAGAAGAGCAGAAACTGGATGCGAATAAGAAGAAACAGGCTAAAAAGGAAGCTGAAAAGAAAGCCCAACAGGGAGAAGCATCTGAAGTTGTTGCTGAGAAAGTATCTGAAGAAAAGGTCCCAGAGAGTAAAAAACCAGAAATTAAGGATTCAGAATCAGAGTCTCAAAAAGCTAAGGCTCTTGAAAAGAAATTAGTAGAAGAGCAGAAACTGGATGCGAAAAAGAAGAAACAAGCTGAAAAGGAAACTGAAAAGAAAGCCCAACAGGGAGAAGCATCTGAAGTTGTTGCTGAGAAAGTATCTGAAGAAAAGGTCCCTGAGAGTAAAAAACCTGATATTAAGGATTCAGAAACTGAATCTCAACAGGCAAAGGTACTTGAGAAAGAAGCAATCGAAGAGCAGAAACTGGATGCGAAAAAGAAGAAACAGGCTGAAAAAGAAGCTGAAAAGAAAGCCCAACAGGGAGAAGTATCTGAAGTTGTTGCTGAGAAAGTATCTGAAGAAAAGGTCCCTGAGAGCAAGAAACCAGAAATTAAGGATTCAAAAACTGAATCTCAACAGCCAAAGGTACTTGAGAAAGAAGCAATCGAAGAGCAGAAACTGGATGCGAAAAAGAAGAAAGAGGCTGAAAAAGAAGCTGAAAAGAAAGCCCAACAGGGAGAAGTATCTGAAGTTGTTGCTGAGAAAGTATCTGAAGAAAAGGTCCCAGAGAGTAAGAAACCAGAAATTAAGGATTCGGAAGCTGAGTCTCAAAATGCTAAGGCTCTTGAAAATAAATTAGTAGAAGAGCAGAAACTGGATGCGAAAAAGAAGAAACAAGCTGAAAAGGAAACTGAAAAGAAAGCCCAACAGGGAGAAGCATCTGAAGTTGTTGCTGAGAAAGTATCTGAAGAAAAGGTCCCAGAGAGTAAGAAACCAGAAATTAAGGATTCAGAATCAGAGTCTCAAAAAGCAAAGAAACTGGATGCGAAACAGAAAAAACAGGCTCAACAGGAAGCTGAAAAGAAAGCCCAACAGGGAGAAGTATCTGAAGTTGTTGCTGAGAAAGTATTTGAAGAAAAGATGCTTGAGAGTACAAATTTAGAGCCAAAGGATACGGAAAATGAGTCTCAAAAAACAGAGATAGTTGATAAAGAGTTAATTGATGAAGAGAAAGTAGAGACGAAACAGAAGAAGAAGTCTGATGTGAAAAAGAAAGCCCAACAAGCTGATGTATCTGAGAAACTGTCGGAAGATAAGATTCCGGAGAGTAAAACGCCAAAGGTTAAAGAGTCGGTCACTGCGTCTCCAACGGAAAAGATTGAGCAAAGAGAAGAAGCAAAGCAGACAAAAACAAGTCAAAAGAGAATGGAGCCAACTGACACTTCTGAAATAGACAAGGGACCAGAGAAAATTAAGTCTGATGATCACGAAGCAGTAATCCAAGAACAAAAATCTGTCGATAATCACAAGCTGGTTACAAAACAAAACAACATTACTGAAAGGATATCACAGAGTCTAAATGAGATAGCGGAGGGTAGATATGACGAGAAGATAAAACCGGACGTCGGTGAATCAGAAGATTCTATCAGTCTACAAACCAAAACATATAAATCAATGGAGTCGGAATATCGGGAAAGAAAAGAATCGCGGAGCGCTAAGCGTAAACCAACTGTAGATCTAATGCTAACAAATCGTAATTCGGCGACCGGTAGTGATCTTAAGTTGACATGTGGTATTTCTGGTCACGATATGAGAGTGCAGTGGTTCAAGCAAAATAGTCCCATTACTAACGATGCCAAATACAAAACAACCTTGAATGATGGTCTTTCCTGCCTCGAAATCAAATCAACAGAGATGAATGATTCTGGCATATATCGTTGCATAGCGTCTAATCGAAATGGAGAGGTGGAAACAAGCTGTCTTGTGACTATATACGAAGCACCTTCAACCAAATTTGGCACACCGCCAATTTTTACACGCAACATACGAGGTAAGTGCCTTTTTTACCTATGCAACCCATTGATTTAGTGCCCCAAATTAAAATTCAATTAACGTCACATTACAAATCTGAATCAATACAATTTGACATTAAGCATCTAAGTAAATAGGAAATAGCTATATAAGATACATACGAATATACTATATATATTTTCAAACTAAGTATATAAAGGTTTGGCACAATGCATCGATTTTCGCTAAGCTAAAGATCATTTATAGGTTTAAATATATTATTATTTAAGTTTAATTCAGCTCTCTATTAATAGTTTATAGAAATTCGAATGACTTTTATATAATTGAATTTACTGCCTGCAATAATCAAAACTCTATAGTATTTAAATAGATTTATTTCAATTGATTTTTCTTTGGCAACAATTGCTTGGCAAATATATAAATAAGTTTATATATATACATATATATCTTATATATCTATGTACATACTTATAAGCAGTGGCGGGCAATACCGAACTTTGTCAAATTGTTTTTTTAGCTTTAAAAATCGATTGGCAATTAGGATAGATTCGAGAAGGAATGTCTTTTCGAATTTTTTCACCACAATACGGACAGTCGTGAATCTTCTTTTGATTCGAACGGACGCCTGACGTCCTAAAAATTAAAAACTCTTTCGATCGAACCGTTGCGGGTTACATATATCGTATATATACATATATATATTTATATTAATTTATACATATATACGGCTCGTACGGATATATTTTTTATCGGTTTTTCCCCCAACGAATTTTCATTTACCCCCCGTTATCCTGTGAAAAGATAACAAGCCGAAAATTAATAAAATGGGTGAAACGGACGGCGATATCGAGCCACGGGGATCTGCAGAGCCGGAGGCGGCGGCAGGACAAGATACGCTGCAGGTGCCAACGCAAAAGAAACGAAAACTTAAGTCACCAACTCCAGGCAGCTTACGCGGACGCAGTGCCACGCCCATACATGGCCGGAGCCAAACGCCATTCACCCTGTATATGACACGTCGCAGTGCCACGCCCTCAACATGGCGCAGCATAACGCCATTCCTGAAACGCGAAGAGAAGGAGAAAACTCCATTCGAACTAGGTCGGGACATCAAGAGCCAAACCACGTGCAACATTGCCGTCTTCGATCGCGCTCTGGTCATGGATATTTCCGAGTCGGTGGATGTGCAAAAGCCCGTGCGTTATATAACGTCCGATTTGTCGGTTATCGATCGTGCTGCCGTAATGGATGTATCCAATGTTGAGGTTATCTACGTGGTTGAGGAATACGAAGAGGTCGAAGAGGAGGAGGAAATCATCGAAGAGGTTAAGCCGAAAAAGAAGGAGAAGAAACCGAGAAAGCCGCGCACAGCTCGTAAGTCCATCGACAAGGAGCAGAGTCCATCGGGTAATCTATCGGAGTCGGAAGACTTTGGTGATTTTGGTGACGATAGAGAGGATAGCATCGATCTCGATGATGATGAGCCAGTTAAAAAGGGCAAAAAGAAGGCTCCACCCAAGAAGAAGGAGAAAAAGGAGAAATCCCCCAGTCCAAAATTGACCTTGAAACTGGAGATGGGCGGTGGCCAAAAGGCCACAAAGAAGATGTTTGATCAGCCAGCCGCCGCTGGACCCAAGCCGCCTCCGAAAAAGAGCAAGATGGTGCTGCAAATGGAGGAACAGGCCAAAGCAGCAGCCAAGGCAGCCGAGGAAGCGGCCAATCGTGCCAAGCCCAAGGGCGAGACCTTTGAGGAACGTCAAAAGCGTCTGAAGGAAGAAAAAGAGGAGCAAGAGCGTATTGAGGCCGAACAGAGGGCGTTAGAAGAGGCCGAAGCTGAAGCGGAAGCCGAACTTGAAGGTGATGAGGAAGATATTCCAGAAGAGGGCGACGAGAGTACCGTAGCTGCCGATGGCGAATACAATGAGGATGAGTACCAGGATGAGCAGGAACAGGAACAGGACGAAGAGAATGAAGATGATGCGGTTCCTGATTTGAAAAAGGAAAAACGTCGTGGCAGTGACTCATCCGATGACTTTGTACGCCCCGATCCACATGAAGAGGAGCGCTGGCAGCGTATCGCCGCCACCGAGGGTGAAGAGTTCATGCAGCAGATGCGTAAATACAGCATTGCCAAGCGCGTCAGCGAAAAGGAACGCGACGCCGATTGGCAACGTCGACGCGAACAGGCTCGCCTGCCCAAGTTCATTAACTTCCTCTCCGATCGCACCGTCGAGGCGGGCCAGAGCGTGCGCATGGCCTGTGCTGTCGATGGACCCGAACTCTCTGTCAAATGGTTCAAGGATGGCAGGCAGCTGGAGCGTGATGCGAATCATCGCATCATTAATAACAATAACATTTTAGTGCTGGAAGTCTGTAATACCAATATACTGGACTCTGGCGAGTACTCTTGCCAAATAATGAATCAAAATGACGAGGTTACCTCATCGTGTATTGTGACTATTTACGAAGTGTTTAAGGACGAACCCAAACCTCCCTCCATTCAGTATATCAAAGGTACTTGTTCCTAGCCCTCACTCTATTTTCTATGTGTAAACTCATAGGCTTTGTTACTATACTCTATAGAATACTACCACTTGCGCGACGATGAGCTGACCATTGAGGGTCACGTGCACGGTGTACCGCGCCCAGTTGTCACCTGGTGGCGTGGCGCCTTCCAGGTGAAGCCCAGCTATAAGTTCACCATGCTCGAGGAAGCGCATGGCGTGTGCAAGCTACTCATCTATAAGCCCGGCAATAAGGATAGCGGCACCTATACCCTGAAAGCCATCAATTCAATTGGCGAGGCTCAAATCAATCAAATCGTTGAGGTGGCCAAGAATCTGCATTATCATGTGCCCGGCATATTCCATGCCCGCGATAGAATCCAATTGGACAGCTTGAAGCAGGCCAAGCTGGCCATGGATGCAGCTCTGAAGTCCAAGGGAGAATCGGATCAGAAACGTGCCGAAATTGAGGCCGAACAGCAGCGTGTACAGGCGGCACGTGCACCACCCGAGCCACTTGTTCCAGCCAAGCAAAAGTTACAATTCGCCACTCAGCTGCGCGATCGCATGGCACTGGAGGGCACAACTGTGAAGTTTGCGGCAACGGTGATTGGACCAGATCCAAATACACGCTGGATGAAGGATGACAAGTGGCTCACGATGAGCGACAATATTAAAAATCTATCCGAAGAGGGCAAAGCCATTATACAGATCAACAATGTCACTGCGGCCGATTCGGGCGTATACAAATGTGTGGCCAAAAATGATCAAAGCGAAATCGAGACCTCATGCTACTTCAAGGTGTATGCGGCACAAGCTGATGGCGACGAATCCGAACCCATTTTCGCCCTGCCCCTGCGAGGTATTTTTACGTTTCTATCTCTGTGTATCTGTTTCGGCATCTGTATCTCAATCTGCATCTACATCTGCATCCGTTGCGTTTCGTGTTCGTCTTCTTCATTTTTTTTGTTACAACGCCAACATGAGCATTAGCCAAAATTCGAAACTGATTGTTTTCCAACGATCACAGTTCTCGATTGAGGTCGACTATGTATAAAAATAGTTTGTGATTGAAATGTTTGATCTTCTTCTTAGATGTGTATCACTCCTCCCAAAATGATTTAATTCTCGATACGAAAGTTCGAGGCAATCCTCGTCCCGTTATCTCGTGGACGAAAGATCAGATACCCGTTGTACTAGACGATCGTGTCGTACAAATCGAGCACTTGGATGGCGTCTGCGAGCTGATCGTTAACAAGCCAACTGTGAATGACAACGGCATCTACGTCTGCACCGCCCAGAATAAATTGGGCAGTCAGTCGACCACCCACACGGTTGTTGTCGACACACATTCGTCACGCCGCTCGAGCATCTTATCGGCCATGCAAGAGGATTCAGGCGAGGGTGGTACCAAATCCAAACCGAAGAAGCTGCCCAAGAAAGACGAGCCCGAGGGCGGCGAAGGCGGCTATGAGCGTCGCAGCCGCTTGCCCGACCCCTCACCCAAACAAATGCTCTATTTCACGGTCAATCTATCCAATCGCTATGTGGCCGAAGGCTCTAAGGTTAAATTGCAAGCGGTTATTGGTGGACCCGAACCCACCATCAAATGGCAAAAGGATGACCAGAATGTACAATATGGACCGCGTATACGCAACATGAATCGCGACAGCTTGGCTGTGCTGGAATTCCTTAACGCACAGGAAGAGGACTCTGGCACCTATACGATAATAGCCCAAAATGAGTTCTGCAAGATCACCACATCGGCTGTGCTGCATGTCTATCAGCCGAAGGTCAACACCGATGTACAGCCCGTGTTCATACGCTCGCTGAAAGGTAAGAGCCAAACGCATCTAATTTGTCTCGTCTCGTCTCGTCTCGTCTCGTTCGATATCTAATTGGCTCTATTAATAGATAGATCAAAGATATTGACAATTGTGCAATGCAATTGTTTGTCGATATTATGCAATGCCTTTGGCGCTGTATGTGTTTTGTGTTTGGGTTTTTGTGTTGCGTGTTTATGTAACCATGGACTATTGAAAGCCTTCAACTACCTCTACCTCCTCCAGAGACTTATCACCTGAACTCGAATGAACTTATACTGGAGACAGCTGTGCGAGGCCAGCCTACGCCCCAAGTGCAGTGGTTTAAGGACAGCGTTGAGATTCAAAGTGGCGGTCGCTTTCAGATAATTGAGCATCAGGATGGCACATGTGAGCTGCTCATAGATCGGCCGGATAACAAGGACTCTGGCAAATATGTGGTCAAGGCGGAGAGTCGTGCTGGAAAAATGGAAATTTCCCATTATGTGCTGTTTGAGGGCAAAGCTTCCCACATTGCGGACAACATTCACGGCGTGTTCCATGCGGACAAGAGCTTGTTGCGGCCCAAGGAGGTGGAAAAGCCGGCTGTGAAGCCTGCTGCTCCAGCGGCCGCTGATTCAGAAGCTGAAGGTGAGGAGGGCAAAGGCAAACGTCGTGGCCGCAAGAAGGATGATGCCGAAGAAGAGGGCGTATCCTCAGCCACGGACTATGCCTCCGATACGGCTAGCATGTCCAGTAAGCGACGCGAGAAGAATATTGGCATACACTTTACCACCTCTATGAGGGATCGAGTTGTGGCTGAAGGTTCCAAGGTGAAAATCTCCTGCTTCCTGGAAGCAAAGGAGCCACAGGTGAAATGGTTCATGAATGATGAGCCCATTCAAAACTCGCCCAAGATTCGAGGACGGTACAGCGAGGGTCTCTGCCTTTTGGAGATTAACAGCGCTTCCGAGGAGGACAATGGCGAGTACAAGTGTTGGGGACGAGATGAAACTGGTGAGGCGTCCACCTCCTGCCGGTTAGAAGTCTATGCAGATCCAGGCACTGGTGACGTGCCACCCACCTTTACGCGTAACATCAAGGACACCCTCCACGGCAAGATCAACGAACTCCAACTGGATGTGCATGTACGCGGTCTGCCCACACCATCAGTGACATGGTACAAGGATGGAGTGAAGATTGAGAACAATGAAAAGTACCACCAGGTGGACCATGATGACGGCACATGCGAGCTGTTCATTAGCCATCCAAAGCCAGCCGACAGTGGTAAATACGTGTGCCAGGCCGAGAACCGCGAAGGACAAACGGAAATTGTTCATATGGTCACTGTGGAGCCGCGCATTCGTGTACGTCCCACGTCACCACCCAGAGAGGGACGGCCACCACCCAAGCCAGCTGGTGAGGATGAAGCAGGTGAACCAGCCGCTGAAGGTGAAGTGGCCGAAGGTGAAGGGGCTGAGAAGCGAGTCCGAAAGCCCAAGAACGAGGATGAGGAGGGAACAAGCTCTAGGCGCGAGGTTCCCATGCCTCCAGATCTAAAGAAGCGTCTCTATTTCCGCAACTTCCTAGCCAATCGCACCGTCACGTCCGGCAGCAATGTCAAATGGATGGTTAACATCGACGGACCGGAGCCAACGGCCAAATGGTTCCATGGCGATCAGCCAATTTCCTTCGGTCCCAAGAGCAAAATGTCCATGCAGGATGGCATTGCCTGGCTCAATCTCGTGGGCGTTACAGAAGAGGATGCCGGCGAATATACACTTCGGGTCCGAGGCCCCGAAAATGAAATTGTTAGCACTTGCAACCTATTCGTTTACAGCACGGGTAAAGTTGAAATCATCCCACCCACTTTCACAGTGGGCATCAAAGGTAGGCAACAGCGTAGCCTTGGGTAACTATTTGTATATAAATGTGACATCAAGTGCGTCTAAGTAAGTGTTAAGTTATGATGATAGTTTTATGTATATCGACTATGTTTTAAGCAAATGTTTTTAATACTAGACTTAGAAACCCCTTCCATCATTTATGTCGTGCTTGTCTTATGCTGTTTTGTGCCTTGTCTCTTTGTGTATACAACTTTTAGATGCATATCATTCCCAAGACAATCGCCTTACGCTCGAGTGCAAGGTATCGGGCAGTCCCAAGCCAAGCATTTACTGGCAGCGAGATAATACCCTGCTGCCTCTGGATACGGCAAAATATGAATATGCTGAGCTGAGTGATAGCATCAAACAGTTGACCATCAATTCCTTTGGCAGCGAGGATACCGGATTGTACACCTGCTACGCAGAGAGCGAAAATGGCCAGATGAAGATCAGCAAGTTTGTGCAAGCCTCCGATTATGTGAGACAGCGTGCAGCTGATAAGAAAACCACAGCAGATCAACTGCCACAGAGTGTTAAGCCAACTGAGTCAACTCAGGGCGCATTGGGTGAGAATGCAGCAGCAGTGGCCAAGGCCAAGGCGAGGGAGGCCAAACTGCGTCTCAATCTGGAGACCAGCCTCAAGACAATGACAATTAGCAGCGGCAACAAAGCTCAACTCATTTGCTATGTGACTGGCATCATCGAGGAAGTGCACTGGCTCAGGGATGACGAGCGCATTACGAAGGACGCACGCCACAAGATCTACAATATCAATGGCGCCATCAGCCTAGAAATCTACGATGCCCGTGCCGAGGACAGCGGACACTACAGATGCGTGGTCAGGAACAGCAAGCAGACAGTGGAGAGCAGTGGACAGTTAACTGTGCTGGATGAGACGAGCGGTCGACTGCCGGAAAGCTTTGTGGAAGGCATTAAGAGTAAGTCCAAAACGATATTTATTTTTCAATTTTACATAACTAACTCTATTATTAATAACTTCCAGAATCCTATGATGCACAGCGCAATGAGATTGTGCTTAGCTGCCAGGTTCATGGACGTCCCAATGTGAGCTGGATGCGCGATGATCATACGATCTGTAACAATCGCTATAAGATTGTGGATGAGCCGGGCGGCGAACGCAAGCTGATCATACGCAATCCCATATCCTCGGACTGTGGCATCTTTGCCTGCTATGCCGAGCATTCAGATCACATTGACTCGATTAGCACGTGCATACGGGCAGCTGACTTGAAGCGTCTCATTGCATACGAGCATGATAATGTGTTGCTACCTCAGTCACAGTCACAGTCGCAGTCTCGTGAGCTGACGGATGAGTATACTCGACCCACAGCCTATGTAAATGGCAATGCTGACGTACATCGCGCTGGCAGCCGCGTTATGCGTAGTGTCGCCCAGACCAAGCCCATGTTCCATAGCTATCTGCATGATCGCACCATATCGGAAGGTGCCAATGTGCGATTCGTGTGCACAGTATCGGGCGATGAGAACACGCACATCGAGTGGCTGAAGAACCACAAGCCATTGCCCAGGGACACGCGCTATCAGACAGTTTATCAGAATGGCGAGGCATCACTGGAGATATTTGCCGCGGTGGCAGATGACAGCGGCAATTACACCTGCTCGGCCATCAACGATTTTGGCGAGAGTCTAACCCATGCGCAGCTGCGCGTCTACAAGCATTTCAGAGAGGCATCTATGCCCAGTACATTTGCACAGCCAATTCGAGGTATTCCAGGATGAGCGACACCTGAAGCTGTCTACTCTAAACACACGCCTGCATACAGTCTATTTGCTGTTCTAACCGCTTTCGTTTGTCATATTCTCTTTAGGAATTGTATTTATTAATAATTCTATTTTATTTATATTTTCCTCAGACACGTATTCTCTAAATGAGAATGAGTTGGTTCTGGATTGTCGTGTGCGTGGCCAACCTCGTCCCGAGATCCAATGGATGAAGGGCAACGAAATTATTACTAATGATGATAAGTATCAACAAATTGATCAGGCCGATGGTTACTCCAAGCTGATCATACGCAATCCCGTTGAAAAGGACTCTGGCATCTACTCCTGCATAGCAACCAATGAGGGCGCCCAAAACAAGATGACCCATCAGGTGGACTTTGTGGGACGCGAACGCTTCACTCTAGAGAAGACGCATGGTTTCTTCCATCGTGATCCCAACAAGCCGCACTTCCTTGCCCCGCTGGGCAATCAGACCGTCTGCAATGGCGGCACCGTCGCCATCTCAGCCGAATTCATGCAGTCGAGCACACCCATCGAGGTCAAGTGGTATCGTGATCGCAAAGCTGTGGAGGGTCCAAATGTTAAAACTATGAACGAACGTGGTATCTACACGCTGGCCATCATGAATGCCTCGGCTGAGCATGAGGGCACCTACACTTGCCTCGCCTCGAATGCCTTTGGACGCATTGAGTCACATGTCAATATTGATGTTGCTGTTGGTGCTGAGAAGAACGAACGACCACCCCTCTTCCTGTCCAGACCTGAAACTGAAATGAAGATCGCCGTAGGTGATCCATTCTCGCTGTCCTTCCGCATTGCGGGTGATCCGAAACCGAAATGTGAGTTTTTCCCATTCTCTTCAGCTCTTCAGCTTCTTATTTCGTTTGCTATTCACAGTGGTGTTCATGAAGGGCACCAAGGATATTACCCAATCGGATCGGGTTAGCAAAGAGGTATCCGATGACTACACCAGATTCACAGTGCAAAAGTCGCAGATTTCCGACTCCGGCACCTATTTCGTTGTTGCACGCAACGACTTTGGCACGGATAGAATATTCGTCACAATTACAGTACGTACTGCCTATGAATATTTGTTTTGTGTTTTGTATTTGTTATCTGCTGTCGCTGTCGCTGTACCTGAATGTCTTGCTTTTGATCTAATGCTTTTGCTAACTAACCAATTGCTATTCTCTTTCTTTCTCTATTTCTTTATGCTTTTTCTAGATTAAAACGCCCAAAAAGAAAGAATAAAGCTTATTTCAATTATATTTATATACATATATACTCTTTGCGCAAATTTAAACGCCTCCCTCTAAATGCATCAAAATTATTTATGCTCTAAGTCTACTTTCCCGACTCTATGTGTTCATTCAAATAAACTAAATAATATCGTTCTGACTACAAAAATAAAAAAATAAAAAAAACTTATATAGGTTAACCCGCGCGCTCGCTCTGAAACCCCAACGCAACCACGCTGGGGCCAACCCCTGGACAGTTACAGTGAAACTTCGTATTTCAGAGGTGAGTATTCTTTGAAGTGCTCCATTCCGTTGTTCTCCTGGTATGTTAATCTTGTTGTGTTCCATTTCGATGTTTCTTCTCAGAGTACAGTTATCCAATTTTATAGTTTTAATTTTTAATGTGGTTCATATCTATGTTATTGCTCCATTTTTGAGTAGTATGATCATTTACTTGTTTCTAAATTGTAGTCTTCAAATATTCTAGCATTCTATATGTGATTCTCCAATCAATTCCGATTATTTGTCGTTATACCAAACCAATACGTGTTTCATTTAAAGTTTTATCAACAAATATTCAATTGCGCATGGACTTGCCAATATATTTTGCAGATCGCCTCAACTCCAACTTGTTTGCCTTCTGTGCCGTTAATCAAGAAACTTCTCAAAAGCAATTTCCTGTGAGATTCAATGATTGTCCAATACATACAGAAATTATCCGTGTATTTAACTTATCTTTTGTTAGTATTTTTGAACGATTGACTTATTTACTTATTTTATTATGGTATACAATTAGCGTATTATATAAAGCACAACAATCCAGCTTATACATTTACGTAGTCGAAAAAAAAAAAAAAAAAAACAAGAAAATAAAATATATATTTCTCCGGGGCGTATTGTGTTTGATTTCCCATGGTCAAAGATTTATTTAATTGATGCAATATATTTGCATCTTCACAATTCACACAGATCCACCTGGCTGCATATCCACTGAACCGCTGGTCGTCGACTCTGGACCCACCCACATCTCGTTGTCGTGGGGCAAACCCGTCAGCGCCAACTCTGCGCCAGTTATTGCCTACAAGGTGGAAGCATGGATTGTGGGTCATGAGGGAGGCGCCTATTGGCGCGAGTTGGGTCTAACGCCCATCAATTCCTTTGATGCATTCAATCTGAAACCAAATGTGGAATATCATTTCCGTGTGACGCCCAAAAATCGCTATGGCTGGGGACCGGCGGTCCAGACCAGCTCCCCCCTGCAGGTGGGCGGCGTGGAGTGTCTGCCGGAGTTTGTCAAGATACTGCCCGGGCAAGTGAAGGCATTGCTTGGCTCCTCCTTTACGCTGCAGTGTAATATGCGTGGAGCACCGCGTCCAAAGATTACCTGGTACAAGGATGGCATACAGCTGAGCAGCAGCTCCGATCGTGTCAAGATTCGTCAGATTGGCTCCACCTGTGCGCTCACCATAGCCACAGTTTGTGAACTCGACTCTGGACGCTACACCTGCGAGGCAACCAATTCCAAGGGCCGCGTCTCTACCTTTGCACGCCTGCAAGTCGTCTCTGATCCACGACTCTATGAGGCAGACTCCAGACTGAAGGAAATTGCACATGGACGCCATCCGGCTGAACTGGGCGAATCGTTGCCCATTTTCACAATGCGTCTGCGCGATCGTCGCGTTCAGGTGACTTATCCGGTGCGTCTTACCTGCCAAATTGTGGGCTATCCCGCACCGGAGATACTCTGGTACAAGGATGGGCAGCTAATCACCAGCGATAGACGACATCTGATCACAGCCGAGGGTCAGTTCTATACACTCGAAATTGCAGCCACATTGCTGGAGGATAGCGGCAATTACACCTGCACGGCCAAGAATGAGCTGGGCTCAGTGTCCTGCCACAGCTGTCTGGTGGTGGACAAGGGCATACGCGCCTACATCTCACCCGATTTCTATGTGCCCCTGGATCCATTCTATGTGTTCCGCGAGGGCAGCGAAATACGCCTGTCCACCAAAGTGGAAGCCTATCCCGCTGTGGGCGTCACCTGGCATCGCAATGGCATGCGTCTGCGTCCCAGTCGTCGTATATCCGCCACTCTGGACTCCACGGGCTATGTGGAGTTAATCATTGCCGAGGCAACGCCGCGCGATGCTGGCATCTACGTTTGTGTCGCCTCCAATGTGGTTGGCAAGGTGGAGACCATATGTCGTGTGGCCATCGAGGAGAATGAAGCTAAGGCAACAACGCCGCGAGCCCTTGACATACCCAGCATTAAGACTAGCGACATGCCGTGAGTATCCTAGCCAGAAATCTTTAGAGACTACATTGAATTTCATTCTAACTCTCTGCTGCAGTTACTCCAAGGAGCCGCTAATTGTTGTGAAGCCCCGTTCGAGCGAGGCATACGAGGGCGACAACGTCATCATATTCTGTGAAGTGGTCGGCGATCCCAAGCCCGACGTTGTCTGGCTGCGTGATTTTCTAAATGTGAGTAGATACATATACTATATACAATATACTAGATATATAAATGTGTAGCACATTTGGTCAAGCAGTGACGTCAGCAGCGGCAGGTTCCAAGCGCTTGCGCAGCGCCACGTTGCTTGAGTCAGTTGCAAACGCGGCGCCAACAAATGTGGGTCGCAGTCGGCGCGTTCGTATCTCGTTGCAATATCATAAAATAAATAAATAAATAAAATATTCAAGTGCAAGTGCGCCAACGCCGAATAAAACTGACCCAAACAGTCCGTTTTAGCTAGTTCTGTGGGCCCTACTCGCATTCAGGAAATATAATTTCCATCTGGATTTCCGCACAATTTACATAAATATATATAAAGTGTTAACGATTTACAAAACAGTTACAGTGCAAGCGAGGCTCCAAATTGCAACAGTTGTTCGTGCGGATAAATTTCGAAAATTATATTATAGTTTTTGTAAAAATATAAATATTATAAAATAACAATTGATCCGTAGCAAGCGAACAAAGTGTTAAAGAAGAAAATAGCAATCAAATTTAACAAAAGGTAAAGAAGATCGTTAAAGAATTAACTGAAAATATCTTTAGCATAATGCGGAATGCCAAGATATTATAAATGAGTCCCAGATAAGATAAGATCAATCTGAAAACATGCTAATATATGGAATTTCCAAAGTAAACCCCACTTTGAAGTAGTTAAACAAAAATGATTCACTTCGCATCACAGATGTGCAAAAAAAATAAAAACATTCCAGTAGTAGAAATGTGAAAAGAAAGAAAAATCCGACCAAAGTTGGTCTGCTCTCAGATACAAATTTTTAGTTAATATTTAATCGCAGACCTAGCAGGCTCTGTAATAGTATACTCAACTACAACCAGAACTAATTGCATTTATTAATCAATTTATAGTAAACCCGTTATCAGACAGCAAAGCATACAAAGTTCATTTTAAATCGAGTTCAAAATAGTACAAAAACAACTGTAGTTAATTGAAAATATGTCATGTATGTAATATATAAAATAATTGCTGGCTTTTACTATATATAGAGCCCCTATACGCACACGAATTCTTATCAGAAGTATATTATGTAGTGCCCATACTTGAAATGCGTGACAATATTGTAATACCCCTTGCCCAAAGGGGGCAGAACAATGCAGTTTTTAAGCTGCAACAGCAGCGTCTGTTGCTTACTCGAATTACCTGTCACCTGCGTCACACGAAGCGCAGTCAATCGCACTCGTTATACAATTAACACACACACAGACAGAAATATATATATGTATATATATACATATACACACACATGCACATGCACACACATGCATACATATGTAGATATATAGACATGGGCAGTTTAGTTCTTATAAAGCTGATCTGCTGTCAAACGCTAATTCAAGTTCAACCCATATCAAATAACATGATTGTACAAACAATTACGACTGTTAGCCAGAGCCAAAAAGGCAAAAGCAACAGCAACAGCAAACACAGCAACAACAAAAAACGAACAAAAAGCAAAAAATTATTAGCCAACAATCGTGCCGCTGTTCGTACCAAGGAAGCAGGAGGTCAGGGTGGGCAACCCAACACACAAAACACAAATACACACTCACACACACACACACACACTCACACACACACACTCACACACTCACACACACACACTCACACACACACACTCACACACACACACTGTACACACTCGTACGAGTTCCAGTTACGAGTTTTCCTATTGACAGTAGCAAAATTAAATTTTGTGCTTATATGGCCATAAGCTGTGCACAACAACAACAATAATAACAACAACAATAATAACAACAACAACAATGCATATATATCATGAATAAAGAATATACATATAAGACTCACATGATTCATTCATTCAGTGATCTGTGACGATCCTTATGGCTGCAGTTTATTGCATTCCAAAGTGTCAATTAATATAAATACCATTTATTATCTCTTTACTCTTTAATTGCAGCCGGAGTACTACAAGGACGCGCCACACTTTCGACGCATTGGCGAGGGGCCAGAGTATCGTTTGGAGATACCCAGCGCCAAATTGGATTTTACCGGCACTTATTCAGTTATAGCCAGCAATTGCCATGGCGAGGCCAAGGCTGTAATATCATTGCAAATCTATGCCAAAGGTGAGTCAATTAATTCCTTAAGAAGCTATTCACTTTAGCTACCTTTAAATTTATTGCTTTTGTTTATAATGTTTGTGGATAAATGCTGACGAGGTGCGGATAGACAACTTCCTTCCAAAATTCGTCAGCCATGCCCAACAAGCTGGCCACGAACTCGGGATCGGCCTGCACCCAAACGTAGTGCAGAGCCCCGTTCGTTTCGAATGTGGGACTGAGCACACAGTACAGCGCCTTCTTAACATTGGCTAGAAACATTTGCGTTTGTATCTGTGCCATGTATTTGGGTGCAATGGATTCGCGGGCCTCGAGATACTTCTCAAAGTCCTCCTCAGTCTTTGGTGATTTGATTTCAACAATATGATCATCCGTAATGCCATCGGGTGCACCACACAAATAGGGATAGTTTTCGTGTAGCAGCAAACCGCATTCTAGATACTCTTTGTTTTCTAACTTTTCGGTTTGTTTCAATATGAAACGCTTGTGTTGCTTCTGCTGAACACGATCCTCAATGTCCTCGTCTCGTCCCTTGCAGAAGAGCATATTGAAGATCTGTTCGTCCTCCTCGGGGGTTTTGCGTGTGGCAATCATGTGCATCATAGAGCAGCGTATACGCATATATTGCGCCTCTATCCACAGTTTTGATTTGTACTGCCTTTTGGTCACCTCGCTGAGACTCTCGAATAATCCACCTTGAGCCTGCAGCTCCAGATGCTGTACAAAAGTATGCACATCGTAAATGTTGTATTCCGTTGCTTTTAACAATATGTGATGTATGAGTATTGACTCGAATTCATCTGTGGTTTCCACGCACTGTCGGTACAGCGCTGAATCCCGTCCGCAGATGGCAAGCTCTTCGAGCACAGATTCCAGAAATGCACGTTCCTCGCCCTCACTGGAGCAGGGCGCATCCTCCTCAGTTTCAGAGATCAAATCTTGATTAAGCACCATGTCCTTTATGCGCACTGCCTTTGTGGGCTCCGGTTGAACAAGTGCCTCCAGCTCATTGCCCCAGAATTCCACAACAGCTGCCGGCTTTTTATCTGTGCTCTTGTTGTGCAGCCAGAAGACAAATGCCACAACATGTGGGCAAACAGCTAAAAGAATATGAAATTACTAAGTTTATATGCATTGTATATCAAATCTGCTTACCAACTCCCATGCACAAGCTGCACTGTCCATCCGTTAGAGTATTTGAATCTTCCATCACCTTCACGGCCACATTCGCATGTGTTTCCGTATTGGCGAAGTCTGTGGCGGAGAAGACCAAAGCTTTTATTTCACATACCTCGGGTTGCCGGCGTAAGTGGACGTAGTCTACCAACAAATCGTTGCTTTCTGAAGATCTAAAATGAAAATTTAACCATTAGCTATTCCTATACAGCAAACTGTAAACATATAAATAATTAACTGTATATGTGTGCGTGTATGTGTGTATGTAAGATGGTACTTACATTTTGTTGTCTGTGGCTGTTGCAAAGAAATTAAAGACCATTCCACTGCTAATAATGGGTATGCTGTGTATGTCTGCCTTGCGGAAGCCAGGCTCCAGGTCCATGGGCACAATAATTAGGCCGCGCATTTGTATTTATTTCATAAATTTTCACTATAAGCAAATGCGATACCAAATTTAGCCGACACAAACTCAGCTGGGTGCTCTGAAGAGTTGCTATAAATAGCGGCAACCAGGGATGGACCATACAGCCATAAATTACCACTAACTCACCACAATCTTTGCTGCTCAGCTGTTTCGTAGCGATACATTTAAATTGTGAAGAGAATTCTTAATATCTCACAGTTGTACATATAGCTCTTTTACATATATAAAGAATTTATACTTATATATAAATGTGAGTGTGCTTTTCTGTATGTTTTGAAAGCGTGTATGATGTGCATGGCCGCTGTACCATAAAGTAGCGCTAGCTCACCTCGTTCACTAATGGTCAACTGTGGCGCGAAGATACATTAAAAAGTGCGCCAAACTGAATTTTAATTTTTATTTCACAGATATACTTAAAGATAATCGCATGGATAAAGTTCACACGCGACATGGGTAAGTGTGAGCTATCAGTTAAAGACAAAGTACACCTTAATTATATATATATATCTATATATATATATATATATATTTTTTTTTAGTAATATTGAGACACTGCCGCGATTCGTACGCAATTTGCGGAATTTGCGCTGCTGTGATGGAGATGCTATCTCGTTGGAGTGTCATGTGGAGGCCATGCCGGAGCCATTTATAATATGGGAGAAGGACGGCCATGTCGTGCCCAGTGACAGGGATTACGTGATGTCGTTTGACGGTGTCAAGGCTACGCTGAGTATTCCACGCGTGTATCCCGAAGACGAAGGTGAATACACTTGTGTGGCCAAGAACTCAGTTGGCCGCTCACTCTCGTCAGCCTGCATCATTGTGGATGTGCCCGAAGAGAAGGAGAATATGCTCAGCCGCCAGTTGACACGACCAAGTGCCTTACTGTCAGCTCACTCCACGCCGCGTTCCACACCTCGTTCGACTCCCAACCGAAGCTTTTCACCCATGAGACTTTCCTACCGCAACAGCAGCATTGACCTCCAAATGGGCTCAGTGGAGCGCCGTCGCAGCGATGCTCGCTGCATTTCAGCTCCCAAATTCCTAGCCATTCCCTACAATCGTGTCGTGGAGGAGGGCGACAGCGTGCGCTTCCAGTGCGCCATTGCAGGACATCCCACGCCGTGGGCCACCTGGGACAAGGATGGTCTGATTGTCACGCCCACCCCACGAATTGCAGTCAAGGAAGTCGATGATCTGCGCTTCATTGAGATCGATGAGGTGGGCTTCGACGATGCGGGTCTGTATCGGATAACGCTGGAGAATGATTTTGGACGCATAGAAGCCACTGCTCGCCTGGACGTAATCAGCAGCTCACGCTACTCCAAGTCTCCATCAACGCGTAGCGTGCGCGCCTCTTCCTCGAGACGAAATGCCTATCTCTACAGACGCATCATGGGCCCCTCTACAGGTGAGCGAATTCCTTTAAATCCAAATCCTTTACTTGAGCAATATTCGCATTTTCAGCCATTGGCGGCCGCATGGCATTGGCAAGTGGCTTTCGTGGCTCGTCCGTGCCCTCAGTGAGATTCTATCACAACAATGTGGAGCTGGAACCATCGGATCGGGTGCACATTGTGTTACAGGAGGACGAAGCTATGCTCTTTGTGGACAACGTAACTGTGGAGGATGAAGGCGTCTATACCTGCATCATTAGCGGCGATCATGAGCCTTTGGTTAGCTCCGTCGATGTCAAGTTCCATGGCTCCAGTACTGATATACAACGTCGACGCGCAACCATCGCCGAGCCATTGCCAGAGCTAACGAAATCGGTGGAAGGCGAGGTGATCGATCTCTGCTGCGTCATCGAAAGCGACGAACCCTACAGCTATGTCTGGTTGCGTAATGGAGAAATACTGCCCGACAGCGAGGAATTCAAGTAAGCATTGAGTCATACCCTGTAGATTTGAAATGACCTTGACTTGAATAGAAGATACCCTGTATTTATTTACCATATGCTTGGCGCAGTATATATATTTTTCCTAAAAAATGCATAATTAACAAAAATTTGTTAACTATTACACCATAGCTACATCGATCACGGCAATGGTTGCCTCTGTCTGCGCATCAACGACGCCTTCGACATTGACTCGGGCATCTACAGCTGTCAGGTGTACACGTCCACAACAGATGACAGCGGCAGCAACGACGACAGCGACCGCGACTGCGACTGCAGCAGCAGCGGCGAACTGTGCGTGCTCGAGCGCGATCTCACACGAACCGAAGAGAGCGTTCAGCTGCTAAAGACGCCGCTGCCATTGGTCTGTGCTCCAGGTGCCGAAGCTCTCTTCTATGCGCGTGTTTTTCCCTGCCAAGCGGACGTCGAATGGTATCTCAACGGAAAACTGATTGCGGATGACTCACTAAACAAAACGGTGCGTAAGACACAACCAAAAGCAATTATGAACCCAAAAACGAACTTATTTATAAATTTACATATCGAAATATGCAAAACGAATTTTGTATGCTCTCTTAGGCTGCAGTCTATATTACTATAGATTTAGTCTATACTACTATATAGCATAAATCAATTATTGATAGCTGAGCTAAATGTGGTAATTTAACTTGTTGCTATTTTCTTATTCATTGTTAAAGTATTTGTTACGCATAAACTAGAGAAAATATCATAAGACGAGTTTACACAATCACATTCAAGATTCTTTGGAGATGGCCTAGAGTGAAATTAATTCCTAATATGTACTTAAAGCTTTTAAGACTGATTTGCCTGATTAGTCAAGTCTTCTTTTACCTATTTTATTATTATAATTTTTATTTTATTTTTTTCAACTTTATATTTTTTAACAATTGCTCTTATCTGATTTTATGACAAGACGAGTTCACCTCATCGATACCTTAAATCTTCCATATTCCAATGTAGACTAAGATGAATGAATTTACTTTTGGAATATCTTAAATATACAAAAATTACATATAATTTAGACTAAAGTGAAACAGTTTACAAAGTGAAACAATTTAGTATACCCTGATTTCACATTTTAAATGGGTTCAGAGTATAAATATGTAAAGGAAATTGATAAATACTATTTTTTGTTTGTTTTTTTTTTTTTAATTAAAATTTTGTATATTTTATTAAACTAGTTTTCTGCTACCTTTAGTAAAAATACTATTCCTTGTCAGACCTCTATATATATACTTAATACATCTATATGTTATTCCTTAACAAATCAGTTTATTATATGTTAAATGCCAGTTGGGTTGAAGGGCAGCCAATGAGGCAATTTGTGTGCGCGCCTTTTTGGCCCAAAAAATTATTAAGATGAGAGCAGGCAAGTCTGGCTTTTAGCTCTCAAGCTGTTGAGGGTCTACAGCCTTGCCGCTGGGCAGGCTATTTCGTCAAGAAATAAAGACAAAAAGCGCTGCGTTGACACCTTGTCAACGCTGACAATAACAATACACCGTCATTTATACACACACACACACACGCACACACATAGGTAGAGAAATGAGACTCCAAAAAAAAAAAGATTAAAATGCCGCGGCATGCGCAACGCATGCAAACGATGTTAAAAACGCCGACGTCGCTGCTGCAGTCGCAGTCGCTGTCTCAGTCGACGTCAGCGTCGCCAATCCAATCGGATGCGATGCTCGATCGGAGAAGAGCAAACAGAGCAGCGCGGACAGCCGGCCAGGCACTCGTTCAATGGCTTTCAAGCGGCGCACACAACAGCAGCAAACAGTTGCACGCTTTTAACAAATATATACAATAGCCCCCTCGTTTTGAATAGGGGCGTGACAAGATGTCGCAGGTAATGCAATATCGATAGCGTGAAACAGGCAAAGATAGTGCACATATCTAAGTAAAAATGTTGAGCTTTAAGGCGTCTGCTCTGATAACGAAATCGAGAGCGTTAACTTGTGTTGTGCTGTCTTTGTAGCGTGAATGTGACATTATTTGCGAAACTAAAAACCGAAACCGAAAACGTGCTCGGCTTTTTCTTTTTGTTATGCTCGCTTAGCATGTGAAGAGGGTATATTGGGTTTGTACAATGACAAATTCTAAAACTATTCTAGAGACTTTAACTTTAATTCAAGCACTCATAATTTCAGCAATAAATTTGTTACTCAAGTGCTTGCCAGTAACGGGCATTATGCAGTCGGTCAAGCTCGATTTGCTTTCATTATTATTTTAAAAATGTTCTCAATCATTAATTGGTGGCTCGTCATTCGACGTTTGACACTGGCCGTCGGCGCCTCGCATTGCGCCTGTGTATTCAATTGTTCCAATACATGTATATATGTAAATATATAAATATATATGTATATTTGGATATATACACATGCATGTGTGTCTTACTTAACTAGGTGCATATTTCATTGCCTCCGTCGTTGTCATTGAGGCGCATACTCAAGTATTTGCTCTTCCATGTGCCAGCTGTTTTCACACACTCTCGCATACACACACACACACACATATACACACTCATACACACTCACAGCTATCGCTACTAAAATCGCTTTATCTTCATTTCAGTTGGAGTCATATCCAGAGAACGGCATTCGCTTGCTGCGCCTGCGAAACGTGCAGCTGGCCCAGAGCGGCGAACTGCGCCTGCAAGTGAAGCATCCACAGGCGGAACGACGTGCGCCCTCCATACGCAGCTATACCAGCCTTCTAGTACTACCCGTCAACAACAACAACAACAACAACAGCAGCAATAATAGCAATAATAATATTAATAATAACAAGGAGCATCACAATCTACCGCTGGCTGCCAGCAGCTTCATATTGAGGCGCCCGGAAGATTGCACCGCACTCATTGGCGGCCACGTCCAACTGAGCGTGCACTATGAGCCATTCCCCAATACCAAAGTCATCTGGTACAAGGCGGTAAGTACAAACAGAAAACACAGATGAAATGGATATATTTAAATGCGTATTAGGTTAAAGTGTTTAGAAATATTTAATAGGTAGCAGTGACCTCTATAAACTATATATATAAAAGTATATACTCTATACAGATATATTTATATTATAGATCAATAACCATGGCTGAGTTGTTATAGCCAGGCTTCACTGTCTCTTGCTTTATGTGTAAACAAAGCATTTTAAAGCAAAGCAGTAAATAATAAGAAAATGTTTTATAATTTCATACATGAAGCGTAAGAAGAAAATATAATATATAAAATATATATATGAGTACATGTAGTGATCGTATTTATACTACAAAAAAATATACCATCAGACTACATATACCCGAATGCTTATATAAACTTTTATATAGTTATTATATATTTCGTTTTTGAATGCAAGTTTAATTTAATTTTTCAAGAAATCTTAACGAAGACTCAACTAACAAGATTTATATGTAAACAAACTACTTTTATTCAATCAAACTTTAAGTGAATAGAGCTCTTATAATAACAGTAGCCTTAGTTCCAAACTACTTCCAAACTAGGTCAGAGCTAAGACTGGCGATTCCTCAATAAAAAAACTTATTTGTTTATTTCAAGTTCTAAATTCTAAAAGAGTATTTAGAGTTCGGTTTGGTATTTAACCTAATATTTCTCCAAAGAAAAACTACAAGTGCTATAAGTCTGCTTGTTTTTATGGGCACTTGATATAACATAGCATAGATTGTACTTCTGGGAAATATATAGTAAATAATAAATGAGCTTATTAAAAATATTATATATAGTAAACTGAAAGTGAAGTTCTGATAAATATACAGGAAATAGAGCCTATGCACTTAGGGATAAAAAAGATAATGATTGCTCTTAAATAATAATAAAAAAAAAAACAAATTAAATAAAATAAAATGTAATATATATATAAATATATATTATATAATAAAGAATAAAATAAAAATAAAAATATATAAACAAATAAAAAAAGATATAAAGTTTTTATAGATTAGCCATCTATTATAAAGCTATACAATGTATGGATATGCAAATGTATAAATAATGATTAGAGCAAAAGTAATGCTCTTAAAATAGAAAAATAGAAAAATAGAAAAATTGCTAATATATCAGCAGACAGAGAACAAACAGGTCAAGCCTATAACTGCTTGCCAGCAAATATCGATCAGCAGACAGATACATATATATACATATTTATCTAATGAAATCGTAGCTGGTTATCGTGATAGAATTCAAAAAGCTAATAAAAACTTAACTAATAGGTTGGGCTATCAGCTTACCTAACAATCTGCTTGCAGTCTATTTAAATAGATCTTCTTTAACAATCTTCTACTAGCCTCATATAGATCTTCCCATTAGATCAATTTGAATAACCAAATTAGGCATTTGACCAAAAGCTGTCTGGGATCATTTCAATTGTTGCGCAATGAGTTGACATGTGACCTAATTAGGTAAAATGCCGTCAACAGCTTGAAGATTAGCCGACTTGTTATGCCCATGATCCCATATCACAACTTTATCTACATAAGCTCACCCCATAGACCAGTCGCTGCTGTTGGCTATCTAAATACTTCATTTGGGCACGTTAACTGGCCGTCTGTCTGTGTAGACTCTGATCGCGGGTATGTAGTTGTGTCTGGTCTAGTCTGTTCTCGTTTGGTATGCCGTGGCTAGTGCTAGTTAGGGTCTATGACTGTGTCACGATCAGTTTGCGGTATGAGTGCGCCTATACGTAATTGTTATAAACCACAAAATAACAATAATAACAATAACAACAACAAGGCGTCGCCATAGTTGAACGTGTTTTCTCTGCTCATCGAAGGTTGGGCAGTCGCTGTCTACTCGCCGCAATACTATTAATCCGCTTTACTTACACGCATACAAAAATAGATACATATATACATATATATATATATATATATATATATTTGACTATACCTTTTACCCTTACACAGTGCCGTGCCATTGTTGAGGGCGCCAATGTGACAATCCGCACAACGTCGCAACGATCAACGCTTTATATAACGGACATCTCCGCCGATGACAGCGGCAAGTATACGGCCGAAATAATGAACGACTATGGCATAGAGGCGGCAGCGGCCTCAGTGGCTGTCGAAGGACCTCCGGAGCCGCCCAGTGGCAAGCCGAGCGTTTCACTTGGACCCGATCGTGTGGCCGTCGCCTGGTGTGGACCACCCTACGATGGCGGCTGCATGATAACTGGATTTATGTGAGTGTACAAGAGTAGATAATTATTTGTAATTCATGCCCATATCCTTATTATCGATAATAATCGACTATTTAATTTGAGCTGAAGCTAATTATTAGCACTAACCATACAACACATAGACTGGACTTCTAGTACAAAATTTTTTGGCGAAAAAAAAGTATGCATTAGGGCCTAGTAATTTTCGTGCCTGCTCTGCTCAGTCTCTTTCGGCTCGGGCAGTAAAAATATAATTCAGTGCGCTCCCAGCGCTCTAACGAAATTATATATATAGAGTGTACCCCTATTGCTGTTCAAGGGAAACATACAATTTTTTATATTTTACATAAGTTTAAAATAACAAACACAATTCTCACAATTCCTCTATGGAAGTATGAAGGCTTCTTATACATTTGGCATAATAATAAGTAAAGGCTCGTGAGTAACCAACTAGGAAATTCCCTTCATTCGATGGAAATGTCCTTCTAGTTTTATAAGTCTTTCAAGTTTTCTAAGTCTTGCTAATTTTCTAAGTCTTGCTAATTTTGTAAGTCTTTAAGTTTTTTTTAAGTCTTTCTAGTTTTCTAAGTCTTTCAAGTTTTCTAAGTCTTCCTAATTTTCTAAGTCTTTCTAATTTTCTAAGTCTTTCTAGTTTTCTATGTCTTTCTAGTTTTCTAAGTCTTTCTAGTTTTCTAAGTCTTTCAATTTTTCTAAGTCTTCCTAATTTTCAAAGTCTTTCAAGTTTTCTAAGTCTCAATTTTTCTAAGTCTTTAAATTTTTCTTTACTGTCTTTACTGCTTAGCTCAACGATCATTAACATTAACTTATGTCTAAAGTTTTTCTTATATCTAATATTTAAACAATTCTTAACAATTATTCTTAACTATTACAATTCTGCTTAAAGTACTTAACATCATTAGCAAATAAAATATTTACCTGACCTCAGCACACTTCACTTCACTTTCACTTTCACTGTACTGCACTGCACTGCACAATTGACCCCCACCGGGCCTGGACGACTGAAGAAATGCTGCAGCTGCTGCTCTTTATATAGGGCCACTTGCACTCAAACTGCAAGGCGTGCTCAAATGTTGAGCCTGCGTCGAGTTGCGGTCGCTGCAGTCGATCGTGAAGTGACCAATGAGGACACTCTCTGATGCTTCAAGCATTCTAAATGAGTTTAGCTTAATGTAAATGTAAGCAAATATTGCTGAATACATATAGACAACAGAAATGATCTTCTGCAGCTCAATTTCGCTGCTTGCTTTGGCTAGGCAGACAGACTGACGGACAGACTTAGAGATAAAGAGAGAGAGAGACAGACCGATTTTCAGATATACATACAAACATACGGTCAGATTAATAGGCAAACAAACAGAGAAGAAGGGTTCAAGAATATTTACTCTTCCTCACCAATAGCCAATGAGAATGCATTCTGCTGTATCAAGCATTCAAAATAGATTTTACTCAAATATATATATTGCTACAGATATATAAAGGTCTTAAACTTGACTTCTTCTATCCTACTATTAAGTTGTTCATGCACTATCAAAATTAGGAAGCCACTCACACAGAAATCGGACAATTACACAGACATACACATGTTATATAGTTTCATCGGCTTTGTCATAAATCATAGACAAGCTTCTGGTTCTGCTTTTGCTTGTTAAACAAATTTAGATATATTTTGTTATTTTCAATTTCATACAATTATTTTCCAATATATATATTATGTTTAAGTAAATAAGAACTAGGGTGTCCTATACTCTTAATTAAAAAATGTAAAACACAACACTTTTGTATACCTAATTTTTATTAAAAATAAAGTGTCCCATAAAAATAAAAATAAAATATTTATATTAATACCTAGCACACAAAATATATCTAAATTTGTTTAACAAGCAAAAGCAGAAGCAGAAGCTTGTCTATGATTTATGACAAAGCCGATGAAACTATATAACATGTGTATGTATGTATGTCTGTTTGTCTATCTGTCTGTCTGTGTAATTGTCCGATTTTTGTGTGAGTGGCTTCCTAATTTTGATAGTGCATGAACAACTCAATTCCTATAAGAAGGATAGAAGAAGACAAGTTTAAGACCTTTATATGTCTGTAGCAATATATATATTTAAGTAAAATCTATTTTGAATGCTTGATACAGCAGAATGCATTCTCATTGGCTATTGGTGGGAAAGACTAAATATACTCTGTTTGCCCATTAATCTCGCCGTATGTCTGTCTGTATATCTGCAAATCTGTCTGTCTCTCTCTCTCTCTCTTTATCTCTAAGTCTGTCTGTCTGTCTGTCTGTCTCTATGTTTGCCTGTCTAGCCAAAGCAAGCAACGAAATTGAGCTGCAGAAGATCATATCTGTTGTAAAGACAACAGGACAACATAAAGATGTATTCAGCAATATTTGCTTACATTTACATTCAAGTTAAACTCATTTAGAATGCTTGAAGCAGCAGAGAGTGTCCTCATTGGTCACTTCACGATCGACTGCAGCGACCGCAACTCGACGCAGGCTCAACATTTGAGCTCGCCATAGAGTTTGAGTGGAAGTGACCCTATATAAAGAGCAGCAGCTGCAGCATTTCTTCAGTCGTCCAGGCCCGGTGGGGGTCAATTGTGCAGTGCAGTACAGTGAAAGTGAAAGTGAAAGTGAAGTGAAGTGTGCTGAGGTCAGGTAAATATTTTATTTGTTAATAATGTAAAGTACTTTAAGCAGAATTGTAATAGTTAAAAATAATTGTTAAGAATTGTTTAAATATTAGATATAAGAAAAACTTTAGACATAAGTTAATGTTAATGATCGTTGAGCTAAGCAGTAAGGACGTAGAAAAATTTAAAGACTTAGAAAATTAGAAAGACTTAGAAAACTAGAAATACTTAGAAAAATTTAAAGACAGAAAACTAGAAAGACTTAGAAAACTTGAAAGACTTAGAAAATTAGCAAGACTTAGAAAACTTGAAAGACTTAGAAAACTAGAAAGACTTAGAAAACTAGAAACACTTAGAAAGCTTGAAAGACTTAGAAAATTGGGAAGACTTAGAAAACTAGAAAGACTTAGAAAACTAGAAAGACTTAGAAAACTAGAAAGACTTAGAAAACTAGAAAGACTTAGAAAATTAGCAAGACTTAGAAAACTTGAAAGACTTAGAAAACTAGAAACACTTAGAAAACTAGAAAGACTTAGAAAATTAGGGAGACTTAGAAAACTAGAAAGACTTAGAAAACTAGAAAGACTTAGAAAATTAGGGAGACTTAGAAGACTTGACAGACTCAGTAAACTTAAAAAACTTAGAAAATTAGGAAGACAGAAAACTTGAAAGACTTATAAAACTAAAAGGACATTTCCATCGAATGAAGGGAATTTCTTAGTTGAGCACTCACGAGCCCTTACTTATTATTAAAGCAATATTCAAATTTTATGGCAGGAATGTTAAAAACATGTAAAAAACAGCAGATGCCAAATGTATAAGAAGCCTTCATACTTCCATAGAGCTTAAAGGAATTGTGAGAATTGTGTTTGTTATTTTAAACTTATGTATAAATATAAAAAAGAGTTAAGAGTTTCCCTTGAATAGCAATAGGTACTCTATTTTATTTTATTATTTTTTTTATTTTTTGTATATGATTTACCTTCATCTACAAAATACTACAAAAGTTGAAAATTTCTCCCTCAACCCAAAAATCAATTATATATTAGAGAGCAGCAAAGTTCAAGGTATCTGCAAGCCGTATACTCCTCTCTAGCGCACTCTCACTTGTTTATAAGAATTATACTTATACCTTTATTTATATCTTTTATTTGTTACTATTCCCCTCCACAGCATCGAGATGCAGAGCTGCAATCCCACGGACTGTGATAGCGTTAAGGACAACGCTGACTGGCAGCAGGTGGCGCGTGTTGTGGACACACTGGCCTACACCGTCAAGGAGCTGCTGCCACAGCTGCAGTACAGATTTCGTGTGCGCGCCGAGAACATACATGGACGCAGTGCACCCAGTCAGGTCAGTGAATGGGTGCAGACAACGCGACCAGCCAGCACAGTGGATGATGGGAGCACAACAAATTCCACGAGTGCTGTGAGCGTGCAGTCGGGTGGAGATTTTAAGGCGCGTTTCGATATCATCGAGGAGCTGGGCAAGGGGCGCTTTGGTGTCGTCTACAAGGTGCAGGAACGCGCACAGCCCGAACAGCTGCTGGCCGCCAAGGTGATCAAGTGCATCAAGTCACGCGATCGCCAGAAAGTGCTGGAAGAGATATCCATAATGCGCTCGCTGCAGCATCCCAAGCTGCTGCAGCTGGCCGCCTCCTTTGAGAGTCCACGCGAAATTGTCATGGTCATGGAATAGTGAGTGAAGGCATATATTTATTGAATAATTTATAATTGAATATTTTTCATTTATACAGCATTACGGGCGGAGAGCTGTTTGAGCGCGTCGTTGCGGATGACTTTACGCTGACGGAGCTGGACTGCATTCTATTTCTGCGGCAGGTGTGTGAAGGCGTTGCCTACATGCACAGCCAGAGCGTCGTCCACTTGGATCTGAAGCCAGAGAATATCATGTGCCATACGCGCACCAGTCACCAGATCAAGATCATTGACTTTGGTCTGGCCCAGCGTCTGGACACGAAGGCGCCTGTGCGCGTGCTCTTTGGCACCCCAGAATTTATACCCCCCGAGATCATCAGCTACGAGCCCATTGACTTTAAGTCAGACATGTGGAGCGTGGGCGTCATATGCTATGTGCTGTGAGTGTTGAAGGAAATTAATTCCATTTAAGTTAAACTCAAGCTACGATTTTTTCTTTTTCTCAGACTCTCTGGCCTTTCGCCCTTCATGGGTGACTCCGATGTGGAGACTTTTTCGAATATAACACGAGCGGACTATGACTACGATGACGAGGCCTTCGATTGCGTGTAAGTAGCTCCATAAAATGCTTAATTATACACATCTCTAATACTTATTTTGCTCACAGCTCGCAAGAGGCCAAGGACTTTATCTCACAGCTGCTGGTGCATCGCAAGGAGTCGCGCCTGACTGCCCAGCAGTGTCTCGAATCCAAGTGGCTCTGCCAGCGCCACGATGAGAATCTCAGCAATAACAAAATCTGCACAGACAAGCTTAAGAAATTCATTATACGACGTAAATGGCAGGTGAGTGAATTCTTGCCTGCTGAAAGCCTGCCCAACTAACAGCTGCTTCACTTTTATTGTTTTGCCATTTAAATCCTGTCCTGCTTCAATGCTTTGCCTTGCTTGCTGCACAACCAGAAAACGGGCAATGCTATACGGGCGCTGGGTCGCATGGCTACGCTGTCCGCTTCGCGTCGCAATTCGGCCATTGCCCTGGGCACTCTAAATAGTCCGCGTCCCTCTATCTCTGGCTTGAGCATGCTGAGCGCCGTCAACGTGTGCAGCACGCAAATGGCCTCCTTGAACGAGGAGGAGGATGACTTCACAGGCGAGATGCCGCATGTGGACAAACGCAAGACGACGAGCCTTAAGCTGCGCGACAAATCGCAGTGCAGCGAGCGCAGTGATTCCGGCTACAGCGAATGCTCCAATGGCAGCCTGGGCACACAGGAGACGCTGCTGCTGACGCTGGCCAAGTGCAAGCTGGAGCAGATTGCCAAGGCCAGCCAGAGCGAGGCAGCAGATAATGCGGCAAGTGCATTGCCAGCCTTGGATCTCTCTGTGAAAAGCGAGCCCATAATGCTTTCAGATTTCACCAATACGGTTAAGATGCGCAAGAAATCGCTGGAGGATAGCTGCACGCGTGAAAAGCTCAAGCCGCATGTCAAACCCATTTGTGAGCCCAAGCTAAAGGTGTCCCAGCTAAAACACAAGTTTCAGCAATCAAATGCCGCTGCCGCTGCTGCTGCTGCTGCACATAAAAAGCCTGCCATCGAGCCCAACAAAATCGCCAAGGTCGCGAGCGTGGGTCGCATCAGCAAACGTAACACATATTGCATACAACTTACATAATACCCTGTATACTCACACACTCTCTCTCTCTCTCTTTCCGTCTCTTTCTGTATAGTTGAGCCAGCGAGCAGGCCCGTTGTCGCCATTAAAGCGAAGCCAACACAAACCCAGTCCATGCCCAGCTCCCCGCTGCCACAGCGTTCAGCAACGCCAACGCGGCTGAGCAGTCGAGTACGTGAGACGACGGAGCGTCTTGCCCAACAGCACACGGTGGCCAGCGCACAGCGACAGGCGGCGCATGGCAAGGGGGGGCATGGTAATGGAAATGGTAGTGGAAATGGAAGTGGAAGTGGAAGTGGAAATGGTAATGGAAATGGAAATGGGAACGGTCATGGTCTTGGACATGGACACGAGCACGGACAGGGGCACGAGTCACGTGCACGTCGTCTGATCAATAGATTCAACGAAACGAAACATATCACGTCCTAGCTTTTTAATGTCTCTGATTTACTTATTTCACTTTATTATTATTGTTTTTTTTTTTTTTCGTTTTATCTATTGTGTAAAAACAAACCCAAGGAAAATCTGTACGAAAAAAACACTCGAATATACATATGTATATTTATATATATACATATATATAGTTGCAACTGCGAACTAATTATAATCCAAATCCGAATCCAAAATGGCACCCAAAACAATTTTAGGCACCAGGCACAGGCACACCGCACTGCACTTAGGCTAGACAAAGGCTAAATATTTAAATTATTGTATCGATTTATATACATATATCTATTTACCATACTAATTAAAGTTAATGTAACGAAGCCAAACGCTGTCAAAAGTATTGGGCAAGCATCCATATATAGACCCAACCAATTATTTAAGGGGTACAACTACGTTGTTGGCTACTGACGAGAAGTTTGAGCAGAGAGTAGCAAAAGTAAGTTAAGGTAAGCTCAATTTAAATTTAAAGGGAGAAGCTTTAAGTGAAGTAAAGTGTATATCGTGCTGCGTATTGCTTCTCTCTTTAATTTTGTTCAAAGGCACATATGAGGCAAGTTTAGGAATAGGATTTATATATTTAATTCTTGCACAATATGGATTTCTATATAGTTAGATAAGTTAGATAGCTGGTAGCTGGGAGAAGTCCTGTATGAGGGATGCTGAGCTAAAATAAAATTCCAAACGGAAGAGCTTCTCTCTTCAAAGTTCTCAAATGAAGGCTAACTGCTGTCATGTTTCTAAAAGATTAAAGCTGAGCTTAGAAGAAGAAGCATAAAGAAGTTTGAAACTCTTAACTATTGTTGAAGCTATAAGCGAGAAGCGTTGCCTTGCTTGGTCTCTACTCAAGTTTTACTTATCCCAGCTCAAACTTCTCGTAAATAGCTTAATTAACTGTCCTGTTCCTAAAGGTTTAAAGCTGAGTTTGAAGAAAGAAGCAAAGATCGCCTATTCAGATAACTACTAGCTGAAAAAAAACGTTGCTTGAGCTTCACTTAAATTTCACCCGTCTCGCCTTAAACTTCTCGAATGTAGTTTAACTATGCCATGGATTAAAGCTAGGCTTAAAGAATGAAGTGAAGCGAAGACCTACTTTCCAAATCGCTTCTCTAGATATATATTTGATCAGCCCACAACTATTGGCTTCGCTTTATTCCCTACACTAATTGGCTTCCATTGCTTGCCCACTAGACCGTCTCCTGCTGCTGCTGCTGGTGGCGTGGTCGAAGCCGCACCCACAAGCCGCCCGAGGCGCGCAGAGTGATGCGAAATGTGGCCTCGAAGGTGGTCTTGCCAGGCACGGGCAAGAGCTGATAGCTGCGCAGTAGACGGGAAACAATCGTCTTGATTTCCATGATGGCAAACCGATTACCAATGCAATAGCGCGGTCCGGCGCTGAATGGTATAAAGGCGTATGGATGCCGCTGCTCCATGTTCTCGGTGCTAAAACGCTCCGGCTTAAACTTCTCCGGCTCGGGATAGATGTGCGCCAGACGATGTGTGGCATATGGGCAGATGAAGATGTTGCTGCCCGCCGGCAAGGTGTAGTCGGCCAGACGCACTTCCTCGCCCAGCTTGCGGGCAATGAGTGGCACGCTGGGATAGAGACGCAGTGCCTCCTTGATGCACATCTCCAAGTAGCGCATCTCACGCAAATCGGTCATCGTGGGCGCCCGATTGCTGTGGTCAAAGATGCGCTCCAGTTCCTCATAGCATTGCGCCTGCGAATCCGTATGCTGGGCGAGCAGAAAGATGGTGAAGGCAACAGCTGCGCCAACCGAATCCTGGCCAGCCAGCATAAAGGTGCACGCCTCATTGACAATGTCCTCTTCGCTGAAGTCCGGATTGCTCTCGGAGATTTCAATCATATAGTCCAGGAAACATTTGCGTTCTACATTATTGTTGGCCGCATCGGCCATAATCTCGCGACGTCTCTTAATCATCTGACGAGTAAAATCGTCCAGACGCTTCTTCTGCTTCAGCTCATCATTGGCCAGCGATGTCAGCTGATAGATGGCGTCCAGCAGCAGCCAGGGATGCAAGAAGCGTGCGCGTATCATCAGCTTGCCCTTACGAAATGGCGAATCCTCCATGAGACCCTTCTTCTTGATGGGCACGCCCAGCACAGCCTCTGAAAGACAGAAGAGAGACAGAGAGTCTTAATATTCACATTGGAATAGAGTCTAATGTATGATTTACCATTTAGCACATCGATCACACAGTTGTTCACATATTTGGCTATGTTGACCTCCATGTCCAAGGCCGAGGCATCCAAATGCTCGTTCAACGATTGCGATGCATCCACAAACGTATCAATGAACTTCTCCAGCAGACTGAGATGAAAGGCGGGCTGTATGAGCTTGCGATGCGTACTCCACTTGTCGCCGCTGCTGGTGATCAGCCCGTTGCCCAGAAAGTTGTGCATTAGTCTGTAGATGAACACCTTGTTGGTGTGCTTCTTGGAGGAGAGTATGACCTGCAGATCCTCGGGCTGCAGCACCACAAAGAACGGAAATAAGAGAACCCAAATGCGCACCAGCGAGCCATACAGATCGAAGGCTTTCGCGGCGCGTTTTCTCATAACTGAAAGAGATGAAAGACATGGCGTATACGTAATAAACTCTAATTTCACTTGCAGTACTTACGATCCTTCTCATTGATCAGCATGCAGTTGCCCAGAAAGGGCAGCGTAGGTGGCCCAGAGAGACGCAGGGAGAGCAGCACGGATCTCAGATACGTTTGCAGCTGTGTGTAGAAGGTGTAGATGCTCAGCGAGAGCACCAGCAGGGCCAAAGCGCTGCAAAGCTCCGATCTGGTAGCACGCTCCAGCTACATAGAGAGAGAGAGAGAGATAGAGAGAGGGGTAGAGATGAGAGAGTGAGCTAGAGACACTGTAAAGCGTGTGTTTAGTTAAGCAAGTGGCTACTCTTCATAATTTGTTTACCATTTAGGTAATTTAATTAAGTGCGTAAAATATATTTGCCTAAACCGCCCGTGCCAATTGGACCTCGAACGCACTTCAGTTTAATTGCATTTAGATAAATATCTCACAGATATTCATGTGCACAGGTATGTATAAATATATGTATATATATATGTAAAATCTAATTAACTGGGAACGTCATTAGAGTGTGTATATTGAGGGGCTTGAACATCGTTATGAGCCAGTCGTCGCATGTCGTAAGTTTTTGTAAATACTCATCATCCATAAGCTCCAAAATAATCATCGAAAGTACCTGCGAAACGGTGTGAATTGTTTGAGTCAACACGTCGTATACGCGTTTAATACCCACATGAATGTGTGTACGTAGTTGAATCTCGATTATGTATGCCCAAGTCTCAACATTTCGGCAACTATTGATTCAGCATCAGGGCAAGGACGCGAATTAGAGATAGAAATACATAAATGATAGACATATAGATACAAATGCAAATATGCAGATACAGATACAGATACAGATGCAGATGCTGATGCAGATACAGATACAGATACAGATACAGATACAGATACAGATACAGATACAGATACAGATACAGATACAGATACAGATACAGATACAGATACAGATACAGATACAGATACAGATACAGATACAGATACAGATACAGATACAGATACAGATACAGATACAGATACAGATACAGATACAGATACAGATACAGATACAGATACAGATACAGATACAGATACAGATACAGATACAGATACAGATACAGATACAGATACAGATACAGATACAGATACAGATACAGATACAGATACAGATACAGATACAGATACAGATACAGATACAGATACAGATACAGATACAGATACAGATACAGATACAGATACAGATACAGATACAGATACAGATACAGATACAGATACAGATACAGATACAGATACAGATACAGATACAGATACAGATACAGATACAGATACAGATACAGATACAGATACAGATACAGATACAGATACAGATACAGATACAGATACAGATACAGATACAGATACAGATACAGATACAGATACAGATACAGATACAGATACAGATACAGATACAGATACAGATACAGATACAGATACAGATACAGATACAGATACAGATACAGATACAGATACAGATACAGATACAGATACAGATACAGATACAGATACAGATACAGATACAGATACAGATACAGATACAGATACAGATACAGATACAGATACAGATACAGATACAGATACAGATACAGATACAGATACAGATACAGATACAGATACAGATACAGATACAGATACAGATACAGATACAGATACAGATACAGATACAGATACAGATACAGATACAGATACAGATACAGATACAGATACAGATACAGATACAGATACAGATACAGATACAGATACAGATACAGATACAGATACAGATACAGATACAGATACAGATACAGATACAGATACAGATACAGATACAGATACAGATACAGATACAGATACAGATACAGATACAGATACAGATACAGATACAGATACAGATACAGATACAGATACAGATACAGATACAGATACAGATACAGATACAGATACAGATACAGATACAGATACAGATACAGATACAGATACAGATACAGATACAGATACAGATACAGATACAGATACAGATACAGATACAGATACAGATACAGATACAGATACAGATACAGATACAGATACAGATACAGATACAGATACAGATACAGATACAGATACAGATACAGATACAGATACAGATACAGATACAGATACAGATACAGATACAGATACAGATACAGATACAGATACAGATACAGATACAGATACAGATACAGATACAGATACAGATACAGATACAGATACAGATACAGATACAGATACAGATACAGATACAGATACAGATACAGATACAGATACAGATACAGATACAGATACAGATACAGATACAGATACAGATACAGATACAGATACAGATACAGATACAGATACAGATACAGATACAGATACAGATACAGATACAGATACAGATACAGATACAGATACAGATACAGATACAGATACAGATACAGATACAGATACAGATACAGATACAGATACAGATACAGATACAGATACAGATACAGATACAGATACAGATACAGATACAGATACAGATACAGATACAGATACAGATACAGATACAGATACAGATACAGATACAGATACAGATACAGATACAGATACAGATACAGATACAGATACAGATACAGATACAGATACAGATACAGATACAGATACAGATACAGATACAGATACAGATACAGATACAGATACAGATACAGATACAGATACAGATACAGATACAGATACAGATACAGATACAGATACAGATACAGATACAGATACAGATACAGATACAGATACAGATACAGATACAGATACAGATACAGATACAGATACAGATACAGATACAGATACAGATACAGATACAGATACAGATACAGATACAGATACAGATACAGATACAGATACAGATACAGATACAGATACAGATACAGATACAGATACAGATACAGATACAGATACAGATACAGATACAGATACAGATACAGATACAGATACAGATACAGATACAGATACAGATACAGATACAGATACAGATACAGATACAGATACAGATACAGATACAGATACAGATACAGATACAGATACAGATACAGATACAGATACAGATACAGATACAGATACAGATACAGATACAGATACAGATACAGATACAGATACAGATACAGATACAGATACAGATACAGATACAGATACAGATACAGATACAGATACAGATACAGATACAGATACATACTTAAATTATATATATACATATCTGTACATAGAAGTATTTATATGCACTCTCAGATACAATTTAAATAGTTTTAGCTACAGATATAGATACAGATCTCTCTCTCTCTTTATCTCGCTCTCTCTCTTTCTCGCTCTCTCGCTCTCGCCCTCTCTCTCGCTCTCTCTCTCTCTCTCTCTCGATTTGTCAGGGCTACAGTTGACAGGACGGACCTCATTCATAAAAAATAAAAAATAAAACAACTACCAAACAAAGTGAATTGATTAATGATGATCACCAGTTGCAGATCATGGGCGCACGTTTTGTGTTTGGCCTTTTTTCCCAGACTCTGTTCCATTTTTTATGTTTTCAACGTAAACCATTCAACACGATCACTCGAATGTCAGCTGTTAACTGACCCAGAAAGTACAAACAAATATAAAGCCTTAAATACCAATTCGTAACGTGAAATGTGTCATCCAAATAAATTAAGTACTTAGCTATAGCATATAAATGTAGACTGTCGAAATTGCCAATAGAACATTCCAATAGTAAAGTGCATACCAAAATAAGTGAGAATCATGTAGAAAGGCTTTGAAAAAATTTGCGGAAGCTTCTAAATCTTCGATTTGACATGGAAGGCGATGCAAAGAGATATGGAGTTGGGATATGAGTATGACACATATATCACATAGAAAGGCTGTGCTCACAGCAAATAAAAGGAAAAATTCGTTTTTTAACAGCGGCAAAAAAGAAAGATGATTTGAAATCTTATTAATAACCTAGAAAAATATTGAATTGAGGCATTCGAGCACGCACACAACACAAACCCCAGATTCAGGGTCAATTGCGTATGGTGTTTGTAAGTGTTGTATAATACATATATATTACACATGTATATATGTGTATATGCATTTAAATTTAATGAAATATATATATAAATAATTATAGTTGAAGTACAGGTGCAGCATGGCAAATTAGCTATGAACGGTTATCAAATTTTTGATTTTTTTTTGGCTGGCGCATAACTTTATGAAAGCGAAAGTCGCCAAGCCACGCCCACACAATAAAAACTAACAGCTAAATATACCAAAATAACTATAAGCCTCTATATATATATAGATAAATATATATATGGTATATCTACAACGACAACATGGACGAACGCGTGTTTGTTTGTGTCTGTGCGGGTACGGTACGATTTTTATTTGCTTTACAATGCTGCTATTTGTGGCTTGAGGTGCTGGCGCTACTGCAAGTGCTGGGGGATTGGAGGAGGACAGCTACTTCTGTTGGTTCTTTGAACGATCTCCACATGAACGAAACGGTCCTTAACGAACTGCCCAATAGTACAATCAATCAACACAAAATGTAGAAATATAGAATTTTCAAAGCGGGTTTCAGGCTTCCGCTGCCTGTTGTCTGCCGTTCCCGATCTCCATTCGTAGCCTCTTAAGCTTCATAGCCCTCGGGCAATGCATTAGCATGAGGATTATGGAACAGGCTGCGCTCCCCATTGCCCCAGGGAAAGCGCTTGTTGCGACGGCGCAAATGCTCGTATTTGACAAACGGCTGCAACGGCTTCGCAGCGCGTGCCCCGTTGTAGGCGTTGATCATGCAGAGGCCAATGGCAGGTGTGGCCACCAGAAAGGTGACACGCTTCCAGAGCAGAGCACCGCTCGGTTTTCCACTGAGTAGCAGCAGATTGCTTCTGGCCTGGCTAAATGCAGACCTCACATACCGTTCCCAAAACTGTGACATCTTCGTGAGTTCTTTAGAATTTATTAAAATTTGTATAAGGAAATATTGTTTCTGTTTTAGAATATACACATACAATGTATATAATATATATAAATGTATATCTGTTATATATACATATGTATTTACTACAGAGATCTAAATGTGTTAGACAGTTCGATTTGAAAGTAAATAAAATGCTAGATTGTAGCAAAATCATAAAGCCACTTTGATTGAATTTTTAAGACAGTTCACCTACACGCACACACACACATACACACACTCTACTACATACAGAGCTATGGCAAAAAAAAAAAATATATATATATATGTTAAACCATATATAAATATGCATTCAATTTGATTACCCACAATAATACTCAAGAAGAATTTCAATGTCGAGGATCTGACTTGAGAGCTAACCATAGCTAACTAGAGAGCTATTTGTAGCTTCATTAATTAATTAATTCAGCAAACAAGATTATAAGACCGCCACAACTACAAGCTACAAAGCAAAAACATTTAAAATATGCATTAAACTGCGATATTTATTAAAGAAATTAATTAGTTATTAACAACGTTCAAAATATAGAAAGCTCACCTAAAGGTCAAGATTTTTTAGAAAAGAACCAAATTTGTGTAGACCTTTCTGGAAATCAACTCGACATTGATTCACCTTGTTGATCCTAGCTAGAAAACTTAGCCATGTCAACACAATAGTACAACAAAATATTAATAATTCGAACTCTGGTTTATGTTAAATACTGCTTGTATGAAATCTATGGGGAAGTTGGAAGATAATCATCCATCATAGCCATGTGGCTAACTGTCTTATTTACACAAGATTTTCACACTTGCCCACTAATAAATGTACAAGATTATTTCTCACTAATTCTATAAATTATCATCATCATCGTTTTTTTTTTTTTTCTTATTGCTCACACACGCCCAAAGCTAAACTTAAAATCCAAGAGAAAACAAGTAAGAAAACTGTAGTCGGGGTGTCCGACTAGAAGATCCCCTGAATCCCAAATGATCTGAGTTTTTACGAAATATAATTTAATAACGTTCTTAATCGATAACAAAAACAAAAGGAATAGTTATCGATTTTTTTAAATATATACTTTATATTATATATACTCTATTGGTTCTAGCACGCCTCCCTCTGCCTCTAACATACAATTTAACAAAAACCATTATACCCAAATTTCCTATTGTTAATGGGTATAAAAATAACTAAACGCTTCCCCCAACCCACGCAACCGTTTGGGCAACGGAACTGCGTACGTGCCTTGCTACAAAAAAAAAGTTGTTAACTATAACCAGATTTCTGTTCATGCTAAAGAGCGCTAAAAATAGCTAGTGGAAACTATGAAAAGTATCTAAAAGTCAATTTTAATTTATATTTTACATCATGTTTTTTATATTTCTTTTGATCTTCAAGTTTCTTTAAATATAATATATATAAATATAAATAGTAAATATATCTAAATCGTAAGTCATAAATACATATATCTCAAATCTTAATTTTCTCTCTTAGAGAGAGAGATAGGGAGTTCTTTCACTCTCTCTCTTTCTCTCTCTTTCACTCTCTCTCTCTCTCTCTCTCTCTCTCTCTCTCTCACTCGCTCTCTCTCTCTCTCACTCTGATTCTCCCTCTCTATATCTCTCTCTCCCTCTATATACATATATATATCTCTCTCTCCCTCTCTATATCTCTCACTTCCTAAGCAAATTAACACATTTGCCTAATAATTAATATCCATTTGGCTTTATTGACTGTCCTTAATATAATTTATATTTATTTAGTTCTTTTGCCAAAAAACTTTAAGAGAAAATAGTAAAAAAGAGAATTGAATAATATAATTAACGCGTAATTAATTTTTCATGCTTAGGAATGACTAAACAAAATTTCTTTGGCTAATAAATATTTATTATATATATAATGAAAATTGTTTTCAATTATTTTATGAGTTTTTAATTAAGTCATTTAAAGTTTAATTTATTTCAAATCACATTTTAATACCTCAAGCCCTCAATATCACACATATCTATATATTATATACATATATATATATTTCGTAACTTTAAAAATTTTAAATACCATACCTTATTCTATTAAAATTAACTACCAACATTTTTAAAACATGTTCAAAAAAAAAAATGCATAAATGAATTTACATTAACTATTCTTCTTGAGTAAAAAAATTACGTCCACCAATTTATTAATTTTGATTATCATTTCTGTTAGCTTCCTCTTATGAAAAAATTTATATTTCATATATTGTTTATAAATATGTATTTTTAATTTATAATATATAAAAATATATATATATTTATTTTATTAAATATTATAATTTTAATCACGAAAATTTCTTCTAGATTTCACATATATTACTTTATTTTTTATTTATTTATTTTTTTACTCACCACTTTTTCCACAATCATTTTAATGTGTTTGTCTTAATGCCTTATGAAAGTTCTTGTAAATATTTCACTTTGCACTCTCACAGATTGTTCATAGAATTTACATATATATAGACATACATATATAATATATAGTAGTTAAATGTCTTTTAAATGTCCTTTACTCTTTTCACAATTCACGTTCAATTGTTCAATTCACACAACACGGCGACAGTTGAATTTCAAATGGTGGATCGCAAGCCGGGCAACGTCTATTTATAAGCAATGTGTCCGATTTTTACGCTCAACAACGCCGACAAACAGACTTCGGAGTATAAAAATTAAAAAAAAAAGAAAAAAGAGAAAAAGCAAAAAAAAAAATGAAACGAAAACGAAAATCCACGCGACGTGAGACGCGGCATTTTTGGAGATGAAGACAGAGCAGCTAAGGAGAGACAATATCCAAATACTACTCTAAAGAATTAAATGAAGTGCTAAGTAATCAGACGTTTGAGTAGTCTCAGACGAAGATATACTATATAATATGTGGTAGATGATATATGATATAAATTATATGTTATAAATATTATGATGTATGTCAAGTGAATTAATTAATTTGCACTCGCTACTCTTGAATAAGTACTTTAAATATTGTTCCAGATACTTTAGCTACTCGAACTACTTAAAAAGTATTCGAATATCTACCAAAATATAGTATATATAGTATATATATAGAATAAATATTATGATGTATGTCAAGTGAATTAATTAATTTGCACTCGCTACTCTTGAATAAGTACTTTAAATATTGTTCCAGATACTTTAGCTACTCGAACTACTTAAAAAGTATTCGAATATCTACCAAAATATAGTATATATAGTATATATATAGAATTCTATTGTATTCGCTCACAGCTTTATAAATTCCATGACTACAATGTTTAAACATAGAACTTACTTGATTTACAGCAATTGCAATTAATTGCATAGAACGCAAATCCATTTGGGCTCAAGTGACCAAATATTATTCAAAAATGTTTCCGTGAAATTTGAATATGAATATGTTGACTCAATAATAGCTGTTTATTTGAACATTCAAATTGTGATTTTTATCAAGTCAAAGTGTGGCCTACCTTAAGGCTGGCTTGTAAAGAGAATATATATAGGCAACTTTGCGGCGGAGAATTATAATTAAAATATCTAAAAAAATAATCTATATAATAACAAAAATTGTATGAAAATGCTATTAAAATACTTTTTATTTATTTTCAAAACATTTTTATATTTTATTAAAATTGTATAGATGAGAAATTGATGTTTTGAAAGAGATGCAAAAAAACACATAGCTCGCAAATAACTGTTGATCGTTTCTCGTTGTCTGCAAATAAGTTTCATTCACTCACAGAACTAGAGGAAAACAGGCTCAAGAAAAAGTAACCGAAGTCGTCGGTTCTTCATTAATATTAGGATAGTGTGGAAAATTATTAGAAAAAACACAAGTTATATTTTTCTAATTAACAAAATATATTTGATCGTAAATTTATCAAACCACCCTCGCATTTATGTATGTATATATATTGACTCAGCTCATGGTGTTCATCAAGAATATATAAAAGTTTAAGCACGCTTAATTTATATACAACTAGATTCAAAATTAGATAACATACGATATTCATTTATATCCTATGTATGCATATATCATAATAATTGATTTCTTGTTTACACCGAAACCTTATATATAGTCTAAATAAATTCAAAGTGAAAACAGTTCATATACTTAAATATATCTATACAACTTTAATGATAATTACGTATAAATGAAGCCTGAAGCCCACTTCAACCCAAATCTAAAGTACACGAATATACAAAAGTGCAGTTCCAGTGTCCGGTATATCATTCAATGTTTGACTGCCGCAATGCCATAACGCACCATATCGATCAGACCCAGTCTCATGCAGGTCCAATAGAGAAGTCCGCTCAGTATTAGCGCCTTGCAAACGCGATCCAATACATACAAGCTATGAAATAGAAATAGAACACATAATAAATTAAAGCATATACCATCAATATATTTTATAAATCACTCACAATCGCAGCTGTATGCGAGATCTCGGCAATGAGGTCATCGGCTCCTTCATGACATATTGACGGCCGCCCAATATGCTAATCTTCATATATTCGTAATCGTCCACGTCGTCTGTGTTGATTTTGAAACTATTTAAGGTGAGAGTTAAATTTTTAATGAAAATTGGTATATGGAATGTAATATTTGTAAAGTGCTAATGATTTATGATTTATAATGCTCAAATCTAGACTGGTATCAGCAGTAGGTCATACATTTTGCGATCTTCCTCAGAGATATCTTTGTAGATTTGCTCAAAGTGCGTCGACTTGAAGTCCCAGTTGCGTGTGGTGAAGAACTGCAGCACCTCCAGACCCACCGATATCTTTGTCTGCACGCGAACCATGCTGTAAGCAAATTAAATTATATATATTATTTACAGGGTATCTCAGCAGTGAACTCACAAGCGACGTTGTCCGAAAAGGGCCAAGAGAAAGTCAATAATATAGGCGGGCAGCCACATGAACATGATGGTGCAGAAGGTATGATAGAATTTATTGGTCGTCATGTTGCCATCCGGATACCAGAGGCCCACTTCGAATGGGTACTTAAGGCCCAGATCACGGCCCACGTCCATGACCCACTGCCAAGTGCGCTTCTTGGCATCATCCACTGTTAAATTGTAGACAGGTATTTGAAGAGATCTGCAAGATATAGAAATTATATTAATATTCCATTTATATATCTTTCATTCACTTACTTTTGCTTGGCTCGACTATTGTGATAGGGTATCAACAGCAGTCCATTGATGGCTATATCCACCGGTATCACCTCTGACTTGAGCTCTCCATTGCAGATCATGGAACGAATAACACCTTTGCCAGCGCCAATCAACACGCCCGTGGGTCCATTCATATTGTCTACCCAGCCCGGCAACGGCTCCGCGACAGCGGGCGTAACTGCGCAGGCGGAATAAATATTACTTAAAATTCGATAATACAAATACAAATATTATATATAGTACATTTGTGATTATAGAGAAACAAATCGCCTTGAGTACAAAAAACCTAAATGCATCTATTTATTTGGAAAACCTTGGAAACTTAAAGCGACCTACAAACTATTGGCTAATTGACTAAACCTAATTCCTGTGACCACAAAAGTAGAAGAATTCCTAGAAATAAAGCAGGAACTCAAAACATTGCCAGCACACCCGTCCATTTCAGCAAATAGTAGAAAAAGGCGCCGACTATGAGGGTCTTGCAGATGACATCCACAAACCATTGGCTAGAAAAGAATAGGAAAATATTTAGATAAATAAATAATTCAATCAAGCGAATACCACAAATTTACATGCGCATGTGCAGCCGAGCTTTGGGCAAATCCTCATCCTTTTCCTTGAGTATAAATTTGCGTGCGCCACGCGCACAAACCGTCAAGTAGGTCTCCTCTGTATCCTTGACGTTCATGTCCATGTTGAAGCTGGAAGTTAGAGTGAAGACAATTAGTTAAGCTTACTATATCTATATTTCATATACTTACATCAATTTATCCTGCTCGGCCAGCTTGTTCCAGAGTGAGGCATAATTATCAGACTTGAAGACCCAGGGATTTAGCGTAAAGAACTGTAGCACGCCCAGGCCTGTGGAAATCTTCTCCTGCACGCGCAGCATGCTGTGTATTAAAAGATGAACTGTTAGACTCCATTTAAGCTCTATCTATAATCGATACTTACAATCGCTTCTGTCCAAGTATTAGCATTAAGAAGTCGAGCAGATATGCTGGCAGCCAGTGGAACATGGCCACATTGAATTTGTGATAGAGTTCATTGGTGGTCACGCAGGGATCTGGATACCAGAGTCCCGCATTGAATGGCACCTCCTTGTTGATGCGCTTGCTCACCTCAACAACGGTGCCCATGGCCATTTTTCTGTAATCGGCATTCGTTATGTTATAGACGGGCACATCGGCGGGTCGCTTTGCCTGCTTATTGAATTCGTATGGTATGACAATGAGACCATTGATTGCATAGTCCACGGGTATAACTTCAGCCTTGTTGTCCTTATTTACCAGCACCGAGCGTATGACGCCCTTGCCGCAGCCAATCATCAAGCCGGTGGGTCCATTGAGATTATCCACCCAGCCGGGCAAAGGCTCATAAGCAGCCGGTGACACTATTTGGGAGAGAATTGTATAGATTAGACAATGTCAACGAAACAACTTCTCACTCTACATACCAAGAAGCCCAGTTTTGCATGATGGCAGCTGGATGATAACCGAAAGCCAATTAGATGTGTGTGAAGTGTGGTGTGTGAGTGTAAGTGTATGTGTGAGTGTTTGTGAGTAGGGTATGAATGTGAGTGCGTGTGATTTGTGAGTGTCTTAAATGTATACATTGTACTTGCGAATAGGCTAAACTTTGAAGATCTGTCAATTTTAGTGTTGTGTGTTTAGTGTTGTTGTTGTGTTGTGTTTTGGTTTTCTTTTTTTTTTTTTTTTTTTTGTTGGCTCTTTTGTAATCCTTTAAAACACTTTCAACACTCGAACACGTACACATACAAGTTTACGAACCGTTATTATTTTATTGCATTTCGAAACACTTAACTTAAAAAGCAAAACATTTCAAAAACAAACGTTTTTGTACCCCATAAAGCGAACCTAAGCATTATATTGATAAAGCGAGCATTAATATTTTGGCTATATGCTTCTGTATATATAGATCTCTCTGTGAGTCCCGTTTTAGGCGCCCACAAGGCGTGAGACAAGGCCATACGTCCAGTAACCGAGGAAACCAACGATGATCGTCTTGCACGCGCGATCCAACAGATACATCCTATAATATGATCATGGGAAGCACATAAATAATTGTTCAGATATATGACATATATATATAGGGTATTATCTTGTTTACAGCATGAGCTGGCGACGCGCACGTGGCAGAGATTCGGGCGATTCCTTCATCAGATACTGACGACCGCCTTGCACACAGGACTCAATGTACATGGGTATTGTTTCGGGTGGATCCATATCCATGTTAAAGCTAATTGATGTGCAACAGTCAGAGATCTATATAAAAACATCTCCTCTCTATTTAAACCGCTTACTTTTTCCGATCTGCTTCAGTCAGCATGTTCCAGAGTGAAGCATAGGCATCCGACTTGAAGTACCAGGCGCGCATCGTGAAGAATTGCAGCACCTCCAATCCCACTGAGATGCGATTCTGTACACGTATCATACTAAGCGAATTTTAGGGTTTGCATGGGAGTTGGGAGTGGAGTTGAAAGTGGAATTTGTAGTTGCTCGAGATTCCACAAAGAATTGTAATGGAAATAACCAAAAACTTACAAGCGCTTCTGGCCCAAAATGAAGAGCATAAAATCGATCAAATAGGCGGGCAGCCAGTGGAAGAGCAACACATTGATATTATGATGGAGTCTGTTGGTGGTTATGCAGCCATCCGGATACCAGAGACCCGCCTCCATTGGATACTGATAGCCAATCTTTTTGCTCAGCTCAATTACTTCGCCCCACTGCATCTTGCGATGATCGGCGCACGTTATATTATAGACGGGCACATCCACCGGCCGTTGCTCCGTTGTAAACTGATATGGTATGACGCACAGGCCATTGATGGCATAGTCCACCGGTATGGCCTCCGATTTGTGACGCGTATCGATGAGCATGGATCGAATGACGCCCTTGCCAGCGCCCACCATGAGACCAGTGGGTCCATTCAGATTATCCACCCAGCCAGGCACGGGCTCATAGGCCGATGGTGAAACTGCATGAGATTCATTCAGTCCTCATCTCTAAGAGCAGCAGCGGGAGAAGGAACAGTAGCAGCAGCAAGGAAAATATGTGCGTAGCCAAAGGCGTGGGCGTAGGCATAGGCTTTAGAGTAGGCATGGTCTTTTGTGCGAGTGTAAAATTCCGCAAAAGGCAGAGGATAGTTGTTTTTTTTTTTGCGTGTTTTTTTAATTGCAGTTGTAGGCAGGAGGCGGGGAGAAGTAGCTGGTAGGCGTGTATTTGCTTAGTATTTGATTTATAAGCTTCAGTTTCAATTTGAATTTACCGTTTTAAATTTCATGCTCATTGAACTTGTTGGTCAATGACGACGACGTTGCTTACAGTTTGTCTGCGTGCATGCGTGTGTGTGTGTGTGCAGTATTTTTGAAAATTGTTGATAGGAGATATTTGTACAAGCGCTGATGTTTATGTTTATTTGTTTTTGGTTGTTTACAAGGGCGGGCTAAGCACACAAACACACGCAGAGCAACACATTAAATATTCAAAAACTTTTGCTTACATTGTAGAGAGCTACCAGATGTGGAAAAGTGAAAGGCTGCCAGAAGTTCGCAACCGAAGAGCTGCCAGAGCACTTAACAGGAATCATCGATTAACATTACATTATATCGAAAACCTTGACACTTTGTGGAGCAACCATTCAAAATGTAAGCAAAAATTCATTATTCGCGCTGCCAATGTGTGAATTCCCCACCCACCACTTGAGTAGTTAACACACTTTTACACACTCTTCTTTCCCCATTTCAAGCATTTTGTTTGTTGTTCTTGTGTTTCAATTGTTTGTTTGTTTATTTGCTTATTGTATTTGTTGTATTTGGTCTGATTCGTGTGCTTTAGCGGTCGGGCGAGCGGTGTCAACAAAGCGCGCAAAGGGATTATGTCGTTGACATACAAAAACACAAACTAAATATGTATGTATATGTCACAGATAAACAATTTGCAGATGAACACATACAAAAATAGACACATGCTAGCGCAAAGCACAAAAAAACACATACTTAATTAGCAGACGGCATGAGACAAAAAGCGCTTAACTAAGCTCAAAACGTGTGCCACACCCACAAAAGCCTTAAGTATGGCTGTGAATTAGGCAACGCATCTTGACGACGAGTTGCCAATCCCAATTTAAAGAGCCGCGCTAAAAGATTTGAACTTTGCGAACTTTATGCTGTCAAAGTCATTAATCTATCAATATTTAAATAGTTTCAATGGCTGTCAAAGCATGTCTTAAATACACTATGCAACACAACTATGGTATTCATTTTGTGTGCTAACCAATTGAGATTTTTGGCTCAATGAGCAAGAGATCAACTTCTAGTAGGTAATCTTCGGTAAATACTAGTTTAAAATTGAAAATTATATCTTGGGCAATGAGTAAAGTATTATAGACGACCTAACTACGATTTTTCTTAGAGTTTGATTTACATAGAATATTTGTGTTTGTTGCTGGTAAAAGTTATCATTATGAAGACCTCGTAGTAGTATAGTATTATTTGAGTTGATTGCTAGTAAAAGTTATCTTTAATTAAGACCTCGTATAATATTATAGTTTGAAGACAATTTGATTTCTGTTCAAACTTAATTGGATTTTAAAATATAAAGTCTTTATAAAATTATAGGTTGAAGAGAATTCGATTTCTCTTAAAGCTTGCAGCAAGGCATTGAAACACGCATCTCCTAATTACCAAATTTTCTATGTAAATATGTTAAAAAAATTTTAATATTTTGCATTCATTTATATTCTTGTATTTAAATTGGAATATCCAAAATAAATGAAGTAAAAAAATGGCTTGATTTGTATTATTTTTAAAAACTTTTCTGACCTTATATTTGCCAAATTTAAATAAAGTTTCACCAGTTGAATCTGAATAACTCTAAAAAAATTAAAATAAATAATTAAAATATATGACAAAGAAAGTCTGCCAAATAGACAACCTTTATTAATGAATTAGGCAAAACAGGTTCACAATCTCTGGACTTTATTTGAAAAGTAAGGCAAAACAAATGTGTTTGATTTAAGCAATATTTCTTTATAATATATAGTACTTTTTAATAATAATTACTGCTACTCTAATTAAACCACCTGAATCTGACATAGAGTTGTTTTTATAACTGAATTAGCTTAGCTTAGCTTTTTTTCTAATTTATGCCTAATCATGCCCAGACAGCAGCTGTCTAAAATATATAGTCAGTTAATATAAATTTGAAAAAACACTTGACTTCATTTTTCTTTTAGCCAACGTCATTAATTTTTGGCCAAAAGGTAAAATTTTTCACGGGGTCAGCCTGGGAGTTCAGCTTGACTGCTTGAATCAACATTTTAGCCTAATTGAAAAATTGCAGCTGCAAAGGCAAAAGCAGGTTTCAGCTCATGCACATGCTGAGGAAAACTCTCAAGTCTCAGTTTCAATTTCAATTGCAATTGCCCAGAGTCAAAAAAGAGCTAACTGGAAAATTGTGGACTGTGAAAAATATATGAAATCTGCTGCCAGCTGCCAGGTTGTGGAAACAAAAAGGAAAAGGAAAAGCTAAGACAAAATTAATTGCATCGTTTCTGTTTTTTTTTTTTATACACAAATTTTATAACCAGCAGCCGACAAAATAAAAACACATAAATTTGCAAAGTTAGGAAAGACAAAAATAGATAAAATATAAATTGATGGTAAAAAATAAACTTAAGGAGATGATTAAGGAGGAAGCAAGCAACCAAGCAACAGAGACAAGCCTCAAGGCGACGGCCCACAGTTATTATTATTATGCAGCTATATATGAATCTATAGATATATGCAGACAAAGTAGTATTTAATATCTGGACTTACCGATGCTGGGACGTGCAATGATAACCGGCATAGTCTCGTAATGATCGCGCACTAGCAGTTCAGCCAGACGCTTCGAATAGGTATAGGTATTGGGATGTGGCTTCAAAAGATCGGGAGTAATGGCATCCAGAGTCTTGACATCCATCCATTCGGCCAGGCGCATCAGATCCTCTGGCTTGTGTGGAAACTCGTAGACCTTCTCGTACATCACCTCCTGGTCGCAGTTGCAGAATGCCGTCGACAGATGCACAAATGCCTCCAATTGCTTCATATCCTTGGCCACATTCAGCGCACGCTGTGTGCCCATCAGATTCATGTCGATGGCATCCTTCAGATTGCCCTCCAGCTTCAGGGTGGCGGCCATGTGGAAAACAATGTTCGTATTCTCCACCACATGCTTCAGGCTATCGCCGCTAAGACCGAGCACTGATTGAGAGAGAGTAAAGATTAATGGGGAGTTTGGGGAGGAGTTGAGTTCATTTCACACTTACAATCATAGGTCACATCACCCTGGTAGATGGTCACCTTCTTCAACATGTGCGGACGCTCATCGCGTATGCGCTGAAAGATGGGCAGCTTGAACATCTCCTCCAGCCGTGTCTCGGGCGTCTTGCCGCGCTTGGGACGGCAAATGATGATCACCTCCTTGAGCGAGTGGCATGAGTAGAGCAGCTTCTCCAGTAGCACTTTGCCCATAAAGCCCGAAGCGCCCGTGATAAAGATAGTCTTATCCTTGTAGTATTCCTGCACAGGCGATAGATCGTTCATCTTGAAGCTACAGAGAGAGAGAGAGAGAGAGAGAGATATAAAGAGAGAGGGAGGCATTATTTTCGATTTCATAGTCGCATGCCAAGCCAAAAGTGTCGCAAGCAACAACAGCAACAACAAAACTGGGCTAATTCTGAAATGCTGTAAACGGGTTTTGATTTCTAATGGCTCGCATTTCGCATTTCTTTGCATTTGCAATTACGCAATAATGAATGTCTGGTCGGCTGGCTGATTGGTTTAATAGTAATACAATGCTAGCAATAATAATAACAACAACAATAATAGCAACAATAGCAACAATAGCAACAACAGTAGCAGCTGCAATAACAGCTCCATTTGGCAGAGGCCGTTGCAATAATACGCGACGTAGCCAGGAGACCGGAGAGACCAGGCCGCAGCCAGACCCAGCCCGGGCTAGCCAGGCCAGACCAGGCCAGTCTAACGTGTCTGTTGTTTGTTTATGAAAGACTATGTTGCAAACTGCAATGGCAACAGCAACAACCACACGCAGCATACAGCATGCCAACAACAGCCACACGCTTGCCACGTTTTGATAGCCCCACTGCAATCGCCTACAAAAATTGCAAAATCAGAGATTGGAGCTCTTTGGGTTTTGGATTCGGGTTTTGAGTTTTCGTCTTTTCTGCTTTTCAGTTTTAGTTTTTTTTTTTTTTGTTTTTTTTTTGAGGCTTTGCATTACGAACCGCGTTACACTTGGCCAAATCGTGTACGCAAAGCCCAAAATATATCGTGCCACTTTTAGTTTTATTTTGTTTTTGTTTTTATTTTTTTGGTTTTTTGAGTAAAAGCAGCTTTGCTCTTTGGCACTCGCACTCGCAGCCGCACAGTCGCAGCTTGACATTTCTAAGCGGCCTCAATTTGCGAAGCTGCTTGGTTTCGCTTTCAGCTACCCAGCAAGAAATATGGGCAGACGGGCATGCTAGACTAGAGCAACAAAATTAGCAATTGCCTGAACATAACTATATTCTCCATATAGATTCTCTACTGTTACTTTACCTACTCCCTCTCGCTATACTTCTCTCTCTCTCCCGCTCATTCTCTATCTCTTTCTATATCCCTTTCCACTCCCTACATCTTTGTCGGTGTTTGTCTATTTGTAAATCTCTCTTTCCACCGCCTCATATGTATTTTTTTGTCTCTTCAATTTCTTTCTCTCATTTTCTCTAGCTCTCCTCACTTACACCCACGGACCCTCATTTGATCTCTCTCTTTTTCACTCCTCCTGTTTCTTTCTCTCGTTTTATCTCTCTCTCTTGCTCTATCTCTCTCGCTCTCTCTCTCTCTCTCTCTCTCTCTCTCGTTCTCTCTCTATCTCGCCTCCTCTCTCTGTCTCTCTCGCCCGCTCTCTATCTCCATCTCCTTCTTTCGCACGTTTTCCTTCATGTTGTCTGATTCATTCAACTTATTTTTCAAGTACTATTGATCTCTCTCTCTCTCTCTCTCTCTCTCTCTCTCTCTCGCTCTCTCTCTCTCTCTCACACACATCTACAGAGCATCTGCTAGTCATGCATTGCCGTCGCTGATAACTCTGATAAATCGCGCATTTCATGCCACAACGAACGGGTTTTTGGGCTGTCTCGACTTTTGTCACTAGACCCATTTACCATAAATGAGCCAAATATGTATACCATATATATACACATATATATATTTGATATTTCTCAAGATAACTACAACAACAACAACAAAATATGCCCAGTTAAGCGTTTAAGGAAAGTCTTTGAGAAAGCACTCAGCATGACAAGGCAATGCAACTAATTGTTTTACACATATATACATATATAGAGGTGTATATTGGCTGTACCTTGAACTAGAAACCGTACTACGACTCTAGACTAAGTAAACAACTTATAAATACGACTAACTGAACTGCAGTCGGAGCAGCTGCAGCTGCAGCAGCTGTCGATGAATTCACATTTCACATCTGTCTCCTAATTCATTTGGCAATTGCTTCATTTCCATATTTAGTGCCAATTAAAAGGCTTCTGCTGACAACGTCGCCCTTGTCTATAGACCCGGAAAATACAAGTTACAGAAGTAAAACAAAAAAAAAACCAGCGTGCTTACACAAGATCTCAAGACATCTTCAATTCAAAGCGCGGCGGCAACAAATCTGCGCAAACTCTAAAAAAAAACAAAAATCATAGCCATAACTCACACACACACAGGCGCACACACACACAGTCGCACTTGGAAAATGTCAAAATAAGTTGAAACTGAAACCAAAAGAAAACCAAAAATAACAAAAATAAAACACCTAAAATGTTTGTTCGTCTGTAGAGGGCAAACGAATGACTTAGGCAACGAACTTGCGCACTGTGGCATGCAATATAAAAGCTTCAAACTTGACAAGCATCGCATATGCACTTATATACCAACGTTATTAGCATCGTTTAGGTCATAATTTACAAGAGCTAGTTGCCAGACAAGGCCTACCATATAAAATCTATGCATTTCGCAATAGTTTCTTTGACTTTAACAATAATAAAGCAGAAGAAGACGAAGACGAAAACAAATACTATAATTTGTTCTTGACATGATTGACAGACAAATCATGTTGGACACTTTTACGTTGCATGTAATATTTGATTTATGGATAAACTGACCAGGTTAAATCAAGGTCTGGAGTCTTATTTCCAAAGAGGTTCAAAGTGTAATTTTGCTTGAGCTCATAATAAAAAAATCATATACTTAGTATTTAATAGGTAGTGAATACTTTGTATAATTAATTGCAATACAACAAAACTAAATAATTCTATAATAAATTAAATTACATTCTCAGCATACTCAATATTCATATCGAATTATAAAGCATTTAATTAAAAAATTTACATTTTATTGAATAAATAAAATATGCTAATTGTTTGCAACTAAAACTAACTAAGCAATTTATAAAATAATTACTAAAAACAATTAAAAATATCTTTTAAAAATTTAATATTTCTTTGCATGAAATATTTATGTTATATTTTTGTATATTAAAGTATACAGCTAAACTAATAGATAAAAAATAAAAATGCAAAATAAATATAAAGATACGTAAAAGTTTAATAGATATATAATATTTAAATAATTAATTTATTTTAATATACTGTTAAATATTACATATTTATTTAATTTTTACATTATTTTTTTTTTTAAATAATATTTAAATGAATGATATTATATGCGCATTTTATTTAATATTTTTTTAATATTTCGCACTATATTATTAATATAAATAAATAATATATATACAAAATTAATATAAATATTTGTTAGTTATTTAGTTATGTAAAATACATATTTTAGCCAAAAATGTTACATAGTAAATTATGTAAAAAATTTTTATGCAAATAAAGCTATAGAAATTTTGATTCTATTGAGTCATCGAAAAATTAATGATCATTATCTTTTGAAGGCCGAAACAACCATATATAGGGCAAAGAATAAATGAATGGCAAAGAATTTATAGGAACGACATTTATTTAATGAACAAACTTAAAGGTTTTAAAAATATAAATAAACTATAAAATTTACAGAGTGAGCTAAAAATTGAGTTTATGAAAGTGAGAAAACTAGTCTTTAGTATCTTACTCTCAGAAATAGTTAAAAAATTGAGTTAAAAAATAGATTTAGAGAAAGTTAAAGAATAGAGTTAATGGCTAGAGTTTGATGGAACTATATACCCTCCTTAATACAACTAGTTGCCCAGTAATTCGAACCCTGCTTATAGCATCAAGAAATTGGTTTCTGTTGCTTCAGCGAAGCGGATCAAATGAATTTTGATTTATGATCTCTTGGCATGCCGTGCCGTCATGCATGACTTACTGCCCATATGCTCGACTTACAGGGTATCACGGTGTCTTGCAACTGTATTTAATGGAATTTGCCGAGCTCACTTGTCGTGGCTTCTAATCAAATATGCGTAGTCAAGCCATTTGATGGGCTGTGTGGCCCGTGTGCGAACCACCAGATGAATGACACAGTTTAGCATATTATGGACAACTGGCTTTATTTTAAATATGACAACACTTAATGTGTGCTTTTTATTTTCTTTGAAAACCGGTTTGATTAGTTACTACTAGTGATGGCACGATTAATCATATGATGTCCATTAATCGATTATTTTGCTTCGAATTGCGATTCAATTGTATCGCAAAACGGGGTTCAATTAATTGAAACATTAATCGATTAATTGCTCAAATAATCGCATCACTAAGAAGCAACTTTAGCGCGCATATCATAAGTTGGAAGAGGGAAAAAAACAAAACTTTTATGTTTATAATGGCACCAACAACTAGTAAAGTGTGGAAATATTTTTCCAAAACAAGTGATGCAGAAGTGCAGTGCCGATTATGTGAAAAACAATTAAAATTTTGCAAAAACACAACCAACATGCTTCAGCATGTAAAGCTGAAGCATATCAACGAGTTCGCGTCTCTCAAGGTAAGCTTTAAACTTTACTTGTAATAAGCAGAACTTTATTTAGATTTGTTTCTTTAGACACCCAATGAAAATTTTGAACGTGAGGAGGAGAGCATGGCAGTGGCTAGCACAAGCCAACAATCAAAACCAGCTAAAAAGCAGCAACACATTACCGATGCTTTTTTGAACATGGAAGTGGCTAGCACAAGCCGACAATCAAAGCCAGTTGAAAAACAGCAACACATTACTGAAGCCTTTTCAAATGTGCATAGCTTTGCTTCGGGTGGCTCCAAACATACCAAGATGACAAAGTCAATAGTGGAGATGATTGTCATGGATAACTTGCCATTTTCACACGTGGAGGGTAATGTTTTATAAAATATGTATATTAAGACAATATGTATATTAATGTAATATTGAATATAAATTTAGGAAAAGGATTTTTAAAACTGATGAAGGAGCATCATCCCTTATACAAAGTTCCAGCTAGGAACACAATCAAGGCGGAAATTATAAAAAAGTATAAAGTGGAGCTCGAAAATTTCAAGCGCATGGTATGTCAGCTTTCATGTATATCGCTGACTACGGATATTTGGACTGACATAAATATGACGGGTGTGATTGGAATAACACTTCATGGCTTATTTGAAAAGAAGCAAATCTATGCAACGATTGGAGTGTTTAAACTAATAGAAGCCCATACTGCTGCGCACATATCTGAAGTCTTGTTAACGACGCTGGACAAGTTTTCCATTTCTAAGGAGAAAGTTACTGCAGTGGTGACGGATAATGGCGCAAACATCGTAAAAGCAATACACCAAAGCTTCGGAAAGTCGCACCATATTCCATGCTTTGCGCACACTCTGAACTTAGTGTGCAGTAATGCCTTGGAAATTAAGGAAGTATCAGGGTTAGTTGCCAAATGCCGCAGTATAGTAGTTTGGCTTAAACGCAGCGGGAAATCCAAAGAAAATTTGCAACAGCTGCAGGTTTCTGCTGGCGCCTCGGAGGGTAACGTCTTAAAAGTGATTTTAGACGTGAAAACCAGGTGGAATTCAACATTCTATATGCTGCAGAGATTCATTAATTTAATTTCGTACATCGGCCAAGTGGTTTTAAACTTTTCGGATGCCCCACAAATGATATCCACCAAAGATAAAGACGATATGATTGAAATTATTGCTTTGCTGAAGCCATTGGAAGCAATGACTACACAAATAAGTGGGGAAAAATATGCTACTTTGAGCCTTGTTATACCTATCGCGCATTGTGGACGCCAGCAAATAATGAAGGTAATTTGTAAGTCACCCACGGGAAAAAAGCTCAAAGTAGCTATTTTGGAACAGTTCGATCGCAGATTTGGAGCGATAGAGCAGTCGTTTTTATTGGCTGCATCTACATTGCTGGATCCGCGCTTCAAGAAAATTCATTTTCAGGACCCGATAGCTTTGGATTCAGTTATGAAGCAGATACGAATGGAAATGGCAGAACTTTCAGATAAAAATGAAAGTCAAGGAAGCATTAGTGACGGTTCATCTACTGGAGAAATTGAATTTGACTTTTGGGCCCACCACAAGTCGTTGGTACACAAACGCCGTAAAAAAGACGACCCTTATCAAATTCAGGACGAACTTAGTTTCTTCTTAAATGCTCCTGTTTTGGAGCTTAAACGCAATGTAGTCGATGCCTGGGAGGAGATGAGTACTGTATACCCCCAACTATATATCATAGCTTGTCGCTATTGCTTTCTGATTGGCACTTCTGTACCAGCAGAACGTCTTTTTTCTAAGGCAGCTGCTACACTTACCGAAAAGAGGAACAGGTTAACCACTGAGCACCTGTCTGAGCTACTGTTCCTCAATTCAATACTCAATAACAAATAATAATTAATGTATTTGTTACTTTTTGCTAGGCCTAATAAAATACTAAATAAATAATAAACATAATTTCTACTTTTCTATACAAATAAAAAATCATTTGATTAATCGATTATTTCCACTTTTGTTCGATTAATTTCGATTTATAATCGCCCAGCTAAATTTAATCATATGATTCAATAATCGATTAATGTATATTTTCTGCCATCACTAGTTACTACTATACTATATAGTATTTCTTAAGCATTTGAAATGCGACCCAACGCAAAGGCGTTGTTTACATTTTGCAATGATAATAGAGTAGATAGCTAGTACAAGTACTACATAGTATTTAGTACTAGTACAAGTACTAGTTCTAGTACTACTTACTACCCATTAATAGAGCTTAGAGCGCAACGATCAATTTTCTTTTATTATTAGGGATTTCTACAAAGGGAAAAACGTCAAATCAGACAATTCACTTAAAGTTCAAATGTATTTGAACTTATTCGCTTGATCTAAATATTATATTTAGTATATACTAGATACAAAGTAATAGTGTAACAAGAACTTTGAGTAAGTAAACAAGAGAGTGACTGATAGCAGATACCCTAGAATAAGTTATATATGGATACCCTAGAATATGTAATATGTGGGAGTTTGAGAGATTTACAAAACAAGAAAAAATCATTTTTTTTTTAATATAACCTATAGATTATTATATAAAATTATATATTAAAATATATATCGATATATATGTATATAAGATCTTTTAAATATATAAGATCTTTCAAATATTTACAAAGATCAACTCTATTTACACAATTTCTATGGATATTAAGAGCTGAAAGAATACACATTTAAGATTTATAGAAATTCCCGTCTTTTAACATTCCTTCAATTGCCACGCAAACTAATATACCTCAGCTCATGCTCGCTACAGGGTAGGTAAAAAAAAAGATTAACCATGAAATTAATAGAAAAAGTTAAAAGCCAAATTTTGAACAGTCGCCACTTGACGTTGGCCTGGCTGGCATCCCTTTAGGCCATATTGGTAGCTAACTATGAGAGATGCTTAAGACCTGGCCAAAAAAAGAAACAACAACAACGGCAAATGAGTTAATAAATAAATAATAAGCAGCAACCTCCAATATGTAAATAGGTTTGTAGCGATTGCCATTGACACACAAGCCAAAAGAAACGAATCTTAATTTGAGATACGCTGAATTGATCAAAATGTATCAATACAAAAATGAGAGAAATAAAAGATGGAAATAAGCAGAGACAAAAAAAAAACGAATAGAAAATACGCTGAGGAATTGCAGATAAATATATAAAAAATATAATAATATTTAAAACGAAATATTAAATTATTTATATTAATAAATACATTAAAAAATTTAAAAATATATTTACTAAAATTTTTTAGGAAATGCTAAAAAAATATATGGAAATATATTTTGTATGCATAAATATATAAAATATTTTAAAAATATATATGTAAATATATAAAAAATTAAAAATCAAATTTTATTTAAAAAATTATATTATAAAAACTGTACTAATAAACCTTTAATGACAAAATTGTATACAAATATTTTTAACAAAAATATTAACTTTTAATAAATATATATTTCTTTTAATTTCTTAAATATATATTAAAATATTACATTTTATTTTTTAAATTAAAAAAACTTTTTATTATGTATTTAAAATCAAAAATAAATAAAATAAATTTGCTTGTATAGTGTATATAGTTTATATATATGCTCAAAACGTTTTTAAATTTATCTTATAAAAGACTTTAACTGGACTTAAGCTCCAATTATGCAGAGTATATAAAAAGATCAAATCATATTAAATTAAGTCAAGGATTTGATCTTTGCGGAAATGATTTGAACTTACACTGTGAAAAACTAAGTGTGGATGCTGCAGCATTAATCAGATCAGCGTATGACCCTGACATGGCCGTGACCCAGCCGAAGCCCCAAAGCATTTCTGATGATGCAAAGTTCAACATTTATAGCTGTTTGTTTTTGTTTGTTGTATGCTTAATAATTAATAAGAAACATTGCTTACAAATTAAACGCTTCGCTGGTCAGCTAATAGCAACCAAAATGTTTCAAATTGTTTGAAGCTAATTATTTAAAAGAGTTTTGCCCAAAGTTAATTGCGCGAATGCAAAAAAATAATAATATAAAAGAATATAATATAATATAATATGAGGTCGAAAAGCAATTGCAGCGACATCTAACTTATAATTATGAAAAGTTTCTTTGTACATTTGTTATTAACAAATACAAGAGCGCGAGGTGTTGGGCATTGCAACGGTTTTTTTGTTTTTTTTTTTTTTTAATTACCTTTTTGTAAATTTTTATTAATTCGAAATTGTTTCAATAAGGAAAAACACGTTATGAACAGCAAAACGAAACGCGTCCGGCTAATCAAATGCGAGAAAAATGGTTTGATCGAAATTGTTGTTTGCCACGAGCACACGAGATGTACGATCAAAGCGATATATATATATATATATATAGAGAGAGAGAGAGAGAGATAGATAGACCGATATATCTATATATATATGGCTGGAGGCAGCGAGTTGTGCGCTGTGCGGCGTTCAAAAGAAGACTGAGACACCTCGAGCTGTGCGCTTGTCAATATGAATGAAACGACTTTTGAATTTTTAGTGCGCTGCGCATCGAAACTGAAACTCCATCCATATACACATACACATACATACAAAGATATTTATTAACTAGTTGACTGTTATTGTGGATGTGTGGCAAGCACTGCAAGCTGCAGTCATAAATATCTATTTGGCGCACAAATTTGCTAAGCAAATTCAGCGGAACTTTAGCAAAAATAACGAGGGAAGTCTTTTTGCGGCCTTAGCTTATAACCTATATATACATATAGATCACTTTGTTGTGTTAGTGTGGCCATTAAAATGGTCAACTCTGAACTGCAAACATTATTTTGAGTGCAAAGCAATTTGCAAACATTTATTGTTTAAACGTTAGTTAAATATGCATATTAATGGCACATTCGCATATTTATGTGCATTAATAATTAATCATGTAAATTTTCTGTTTGCTTGCGAAAAAGCGAATACAATTAATTCGGATTTTGCGTTTCGCCTCATTTCGTATATTATGTAATTATTAATATCTCATGCATATTATCAAAATTTATTGCCAAACATTGCGAATTGTGCCAAGCCGTATAATATTAGCTAAAAATCAGCTAAAAATCCCCACAATCGGTAATTATGCAAAAATTATGCAAATGAGGCTTTATATCCAACTAGAAAATATATGCATAGAAAGTCTTTTAATTGAACCGCCAAATGGCTAACTGTCGATAACCGGAGCGAATATTTAATTACTGCCAGTGCTGCCACCTTGTGCAAATTGTGTATAAACTAGTTCCTGTTTGAACAATTTCTCATATCGATATGTCACTTTTACTGAAATATTAAAGGCTTTATTGTACATTTTCTCAACTAATTTCGATACATTTTTATTGATTTAATATTGTATATTCTTTCTGCACCAAAATGCACACGTAACTACATTAATTTGGTATAATCGAAAGTCATCGTTACATTCGGCATTTGCGTACAGAGGCTGGGAAATGCAACGTGCAATAAACTAAAACGCTGCAAATAATAAGCTGAACAAGCTGTCTGGATAAATGCATTGCTTATATTTACAATAAGTTAAAACGTATGTTCAGCAAACTTTGACCACGTGTGGCTCAATCATCGATAGGCACTATCGATAGCGATTTATTTTTACATACCACCTCACGCAAGTGCGATTGGATTTCATTATAATTTGGAACAGGGAATCGCGAAAAATTATTGCAAGCATGGCCGAATTAGACGATTTCTTTGCGAAAAAGGACAAGAAGAAGTCGAAAACCAAGAGCAAATTTGTGACAGCCGATGAGTTAGTGAAGAACCTAGAGGAGTGCACGAAACGTGAGGTGGCGGCCAATGCTGTCAAACCAAAAAAACCTGAAGTCTCGACAGCTTTGGCTGGCGGCGTGGCAGAAGGCGGCGAAAACGAGAGTAACATCAAAGTGCCAGAGCCCGTCATCGAGGTGAGAGTTGCCATCAAGTTGCAATCGAGTTTCCAACACTGCAATGTCATCCTAATACTATTTTCACTAATTGCCTTTGTTATTGTTGCCGTGTGTAGCCCGTGGAGGAGGAATGGAAGGAGTTTGAGCAAGAGCAGCGCAAGGATTACAGTGGCTTAAAAATTGGTCAACTGACCATCACTGATAAGCAACATCAACAGCAGCAGCAGCAGCAACAACAGCAACAGCAACATCATCAATCTGATGATATTTACGATGACGATGATGAGGATAGCGATGGCTATAACAATGGAGATCCAAATAGCAAGCGAAGCGGTTTTGGTCCCTGGAAGAAATTAATACCTGCAGAGGAGGTGACTCAAATACCGGTGCCGGTGGAAACAGAGAAGCCATCGTCCAAAATGTACATTTCACCCGCGTTACGTGCTGCCGTAAGTATTTATGTATATACATACATGTATCGTATTTCAGCAACTGATTTTGCTGAATGTCGTACGATATTTATTGGACTTTGTTCACATTGCAGCAAGCTGGCAGCGGGATGGGCCTCGGCGGCAGCAGCGGTGGCCTGCGTACGAGGCGCACAGCGCCCGATATCACCAACACGGAGTTCTTCCCGACGCTGAGCGCCGCCCGGCCGGAGGAACAGCGTAAAAAGAAAAACGAACCCGCCTTCGAAGAAGTCCGACACGGCGGTCGCTATCAGCGAGTGCAGGAGACAGCCGCTGCGCCCGTTGCGGCCACCAATCGATTCCAGTCGCTCGATGATGAGGCTGACAGCTAGGCCATGTCCATGCCAATGATCACGATGCCGACACACCACAAAAACAAAGCAACAAACAAACAAACAGCAAAAAATTTACCGTATTCATCTTATGTGCTACACTCAAGCTAGAAGCTTGATCTAATCGCCAGGATTCAGAGCTATAGCAAAACAACAGAAAAACAAACAAAAAAAAAACAGTTTATTACGAGTTCTGCATACATAATTGTGTAAACACTTTTTTAGGCTTTTCGATTAACCCTTTACCCTTTAACCGAAAAATAAGAGAAATATTGTTCATTTCGTTTGCATTTTTTTGAATTATGGAATCAATGTAATAGAAGAGAGTATGAATAATAGCCATGCGTTGAAATCCGTTTTATAATTGTTATAAATTTCTTTCTTTGCCATTCTCTCTCGCTCTCTTTGTTCCACAGTGGAAGCTCGCTCTCTTCAGCCGTCTGTGAAGAGATCTTCTGGCCTACTATCTGCATAACTGTAAAAATGTTATATATTCAATAGGATAAATCATCTCTGGCTGGCACTTTTGGATCTCTGACTGACTTCTCACTGTACGGATGCTCTGGGCGATTGCTATATGAGCTGAGCTGGGGTTTGACCAACATGCTCTCCGGATAGTTGCGTATCAAATATAGCCAGCAGTCCAATTTTCTACTTAATTCAAACAAAGAGCGCATTAATTACAGTTAGTCGTAAACAACAGCTGTTCCCATTACTCATTTTCATTTGTCAATATCGCTTGCAGTTCGCGATCGTAGTATCGGGGGTAATCCTCCAGCACGTCCAAATTGGCGAACATTGTATCATCTACTTCGTAAATCTCACCTTCAATATTGTGGCCCACACCTGGCTTATTTAGCAGAAATGGAATATTGTAACGTGTGCCGACAACCAGGGGAAATTTAATCTCTGTTTTGCCCTTGGCTAGCAACCGAGAGAAGCCATTTTTTTCGCTGGTTAACCAATGGTGATTCGGCTCGCCTTTCTTCAAGGTGCCATAGACGAAAACTCTTTTAAGTGCTTGCGACATGTTTAGCCTCTAATGGAATGTTAATCATAGATTTGATAATTAAGTACTTTCTGGATGAATTTCAGCCACATTGCCAGTCACCGGAAACGGTGACAATTGATAAGATTTGCACATGTTAAATTAACATGACTGCTCCACAATTAACAGCACAGCTGTACGCAAAAAAAAAACTGATCACAGAATAACAAATGTTTACACATGCTATTTATATAATAACAAAGGCAGCGCACCTGTTGGCCCTTGGCAAATATGAAATGTTTCTTTCTAGTATTTATCTCGAATTGCTTTTATTTACTCGAAACTTATCAAATTACAAACTACGTTCAATCTATCAACTAGCGTACGCATGTAATATATATGTATATATATATAGTAATATCTATATATGTATGTGTGTATATAAAGTCTGTGTATATGTTCTACAAATGCAACTACCGGTAGTTATAATAATAATAATTGGCCACGCCCTTCCTTCCTTTTCGAACACATTTTAGTTTTGAGCCGTTTCATAAGTGAGATCATCCTGTGCCGGATGCTTGTGTGTGCGGCGATGTCGCATGATATACGGATGTGTGGAGCTATTCTCATAGCTAGACAGATAGGGTAGCGAGAGCAGCTTCTCCGGATACTTTTGCAGCAGATAGACCCAGCATGGAACGGTGCTGCAAATAGCAAGATGTTTATAAATAAATTTAAATAGAGAAACATAAATCTTAATCATTTACGTCATCAGCTCCACTTACCCCTCCCCCACGCCAATGTTCATATCCTGAATTTCGCGCGTATAAACATCCTGGCAATCCTCCAAATTGTCCAGCGAGTTGAGCATGCGATCATCGACCTATATAACATGTAAATTAGTTAACCCAATCTATTTATTCATATCTATTTATGCATATGGAAAAACACTTACCTCATAGATCTCGCCGGTTACATAATATCCCACGCCGGGTTTGTTCAGCAGAAATGGAATGTTATAACGCGTGGCAATCACCAAAGGCAACTTTTGTGTCGTTGTTGCACGGCACCAGAAATTGGCATAGCCATTGCCCGTATTGGCCAAGATCGAGTTGCTTGGCTGTCCATATTTCAAGGCGCCATAGACAAACAATTTGCTCAATGCCGACGAAGCTTTCTGTGTGCCAAAAAGAAAATTTCAATCAATTAATTTATGCATATAACAAAATGTACTTAACTATCATAAATCTTTAAATCTATAATTAATACCTGACGCTTATCAAAAAAACCCAATAATAAAAAAGAGCTTTAAAGAATTTTTCCATACTCGCTGTATCAGTAGCCCCCCAAACCGGGAAGACTTTTTTGATAAGCTTGACACGACACCGAGACTATTCGGCATATCACTTAAAGGCGCCAGGAGATGGGCGCGTGATACAATTATGCACGACTAAGCACGAAAAATGTTTGTAAATTTCTAGAAAAGCGCAGATAATGCATATTATTTAAAATAACCAATTTCAAATTAAATTACATTGAAAAAATAAAATAAATTAAAATAATAATAAGAAAAAAAGTAATAAAAAATAAAAAATATATTTTAATTCTACATTAATTATTTTAGTAAATGTATTAGATTTTAAATTAATTTAAATGCCTCATTAATAATTTATCATTAATAATAATTCGAAAGACAACAATTTGCGCATTTAAAAAATCAAAACAATCTAAAAATAAAAATATTAAATGCACACTCAATACATTGTTTTTGTATGCGTGTTTGTTACACGTCAAACGCTCATCACTAATTGCTCGAGCACTTCATAGCGCCGCCCGCGCATACACACATACATACATACACACACGCAGTCAATTTTATTTATACATTTTTGTTTTTTGTTGCCAAAACGAGAGGAAAATAGCACTTTGTGTATTGTTGGTGCACAACGGTAATGCATTAACCGGTTTACTGCATTCACGCCACTTTTTTAGTTGATTGTTTCTGTTAACACACACTATTATAAAACAAAAACACACACACTTATACACTCATATATATATATCTTGTTTACTGTTCTTTTTGTTCAAGTTTTTTTTTTTTTTTTTTGGCTGACGTGCGTGCCTTGTGAACTGCGCAGCAGCTCCGCCTACTTTAAAATCTAGTGTGTTCGATATCAAATATATTAGCATGTCATTTTTGATAAAAATAATTTGTGTTAATATAATTACTTTAAGCGTTCTAATCAATGAGACAAATAGAGATTGACACGCCACGAAATCGCTTAAACGAATCTGCCTTCAGTCTCAAAGCCATTGTGAATAATTTGTTGCATTTTTATGGCAATTTAAACGCTTCTCTGTTCTCTTACATAACTTTCACTACAGACATGAGCACGCACGTACTCGCTACACGCACTTATAAACAGACGCTTCTAATCACTTAACATGTGAGACTATAAATATTCCCACGCTTTATGTGTATGTATGTATATGACAGCGTTGCCAGCTTGTCAAAGGATAACAGGTAGCTTAATATATATATACAGACACACACACATGTACATACATAAACAAATACATATGCATGTGTGCATGTGTGTCTACATAAATGAAATTGCATTTTTATGCTTATACGTTTATATGTATAAAGGCACGATTATGTAATCGTACTTACCCTGATTTGGCCCATGATTGCTTTTAAGTACAGTCGATTTACTTAATCTTCTTTAAAATTGCAAATTGATATAAAATTCAGCAAGAAATGCACAAACAATACGAATGCACAGAGAGGAGTAAATGAGCAAGAGGAAGTTACTTGGGAGGAGACCGAACCGCACTGCTGGAAAGCAAAACTCCAACTGAATGCGACCGCCGCTGCTGTTATCGACAGAAGCCCACAAGTATTGAAGAACGTATGCTGTCGCCTCTGCCGCAGTCGCTGTCAGTGACGTAGGCAACTGACAACTGAGCAGCGCAGCGAGCCCCTGCCCCAACAAGAATAAATAAAAACACGCCACACGCGCTTATTATTACCGCTGCCTTCGCCGCCAACACGCTGATCGCTCTTTCTTTATCTAATGTGAGCAAGACATATTATTAAAATTCGAATGCCCTACGCCAGCTGAAAGACACAAATTAGCGCACATTTACATACATATGTATGTATAGGCACAAAGGGAATGTGTCTGTTGGTGTGCGTGCGTGTGATTGTGTTGGTACGAAAACTCAAGCTTATCAAGCATTTTTTTTTTTTTTTTCATTTCTTAAGCAAGAGGGGTGTTGTCGCCCGCCTTAAACTGGTTGCTTGGACAATGTCAGGGCCATGCCAGAGGGGATTGACTGGTCCCCTTTTCAAAACTATAAGAATGTTGATTTAAAGCGACGCCACTGGACCACACGTACGCAGTCGGCTTTTGCAGAGCAACGGAGTATTTTTTTTTTAGATGCGGCGCAATGAATAGCCTGCTGATTAAGAAACGAATTAAATTGTTGCTTTTGGCAACAAGTAGTGCAACTATGAGCACAAATTATAAACAATAACAAATGCGGCATTAAACCTAAAATTACACAGCTGCTCAAACGGAAAAGCATGCGTGCTTGGAGTCTCATCTCTCTCTCCCTCTCTCTTTGCTTTCTCTTATTCTTCCTCACCCACTCTGAAACAGTTCATGCGCTGTAAAATAAATGTGAGGCATTTTCGTTTTAAAAAGCTGAAATCTGTATACATACATTATATGATGATGCCAATCTTGAATTTGATTGCTATTTTTAGCACAAATAATTTAATATTTTTTATTATTTATATATAATAATTAAAATATAATTAAAGTGGACTTAAAACAGCCCAATTATCACTGATAACAAATTTCTTTAGTAGTCTTTGGTGCATTTCCCATTCCAGGCATAGTGATAATGCTTGTGCCGACAGGCGCACATGTTGGGAGCATAACAATAGGCTCTGGGACCGCAGTCACTGTAGGATGTTGGAAGTTCGATATTGTAAATATATTTACAGATACTTTTGCGTAACACTTACTGATCACAGGTTGGCATACATTGGGAACCATGAAGCAAAGTACTTCGCAATTCATAGCCCTGCGCACAGATGCAGCGGCCATCATAAGAGCAGCGACCATGGATGCAGCGACTACAAAAGATAGATAGAGAGAGAGAGAGAGAAAGAGAGAGAAAAAAAACTCAGTAATCAAAATAATATTATTTTAGTAATTAAAAATTTTTATTACCCGCCGCACAGATCAAGAAGGCGGGGTCCCCGTCGACGACAGCGTCGCGCTACTGGATCATAGTAGTAGTGTTTACTCTTGCGGCAAATACAGAGATCGGGACCGGCACAGTGTCCACCTGCCAGCTGGCAACCGGGCACGCACTCGGCGGCACATACAACACTATCCCTATGCGCTTTTTGATACTGATTCGCACAAGGACACGGCCCATCCTCAAAGCAAACACCGTTTTGACACACAATATTGCAACGGCGCACACATTGGTGCGTATTCACTATCAGCATCTCGTACTCGGAGCATATGGGCGGCGGATCATTTAGCTCCCAGTAACGGTACTCGTGATAGTAACAGTAAACGGGCAACAGTTGAAGGACCAATAACAGAAATACCGGTAATGACAGCATCTTTGAATGAACGACAAATTGCGATTGCGATAGCGATTGAAATTGAGATTGAAATGTAGAAGCCAGCTGTCCTATTGGCGCCAAGTGAGAGTGAAAGTAATTTCAACATGTGTGCGCAACTCATTTTGTCCGGTCACGATCATTGCTACAGTAACAGTAATTGACTTAAGTACACAACGCGCATATGATGCAATGGGGCCGAACATGTAAATCACTTGGGGGGTGCTAACTGATAAGCCAGGCCAGACAGATCGCCGATTGCTGGCATTACGAAACTTCATTTGCATACAAAGAGAACCAAATAGACGCCGCTTATTACTCATCGCCGGCATAAGCGGGCTGCAGAGAGAGTGAGAGTCAGAGTAGGGAGTCGGGGTCAAACAGAACCAACTCCAACATGTGTGTGCGCATGCAAAGCACAAAGAGAGCAAAAGTGCAGAGAGCCAACATTAAATGAGAGCAAAAGAATGAACGGGCAAGAGAGCTAGTCGCAAATGCAGTGAGCTAAAAAAGTTTTGACATATACAAAGTTTTGTGGGTGTATAAAAAGAATTTAATTAATTTATTTGATTTAAAATGAAATTACTAATAAAAATTTCTCAATTTGTAGTTATTGAATTAATACAAAAATAGATGTGTATTCTACTTATTTTGTAAAAATATAAAGACACGACAAATTCATTATGCACTTCTGCATATAGCCGCGTATGCATACTTCTATCTGCTACTGTATGTGCATGTGAGAACATTTTGTTGGGCGCTCGTCTGGAATGTCTGGATTTCTGCTGCCCGCTCTTGTTGCGCCCTCCTTCTAGCTTCGCCCCGGCCACTCCCCCAACTATTCCCCTTTGCGCTGTCGGCGCACACATCTGGCCTGGGCATGCGCTTCGACAGACGTTTGGCTGCTTTCAATGCGCGCCATTCATTCAGTTTTTCTTCAGACTTCGTTCAACGCGTGCACAACGCCTGCGCAAAAGGGAGCCGCAGCAAAAAAAAAAAATACATAATAATATTGCAAAATTGAAAAGCGTATAAAGAGAGAGAGAAAAAAAAATGCCAACAGCAGCTGCAGTTTAAGCTTCAATTACAACAACAACTATAAAGTTTGACTATTTTCTTTCGTTCGCTTTCGACTGGGAGGTTGAGTGTGTATGTGTAAGTGTGCGTGCGTGTGTGTGTGTGTGAATGGGGTGAATGAATAACATAAAACAGACAACGGCGAGTGGAAAGCATATAAAATAAACAATACCATTTCGAGCTGGTCAGCTGAAAGGAAGTCGCCCCGTTGGTGGTGGTGCTATTTGTGGTGGATGTGGGTGTGGGTGTGTGTACGCATAGCCAAATGCTGCTAGAGACAATTATGTGTGCGGCCGAAGCGGACGCGTGTTCTGACAACGTTTCCAACTAAAAAGCAACTAGAAGACAAAAGAAGAAATTGTTCACAAACTGCGCAAAAAAAAAGAAGCATAAAATTAAGTAAAATGTGCTACGTTATCATCACAAGTGTGAGTCTAGTCTGGTTTCTGTGCACCCTGGTCGCGGATATGTTCGTGGCCGTCGCTCTGGTCACACCCAAATGGCTAATTGGACCCCCAATTGGCGGCGCCAATTGGAGTCAGGCCACGCCCGGTTCTAATCAGCGTCTGGAGTCTGTGGGCATTTATACGCGCTGCAAGCAGATGCAGCAGCTGGGCTATCATTGTGGACGCTTCGACTTGGATGGCTTTGCCACCGATGGCAGCGTCTATCCATTGGAATGGAAATTGGCCATGTTTTGCCTGTCACTGGGGCTGGTGTTGCTCTCGTTAACGGTGTGCGCCACGCTGCTCACCTGCTGCAGGCAGTCGGCATTTGGCAAGAGCATACACAACATGACGGCCTGTGCACAGGTGCTGGCAGGTGAGCTCGAATTCCGATAACAATAATTCCAGTTAATCTTATCACTAACTCTTGGCAGGCATAGCTGTAATGTTGGCCCTGTTTTTGCATCCTTTGGGCTGGCGTGCTGAACGCGTGCAACGTCTGTGCGGCCAGGAGGCGGAACCCTTTTATCCAGCTGACTGCAGCATAGGTGAGATTGATCTCTATATATAGTATACTCCCTGACTAATTCAACTACTTGTTGCTAGGCATCTCCTTCTACTGCGCCCTAGTTGGCATCCTGTTGACATTCGCCGCCGCGGGCATCAGCCTGAAAGCCGAATCTTTCAATTTACGAACACGCGTGCGCCGGCGCATCGAATCCGGCAGCAAACTCGTTTGCATTCCATAGCCAAACTCTCGCATCTATGGCAGCTAAATTCAACATTCAACATCACAATTGGGCGTGTACACTTAATTTAATTTCGAATTTAACGATTTAACATTAGCATGTAAGCATAAATAAACAACTAGAATTTCTACAAGGACAGCTGCAGTGGGACAACTGCAACTGCAACCGAAACAGCCAAATAAAGCGCAGAGCAACTTCACTTGTTTCGCCTCCCTTTGCCCTTGCCAGGTGGCTTGCCCTCCACATCCGGCCTGGCCTTGGGTATGTAGACGCCGTGATTGGTCTTCTTGAGATGCGCAAATAGTTTGTTCTTGGAGTCGAACGCCACTTTGCAGGTGACGCAAGTATGTTGCACAACTGTTGACTCCCCCTCCTTATTATCACCTCCTCTCGCTGTCTTGGCCGGCACAGCTGCCTCAGTTAACGTCGTCTCAACTTTTTGTTTACTGCCATTTGTTGCTGTTGTTGTTGACTTTTTGCTTTTTGTCTTTTTAGTTGATTTTTTGCCACGACTCCAATCATCGTTGTCATCGTCTTCGCTATGGCTTGGCGCTGCATTGAAGTCTACGGCTGGCGTGGATTGGTCTTCATCATCGCTTTCTACGGCAGTCTTGGTGGCAACTTTTTTGGATTTCTTGTTTTTCTTGTTGCGTTTGCTGCTCGTTTGGTCGGCTGCCGTCTCATCCGGCTCGTGATTGCCATTTAGCTGCAGTTCTTCGAGACTTTCCTCGACTGCCTCCAGCTCTTCGCTGTGCTCGTTAAATTCCTGCTCCTCGGCCTCCATTTGCTTGCACAGTCGCTCCACATTGTCGCGATGTTTTTTGCTCTCGTCGTGATTGGCGCGCGCTTTGGCATTCTTGAACGACTTGTTGCATGCCACACAATACAGATCATCCACATACTCCACTTCCTGTTCACTCGCATTGTCCGAGTCTGTGTTCACTGCATCGACATCATCTTCATTCTCATCCTCAGTCTCCTCATCGGTGTATTCATCTGATTCGCTGCCATACTGTTGCTCCAGCTGCCTGAGCTGTTCCTCGTAGCCATCGTTGTCCACCTTGTTGGCACGCACTGCTGCCAGCTGCTCTTGACGTTGACGTAGCTGCTCCCTGCGTTTCTCTTCTTGCTTCAGGCGATTCGCCTCGGCGCGCTCCTCCAGCACGCGTCTGTTGGCTTGCACTCGGCGATCGCGCTTGCGCACAAATGAAACCAAATTACGAATCTGCAAAGTGGAAATATTAGTTGCTATTCTATATACCATCTATGTTCCATCTACTACTCACCTCTTCATTCCTCTCCCTTCTCGCATTCTGTACAATTTTCTTCATCTCTTTCTCTACTTTACGCAATATGAAACGCTCCTTAATCTCACGCACATCGTACGGACAGAGCCATTCGTAAGTCTTTTTGGTGCTATATGAAAGCCAGTAGGCGTAGAAGGGTCCGACCACATCCTCGTAGCTGCTGTCCGCATTGCCGAATGTTGGCGCGCTCAGGCCCTCGTCATCGCTATCCATGAAATCCATATCTTCGGCAGCAATTTTATTGAATACATCGCGATAGACGCTATAGAAGCCCTGAGCATCATTTCCATAGCCCTTGTAGCAGGAGCCGGTGAAGTAGGGAAACACATCCAGGCAGTTTTCGGAATAGTCGGAGTTCTTGCCACGCAGTATTTGCTCGCGATGGTTATCATACCAGGCACGTTCCTGACCATCGGATAGCACCTCGTAGGCCTGTTGGATTAGCTGAAAGCGTTCCTTTGCTTCGGCCAAGCAGTCTGGATTTTTGTCTGGATGCCAGCGTAATGCTAATTTCCTGTAAGCTGTCTTTATGTCAGCCTCGTTGGAGTCACGGGCCACGCCCAACTCCTCATAATAGCACCGCATGTTAAAATTTCTATAATAACCAATGAATCACATGAATTAACTATATAAACGAAATTTGCGCAAAAAATCTGCTTATGTTTCACAATAATGCATGGCGCAGAGATGGAACTTTACGTTATCGATTTATTACGCTTGCCACTCTTACAGTGTGTGGCGGCTTGTCGATGTCGTTAACATGACATTAACATTATCATACAAATATTTTCAAATTATATAGCATACTTTAGTTGATTTCTAGATTTAAAAACACAAAAATAACTGTTTTTGTTATATAATTTGTATTTGTGTAATAAATATAGAATTCAATGTGTTTTAAAGTATTTTCCTAAAGTTATGTCTGCTAGCATTAAGCTCCGTTACGATTTGGTGGCTGCGCATTCCGTTAGTTGCTTTTTTCACTTCAGCGGCGGCAGTCGCTCTCTTTCGCCGCGCAGCAAACGCCATTTTAGTCGCACATATTATTGCTACCACCAAAAAATAAAATAAATCTAAAGGCCGACACAAGCACATACCAATACATCACTCAATATAGACAGTGAAAAGAAAATCTTCTTTCATCTCTTGCTGCCCAGAAGTGGGCAAAGTTTTTCTGCTTTTTAAATTATACGTTGCCGGGCATAATTCCAATTAATTTGCATATCAAAATAATCGAAACGAGACTTCGCAAAGCTGAACTTAAAACGAAAACTAAAATTACATTCGAATCTAATATATGCATACGCACACACACACGCACACATACACTTACGCATTTGAATCGTAAGGACTACGCTATAAAGAAATCAAATCAAATAAAATATTCACGCTGCAGTTTAACGAAACAACAATTGAAAATAGCTTGACATAAAAATTTACAGTTACGTTTGGATTTACAACCCAGCTACGTATCATTTCCCCAAAAGGGGAGGCTTATAAAGGCACACAGACAACCCACACACACACACACACTCACATAAATACACCCACACAACGTTGAGTAACTCTGGAGCACAGCATGAGTCCGATGAGTCCTTGAAGCGGCAATAGGCGTGCATCTCAGCTTTCAAACAACCCCCAAGCAACGTGCACACACATTCAGACACACGCACACACCAGGAAACATCGTCATCGCTGTTTGTGTGCGCCTAAAAAACGTCAACAAAAAATAAACAAACACACATACGCGCGCACACACAGCTACAGCGTTGCCAGACGTCGAGTCGTCGCGCTGTCTGCCTAACGTATGCGCACACACACGCACACAGGCATACATATAGATAAAGAGATACGTATACGCTGTGCTATGTGTGCGTGTAGCTGGCCTTTCATCTCGTGTGCCGCACAATAAAAACAGGCGTAAAGGATATTATGAGGCAACAGACATTTGCGAATAAGGTAATTTCGCAAAAAATACCACCACACATACACACACAGACACACGTACACATGTATACATAGTTACAGTTGAAAACTATAGCAAATATGAAAGCCTCTTCGTGCTGCTGTGCACAGTGGTTCGAGTATGCAAAGCAAGTGAATTTACAAATTAAAGCTTGCATAAAATGAAAATTAATTAAATTATTTTATAAATACATGATATTGAATTAAAATTAAAAATAATGAAATCAAACTATAAGAATACCATTTATAATAAATTAAATAAAAAAAAGCGCATTTAAAGTCGCATAAAATTATTAAATAAATATTTAATAATTAAATTAAATTAAAAGTACAAAGTTCAAGTTTTACTAAATTAAATATTAAAATAGTTCAATTAATGTTAACCAAAAATCTTAAATAAATTTGGTTGTTATTTAAATAGTGAATCCTTAGGCATAAATTTTAATTTAAAATCTAAACAAGAATTTCTATTTTTATATTTTTTATTTCATAAAAAGTTAAAAATAATACACAAATATTTTTTTATATTTATTATTTTCAATTCTAACAACAAATTTTTTATAGTATAAAATATTATATTATATCTTTAAACCTATTTTTTACGCAGCTCCTAATATTATTTTTAGTTAAAAATAAAATAATATAACATTTATAAAATATATTTTTTTTTGTGATTTAAAAAAATTTAATTACTGTAAGTGAATATAAATAATTTATAATTTAGCATATCAGAACCTTTTCCGTGCATGTACAATTTGCATACATTTGCACCACTGTGCGGTAGTCGGCTTTTGTGCTGTCATAAATGGATTTTCTTATCAACGGAAAGTGGCCCCAGGAGTCAGTTTTGCAGGCAGCCCACGAGCCCAATGCAAACTGCCAGCCATTGTCCCAGACATATTATGGAATTGCATTTCGGAGCTGAGCAAATACTTTAATGGCATCCTTTCTGCTTCTCATATTCCAACAGCAGCAACAACAATCCGTCCATTTAGACTAACTAAAGAGAGAAGGAGAGAGAGACACAGAGAGTGAAGCAGTAACAATGTTCGGTTCCAAGTTGCGTTCCTGGATGGAAACGCACATTGTGCGTCCACGCAAGAAGAACAATAAGAACAAGCAGCAGGCAGATGGAGGGGGAGGAGGAGGAGGTGGAGGAGGAGGAGGAGTGGGTGGTGGGAGCAGCGCTAGTCATGCAAAGAAAGCGGGCACGCTGCCTCACAGCAGCAATCTGAAGTCCACGACAAGTCCTGTGCTGACCAGCAGTGGCAGCCACAGCATAGCCAGCCCGGTGCGTCGGCGTGAGGTGTCGCCCATACAATGTCATGTGAGTAGCTATACCCCAATCTTCCACAAGAAACTCTTCCTAATCTCTCTGCCTCTCCCAAACTGTCTCCCTTAGACCCCCAGTCGTTATGGCTGGCAATCGCCGGATCAGGATACGCACACCTCCATCACATCACCCAAGTCGGATAATTTGCTGTACGCACCACATCGCTATCAACGCCATCAGACGCTGTCGCCATTGCAGCCGCTGCAGCCCCAGTCCCAGCTGAGCGTCCCGGGCAAGGATAGCTGCAGCTCCACAAGCGCCGACAAGTCGCCCATGCGCGTCAATTGCTCCTCTTCATCCATTTCATCGCTGTCCTGGTCCACCGGCTCCAAGGAGCCCTCCATGCAGTCCAGCCAGGCGAAGCTAATTAGCCAGAAGCAGGTGGAGCACATTGAAATCAGCAGCGACTATCAGGCGCCCATCGAGGATGAGGTGGACTATGAGGAAGTGGGTGCACTGCTGCTACGTCCACAGCCGCCGCTGTTGGACTATCAGCGGCCACAGTCCGAGAATCTGATCAGCCTGCAGCTGGTCTACGAGGAGGAGCCGCAGCAGCAGCAGTCCAAGAATCATGTGCACTACGGACGTCTGCTGCCCTCCAAGCTGGAGGCACCACCGCCGCCGCCACCACCCGCTGTGACCCAGCAACTGAGCCGCTTGCGTACACCACGTGGCATGCCACGTGGCAACTTCGTGCCCGGTCCCCGGCCACACAGCCTCTCCTCGCCGGAGAGCGCCTACTCCACGGGCTACTCCACTGATGGAAATTCGCCGTGTGCGGCCAGCAGCGCCAATCCTCCGGCGCCCGAGTACTACATTAATATGCGCAGTGGCACCCACTACTTCCCCAGTCGCTCCGCCAACACGCTGGCCACCAAATTCGGACTCAATCGTATTGAGGAGATGTCGCCCATGGATCCGCTGCCCAAAAGTAACTTTGGCAACGCGCTGGAGCCGCAGCCCAGCCCTTTGTCGCTGCAGCGCAATTGCCAACTCTTTGAATGTGAGTAGACATCATTAAAAATGAGCAATTAAACCACTTGAACCACTTAACCCACTTGACCCACCCACTTGCAGCGCCCTCGCCTAGGCAACGTTCGCGCATACGCACGAATCCTTGGTACAATACGACGGAGCATATGCAGCTGATGTCGGGCAGTCGGCTGGATGTGGATGCCACCAGCACCACATCCACCACATCGTCGGGCATTAAGTCAAGCACTGAGCTGGAAATGCGCGCAGCCAAAACAGCAACAACAACAACTTCTTTAGCAGCAGCAGGTGGAGCAGTTGGGTCAGGTGGGTTAGGTGGAGCAGGTGTGGCAGCAACCCCCAAACATTTAGCTGTGGCTGGGGCTGGGGACAGCCGCTCGGAGGGTTCGTCGTCGTCCTCGACTGAAGTGGAAAATCTGCATGCACCGCACACCATCAAACGACGACAGCAGCAGCAGCAGTTGGACTCGTTTCTCGTGAGCGACGATGAGGCCACACTTAACGAGATGATTGGCAAGTTTGATGAGAGCTACATCTATGAGAAAGAAACGGACATACTCAGGTAAGTACTCGAGAGAGTCCTCTTGAGCAGCTCTTCATTGACTTTCAAACCTTTGCAGCAGCGACTCTGACCCAACCGACTGCGCCTCCGAGCTGGACACCGGCCAGGATGCGGGCGATGAGTGCGATACGGATGAGCAGCTGGATATTGACTTCATAGACACCTCATCCATGCAGGAGATACAACTCGATATGCAGCAACGCAATCTGGGCAGCTGCCATTACTATCCGAGTGCTGCGCAGCCGAGTCCTTTGATATTGCGACGCGCCTCCACGCGTTCGCGTCGTCGCAGCGGCCAGGAGCCACCGGATGCCAGTCAGCAGCGTCGTCGCAAACGCTTCCTCAAGACGCGCAAAAAGAGCTGCGAGAACCGAGAGAAAGTCAGCGCCTCGCCGCTGCGCGAACCACGCGGCTCTCGGAGCGTGGGCGGCACGCCCGTCTGTCTGCGTCGCCATCCGCTGGGACCCAAGGAGCGGTAAGAGCTAGAAATTAGTTAGCCTTAATTGAGTATGGTATTATATATTTTGTATGTTTTAAGTCTGAGGCATTGTTTACCCCAGGCTTCTCTATTTCCATCCTAATCTTCCTTGCTCTTAACCAACTTTTATCCTACCCTACTCTTCTCCAGACTTAGGCAATCCTACTCTACTCTACTGACTACTACTTTTCTCTCTTGACAGCATCTACAAGACTTCGCCATTGTCGAATCGCTCCAATTCCCTAATCTTTGGCAGCGCCAACGAGCCTCACTTTATGACCATAGCGGAGAGCGAGAAGGCGCTGCTGAAGGCTGATCTGGAGGCGGACATGAAGTACAAGCAGCTCATCATGGAGGCCGAATCGTTGCTGGAGTCCATGAAGAACAGCTTGCAAAGGTGTGTTGCCAGAATATATATCATATATATTATTATCTCATCCATCTAATCTTTAATCCCTTACAGCATACCTAGGGACACACCTGTTGCCAGTCCACGACGCCTCAATCCGCTGGCCAATAAGCGCGTGGAGATGCTCAAGCACAGCGAGGTGGAGGCCAAGAAGCAAGCACCACCCGCACCACCGGCACCACCGCTGGAGCACGAGCTGGCGGCTGCGATCAACAAGCGAATTGAGATGCTCAAATTTGAGACTGCAGCAGCATCGCCTCCCAATAGTCCCAAGCCGGGTCGCTGCAGTCCACGCAAGACGCACCTGACCAATTTTATGAATCAGAATGCACCGCCAGAGTTGCCGCCACGTAAGCTAAACAACGTCGCTCCGCTGTCACCGCAGCTGCAGCTGAACGGACGGCGCATGGTCCAAGGCAGTCCACGGAGCAGTCGACGTGCCATGGCGATGCACAGCTTCAATGCCAGCGACTCGGATCAGGAGTGCATTGCCGTCGTGGAAGATGCCACCAATCACAACTACTTGCCACAGCAAGAGAAGCAGCAGCAGCATCAGCAGCAACAACAGCCGAAGTACAACAATCTGGATTATAATAATCGTAATGTCTCCGAGGTTCAGATGCAGGACAACTTTTACTGTCCACACAGCGAGCCACTGAAGCGTAAGGTCTACAAGGGCAGCAGCTCATTTGAGCGTATTAAGAAGACATTCGACTTGGAGTTGGGTAAGTAGGGCAATGGAAATTGTAGCTAAATGAAGGGTATATTGTAGTCGGGCAAGTATTGGGTAAAATTCAATGTTAAATTCAATGAATGAATATGCCCTGATATACTTCTGTATGTAGCTCTGCAGAAATCTATGCTACATATCCAATTACGAATTAATCGATAGCAATCGATCAGCTCATAATAATATTATCTTATTAATATATTAATATTATGCAAAAATAGTTCCAAAAGATTAGCTACAGCTTCAAATATAAAATACATTAACTCTTCATTAATCGAAGAACTACATACATCAATGATTAGTATTTATCTTACCTATAAATTCAGTTTCACTATAAATATGTTTTATCAGACATCTTCCAGATAAACAGAAAGTTTATTAATTTACAGGGTATTTCCTAGTAATTTTTTTTTTCAGTAATAGCATTTGTTTTGAATTCCACACCTTAAACGTCATAGCTTATCACACACCTGTTTTCTTTTTAATTAATCAACCTGAACCCAAGCAGATATGAATGAACGAACCAAATCGCACGCGAAACGTCAACAATCGAAGTTATCGTCTTCCGTTTCGGCAAAAAGCTCAATGCAGGATGTCACGGTAGAGGGCGCCACCAAACAGCAGCTAATTGTTAGCACCATTGTGGATTTGAAACGGAATTTGGAGCATCAGAGCTATGAGCTAAGTGGTTTAACTGAAGAATAGAAGTTGGAGTTTATAACATATGAGCGTTTTGAGGTTAAGGCTAACAAGGCTACAAAACTATCGATAACATTATCGATAAGCCCAACTAAAGAATAGTTATGCGTATAACCACTAACCATGTGTTGTATGGTTAGTGGTATAACATATACTATAGAGATATACTTTAGAAATACACATAGCTCACTTTACTATATATCGATATGCCTATCGATAGTTTTGTAACTTGAACAACATACAAACCCCTCCCGAAAAAACCCACTCACTCTCACTGACTTAAGCGGAAACTGAGTGCAATAAGTACTATTTAGAGGAGCATAGATAAGCGTTAACCCTAAGTTGTAAACCATGGAAATGATGGACTGGATTAGCAGGTTATACATAGACTTAATGGGTATACATAATAATAATAATAATAATACTAATCACATCCCCTTAGACTGTAGTGAGTTAATTGTTTTGTTCGATGGACCTCAGTTAAAATATATAGTAGTAGTTAAACATTTTGTTTTCCCAACAGCTAAAAAAAGTTAATCTAGTTTTAAAACAAACTTTCGTTTTTTACGATCAGCAAAAAAACAGTTTCTAATCGAGAAAAAAATCAACGTGTTGCAAACACAATTGAAATAATCATGTTTATTAAACTACATCCTAAACTAGCCCGAATTGAACTTAGTTATATTTAAACCTATTTCTTATTTACATATAAATATTTATATATGTGTGTTTATTATACTTAAAAACTGAAGCATATCTCGCACACGAAATACACTTGAGCTGCAGCGCAGCCAACTTAATGAGGCATTGGTGTTGCCAGATCGTTGCAAGCCCATACTAAAAACTTCAGCTCATTCACTAGACTTGGTAGCATCTCACATTAACTATGCATATTTAGACTTATCTACATCAATTATATAACATTATACAAACTGTAGCTGCTTAAGTAAATTCAATTATAATCTCCATCCAAAAAAACCAAAAAAAAAAAAAAAACAACATATTGTTTAGCTAAATTGTTTGTAGCATATATGAATTGTTTAACTGTATTCCTTAGTTATAAAAATTTGAATAGTAAAAGAAAAAACAACAAGAATTCTAATTGGATTGTTGTCTAATTTATGCTCATTTTTCCAATTCGAAATGAAGGCCCCAAATCGGTTGTATTTGAATTAATTATTATTTGATTTGTGTTATTGTTTTTGTTTCTTATATAGAATACTATATAGCATACTATATAGCATACATAATGTAAGCGAAATAATGTAACGTGATAATAAACTTAATGAAAACAAAAAAAAAAAAAAACAAAAAAAAAGGTATTAAAAAAACCAATTGAATCGAAAATCAAGTAACTGTATATTGAGTAAGTATTAGCATTATTTAGTTGACGTAGTATTTTGAACGTAGTACTACTCATATATGTGTAGCACCTGATCCTTAGTTCACAATTATATATATATAAATTTATCGTACATAGTTGCTTGCATTAAAATTACAATTAGTTTGGACTGGACTTGGGCAATCGCTTGTCTGGTTTCACTTCATTTACTTAATGAGTTTTAACCATGCGCGCGACTCTTGACTGAACTAAGAGTCTTTAACCAAAGTGCAATCGCCTTCCCCATTCAAACTTGACAAAAAATTATATGCGAATCCCATCAAATGCTGAACTTTAGTTCAACGTCTGCTGCGCAATTCCCAGACCCCAAATTAATTCAATTCACTGTCCCACTCAAGCTCTATTCCTACATACATACTATATATATATATAATATATATGAATTTATTTTCTAAGCGACCTTACGACAATCCAACGAGCTTTTTGATAAAGAACAATTTACATGCAACACTCTAAATCCAAATATAAATAAATAATAACAAAGTGTGGATTCTAAAGAGTAAGTTATCCTATAGATAAGACTGGCATTAACATTTTCGTAATATACATATATAATAAAAAATATCGTTTATAAGAAGTCTTTAAAATGTTCTATTAATATTGATTGCGAATGCAGAAAAACATTTTGGATTCTGATTTAATTTATAAATTTTAAGCAAAACTCTAAGTGAATTCTAATTATTTTATTTGTTTTGTTAAATAATTCTTTGTTCTAATAGATTTGTTTATTGTTTCTAAAGAGCAAAGATCCAGCTTAAAGTCATAAATATCTCAACACCTTTAAGCAACCGCATTTATTTTTTCATATAAAAATAAAAAGTTACATCTAACTTCATGCACAAAAAGTGTATGATCACTAAAAGCTGAAAAACTGGAACAATTAATTATGAAATATTTAAAATATTCTTATTTTTATATAATTAACAATTTTGTATATATCTTTTTTCAATATTTAAATAATTTATACAAAATATATGTGTATATATGTGTATATAAATATTTTAAAAATTCATTTGTTGGCTTTCAATGCCAATTTCATGTTTAAATCTTTAACATCAAGTACTTAAGAACTGTTAAACACACTATTATATGGCTTGCAAATGTACGTTTAAGGGCATGCTTAAGTCCAATTGGAATATACCTTAACATATAAGTGAGCTAACGTTAAAAGTAACGGAACTGCTCATTGCGTAACCTACTGAGTTTTTTAACAGTGTCTTTAACAGGCAACTTTTAACAGCTTCCAGCATTGCTGCCAATTGGAATATGTCGTTACATGCAACATTTAAATATATATGTTAGGTATACAAGTTTAACATAGACATTTAACAGCTGTTAATGGCTCTACTGGGCTAGTTTCCTCTAGGAATATGCCTTAATATACGTAATTTCCAAGCAATGTACACCTTAGGCAATTATTTTTTTGTTGTAAAAATTCCATACCAGCATAACTACCCTGACCATTAATAAAGGACCAATTTTGTTGTTAAACCTTGTTTTAGCTCTGACCTACAGCTGCTTAGCTGGTTGCTGTCTTCAGATGATTGACAGTCGCGTCCTCTCCGTTCGGATGCTGTTGTTGTATCGCATGGGGAAATTCCAGAGATCAAAGGCGCCACAGTTTCAGACCACGTCCCGTTCATTATTATGCTGAACAGTGGGTTTTGAGTTGTTTTTTGAAAATGTTCTAAAAATCCCCGGCGGAAAAAATATCAGTGCAGTGGAAAAACAATGGAGACAAGTTGATAATTATGCAAATGGGGAAGGGAGGGGAACAGACGGGTTACTGCCTCGCATGGAATATTAATTGTGTTGAAGCACGCTAAAAACATAAAAACAGCAAAACGATTCTTATTTTTAAAATTGGATTGGAGGCCCGTCCTATGTATGGAGCGGCTGGCTCTGGAATGGGGAATGGCAAATGAAGGATGCGAAACTGGTTCGATAATGGGCCGCTGGCAGTCGAGTGCAGTGGGCAGGGGCTGCGCTTGCAAAGAGACAAAGAAACTTTTTAGCACATATCTTAAACTTGCGCATTCCAAGCATACCCAACAGGGTATATCAGTTTGTATATGAAGCATGTAACGGTCAGCTACGAATTGCTTATTAACATAATATTATATTAACATTTCTATGACACTAACATAATGCTGTTACTTAAAACAGCCTTAACAGCTTTGGTATTTTATCGATAGTTCCGCCCAGTCGATTATTCCAGCAATTACAGCGCAGCGTGCAGCGACTGCAGCTTAATTGTTTGTTTATTATTATTTTTTTTAGCATTGTCTCACGCTGCAGACGCAGCTGCGCAGTCGCAGTCGTCGTTGTCGTCGCCGTCGCAGCAGCTTTCAATTTCAAGCTCCAATACATAAAATATATGCGTGTGACTTGAAAGCTTTCTGTCTGCTGACGACATGTTGTCTCTCTGCTTTGATTCTCTTACTGTTGTTCTTGCTTTTTAACGTCTTTTGATGTAGCTGCTGCTGCTGCTGTTGCTGGTGCCTTTGCTGTTGTTATTATTATTGTTGCTTTGTTGACCATAAACTGATACTTTGGCTGTCGCTGCTTGCGCCGCAGTCAGCGCTGCTGTTTTTTTGTTGTTGTTTTTTTTTTTTGTTAGCCTTGAAGGTCATACCCAACGCTTGGCATTCAGATTGAAGCCGTGCGGCTGCCTCGACTGATGTCGCTGCTGCGCTGCTGCGGCTGCGCGCTGCGCTGTGCGCTCAGCAGGTGCGCCGAGCAGAGCCATGTACAGCATAGCAGCTGAGCGTCGGCAGAGGCAAAGAGAGAGGGGGCAGACGCGTCAGTGGGGTTGTTGTTTTGGCAGTTATGAAACTAGTCCAATGACTCTCAGTGTTGTGTGTTGTTGTTGTTGCTATTGTTGTTGCTGTCGTGAGTTTTGACGCCTCTTCTTGTAAGCATGTAAATGTATGCATATGCACCTACACGATTTACATATGCATAAGCACACACACACACATACACATACATACACCTGTCTTCAGCTTGTAGACCACAGCGAAAAGTACAACAACAATATGTTGATGAATAAACAACAACTTTACGGTGTCCAATGCAATGACGCGACCCCCAAGCGCCCAAATTTGCGTATGTATGCGTGAGTGTGTGTGTCTGCTAGTGTGAATGAATATGTGTGTGTGTGTGTGGGTTTGCCGCCCAACAGTCCGACCAGTTCTCAAAGATTTCGTCAGCCACTTCTGTCGAGGTAAAAACCAAATCAATGTACGCATTAGAAATAATTAATTAATTTAACTCAAGCTAAAGGTTGAGGGTCTTTTATTTTTCTTGTTTCTTTTTTTGCAACATTTACAACAAATAATAAAAAAAATGAGGTTAAGCTTTAAGTATTTAGTGGCCTGGAAAGAGAAATGTTTTAGCCAACTCATGCTACAATGTGCAAAAATTTTGTTGTAAGCGCTGCGACGTAGTTGCCATTCCGGTTCTGATTCGCAAAACAAAAATGATATTTTATAGTCCACATAAGAAACTAGCTGGGGCACAACAGCATAAGCAGATCATAAGTATGATGCTGTGCGCACAGACAGGTAGCACAACAGACACAGATTCAATTAGCCAACAGGAGGTGTTGAAATGGGCATATTAGCTGGGAATGTAGTTGTAGCATAGTTAGCACATTTAGTTAGCATGTATATTATACTTAGGCAGTCATGCAAAAAGTATCTAAAGCTTATAGAAAGTTCGGGACTAAGTTCTCTATTTTTCTATTCTAGTATAATAGGAATCTAGTATACTAGGAATCTAGTACATAGTAGGAATCTAGTTATATGCTAGATTCCTACTATGTACTAGATTCCAATCTATAATTGGATTTGGAATATCAATATATAGATATATATCCATCTATCCATCCATCGATCTATAGATCGATACATCTAATAATGGATGGATAAAAATTCATTTATTTATCTATCCATGTATTCGTCTATATATTTATCCATCCATCCATCCGCCTATCAACTTTTCTATCTATTTATCCGTCTATCCATTATTATCCATCTATTCCTTCATCCATCCGTCCATCATTTCTTTCATTTATCTATCTATTATCCATCTATCAATTATCCATCTATCCATCTATTCATCTATCCATCCAGCTATTTATCTTTACATCTATCTATTTAGCTATCTATGTATCTCTATATCAATGTATCATCTACCTATCTCATATATATATATAACTATCTGGACGATTTCAAGACAAAAGTTCACGGGTAAACAAATTCTGGACAGTTCAGTAATACGAATAAAGCTCAAAGCTTTATATAGGAGCTTTCAAAGCTTTATTGTAAGCCTATATAAATCTAAAGCTTATAAAGAATTTAAGTTAGGCTTACTTTGACTCCGCTACGCTGCACATCAGTATTCAACAAATAGACGTATTCAAGGCAATTTAATATTTTTGCACTTGGAAAGTCGAAAGATAAAAAACCCATCAATTAGACCTAGACCTAGACCGAGTCATGACTCATTCAATCGATAACAGCGTATGTGACAGTCGGCTACAGCCAATTGCCAGCTATTTTTGCCTTTGGGGTTTTCTGACAGTTCATGCTGAGTGGTCTGTCTGTCTATAGAACCGGCCTGCCCTATTGAAAGCTCTAGAACAAGGGGGCGGGTCAATCGATATTGCGTTGAAGTTTACCCAAGTGCTGAATCAGAGTCCCCAAAGCCGGGAAGCCTACCCAAGTCAAATTGACGTCACAGTTCAATATTTTTTTTTTTTTTTCAGTTTTATTTTTAACAAGTTTTTTTTTGTTTTGCCATTTTATTATTTTTAGAGCCAATTAACAGCGAGTGCTAAAGGAGTGAACTTAGGCAGGGCGTATGATATACCGGATTCTAGCACTCGAGACGATAATATATATTCATATATGGGAAATACGCGTCAGTTCATAAATAAGGAAATCTGTAGAGCTTTGTTGTTGTATCTTTTGGTTATAGTTTTTTTTTTTTTTCGGGCAGTGTCGCAGAATGTTCGTGAATGAATATCGGCAACTGCGTCGCTGTCATGATTTAGCGATTTGTAAAAGCGTAAAGTGTGTGCATGAGCGTATATATGTATTTGTATTTGTGTTTGTGTGGAATTTCGAGTTTTCGGACTTTGTACTAGTTGCTAGCCATGAACCAAAGCTTGGCCGCCAACCCATCTGAGACGAAGCCAGAGCCACAGCCAGAGCCAGAGACAGCGCCAGAGACAGAGCCCGAGACAGAGCCCAAGTTGAAGCCAAAGGCAGAGACGTTGCCGTAGTCCAAGTTCGCATTGTTAACATTGTTTACGTGCTATAAAAGCTATATCTGTGTTTAAGTGTTAGCCATGCATGCCTCTCTCTCTGTCTTTCTCACAATCCCTGCCTCTTTCTCTTTGTCTACGTAAGCATTGCGCACTTGTGCCTAGGCTCTAATTATACAACTACTGCTAGAAGGGGAGGGGCGCGTGGGGCTGGCGGCTTGACAGCATAATGCGGAATTCTAATCTCGTTTATGGCCAGAACCCAAATGAAATCGAGCACACCTCGAGAATATTGAGTCCATAATGAAGCATCAATCAATGAATGAAAAGTGCAAACAGCTGCGAGTCTTTTTGGCAAGCAGGAAGCTAATTTTCATGCACTAAGGCATTGGATCACTTGGCTAAGTTCATAACGGAAATTATTAGCTTCTAATTATAGCTTAAATATAATATGTATAAAGTCTCTACTTGGGGGTCATGCCTTCGCTTGGGGTCAAATACGACGGAAGTCAATTTAATATGCATAACTAAACACACATAAATATTTAAATTATACCTTATTATAACAAATTCCGTTATTAATGTGTGGAACAACTAATACTACATGTGTAACTGCCAAAAAAGGGCATATTAGACTAAGAAAACCAAAATTCTGTGCTAATGTGCTAATTGTCGCCGTTAAGCATAAATGTTAATTGACGTCAGCTTAACAGCCGTTTAGCATGAAAATACCATAAACAGAATCTATCGATTATTCTATTTATCGGTTTGACGCGCATAACTAAATTGCACAAATTGCCGCCATTAAAGTGTTTTGTAAATGTGTTTGTGAAATTTCCGTAAGTTTTGGTGTTTCAACTAATTAATACACACATATGTACATATGTATGTGTCTCTGTTGCTATTAGTGCAGGGTATTAGCCAGTCAAGCATTTGTCCGTTTGTATCGGTAAGTAACATTTAGTCTTTTGTGCAATTTATTGTACGATGTCTTGTCCGATTAGATGCGATTACATGCACAATTGAAACTCGTACTTTTATTTGTATTCGTATTCGTATTTCTCACACGTGATAATATTTATTTCCGAATGCAGTCTGAGATTCTCCAGCTGCATGAATGTGGCACAAGAATTTGCGGACCTTGGTTAATTGCTGCGGCAAATTGTTAACCTTGTGGTTGCGATCGTGATGATACTTGCCCAGCTCGTGTCGCTCTCTCTATCTCTGTCTCTCTCGCTCTTTTGAGCTAACACGACTCACCTCCCGGCCGCCCACTTTTCGGTATTGAGGGCATTGCAATTACAGGTTAATGATAACTCAAAAATTCAGTACGCCAAAAATACGCTGAGTCATCGTGAGGCTTTCTTTAGCGCTGCTCCGAAACAGGTTGAAGTTGAATATGTTTGTTTATACATACATATGTACATACATAATATATAAATAAGTACAGAGTTTATTTTGTTAAATATTGTGAATCATATTTTACATTTTTGTGTAATTCTAAACGACCTTTTCCGATTACGAAATCCTGCCCCAAGCCCAAGGCTCAGATCGGGTTCAATAAACGGAAATGGTTTAATAGCAATCAAATACAAATTTTTCGTTTGCGGCTTGCTCATCTATATAAATATATTTTTAATAGTAGTTTCCGGCTTTGACCGGCTCACAGCCTCTGCTAACGGTTATATTTTAGTGTCTGTATCTTTAAATAAAATATAAAAAAAATAACGGAGGCTGGCCACAGTCGAAAATCGTTCGATTCGATTTCCGCCTAGCTAGAATTGTATTAAAAAAAAAAACAAGTTTCTGTTTCACGAGCAGAAGCTACAACTACAAATAGATAAAAGAGATATAAATGTGTATACATATGTATATTAATTTATGGTGGACTCTATACACACATATGTCGATGATATATGTATGTCTGATACTGAACGAAACTGTCGCAATTTGCAAATGGATTTAGCCATGTCCCCGACCCCGTCTGCGACGCAATAATAATGATAATAATAATACAACAACAACAACATTGACATCAACTAATCTAAAATCAGTTTCAGTTCTATGCTGGCCTTTTTCCTCCAATACGGAAGCCTTTCAATATAATTTGATTTTGTATCTGGGCGCTAATTGAATGTGTTCGAAAACAGTTGGCTATACGTTGCTGTATCTGAAGTCTAGAAATCTCTCGGTTAGAACAATGTTGAAACATTGTCCACATCGATGTCATCATTGAATCCTCACTCCACAATATATTAAAATGTCGCCTCTGATTAAAATTAAACAAGTTCATGGCTTTAGTTAAATGTGTCGCGATATCGTCGCTTTTGTTTATAGTATGTTGGTATGTTTGGCTGGCCATGTCCGAGAAATCAAATAGTCAAGTGTGGCATTACCTGGCCCAGATAATGCTCAAGTGTCGGCTGACTTTCTGCCAAAACTCTTATCGCCAATTGCAAAATGCTCGAGTTTTCATTAAAATGCTGATAAGCCTCCCGGCAATAGACCGGCGCGTGGGCGTGTCCCGTGTTTATAAGGCTTAAAATAGCTAATAAACGCACTTGGTCTATGTAACTTTTGTTCGATTCATACAGCTGCTGTGTTTCGATTTCGCTTCTAGGTACTTTTGATGGCATGATTCAGTTCCGTTATCAGTAATCCTTTAAATTACCAGAAGTTTCATTAGTTTATCAATCGGTTTTTTGTTTCTTTCTGCATTAGACTTTTTCTTGTGTACATTATCTTATCGGATACAGTGAAAATTCATTATATAATATTTTATTATTGTTTATAAATACCAGTAGGAGATAAGCATGCATGCTTATACAAAATATAATAATAATATAGAATGATTAGTATAAATCTACTTTTAGTAGCACTCTTGCTGTCAATGCTTATTTCAAATAACAATACTAGTTCACTGCTTATACTAAAACTACTACTACTACTTTCAAACAACTACTACTATTTATAACAGTACTACTAAAATATACTTATATACTACTTTTACAAGAACTACTACTATTTATGCCACTACTACTACTATATACGACTAGTTATACTACAACTACTACTGTTTATACTATTAATTCTCATATATTTACTACTTCTACTTCTGCTAATACTATGTATACTAAACTACTACTACTATTTATAGTACAACTACTACTACTCAAACATACTACTACTACTATTTATAGTACAGCTACTACTTCTACTATTGCTACTACTACTATTTATACTACAACTCTTACTGCTCAAACATACTACTACTACTTATACTACAACGACTACTACTTCTTATAATTTTATACTACAACTATTACTACTCCCTATACTTTAATTATACATCTACTACTACTTCTCTCTACTACATCTTTCACTAATCTGCTACTTATACTACAGCTTCTACTACTCTTTATACTTTTATACTACAACTACTACCAGTAATTATAATACTTCTTATACTATTGTTACAGTACATTTACTACTACTACTATTTGAAATATTACTATTACTACTAATACACTATTACTACTATTAATATTACTTCTTATCTCCTATTACTACTTTTTTACTACTATGAACTGATCGTCAGTTTGCAGAGTGACGCCTTTTATTCAAAACTCTTATAAAATAGAAACATTCATCTTACAAATAATCATCCCTTTTTCTCTAAATAGTTTATCTCTATTGCCATGGTCTCCCACGTCATGTAATTGGATCATAGGGCACAAGTATTTCTCATATGTAACTAAACTCGATCGTTTTCACATTAGGGATGGTCGTAAATGTCAAGTTCATGCTTGAACTATTATTAAGAACTACTATATACTGCCACTATATACGTTTTTGCTAGTTATGTATCTCTTATATTTCAATTTCTAGAACAAAATAGTTAGTAGTAATTTTAGAAATGCTACAAATGATAAAAAGAACGATACCATAACTAATAAAAAGACAGCATATACATTTACTTCAATATAATCGATAGTACATTAATGTACTACTGATAGTAATTACTAAATTCCAATTCCCACAGGACTAATTGGATATATCGTAAGATTATAGTGTCTGAAGGGCTAGCACATTATTATAGATATTATACAGATAATAATGCAATTAGCAGCCAGCAATTACGTAGTTCAGTTGCATTTCTTGCAAACTTTTAACTTTTAGCTCATTTAGATAATTGCTTAGACATGCAACTTGTGACACCGTAAAGTTAAATCAACACAGACAGACAAAGTACTAGACGAATGCATATATGCATATAGCTTACATAAGAGGACGAAGGCCAATATATATATACTTATATAGTCACTGAAAGTACAATCTACGATATACAAAAGGCGTTAAGATTGCTTTCTTTATATATATATTTGATAATATAATCAGATCAGATTGATAATAATTTTTGCTATCAGATACTTATATGTGTGTATATATGTATGTATTTTAATATAAATTATATAGCAAGTTTTTTATTTAATTCTGGAATTTTGGGAGACTTCATTGGCTTTTAAAAGGTGTACTTTGACACCCATTAACATTTCGTAAATTGCTTTCCTTAGTACATAGATCAAACTTAATAAACAACTGTGAGCTTTCTAGAGAACTTAGCTTAAACCTTTGCTATATGAAATTCATTTAGAGGTGGATATAAAATATATATATGCGGCAATTTATGCGGCAATTTTGGAAACTTGAAAGAATTTTTAAACAGAATCTTGGAAATATATTTACAATTCTTAGTTAATTTTTAATATTCTACTATACTTATCTGTGTTTACTTTCACCGTGAATCAATATATTATATATTATCTACTATTAAAGTAAATTTAAACTCTGCTATATGAAAACTCTGCTAATATCTTAAACACCTACAAATAAACCTCTTAGATTTGACTGCAGTTAACTATATCAGAGTTCAAAGTTCCGACAAGTCTAAAATTACAATCCTACCTGCTCTAACTAAACCATTAACCCCAGTATCTAATAGCTTTTACTAAAGCCATTTACTGAACAAATATGTTTATCTTCACTTTAGTTTTTTGTTTTTAAAGTTTCTTTGGACTTTTAATAGCCTTCATAAAAGAAATTGATGTCAATTCTGGCAATTATCAAAGTCGAATTGTAATAAGTATATTTCGTGCGGCATAAATTAAATGAACAGCTGTTGTCACAGCCAATGTTTACTGTACTCGTAATCTATACAATGTGTGTTTATGATGGTCATTGTCAGGGCGATATAGGCGAAAGAGAGGCGAAAGTGGAATTTGCACCGGCACATGCGATCGATCAATAATTTTGATACTTGTTCGGCGGGTAAAGCGAAAGAGGTATATATTTGAAATTTAAGTTATATGGTAGCATTTTTAGATATAATTTGAAACTTAAGACATATAGGTTTGTAAACATAGTTGCAAACTTTGGATATCAGTTGAAATTTTAGAAACTTTAGATATCATTTGAAATTGTAGATATATAGGTTTGTATATATACTCGAAACTTTAGATATCAGTTGAAATTTTAGATAGGTTTGTATATATACTCGAAGCTTTAGATATCAGTTGAAACTTTAGATATATAGGGCTGTATATTTAGTTGAATATATATATATATATATATATCTAAGTCTACATGAAACTTAAGTTTTATATATATGCTATATATTGTTTATATGAGGTACCTCTGTATATATATACAGGAAATTTAATAGTTCTTTATATGTATATATTAATATACATATACATATATAGTGAAGTTTTATTATTCATAACCTTCGTCTTTATCTAATCACCTACATGATTGAAAAGATATGAAGAATATATAGACAACTAAAATTTCGGAAGATATAATATATATTTGTAAGACTAAAGAAAATTACTGTACTAAAGAAAAATTTCTATATAAATCCATTGAATATTATCAAGTGAAGCTCGAACAATGTGAAAGCAAAGTTTTCATACCCTGAACCCATCGATCATGGGTATAATGGTTTTGTTAGTTTCATAAATTTATTTCTGCCGATATATAAACTTCTTCTGATTTAAGGTTTTTCTATAAATTTATAGCCTCAACACATTTAAATTTTTATTATATTTTTAAAACTTTATATTTAAATAATTTCAAAATTCTGCTCATAATATTTTATATTTAAGCCAACATCTGCACTTCATAAAATTCTGAGCGAGCATTGCGCCGTCGTCCATGCCCGTTCTTCACATTATTTCAGTTGCTTCATCGACAGTTTTTTTGTTTTTGCCCCAAATTGAATAAAAGAAATTTTATGTTAATTATTTTCTAAATAAATTTTGTTTATTTTATATTTATTTCATTAAATGTATAAATTATTCTCTTTACACGTAAACGTTTCATGTCTGCCACGCCCCAGCCGCCAGTCCGCCCCTACCGCATCACATGCAATTTGTTCGAGTTGTGTGTGTGTGTGTGTGTGTGAGTGTGTTTATATATGTACATAAAAAGCATGTGATTGTTGTTGTTCTTGTTGGGGCTATTGGGGCTCTGGAGGGGATTTTGCTGGCATACAAATAATTACAATAACATTAACGGAATTAATGATGTTTCGAAATTATATTTCTTGTACTTGAATTGAACATTTTTAAAACACTGCATTTCGAATATTTTCCTTCACTTTTATACATAGAAGAAACTAAAGCTAAAGTATACATTAATCAAATGACAGACATATTTATATATACATATAGTATATATATATATATATATGTATATATATATATATATATATATATATATATATATATATATATATACATATATAGGGCAGATTATAATGAAAGACAAATAGGATAACATTTTTGACTTATTTTTTCATTTCTTTTTTTTTTTTTTTTTGCAGCGCTAGTTCAGCTGCTGCTTGAGTATACAATACATCTCTCTTTTTATTTATATATATATATATATATATATATATATATATATTGGGTGGGGCCAGGCCACACCCAATTTCTAGTGTGCAAGTGTGTGTGAAAGTCTATGTGTGTGCGTGTGTGCCTGCGTTTGCAGCTCTTTTACTAAAGGAATGCTCTTCATCAAAACACAATCATAATTGTTTCATATCAAACTATCACACACACACACCCTAACCCACACCTACACACACTCGCACACACACATTCTCATCATTTGTTCTGCTTTGTTGTTGTACCCGTCAACCCAAATAGAAACTATGAAAAAAATATCTTTTTTGACTTACTCAATTGGATTTATCATACATATTTATCTCAATATATATATATATATTTATTAATAGTATCCATATTAGGAGACATATATACTATACAATCCTCACAATAATATTATATATATATATAGGTTTTCATATGTCTAGCACCCCGCACATTTTGAAAATAAACCTCGCTTAAACAGAAAGGACCTCACACAATAGACAGAGAAGGAGAATGAAACTGTTTATCCTGATTCATATATTTTTTTCTGATATTTTTTTTTTAGTTTTTCTATTTTTTTTTTTCTTTTGTTTTGTTTTTCGTTTACTTTTCTCTTTTTCCCTATTTGGTTTACAATGATTAGAGCCCGCCCAGGAGTTGGCAACCGCTTTAACTATTTACTTAGTTTTTGTTTCTCTCTTCTGTTTCATCTTCTTTATCTTCTTCCACTTAAACGGCTCCAATATCACTTTGGTATCTGGCGGTCAAATAGTTGGCCGCCTCTGTCATTTGTTCCAGGCACTGGTACAGACCATTCAAATGTCTTTTGCAGCGGCGGGCCAGCTCGGTGGCCTTGTCGCTGGTCTTTTGGCAGGCGGCATCGGCTATGTCGCTGCCATCGCTGCTTTGCGCATTGTCGCTCTTGTTGCCATCCGACTCCAGACCCGAGTCGATCTCGTTCGACATATCGGAATCGGAATCGCTCAGGTTGCTGACCGATGTGGTGGACATCATGGATGCTGTCGATGTCCGCCTCACATGACCCTTGACCCGACTGCTGCTGGTGCTGTTATTTGTGTTGGACTCAGTCTTGATCTCCTGTTGTTGCTGCTGCTGCTGCTGCTGCTGCTGCTGTTGCTCTGTTTCCTGCTGTGTGTTATCTTCATCATCATCATCATCATCCTGATTGTTTGTCCACAGCAAATCCTTCTTCAGTGAATTCAGCACGGTATATAAATTAAAGAGCTCCGATGCATTGAGGAACTCGTGCACATTCTTGGAATGTGCCGCACCGCGTTTGCCCTCGGCACTGGAATTTTTTGTCAGCTGATTGGCGGTTGTATCCTTGCCCGTTGCAGGTATTATATCAGTGCTATCACCGATCTAGATATGGAAAGAATTCGGGTAGAAAAGAAAGCAGCAAGCAGGCAAGCATACATTAGCTAAATTGTTTAAAAAGTTTCTTTTGGAAATGGGAAAAGGGGGAGCAGGAGGTGTGGTGAAGTGAGGTGAGTTTGCTTTATTGTTGAACCCACCTGCCGATCCATGAGCCTGCATGGCACCAATATGGTTTCATCCATGATGTTAACCGTCTTCACGAACCTCTCCATCACATTGACAATGCTGTCTTTGGAGAACTGCTGCTCATCGTGACGCGCAATGCGACGCAGGCAGTTCCTGAAGCGAGAGAGAAGGAGAGAGAGAGACGGAGATATAGTAAAGATTTCATAGATAACCAAAGTAATGCTTATATGTAGACCGGTTTTTGTACAGAACCTGTTCCGATAAGGAACTTAGAGGCGCACCTTAAACAGAAATAATTGCTCCCAAAAAATGATGGTAAATCCCCCACACATATTTCTATTCAAAAATTGATTTGCGTGGGAGAGATTTAGTTTTAATATTTAATATGAATAAAATATAATATTTAATATAATTTATATACATAATATCAATAATATATACATTCTTCATATATATATACATTCTGCAAATATATATTCTTCATATATGCAAGTATATGATATATGTCTAAAGCTCCAGAACATAGAAAATATGAAACATTAAAAAGGATTTGAAGTGCCATATAGACCTAGGCTCAAACGATATTTGAATTCTTCTAAACATCATAGACTCTTGGAAAATGAAAGATAGAAGCTCTGTCTTTCAAATTCTAATTTCTAATTTGTATCTTCTTTCTTCTAGCTTCTGTTTTCTATTTGCAATTTTCAATCATACATATGTATATGTTTATAGATATATCAAAGCTAGAAAAAATAAGCTATAAAAGAACACTCTAGACACAGCTAAATAGTATAAACAAGTCCCAAAATATATAACATATGTCCAAAGTCATATGCTTTATAGTTTCGCATACGTCTGCTTTAAAGCATTATTCATTCCGCAATACGCGCCTTAATTATAATACTCTAGCCTGGCCTGGTCCCAGCCCCAGCCAAGACTTAGCACGTAAGAAGCGAAAGAAAAAAAAAAAAAACCCGTCGATCACACGATCTTGCCTCTTGGACAATAGCCGCCAATTGGCCATTCAATAGAAATAACCCGATCTGGCTGGGTTGGAAACGTGTCGTCGTTAAGTCTGGCCACTTGTTCTTTTTTAACATTTCCGACAACAGATCAACATCATCTTCTGGTCGCCTGATAAATACCAAATTGATTTCAAACTATGCAAATCAGTTGCCAAATTCATTAAAGACCAAAAATATATAAATAGAAGAGCAACAACAACAATGGCAACAACAATAAAGGTATAAAATAAAAACCTGTACGCTCTGAGCCGCTGATTTCTATTTCTGAATAGCAAGTGTCTTTGGCATACTCAAACATATATATATACACTTATATAGTTATATATCTATATGTATCTAAACGTTTCGGTTTTCTACCCATTTTGTCTACCTGATCCACGTAGCTGCCGGGTCAAGCGCTTTTAAGCCACGTGTCTTGCGAAAGCCGTACAAGCAAACTATTAGCCTTTCGCGTCTAGCAAATGCACTTCGTTCTACTTAAAATATACAGCCCGATTAACCCCACTCGTAGACGCCGGCTAGTCTCAGACAGCACGCCGACGTCCGAAGTTCAGAACGCTTATCGTCTGGAGCTGGAGTTGTTCGATTGCTCGCTCGTTCGCTAGTTCGCCGCCTCTGATAACTCTATAGATAATGTCTCGCGTGGCGGACGCGTGATCGTCTGGGCTGTGGCTGCCTTGATAAATTTAGTTTTGGCTGTGCATACATACTTATATGTACTTAAGGCATTCCCTCAACTATTAAGGCCAGGCCCCCCACCCTCGCCGTCATGTAATCGTCTAGACTATTGATAGCTTCTTGTGGGCATGGGACATGCCGCTGCCGCGTGCTCAACCACAAAGTTACATAGTGGCAATGTAAAGAGATGTCTATTGCGACGCTTGTGTCAAGGTTTTTTTCCACTGGTCATGTCATTGTTTCTCTATTTCTCTTTCTCTCACACTCTCTCTATTTGCATAACTAGAAACTTTCCTATTAGATTGCATGACTAATTGAGCTAATTGAATATGGCATTTGAATGAGTTTAACGTCATAAGAAAATCCACTTAAAAAGCTTTACATGATGCACTTAAAGTTACCCTATAATTAGTATTTTTGTATCCAAGTAACTCAGCTGTTTCTTTATATATATTTTTTTTTTATTATTTTTTTTTCTGTTTTACGCTTGATTACTTTTAAGCTTCTCGACTAGAATATTCTAATAATATGTGTACAGTTAGAACTATAAACAAATCTATATAAACTAGGTTAGACAATGGCCCAACTCATTTTCAATTCAATAAAATTAGAATTGTTTTATTTGTTTTTTATTTTATTTTTTTAGTTTGTCGATTTTATTAAACAAGTTTTTCTGTTACGTCAATCTAGTTTCACATGGAAATTGAATAGAATAATCATTCTAGAAACTTTCAGTACGCACAGAAGTTAAACTCTTTGCTTACTTTTGCTATAGGGTATCAAATGGGACTATCAGAATTGTGTAAAGTCCGCAATTATCTTATCACTAAGTAGCGTCCGGTCGCATCGCCTCATTCATACATAATTACCTAGACAATGAATGAAATATTTGATTTATATTGTATAGCTAAAGGGAAAAATAATTGAATAATTGAAATAGAAATAGAAATCAGGCGTTGCCCATTTTAGCAAATGTCGCATTAAATTAAAATAGCAAAAAAAAAAAATCATCCGGCGTCACATAGTTGGCCACGCGCCAGCATCAAAAGCTCGCTTAAAGAGAGAGAGAGAGAGAATGGAGCAGCTACGTTATTGACCTTTCACAGCTGACGTATGTTGGGCGGCGAAAGAGTGGGTGGAGAGAGAGGGCGCTAATCGTACAACAAGTGCAGCTGCGCCCAATTATGCCGGCAGCAGAGGAAAAAGCCGCAGTCGCAGCCGAGGCAGCAGCAGCGGCAGCGTTCGATAAACACGCCATCTGAAACGACCAATTGCAGCGAAGCACGGCGAACCTTTTTATCTGAGCGAATATCTGTAGCTGTAGTTGTTGTACTCTGGTAATTGTCTCCTATTCTCACTCTATAGATTTTAATCGACTGGTCGTGTGGCCCATTAAGGCGCCAAAAACAAAAGCTTAGTGGCCATCCAGTGCACACACCTGGCGGCAACACCTGCCTGTGAAGTGGGCCAAGCCAGACACGCGACACGCGTCCAGTTTTTTTTTTTTTTTTTTCTTGTTCGCTGCGAAACATGCGCAGCAGCAGCGCGGCATACAACACAGAAATCAGCCGATTTTTTGCAGCTGGGCGAGCGGGCGCGGGTGCCGACTGTGCGGCGAATATTTTGTGGCAAGAGAGCGCTTACGCTCTCTTCAGCTGCGCTCTTTGCTTTGCGAATGTGTGTGTGTGTGTGTGTGAGAGGGAGGCAGTGATGCGAGCTGTAACTGTACGATTGTTAGATAAAGAGACGCTACTCTTGCTGCTGCTGTTTGTTTGTTATTGTTGTTGTTGCTTTACCAGCAATATTTGCAAAAATTGAGCAAGACTTTTTTGTTGAAGCGAATTGACCAATATTTGTTTAATGTTGTTTTGCAGTGTGGTCGCCCCTGTTTGGCCTCGACTGACCTCCAATGATAGATAATCGATAAGTGAGCAAATCGATATTAATTATATTTCACTAGTTAACATGCGACAACGCAATCAAAAACAAATACAAATTCTAACTAAATTTGTGAGTTTGTCAAGGCGAAAGCCTTAGCCGTACTACTTCGTACCACTATTCAGAGTAACGCACACAAATACCTTCATCGACAGCATATTATTAATGACTTGCATGTACTTATGTATGTCTATATATATATTTATATGCCTACGTCAATCAGTCAAGTTGAAGAGTGGGAACAGTGAATCATGCCATTGCTGATTGCTTTTACTTATATTATTATTATTATTATTTTTCTTTTTTGTTGGTTTTGCCTTTAGTTTTATACCCTGCGGCGTCCGCCGATGGCTCATAGTTGAAACTTTTTGCATAGCGATAATGGCAGTGGAGATGAGTAATAGTTGTTATCGATAGATGACATGCGATCGCCAAAAGCGCTGATTAGACCAAAGGCGATAAAACAAAAATAAACACATAAAACGCCTGAGCTGCGGCGCTGGAAAGTGGAATGATGGTCAGAGAGGTATGCGATTTTATTAGTTTAAACAAACTCAAACAGCAGACAGACAAACACACACACACACACGCATGCAGCTATATACCAAACGAGCCCAGGTTGAAAACCCACACACACACACACACTCATGCTCACATGCATAAGCATACGCATATACATATATATTATGTACAGCTATAGCACGATTGTGTCATATTAGGCAGCATTGCCTTTACTTTTTTTTCTTTCGTGTTTGAATGGCTGTCCGCATCGTACGATAAAATTTTTGTATCTTGTCGAAACGAAAGAGAAAATGCCGTGTGGACAAGGGGTGCGGTGCTCGCTTGCAGTCAGAAAGAGAGAGAGGGAGCGAGAGAAAGAGCGTGCAAATTGATGTGAGCGAAATTATATGAGCTGTGTTCCTCTCCTCTCCATTCCCTCCGCCCCCTTCCCATCCTTGTGCTATTATTTAGCAACTGCTTTAAATTGAATTTAAACACATTTTAACTAGAAACTCGCGCTTGCCCAGCCCAAAACTGGACACACACACATACGTACACATACACTCATACAATCATATTCATATATGTAGAGAGACAGAGATCTCTATCTATGTGTGTTTATTTCGCCCCATAAGATTTTACTTACCGACTAGTCTCCAGCTTGGTGAGGTCTGTGTATCCGCTCATTGTGCTGTGTTTTAGTAATTCTTTGTCTTCTATTACCAAAATTGGTTAAGCAGACGGTATTTTTGGGGTTTCTTTATTTAAATGCTGACACCGCAAGTTAATAAAAATTTTTTCTTTTGCTCTGTGTATCACACATACACGCGCACTTTCACTGTGTCTATCGCATTGGGTTTATGTTTCTGTGTCTGTGTGTGTGCGTGCGGGCCTTCAGCTGATTTTTATTGTATTTGTATTTGTAGTTGAGAATTCTTTGCCTCTGGCTAGGCTAGGCAAGGCAAATCTTTGTTGCTATTACGAAATCAGCAAAAACTTAGTTACAAGTTGTTATTAATTGATCGCAATCTGCCGACACGTTTGCTATTTATTGAACTCGAATGCGGTTTGCGTTGATTTTGAGAAGTCGCTGCCGTTTTATGCCAAACAAGAAGGCTCTAAGCATACACCGTATTTTGATAATGACGCTGCTGAACTAATGTTAGTCGCTGTTCAATTCTATTAATTGCTTTATTTATATATCAAAATTCTAAGTATATTTTTTGTGCTTACTCGCGCACTGTTGCACCACGACAAACGACCGCTACGAACGAGTTTCGATTTCAAAATGATGTGAGCGGCGAACAGTGTGGCCTCAATCGCTTAGCGTCTAAAAACTGAACTGAAATCGATACAGTATCGAGTAGCTTAAGCAAGTTGCTATCGATAGTTATATTAGATTTGCGCTCGATGTATCGTTTGCAGTCTGATGAGAAGCGCATTAATTTGAAATCAAGTTTCTTATTGGTTTGCGTATCGGGTGTCAAATGTTTGTTTTGGCCAAGTTCAAAACCATTTGGAACTTTACACAATGCAACGAAATATGCCTAGCACAGCTGTTGCTTCCACCTCCTAACCCTGTTGGATTTTTAGCAATTAAAACAATGCAATTTCCACGTTTGTACAAAATCATTTCGGCCAAACTAAAATGACAATTTTTATTTCACTTGAAAAACAATTACTAATTCTGAATTGCCGCCGACTTAATGACCCGCAGTGGCCGCCTTCGCAGCGATCTCATCCTCCTTGGCATGCAGGGCGATCAGCTCCTGTTTCTTTGTAGCAATACGCTCCTCACGTCGCTTGCGCGCCTCGCGCACCTTTTGACGACGTGCCTCGGCCTGGTCAGCGAGCATCTTGCTGCGCTGCTTCTCGGCCTTCTTCTTGTGAATGTACTCCATGAGGACGCGCTTGTTCTTGAACACATTACCCTTGCACTTCATGTACAGGTCGTGGTACAGATGGCGATCGATCTTCTTGCTATCGCGGTACTTCTTCAGCAAGCGACGCAGCACACGCTGCCGCTGCATCCACAGCAGCTTGGTGGGCATACGAGCATTCGCTGTACCCTTGCGCTTACCAAAGCCACAGTGACGGCCCTTGCGGCGCGCCTCGGTGTTCTTGCGCACACGGTAGCGGGAATGGACCACGACGGGCTTCTTGATGATCAGACCATCCTTGATCAGTTTGCGTATGTTCTGACCTGCAACAGAAAAGTTCCAATTGAATATATTCCTATTCACACACCCACACATGCTTCAGTTGGTATACTCACGCGAGTTTGTGTTGGCAATCTCATTAATTTCATTGGGATCCAACCAAACCTTCTTCTTGCCGCAACGCAGCACGGAGGCTGCGAGCCTCTTCTGGAGCTTTAGAGAACTGAAAGCGGAAGAAACCGTGAAAAATTAGTTAAAAGAGCATGCCATGATATTCCGTGTGTGTGTGCGTGCGTGTGTGTGTGGTTGAACGTGGTTCGGCTTTAATTTACGCATTTTATATAAACCGAATGCAAGTGCACACATAACATGTTGCATGACACCTGTAATCCACAAGTTTTTGCACACTTTTCACACATTTTCGTACACAAAACACAGTAATTGTTAAAATTTGTCAATACCTCATGTCGACCCTTGCTCGTCGTGGCTGGGAAAGAAAGAAAAATTTGACAGACGGAAGTGACTGCCATTTTTTACAATGTACCACAACAAAATGCTGACTGCTATAGCACAAACCAATCACAATGGACACTTAACAGTGTAAAGTTGCATAACAGCCAAATGTTGTAGGAAATTTTATGTTAACCATCCCTGGTCAAACAGCTGATTATACGACAGATAAAGTTCAATCACAATACTAATTATTAATTGTTGTTTTACAAAGTTAATTAACTATGCAACACACTTTAAGGCGATGCCTGACAATGGCGACGACTGGCAGAGGGAGCCTGCGGCCCTTATCAACGCTGCCGCATGCACCCGAACAGAACAAAAATCAAACAAGTCGCAATCAGCTGCCCCGTTTGATGGACTTTCCGGAGATAATTTGGCCATCGGCTCTGAATACAATCAAAAACTGGATAACCGTTCAGTTCATCATACGTCCCTATTTCGATAGCGAATTTCAAATCAAAGACTTTGTATACGGCGCAAAACAGGCGCTGCAGGTGAGCCACCAAAATTGATGCTGCAATTACGCAGCAAATTTAAATGCATGCATATTTCTATTGTGAACTAATATGGCAGGTCGTGTCTAGTAAACTGGTGGGTGGTGATTTGAGTCAGCTACAGGATCTGGTTACACCCGATGCCATAGCCGAACTGAAGCCCGTCGTGCAGAAGCTGTCCATGACGCAGCGCAAACAACTGGAGATCCACGAGAGCGACATCTATTTGTCGTTTCCCTATCAAATCGGCATCATGTTCGATGATGCGAACGATAAGCTGCAAAAGCGTTGGGTCGAGATCACAATGGTGTTCCATGTGATGCGTGGCCTGACCGAAATGCGTGAGCGCGGCGAGGAGATACCCTGGAATATGGGGTGAGCGAAGGGCTATCTACTAGATCTCTCGCCCTCTCTCTCTCTTTCTTACTCTAAACTTTATTTTCTTGATCTACTCGTAGCACAATGCCGGAATATCAGGATCGCGTCTTCATTTGTAATTATCGCTTCAAAAAAGAGTTCACAGCCGGACAGCAATCAGACTGGACGATCAATGTGGCCAATCACTTCAGGGCCATTGATCTAATAAACGAATCGAAATAGCAGTTGGCTGCCTAACTCATTCTCAGAAATCGTAGAAAAAACCCATTGTATCAGAGATAGTTCCCAGAAGTTTGCCTATTCATTTTGGATCAATTTTGGAATAAAATTTGCATTGCAAGTGTTTAGGTATGAGCAAAACATATAAAAAAAAAACAAGAAAAAAACAAGAAACAACTCGGAACATTTAAAGTTTTATCATTTTTTATCGTAAATTAATATTGTTTCTGTTATTATGTAGTTTAAATAACGAGTATGTGTTTAGATGACAATACAACTTGATTTGATTTGATGTTCCTCTTATGGATTTTGTTTTCTTTTTTAATGCTTGCCCGCTTGCTTCTCGTACTTGGACCTGTAGATGCCCTTTGAATCGTACTTGTTCAGCAGAAGCTTCCACTCGGCGGGCATATTAGTGCGCAGATAAGTGATCACCTTGTTGGAGTTGCGACGCTGCACTTCGGTGCATTTGGAGCACTCAGATTCGAGGGCATCGGGCAGCAGTTTCTTCAGCTCGCGTCCCTCGGGCGTGCACGGTCCCTCCTCCATCAGGCACTTGATGTAGTTGCCCAAAATGCGACGATTGTGGAGCACATCGTCCACATTGACATTGTCGAATTTGTTCGTGTATTTCTGATCGGGCCTAGCCGAAGCGAGGGCGGCGAACACGCCCACGAACAATAGAACCAGCGATGCCTTCATCTTGTCTCAAGAGCTGTATAGAACAGAGAGAGAGAGAATGGGAGAGGGAGAAAAAGTCCCCCGTTGAAATGTGAGTAATTGCTAAACAAATATAAAATCATCTATTCAAATACTATTTATGGCCTAAATCAATAATCTGAGGCGTCCTCATGTCTGCTCTGCTCTACAAATAGAGTTAGCAACGCTTTAGTGTTTTGAGAATGAATCGTTCGATTCATTTCTGGGCTAAGTTCGTTTCATGCATTATTAATGCCTCTTGGCATATATATGGCACATGCATACTAATTAATGTTTTAGTTTTAATAATAACAAAAGATTTCACAATTTTTCGGACCACGTCACTTCAAGCGTCTTTTTCAAAGTGGATTAAATCCGCTGGTCGCCCTCTTTTTTTCCATTTAGCCAAACCACTTTTGTACCGTTGTTCGCAAGTGTTGCCAATCTGTTTACGCAATAGACGCCAAGCATCGATACCGAATGGACAGCTGCAATGCTGCTTCCCTTCCCTCTCTGCTTCGACGTCTTTTTTTGCGGATTATATTTGCTTTTGGTCTTGTTTTTCTTTTTTTTAATTTTTTGCTGCCACTTTTGTACCGTTGCTCAGTGCACGCAAGTGCTGCCAATCAATAGTAATTTACAGTTGCACAGCGCACGCGTAGCCTGCATCGCTCGCTCGCTCACTCACTCAGTCAAGCCTCTCTCTGGTTCGCTCACTCACTCTCGCTCTCCTTTACAAAAAGTTTTTATTTTTGGCTTACCGTTTTGTTGTTGCTGCTGCTGCTGAACTGCGACTTTAGTGGTGGTGGGTTTTCTCTTGCGTCTGTTGCGTACGACAGCACAGCTTTGATTGCCAAGCTGTTAGCCTGTTTGGCTGACTTTTATAGTAAGGAGCTCGGCTGGCGCGGCCAAAGCTTTCGCGACGCCGTCGGCGTCGGCCTGGGCGGCAGCGCCCCCAGTTGTCAAAGGTCTTTCGTGCAGCCAAATTGAACCGGATTTTTAGTTTTCACCCGAATTTTAAGCCAGCCAAGCAATTCGCCGTGTACTTGGGATGTACGCAAGCTTTACATTGTTTTTCTTTTTTTTTTTTTGTGTTTTTTCTGGACTTGACGCCGACGCTGACGTCGTAAATGTAAATGTGGCCTCGTCGCCCTCTCTGCTCTTCTCTTGTCTTCTCCTCTCTTCGCCGCACTTTGCCGCTGTCACAGCTGTTTGTTTAGTTTGTTAGTGCTTTGCACGTTTCGCCCCATGCGCTGAGATAAAATTCATAGGAAAAACATGCAAAGTACTTACGTGAAAAACTCAAAGGTGTTGTGCTGTTGTTGTTGCTGCTGTTGATCTTTTACGATCATGTTTATTATGTTGTAATCACTTTTATGCATTTCCCCCATTTCATTTACACTATATGCAGTGTGTGTGTGTGTGTGTGTCTCTCTCTAGGCCCAGCCAGATTTCGAAAGCTCAACTGGTCTCGATTTTGTATCTTTGTTTTTATTTTTGCGGCAAATTGAGCTGGGATTTACCGCCATAAACGAGGCGATGTCTTGCGATCGGTTTCTGTTCAATCTGTTGCATTTGTAATTGTTGTTGCTGTATAATTTTATTTAATTTTATTTTTAATTTCTGTCAACTTGGGGTTCACAATAATGAGCCATTAAATTTCATATATTTTTTTTATTTACTTTTTTTTAAATGGGAATGACTTGAGCTTTTGGCACGAGCATCTAGATTGTCTTTTGTCTGCTTACAGGCAGCTCAATGGGTCAGTTCTACTTATCTACTTAAGGCTCTTGGCAACTTTTTAGCTGTCTCTAATGAAAGCCAATAAATCATTGTGATATAACTTTATGTTAATTAGTGTGCAATTATGCAAAGTTCAGCTGATTTATCACGTTATCATTAAATTTAACAATCTTTCATTTCATTTCATTTGGGTTTGTCGTCGCGTGTCTGCGACGCGACTTACAAAATCATGTCCACGAAAGTTGGGACACATTTAACTGCCAGCAACTAAGTGCCTTCAGGCCAAGATATATAGCATAACAGAAATCAGTTATTTCTAGCCAAATGTAATTTCAGCAAAGAAAAAATTAATTATTAATTAAAAAATTACTGATCTATAAAAGTTGTTATATAACATGTAAATATATACATTTTCTATTACAATTTTTCTACAATAAGTCGTTTTTTCTAGAAATTTATATAGCGAAAGAAAAATATTCTTTCTAACTACATTTTTTGATAAAAAAAAGCCCCTAACTTAAATTTTATTTTGATATTTAAATCATTCTCTCGATTAGAATCTTTTGATATCTCTTATATGTATAACTTTTTTAATTTTTTTTTAAAGCCAACTTTAATGGGAGTAGACAAAACGCTTCTGGTTTCTTAAAAAGCTCTTTCTAAAGTACTTTTTGGCATTCCAATTACTCAAAAATGAATGAAATGAATGTGATCTTAGCTGATCTTTCTAGATCTTTAAGCTTATACACGTGTAAATATATATATGTATATTTACATCTTATTTTGATATCCATGCTAGTCAAAATATACCTATATCTGCCTTCCCGGACTCTGTTTAGAATAACAATTATTATACAGACATATATTTAATTATACATAATTATATATACATATATATGTACATACATATGTATATATTTTTTAAAATTACATTTTTTTCTCATTTTTATTTTAAAAGCATTTCTTGAAATATTCTTAAAACAACTTTATCACAATATATTCATATATGATCTATCAGATCTTTTTGCTTCTATAATTTATGAGCTACAATTTCCATGAAAACAAAGCGAAATTCACATCTTTCCAATTGGACACATTTTCCAATCAGAAGTTTCATACATTTTATACATTTTGCATTCTTTGCTAAGATAACATAATGCATATAAAGAAAAATTATTTTGCCAATATTCTGCTCACGTTTCGCAACAGTTGCATTACAAACACACACACATACACATACATATGCATATCTCTGTCTGTGTGTGAATCGTTGACCAATTGCCACATGGGTGCTACAGTCGTCATGATCGGTTTTAGCTCATGCAAATGGAAAGTACCCAGGCCAGAGGAAAGGTAAACACTCGAACTCATGGCAACGATGACAACGATCCAGTCCAAATAGGCGTGTCAGGGGCTGGGGCAGGGACTGGCAAGGGCTGCTTGCCTTGAAAGCCCAAGCCAGTGGCAACATGTGCAAAAGTTCAGGTTCAGGAAGGTAAACCAAAACAGAAAATAAACAAAAAACAGAAAACAGAAACAGAGAAGAGAAAAACAAACATAAAAACAGAGATAAACAAAAATAAAAACCTGACGCAGCAAAGCAGCAGCAGAAACAACAAACCGAGCTTCAATAAAGGCAAATAAATCTGGGGACTGATCTTAAGTGTGATACGTGCGCAGGTTTTCATTGCCAAGCATGACCAGGTGTGTGCAGTAGTGTCTATGACTTATCTGTAGTTGTAGCCGGAGCCTAGGAATCAAATAAAATGCGGCGACCTCAAAGCCAAGTCAAAACAAACCCCAGGGCCTTCAGTTCATCGCTTCCTTCTGGCCATGTCAATCTGCCTCGAATTGACAGAAAAGGTGAAATGAGGGGCGAATTCATTACGTATATCATCAACATTATCATTAGCATTATCATTGTTATTTGTTATTCTTAATTGGCGCTGCTGATAAGCGCGGGCCGTGCGGATTTGTGATGCGCGTAACTTAAATCTAAATACAACTAAAGTTCAGGCAAGTGGAACGTATCTATAAGATACAAATATGTGGATTTGCGACTATTTGAGAGCCAGCTCAGTGCTCAGCTTGAGTTCATGCTGCGGCTTCGGATTCAATATGGTTTCCAGCTGTACATCGGGTGCGCCGCACAGCTTGCGATAGAGTTCACCATAGCTGCGACTCCGGCTGCACCGCCTGGCCAAGCTGAGCACGCACCACAGTGCGAAGAGCAGCTGCAAAGCCATCAGATAGGGCTGCAGATGGGGCAGCCAGTTGACATTGAAGCGCATGATGAAGAGCACATAGTCTGGCAAGTGATCCATGTCCTAGGAAGAGAAGAATGAGAAGATTTAACATTTTTACTTAAATCTTATATAAATAATAGAAAATTTAAGAGTTAAGTGTTCTATATAATTCAAGTGAAATCAATCAAGAAACAGCTCAATATATAATTGATTGTAATTATAATTTCCCTAATAAACACCTTTGTGTTTAATATTCACTTTCGATTGAATTCACAAAACAAGTTTCAGCTTGATTTGTTTTCTAGCGTTTGCTCAGCATGAATATCAAATTAATAGAAATTATTGTGTCTTTGATAGATAAGCTTCATAGCCTATGATTGGGTACAGCTACACCTAATTATAAACTATTTTTAAGGCGAACTATAAGAACTGTTTTAGAAGATATGATGTTTTGTAAAATTGGTACTAAATTGTCAATTTAATTCAATAACGAAATATTCAAAAAAACATTGAGGATACTATTAGCAGAATACATTGGCAGGACAGTAAATATATATATGTATTATATATTTTTGATTATAATTATATATACCATATACCTACATGTATATGTGTATATATCGAATTGTCCAAGCAGGCAAGGATAGCTAGAGAAATACTAGAGGAATACATACAAGTATTCCTATACATATAAGTATACCTATATATCTTTGATTATACCTACACATACCATGTACCTACATGTATATATGTATACAAAGGATTACCCAGGCAGGAATACTTACAAACTCATACCAAAAACCGGGCACAATCATGTTGCTCAGCTTGGCCAGCTTGCGGCTGTAGCTGCTGAAGTCCGGCAGCGGCGTATTGGACTGAAAGCGATACTTCTCATTGATGGGTATGCCCGTGTTGGGCTCCAGCAGTATGAAGGGCTCATGCAGCTCGACATTGGGATTGAGACCCTCGAAATGCTGGCGCCAATCGTAGCTGGTGCCATAGAAATGTGGCATGGAGAAAGCCGCGGGAGCATCATCTATCAATGATATAGAGAGTGGAATGTATTCAGAGTCCCTTCGCGTGTCTCTTGGCTGCTCATCCTTCACTTACTTATCACACACTTGGACACATCGAACATGCCGCGTGGCAGCTTGACGCCATAGGTGCTATCCATGCACGTGGGCGCCGTCTCGTTGGCCTGGAGCAGCGCAAAGCGATACGAGTTCATGCCATCGTGCTCCTGATCTCGCTGATAGCGCAAGGGCAGCACACGACACGATTCGGTGGCCAAGATGTTGAGCGATGCGTTCCGTGTCAAGAAGGGCGGATATAAGGAGTTGTCCAGAGTGTCCAGCACATTGATGGGACAGTTCTCGCCCAGATTTCTCGGATTGTCCTTCACACGCTCCGCAATGCGCAGCTCGCCATTGAGATTTTGTATGCGGAAAAAGTTTTCCATGCCCAGCTCATTGCCAATGTTGACCGTGTAGATCTCCTCCTTCTCCTTGAGAGCCTGCAAAGGATAAGTGTGATAATGGGAACTCGAGTAATAAATATATATATAACAACTCACATTGTAGAGCGTGCCACAGTTGGTGGCCAGTGGCAACATTTTGCCAAACAGTTCCAGCGCAGGACGCGTGAATTCCCAGAGGAAATAGTAGACACTACCCGGCATAAAGACCTGCTCGCCCAGGGTCAGGGCATTGAAGCCCATGGAAGTAAAAGGTATCTGACTGTACTTGGCAGCGGCACCCAACAGGAAACTATTGAACTGCACAATTGTCTTATTGAGAATGTCCGGCGAGACGCTCTCCTCGGGCACGAACTCTATGTGGTGATAGCGATGCTTGCGATAGGTGATACTGTTCGCGGTGCGATTGAGGATGTCGTTGTAGCCAACGATTTTATAGACAATCGGACCGATCTGTTGCAGCTTGATCCTGGAATCACGTCCACTCAGAAACTCCGGTCCATTGGTCACATTGAACAGGTAGCTCTTCAGCTTGCCAAAGGGCGAGTTCACCCAACTGTCCATGGTGGGCATTTCCTGACGGAATCGCACCTGCTCCTGGGCCATGGCATACTGATAGTTGATGCCGCACGAGATCACAAACAAATAGATATTAAGTAAACCGAACAATGCAATTGCCGCAATTTTCAGCCAGAAACAAATGTGGCCCATGACTGTTGATGATGCACTGCCTCCACAGAGAGACTGGAGACTGGAGCTGGCTGGCGGTTTGTTGTGCGTCTGCGTTGTTCAAATCACGCGATTCGTTTGATTTCAACAACTAAGCTCTATTTCGAATTTCCATTGAATTTTAAATACAAATTTGTATTTTTTTTTTGTTGCTTTACAGAATCGCGCTTATCTCGAGGTCCCTTCCTCATCTTAGGCCCGTTAGAAAACGAAACGAAACGAAACTAAACTAAAAATATGATTACAAATAAAAGCAGCGCAAGTAAAAGTGAGGAAAATGTGAGAGTTTAGCTAGACTAGACAAATACCCTAGGTTAGTTGGAAACTTGAATAGGGAATGGAGAAGATAGCTAAGGCTTGGAAGAGAATCTATAACAGAGCTGGTAGACTAAAGGTTTCAGCTCTAGCTGAGGTATAATTGGGGATGTCAACAGGAAAGATAAAAGCTTTAAGCTTGGCTTATATGGGAGTCAAAGATTTGAGATCTTTAATGTAGAATAGACAAGATTGAAGATTGAGAAAAAGATTTTTATTGAGAATAAAGCTAACTGAATTTAATGATCTAAAATATAACTATCGCTTAATATATAACGAATTACTGAAGCTTAACTTTAGGAGGTAATAGAAAATATATATAAGGTATATAATAGTATAAAATTATATAAGTGTATGAGATATACAATAGTAAAATATATAAAAAATTTGTATACTAAATTTTTAAGCTCTATAAGTATAAGTTAGTAAGTATATAAAGGTATCAATATAATATTATATATATAATAATAATACTACGACAAACATCCGAGATATTTTAAAACAGATCCCAACTAACAAATCTAATTTTATTTAGCTTCAATGGCAAATAATCATCTGAGGGATCCATAAATAGATTCCTAACTAACAAATTTAATTTCATTTAGTTTCAACTACAAATATAACGAAATCGCTTTCTAATTGCTTCCACTTTCTACTAATTTATATGAAACTATTATAATTTCCTCACATTAAACTAGCCATTAGAGTTCAGCTGGTTACAGGGTATCACTATAGCAGAGGGGCTATCAGTTGGCAAAGGCCAAACACGCTCTGCTGGCGGCTGTTGTCGCAATTGCAAGAGATAAGAGCCCTCAACTTGTGACCCTAGAAACATAGAATTTACGCAAATCGTAATTTAAATTTATGTTCCTTTAGATTATTGTTTTATGGATCTGCTCCCAATCGGCATCTGCAGGCAGTCAGTCGTTCAGTCAATCAGTGCACCTGGCCAGGGGGCTTCCAAAATGCATATTTTTAGCATTCCAGATTCGTTTTGGCAATTGTCAATGGCTGATAAGCGAGATCTGCTGATGTGATCAGCAGATGCTTCGAATCAGAGTCGGCATCAGTTTTCAGTCCCATTGCGAGGAAACATGTGAATGAGTGAGAGCTGAGATGCTCCCTTATCAGTGACAGACAGACCAATGGCCAGACCAGAATTCTATCAGCACTCGCGACTAGTGGATTGCGCCTGCCCTCGGGCATGATCATGTCTGTCCTATCGCAGTGAACTCTAATTGCGATGACATTTGGGAGCTCGCTTTTGCATTCGCATTCATTGTAGCTGCTTCGTCTGTCTGATTTGATTCGCTAATAGAGATCCGGTCTGCCGTGTGAAATACATTCCTATTAATGAGCTGACAGACATTTCAGTTATGAGTCTTGCACCTTAGAAGTGACAAAATATGTTAGCCTGACATAAATCTTCAAATTAATTACTAATTAAATTGGTGCTGTGCACAACAAGTGCAACTGATAATTGGAATATACCCTGGAAGTAGGTGTTTAGTGAATATTATAGAAATTTTGAGCTCTCTTGAAGTCTGTTCAAATTTTATTTAAATAAAACATACCAGAGAATATATATATGTATATAAAATCTTATATCTATTATATATTTGAGCTCAAAAGAGTTTTTGTTTTAAATAAAAATAATTCCACATTACATTTTACGAATTTCAATTTTATTTCGCTTGAAACATGATTTAAATATAATTACTAATATATTTTAATTAAAATTTCTTAAATATTTTATTAATTTTAATAATAAATATTTTTTTCATCAAATATTTCAATAAAATTTTTTAAATATTTTGAATATAATTTTTTTTTAAATATTTTAAATATAATTTTTCAAACTTTTAAAATATATTGTTTTCAAATATTAAAAATATTATATAATGTCTCAAGTATTTAAAATATAATTTTCAAATATTTTTAATATATATTTTTATTTTTAATTGTTACTAAATTTATTTATAATATATTTTTTTTAAGAATTTAAAGCTTGTTTCAATACTAGAAAAATTGCATAAGACATTTCTATAATCAATTTTATTAACTTTGGGATTTTCCCCGAAGAGATAAGTGTTCTATATAATTCAAGTGAAATCAATAAAGAAACAGCTCAATTTAATTGTAAGCACGTTACCTTCGTGTTTTACATTCACTTTCGATTGAATTCACAAAACAAGTTTCAGCTTGATTTGTTTTATAGCGTTTGCTCAGCATGAATTTTCAATTAATAGAAATTATTGTGTCTTTGATAAGTAAGCTGCATAGCCTATGATTGGGTGCAGCTGTACCTAATTATAATCTACTTTTGAGTCGAACTGTTCTAGGAAGATATGGAATTTTAAAATAATCTGTATTAAATTGGTAAATTTAATTGAATAAAAAAAATTTTGAAATTAATATTGATGAAGATAGGTAGATATTTGTTTTTTCCCAAGACATTAGTCAGACAGCAGATGTATAGTTATTATATATCTCTTATTATACCTATATATATATGTGCTAATTTTTCAAGCTCCAGCTCAAGTGCTCAGCTGCTCAATCTCTTTACATACAAATTACAACAAATTGCTGATCGTGGCGCTGGCTGTTGGAACCAATTTTCCGAAAAGAAAAAACATTTAATGGAAAATCTTTCTAGACTCATAGAAAACTGAAAGACAAATGCTTATAGTCAACTTCCTATATTTGACTCTATTGCTGATAGAAAATCATCCCATACTTGACATTCTTATGATAAGATTTCTAAACTCAATATACAACATATATAATTATATAATTCTATCTAATATACATACCATCATTATTGATTCATCTACTATAATTTTGATATTCTACCACCTTGACAAAGTTTCTTAACCCTAATAGCAACAATTGGAAAACCCATTTAAGAACCGACATTATTACGCATTTCGATGCTGGCTGAACATTAAAATAGAATAGCTATTATAAAGTAGTCATATATCATTGTTAGAATAATAACAAATTGATTTATGGCATAGCCTAAACCAATTCGAATCCCAATTCAATTCCAATCCCATTCAAACCTTCCGCAAAAGGTAAGAAATATTCATTGTTTATGTTTTTGTTTTTTTAAGTGCCTAATTAAAATAATAGCGTAATTTATTGTACACATTAGAGTCATATACATTATACAGATATAGATACGATACACACACATATACACATACATATGCATATACAGATATATATATATATTATAGTATATTATATTATATTATATTATATTATTTGTAGATATATTATATATTATATTTTTGTTGTAGTTCGTTTGTAACGCATCGGAATTTTTGCCAGTCCATTAAAATTTTTAGATCTAATCAAGCACATTTATATGAGGAACGAAACTTGAGAGAAAAATAATAAATATATACATATACATATATATATCAATATATGTATATATATAGATTTTGTGATTCTTGTTTCGTTAATTGGTTTTATATTCTTTGTGACTTCCATTTTTCCATTTGGTCATGCACAATTTTGTTTTTTTAATGACATAGAATTTGGATTTGTTTTTGAGACTTAAAATGATCACGACCGTTGCTTGACAGACTATATATATATATATATACATATACGTATATATTTATATATATATATATATATATATATATATATATATATATACAGCTAATACACTTGAAATTTTTGTATAACGATTACATATGTACTTACAACGAGGACCTATTATACATACAATATACAGTATAAGTACATACACATAAGTCTTCCCAGCTCCATTTGTTCTAGACTAAACGCACACGGTGTGATTTTCACCTGTGCGCTCCCTAGCTAAAAGAAAATTCCATTTTACGACTAATGCGCCGACTAAGGCCCCTTACAAAAAAAATAATGTAGAAGAAGTTCAGCGCCTCCTCAGTATCTTCCGTTGGGAGAGTTGTCCTTGTTCTGCTTCTTGTTCATGTCCACCTGGGCGGTGGCCAGATAATTGGACCCCTCCAGGTGCAGTGTGCTCTGCCTGTGCGAATTGCGTATCAAGCAGAAGGTGGAGAGCAACAGCAGCACCAGGCCCAGCGTGCACAGGCTGACGATGAGAACGACGCGAATTTTGGGCGGAATTTTCTCGGCGAAACGCATCATGTCCGTAACTTCGTTGGGCAGCGAATCGATGCCCTCCTCAAACCATAAAATGGGGAAAATAATATCCGGGAAATTGGCCACCTGCTTGATGTCGAACACCTGGCTGACGGCCAAGTTGATCTGGATGCGAGCGCTCACACGCAGAGTGGTGCCAGTTGTCTGAAGCAGAAGAAGAAGAGGGGCTAAATATATATGTATTAAGGATCATCCGGAAGAGAGCTTGGCTCTATGCTTACGGGCTGCACATCGAAGTAGAACTGATGCCTCTCCTTCATGGGCGGTGAAATGCCCTCGACCTGAGTGCGCAGACTGTCGTCGGCCAGGTAGAAATGCGGGAAGCTCAACATAATGGGCGAATCTACAAGGAAAAAGTTCAGCTATAGCAATATGAATCGAGTAGAGCTAGTTCCGCTTACCGTATTGGCACAGCGACACATTGAAGAGGCCGTTGGGCGAGCAGGAGGGTTTGCCCGCTGGACAATAGCACATATTCTCCGGATGGCTTTCCACATCGGCGAATACCCATTCAGGCGGTGTGAAACGATAGGCGGGCACATCATTGGGCGTGTCCACCTCACGCTCAAAGACCAATGGCAGCAGACGACATAGGTCCTTGTCGTATACCTCCAGTATGCGATCCTTGGTAATGTGTGGCGGAAAGATGGAGCCATCGGTGCCATCCAGACGATTGCAATCGTCCGTTGTCCAGTGAGGCAAATGTGTTTTTCCATTGAACTTATCTATGATGCCATATTGTTTGATATTCTCGGTGCCCGTGAAGACAGTAACACGATCCGATGAGGTGCCATTCTTGCCATAGAGCAAACCGAACTCTTCGTAGGGCAACTTTTGTTCCTTGGGCACGACATCCTTTGCCAGCTTGAGCAGAGGATCCTCATAGCCCCAGAGCAGCTGACCCACAGAGACTTGCACAAATGGCTTGATCTTCAATATGTCCATGATGCTGGCCATGGCCAAGCGCAGAAATCTAAAGAAATATACAAATATTCCATTTAGCTATGATTTGGAATTAAGTAAATAGATATACTCTCTTACCTGGCTGCATGTTTACTCTGTGAGGTGGCACTCAACATGGGTATGTTGGGCACAATGACTACATCGTCTTCGGGACCAGCCGACAGATCTTCGCGGAACTTGTAGATCTTGCGCAGATTGTAGCTCAGTGTGCCATTGTCATTCTCTACAATGTTCACCTTTTCCCATGTCTCGCTGGAGAATTGCAAAATCATTAACATCTCAAGTGGGTGGGAGAGTGGGGAGTCTGTTACTTACGTGTAAACATAGGGTCCCACCTCATCGACAATGGCCTTGGAGCCGTTGCTTAGGAAATCATCCGCATTAGTCACGTTGTACACATACAAATTGATGTGGGGCTCAACGGGAGGCTTGGCCCACCAGCCAAAGGTCTTGGAGCCGGGTCGCAGAGCAATCATGCGATCAACGATCGCACTGATTAGCACCGAAAATTCGCAGGCAACCAAAACGCCAGCAATTAGTAAAAGGACTGCGATTACAATTGTAATCCCTGCAAATCCAGAGAGAACAAGAGAGAGAGAGAGAGAGAGAGAGAGAGAGAGAGAAGAAGAGAGAAAGAGAAAAAGAAAAACAAATTCAATTTAATAATGCTTCGATTGAGTGATCCTACATATGATGTGAGCAATGATTCATCTGGGGTAAATCTCAGCTCAGCTCGCTTTATGCATTCAATGCACGTACTACATTTTTCACCTTTCAATCTTAAGCCAAAGAGCAGAGCTAATAAAGGCGTCGCCGCCTGATTTGTGTTAAATGATATGAGTTCAAATCTTACAGATGCGTCGCACACACCAGGTGAATCATAAAAGTAATATATGTGTATATGTTTATATTTAATATATGGATTCTAGTCATTATGTAAATAGATCAGAGACTGTCAAGCTGGCGTTTCATTTTCTATTGCCATAGATGTCTAAGCTAATGGGAGTTAATGCATTTATGTCATTTTTTTTAAGGTGTGAGTCTTTACTGTTTTTTTTATTTTTATTTATTGTTTTTATTTTTACTTTAACAAATTACTTCAAAAACTTTTAGCTGACAGATGAAAGACTCTATGATTTTGAAGTAATAAAAGTCTTAGTTTTGAGATCTCAACTATTGTTTAGTGAACGGTTCATTTATTTTATTTATTCTAAAAGCTGAATTATGCGAGGGTAGTTTGAGAAGTTTACTGACTAAAAACTCTTTTAAAAACTAGAGAAATGGCCTGCCACAACAAAATAAGGAATATTTGATGTAAAATGTATTTGATGTAAAATAATAATAAACAAATATAAGAAATATAATTATTTTTATTTCACATCATTATAAATTGAAATTATGTTTTTCCATTTGTCTTTTATTGTTCAACTTTTCTTTCTAAGCCCCGAAAAGACATTTATAATGCGTATCTAAAATATGAAATATTTTTTTACAATTATTTGTACTATATTTCTATACTTTAGAATCTCCTTTATCTACCAACTTCTCTAGCTACCCTGGCATACTTTCAAAGCTTTCTGATAAGCAGTATTTAGCATAAATCAGAGTTCGAATTATTAATATTTTGTTGCATTATGTTGCCTTGGCTAAACTTTTCTAGACGTTTCAGCAATTCCGCTTTGAAGAGTCTTTCATAATTATTCAGCTGGAATGGTAAAACTCAACTGTTGCATAGCTGTTGACCTTCGCCCCTGTAGATCGATCCAAAATTATAAATTATGCAAGCTAACCAAAGCTAGGATCACCAAGGTGAATCAGCATCGAGCTGCTTTCCAGAAGGGTCTCGAATATGAATTTAATATGAGTCTATGTTTTACATTGCTCAACACTTCAATGGGTCTCTCTAATAACTAATCAATTTCATTAATAAATATCAAAGTTTAGCGCTAATTCACATTGATTAGCTAAAAAGTTTATACCCATATTTATATAATAAACCAATAATCGATAGATCGTAAAACTAAACAAAGTTCATTCGCTTTATTCATTTGGACTCATCGCTGAGTCGAATATCCATTAATTCCGATATTTTTAGCACATTTCGACTGTTTTGTGTCTAGTTGATCTGACGACCTTATAGCATTGTTCGTTCCTCAATTAATTAATTCAAGTTATACAAACGAAACGAAGCTGCAATTAGCTATTAATCATCCGATTGAATAATTGCATATATTAATGAACTTCTATGAAACTTGGCTTGTTTTTCCAGAAAGTCGACTTATCAATGCATTTATTATAGCTTAACTAACTAACCGCGTATTATACCAGTTGTGATAGCCAGCTATTGAATCGTAAGCCCCACTTGTTAGCCCTCAAGTCAGCAATTATTTATTATCCTCGCCATTGAAACTCTACTTGAGTATTATTGTGTGTAAACAAACCGAATGCATATGTATGATGTATGTGTGTATATATTTATTTACACAACTTTAGAACGCAAAAATCAATTTTTTTTTTTTGGCTGATTCATCAAGAATGTGTGAAATGTTGATGTCAGGTAAACATCGACTTGGCTGACTGACTGTCTGAATAACTGTCTATGCGCCATGTGTAAAAGACCTTGACAATGTCAAGAAAGCGCCGCATAACCATCTTCCATGTATATACGCGTATATACACAAATATATATATGTGTATATATACAATATCTGGTATCTGGCATCAATTAGAATTTAAAATTGAAATACCTGTATAACCAGTCATAGCGAAACCGTCAACAAAACATTAAAGGCATGTGTCTGTCGCCCAGCGAGCTATTCAGTTGGTAATAATTGAGTTCGATTTCAATGCAATACGGAAATAATACACCTATTCAGTAATACAATACCAACTCTTGCCGGAATGTAACTGAAAACCTTTATGCACCATAGGTTTATACAATTTGATTGGGGCGTAAGCTACTTGGAAATATGTAAGGTGCATTTTTAGGTATTTTATAAGCTTTCTTAGCTGTACTTTCTTTTGTATTTGTTGTGGTATCGAACCCACTCTGAGTTATATTTGAGGAAAATAGCATAAAGTCTAAGCTTATCTGGCAAGTCTCTTAAGTAACTGTGAGTTATCCATTCTTAGCCTCATTTATAGCTGAAAATAAATAAAGTGAAACTTTCAACTATCTGGCAGCTCATCTAATATTTCATTATTCTGTTCTTTCACTTCTAAGTTCCTAATATATCTACATATAAGCTAAAGAGCTTTATCATTCAGATTCTGAAATATTTAAACCCAAATGTCAACTATCTGGCAACACTTTTAGCATTTTATTCTGTGTACTTTCTTTCAAAATCCCATCCGAAATCAAACACATATATATAAGCTATAAATGTCTGTCATTCAGACTCTAAAGTGCACCTTAAACAATCTGGCAACGCTTTTAATGCTTTTATAGCTGAATTCCCAAATATTAGTTATATAACTTTTACTTTCAGACTCTGCACTCTTATCATTTCATTCCCTGTAGTTGTTGATCTCCTAAGTAAACAGCTAATTCATTGCTAAATAAACATATAAGCTAAGGAGCCCTATCATTCAGACTCTAAAGTGCAATTTAAGATTATCACGTAACTCTTTTCTCATTTTATTAGCTTATTAGGTAGGTTGCTGTTGCTATAGTACATATATTGGCTGATTGGCTATTTACGAATTTAATTTACAATCAAGTGTTATAAATCTTTTAATCGTTTTTTTCTTAATTAACTGCGTCTAATTGATTTGCTCTGCCAGCTTTTTAGAAAACTGTGACGAGCTACTCTCTGACTGTATAATTGCAATTGATTTGAATTAAATACGGAAATAGCCAACGCTTTTATATAACTTATCATTTGATTGAGTAATATTTTTAGCCATTCAGGAAAAACCCTAAACTTTGAAACTATTTACTTTAAAGAGCCTATGAAAAATGTCAAAAAGTTTTCATGAAGTTCTCTAAAGTTGGAAGCAATTGTTAATTACAGTAGATTAGCACTAATGGAATTTAAAAGGCAATAAAGAATTTAGTAAGAAAACTAACTTGGGATAAGAAAAAAGTTGCAATAAAGTAAATGAGATAAAGCCAACTAAATTTAATGGAATGGCTAATGGCTAGCCAAGAGAATTCACCCCATCAGCTTTGAGTCAGCAAGAAACACCTGTCTACACCTGTTTTATCCTTAATACTAATAGCATTTTAAAAATCTGGCAACATTGACCTTATTAAGTTAGCTGCGCTTCATTGATTTTCCCAAGCAATACATTAAAACCTTGCAATTTGTATATAGAATGCTCTTCACACTTATATCTATCAAGATAGTCGACTTTTGTATGCTCTACTTACACCATTTGCGCAGATATGTGCTGGAGAGTTTGGTACAAAGTTTGTGTTTGGGTCCGTTCATGTTGTGATCGTTGTGCGGATGTCAAAGTGTGAAACGCCTTCTGGTGCAGAACTATAAATAGCATAAAAAAAAACAATATAATTATAATAAACAAAGATAAAATGCAAATCTTGTTTTAAATTAAGCCCGAGCATCGTAAACTTGGCTAGTTAATGAAAGTCTAGGCTAGGAATGCATAAGTTGATTGCCGGGCAAAGTTTCAGAACTCTGTTGATAATAAAAACCAAAAAACGATCATTATGATGCTCATGATGATCACGCTGATGATTATAATTATTATTATTATTGTTTAGATGTCTTGGGTTCTCTATATACGATCCGTGTGTATATGTTAGCCACGCTCAAGTCTAAAGTGTAGCAGTCAAGTTTAACTTGTTCGCGAGAGGGCCGCGCTCTGAACCTCAAACTCAGACACGTTTCAGGGCAAACTGGCCTTGTCCGTTGTGTTGTATTGTTTATGTTTTCTGTTTTCTGTTTTTCGGTTTTAATTTTTTCTTTATTTTTCCATTGGTTAATTTATCAGACAACGTTTTTGAATACTCTCTTTGGCATTTTGTTGAGTGTTATATAATCTTTTGTTCAACAGCTTCTTAGGTTTGGTTTTGGCTTTTGTCTTTCAGAACGTTGACAAGTCAGCAATTGTTTTCCAGAGTTCTTTAGAGTTATTTTACCAATTTCGTAAGCCTTTTTTAATGAGTGGTTCGACTTAAACGCTTTTGTCGTTGACAATAGGCATCGACATGATTGGTTAGATGAATAGAAGCCCCCCAAAGTAAACCCTAACTTCAGCTGAATCAGTCAGGCAATTAAACATGCAGAGTAAAAAACGTTTTTTGCCAAAACGCTGAACGTCTTAATAGCCATGCGTATAAACGCATAAACGCATATTTACAAAAACTAGATAGAGTTGCAAATGCTTAACTATGTAATACCTAGCATAAAACCTAGGTTTCGTGTCTTTAGCTTTAATAGTCTTCGAGTTGTGTTTAACAATCAAAGTCTTCACATTAGACAATATTGGGGAAGTAACGCTAGTATATACATAGCTTTAGTCTTTCGTTTTTATAGTTCTTCAGTTTATGACGGTTAATAGCAGGTCAAGCATTTCAATTAAGTGTCTTCCTTTAAAGACTATTTGTTCACATAAAACAATTAAATATGTAGTAAAGTGGATAGAAATATATATACGGAAACATATTTGATATGATTTTTATCATTATTATGTTTATATTCCATCATTATTAACATATCAATGCAACATATCAATGAAAATGAAGAAGATAATGACTATCTTAATCTATAATAATCTATAATGATTATCTTAATCATTATCTTCTTAATTATTATAATAACTATAATTATTTCTAACATTATTGTTACCCTACATTATAATGAGAGCCATTATAATAATTATTAATAAAAACAGTGATATAAAATTTAAATCATTTATAAATATTAGACAAATTTTTATATATTTCATACAAAATTAAAAAATATATATATTCTATTTTTTAAATACTTAAATAAAAAAATGAAAAAAGTATTTATTTTTATTTTTAATGAAATGAAACAAATAAATAAATTCAATTAAAATAAGCAAATAAATAAGTTATTAAATAATAATAATAAAGTGTTCAAATAACTTAATAAATTTTTTTTTAATATATAAATATGACAACTTTTTTCCTCAAATATTTAAGTGAACTATTTATTTTAGAAAAGATAAAAATTTAAATAAAATGCTATTTCTTTTTCAATAAATAAATATAATACAAATTAATATTTAAATAAATGAGTAAATATTTAATATTAAAGTTTTATGTAAGTAAATAAATATTGTAGTAATAAATATTTATTTATTGAATTAACTCTCATTGCACAACATACATTGCATTACACAATGAGGGTTAAATATTTAAAATTTAAATAAATATTTTAATAATAATTATTTATTGATTGAATTAAATATTTATTTTATTACCTTAAGCTTCTTTAATTTTTAAATATTTACTTATTCAATTTTTGGTTGTTTCATTTCGCGAAAAACTAAAGAAATATATATATTTTTATTTATTTCTATTACTTAAATAATATAATAAAGATATATGTTAATACAATATATGAATGTATAGGAAATATGATTGTTTTAAATATAAAAATAAAATACAAAGTAAAGCGCTGCTCTGCTCTGCTCTGCACTGCGTCCGCCTTGCACCAGGTCAGGGATGAGACTGATCAGGCTCTTGAGCAGGCGCGCCCTTTTATAGCTGTCGAAATTGCACTCAAACGAAGTGGAGCGCGCAGCTCTTGAGACCTTTTCAAGGTTCAGTTTTATGCTCACCTAAGAAGAGCGATTGAGTAAGGGGCATATTGAGCAGAACAAACAGAAGAGCAAGTCTTTTGCTTTCCTGTTGCATATACAAGTAAGCTGAAACAGCATACTCTCTTTCTACATTTTTTGAGTACAGGGTATTTAAATGCTGTTGCCAATACGCTGAGCATCTTAATAGCCAGGCTCGTCTTGGCATATACGCATATATTAAAAGAGTGTGTGTATATTTAAAAATTTTATTTTTAATTTTGGCAAACACCTTGACCGAGGCCAGGGCCTCAATATTGCGGTTGCTGTTGTTGTTGTAGCTGTTGGGCCATCATTTCTATAAAGCGTTGCCTGTTTGCTTTCAAAATGCTTGATTATTGACAATTGCAGGCACAGGCAGGCATCATAAAATATGAAAATAAAACAACAACAAAAAACACGAAAAACAAATCTGACTTTGATGAATACATTTATTAACCAAGCCATTTGCAAGCGCCGCACGAAACAATAGAAAAGCCAAGCAACGACAACAACAACGAAAACTTTTTTAATTGTCAGTGCGTCAATTTTTGTCGTCTTATCTGGTTGTTAACAATACAGATCTTTTCACTGAGCGGAATGCAGTTGAGGTTCTTAAAAGCCAGCGTCAAGGTGGCGTCTATATAGGCCCGCCTCGCAACGCATCTCAGATACCTGACTATATCTGTTATTTTTTGCAACTGTATCTGAATCTGTATCTGTATCTCTGTTTCTATGGTCAACTGCAACGCCAATCGGCATTTGGCTTATGGGCACGTTTCAGTTGCGCTTTGAAACAAGAAGAAGAAGAAGTTGGGAGAAGAAAAACGCATATCTGCGTGTCGGCCAGTTTGTGTTTGTGTTTATTTGCAGTTAAACAGCACTTGGCCATGTCACGGAAATGCTCGACCAACTAAGCCACAACTTAATACTGTTTTTTTGTTCTTTGCTTTAGCTGCACTCTTTTTTGTTTGGTATTTTAGTATACCCTGTACGCATGATATATATAAGGTATTTTAATGCATTCGGCTGCACTCAAGTTAAGGTTCTCTTTTAGTATTCAAATAAGAGAGTACGTTGTGTACAGGGTATCTTAAAGCCTTGCATATTACAATATTTAATAACTTTACTTTAGTAAACACAAATTGCAGGGTATCTATCAGTGTTCTTTATAATTGCTGGGCGTGGTTTGGTCTAGTTTTAAGCAATTACTAATCATCGGGAGCTTCTATAGAATTATATTGAAATCTAAAGCGATTGTTTTTTTCTAAAAACTTGATTTTTGTGAATTTACAGGGTATATAGCAGTGTTGCTTATAATTGCTGGGCGTGGTTGGGTCTAGTGTTGAGCAAGAATTAATCATCGAGAGCTGCTGTAGAATTCTAGGAAAACAATTGTTTCTAAGAAATTGATTTTAGCGAATTTACAGGGTATCTAACAGTGTTTCTTATAATTGCAGGGCGTGTTTTGGCCTACTGTTAAGTAAAAATATATCATCGAGAGCTGCTATAATGAAAACCATTGTTTCTAAGAAATTGATTTTAGCCAATTTACAGGGTATGTTCGATTTGTGAATGAAATAATGATTGTACAGCTTAGTAATCGTACAGAAAGTTAATTGGCTGCTTATTACAGCTAACTAACAGCTGTCAGTGCGAATACCCCGAAATTTAAAAAGTTGTAATCAATACAATTTATGGATATTTGAAGTCCAATACAGGCGAACTAACTTTTGATATATACACATATGATACATACTTGTAATATAAGGTTATATGAGTAAAGCAAAGTACTTTATAGTTTTTATAGAGAGATTCCACTGTCTAGGACTCAAATGAATTGTCTTACAGCAAGCAAAATCTTGAGTTCTTACAGAGATTCAACAAATATGACTAAGGAAAAGAAAAATACTCTAAACTGCAGGGTATTCTTACAGTAATCTTTTGAAGTCAATCTGAGAGTTCGCTACCTTGATAGTTCTTGGAGAGCTTCCATAAAGATTGTAGGATCAACTGCAGTACAGGGTGTTCTCTTTCTCTCTTTCACTCAAATTCAGAGCTAAACCACACGACATATTCAGCAGTCGGCAACAATATTTATTGCTGGGTATTTAGCAAATCATAAAATCTGCTTGCAGAGCTTGTCCACAACAGTTTTGTACTTTGCCCCGAACACACACACGCTTACACATACATACAAAGATGATTTTGGCTTGTATATTGAACGGCGCTTAGTGTGCTCTGAAGGTCGTCCCGCTGTTAGATACAATAACAACAACAACTACAACTACAGCAGCAGCAGCAGCAATAACAATCGACAATGATCGGCTCAGGTACGAATAAATCGCGTCAAACAGTTATTGACGCCACAGAGCCAAATACTTGGACCACGTTCAGATGGGTTTTGTCGCATGACATGCGTATTGAATAGTAATTAACTAATATAATTATTATTATTTTGTGCGCTTTTCGGGCGACATTCAGCCGATGAACAATTGACCATTGAGCCATAAATCAGGCAACAATTTGTTTTGGCCACTGAATGCCAAAATGGCTCTGCCCACAATTTTTGTTTTTTTTTTTTCTGATTTGTTGTTGCTTTTTTGTAAGTTTTGACGAGTTCAATGAATGCCAATTACAGTGAGAGAAACGATCGTATATCAGTATGATTTGTGTTTTGTTAGCCGTTTCGATTAGAAATTGCCAGCGAAATAATATTGTCACAACAGTCATAAACAGCTGATATTATATAGCTCAACCTAATATTATTATAAAAAATTAAGAAACATACATATGTAAGCAAAATGTATATATAGATGTTTATGGAAATGCCTTACAGTTGCAGTTGGCGTGTGCGATGACAGCTGTTGCTTTATCACAAATGCGAATTGGAGTAAATAACACAGGAGTGCAGCTGACATTCAGCATTGGTCTGTCTTAAGTAATGTGAATTGCTTGCTCTTTTGTAATATACTTATTACAAATAAGAAATGTATTTCCAATAAGAAATTTGAATAATAAGTCGGGTCAGCTAGCAGTCAGCTTTTGTCTGTCTATCAGACTTGCATTTTTTACATTTTTAAACATGGTTAAATAAGTAGTTATTTGAAAATATTCCTAATAAAAAAAAACATGTAAATGGCAAGGACACATAGCAGGCAGCTTTTGTCTGTCTATCACACGTGCCTGCCTTAATTCATTCATTGGATTAGTTGCTTGCTCTATTCATTAAGAATATTGTAATATTTTACTAATAAAGATATCACTAATGAGAAATAAGTGAATAAGGAGTAAGAGCTGCTAGCAGTTAATATTTGTCTGTTTAATAAATATTCCTGCATTCTACGCACTTTAAATTCATATAATTATTTATAGTAGTATTTATAGTGGTATTTATAATGAAAAATTAAGTAAATAAGATCTAAGTGCAGCTTTGCTCTGTCTACATACATACATAAAGCAATTCACTACGTTTTTAATTTAAATGCAGCAACTATCATGATAAATAATATGAATTAGAAGTCTAGTAAATTAGCACAGCAAATATATAGCATTCTGCTTTTGTCTGCCCACTCAACAGGCTGCACTCCTTTAACAAAGAGAAAAGAGCTTTGCATCAAATGAAATTCTTAGCGCTTAGCTTTTGTCTGTTATCCTTTATGCTTCATTTAAATATCTAATGCAATTCTAAATTATATTAGTAAGTCTCTTAGGCTGCGCCTTAAGCTAGGCAATATTAAATATTGCGAAATATTTCGAACTTTCTTTAATCGACTATATAGCTATAGCTAAATTATCAGCAATACTTATAATCAGTTTTAGCACTTAGGGATATTTATTGCTGGTTTTTTGAATTCAAGTGTAATTGTTTGTGTTTAGCTTGCTGATTTTTTTTCTAATTAACAACTGTTGGGCGTTTAACGTGAAATCGCATTTTTTTGCTGTTTAGCAGAACTCCACGCCAATCCTCTCCACTTCACTCCACTTCAATAGAAACTTACTTTCTAAACGAAGGTGCTGAGTGGGCAACTGACAGTGCTGCTAGCTGTTAGCTGGTAGCTGAGAATCGCGGAGAGCGCTTTCAATGCCAACAGCAAGTTGCAAGCAAGATGCCGCATAATTTCACTGCGTTTAAAATGTTGCACAAACACAGAAACAGCGAAAAGCAACAGCAACAACAACAACAGCAACAGAGCCACTGTGGCAGTAGCTTTAGCAGTAGCTGTAGCAGCAGCTACTTAGTGTAAACAATTACCCTGACCCAATTTTGTGTAGTTGCTTTAGCCGTCGGTTGTTGTTGTTGTCGCTGACTTTGGCCGGGCCAAAAAGTGAGCGACGTAGCTGTTGACAATTTTTTGTTATATTTAAAAGTTTATTTTTGGCTCTCCACTATTGTTTTTGTTGCATTTGATAATATGTGTACAATAAAGTGATTTCAGATTGTTGCTTTTTGCTTTTTGTTGTTGTTGCTACTGCTATTGCTAGACAATGGTGTGTCTCAGTGACAACGCCAGTTCGTTCCATCTTGGCAGTAGGTCAGTTTTCTGTTATTGCCTCAACATGTTATTCAAGAAAGAGCGAGCGAGATAGGGAGAGATAGTACTGAGAGAGACACTGAGGAGATAGCAGCTATTACAGACACAAAGCGCGACAATTGTCGCAGAGCACGCAATTTTTATTATAAAATGAATCATTTTAACGGTGTCCGCAAATTAACGCAAAGGGCGTTTACTTAGCCGGATAAACTTAAGTGGCACACAAACACCCACCCCACAGCGTGCCTTTGTGCTTTCTGTCGGATAAAACGGATATTTGTATGTAAATAGCTTTAGCGGCACTTGTTGCGCACGCAACGAAGACAAATGCAAAGCTGCGTGTGTGCCAAAGGGCTTTTACTTAGCCGGATAAAAATGCAAACAGCAGACACGCACACACACTCTCTCTCTCGCTTACTCTCTCACCCACTCTCTTTTTGATAAAAAGTATATTTGGATAAATGGTTGGTTGTTGGTTATGTGGTCAGCGTCTTGCATTTATTTATTTATTTATTTGTGCGCGCTTCACTTTGATTTTGATGTTTAGCTTTTATTTCGTTTTGAGTGGCTGCTTCTTCGTGGCGTCAACAGCGAAATTTCACTTTTTCCACATAAGTAATCATAAAAAAAACTATGCACGTACACACAGACACACACACAAAATGCAAGAGTGTGTTTGTGTGTGTGTATGTTACATAGCTACACATGTATCTTAATGATTTTCCGCTTTGCCTGCGCCGCTCTTAAAGCCAATAAGCATGTTCATTCGGTTTCATTTGGCTGGGCCTACTGGCAAGGTCTTGCGCCATGATAACTTAAGCTTTATATATATATATATATATATTTATGTCTTCGTATTTGTATTAAATGTGTATCGATGTGGCATATTATCTGTGGCCTGTCTGCAACTTTTACTGCGGCAGCGCTCTGGAATGCGACTACTGTGCACAGTGGGCAAGTGTAAGTACACTTGTTGCCTGTTTCGATTTTGTGAAAGACACACGAGCAACAGCAACAGCTACAACAACAGTAAAGGCAACAGCAACAGCTACAACTGCCACAACCACAGCTATAACAGCCACAATATTGGCTTGCCAGGCAACCGCAGGCATTTCAAAATAGTAAAATTAACACAAAGACAAACACACGTACGGACACTCACTCACACACACACACTCATATATATATATATATACCAATGCACAACGTCTAAAAGCGTGCACGAGTCGGCTTTAACACTAGTGTATTTGATATGCAGTCAAGATTCTTGGCTTAAAAATGTATTCAATTTTTTTTCTTTTTGTTTAACGCACCCGGCAACGTCGAAAGAGAAACGACTTGAACGCCAGCAAAGCCGCTGAATAACTGAAGACTTGAAATGCGCGCACTACGAAAGATGTTTAGGCAGCGGCCGCACAGTCGCAAAAGCTCAAGCTTAGCTTGAATTGCGACAAAAAACCAGATAAACAGGTAACAAACGCAAACGGTCAGCGACGTCGCAACGCCGCAACATTGTCGGCGTCAAAAGCGAGAGTAAGCTTTAGAGTGCTCGCCGCTCACTCTGCTCACTCAGCTCAGTCGCTGCTGCGCTGCTCACTCAGCTTTGCGCTCAGAGCGCCGAGTGCAGCGTAAAAGCTCTTTAGCGCCGCCTTGCAAATGCAATTGATAAAAAGCTCTATTGAATGCCGTTGTCATGCATGATTATTGCTGCTGCTGTTGCTGCTACTGCTGTTGTTGTTGTTGCTGCGCTGCTGCTGCGCTGCTTTTGCTATTTGTGTTATGTGCGCGCTGATAAAAACAAGTTTGTTGCTTGCATTGAAGTCTTTCGTTTCGTATCGTTTCATTTTATGCTGTCGCTGCCAAAACGTGCAACGACAACAAACATATCTTGGATTTCCACATACACGCAAATCATTATATGCCCAAAAAAACGAGTAAATGACTAACAATTTGTCGTTTCGCTTTGCGAAACATAGCAACAATTTTAAGAATGTATAACAACCAAAGTGTTGTTGTTGTGCTGTCTGGTGTTTGGTGTCCAACTTGACACAACCCTCGGCATTGCGCAAGGTTGCATTAAGATGTGATTGCTTGTTGTTGCAATTGTTATTCTTGTTATTCTTGCAAGTTGCAACACTCATGTATTTACCCTAGAATTGTTTATCTTCACATTTACTTAACATAGAAAAATATGACAAGAAAAAAAAAACCAAATGCAAATTTGCTGTGGGCATAACACACGCAGAGTCACACTTGGAAAAACAAAAATGAAAATGAGAAAAAAAAAACAACAGCAAAAACTTGTTGCATTTGCATTGCAGTTGGACTGGAAATATATATTGAATAGGAAATAGTAAAGTGAGTGGACTTCACTTATAACTTAGAAGTGTTTGCCCAACTGGCCCAAGTGGGAAAATATTCGCATTAACTCATGTGCTTAGCCAGAATCAGGTCTGTAAGTGTTTTGCCCAGTTATTGTTTATACAGTAACTTCGTTGAAAACTTTGTGGAAAACGTCAGCTAAGCGTTGCTACAATTCCGACAAGGTTAATTTGGCTGACCTTGAACTACATCGATGACACCCCACACACACAGACACACATACGCACACGCACACCGTTGCAGTTAATAGGCCTATTCAAACCACAAACTCTAGACGAATTACAACTTTGTATGCCAATAAGGCTAACCGGGTTGCATGCGACCTTTCTGTTTATGTAAAATGACATACGAACTCGCGTATTTGTTGTTTCTTTTTGTTTTTAACGATCTCATAAATATTAAGTCACAAAAAGAAACATGAGGTATGAATAGACAAGCGTTAAATACCCTGAAATGGCACGGATGAACGAGGCTGTCAGAAGTTCAAGCCAGAATTCATATGTAACATTAATTTACCATGAGACGAACCTTAAACTTAATGTATGCCAAGAAGTATGCGAACCTTCAATAATTGGATTTAAAACAAAAAACAAAAATAGAAAGAGACAGCGACAGATAGGCATCGACAGTAGGACACATAGAGAATATGGTAGAGAGATAACGATAAGAGAGATAGAGAGAAAGAGAGAAGGAACAAAGGGATAGAGAAAAAGCAAATATAAAAGCAACAAGGAGACGAAGACAGAGAGAGACAAAAAAAAAAAGAGAGAGAGAAGAGCGAGTGAAAAAATAGGGAGAGGGTGATAGGTAGATAGAAATGTATAGAGAGAAGCCAGATAGAGAAATATCGTATTATATCTTATTTAGAAAAAATCTAACTCTATTTACATAGAGATAAAATTTAGCACAGCTTACATTATTATTCGTGGAGCTAAAATCTTTGTCTATAGATCATAAGTATAATCAATATACTAATAACTAAGATATATATAGAACTGAAGAAATAGATAGATGAGATATAGGCACTACGACTCATTCCGAACAGATCGCAGTTAAGCTCACATTTGTTGACAACAGTTGGTATGCCTGATTAGCAAGTTTAGATGTAATGAGATGGGCTTGCGTGCTATCAATTGGACCTACGTAAGGCCTCCTCCCTTCCACTCACCGCCCCCTAAAATGCAATTAGAGTCACATATTTTCTTACTTACGTAGACAAATGTTCCAAAATCGATGACCCATTATGTATCATGCCAATGTCTGTAACCAGAATTTGGAATTTCAAGTTCAATTTGAATAGGTGGGAAAACGAAAAACAAACAAAAAGTTACAAATAGTTGGAATTTTTTCTAAGTTTTGAACTGTTTTTGGCACTTTAACCCGGGCTATCTGCTTAAAATAATAAATCTATTATATAGTAACAAATATATATATACTATGTGTAATATATTATATATTATAGCACATTAGCAGTTGAAAATAAATTGAAGTGCCTTCGACTAAGGCTTGATAAGAGTGAGGCATATAGGAAATGAATGCATTGACTAGCGATAAAGCCAAATAATTCCAATGTGTCTGCTTATTGACGTAGGGCCCCACTGCTCTGATAACATTCGAAAATCCCCAATACGACTCAGACGGCATTAGCTAACTCTGAACAACACTTAAGCTGTCTGAGCTAAGGCTTCATAATTGAATTTGATTTGCCAAACTCACTTCCTTCCCCCAGTTATGCATATATAATCAATATATATATTAACAGGTTATGTTCGCAGCGACAGATCTGTGAAGGCTGTGCTTATTGAAAAGCTATTAAGCGCACGAAAACATTTCTACTACATATATTGAAATATATATTCATCTGTGCTCGATCGTCAGCTTAATCATTTCAGCGCTGTGAGCAAAGTTCAAAGGGGCTATCATTTGTTTGGATGATTTTGCTATTCGATGTATGGCAAACAAGTAAATAAGCCTAGCACCCATTGCTGATACTCAAATACCCTGTAAAGGCGGAGTTATCTAAGCTCAACTTTTGCAATACTAAAGCAGAGCAACGATATGAACTAAATCCTAAGGATTGAATTGGGAAAAGGAAAGCGACAGAGAGAGTGAGATTGAGAGAGTGTGAGAGAGAGAGAGAGAGAGAGAGACAGAGAGAAAGCGAGATAACGAGAAGAGGGAGGCGGAGAAAAGAGGACACAGTGAGAGAGAGAGAGACACAATGGGAAATGAGCGAAGGAAAAAGAGCAATTAGCAACTAGGCAAGAGAGAAGGCGTGAAAGAGAGACAGACGGCGAGCTAGAGAGAGATAGTGAGAGAGTAAGGAAGAAACAGAAAGAAAGGAAGGGAGGAAGGGAGCGAGAGAGTTATAAAACAAGAGTTTCAGCGAAAAAAAGATAAACAAACTATATGAAGTGAATCGGAGGTACAAAGAGAGAAAGACAGTTCATACGATAAATACAATCTTATCAGTCAAGCTTAACAGGTGTTGGCCCAAGGCCTTCAAATGCGAAAGCGAAAAACAATACAAAAAGAGAAAGAGAGAGCTTTGATCAAATAATCAACCGATCAACTATTAACTAAATTTTCAAATCTTTATTAAATATCTGCTACCAAAAACACTCACGAACGGAAATCAAAAAGAGCAAGCGCTTTGATACCTCGTTAACGCGTTGTATAGGGTATGCTGATTGACAGAGTAAATAGCACGCTTAGCAAGCATCGCTGACTACGCAGGAGGTAAAAGTCGGGTTTGGCGGGGTGAATTAAATACACGTATGTAAACACGGGTATTAAAGCTGCGAGATTATTGTAAAATAAACTCTTGACTAAACTGATAAATGCAGAATACACTTGAATAGAGTTCAATAACTCGACTCGTACGTTTATCAGCTATTTACAGCTATATAATAAGTACATGTGAATTAATCTATATATATGTAAATACAAATATGTATGTATCTGTTGTGCCTTGGGTAATGTGAACACGCTTAATGCGTGTGGAATCTGATAAAACGTGCATCTAAATATATACCTCTCATTATATACATACATATGTATGTATTTATCTGTGAAAACAAGAAAGTGTCTATCATATCACAAGGAAAAAAGAAAGACAAAGAGTGCGTAAGCAAGAGCATCAGTATTTTTGTCAAGTGTACTGCACCTTTTAAAATACACAAAGAGAAATTCTGCGATATCTTGACACTGAGAAACTGCTAATTGATGGAGAAAACGCCGCGACATTTGTTGTTACAAAGCTGCTGCTGGGTGGGGGGTTGGTGGATGAAGCAGCGACTGAGACGCAATTTCACTTTTAATAAGACTTATCTGTTTTTATTTTTATAGCGCTAATTAGATTAGGTGAATGTCATTGCTATAAATAAATCCGAGTTCAATTATAAGAGTCAACCAGTTGTTGGACCTTAAAACACAATTGCGCAATTCCTAATGCAAGCGTATAAGTTAAAGTATAAGAGTGAAGCAAGTCAAATAATATGTAAACATGTCGCCTACGCGTGTATAATATAAAATATAAGAGTGTGTTAACATAAAAATAGCTAAAAGTACACATTGATAACAATTATACATACCAACACTAGACCACCGCTCGTACAAAGATCAACTCCCTTCCATCTGTTCGTCAGCTGCTTGGCAGAGACAGAGAGAGAGAAAGAGAAAGAGAGAGAGAGAGAGAGAGAGCATAGCAGAGAGGGGAAGAGAGCGTATGGCACTTTCCAGCTGCAGCAATCACAAGCCTTGAAGCTTTCCAAAGCTTCACGCACAATGCAATTTTTTCAGTGCACATCTTCGACTTCGACCGATGCTATAGAAATGGAGCACACGCTAAAAGATAATAACGAAACAATCATTGAACAACAAGCCGACCGTCGACTACCGAACGCCCAACGACGAGTGCCGAACGCCAAAGTGTATCATGTCTAAGCAGCAATGCTGGGGATGCTATACGCATACATACATACATATGTAAATATGTACATACTCACATACACCCATAGATACTTGCTCGCTGTGTCGATTCTTTGTCTTGCGGTGATTAAATTTGCACTTTGTGTCCAACGTTCATACACACGCACACATGTGCAGTTATACATGTACGCATATGTATGCTAATGTGTGGTTGCTACGTCAAAAAAAAAGTGATCCCGATACGTAAACAAGAACATCGTCTGCAGAGACAGCGGACAGACAGTCAACAGTCAACAATCAGTAATCATAGCTGCCAGCTGCGAGCAGCGCGCTGCTCTTCCCGCTGTAAATGTCTTCGCTCGCTTATCAACACTCGCTCGCAGTCGAATGCAGCGACGCAACGAAAGCAGCAGCAGCAGCAGCAGCGCAGGCAGCGAATAGAGGACAGCAGCAGCAAGCCAAGCCAAGCCAGGCCAGGCCAGTGAATGCGTTGCGCGCGTCGTAGTAATAACTTGTTTCGTGGGCAGGGCGCAACTCGCTGTGTTCCCAGTGTGTAACGGTACACCCCGAATTCAAAATAACAAACATAGCAACAGCAACAGCAACCGAAGCAAAGGCAGCAGCAGCAGCCGCAGCAACGCAAATAAGAATAACAATAACAAAACGAAATCTAATCTTGCGACGCAATTTTCATATTGATAGTGCGTAAAGCGGGCCTGGTTAATCCGTCAAACGTGAAACGCGAAACGGAAAGGGTCTCGCAATATTGTGTTTTCTCAATATTTCGCATTGCCAGGTTGGCAGAAGAGTGGCCAATTAATTGCTGCTCACCTGTAGCTAATGGAAAAGTGAGTGCAATGAGAGAAATCTGAAACAAAGGCAATATCAACCACAGCAACAAAAGAAACTGCAGCGAATTTGTAACAAGTCATACGGAAAACCAGCTTGCTATATGAAACAAAAAAACAACAACAATAATAATAATAAAAAGAGCAGCAGCGACAACAACAGCAGGCTTTCGGCAGTCAGAAAGAAATAGCAAGAAAACAAAGAAGCAAGTGGATAACAAAGAACGCAAAACACAAGACAACACACAGCCAGTAAAGACTGGAACACCAGAAACAAGAACAACAACAATTACAGCAACAGCAATCAGTAACAAAATCAGATTTCGACAGCAACAACAGAGCTCTGCCTAGGCGTAGTGTGTCGCCGCGGCGAATTGGAATACACAACACTCAGCACAATAGCAACAGCAATAATAATAATAAGCTTTTAAAATTTTTGACTTCGCATTTTGTGCGCACTCAGCGCAAATAGCGACAAATTATTAATTAAGACGCCAAATGTTTGGCGGGCGTCTTGGAAAGTGCATGTCCAAGCAAGAGCGCATGAATACGGAGCATCATTAGCAGTGAGTGCAAGCGGGAAACAGCGCGAGACGAGAGAGTAACGTTGAGTGACAACGAGCGCGAGTGCAATTGCTGTGAAATCACACTCACGCGCGTGTTTCGTTTCCAAATTGTTGCGATCAGCTGTGCTGCTCATACGCGTTTCTCTGTGCGCTTCGCGTTACATCTCAACATTTTTCAAGTGCACACCAACAACAGTGGCTGCGTATTAGATCTCTAATGCGTCACTCTTCTTAACGCCCGGTATATGCTCTCCGCACAGGTGGACGCATCTTCCGCGGCCGTCTCATTGTGTTATCAGTCAATGGCACTGAGTGAACGACGCTGCAGCGTCAATTAAATTTCATAGCAGTGAGTTTAATGGCAGAAGCTACAACAATAACAACAATAAAAACAGCGCCAGTGCAACTTCCAAAGCTTTTAACGCCCGCACAGTCCAAAGCCTGCTCATGTACGTAAATTGTATGTATGTATATGCATATGTATGTATGCATGTATGTATCTATGTCTGTGTTTGTGTGTGAATACTTATCAGCGACCGAGTGAGCAGAAATGGAATATACAAAAAAAGAACATGTTTCGAGCTACTTCCAAATACTTGCCACATGCAGTTATATTTATAAATACATACATGTGCATGTGTTTGTGTGTGTGTGTGTGTGTGAACTTGACTACGAGTATGTAAATCGTTTGAGGGTCCATCAACTTTTGATTCAGCTAAGTTCATTTGAACTGATAACCATTACCTTTCATAGTTTTAATTATTGGAAATTTTTCAATTCAAATTGGCATTTATGACTATCATTATTATCATCAGCAGCAGAATCAGCATTCTTATCAGAATGTTGTTGACCCCTTTCTCAGCTGACATTAACGGACAGCTAGCAAATATATGAATATATAGACATATATAATATATTTAATTAATCAGCAGAAAGTTCTCTCAAAGATTAGAAATTTCTGCCATCAATTTCGTCTGCCCAATTTATATTTATACCAAATTTTTATATTTAAATATTCTGGTAATTTTTAAGCTCTTAATCAGTAAATCAGTAAATTGGTAAAGCTATTTTCGAATTTCAATTGCGACCACAAAACCACTTAAGAAAGTTGTTTATCAGAACTTTCCTGTGCCTACCTACTTACATTAAGGCATTAGCTTATCACACACTTAAGTTTTTGAATTGTTTGCAATTTATTTCAATTATTTATATATAGAAACTAGAATATAGTTGTTTTTTTAGATAAGAACTACTAGAAATTCTTATTTCTTTTATAGGTTTGTTACGATTGCTATCGTTGATTCGGATTATCATTATAACTATTATCAGTATTATTTTTTTTTTTTTGTGATAAGTATTAAAAACTATATATTACCATTATTAGAATTCTCATTATTATTAGTAACAATAAGAAAACTTATAAGTTTTAGCTATTATAATTAGTAGATTTTTTTCAGTCTTATTAGTTATATCATTATTATCAGTAACAAAAAAAAATCTCATTAGTATTAGCTATTATTATTATTATTAGTATTATTATTACTATCCATTCTTCTATTTTAATGAAAATTACTTTTAGCATAATTCCCATTAAAATCATTGGAAAATTCCTAATTGGAAAAAACCTAATGGAAACTCGACATTCTTACATGATATACATCTGTATATACATCTGTATATAAGCATATATACATACATGGGCATACTTATACATATATATGTAGCTATATATACGTAGTTACTATGCTTAGGCACCTAATATTAAACGGTCCCCAACTATGCCTAGCTCGCAATTTGGAGCATAATAAGGTACCCATACATATGTACAAACATATGAATGCTGATATATATACATACATACATATACATATGTACATACATACATACATACATACATTTGTCTACTCGTTGAATATTCTCTGTATGAATTGTGAATTCGTAGCCTTCTCGCATTTACCAAGTAAAGCTGATAAGCGCTGTGCCATTCTATATAGACCGATTAGTACATATAATATAGAATTGTTATTGTACTTTGATTTGAGAGTAGCACGCGTAGCTTGTGAAAAAAACCGAAACCGAGATTAGTTGGTACACACGTTGTTCAACGATCGGCTGGTTAAGAGCTGCGGACTAAGCTCTAGATCGCTCCAGAATCAAATTATACAAATATATATATATATACATACATACATATATAAATATATATAAAGAACGCAGGTATCGTGACTCAGGTTAAGTTATGAATGGGCAAACAATTTCTATACTCGAAATTTGCAGTTGCAAGTTGTTTTGTTCGTTGGTTCAATGACCAGAGTGAAATACTAAAGCCCTACTAATGGAATGGCGAGTGATAAGGAAATGTGGCATATAACACGTGTTATAGATAGATCATTTAGGGCCATATATAACAGACAGACGTGGCTTTAACAATTATAATGATAATACATAATCATTATATGTATATTTTACAGCAAATACTCCAGACATCATGTCGCATGCCACGCTGCAACATGATGTGGCACAGCCACCGCTGCCTGCCTCAGAGGATCTCACAGTACAAACAAACAAATCGAAAAGCAACACCTTGAACTCACTACGCAATGGCAATGCCACGAACTACTCCAGCCCCGGGCCCGAGAAGTTGACGGTGCTGGACATGATACTGGAATCGTTGGCTCTACGCAATCTCACGTCCAAGGATATGGGCACACTGATAAGTAAGGCTATATTTTTTTTTTTTTACATGTGTAATCTCCCGCGAATTAACCCAATTTTATTTCGACCTTAACAGTGCTGGGCTCCATGTTTTTGCTGTTTGTGATAAGCGTGACCGGGTTCTTTGTGATGTGGTTCACCGAATACTACAACAATACAATGCTCGAGGTAAGCTCAGATACGAATTGTTTATTTGCAATCATTGAACATTTGGAGAATCTTACTCGTTATACTTTATATTTATATATATATATATATATATATATATATATATACTTATATATATATACTTTTATTAATATCTCATATATTTCATATAAAAACTGCTGAACTAATTTTAGCCTGGATTTCCCCTATTCTTCACTCTTTACTCTTCACTCCTTACTCTTCACTTTTCACTCTTCATTCTTCTCTCTACTTTTCATTTGTTACTTCTTCACTTCCTTACTCGTTACATTTCACTTCATTCTATTTAGGCAACATTCATTATACATTTTTTCTCTCTCTCTAATTTTTACTCGTTACTTTCGCAGAATTTAATACTCGCTGAGCACTCGGATACGGCGGACAGTTGGCTCTCGCCGGATCCCAAATATGATACTCTGCTCAAGGCGCACATTTTCAACTATACGAATATTGAGGACTATCTGGCTGGGCGAGCGGACAAGATACACGTCGAGGATCTGGGCCCGCTCACCTACCAGGAGCATACGATCAAGGATCAAGTGACCTTCAATAAGAATCACACGGTTACCTTTCGGGTAGGCTTCTTCAACTTCTAGTTCTGTTATACAAATATACAAATTTCCACTGCTTGCAGGATAAAAAATCGTATAAATTTCTGCCGGAAAAGTCAACGGTGCGGGAAGATGATGTGATCCTGGTGCCCAATGTGCCGCTGCTGTCGGCGGCGGTGCATGTGAAGCGGATGGCCGCAATTAAGCGTCTCATTGTGACCGGCACCATCAAGATCTTTGAGGAGCCGCTGTTCAAGCGACTCACTGCCTACGAGTATCTGTGGGGCTATCGGGACAAGATCATTAGCCTGGAATCTCTGGGCGGCGGCAAGACGCACTTTGGTCTGCTGAGAACTGTGAGAATCGAAGAAACCCCATTTTACTTATGCTACATCAGCTAATCTCTGATCTCTAATCTCCATTTGCAGCGCAATGGAACGAGCGTGGACTCTGTGCAGCTGAACACGGGCGAGGACGACATCTCCAAGTTTAGCATCATTACCCAGTTCAATGGAAAGCCGCAGCTGGATTTCTGGCAGGGCGACGAGTGCAACCGCATCGATGGCAGCGAGCCGTCCATGTTCTCACCCACCATGCTGCAGACTCGCAGCACGGTGAATGTCTTTCTGCAGGTGCTGTGCCGCAAGGTGCCGCTGCGCTTCGAGAAGGAGGAGACCATCTACAATGACATCGATGTGTTGCGCTATCGCACGCCTCTTGACGTCTTTGCCCATCCTTCCGAGAATCCGGCCAACGAATGTTATTGCCGCAATACCGATCTCTGCCTGCCCAGCGGCGTAATCAATGCCACCAGGTGCTACGATGATTCACCAATTTTCCCATCGTTTCCGCATTTCTTCTCCGGCGATCCAGTGCTCTACAAGGACTTTGAAGGCATCAAGCCAGATGCCGAGCTGCATCAGACCTATGCCGATATACATCCGCGCTTTGGCTTTCCTATCAGCGGCGCCTCTCGCATCCAAATCAACATTATGCTGGACAAGACGCCACTGCTGCGCAGTAAGTCAAATGGCATTTACTTATAGAGGCCACATATCTAAGTGCTCCTATTTCAGATCAAGCGTGGCGCATGCAGAATGCTACCATCTTGCCCCTGATCTGGATTGAAATAACCGCTGGCGACTTCAATGAAGATGTCCTGCACACACTTTATGTGAGCACCTTTGGTCTAGATGCCATCCAGCTGGCGCTCAAGTACGGCACTCTGCTGGTCTCCGTGACCAGCTTCAGCCTGATCGTGGCCAGCGTCTACTATCTGAACAGCAAACGTGAGGAGCAACAGCAGCTCGAGAAGAGCAAATCCTCTGCAGAGCTGGAGGCCCTTGCTGGTCCCAGTGCTGGCAACGGTGGCATCGTTGTTGTCCAGGTCCTGCCACATGGCGTCAGTCTGCCGCATCGCGCCAATTCGTAGTGCCATTAGCAATTAGTTAGGGGAGGGACTTGTGGGCGGGGCAGCACAAATGGGTTTTGTGCATGGGTAAGAGAGAGAGAGCCTTCTTGCGCTGGAGTGCCTTATTAATCAAGAGATTTTCGAATTTGTCACGACTTAGAATACGATATTATTAGACTAGAAGAAACAGATGTAGTTAACAAATTGTATATATGTATCATATGTATAAAGAAATCTAACAAATGTTCAATAAATAGTAAGTATATAAAGCAATTAATTAAACATCATTAAATAATACCAAAAACCATCAACTTTCCTCCTTATGGCCAAATTATATCTAAAAAGCAGTATTTTCCACTTTGCCGCTGAAAATTCAAGTTCAAAATTTAACCGCCACAAAGTTTGGCGGTAAAATAAGAGTTACTGTTGATTAACAGTGTGCTTAACAGCGATTTACCAGAGTTCTGTTAGCTCACAGTGCACTGTTAGTGTACTGTTAATTAACATTTTCAGCCCTGCTACTGATTTCTGTTCGCCTGGTATTTCAGAAAATTCTTCATACGAAAACTGGGTACCAAACGGCTGTACCGGTTGCCCCGTGACGGTATGCAACGATTTTTTACAGTGCAATTTTTTTATTTACTGTTGATATCTAGATATAGATTGTAAGCAAATTACACTAAATAAAAACAAGGCATGATTTTTTTATTTAAAGATTTTTATTTAACTTAAAATGTGCATAACCCGTTCCTTTTCTTTACCCTGTGGTCCTCTCTCAAACTCTGTTAGAAGAAAATCCTTACATGACCTTATTGACTTTGCTCACTGACAAAAGCTGGCTGATATGCATGATTGTCGATAATTTGTGTCCATGGATGGCCACACTGCAAGAATACTGCCAGAACAATTTAATATCAACCCGCGTAAATTCAAACAGACATTTGAACCATTTATAATTGTTATAGCAAATATTTATTGTTTCTAAACAAAACGAAATTCGTATATTAGTTGCTTGTTCAACATTTGATTGTTTTATAAACCTTTAGTTATTAAATGCATGTATTGTGTATGTATATTGCTTGTTGAAGGGATTGTTTTAAGTGGGGCAGGAAGGAAGTTTGTTGAAGAGTTAATACGCGTATTGGTTGTAGTTTGTTTTTATGTTGTATAATTATTTTGTTTTGCGTTTGTTGTTGTCTTTAAGTTTTTAATTAAGAATAATAGTTTATATAAAAAATAACAGAGAAATTATATAAAAGAAACATTAAAATATAATCGTTTATTTCCTTTTTGTTGATTTTTTTTTTTTTGTTTTTTTGTTTTATTTTTTAATGTATTAATAATTAACGCGTCAATTGCCTGAATCCTCGCCATCTAATGATTCATCCTGCACCGATGAGCTGTCGTCGCCGCCGCCGCCCCCACCGCCGCCTCCGCGCTTGGACGATGGTGTGCCCGTGAGTCGGGTGGAGCTGAGGCCCATGCCGCCGGTGCGTCTACAAAAGGAGAAACAAATAAAATATATTACAACAAATTATTTATAAAAGATTAAAGACAGAGGCTTATCGTGCACAAAAAAACAAGAGGTTTGTAAGGGTCAACGCAAACAATGTATATATAAAACAATATAACAAGAGTTGTGGGGGAAGTGGAGACACGCTATGTACGATATAATGCACTAAGTTCTATTCCTGGGAGGGGATTCGTATCGAACATTGAACGCTATTCAAACGCACGATTTAATGTGTATGTGTGTGTGTGTTTGTCTATGTGTGTGTGTGTGTCTAACATGCACTAAAATCTTGAGATAGATCTTGTTTGGAATCGGTTCATTCACTGTTGTTGGTTGGGTATAGATGAAGATGTCGCCAGCACTTACAGCCTACCAAGAGGAAGCGAAGCGAAATGGAAACCTAATGCAGACCCTCACAATTCATAATGAGTGCAGCATCCTTTTTCGGCGAATATGCTTTGGCCTTTTCGGTCTCGGCCACCTGTATCGAGCTATATATGTATATATAGTAACAACGTCGTCAGGCCCAGAGAAAAATTAAATAAATAAACAGTACAAAAACCAAAAGAAATAATAAAGAAAAGAAATCGAAAGCTGAGTTACAAACGGCGTGCCGATCTGTAAGTACTCTTGCAGAGAAGATAGAGATTACAGATTCTATATAATATATTTATAGATGTTTACAAAGAGATGTTATTCAATATATATAGTTACTCAATCAGACCGACTTTTATATATAATGCATATGCATTAAATAACGAAACAATTGAACGGTTCTAGAACAAGTTCACATAGTAAACAGACAGATACGGCCATAGAATAATCCGGAATATAAATACTATATAATATTTTAAATGCTCTTCTTCTATGCTATATACATTCTGATTTATCTGCAAGAGTATAATTGTAGACTTCCATTACAGTATCAGCAACTGCAATCAGTTAATCCCCCACCAGCTTCTGCCCTGCGCTTACCGCAATTTCGTTTTCAGTGAGTTAATCTCACGGTTCATGGCCTCCTGGGATTCGATCATGTCCTCGCATTCGCGCTGATATTTGCGCTTTTGCGTCTTCTCCTTCTGCAGCTCCTCCTCGGTCTCGTCCAGATTGCGCTTGAGCAGTTTAATGCGGCTATTCAGCTGTAATTGATATACAAAGAGAATTAATATGAGATTATCTCAAAAATAAATCCAGTTTCCACTCACTTTATCCATTTGCTCCTTATGCTGGTCGACGTGTCTTCGCTCGTCCTCGATGTTCATGGTGAGCTCCTTGATCTTCTTGTCCATTTTGCGATTGGCCTTCTGTTGCAGCAGACGCTCCTTGCCCTCGTTCTCCAGCTGCTCCTCCAGATTGGCAATCTTGGCCTCGAGCGTGGCAATGGTGGCCTTCACCTTGGTGCGTTGCGCCGTCTCGATCTCCGCTAGCTTGGCCTTCAGCTCCTTGTTCTGGCGCTCCAACAGTGCACGTCCATTCTCGTTCTTCTGCGAGTTGGACTTCTCGTTGGCCAGCTCTGTGGTCAACTGTTCGATCTGTAGCTGCGCCTTGCGGCTGCGATCGAGCAGAACCTCTGAATTCGATTGCTCCTCCTCGAGCTCCTCCTCCAGGGTGGCGATGCGCGCCTCCAGCCGTCGCTTCTCATCAATCATGAGCGAGCCCTTGTTGGCATTGGTGGCGATCTCCTCGGCCAGTTCGTCGCGCTCAGTTTCAGCCGCTCGCCTTGCACGCTCCGAGCTGGCCAAATCCTCGGTCAGCTGTAATACTTCGGCCTCGAGTGCCTTCACCTTACGTTCGGCTTCTTTGCTAAGCGCCTGCAGCTCCTCCTTGGCGGCCTTGGCCTCCTCGGCGTCGCGCAGCGCATCCTTGACTTGTGCTTGTAATTTCTTGGCATGCTTGAGGGCATCCTCTTTCACCTTATTATGCATCTCCATGGTGGTCTCAATCTCCTTGAGGTCACCCTCCAGCTTCTTCTTGGCCGCCACTGCGGCCGTTCGCTGTTTGCGCTCCTCGTCCAGCTCCGCCTCCAGATCGCGCAGCTGCTTGACCAGACCGCGTCGCTTCTCCTCGGCGCCCTCCTCCTTGGCTAGCAGGTCACGTTCGAATTGCGAGCGCAGCGCCTGCATGTTGACCTCCAGACGCAGTTTGGCATCCTCAGTCAGCTGCAGATCATCCTCGAGCTCCTCGTTTTGTGCTTTCAGCTCGGCCAGCTGCGACTCCAGTGCACGTTTCGCCTTCTCCAGCTCGTGAACGTTCTTGTCCGCAGTGCCCTGTGTGTTGGCCAGATCGTCGAGCTCGTTCTGCAGCTGCTTGCGTTTCGTTTCCAGATCCTCGATCTTGTCGTATGCCTCGTCCAATTCGCGGGATACCGACAGCACCTTCGTCTCCTTCTCACGGGCCTCACGCTCCGCCGTGTCGCGCTCCTGGGCGATCTGTTCTGATATGGCTTTCTCTTCGGCGAGTATCTTGTCGAAGTTCTTCTGCTTCTTCTCCAAGTCGAGCACCTGGTGGATGAAAGACGGATGAGCAACTGGCTTGTTTATTATGCGAATCTTCACTTACCTTCGTGCGTTGCGCCTCCAGCTCAATGGTAGCATCCTCCAGCTCCGACTGTATCTTCTTTTTGCTCTTGTCCAGGCGATCGTTCTGTGCCAACAGCTCCTTGACTTGTCGCTCCAGCGCCTCGATGTCCTTGTTCAGGCGTTTCTTGCCTTCCTCGAGCTCCTTGGCCAGATCGGCATCCTCCTCGGCCTTCTTCTTGATCTCCTGCATCTGGGCTGTCACCTCGGCCAATTTGCGTTCGAAGTTGCGCTTCGCCTCCTCATCCTCCTCGAGCTGCTCCTGCAGTGCCTCCTTCTCCGATTCGATTTGACGCAGCTTGGAGCTGAGGCCGAGCTTCTGGCGGGTCTCCTCTTCCAGCAGCTGTTGTGCCTCTGTCAGCTGCGACTCCATATTGCTGGCTGACTTGACGGCCGCCGAGGCCTTCAGTTCAGCCTCCTCCAGCTGGTTGGTAATGTTCTCCGCCTCCTGCTGCAGCTTCGTGCACTTCTCCTGCAGTTCGGAACGCGCACGCTCAATCTCCGCCAGCTTCACCTGCAGCTCAGCGATCTGAGACTCCGCCTGCTTGCGTCGGCGATCATTCTCCTGTCGCGAGCTGTTCACGCTACGCAGTTCCGTGGCCAGATCCGCATTCTCAGCCTCAAGCGTGCCCTTGGCCTTCTCCAAGCCGGCCTTGACCTTGCGCAGATTCTCCAGCTGATCGTTGATGCTGTTCAGCTCCTGGGCGTGCTTGTGACGCATCTCAGCGATCACGCTCTCATGATTGACGCCCTCCTCCTCCAGAGACTTCTTCAGCATGGCCAGCTCCTGTTCGCGCTTGGAGCGCAGCTCCTGTTGGGCTGCAGAAGAAGAGAATATATTGATATAGAAAGTACAAATACGGGAAAAACATTCATTGTCCACTTACCGGCTGTGGTATCCAGTGAGTCGAGCAGCTCGTTCTTAAGCGCCTCCAATTCCTCGCTGAGATCCCGACGCAGTTTTTCGGCTTTGCTGCGCGCCGTCTTCTCGGCTTCCAGATCCTCCTGGATTTCGGCCAGCTGGGACTCGAGTTCACGCTGTGCCTTCTGTGCGGCAGCCTTTGAGGCGGACTCCTCGTCGATGCGCATCAGCGTTTGGGTGAGTTCCTCCTCACGCTTGGCCAACTGTGCTTGCATCTCCTCGACCTGGATGCGTCGCTCGTTCAGCTGCTCCTTCAGATCAGCCACCTCAGTTTCGATCTTGCGCTTGGTGCGATCCGATTCCTGTCGCTGCTGTTGATCCTTGTGCATGCGCTCCTCCAACTCGGCAATGGTCGCCTCATGCTTGGCTTTCAGTTTGGCCAGATGCTTGGCCTTCTCCTCCTCCTCGGCCAGCGTCTGGGACAGATCGTTGGCACGCTCCTCCAGCACTTTCTTCTCCTTCAGCAGCTTCTGGTTCTGATCTTCGGTGAGCGCCAGTTCCTCCTCATGCTTCTTGATCTTGGCATCCAGCTGCACCTTTTCCAGTTGGAGTTTCTGGCGTGCAGCCTCCTCCTCTTCGAGCTGCTCCTCCAGATCCTGTATATGCAATTCCAGTTTCTTCTTATCGCCGCCCAGCGCCAGTACGCGCTCCTCTTCCTCCTCAATGCGCGTCTCCAGCTCCTGCATCATATCCTCCAACTCCTGTTTGCGTGCCATCAGACGTGAACGCGACTCCTCCGCCTCGGCGCACAGCTCAATCTCGGCCTGCAGCTGCTCGGCAAGCGTGGTCTTCTCACCCAGCGCCTGCTGGTATTTACGCTCGTATTCCTGCGTATTCTTGGCCAACGATTCGAGCTTCTCGCGCACCTGCTTCAGCTCATCCTCCTTCTGCACGAGCTTCTCCTCCTGCTTGGTCACCTCCAGCAGTGGCTTGACCTTGGTGTACAGACGCCACCACTGCCAGTTGCGCAGCTTCAGATAGGCAGCACAATTGCGCTGAATGATGCGTATGGCATTGAGCTGCTGGAGACGCTTCTGGTAGTTGCGGCGGGCGAGGAAGCCGCGACAGAATGCCTGGAAATTGACAATTAGATCGGAGATCTTGAAGTCGCGCTCCTCCTCCAGATGTGCCAGCACACCGGCGCGGAAGAAGATCTTCGATTGGCCAACACGATACAGATTGGAGTCGAGCTCCAAGGCTTGGATCATCTTCTCGCAGGCCTTCTTGCCATCCATAAAGCCCTTGGGTATGACATTGGGCGTAAGCAGTTCGTAGCGTTGCCTGAACTCCTGGAAGGGTATGCGATTGGGAAAGCCCTGGCGACAGATGCGTATACCCTCGAGGACACCATTGCAGCGCAATTGGTCCAGCACCAGGGGCGCGTCGATCTTGCCAGCGCGCTTCTCGTGATTCGGTATGATACAGCGCACAAAATTCGGGTTCGTGTTGCGCAGCGTGTCCATCAGTTTGGCCAGCTGCTCCTTGTACAAATGCGACACGGTGCGGAACATGCCCTTGCGCGTGCGCGCCCCAAATTGGGTATCGGTCAGCGCTTGCTGTGCCATGCCGACTATTTCCGCATCCTTCCAGATGTTCACGACAAACGGATCCTGCGACGCCTGCAACAGCGACACAATATTCTCATTCAACGGATCCATGTTCTTCATCAACCACTTGGTAGCTGAATAATCCACCCGTCCGGCATAATGAACGATGGCGAAGTCGGCAACGCCACGGAAATCGGTTTTCATGAATTTCGGATGCATGGAGTGGGCGGAGACGAGCTTATCCACAAACGTCTTATCCGTGGCCTTGGGGAACCAGCACTCCTCATCCAGCAGAGCCATGATGCCACCTGGCTTATCGATCAGATCGATGGTGGGCTGCAGATCGAGTCCGAAATCAATGAACTTCCATTCGATGCCCTCGCGCTGATATTCCTCCTGCTCCAAGATGAACATGGTGTGATTGAAGAGCTGCTGCAGCTTCTCATTGGTATAGTTGATGCACAGCTGTTCGAACGAGTTCAGCTCGAAGATCTCAAAGCCAGCCATATCGAGTATGCCAATGAACGAGGCGCCCTGTCGCTTGGTGCGATCCAGCGAGCGATTGATGCGATTCACCAGCCACTTGAACATGCGCTCATAGCACGCCTTGGCAATGGCCTCCACGGCGAACTCCACTTGCTCCTTGGTCTGGGCCTTGGTCACAAAATCGCGGCCCACTTTGATGCGGGGCGTGAGAAAGGCGCGCGTCATATCCGTAACGCTCAAGCCAAGCAAATGGGCAATCTTCTGGGCGACGGTGTTGTCGGGCAACGTTGCCTGATCGTTGTTGCGCTCCTGACGGAACTTCATGCTGCCAAAGAGCAGCACGGCGCTAACGATGCGGAATATCGAATTGAAATCCTCTGAGGTCATGCCCATGATGTTCATCGATTTGACTGTCGCCTGGAATTCGGCAAAGTCATCGACACCGGGCACGGGCAGCGTGCCGTTTGAGAGGAATGGATACGACTTAATGTCATCGAGTATGAATTTCTCGCGCTGCTCCGGCGTTGCGCCCGCCAGCAGCTGATAGAATATATGGAATGTACGTTCGTCCTTCGCTTGACGAATGGCACGCGACTTCTCCAACAGATAGGTCTCGATATTGGCGCCCGATATGAAGCCCGAGGCATCAAAGTTTATGCGTATGAATTTGCCCTGCATGAAGAGAGAGAGAGTAAAATTAATAAATTATAAATTAAGAGTAAACACATAATACTTACGAAACGCGATGAGTTGTCGTTCTTGACCGTCTTGGCATTGCCAAAGGCTTCCAGGATGGGATTGGCTTGCAGCAGCTGTTGCTCCAGCTCGCCCTGTGAAAATATTGGTACATTAATATATATCTCACACAAGTATTACATAAAGTTTTCTTTAGGTTAGACATTAAATGCATACAACATACAATACGTATATAGCTATATATCTACATAGACGAACGCATACAACAAAATTTACATACATATTAAGATTTGTTAACGATGAGCAGAAGAACATGCACAAAAGCTAAGATATAAACATTTATAAACATATTTCCTACACATGGATGGACAGGGCACAATTTCCTAAGCTATTGCAATGCGATCGCCTTGAAGATGTTGGTAATTGAGAGTAGAAACAAACAAAGAAAGTTCATATCATATTATGATGATTAAGATCAGAACTAGGATCAGTTGGCATATCGAATAGTTTGATTGATAGAATGATAAGGATCAAAACTAGGATCAGTTAGAAGTTGAGCATTGAGGTAAGGAATGATTATCGAATAGACTTTTAGCTTAGTTGAGAATCTACAGATTGTGAGAATAATTTGTTTAACGTGATATTCAGGATCGATCTTCAGAAGATCACTCAGTTGCTACTGTATTCAAAGATCGAACATCTCACAATCTGATCTGAACTTTAAAAATACCGCTTAAATATCATTTACGACTGCTGCCATTAGCTTAACTCTTAAAGCCCTTCTCAAATAAATATGATTTATGAACGCTGATCATGCCCTGATCATATATACTCTTTGAGTAAATTTGTATAGCTTATCTTCTCTTTAGATAAAATGCTTAAACTCATGATGAGAGGCAGCAAAGAATTTCAGATCTTTTAGGTATGCGTAGCTGTAAAGCCATTCTCTCTCTCTCTCTCTCTCTCTTGCTTTCTCTTTCGTTCGATCGCACTGCACTCGATCTAATGCAATTGCCGAAGCCATTCGGCTTGCTTACACAATCCCCTTGCGGATTGTTTTTACCTCCACCTCTGGCATATCAACAACAAGACAGTCACAATGCGTCGCAGCAGCTAACCGCTCCACTACATGGCAGCTACTTAGCTGCATGATCGTCTTCGAACCGACACCGTTGTTGTTTGCTTCGATGATCTTCCTACTGTGCACCTTATTACCAAATATATTATTGACATTACATTTGACCTTAATGTATTTATTCGTGTTCACCGAAAAGTTCTGCAATAATGGGTATGTGGTTAGAGGCAAAAGGTATTAAGTTGCTAAATGGGATTTACGTAGATCAGCAATTGACTCTGTAATACGAGAGCTTGCACAGCATTGAATAGTAAAAAATATAATACAGCCAAGGCAAAACAAAGTTTCTACATATGATATATATATATTTATGTATATATTTATATAGATATATATAGTATTTTTATAGATTGAAAACTTTTGCTTGGTTACTTGGAGCATACTTTACCGCAAATGTTTCTTGATGACTACTCTAAATATGCGTAGCGTGAGATATATATGTATATGGATAGCATGAAGTGGGAGTAGGAGTTAAGCACATGGCACAATTGCGATTAGAATTCAATTAGTTGAACTTGTTTTAATGATGTCTCAGACGAAGATTGAGATTGTCAATGAATGAGCATGAAGCGATTGTACAGAAAAACAAAAGTTAATGACAATCAAAATCAATAAAAACTTAGAGTATTTGTCATTGAATGAAAATGAGTTGAGGCAACTGGAAAATAGGGTAAATACGGCAAGCCGTAGTTGTCATATTCTTGCAGATCTATTTAAAAGAAAAATATCTTAAATTTATGTAAAAGAAAAAAAACTATAGTTTCAATTAATCAGTTTAATTATTATTCCATTTCAGACCATCAAAAATGTTTTTTCTTAATTAATATAAATTGATTTAATATATCTGAAATCTATGATAATATATTATCTCTTTTACTTATAGAGCAAATTTGTGAAGTATTCCTGATGGATATTTCTTTGTTGCTTATAACAAGTTTTCTTATGAAAAAGAATGAGTTGACTAACTGAACTTTGAAATATAAAATGATTATTAATGAAAATAAAGTTATTGAACAACGAAAAATTAGTCAATATTAAAAAAAAAAAAAAGACTTCTATACTTGGTTGATCGATCATTATATCTATATCTGTGACTTGTTTATTTTCAGATAAAGAAAACTTTTTATTTTCTTTGGGGCTTTCCAAATGATTACTGATTTTTTATAGAACAATAAATGGATTTTTTATAGAATAATAAATGTTTTTTATAGAATAGGAAATGATTTTTTTTTTATTTTTTTTCTTTTCTTTTCTTTTTATTCTGCAAGAATATAAACAAAAAAAGATTTTTAAGAACAGAAATTCAAACGCTTTTTAAAACAATTCTTTGGTAAGAAAAAATAACAGAAAGTAGACAACAGAAATTATGTTAATTTTGTTTAGAAATTAATAAAAAAGAAGTTGAATTATATATATATTTATGTATATAGTGTACTAATTCTAGACTTTTGCATACTTACAATGAGGACGGCAGGATTCGGCACCTGTTCATATTTTGGAGTTTGGGTTGATTGTGGTTGTTGGTTGTGGATTTTTGGTTGTTTGGTTGTTTTTATTTCAATTTGATTTGCGTGTGGTTTGATCATTGAAATTTTCGTGTTTTTTTTTTTTTTTTTTGTATGTACAAATTAAATTAAATTTAATAATTATGTTTTATACAAAATGTACAAAATTGCATTTGTAAACAGGGCAATTAAAGATTAAATAAAAGAGCAACAACCAGTCAATTGTACAACAACAACAGCGGCAAACAATAGTAGTAGTAGTGGGTGTACGTGTGTGTGTGTAAAGGTGTGTGTACAGTTGTACATGTGTGTGTGTGGGTGTAGTAGAAGGTGTAACGTTTGCACATGAAATAAATAAATAAAATATAATTAATAAATATAGAGCAGTTGAAAATAAGAGAAAAAACAACGCCGTTAGCTAAGTTTTAACTTAGTTAAGCTTAGAATTACATTTAAAAAAATTTGCAAAAATCTTAAAAAATCTTTATTTAAAACTATATTTTTTATTTTTTTTTATATAGTAAAAATAGGTAGATATAAAATTTCTTAAAATAAACAAATGCAAAGCTGTGCAGTTTTTTTTTTTTTTTTTTTTTTCTTGTATTAATTTAAAATTCATATATTAAAAAGCTTCTTATGAAATTTAAGAAATACTCCTATATAAAAGATCTGCTTAAGGAGTGTCACGAATTTCATAATATATAAATTTAAGTATTAATTTATTTGTGTGAAAGTGAAGAATGACTACTGAAATGATCCTGTGAAGAATAGTCTTGAAGTATATACATATTTATCATATATTCTTGATCTCTCTCTCACTCTCTAAACTAAGCTTCTCTCCCTCTCTCCCTGCCTGACATTGCATAGACAGATATGTATGTGATGGTAAGTCTTCATCAAAATGCAGAAACTACAAACTCTCTTTGATACAAATTACTTTTTCAAAATATATAATAACTCTTAAAAACACAATAGAGCTCTCTCCCTCTTCCACACTCCCTCTTCCAGACTCTCTCTCCCTCTTTCTCTCTCTCTCCCACTTATATTTATTTCCGCTCTATTCTTATCAGTCACATAGTTGTTACGAGTTACTACCATGATGAACTAATTTCTAATCAGAATGTATGTGTGTTTGTGTGTGTGTAACACCTGTAGCACCGTGCTATTCCCTTGAATTCAAGTTTGTTTTTTCCTTCTTTTGTTCAGTCGAATAATGAATGATTCAGTTGTCGAGCATGCACGATATCATCGTCTATTTATGGCAAATATAATCATAATTAATAGCAAACTGGCAAACAGCTGAAACAACAACAACAACAACAGCTACAACAACTACAACAACTGTTTGCACTTCAATTTCAATTTTAGTGTTGACTTTTTATGTTTTATTTGCAGCTTATCACCTCAAAAAAAAAAAAAAAACAACAACACGTTGTAGAACCCCTCATATAAGGCTGTAAAACATAGCTCGTCGAAAACATCTCTCAAGAGCAGCGCCTTAAAGGATTTGAAAGCCAATTATGGCAGCGCAACAGCTGCAAAATTATGAAACAACAACAACAACAACAATGTGACATACATTTTAACATCTAGATATGAACATCTCAAAAAACATCTCTGTAAACTTTGAGAAACTTGCAAAAATTAACTAACAAAAAACTGAAATATGAAATGGAAAAAACATTAACTCGTTGGCCCTGACGCAATTTCAAGTGATTTCATTTTCGTTTTCAATTCTCTTCAATTTTCAATTGTCGCCGCAAGGGAGGGCGTGGCCACCGCCTCCCCACACTCCTTTTTTTTATTATTTTATTTTATTGCTGTCCATTGACAAGCGCAATTAAATTTCATTTTGGGGTGTTTATTTTATGGTTGTAAATAAAATGAAAAGTGCGCGATATCCGATGCTAGTTGGACTATAACGAATTGCGTATGCTCTAGAAATAGTTAGATCAAATGTGTATAATATGAATTTATTTGAGAAACCTATTATATCTATATATATTTGAAATATCCATGCGAACATTTGATCTAAACTCATGTGAAACTTAAGTCTCTAGCAATGCCATTAAAAAATAGTTAAAATTCTTAAAAGTATTTCAGCTCAGTTGTTAACATTTTTATTATTATTAATCATTCCAAGATCATACTAAGTTATTATACTCAACAATTACTCCTTGAGTTTAGCTGATTCACAAAAATGTCAAATATGGCAAAAATAAATCAGAACCTCAAAAGAAATACATCAACGCAGAAAAACTGAAACCTTCCTTATTTGGCTTTCCAGTTAAAAATGAAATATTTAAAAAAAAAAGCCCCAAATTGCTTGCTTAATTTATTGTTATTTTCACATTATCTGTTCCATAAACTTTGGTGTTGAGCACACAGCACACAGCACATCACATCATATCTATGCCAGATAATGCCCCACGTTTACGTTTCAGTGTAGGGCACAACAAATAAAGTCATTTGTCAGCAGCCATCAAATAACTTAGGGTAACTACAGAGCGCACAGAGATAGAATATGTATATACATATGTGTATATGTATTATCTGACTGATTAATGAAGTGTGTGTAGTAAGAGAGAGATAGGTGAGAGAGAGACAGAGACAGAGAGAGAGAGGGTATTTGTAGGCTTTTGGGGTCTGCGCCATATGCGCCACACTATAATGCGGCATATATGGATAATGCCTGGCCTCATGGGGGCTACGTGATTTAATGTCATTACATCAATGCTAAGTGCAACATTTTGTTGAATGTGTGTATGTGCATAATGTGTGTGTGTGTATGTGTATTTGTGTATGTTTCTATTCAGTTGCATTTGCGGATCATAATTCGTAACTAGAGACGCACAAACAGCTGGGAAAACGTTTTAACTGAATCAACAAAGTAAAAAGTGCTTGATTGAGTGAAAAAACATTGCACGACTATGTAAATGCCCTGTAAAGAGCTTAGAGTTTAATATATGCATAAAAACTATATAGTTTATGAACATTTAGTGTTATAATACGTTAGTGAAGATTTAGTATAACTTATATAATTAATTATAATTATAATAAGTCACACTAAATGTTAATTTTTAAGAGTTTGTTGAACAAACAAATATAATTTTTTCTTCAAACTAACTAAAACTAAGTTTTTATATTAATTTTGGTATTTTTTATTGAATTTTAATAACATACTAGCCATATAAACTTATCATTTCACTTTCAACTCCTTCTCTAATACAGGGTATCTAATGACACCCACAAGTCGATACTCAGTTTGCGGGCGTATAAAAGCCAATTTGCCGACACATTCACAACGTGAATTGGTCTTTTAAATATCCATATGATTTTCCCATTTATCAACTGGTTAATTATAGCCATAATAATAATCATGACAATGACAACGACAATAATGAAAAAATTAAACTAAGCAGCTAAGTATGTGCCAGAAATCTTTTCATCTTTCGACTTTGTTAAGGCAACAGAGCCCACGCACAGCTTTGCATTTGTGTATCGATATATAGATAAATAGATAGTTTCTGTTTCTCTCAGTGTATTGTATGTGGGAGACACTTACCGCACCAGAGCCCTTGGGCTTAGAGGCAGCCACATAGGCCAGAAATTGTATGACCTTCTTGGTGTTCTCCGTTTTGCCAGCACCCGATTCGCCAGTACACAAAATCGATTGGTCTTCACGATCTGGAAACAACAAGAAAGATATGGAAATTAATAAAAAAGATCAGAAATATATAAAAATATATAATGATAATGATAATAATTATAATAAAAACATACTAGGAGAGAGACCAAGGATAGGACTTATATGGATAGAATAGCATAATAATGACACGATAGGATAATATGGATAGGATAGAATAATAAGGATAGGATAGGATCATAATAATAATAATAATAATAAAGAACAAAGACAATCCTAATGATAATGCAAATGAATATGCCATAGCAATAATGTCTAAACAATAATTATAAACATCTAAACAATAATACTAATACTTATTAATAAAATTATAATAATAATAATAATGGATGATTACAATAATGAAGTAGAAATGCCGAAATGGGTTAAGCACAACGACAAACAGATGAAACTTCACCAACAATAACAAAAATAGCTGACAATGTTTTTTCTGTTGTTTTTGCCTTTTTCTCAGTTTCTCTTTATTGAAATGTTTTTTTTTTCTTGGCTGTCTTTTTTATTGTTTAAGCAAAGCAAAGCTTGAAATTTAAGTTGACCCAAATTCAAGTGCGCCAACAAAAAAAAAGACAAATAGGAATGGTGTATACCCTGTAAATAAGTCTGATGGCAAGCAATGCATAATAGTGTGAGTAGATATGGAAAAAAATGATAAATAATGTTTATATATATTTTTCTTAAATAGAAATAAATATGTTAATGAATTATTTTTATCAGTATTTTTCCTATATAGAAAAAAGTTATAATGAATTTATATTTAGCTTTTATCTATCTTCGACAATCAAATCATCTTTTAAAAATTTATTTTAGTTATTATTATTTATTAATTATAAACTAAATTTCTTTTTTCTAACAATTAATTAAATACAGGGTATGTACGACATAATAGACAAGTAAATAAAAAAAAATGAGGGTTCGCACACACATTCAATTGAAAATCATTTAAAATTTGCGCGCATCTCATAAATACAGACAAACACACATAGATATATATATGTACGTTAATGTATATATACATGTGCATACATACATGCAACATATGTATACATACAATCTACATATGTATATATACATATGCATACATACTTGTTACATATGTATATATACATATGCATATGTATACACACAATGGCGCCTGGTTTTTATATACATGTGTATATATACATATGCATACATACATTTGTATATATACATATGTATATCAAAATCGGGCGCCACTTGCTGATCTATTTAACTAACTAACTATTCTAGCCGACAGCTGTTGTTAGACGCTAAACTAAGCCAGGCAACGCAGATTGCAGTTAGCCCAGATATTCGATACTCGATATACATAATCGATACACACACACACACAAATACTGAATACAGAGCTCTACCTAGCTTTAAATTGTAACCACAAAAACACGACGCAACATATCCATTGGCACAGATTTCGGTTTTCAAATAAAATAAAAAATAAGTAAAAATACAAAAAATAAAATAAAAAATAGATAACAAATTGGCATATAACGACCCCGTACTTATTATGGCCTGCCAGCTTTATAGCCATAGATGGACACTCTGTAGATCTCAGCTTGAGTTTCATTTAGACATCGCCAAGGCGCCGCCGCCGTCACATTGCATAAGTTGTGGTGCGCCCCCTGCCCCTCCCCCCTCCCTCGACACTGCTGACCCCCCCTGCAAATGATCTTTTTCAAGCGTTAACGATAAAAAAAAGACAACAACAAAAAATGAATAGAGTCATAAAAAAAGCTAACAAACATCTCGATTGTAGCTTAAATATTGGCGCCACATTTGAGCAAGTTTTTTTTTTTGTCTTTTTTTATTATTTCTGAAATTGTTTTTTTCATTATTGTTATTATTTATTATTCTTGTATTATGGCACTACTTTATCTGCTTCTTCATTTTTCGTATCTCAATTAAAGACCATTTTCTTGTTGTTCTTTGGAATGTGGAGCAAAAAGTCATTGAAGCGTTGCGAACTGCAAACACATTTGAGAGATCTCATCGAAAATCAAAAATATTATTATAGATCAGGCAGAATTACTTTGAAGTCTGATGTCTGATGCGTGTAAATATGCCATTTTGTATTAATTAAGAAACTATATTTGGCTTGATCGCGCCACCGAGCAGAAGAAATTGTGTTTATTATCTATTGCTGATGGGAAGTGATTATTATGGAGTATATTTTGAAAGTGGACTGTTAAAATTTCAAGAAAATGTTTCATTAATAAATCTATCTATAAAATAATATGTTTTATTGATTCTAATCTATGATATTATTGAGAACTTAAAGATGACTTTTAATAAAAATTGTTTTGAATATATTTACAGAATAATATTAATGTTTTTGTATACGACTTTTAATAATATATTTTATGTTTCATTTTGAAAAGAGAGCTTAGAAACTCAATAAGACCAAATGCTAACAATGATAATATAGTATAGTATTAGTATATAGCATACATATATTATCTAAGAACTTCTCTTCTATATATGTCACATCAAATATAAAGTTACTTTACTTCATCCACCTATTTTACATTAGTGGTATTCCAGTTAATTAAACTGGCACTCCTTAATGCATCTGTCATATGGCTAAAAACTGACCCAAGAAACTTTTTTTTTGCAGTTTCTGTAAAACAACAACAACAACAGTAGCCACAACAACAACAATGAGCGCCTTGAGGGCGTGTCTGTTGGCTGTCATAAACAGCAAAACTTATGACATTGGACGCATTATGAAGCGCTTGGCAGTCGAAATGGAATTCCACAAAAATCAAAAAAAGAAAAGAAAAGAAAAATTAAAATTAAAATTGCAGTTGGCAGCAGAAACCGCAAAGGTGACCAACGACCAGTGGATGAGTGGACAGAGTGGACGGCCAAGTGGTGCGTGCTTGGGGCCAATGTAGCGAGAGAGAAAATGAGATACGGAGCAGAGATGGCTTTGACGATGGACGACGGTTAGGGTTGGGATGGGCTGAGCTGAGCTGAGCTGAGCCGGGCTGGGTTGGGCTGGGCACAAGCTTTGTATATAGATATAGGTAGGTAGATTGTGGAGCAGCCACAAATAAATCAAAGCAGGCTGAAAGCCGCACCCGCTGTTCAAGTTTTGGCTGAAGTCAAAGTCCAAGTCGTGTTCACATTTTAATACCCTACATTCCCCCACCTCCCCTTCTCGAGCATTAAGAAAATTGTGCATAAACAGAAATTGATTAAGCGGCAAATATGGTGACAAAGTGTTTAAAAGTTTTTTTTTTCTCTCCTTCTTCTTCTTCATCTTTTCATATATTTTAACGATACGAAATTGCCAGACACAGCGTTTCGAGTTCTAGGCCCAAATATGGTAATGACACGTATAAACGCAATATATATAGGGGGAGGCGGTGGGGGAGCTTGTGTGGGGCAGCAGTTGAGCTAGCCAGAGAGTTGTGCATATGTTTTGCAAGCAAGCTCCACAGCAGATGAGTCATTCGCACATACAACACACAAAACACAGCACAAACAACAAACACAAATCTACGTTACGCTTGAAATGCAGCCCAACTACTCTATAAAAAAAAAGGCAGCACGCAAGAGTGTGCTCGACTGGCAAATACCCAGACTACTCTCTGATTAGACTTTTATAGAATGCAGCTGCTGCTTTGACTCATTACTATGGAGGCTTTTTCTGATCTGTTCTCAACTATGGAAAGCAAATTATGCCATAATAAAGAGTCGAAACAGCAGCATCAGCATATGACAGACTAATCAGAGAGTAGTCAGGGAGCAGCAGTCTTTAAAAAACTAATCAGAGAATAATGTTTAATATACAATCTTCAACTGGGCTAACCATCGTCTTAAAACTCATATACAATCCCATTTATGGGCAGAAGATTTAATCAATATATATGACTCATCGAGTAGTTTTAAAAAACTTTATCAATGCAAGTTTATGTGACTCAACCTAGCATAACTATGATATTTGAAGGTTTTAGCCTTCATAGTTTTCGAGTTATTCTTTAAAGAAAATTTACATTCGCTTACTACATATTCGAGTAGTTTCTAAAGGATATATATCTTTATTACATACATCGAAGTAGATACTTCTCTTTAATATTGTACAGTAACAATACACCCTCTTCGGCCATCTCTTACTTTAGGGTATGCAAGATACCGTATCCAAAACAAAAAACTCAGACGAAAAGGAAACCAGTTTTTAGTTTTCAGTTTCAGATTAGGAATATGCTAAATACGCTTTATATATATATGCTTAAACATATATCTAGATACATACACCTATATCTATATGCATGTTGTATGTATATAACTATTTAAAACTTGGCTTGGCTATCTATTGTCCACAATGATTCACTATGTTTTTCCGCTGCTATTTGGGGGGCGGGGCGGCGCTGACGTCAAGGTCTTAAAGTCGACCAACTTAAAAGAGTCTTTCGTGGATTTCTGTAGTCACGCAGTTCGCGGAAATTCAGGCAGAAAGCTTCAACTCTTCGTGGGCTTTGCTGATATCTTATCAAGGTATTTCTGGGTACGTTCTTTTGTTTGCTTTCTTCTTCTTTGCATTTTTAATTTATTTTGTTTATTTGCTGTAGTCGGGAATTTTTATTTCGATAAAGCACAAAAATTGCGATATAAAAAAAATTGCAAAAAAAATCAAGAGAAAAGAGAAAAAAAAACTAGGCAAATGTTTATGAAGCGCAGCAGATTATGCAGTTATATATATAAATAAATATATAGCGTCAGATATACCATATGTCTCTTATCTTACGACACTTACCACCCAACATATTTCTATAGGCACTGTCCGTTATTGCAAATACATGCGGAGGCACTTCGTGTCGCTTTATGCCCTTATACCGCTCCATTATCTTTTCGGTATAGATTGGCAATTTCTTGTAGGGATTGACCACAACGCAGAAAAGACCGGAATATGTCTGGAAGAAGATAACAACAATGGAGTATTAATATTAATTTGTAAAAATGTTATAATTGCTTGTTGATTAAGGTGGATATTATTGTTTTTATTGTTTTACTATAACTAAAGAACTATACCTAAAACTGTTAAAATTTGGAAAATACATATATAGCAAATCCTATGAGCTCTAAAAGGCGATATTAAGTGTAGTAAAAGTGAGAGAATAAAGTATAAAGATAAATATTCTGAGGGAGGGGGAGAGATAGTCAGATAGAGTGTGAACTTCAGACTCTGAAGCAATATATATACAGAAAGGAAGGCCTTTGAACTCCGTAATACCGATTTGCACGCATGAAAATCGCATAGAAAGGCGATTATTTGACAATGTATTAATAGGAGTAAGACAGAAAATCTAAATAGATAATTGTATATAGTAGAAAACGAAAGAAAGATGAAAAAGGAGTATTAGTAAACAAAGAAAAAGGAATATATAGATATACATAAGTAAGAAACATATAAGTGGAATACATACTATATAAATTAAAAATGTGAAATGATTCAACATATTTAATTAAGCTAACATTTACATATCTAAGACATAATTTAGATAAGTGACGACTACTGTATGCATAAGTATATAAAAGTTTTAAAGCTAGCTTCATAAATTCGAATTCTAAATATTTAAGTTTTAAAAACTTGAAACATGCTACAAATTAGGCAGCAGCAACAACAGCTCGCTGGATGCTCAGTGGCCTAGTTAATGTTGCCCAAACAAACAGACACAACACAACCAACACACACACAAACACAGTCTTAAAACTTGGAGAGTCCATAAAAAGCAAACGCATATATCTGTATCTAAGGCTATGTATCTCTATCTGTATCTGTATCTGTGGCCGAAACTGTATCAGTATCTGGCTGGCGGCAAAACCCACATAACTATATACAGATATACATATATATACATACATATATAGATACATATCTGGCCGATATCTATGCACATAACTGGACTGCGTGGGCACTAAGTATGCGACTCTTGAATGATTTTTCAGTTATTAAACAAACATTAAACGCAAAAGCTGAATAGCCAAAAGCCCAAATTCGAATTCAAATTCAAATTCAAATGCTGCCCACACAAAAAACTAATCAAAAGAGAAATTGAAAGTTGTGAATTGTAAGATATTTGGGTGCCAAAAATAAAAAAAAAAACTTGCCAAATTTTGATGAAATTGTTTAAAAAGTGAGCAAATTGAATGATTTTTTTTACCATGACTCACAATTGAGGTAAAGTGAGTGAGGGAGAGAGAGAGAGAGATAGAGGCAGAGCTTGTAACTTCATTTTGGCATATGGCAAGAAAATCACGTCTTGACAATCAAGCAAGACAACAAACACACAACCTTGTCGGAGACAACCAAAAATGGCAGCTCCAAAACTTATCGTTGCTCATTTTTGGCAATCGTTTTAGAAGTGACGACCATGACGAGGCCGTGCTCCGCATCTCCGCATCTCCGCAGCTTTGCTGATTCATTTGAGTCATTGTCCTGGCTTCGAGTTAAGCCGAGCTGGATGATCTCTTTGACCCCGCCCCCCCTTCTTCCGGCCAATCAGTTAACCAATCAGCCAGTCAACCAGCCGGCCGGCATGTAAATGTATGCCCAAATATGGTCAAAAACTCGTTCGAGTGTGAAACGTGGCGACAACAAAATATAAATTTGCGCATAATAATAAGTCAATATTATTAAGTGCCATGCTTCGATGAAATTTATGCAAATCCCCAAAACAACAACAACAACAAATGCAATTTAATTAAAGAACATATTTAACGACCTTTCAGCTATCCTGTAAAAACTGTTATGCTAAGCTGATGTTTTATGATCAATTCAGCTCGCACGTGTTTGAGCATAAAAGTTAATCAAATCAATCATTGATGTCTTTAGGCCTATTAAACTACAGGTTGGAATTCCCTGATTTGAATCATCGTTTCATATTGTGTTTCAAATTCCAACATAAATTCCAGTTTGAACTGTAATATCTGCGCCAACTTGATTGTTAATGCCAATCGGAATAGAAAACACACACTATTTCCAATTCTTATTTATATGTAATTTGATATTGAAACTAAAATTTTATTAGTACAATTTTTAAATTCTATTTATATTGTTTCTCTTTCTTCCTGTGTATTCCAGTTTAATTTTCATTCCAATTAGCATTAGTTTTTAATTTCTATATATATAGTTTGCATACTATCGCGTTTTCTATATCATTCTAATTCAAAATTAATATTAAATCATAATTTCATTTGGTTCTCTATCTCCAATTCAAAAATAATTTCCAATTACAAATTCCTATTTTAAGTCCAATACCATTCCCAATTCAAGCATAAGTTCCCTTTAAAATTTATATTTTAGTCCAATACCAATTTCAGTTCAAATTCTAGTTCTAGTTCCAATTCCCATTTCATCTATATCTACAGTTGATTTCCATTTTGATTTCTATTTCAACTCAACTTAGTTCATTCTCTATTTCCAATTCAAGCGTAAGTTCCAATTCAGTGTACCTCAATACCAATTCCAATTCAAATTCTAGTTGCAATTCTAATTCTAGCTCCAATTGCACCCCAATACCAATTCAAATTCTAGTTCTAGTTCCAGTTCTCATTTAAACTCCAATTTCTCTACCCATGCATTTCCAATTCGCAAGCAAAATTTACTCGATCATCTCCACAGCCGAGCATGCCTTTTTTCCCTCAAATTAACTATAGGGTATATGCATATGCACACAAATCTTAGAACAATCGTAATTGATATGAGCGCCATCGTTGCTCCGCTGAATGAACGTGTCACGCTTTTCAATTAGGCCGCGCTTTTGAGCTTTAAGCGCGAGCTTTTTATTTGCTGTTCATTGGAATTTGCGTGCAACTGAGAAAATTTGTGAGATAAATCACAGTCAATTGACGTCCAGCTAAAATATATTATTTATATTTCAGCTGCAATATGCAACGTGTTGCAAGCAATTACGTTGGCAAACGCTAAAAGCAAAATGTTAAATGCAAAATGTCGGCGCTTTTCATGTTAATTACGTGTTAATACCCCGCCCTCCACCCTGCACCGTCCCGACCCCGCCCACACACACGAAACGGTACATGCAGCAAAGCTCTCGCGAGAGCTGCCAATAATTGTCAAGCTAAATGTTTATTATATATATTTAGTTCTATATAGTATATGTGAAATAATTTATATGCCGCAACGTGGCCACAATTCGCATGCATCATAAATAAATAAATATGAATATATATAGATATATATATAGAGATATAGCCAAAGATCTGTCGGAATTTGTTGCACATGTAAATCTAGCCAAAAGCAAATTAAGTGTCATCAGGGCCACAGAAAGAACAGAGAAGAAGGAGGGAGAGAGGGGAGGTTGAGGGGGGAGTGCTGAATGAATAGCTGAATGGCTTAAATGCTTGCGACGTTCTGTTTGCTATGAAATTTCAATTAGTGCATAACTCAAAGATAGTTAAAGGCAAATACAGTTGTCGTTGTTGCTTAGCCTTTCAGCTAGCTAGCTGGCAAATGGAGAGGGTGGGGGACCCATTGGGGGGTCAATGAGACACATCAAGTTTATTTATATATTTAGCTGGCAACGCATCTGCTGACAGCTATACAAACATGAAATGTTCAATTTTTGTTTGTCGCAATTTGTTTATTCATTAATTCAGCTGGGTAAATTGCATGAAATTTACAAAATGAAGAGATCAAATCGAAGTACGTCGCAGCCAATTGGATTTGCAAGCGGGCGCGTCCAATTGGACAGCCAGCGAGAGGGTTGAACGGGTGCACTGGGCTGTGGATTGTGAATTGTGAGCTGTGGGCTGTGGGCGGTGGGCGGCGGGTTGTGGGTTGTGCGTTGCGTTACCCGACAACATTTTGACGCCCATTCGCTTGGACATTCATGTCAAACAAATTGCCAGTCGCCATATTTGTTGCTAGGTGTTGACATTACATTTGCATACACGTGAGAGTGTGTGTGTGTGTGTCTCTCTCTCTCTCTCTCTCTCTCTCTCTCTCTATGTGCGTATGCAGTTTTGTGACATGTATTAATTATCAACATGTAGCCAGCCATCCGGGCAGCAGCTGCTACACAAATTAATTTAATTGCAATTTTAAAATCAAATTAAATGTCAACAAATTATAATAATTATGCCGTTAATAAAAATGAAGTAAAATAAAAGCTCACTCAAAGTAGTGAGCGCGTCAGCAACATTTTCTGCTAAGCAACACGCAATTTAAAGGGAACAGGTCAAAGTGGGAGAGAGACCCAGAGAGAGTGCGGCAAATGTGTAAATAAAATGCGTGGTGCGCTTGTGTGAGTGCAAAGCTGACAGCGCAGCAGCAGCAACAATCTAAAACGCGTGCGTCGGCGTCGTGTGCGCTGAAGCGTGGCAGCACGGCAGCGCCAGCAGTAGCACCAGGCACCAACAACAGCAGCAGCGACAACAACAACAACAGCAATGTGTATAAACAAATTCAAAGCACTGCGCGCCCACATCAAAAACCCAACGTCGGCCGCATTTGAAAAGGCCGAAAACGGTTTGCGCATTTAATTAGACTCCACAACAGCAACAACAACACCAACAATGAAAAAATGTAATGTTAAGCAGCAGGCACATAAAATGTTTATGTAAAAACAGCGCCGCATAATTTGTTAGCAGCAGCCGAAGAACAAAGAGCGCGAGAGGGACAGAGAGAGCGAGAGGAGAGAGCGCACGCACCCACCACCATTATAAGCATAGCTTAAAAGCTCAACAGCTGCTGGCAACATGTTGCCAGCTCGGATAGATTGAAACTCAATTTGCAGTTGTTTATTTTATTGGGTTAATGAGACAGACTGCTGCTGCTCCTACTGCTGGAGCAGTTGGTTAATAAATTCCCAATTTGTTGCTCATTTCGTTTTCGTTTATTTATGTGTCAGCATCAATTTCTATTAATTGAAATTGTAATTGCAACTGCAGCAGCAGCGGCAGACGCAACAGCAACCCATTGATTTATATTTAAGCCGAATTTATGGGCTGCAGGCGTGGAATTCGTTATCTGCGTTAAACAACAATTTAGATATGCACAAATGCACACACATATATGTATATATATATATTTTTTTTTTTTGTTTAAATTGCTTAACGTTTTTGGCATAACAATTAGCGGCGGATATGTTGGCTTTTTAAAAGGCATCACAGACATGTCAACTCCTGCTCCTTCTTCTTCTTCTTCTTTATCATTGTTTTTAGACATTGACAAATGCAGTGGAAACATCACAAACGGCAATTGATGATTCGATATTTGTTTACTCTTATACACACAAATACTTGTATAAGTAAATCTCTCTCCCTCTCTCTGCTAGCGTTGTGTCACACACAACTTGTGTGTGTGCGTGTGACAAATATTTGCCGCGCTTTTAAGCAAATATGCACAGAATGGAGACTCCATGGCTTGCGCAAAGGGTTTCGACTGTCAACATTTCCACAAAACTTTAAATCACCCGAAACAGCTAGCGAGGGCAGCTCAAAACTTACTGGAACTAGCAGCTGTGCTGCATATCAAAACACAATAAAGCACTACCTATAACATAACATAGTAAAAGAGCCCTCGCCCACTCTCACTCTCTCTCCCACAATTTCGTTCTCTCTGCTAATGCAACTGTGCTCCCACTGTTAACTCATTTACTGCTAAAATTTTAGCATAGTAAAGGCTCTCACTCTCTCCCTCTCTCTCATTCTCTTTGCTATTTGAGTCTGCCAAAATAAACAATGCAGTCTTTTTATTCCATTTTCACAGTTACCCATTGATTAGTCATTTACTATTCGCGCAACCCACGCATCGAATGTGTGAGAAAAAAAAAACTATTGCTCAATGTTTATCTAAAGTTCGCGTCATCATCCGTCACATTGCCAGCAGCTGTGGCAGCTTTCAAGCAAACCCCTCTTTTCTAATGGCATCTATTTGCTTTGTGCATGGGTCTATACAAATGTCTGTATATATGTACTATGTATAGGGGACATATTGCTACTTACATAGATCAAGCCAGAGTAATATCTGTCTTTGATGTTGTGCAACACGGACGCCTCATTGAGGCACGTCAGCTCGGCCATATCCTCGACTTTGTCGAACTTTGGCGGATTCATCTTCTGTATGTCATCGCGTAGGATCATGACACGCTTGCCGGTCTCGGCCAATTCCACCTCCACCTCGTCGCCATGTTCACGCTTAATACTGGCGGCAACGAAGCCCTGCAAAAAAGAAAAGGAAAAGAAATCAGAAATCGAATTCAAATTCATTGTGAGTTAGTCACTCACTGTATGAGTGTGAGTAAATGTGTGTTTGTGTGAGTCACACGTGTGAGTGTCAATTAACAACTAAATACCGTTATTTAATACATATACAATATCGAAAATATATATTCCAGGAAATTACATAAATGCAAATTCAGCAAAACTTTATAATGAAAACAAAGCAGCAAATGTAGAAGAGGCAAAGCAGCAGAAGAAGAAGAAACAACAGCAATTACAGTTAAAGCTCCTGGCTGGCTGGTTGCATACACATACACATGTATGTGTATAAAAACAATGCACACGCCTTGTAACGCTGCTGCTGCTTCTTCTTCTTTCATTTGCTTCTTATGTTTGTTTTTGTATTCTTTTGGCTCTAATTGAGTGAGCTTGCATATGTGTGTGTGTATGTGTAAGTGTGACTGTGAGTGCATCTCTTGACAGAGCGCTGCATGAGTCAAGCGCCAAGCGCATCAACAACAGCAGCAACAACAACAACAGCAACAACAGTGGCAGCCACAACAGAAACAAAAAGGAAATGCAGACGATAAAACTGACGCCCGTTCAAGTGCCGTTGCAGACGGCAGCAACAGCAGCAGCAGCACCAGCAGAGACAAAACAGCCAACGGGAAGGCAGCGACAGCAGCTGCTGCCGCCGCCACCGCCGTCGCAGCAGCAGCAGCAGAAGACAAACAGAAGCTGCGCTAACGACAGCAACAGCAGCAGCGACGCCTTTGTCTGCCCTTTTTCTGTTGTCTGTCTGTTGTGTCTAACTGTTGTCTGCCTATTGGCAAGTTCAAGGCTCTCGCCTTCTCTCTCTTACTCTTAAGCTATGCACGTCTACACAGTGTATAACATGAATATGTTATCTAGAGCTAAGTAGATTTTCTAATTTATAGTCTCTTTAATTACGCATTTTAATTAGCACTAATTGAGCGTGTTGACAACTTATTCAATTTAGTGCGAGTGTGGGCTGAGCTATATTAATCTATAAATATGTAAACTAGAGACAAAAATGTTGCAAAATAGATTGATAAATGATAATTTATAGATATAAAAATATAGATACAAATAAAAAATAAATTGAAAAATTATATAGAGTATTTTCTATTATATTCTTTTAAAAATATTTTCAATCAAAACCTTTGCTTTGTAAATTCACACTATAAATAGAAACGAGATTATTTTTCAAGCGGAAACGGATGTTGTTCATATATGTTATATTTTATAGCATTTTATCATATCTATTTACATTATTTATGAGGCTTATCCGAAGCGAATTTGCTGCAGTTTATCGCAAGCCACATAACTAACTCAACTGTAACCAAGTTATATGTGTAATAAACATATATCAGTGTTAATTAATGTAGCAGAAATTAAGAGTTTTTTCTTTCGGAATACCTTAATAAAACGCCATGCAATTTTCTCAAATTAGAATTCAATGATGAATCACAATGCAAATGAAAACCAGAAGCAGAAAATTAAAATGAAAAACAAACAATTTCCACTTTGCGGCCATACGGGAATAACATAATTTATGATTCCTAATTCCAATTCCAGAGACTCATTAAAAGGGTGGAAGAAAAAACAGAAGTGCAATGAAATGCATTAACGACCAACAACTCAAGCAACTGCAACAACAACAACAACAACAACAAACAGAGGCAGGTCTCTGATCGTTAAGTTAAATACGCGCAGCACGCCCCAACGATCCGAAAAGTTCCACAATTCCACAGTTCCACATTTCCATTTCTTGTCTTGTTTAGAGATAAACATGATCTCTGTATGTGTGTGTCTGTCGGTCTGTGTGTGTGTATGTGTGTGTATATCTATTATCTTTGCGCTTTTCCGGCACAAGCGATAAACAGAAATCGAAAGAGAACAACAAAATTCATTGCATGTTCTTCAAGGAAATGCGTAATGTGTGTAAATATATATTAAATAAGTCGTGTATCAGAAAGTAAGCAAAGCTGATTCAGTGCTGTATAATGGCCATAAAAGACAAGAGTTATTTAATCTGGTGAGAAGAGCCCTGTTAACTCATGCAGTAAACACGCGCTCAGAAGAACTGCAGAGATATTTTTGTAATTTGAGGTGGATTGATTCCGGTTTATTTTTAAATAAAAAATATTGCCCACTATTAAATTAAATTATTTATTTATTTTAATTTATTTGATCGTTTTGCTATACAAAATATTTGTTTTTTAATAAAAATTAATTTATTAATTAATTTAGTTTACTTTCTGGTTTAAATGTACTAATTTATTTAACATTTAATAAAAGAAATATGTTAATTAATTTTTTTTTATTATTATTATTTTTTTGCAACAGAAAATGTTTAATTTTTTAAATAATACAAAATTATTTATAAATTTATTTCTTCTTCTTTCTGGCTAAGTTAATTTTCTTTAAATATTTAAAACATTTTAATTATTATAAATTAAATTTTCGTAAACTGGAGTCTTCACTGTACAGCACACTTAACAAATCAACTATATATGTATAGAGATATTTATGTTTATTTTTTATTATTATTGCCCAAAGATACTTAAAAACAAAAGAAATGATTTGCTGAAGTATGCGCGGGCCACCAATGAGATCATCAATCAGCTGTGTTCCCCTCTTTCTCTCCCACACACACACACACACAGATACTCCCTATCTCTCTCTCTCTCTCTCCCTCTTTGCCACACAGTTTGTAGATTGTTATCTACATACATGACACATTCCAAGCAATCAGCGAATCACAACGAAGCACAAAGAAGACAAAAACAAAAACAAAAGCAAAGAAAACAAATCAAAGCCAACGATACAAACAAATTGTAAATGAATAAAAAATTTAATGAAATATTTATGTGTGGGAGTTTAGTAATGGCTTAAGATATTGGAACTACACACGATTTGGCAGTAAACCGAATCAATAAAAATATATATGAAAATCTCTGGGGAAAAAACCTTGAACTTGAGATATGCTGACATAAGAGCCAGAGTAAACAAATAATGTACCCAAATTATATATACTATATATAAGATATATATATATTCTTTTGTATTTGTATTGTTTACTTTACTTTTAAGCAAGTATATGTTATCGAATATTTGACATAAGAAAGATTAAATACTCTTACAAAATTGATAACATATTGATTACCTCAATCAATGAAGTAATGTGACAAAATTCTATGGGGCAAAACCAATCATTAATATACAACGTAAATATCTTTCTTGCTTTCAAATAGATTTCAGACAAATATAATAAAGATACAGAAAGTTTTTTCTAACAGATATTGATATATAGATAAGTATATACTGAAAGTCTATACATAAGTCGTATCTATAAATATATTTAAAGATACTAAAACTCTTTCTTAACAGATATCTATATATGCATATACATATTTAACACTCATATTAAGCATAAGATTCCAATATTCCCGCCCAAGCCGGCCTGTGTATTCAAAACGTTCCCATGCATCCAGCATTCCAATCATTCAATATAGTCTATGCACCTCTCGCTCGCACCCACAAGTTACGTTGCGGCTCACTGAACGCTGCTTACGAAGATCGTCGTGGGCTCGAGTTCTCTTCTGTAGAGAAACAAAGTTCACGCTGACCGGCCATAATAATTTGTTATTTTGCCTCTCTTTCAGTATTTTCGTATTTTTTTGTATTTTAAATTTTGTTGTATTTCTTTTCTTTGCGTTTAATCGATCAACGCATATGCATGGCATATACACATATATACTGATAAACATAATATACACACATGCCTCTCTGCATGTGTGTTTGTGTGTAATTGAGAGAGATATGAGAGCCGCAGGTTCGTTGACCGTAAACCGGACGAGAGCCGAATCTTGAAAGCTTCGGCTACGTTTTGTCATTAGCGGTAAAGAAGAGACATTTGTAACATAAATAAAAAACTAAGAAAAAAAATACAAAAACAAAAATAAATGAAAATAAAAAAATAAAGAGAAAAACCCGCCTGCGTTTCTTGTGGTTTTTCAATTTTTTTGTAAACAACTCTTAAATACTTATCAAATAATGTGTGTGTGTGTGTGTGGGTGTAATTGTAAATGTATCTGTATGTGTGTGTGAGAGAGTATCATATTGTTGAGCCTCTCGCCCTCTCTCTCTCTCTCTCTCTCTCTCGCTGTCATTGTGCTTAGCTACATAGCTTGTCTTGCGGTTTGAGTTGTTAACAACAATTTGTGGTGGGAGCAGGCGAAGCTTATTTCAAAGGCCCATCAATAACCAAGTTTTTTGTGTTAAACTATAATAAGTTGGTCGAAACTGAAATCGTTTGCTTAGTCTTTTAACTAGCAATAACTGTATATCTGGCGAATATCGTATGTGGAGTAACGAATAGGGAATACACTTGCAAATTGTAATCAATTATTTATATGTGAATTACATAATAATATATCTATTTACATATTTCTATCTCTTAAGAAGAAATCACTATATATCTAGCAATTTAGCAATTTGTAATGATTTGTTATAATATATATTTTACATATTTATATATCTATCAATATCTAGATATTCACACATTTATCTCTGGACTGGAAATAACTAACGAATATTTTATATAGAATATTAAATTCTCTTGAAAGTTGTAATTATCATACATTTGTAAATTACATATTTATATATCTATATATATCTCTTAACTAGTGATAACTTTATATCTATCCAATATCGTATATTAAATTAGCGAATATGAAATACAATTGCGAATTCTAATGCTTAAATATGTCAATTATATATTATTTAAAGATATCAGCCTCCATCTATGAATATAAAAGTCGTTAGACTCAAGTCTTCTTCACCTCTGCGAGGTGTGTGGAGCAAGCGACCTGTAGACCTCATTAACTTCTTCAACAACTTGTGCACACGCACAATGCGGCCCATTGTTCAATTATTTACATAGAAAGGCAAATACAAACACACACACACACATACATACATACATACACACTCACATATGAGTATAAATATTTTTAAGATATTTAGTATTTTTCTTTACATTGCGCAAAGTTTGAACAGTTGTTGGGCAGGCAAAAAACAGAAAGAAGAAAATAATGAGTGCACAAAATGTGTTGACACAATTCCGAATACCCTTTTGCCATGAAACAAAAAAACAAAAAGAACTGTAACTGTAGTCAGCAAAGCAGCTGTATTTGTATTTTTGTGTGCCTGTGTGTGTGTGTGTGTGTGTGTTGGACATTCCAGCAGCGCAACAGTTTGTGCCATATGCAAATTTCTTACATTATCTGTCCAACTGTCTCGCCGTCTGTCTCTGTCTCTGTCACTCTGCCTGACGACAACTCATGACAATCGTCAGTCGCAAAGTCGTGCCGTTTTCTTCCACCCTCCCTTCTTCAGCTCCCTTCTTTCTCTCCCGCTCCCTCTCTCTCACTTGTCTTTTATTTTATTTTTGTTGCTGTCTGTTTTATGTCTGCTTTATCTGTGTGTGCGCTTGAAATTCCTTTGGGCCAAAGCAAATGACTTTGTAAGTAAATGCGTAATTACAAAAAAATGCGACAAGTTGTTGGTTCTGCTGCTATTATTCTAATTATTATAATTAGATACCCTAAAACAAAGAAATATAGAAAAACATAACTAATATAAAGAAATATAAATCTGTTCATTTAAAAAAAATTTAAATTTAATTTTTTGCACAAACATTAACTAAAATTTCTGCAGTTTCTAGTCAACTTCCTTTTTACAGGGTATTTCCCGGTCACTATCTTAGTTATTCGCATATTTCATAAAGTGAGTAGCACCTTTGCTAGGCAATTCCCCGTAAGTTATTTCAGTGCCCATTGTTAGGAACGACAGTTTTATCTCTGGGCACAAAGTCTGGGCCATTGTATACATCTATATAAAAATATACGAATTTATAATATAATATACTATATATATTCTGTTAGGCAGCAGGTTGAATGACATCTGAATTTGGTTAAGCTATCTGTGAATGGGCCAACTTGGCTACCAGCAATACTTCTACAAATTCCAACAAATGGAACATCGTTGCGTGTCATCGTTATCGTTAATCGTTATCGCACACATAAAGCAACTGCTATAAATTATTGCATTCAATGCTTAATAAAAGTTTTTTTTGTATTTTGTTTTTGTTATTTTGCTTTCGTTATCACGACTTTTCTGCTTCCTCTTCCTCGCCATCTTCGCTCGGTTTGCCTATCGCTTTGAGTGACTCACGCAACGCTTGCAAATTGGAAATATTGACAAATTGGAAACTGAGCCACTAACTGTTAAATTAATACAGTCAACAGACGCCATTTGCAAATTACCTCTCCTGGATATCAACAGCGAAGAGTTGTTGTTGTTGTTGTTGTAGTGATTCAAACTGAGAAAGACTCCAAATAAAAAAACAACTACAACCAAATCTTTTGTGTGCGGATGTTTATTCAATTTTACGGACATTAAATTCAAAGAAGTTAACCCACTGTATGATTCATGCGACGATGAGTGTGCAGCAGAGGCGATAACTCCACGAAAAGAGCGAGACGGCAACATTCAGTTAGTCAGTCAGTGGAGTTGGGAATTTAACATGATTTCCAGTTCAAGTTTCAGTTCCAATTCCAATTCCTATCGTCAGCTGTGACCAGACACATATTGGAACTGGAGTTGTAGACAGGCCTGGCCTCGCTTGGGCTATCTATCCCCCGACCCTTAATCGGCTTAAAAATGCTTTCAATAAAATATGAAGAAAATAAGAGAGAACATGTCGCCAAGGAAATACCCTTACATTAATGTTAACATTAACAGCTACACTCATTAGAAGTCACAATTAGCCTGGAAGTACAAGAGTCAAAAATTCAGCTTTTCGTGTTCTTTCATGAACAGTGTTGCCATTTTGGCTCATTTAAGGCTAGATCTAGCTTATTTGTTATTAAAACGGTAATGCTTGAAATATTATGAAAATGCTTATAGCCATTAATCTAGCATGTTTTAAAATATCACTTGGCTTTTTTTTTGCCATTCTATATCCTACATATAGTTTTTATATTTTTAAAGCCAAATCGAATTACATATGTTAATTTAGTATGTTTTTCGTATATCAAATTTTAGTAGTGCAATGCAAAATTCTGAAAATTACAGAGCTAAATGAAATCGACTAAAAATTAAAGATCCACAAATGTTAAAATCCCGATTCAGCTTTTTTGCTAGATTTAGATTTTTGTACTCTCAAAAATATGACAGCACTGTTCAAAAATTCACTTTGGCATCGCCAACTGCTTTGACAAAGTTCACAATAGCCATTGCAAGTGTATAAAGATAACATTTACAAAGAACAGCAACAGCAACAACAACAATAACAGAAAACTGGTCAAACTCGCGCCCAGCAACAAAGCCGTAGCAGCAGCAGAACAGAGCTCGGCCAACGCCTGCGCAACGCAACGAGGCGCTCTACAGGTTTTTCAGGTCGTTTGGCGACGCAAGCGACGCGACTTCTGCGCGGCCGGGTGAAAGCCCGAGACGGGAGAGTGCAAGGAGCATGACAGCGCCCAAGAAACAGTAAAACAAAAAACAACAACAAAACAACAGAATGCGAGTACGTAAACAAATGAGTGGAAATCGTGGAATGTATTCCAGTGTTGGTAAGCACACACAGAATGTAATAATCCTTTAAAAATTGAGAATTTCTGTTGCATTTAGCTTACCTGATTCTCGTGGGGCACCCAAACAAGACGTTTCTGTGTCCATTCGGCTTGTGTGGCCGGATCGTTGAATTGATTGCGCTCCACCGAGAGATATTTCAGCTCGGGGTCGTTGCGATCAACTTCTTCTGACATGTTTGTTTTCTTTTCTTTATTATACTTTCAGCGTTTTGATATTCGTTATTTATCGTTTAGTCGTGGTTTCTATGTGGTTTGGTTTTCTATGCAGTTGCAGATTTTTTAATATTTTTCTGTTGGTTTGGCGGAAAAGATTAAATGCACATTAATTTTAAAATAACTTTTTAGCACATGTCACACGCACACATTCACATAAGCACACCCACACGCATTGTAAACAAACATATATATTTATACACACACACACACACACACATGCATACACATTCACACTCAGCTAGTTTCAAACGTCAAGATACAATTTTTTGCGGCACATTTTTATCTGCAAGAAACGTTCGCTGTTTTTGTCTCTTTTTATCTAAGAAATGCGGCAACTAAAGGCAGACGGCGAGAACGGCAACAGCAGCAGCAGCAGCAGAACATAGTTTCAAAAGGGAACCGACAAGAAACAAATATGGCCATACATTTTCTTAAGCCAGCGGTTGCTCTCACTCTCACTCTGGCTCTCTTTCTCTCTCCCTCTCTCTTCCAATGTTACTCTCAATCGCCGCAGCAGACATATTCAAACATCGTAGATGAGCAGCGCGAACAGCGTTCAGCGGAAAATAGCATTACGTAGCTGTTTGGCAATTAAAGTAACCAGTTTGCATTTTTGAAGCCGCAACATTTGCCTTGATTTTCGGTTATGGTTACTCTAATTGCGGAGCAGGTACGTCAGCAAAATGCGACTGCTGCTGCTGCTGATGCCGCGGCCATCGTTCCTTCTTTTTGTGTTGCTTGTTCTGCACACACACACACACTCACACATACTCATGCACACTCTCTCATACACGCACACACGAAGCGCAGTTTTCCTTTTTCGTTTTTAATTTTCATTCTCTTATGAATTTGTTATTTTTGTTGCATTTATATTTGTGATTCCGTTTCACTGTGTCAGCACTGCATTTGAACAAATTCAACGCATTTCGCACTCAATGCACATATTTCATTTGTTTCAACAAGCGGCTGCGACACCGACGACAGCAGCGGCAGTAGCAGCGATTGCGGCGTCAACGGCGTCTGCTGGCCGGCGACTTTTTGGGCGTTAAAATTATTTTACATGGATTTTTTTTTATAGATTTGCTTGGCTAGTCAGGCTTTACGTGCACTTCGATGTTGCTCGGTTGCAATTTGATTTCTTAATAAGCGGCGTTTATTCGGTTTTTATTTGTTTTAAGCGACAGCTGCACTTCTTCAATTTTAACACCAACACACACTCTTATACAAATCGTGAACGCACCCAAAACGCGTCTTTCTCGTTCGCTGCTACCAGCACGAATGTGCGATGTTTGGTAACAGAGACACGGCAGAGCCAAAGCTAAACATTTCGCTGGACTGTTATTAACAGTGTGTGTACATTTTAACTTCGAAAAACCCTCTTTTCTTGCCAAAAATGAATTTAAAGGCTGTTATTCTAACTCATTTTATGGAACAAGTTTATGATTTGCAGAAACACACACTGTTTAATAGAAAATAATTCCAGACTTCAGCATCATTCGACAGCCAACGGCGACTGCATTTGAATTTAACAGCTGTTAAGTGAGCTGAGATATTGTTTACAGAGCAATTACAGCTTTAAATTTATTTTTTATTTCAATTTATTTTAAATTCGAATGATACCTAATTAATTTTTTTTTACTAAACCGAAGTCAATTCTTTCTGATTACAACTCAAAACTCAGCACAATATATAAAAATATTCGATAAATATTTTTACTGATTATCGATTATCAAAAGCGAACGAATTGCCCAAATTGCACACGAACACTTAAACAAATATTGCCAAGCTAGCAGTTATGTTAAACTCAAAACGTAATGTAAATCCGATAGAAGTAACTGAAGCAATATTAATATAAGAAAATTATAACAATTATTAAAATTATATAGTTAAAATATTTAAAAATATATAGTAAAATATCTATCAATATCTATCTATCTATCTATCTTATAATGGCCATATTTGATAAAAAACGAAGATCGATATCAAGTTTTAGGGTGACCAACATTCTCAGCTTTGCCGCCACATCGGCAGTTCCCAAAGACATGGTGGCCGTCGATTGGCATTTACGGTGCAGTGTCAAATATTCATATCGATTGTGTTCATCGCGCGTCTGCAACTAGCTGGTCGCATCTCAGTAGTGCGACTAATTAAATTTAATACAAAGTCAACAAGATAAATTAGTGCAACACATTCCAGCGCGCAACGCATATGGAGAGGAAGCCAGCACAATAAAGTAAATGATCTAAATTTAAATTTATTGGCACCACAAAAACCAATACAAACACACAGCCACGCAGCTTTGCATGAGAGTGCGCGCGTGCGACTGTGTGCGTGTGTATATACATGTGTATATGACATACATATGTGAAGTTTATAACGAAGCGTAGTTTTTGTGTGGAGGCGCATTTTACGTGCAGGGCATACGAAAAGTTCGTAGGCGTTGGAGCTTCGTCAGCAGCGGAAGCACATTAGCAGCAGCAGTAGCAACGGTGGCAGCATAAAATCGATTCCCAGTGCATGCATTCTGTGCATGTGTTTGCGTGCGTGTATGTGTTAGTGTGCGTGAGTGCGTGTTTGTTGCAAATGTAAGAAGCAGAGCCTCACGCGCTTTTCTCCCTTGCTGTGTAGCTAAGCTAACAACAAAAGAAGAAATACAAAAAGAAAAAGAAAAAAATTCCATTTAAAATCTTGGCAAAAATCTCGCGTACAATCTGTGAACGTGACCAGTTGCTACAGCTAAGAGCGAGAGAGAGAGAGTGAAAAAATACAAATTGACAGATTTCTTATCTTGTGGCATGTTTTGAGCCAACTTGAACCAGGTATGTGTGCAATCAAATATCTAATTTAAGCAGTGTTAATAATATGATGTTGCTGTATATAGAATTAAAAAAAATGCGCGCCCATTATTGCTATATACGTATGCATACACATACACATGCGTGCGTATATACATACATATGTACAAGAGAGTGTTGTGCTAAGTGTGCGCTTGTGTGTGAGTGTGTGCCAGTAATTTGTACATAACCTCAATAGCTCAATTGATTACGCTCGGCGATAGCATTTGGTAGAACAGACGTCTCATGGCTAAATGAAATTCCCTGCGAGTGTTATTCATAAATTAATAATTAATTAATTGCTCACAGCAAAAACACAAAAGGTGGTTGCCTTTGCCTTTGTACAATTTCCGCAATTAAATTGCATTTGTGTGCACGAGTGTGTGCGTGCGTCTTTGAAAAATGTGAACGTAGACATTTTGCCTATAGAAATATTTGATAAAAATGTGTATATACATATATTTATATATAAAATACCACACAATAAATATTGCTGTAAATGGAAGGTATCAGGCAGAGCAACAACAATGACGCATATCGCTTATACAAACACACGGTCGCACACCGATAAATGAAAACGTTTAGTTCTGTGCATGTGTGCGTGAGTGTTGTTTGAGAGAGCGAGCTCTACGCTCTTCCTCTCTCTCTCACTTTTGAGTAAGTACAAGAACAACAAAATACAATGTTGTCAGCAGCTCAATTGCTCTCTCAATACCGCCCTCTCTCGCTCGCTCGCTCTCTCTCTCTCTTTCGCCCTGTGTCTATTGCATACTTGAGCTTGCCCAGAACAAAAACTTTGTTTTTAAATGTAAAACAAAGCAAATAAGAAATTTTAAATGTTTTATATATTTTTTACTATAAAATATTTGTAGTTTGCCGGTAAGCAAAAGCTTATAGATACATTTATAGCCTTTTCGATATATATTTTTATCACAGTTTTTGCAATTCTATTTGCATTTCTAGCATATTCCATGCGCTACCTCGCCCGTTCCTTTGCTTCTTTGCATTTACTTGATAAGACCTAAATTTGTATTTGTGTTTGTATTTTTTTTACCAAGTCTGGTTTTTAGTTTGGGGTTTGCTGCGAAGCTTTTGGCTTTTTGTTGCCTTCTCTTTTACTCTTCTGCACATTTACCAAAAAGACGTGAAACTTGAAAAACGAGTTATAGTTACAAACGATCGCACTTTGTTCAAAATACTCTATCATTGAGTTGTCTTCGGTTGCTGACAAATTTGGCAACAATTTTTTCAGTTATTAAATAATAATTCAAAAGTATGCAAAAAGTAAACTAAATTATATTTGTTTGGTGTTTTTACATCCATTTAATATATTTTATAAATTTAAAAGTGTATTTAAAGATCGTATTTTCACGTAGTCAAGTGAAGTTTAGTATTTAGTATTTGTTTTGTGTCACCTTTTATGTAAATAAAGACTAGCTCAATCGTTTTTTCTTTCAGAAATGCCTTTTTGTTTATTTTTCTATCTAAACTTTGCCAAGGGCCAATGAACAAATGTTGAACCCCAATGCGAACATTTAGTGCGAAATTCTTTGATATCTACAATCAATCTAACTTAAGTTGTGCAGTATTTTAGCATCTTATACATGTATATAATGTCAGATATTCGTTCTATTAATATAAAAATATTGATTAGAATATCGAATTAAGTTTTTCAGTCTTTATTATGTACGAAAATAGTAGTATTTGAATATTATTATATTATTTGAATATAGTTTCTTATATTTCTATATAAAATAATAATAATTATATATCAAAAATAATATCAGAATATGTTCTATTAATTTTCAAATATAGATTAGAGTATAGTAAAAAGATTTTCAGTCTTCATGATGCACAAAAATAGTCCTATTTGATTATCATTTACTTGTTTTACTTGGGGTTTCCTTATGCCCAAACTTTCTGGAATTTAATTCAGCTTGTTTTAGCTTATTTTATATTTTTCTTTGTATGTTCTTTAGGGAACTTATACTATGTTCAGCCATTAGCTATTATATATCGGTCTCTCTTCCAACTGCTAAAATAGTTGATTATTTTTTATAATATATAGTCTATCAAACAAGGAAGTTTGCCTACGCTTTTATAATATACAAATCTATAAACATATTTATGAACAATCTTTTAGTGTTTTATGAGTTCATTTTCCGAGCATTTTCTTTGAGTTTTACAGAAGATTAACTTGGGTCTCAATCAATCATATATAATCATATATTCATTCAGTTTTACGTGCAAGATGTATAATTACTCTTTCACTATTTCAACTGCTAAAATAGTTAATAATTAATTTATTATTATAGGCAATAAAACAAAGAGGGCTACGCCTTGACAATATACAAATTTATAAAGATATTTATGAACAATCCTCTAGTGTTTTATGAATGGAAAGTTTTCAGTTAATTTTTAAGGCATTTTCATTGATTTTTGCAGAAGATTAAGTTGGCTCCTACTGAATCATTTTACGTGGTATTATACGTCTTTCTCTATTTCAGCTCTTAAAATAGTTTATAGCTAATTTGTTTTTTTTTTTATAGCCAAAGAATGAATGGAAAGTTTTCAGTTGACTTTTAAAGCATTTTCATTGAGTTGTGCACAAGATTAAGCTGATTTTTAATCAATAATATATTAATCTTGGAGTTTTACGTGCTAATCTCAGAAAACTTCTGTTTAAACCTGCTTTGTTTTCTTTTATATATGCACTTTTTCTTCTTTTTTTCTTGATTTATGCAATGTGATCTTTGTTGTTGCACATTTTTGCTGATTTTGCACGTAATTGTAAACTCTATTATCTGATACCACGAATATTTCTTATTACATTTACATAAAAATTGGCCAAAGACGATGGCAAATTTGCAACATGGCATAAAATTACAGTTGTTATTGTTCTTCAAATTTGCATTGTGACAATTCGTTTGCTGTTATTCTGCACATGTGTGTAGATATACATATATATTCGATATATATAGATGTTTTTTTTTTATTATTATTATTGTTGCGCAATAGCAAATAACATCGGAGAGCATCTGAAATTATTTGTATACCAATTAGTTTATAAATTAAACCAGCTGAGAACACATACATACATACGTAAACAAGCAGCGGAAGTACCTGGAAAAAGGCAAACAAACTTCTGTGCATGTGTGTGTGTGTACACTGAACAGCATATATGTATTAAGCTTGCAGCAGGCTCACACACACACACACATATATTATATATACAATTCAAATGCACGCACACATGTGTGGTTGTCCCTTTTGCACTTGTCTTAATTGTAGGTGCACGCTGAGGCTCTGCTACGCGCTCTGCTCTTGTAGGCGTTACTTGTCTCATGCAACTGCTAGTGTTGCTGCTGCTGCACAAGGCGCCTGCTCGTGAACTTTGAACTTTGGCAGCGCGTCATATGTGTGTCTAAAAATTCGTTCACTCGATTTGCATTGACTAACGCAGTTGCAGTTGCATTTGTTGTGCAGCTAGCAGGTGACAGTGACGCTCACTCTCTCATTCTGTCGAGTGCTCTTTCTTCACTCTTAAGCTGCTCTCTCGCCGCCCCCGCTGCGCAATGCAGCAGAAGCGAGCGCATGAAAAAGAAATCGATAATTGCAAGGTTTCCATTTCCACCACCACCATGACGACGGCGACGACGACGATGAGCGCACAATTCGCAAGTATACAGATTTTTATTGACGCTTCGCCGCCGCTAAGTTATTGAGTTGCTCTTTTCTCGCGGCCGATCAAATTCCAACATGTGTTTGACCATTGCAGAGAGAAAGAGATGGGAAGAGAGCGGCAAGACCAATGCTCTCCCTGTTGGCCATTGAATATATGTATGTATGTATGTACGATATGCATACATTTGTACATATGTGTACACACCATTACCATGGTGAGACGACGGCGTTGGCATCGCCGCAACTTGCATCCACTTTTTTCTCCTTTTTTTTTACCTTGTGCTCGAATTGTCTGGTTGCTTTCTATGCCCGCTGTGGTGTCTCTGTATTTGTGCTTCTTCTCGTTTCCGTTTTGACAGCAGCAAAAACTACAATTTCACCACCACTTGCGAAGAATATACACATATGTACATACATAACTGCATGAATGTGTGTATGTGCGTATATTTGTATGCGTGAGCCAAGTGGATAGTGCTGTGAGGTGAGGCAAGGTGCATGCCGCGTCGTCACCGTCGCCGCCGCCGCAAAGTGTAACCGTGGCAGTGTTGTAGCCAGCTACTCGTCTGTTTGGTTTCTGATTTTCAGTTTTGTCGATTTCATTATGTACTGCAATATCATCGCTGTTACTCAGCCGAACTCGTGAGCGAGTGGCCTCTTTGTGTGGGTGTTCTCATCTCCTCTCTTAGTAAATGTGCTCTCTCTCACGACAGGGTGTAGCTATGCTATATGCGCGTCATAATGGACGACAAAAACACCCTGTTGCCGTTCATCAGACAGTCATGCTGACTCTCTCACACCGCATGTAACTGTCGTGCCTTTTGCACTTACGTAAGCTTTGCGTATTCAAGTTTATGAGCCATTTTTGCACTTTGCTTGATTTTGTCAAGCATTTTTCTTGATAGTTTTAGATTACACATCGAAAAGGTTGAGTTTCAATGAAAAATGACGATTAAACTCGTGATCTTGACTAGCTGGATATATGCTGTTCGCATAATGCTTCTTCTCTACTCCAACGTCGAACCATTTTGGCCATAGAAGTTTCGCGTGGCTGTTCCGAATGAATACAGCGTGCTTTATTCCGCACACATCCATTCGCTCGGCCGCTTCCACGAAATGTTTTCTGCCACACACAGATTGCAATTTGAACGCACAGCAACAAAACTCGCTACACCCCGTGAATACATGTGTGTGTGTGTGCTGAGCGTAGATTATATATGCGACATATTATATATGTACATAGCCCATGTATTTACTTTAATACTCAAAGCAGTATTTTCCCCATTTCTTTTACATTTTATGCTCGACGAGGCTCACGATGTTGCTCTGCTGCGTGCCTCCCTGTTTGATATGCTGTTTGCTTGATGCTTGTAGTCGTAGTCCGTTGCCACTGCAGCAATAGCAACAACAGCTACTAAAATGAAAATGAAGAATTCCAAAGCAACACTGCGCGCGCGCATTTACTCTCCGTCTCATCCACCCGTTTTTGTGTTTCTTGCGCTCTCTCCGTCTCTTCGCTGCCTAGCTCGCTGGCTACTGGCTAGCTGGCTGGTTGGTTGGTTGGTTGGTTTGCTCTCTCTGCATTTCGCGCTCTTTTGTTTCTTTGCTCACACTGGCCGTCGTTTAATCGAAAATGTTTGCGGCGGCGTTAAGACGTACGAAAACGTTTCCTCGCCAAATTTTTGTGAATATCTGTAGAAATTCACTGGGAGGAAAATTGTTAAAAAGTGAATTTCAATTGAATAGTGTAAAAGTATTAAATCTACATCCGCTTACCGCGTAGCATTGTTCAAAAAGCTGAGGCTTATTCAATAGATTGTGAAAAACTACTCCAATACATACATACAATACACAATGCCCATGTACTGAAGGAAAGAAAAAAAAATAAAAAGGTGAAAAGTTGTACAGTGTGAAACAAATGTTAGTGCAAAATACTGCGTAAAACGTGAAAGTTTTGAATAACAAGCCAACGGCTTATAGTAAATACACTTCTATATGTATATGTGCATACATACATACATATTTTTATTAATACATACATATGTACAGCGTTTCTGATGTAAGTTCCGTTTCGCGGGGTGGGGAATATATAAGAAAACAGACCTAATTTGTGCCCAAATGTATCAGAGCCATTTAGTTATATGATATTTATACCATCTGCGTACTTGTTCACATCTAAAACTTGTGAAAAATACAACATTTTTAGGTTAGGTCAATTTCAATTGGTTTATATACGACGACGGCACACAAACAGACACATACACACGCAAGCGACATGCACAAAAGACATGCATACACATACATATAAAGCGCACAGACAAAAAGTCGACGGGCTGCTCGCACTCAACACACACACACACACACACACACATTCATTTACTCGACACAGCCACAAACACGCGCATACATATACACACACACACAGAGACGGCACACACACACAAGTTTCGAACATTGCTTTTGGCTTGCTTGTGAACTGACTGTATTTTTTCAACGTAGTGTCGTTTTATTTTCGTTCGTTCATTCGTACGTTCGTCCGCCTGTTCTCAGTTCGTGCGCTTATCTCAACTTTTGCTTTGATGCGCCATTCGCAAGTACGTCTGTATATATATATATATTTTGTGCATATGTATATATACGCGCATTTTAGAATGTGTGTGCGTGCGAGTATATATACATATACTTACAAATATATAAATATATATATAAATGGGCTCCCAACACAGAATAACTCACTGGCAGCTGGCTTGGCCAGCGGCTCCAAGAGCAATCGTCAACGTCTCTCTCACTCTCCGTTCTTTTTTTTTTTTTTTTTTATAAATATGCATGAGTGTGTTTTAATGAGAACATCTTCTTCGCTCACAACAACTATTCGGCTTGAATTTACTAGTCAGTCTACCTTCTAGATTGTTGTTCTTGTTTTGTTATTTTACTCAATACATTGTCTATAAAATATGTATATAAATATATACATACAACTATTGGTACATAATTCTCTACACATCCATATGTTTGATGTATTTTGCAAATTTATTAATAGCTTAAAGAGTGTGTTACCTAGCGTGTGTGCAAAAACAGAAAAAAGAATCAAATAAAATATAAAAAAAAACTATTAATATACGAATAATGAAAATAAACCGTGCAAAATAATAAGAAGTTGCCGTCGAAACTAAATATTTTTGCATACTTGTCTACATTTGCGTTATTCCCTGCTGTGTATACATAACAAAACAGATAAGATAATAGACGTGTGCACGTAATACAGCTATACAGCTCTAGCTATGATGAATAAAAATAAAAAGAAAAAATGGAGGGAAAATTTGCCCACATGTCTCCCCTTCACATACACATACACACACACACACACACACACAAGCATACGCACATGAATATGAACAACTACAACGAACGCCCCAATTTTGCTCGAATGAGCTCTGCAACGGCGCTCACCGCGAGAGCGACAAATATATTCATATATGAGCAGATATGTATATATGTATGAGTGTGATTGTGTGCGTGTTATAGCTGCTATGGCGGCCGCAGAGCTGCTCCAAAATACAGACAGCAGCAGCACACGCAAAGCAATAACAACAAAAGGCCACACACAGTTATTCAAAGAGAAAGAGAGAGCGCGCAAGAGAGTAAGAGTATGGGGGAGAGCCATGCCGTTTCGTCGTGTCGTGTGCCGCGCGACAAACGCTTTCAACTTGTTTTCGCATTTGGCCATAACACTTGAAGGATTATTTGCTGCGGGAAGCGCTACATACCACGGCAAGCAGACACACATACACACACGCTCTCTTGATAACCAAAAAGTGTGGGGGCCCCGGTACAGTTTTCAAATGCAAATTACTGTAATTTGTTGTTTACAAATGCACATATTTTAAGCGTTCGCTCATTGGACTCAACAACGACAATTATTTTGCTAGGCAGATTCACAGAGGAGGCGGCCATAGAGTCATGGTATTTTTATTCCACTACCTCCCGCTAGCATATACATACATATATACGCATAGCCACATATATGTATATATGTGTGTATATATAGAGGCAAAGACATTCGCTTCTAAATTCAAGTTATATTTACACTTTTAACGACACGAAAAACGCACACACTGGGGAACACACAAATGGCTTGCTTTTCGTTCTTGGCCGTTGTAGTTGTAGTCGTTGCCACCACTCGGTAGAGAGCCCGCCAAATACTTGTTTATAGTTGTTGCTGTTGCTGCTGCTGCCGTTGTTGAGCCAACGTTGAAAAAGTCTTTGAAAATATCCAAACTGCGCCACAAAACAAATATTCGGCCCTCTTTCTCTTCCTCCTCTCTCTTGCTATATGCGCTTACTCTCTCGCTCTCCTGCATGTTGATGCAGCAGAATTAACCGAAAGAAGAAAAGCAAAGAGAGTAACAGCCGCCACACTCACCACCACCTCACACACTACCACACTATGTACTCATTCTTTTGTGTGGCGGCTGCTGTGCTGCCTGTCTCTTGTGAATTGTGTAGATACAGGCAAACACCCTGTGCACCCCCTTTGAGAGACCCCTTCTCTCTCGTTCTCACGTCACACACTCGCTGTGTGGATTTTTTTTATATGCATGTTGACGTCGTCATCGTACATGGTTCATAAAAAGCTCTCAGCAATCTCTTGGCTGCTGCCCTCCCTTGCCAGTTTTTACTGTACCCGTTAAAAACAACAAAGCGCGCGCGCCCAATTCCGGTTGTGCTTACTTATACACACACGCACACAGCCAAACACAAATACAAGAACGTACCCAACTGATGACTCTTTGATCTGATGTGCGCTCTGCTCTCAGCCCTCAGTTCGTATAGCTGCTGCTGCCACTGTTGCTGCTTTTATTGTAGTTGTAGTAGTTATTGGCTGCGGGCATACAAAGAAATAATTTTCTACTGCTCATACGTGAGCATGCATAGTTTAGTGTGTGTGTGTGTGTGTGGATATAATAAAGAATTTAATGTGGAATAATTTTTAATTTTTGAGAAATAAAATGGAAGATTTTCTATTTGTTAGACAACTCTAAAATGCACAAAAAGAGACTATTGATAATACTAAATATTTATCGAAAATCGATACAAGTTGCTTAAATTATCGATGTTTCACATTAATCAGCTGATTTTAAACTTACTTGATTGTTGTTGTTTCTTGAAGTCTTGTGTTCTTGTTTTTTTTTTTTTTAATACCTTTAAAAAGTATGTCAACGGCGAGTGTTCTGTATATAATAAGTCTCTGTGTGTGTGCTTGTACAACTAATTTCACGGTTTTTTAATTTCTTGTATTTCCTTTCTGTTTTTGCAGTGATTGCCGATTGTCGAACGCAACAGCGACTGCGACGTGGCAGCGCTAGAGGAGACAGCGCCGAGATCATAAAGTAAAGCAATACGAAGTGGGCTAAAAATCCGAGTATTTTTGTGGCCTGCCGCAGAAGCGGACTGGCACACGTCTATATCCAAATGCATAGACAACAACAACAACAACATCACCAAACAGAACAACATATGTTGGATACACGATCAGAGCAAGCGCTGCACATCGATTACAGTTATCAGCTACGACCACGACCGTTTATTGCCTACTACATACGCTCGTAGACAGTCCCAATCCAACATTCTACCCACCAGCTAAGAGGCGAGAAGCAACTCGCAACAATTTGGGAGGAGCAACAGTACATACAAGAAAGTCTCAGCAGCGACTTTAGCAGCAGCAGCAGATCCAACAGTACTCAAAATTCCTATCAAGCATGATGAAACGCACGCGCATCGATGAAGTCCAATTTGGCACACGTTCCGGTCCAGGACCGGGCGGTGGCGCTGGTAATGCGAACAGTGGCACCACCAGCGTGGGCGTTAATACAGCCGGCGGTGTCACCATTGGCACTGTGGTGCCAAATGCCCACAGTGCCACCATTAGCGGCATTGGCTCCATACACCATCGCATATTGACACCACAGCATGGTGGGGCACAAACCATTGCCTATTTGCCGTCCACGACGCCGACGGCAACGAATCTGAAAACAACGAGCAGCATTGTCGATAGCGCCAGCACCCAAACGAACGTGACGGGCGTCGGTGGCCCGGGCGGAGGCGTTGTTGTCTCTACAGGCAGTGCGGGCACCCAAACCTTGCAGTATACCACATGTAAGTGAATCATCAAATATCTAGACTGAGATCAATCAGCTCATGGAAATTCCTTCTTCTTTATCTTCCCTTCAGCTTATAGCGTTGCCTCCATTCAAGCGGGCGGCACTATGAAAGCCAGCACAGCGGACGGCAATGCGGTGCAGATACATGTGACAGGCGGCGGTGCTGCAGCAGTTTCTGCAACAGCTGGCGGTGGCTCCCAGACGGTGTCCAGCAGCTGTCAAACGGGCAGCATTCGACAGCGGACTATAAGCGGCACCCAGACAAATGCCACGAGCAGCCTGACAACAACAGCGCAGCAGACACCGCCTGCGGCACAGTTATCCACACCACCGAATGGACCAGGTGTGGCAGCTGGAGCAGGAGCGGTCACTGTGGGTGCGGGCAATAGCACGCCACCACAAGGTCAAGCAGCGGCAGCTGGTGGCGGGGCCAGCACTGCGCCGCGACTAAAGGTCGAGGATGCGCTAAGCTATCTGGATCAGGTCAAATACCAATATGCCGATCAGCCGCAGATCTACAACAATTTCCTGGACATTATGAAGGAGTTCAAGTCGCATTGCATCGATACGCCGGGCGTGATTGAGCGTGTCTCTACGCTCTTCAAGGGCCACACTGAGCTCATTTATGGCTTCAATATGTTCTTGCCGCCTGGCTATAAAATTGAAATCCATTCCGATGCACTTGGCTGCTCAGTTCCGGTTGTCTCGATGCCATCGCCACCTGGAGCACCCAGCAGCACGGGCACAGTTCACATGATTGCCGCAGCGGGCAACAGTCCGTTGGCGAGCAGCGTGAATGCGCACACAACACTGAAGCCGATTGCGCAGGCCCAGGGTCCAGGTGGTCCTGGTGCCGTTGGTACTGGAGCTGGTGGTGGTGGTGGTGCTGCTGCAGCAGCCGCTGCGGCTGTGGCGCAAATCCAAACGGCTGGCGCCGTCAATTTGATGACCCATGGTGGCGCCTCACTCACCCAGACGACGATACACGCGCTGCAGCCAGCAGCAGCAGCTGCAGCTCAATCGCCTGGCGGCCACGTCCATGTGACCAGCAGCTCAGCGGTGCCAACCTGCGGCGTGGGTGTCAATGTGGGCGTCGGTGTGTCGCCCTATGTGCCACAGAACTATTCACGGGATCGAGCCGAGCAACGTGCAACGATAACACCAACGGGTCCTGGCCAGGTGGCGGCCACCGTCTCATCAACGGCTGGCGCCAGCATTGCGGTTGGTCCGCCAACACCCAATTCATTGAGTGAGCTAAGTCCACACGCCGGACCCGCTGCCCAGCACAATTTGCATCACATCCAGCAGGCGCATCAGTCCATTCTGCTGGGCGAGACGACGGGCCAGCAGAATCAGCCGGTGGAGTTCAATCACGCCATAACCTATGTGAATAAGATTAAGGTGAGCAGGTGTTAATATATATTATGATTGCATATATTAAACATAATCTTTTGCCATGTTGCAGAATCGATTCCAAAGCCAGCCGGCCAAGTATAAGAAATTTCTGGAAATTCTGCACGCCTATCAGAAGGAGCAGAAGGTGATGAAGGAGGGCAGCAGCGGCAGTGGCTTGAATCAGGGCAAAATGCTAACCGAACAGGAGGTCTACACGCAGGTGGCCAAACTCTTTGGCCAGGATGAGGATCTCTTGCGTGAGTTTGGCCAATTTCTGCCGGATGCCACAAATCATCAATCGTCCGCTGCCGCTGCCGCCGCTGCACAATACATGTCCAAGTCGGCGCTGCACAACGATCATCATAACAAGCAGCAGCAGCAACAACAGCAGCGCACCACAACAACGGCCACATTGAGCGGTGGTGCACACATCAGCATGTCCTCGGCATCGCCGTCAGCGGTGCCCAACAGTGGTTCGCCCATGCATTTGAGCAGCGGTGCGACGCTCTCGCAGATCGACAGCAGCAGCGCGCATGCCCATGCTGCGGCCATTGGCAATCTGTCGGCTGTGAATACGAGCGTCAGCATCAAGTCCTGTGCCGTGCCACCGAATCATATAATCAGTGGCAGCATTTTCGAGAAGGACTATCATGGACTGGGACAACAGCAGCTGCAGCAGCAACAACAGCAGCAGCAACAACAACAGCAGCAGCGACATCCGAGTTTGCAGCCACCACATATACTCTCCAGCACACCGCCCAGTGGCCTGCGTGGCAGTGCTGTGAACGTGGGCGCTGTGCTGGATCAGCGCAACAATCATCATGCCCAGAAGTATGTGGCTCAGCACTCGAACATGTCGCAGAAGAAGTCGCCCAGCTATGGTGGCATAGCCAATATTCAGCATTTGCCGCATCTCAATGACAATTCACTCGATCGCAATTCGCCCAACATTGCCAGCTATGTGACGCCTGCTCAACAGCTGCCCGCACATCCTGCACATCCGCATCCCCATCCGCACCACAATGCGCACAACTCGAGCAGCAGCAGCAGCAGCCGACGGCAGGCGGTGGATGAGCTGGCGGCGGCCTCTGTTTCCAGTGGCTTTGGCACAACCGGAGGCAATGGACCACCGCCGGCGAAGCGGCCAAAGCCGTATTGCCGGGACGTCAGTTTCTCGGAAGCATCGCGTAAGTGTACCATCGCGGATGTGGCCTTCTTTGATAAGGTGCGTAAGGCGCTACGCAGTCCGCAGGTCTACGACAATTTCCTGCGCTGTCTGACGCTCTTTAATCAGGAGATTGTCTCGAAGACGGAACTGCTGGGCCTTGTCTCGCCGTTCCTCATGAAATTTCCGGATCTGTTGCGTTGGTTTACAGACTTTCTTGGCCCGCCGTCGTCCAACCAGGTGGGCGGTGCCGCCGGCGCTGGCGGACTCATCGACGGTCTGCCCTTAGCTGCCACACAGCGTCAGGGCAGCAATAGCAGCTCCCATGATCGGGCGAGCAGTCATCAGAGCACGGACTATGTCCAGGATGTGGATCTGTCGCTGTGCAAACGCCTGGGCGCCTCGTATTGCGCCCTACCCCAATCCACGGTGCCGAAGAAGTGCAGTGGACGCACCGCCCTGTGTCGCGAGGTGCTCAACGACAAGTGGGTCTCGTTTCCGACGTGGGCCAGCGAGGACTCGACATTTGTCACCTCGCGGAAGACCCAGTTCGAGGAAACCATCTACAGGTGAGTGGAGTGTTGGCCAATAAGACTGCGATGTATATAGCTCTTCCTCTTTCCTTGCATTCTTTATTCCTCCTCGCTCTACGTCTTTTACCTCCTTCCTCTCCTTCTTTCTCCTCCTCCTCCTCAATTTACGTCCTTCTTTCTTTTTCTGTTACTGTTTTTTCTGTTACTCTTTCTGTTCTTTGGCTTTCGTTTATATTTTTATGAATTAACCAATCAACAAACGCTCTAAACAAAAGGAATATTCACAGAACGGAAGACGAGCGCTTCGAGCTGGATCTGGTCATTGAGGTGAACAGCACCACGATACGTGTCCTGGAGAATGTACAAAAGAAAATGTCTCGCATGTCACCCGAGGAGTTGGCCAAATTTCATTTGGATGATCATCTCGGTGGCACCTCCCAGACCATCCATCAACGGGCCATTCATCGCATTTATGGCGACAAGTCCGGCGAGATCATTCAGGGCATGAAAAAGAATCCCTCAGTGGCTGTGCCCATTGTCCTCAAGCGACTGAAGGTCAAGGAAGACGAATGGCGGGATGCACAAAAGGTTTGACATATACAGAAATCAATTTATAATATAGATATATATTAATAAATCTTTTAATTATTTCAGAACTTCAATAAGCAATGGCGTGAACAGAATGAGAAATATTATTTGAAATCTCTGGATCATCAGGCAATCAATTTCAAGCCCAATGATATGAAGGCATTGCGCTCAAAGAGTCTCTTCAATGAGATTGAGACGCTGTACGATGAGCGTCACGATGCAGAGGATGATTCCATGGAAGCGGCGGGGCCGCATCTGGTGCTGCCGTACAAGGACAAGACCATACTGGACGATGCGGCCAATCTGCTGATACATCATGTCAAGCGTCAGACGGGCATCCAGAAGCAGGAGAAGCAGAAAATCAAACAGATCATACGACAATTTGTGCCTGACCTATTCTTTGCGCCACGACAGCCGCTGAGCGACGATGAACGGGATGACGGTAAGCAGAAAAGCCAAGGAAAATCTTGGAAAACTCTAGAGTCAAAAACAGAAAGCATATATTAATTTAATTATGTTTATTAGTTATTGTTTGTTATTTGTTAGCTGTTAACTTTTTGTATTGTTTAGAGAGAACTGCTTGAGAGAGACGCAGAGTTAGTTTAATATTATTTATTAAAAATTGTGGTTGTTGAGACTATTTACAAATTGTAGTTAATACTAAAATAGTCAAATGAATGTTTAGCTGCTGTTTATACAAATAGTCCAACAGTGCTAAATGTTTAATAAATTATATAAATCATCTAGAAAACAATTTTCAATATCTAATATTTATATTGATTAATCAAATTGAAATTCCAATTATTAATATTTTTTTAAAATGATATTTATTAATCTAATTACAACTTCAATTATTAAACTTATTTAATAATTACTTTTATCAACCAAAACATTCTCAAGTGCCATTAGAAATGTTTAGCTTCAGATAATGCCAAATGTTAAAATAGTTAAAATCAAATTATATAAACTATCAAGACAAACTTTAATATCTAATATATATTAAGTAATTAAAATAATCTTTTAAAATTTCAATATCTAAACATAGATATTATTTAACAAAAATAATTAAATAAATAATTAGTCGTTCTAAACTTCTCAATTTAAAAGTTCTCATGCAGTGATCTATGAAAAATTAGCACATTAGAATTCTATATATTTTGATAATTAAACTTTAATTGCTAATTATTTTAATTTTTTTACTTAACTTAACTTTTTATTTAATTTTAATTTTTTATTCAATTGCTACTAACAAATTTAAGTTAACTTAGATCTTACTAAACTTCATTAAAAAGCACCTTTAGCTTAAGTATTTATTAACAACAATCAAATTCCTAAAAAATTAAACTAAAACCCAAAAAATTTGTTAATTGAAAGTATTTTTAACTTAGAGAATGTTTTTTCGTTTTCTTTTTCTTTTTTTCTTCTATTTGAACCACGAAATTTGCAAAACATTTTTACAAATTGAATTTTGGAAAAATGATTTGTAATTTAACCAACTGTAATTTGAATTGCATAATTTTGACTAACAAAAAAATGGGCGAACCACCAATCAAATATATATAAAAAAAAAAAAAACACCAACGAACCACGATCACCACACACAAACAAACACACACACACACACAAAACCATGTTGTCGTTGTTGTTGTTGCACGCGAATATCTATATAGCATTTCCATTTTTGGTAGATGACACTAAAATGGAAGTCGACTCGCCGCTGAGTCGTGTTGCGCCCAAAGGTGGAGGAGCGGGCGGAGGCGGAGGTGGAAGTGGAGAGAGCGCCTCACCAGCGCGCAGTAATGTGAGCAGCAGCAGCAGCAGTGTGCCCGGTGGAGCCAGTGGATCAACATCAGCAGCAGCAGCAGCAGCTGTAACAGCTGTGACTGCCATCAAAAAGGAGTCGGAGTCAGAGTCGTCGAGCAAAACGTTAACAGCAACAACAACGGCCGATGATGCAACGCCATCGACCTCATCAGCTGCAGCAGCAGCAGCAGTTGACGTGAAGGAAAAGTCTGAAGCAGATGCGGCGCAAAGAGCTGTCGGAGGAAGAGACGAGGAGACGGCAGCCAAGGCAGCTAATAACAATAGCAGCAGCAGTGCAGTGGCAGCCAGTCCCAGGCGAAGCGAAGATGCAGCAGCAACAGCAGCTGCAGCTGGCGCCGATGTCAGTGTGAAGCTGGAGCAGGGCGAGTGTGCGAATCCCACAATGCTGCCAGCACATGCGCAGGGTCAGCGAGAGGTAAGTGAGAAGATCACTGAAATTGAACTCCACTTGAACTTTTAACTAAACCTAATTCATTCACCTTACAGGATGAATCCTATTCGCTGTTCTTTGCCAACAACAACTGGTACCTGTTCCTGCGACTGCACGCCATCCTCTGTGATCGACTGCACGTCATGTACGAGCGTGCGCGCCTGCTGGCCATCGAGGAGGAGCGCTGTCGTGTGAACCGACGCGAGAGCACGGCGACAGCATTGCGATTGAAGCCCAAGCCGGATGTGCAAGTGGAGGACTATTATCCCACGTTTCTGGACATGCTGAAGAATGTGCTCGATGGCAACATGGACTCGAATACCTTCGAAGATACCATGCGTGAAATGTTTGGCATCTATGCGTACATATCCTTTACGCTCGATAAGGTAAGCAGGCGGAATATTTGTGTGGAATGTGAAAACTAAATCCTTTCCGTATTTCCCTGACAGGTTGTTTCCAATGCTGTCCGGCAGCTGCAATACTGCGTCACGGAGCGCGCCGCCTTGGATTGCGTGGAGCTCTATGCCAGCGAGCAGCGGCGCAACAGCACCGGAGGATACTGTCGCGATGCGCACAAGAGCTACGAGCGAGAGATGAGCTATCAGCGTAAGGCGGAGAGCATACTCAACGAAGAGAACTGCTTCAAAGTGTTTATTGTATGTCTAAATGACTAATTGATTTAATTATATATTTATATTGATATAATTCATTTGTTAATTGCAGTACAAAATCGATTGTCGTGTGACCATTGAGCTGCTCGACTCGGAGCCGGAGGAGGTGGAAAAGCCGGCTGTATTAAAGGCGCAAAAGTTTAGCAAATATGTGGAACGTTTAGCAAATCCCGCCTTGGGCGCCGGCAGCGGCAACAACAATAACAACAGCAGCAGCAACAACAACAACAATAATAACAACAATAACAGCAGCAATCAAGCTGCAGGCAATGACAATCTGGTGGAAACGTCCGGCATCAAAACGGAGGAGGCAGAGGAGATCGCCGAGGTGAGTGAAGCCACAAAATGAGAGAAATATAATATAAGCGAAGATGCGCTTACAAGTGCATATAGCTAAATCAGCTAGAGCAGAAGCAGCATCCAGCAGCAGCAGCTTTGTGTGTGCTTGACGAGTGGTTAAAAACATGTTGTTTGTGTATTCTCTGTTGTGTTCATTTGTTTGTTTTGTTGTTGTTAAGTTTACGAATTCACCTTAATTACGACTTCAAGAACTTTCAAAATTAATAGAATTAAATAGAGCTGGGTTAAGTATAGAACTAATCAAAATCATTGGTATGGGATAAGCTGAAGGATCTTTCCTGTTTTACTGTATATATTTATATATATAAACTATATGTATGTACTTTTGTAAATGCCATTTCAAAATCAGATGTCCACATTAATATACTTTAAAAATAAAGTTTCGGGATTTTTATAAAATAATTTTAAGAAATACATTTTCTTGTATAGACTTCCATAAGAAACCAACAGACAATTAACTTGCAAATTTGATTGATTTTGTATAGTACAAATTATATATATTTAAATTTAATACCAATAAGGCCTTCGATACTTTGGTCGTTCAGCAGTTTAAACAAAAAATATATCGAACTAGTTCCCAAACCAGACAGTTATTAAAATTATTCCTTGTTTTATGCATATGTATATAAACATGCATATCGTATTGCTCTATTGTATTGCGTTTGTGTATATGTTTATGTTTTCTCTCTTACTTCTCATCCACTTGCCTTAACAGTTCTCATATCCGATGACAGTTATGATTTTCTGTGATGAGCCTTTTAGTTTTGCAAACAAATTGCGTTTTCTCTCACATTTTCAACAACTTCCTTTTTATCGTTCTCTTTTCTTTCCGTTTCGTCTCTCATTTCAACATGCCGCCTACCAATCGCCCACATATCCGTATGCGAACCAAACTTAAAACAAAAAATAATAACCAAAAAAAAAACATATAAAAAAAAAAAACAAACAAACAAAAGAAAAAAAAGAAAAATGTTCACTAATTAATGCTTTTTTCTGCATTTTTTTCTCTCATTTTTTCCACTTTATTTTTTGTACCAGGTCAATTCCAAGGCTTGAAATAACAAAATAGTTTTGATAATTTCATTGAATAAGAAGAAGAAAAAGTCGTATTGCAAAATGAAATAGTAATAAAAAAATTTGTTTTTTGAGATTAACCAACCAAAAACCGCAATAACAAGAACAACAACAACACCATCGATAACAGTTTTCATCCAGCCACCCACCAACACCACTACAACCACCAGCACCACATACATACACACATATACACTCCCACCCATTCATCCATCCATCCATTCACAATAGAACATTTGAATGTAAAAAGTTGAAAATCATTTTAACATAAACATATGTAAATTTAGTACATAGCCAAAATGAACACAAAAGTTATATGCATATATAAATATGTTAAATAGTAGTTTCCAAATAATATTCATAGGCACGCATTTATTGCAATTTATTTCTAATTTCGTTAATGTTTTGCGTTACGTTTCTCTTAAAACTCAAGCAAGAATTACAAATTACAAAAAATTCCAATGTAAAAAGGAGAGAGAGAAGAAGTATAGTGATGGGTGCAGAGTGTGATTGTATTATTGTGTGTTTGTGAGTGTGTGGCAAAAGGTGATCAAGTGCCACATCGATATGTTATCGAATACTGTGTTGGTTCCAAGCCAAGATACTAGAGCAATGAAAAACGTATAAATAAAAGTCAAAACAAATGTAAATAATGTTTGTATGTATGTATTAACTATCGTTTAGTTTAAGTGTTCAGCGTAGCAAATTTTTGTAAAGGGACGACAGAGAGTGAGTGAGAGAGATTACTTTAAAAATGGCACCTGCTCCTACAGCAGGCAGACCGTAGTCGTGTTATATATATATATACATCTTTATATATATTATATATATATATATATCTGTATGTATATATATTTAACAATTTTTATAATTCTACACAATTACAAAGAAACAAAAATATCAATTGTAAAAACCAATTGAAAAATATATCTATATATTATAACTGAGCATTTAATGACTTTGAGGTTCTTTTCAAATTGGGGTTTCTATGGTTTTTGAAGTTTTTTTTTTTTTTTTTTTTTTTTGTTATTGGGTTATTCTTTTTGGGCTTAGTGCAGCTGTTGTATCGCATACATACATACATTATGTACATATAATAGAGTGTGTATATAGTTGTATACGCTTTTAAGTTTTACGCAAGGTAAGTTTTATGCCTTACAACGCATTATTATGCATAAAATTCATTTAAAATTAATTTAGCTATTTGTATGAAAAATGGTTTTTGCCAGACACGCTTTACATGTGACTTCTTTTTACTTTCTCTGTGTTTTTGGTGTATGTAAATGTTTTTAATTTAGTCTGTTTCGTGTGTGTGAGAGTATATTATTTGGTATGTGTTCGTGCGAGAGAATATATTATTTGTATGTGTTGTGCGCTTTTAAGAGAGAGTATTATTTGTATGTGTATTTGTGTGTGTGCGTGTGTCCAGTCTTGGCCTGGTACTCTCCACAGTTTGTGTCTCTCTTTTGTTTTTCTTACTCTAGCTAAATTTGTAACTCGTCTCGTAATAGTTTATATACTTAGCTACACACACACATACATACACTCTCTTTTAAACACAAAAAACATACATACACAGACACGTATACCTTAGGCTTAAGTACTTTTACGTCTTTCGTCATTTGTTTATGTGAGAAAGCATGTTCGATTGCATTTTACAATTTGTTTGCTTTGTTAGCTAAAACGCAAATGTACTTAATTTGTGCTTCTTCTTTTCTCTTCTCGTCACTTTTGCAGCTGGTGCGCGGTTCACGCAAAGCACGTTTTCTGCTGCGGAACAAGCGACGCTCGCAGCTGCACGAGGAGCAGGTGCGTCAGCTCTTTGAACAGAAGCGCAGTTGCAGCGGACTCGAATCGAATGCTGCGCCCAATGAAGCGACGCCCAACGCCAATGCCAACGTCAACGCCAACAACAACAATAATAATAAAAACAACAATAACAACAGTTGGAGCAAGCAGCGTGCACCTGAACGCTTAGGTGCACCACAGGTGGGACTGGCGGAGCAATATGCATTCAATGATCGCGACGAGATCAGCACAAATACGAGCAATGGCCGCTGCTTTGTGACCAGCAAGAATCTCAATTTACTCAAATACGATGCAGTGCGTCGTGCCAAGAAGGTAAGCCTGATGAGCATTCTCAAAATCTAGCCCATCTAATTTATTAATTCACCTTTGCAGAGTCATTGCCGCGTCACGCAGGCCAAGTATTCGCGTTTCCAGAGCTACGTCAACAGATGGCTGCAGCAACATGTCAGCGAGCAACTGCAGCAGCATTGCAGCGACTGGCTGCTGGGCAAGACGCCCGAACAGATCAATGCCAGCGGCTGGGGCGCCACCAGTAAAACGAAATCGCTGCAGCAAAAGGATACGACAAAGACGCCCTATCGCATCTATACGCGCTACAAAGTGTTGCAGCCCAGCAGCGGCGCAACAACAACTGTTGCTGCTGGACTAGCACCAGCGACAGCAACAGCAACAGTTGCTGCTACAGCTCAAACGGCCACAACAGCAACAGTTGCCGCTGCTGTCACAGTTGCAACGGCTGTCAACAATGCCAACACCAGCAGCACCAGCAGTAGCAACATTTTGACTGTCAGCTTAACTAAAACCGCATCAACAGCTGCAGCTGCAACTGCAACAACAACAACAACAGCAGCAGCAACATCGCAGCAACATTGCAACAGCGCCGCAGCAGCAGCAGCAGCCGCTGCAACAGCGGGCAATGCAGAGACAACACTGCAACAAGTGCGACCCATGGAGAGCTAACCTCCAGTTGCAGTTGCCATCGCCAGCTGGCCAAATGCAGCCTACATGTGAAGACGCCGCTGCTGCCAACATAGGCAGGCTTCACTGTATAAACTAAACTGTGATAGCAGTTGCAGTCGATGGCGCTTGGCCGACAATGGAAATTCAACTGAAACAAAAACTGAATTATATGAAAACAAAAAAAAACCCCAAATCGGCAGACAAAGCTATTTTACACTTTGTACAAAAAGTCATTTAAATTCTAGGCGTAGTATTGCTCCTAATAATAATCAGAATAACAATAATAACTATATATACTTTAATAAGCATACTACAACATCTTGAGTAGCGTTTAGTGTTAGTTTTACAATAATTATAATGGCAGCGTTTGTATTTGATAAGCAGTAATCCAAACTCACACTAGCCCGCCCGCCCGTATACCCTGTAAATGGTTGCGGTCGTTCTCTAAAAGCATGTTAAAAATCAGTCTTAATCTACAATTTTTAACTGTTCAACGATTGTGGGGAAAAAATGACGTTTGTTCGTGCTAAATTAAATTGATATCAACGTCTGTTTTTAGCTAGTAAGCAATTTTATGAAAACAAAACAGAACTTTTAATTTTACACAAAAATTTCATGTATTTTTATACAAAACAAACCTTGTACAATTCCTTGTGAATACTATTGATTATACACCTAATTTTTAAGCATAACTTAAGTTGTAAAAATCTGATGAGATAATTAAAAAAAAAAGCAAACAAAAATATATCAAAAGTGAAACATTAAAACAAATTGTGCTGAAATGGGCGGAATTAGCAAAAATCGATATTTATATCGAATATTAACCAGTCGTGCAATGGAAAACAAGGTGCGTTCACAATTTGAAAGTGAGGGGGAGAGTGAACTTTTTTGCAGCCACGCATACACTTAAAGCCGCACATCTCTAAGAGAGCCAGTGAAAAGTGGAATGAGGAGTGGAAAGTGAGGAAATAATATGGAGATCGCACGCAGAGTTTATTTGTATTAAATTACCAATAAATCTGCGCACGATCTCTGTATTATTTCCTCTTTTAATACTATTAATATATAATTTGTAAATATTCAGGTATTTCGAACTGAGTGTTTTATACGACAAGTGCATTTTGCTCTTCGTGTGGTAAGCAAATGTCATACATACATATATACATACATAAGTAGACTAAACTAACACAGTAACAAAATCTAACTTGCACTCGCGGTGATTACAAACACTTTTACTAGCATTCGCATTACACTTACACATGCACAGGTATACGTAAACGCCCACAATGTTGGAGTGGAACACTTGCACTTGCAATTACTCAAGCACACACACATTTATACATAATACATAGTTACATGTAGCTGTGTAGAGATTATTTATTAAAGATATATAAAAATGTAGCAGTTACAAACATTTAAAAATAGTATTTAAATTTAAATATAATTACACTTTTACACTTAACTAAATTCGTATTAATACGTATTAAAAAACTATTTAATGGGCTATGCGAATCATAAGTATGAATAACTAGCCATGTGATGTATGTTTAAAAACGATGACTTATATCGCAGGTTATTTATATATGAAATCACGACGCGTAATAATGCCTTCAATACGGTTCTCACTGTTGATGACCAGCAAATGCCGCAGACCCAAGGCCCGAAAAATATTGAAGATCCTGGGCACCGAATCGTACTGTAAACAAAATATATTATTATTAAATTGAATGCTAGCTTTATAGATGACAGCTACGGACCGTATTGACGCGCACGGGCGATGGATTCATGAACATGGACAGATCAACCGTAAAATTATATTTTCGATCCAAGGGTTTTACACTCTAAAAAATAGAAATACAATAAAAATAAGTTTTAACAAAAGATCAATAAATATGTATATGGTTAAAGCTGCTTACGCCAATGGAAGGATAACGGGGATAAACATCTCGGAATGTTTGTATTGTCGTCTCCTGCTGCCAGAAACGTTGATTCTCCACGTAGAGCGATTTGAGCAAGATGACAATTAGTTGCGATCTCAAGATAATTCCACAGACACGTCCCTCAGAGCGCCGATCCTGCAAGGCAGACATAAATCGGATTTGATCTAAGATCTAATAATTAAGAGTTACAGCTACTTACGCCCTCAACATCATCTACAACAGGAAAGCCATTGTGATTGCATTTCTGGAGCACTTCATAGATGTAATGGGCACGATCGCGCAACTTGATGCAGACCACCGGCTTGCTAAGGATCTTTTCGGCAGTTAGTCCCTTGTACTGGGGCAGTGGCTCCCATGGAAGCATGGGCACATGATTCACCTCGATGACAGTGTCGTAGATGCCATCATTGAAATAGTCGCCTACCCATTTGGCGCTGATTAGCGCTATGATCAGTGGAAAGAAGAAGGACGTTTCTACGCCCGTCGTTTCCATCAGAATAACGGAAAGGCTGATGGTCATGCGCAGAACGCCACCCAAGTTGGCAGCGGCTCCAATGAGGGCATATTTGCCGGGATGCAGAAATTGCTGCAGAATATTCAGATATAGACTCAGCATTTAAATCGGATAGGATAAAACTTACTGCTTCGGGGAACGTATAGAAGAGGAGCATGGCCACAAGACGACCCCAGGCAGCGCCCACCAGAGCCGTGGGTATAAACACGCCCAAGGACACATTCAGTCCAAATGTGGAGCAGGATAAAAAGTAATAAACAATTGTGAAAACAGCCAGTGTAAGGATTTTATGAGAGCCTGAAAGAAAGCAAGAAAGTTAGCTAAAGCCGTGAGAGTCGATCAGAACAGCTTACCGGGTGGATCGTGGAAGAGCGCACGTACTGTAGCCTCAGGCGTTTGGAACCAGAGCGCTGCCACGGCATTATATTCGTTATCCTCGCAGAAGAGCTGCACGGGATGTATGGTGGGATCGTTGCCCAGAGGACGACAATCATTGATATAGTAAATCATGACGCAGGCCAAGGTAACGCCAATTATGGCAACCAGCACTGCTTCGCAAACTTTGGCAACTCCCCAGGACACAAACCGTTTGCGGAATTTGTTGATTTGTGTATTCAAAAAGTTCCAGGCGGCGCCCAGTAGACCGCCCATCACGCCGAACAGCATGAACAGCGGCAGCTCGAAATATTCAAATGTCAGTGGTTGATCGAATTTGCCCAAATTGAAGAGACCCGTAAATGTCAAAGCTCTCACACCATGATAGGTTGAGAGCACAATATTTAGTGTGAACGAACTGATGATGGAGGCGATGAGAGTGCGCCAAATGAGGTTCTGATTCCAGAAGCTGGCCGCCTCCTCCAGTGAGAAGAGCATGCCGCCGATGGGCGCACCGAAGGCAGCTGAGACGCCCGCCGCAGCGCCGCCCAGCACAAAGTCTCGCTTCTCGTGGTCATCGCGAAAGGCCTTAAAGATGCGAAAGTCCTTGACAAATGTGGTGCTCTTGCCCTGGGATATGCCAGCGGCCACAACGGCGCCAGCATGGATCATCGGTCCCTCCTTGCCGCCGGCCAGACCGCCCACCACAGATGTTATGACTCCGATAGACTTTACGGCCAGCGTCTTGATCCGTACAATTCGAGGTATCTTCACGCCATTCAAATAGCTCTTCACTTGGGGTATGCCACTGCCGGCGGTAATGGGCTCAATGTAGGTGACCATGCCGGCCCCAATGGCCACGGGCACAGCACTGAGCAGTAGCCACCATAAATAGGGCAGAGCCAGATCGCCTCCGCTCTCATTCACAGTCACATTCTCGTCCACAGCTAAAAGAGAATTGAGTTAGATGATTCAATATACCCAGAGCTGTTCACATACATGACTTGAGGAAGTTGTACTTCAATTCCGACAGCTCCTCGATGACTATATCAATGGTGCAAGCAATTACCGCTGTTATAATGCCGATTAGTATAAAGATGATCCAGCGTATAAAATGGGTGCGCAGCGAGAAGCGATCCCTAAGTCGACTCAGCTGCTCATCTTGAAAGAGCTTGTTCTCGCACACATCATAGTCCAGGCTCTTAAAAAAAAGTTTGTATACAAATTTCAATTAGATTATCCAACTTATACTGATATAGAAATAGAAAATATTACCTCATATTGAGATTGTATTTGTTGCGAGCCTCCAGCTAAAGATGCTGCCGTACGCGAGCGTACATGAAAAATGGGCTCAGAATTTGCGTTTGTTGCATTTGCATTTCCATTAGTACTGATATTGCCCGCATTATAGCTAATGCTTTCCTTTAGAATTTACATATATATATTTAATGATTATTGCATGAGTCACTCCATGGTGGTATTGCTATTACAATAGCAATAGTTAAAACTTACATAAGTAGGCGGAGCATCACACTCAACATCTGCGTCAATGGTTAACAAGGGTGGGACATCTTCCTTATTTTGGTAATTCCCCGTTTCGTCAATTGCCTGATGGCGGCTTGTGGAAGGTTGCTCTGCACTTTCTGCACTCCTTGCTGTATCAACAATTTTAATATCATCATCGTCGTCGCTTGATAGTTCATCATCCAGATCGATTAGTTTCTTTTTATCAGCCATATTAAAAACTATAAAATCAGACTAACACACAAAAACTCATAACTAAAAAAAACGAAGTCGTATCTAATGCTCACAAGCTGTTTTATCGCTGTATTTCGATAACTGCAAGCAATCGAGGAGGTAACTGGTTCAATGTTCTTTTGAACAAAAATATACCAAAAGTATGTTATTTATTTAGAATATGAATTACATGGAATGGCAACAGGTGAGCCGTTTTTATTTTTACTGCGTCGATTCGAAATGAAAATTAGGATGCAGAAACTGAAATTTAGCCACGTCAAACAATAAACGTTTACGCTCGATTTCATTGCGTGCCTGCAGCTCATCCTTAATATCGGCCAAAGTGTTGTCAATGCGCATCAAAATATCGCGCGGAGGTCCGTTAACAAACGGAGCTAATTCATGTGGGCGCGTTATGTCAATTTGTACATTCTGCACCTCCTGGGTGAAGACTCCATGCTCCATTTCATCGCTTTGCATCGAAGAGCTTCTGCTGAGATCAATCGCCTCCGGCTGCTCGTTTAGCACTTGCTGCTGCTGTTCCGGCTTAATCGCATTGAAAGGAAGCATGCGCGGTATGCTGACCATGGCTGGAAAGCCGATTGCATTTCCGATCTCAGGATTCGGCTCGTATATGGGGCTTACCATTGTTGTACTTAGATTTGATGGCTACAAAGGAGCATACTTGATAGTTAAAATAGTATACATTAAACATTTACTTACGGTTTGCACGCCTTGTAAAACAGTATGACTCGCAGTATTATTATTATTATTACTAGCATTATTATTATTATTATTATTGTCTTGCTTTGAGGCCGAAACAGATTTGTCCGAGCTCTGGCTATTGTCCATCGAAGAATCACTGATGGAAATTGACTGGAAAAACGAGACAAAGAGTGCAAAAATACATAAATATGTACCCACACACATACACATACAACTAATTACTACACTATTCCTCATTCAAGTATGTCTTGTAGCAGATACATACATACATATACAAATAATATAAGTGTGCGTCACACTCAATTTTTTGACATATTTATGTGCAAGCATGTATGTATGTGTGAATTTATAACGGTACAAGGCATACACTAGCACGGCGATCCTGCTCGCTCTCCATATCGCTTATACAGTTAAACAAAGACAAAACATTTTTTTAAAGTTCTCTTACTGTTCGTATGGCTGCTGCTTCCTCCTGTTCGTGATGCTCTTGCTTGTGTCGTTGAAATACCGTTTTAATTTTCAGCTCGTGTGTCTCTGCGCTCTTTGGCACTTCTATAGGCGAGGCGGCGGTAACTGCAGCTAAAGCTGAAATAGCGACCGACGATGTCGATTTTTTACGACATTTAGCATTGCGTCGGTTTTTCATAATTCGATCCCGTCGTTCTACCAATGCTGCCACCTTCATTTCATGCAATTTGCCCAGCAAAGATGCATGCCGTCGCTATTAAATATTTGCAATGAAATTTTATCATTTGTTTTTCTTAAGCTTTGCTTCGCTCGGCAATTTGAAATTCTTGTATCTCTTGGCCTACCTTGATATGCATGTGAAAATTCCCCGTAGAGCGCACACTACCCCGATAGATTCGATCCGGCGGACAAGAACAGCACTTGACAGTCACATTGTCGCCAATCTGACTTTCGATGCGATAGAGTTCACCATTCAATATGTAGGGTACGTGCTGGCGACGTTCTGGATTTATTTTCACATCACTTAGATTTGACGCTTGGTCCTTGGCTTGTTCAAGTTCTTCTGCTTTTGGCATTGCAAACAAGAAGTACCATTTAAGCTAAGAAAAAAGCGATCCGTCGCCTACGAGCTACCGAATTAAATTGAACTTTTGCTATCCCAGTTCTGTAGGTGTATGTGAGTGAGTGTTGAAAAGGAAGAAGAGAACTCTCCCGAAACTAGATACATACGCACATGCATCTGTGACTAAAAGGTGCTGTTAAAGAGGAATTAAAAATGTCAGAAGTAGAGCAAAGCGCATACAAATACATAGCCTGGACAGGCAATGTCATAATTCAACTAGTAATCAATTAAAATGAATTAATATGTATAGTTTGTATATTTGTTCTAATTAATGTTAGTTGTTTAAACTTAAATGTGCATTTGTTAATAACTTTTATTAAAATAAAGATGATAAGGTTAAAAGTTCAGATTCATTTTATTTGTAGCTCAAATATTTACGATTTTCGCGCTGCATATTAATAATTTACTCAATTTGTTATCGATAAATTTGGCTGTCTGTATGCTGCAGCCCTGGCTATCTCACGTTTCCAATTTTCTCACTTTTTTTTTGTGTAGCATAAACAATCAGAAATGACGGAAATAGGCAAACCTAATATATTAATAACAGGTAATGCCTATTTTGAAGCTACATAAAGTGTGTAACAAAAAGTTATTAATGTGCAGGCACACCCGGAGCCGGTAAATCATATTTGTGCCAACGTCTGGCCGAACAATTGAAATTCACCTGGTTGGATTGCTCGAAAATTGCAAAGGAAAATAATTTCGTTGAGGAATATGATGAGGAATACGATTGTCCCATACTTGATGAGGATAAGGCATGTGCACATGAGAGTTAATAATTGTAGCTAATGTAGTTTAACGTTACTTTAGCTCATGGACTATCTGGAGCCGCTGATTACCAAGGGGGGCAACATAGTGGAATACCATGGCTGTGATTTCTTTCCCGAGCGTTGGTTCCATGCCGTCTTCGTTGTTACCTGTCGCAACACAACGCTCTACGACAGGCTCAAGGAGCGCAACTACAATGAGAAGAAGCTAACGTCCAATATACAATGCGAAATATTTGGCACAATCTTGGAAGAAGCACGCGAAGCATATAAATCGGGCATTGTGCACGAGCTCAAGGGAGAAACCAAAGCGGATGGCGAACGGAGCTTGAAAACTGTTAGGAATTGGTATAGCATGTGGAAGCGCAAGTAAATACGGGATTTTAAATGCCAAAAATCTATAAATATATTTGTATTCGAAGATATATTTGGAATGTAAATTAGGGAGGCTAAGTCGAAGTCTTTTAAGATGTCTCAATAGTTGCCAGCTCTGGCTGACAGTTGAGCAGCTCAAGAAAACCGTAAACCAATTTCAAGAATCCTCAACATTATGAATCACAAAAAAGACATTAGTTTAGATAGCAGGGCCTCCCTATTTTCGACACCCCAAAGATATATTTTACATATAAAAAAGACTTAAAGTACAATAAAATTGGAAGAAGTAAAAATAACTATATGCGCGTCATTTTGAAGCGGAGCGGACCATCCGGCGCATACATGAATGTCACCGCATAGTCCAACGGCTCATGATTGTATTCCAGTTTGTAGTTGCGCAGTAGCTTGGCCAGCAATATTTGCATTTCCAAATCAGCAAAGCGGCGGCCCAGACACATGCGTGCTCCATAGCCGTAGGGCAGCGAGGCGAACGGATGTAGCTTGCCTGGAGTGCCACCCTGATGCTCCTTCAGCCAGCGCTCGGGCCGGAATGTGGCTGCATCTGTAACATATTCCTCCATGTTGCCAGTGACAATTGTGGGGAATACGGCCTGAAAAGCAAATATATTATACAGAGCATAAAGTAGATGGCATTATATATACCTGCACGCCCTTGGGCACCTGGTAGCCGCATATAACGCTGTCCTCCTGCAGTGTGCGTCCATTACCAATGACCGTGCTGTACATGCGGAAGACCTCCTTGATGAATGCCTTCAGGTGGTGCATTTGATCTAGCAGTGGAATCGTTAGTGGTGTCTTAGCATCGGGCAGCAGACGCTTAAGCTCTTCGTGCACCTTTTGCTGCTCCACAGGTCGCGTGGATAATTGATACAGAATGGAGCACACGGCCATTGAAATCTGTGAGATGGATGATATTTTAGTTTGGCTTTATAAATATGGAATTTACCCCTCCACTTACTGTGTCTATGCCAACAAGTATCAGATCCAATGCCATAATGGTGGCTATTTTCTCGTCCTTCTCCGACATAATGACCTTCTCCAGCAGCGATGGCTCGCCCGCACGCTGGCTGGGATCTTGTGTCTTCAAGCGCTCTGTTGCGCTTTGTATATACTTCATGCAAACGCTGGAGATGGATTGAAAAGGGTTAGCGTATTTTGGACTTGCTTTGGCCTGTGTACTAACCCCACAAAGAAGTTCATGTTCTTCACATAACGCGTCCAGAGTGGAGTGGGGAAGTAGCGCCAATACGGCGCCTTCAACTCCAGCGTGGCCACATTGCGTAGCGCATATTTGGCTGCATCGATGATCTGCTGTGGCTCCGAGTCGGGCGTCAAATTATGCTCCAAGCAGCCTAGCCGTGCGTCGAGCGCAACACGACCAATGCCTGTGGATGGGAGAAGTTAATGAGATCTAGGAGAAATCTTTTTACTCTGTGATACTCACACTCCAGGGACCATTTGTGGATTTCATTGTCAAAGTCAGCGGGCAGCTCCTCGTTGCCGTCCAGCAGCTGTTCGCAACGTGCCAAAAAGTCCTCCGTAATCACCTCCAACGGCTGCAGATAGCGTCTAATGGTCGACAGCTGCAGCACAGGCTTCTGCACACGCGAACGGAACTGACGCCATGGCTCGCCGTGACTAGTTAAGATCAGATTGCGTTATCTATACTATATCTTTATATAAATTTATAGCAATGCTTACACGCCCACAACGCCGCCAAGCTCGCCGAAGAAATCCTTGCGCACAACGCTCTTGTACTTCACCAGACTGGGCATCGAGGGCCGGAAAGGCGTGGGTCCTTCACTGCGGTAGCACTGCAATCATTTCATCTTTATTAATATTTGTTCAGACAGTAAAGTTGTTTGCGGCAATTTACAGCCGGTGCGTCACAAATTATGCTGTGTACTTGAAGTCGTGCTGGTTTGTTGCCTCGGTGGCCAGTCGAGCGTGTAAGCAAGTTTAGATTTGTTGTGTGTTCCGGTGTTTAGAGCCGTGTCTGTCTACCTGTGCCTACCTTTTCTATTTCATCGGCATCGTAGATGAACAGCAGATCGGGCCTGCCTATAAGACCGGAGAAGCGTACGATGCGTCCGTATCTGTCGTGCAGCAGCGAGGAGATTTTGGCCACATCCGATATGGTGTACTGGCCAATAATTGGCATAAGGCTGTCAAGGTGAAAAGCAGATAATTGAAATGACTAACAGACATTGAATATCGCACAGACAAGACTATTTGCAGAGCACTTTTTGACACTTTTGACAATTGTTGAAAGATAATCGTCTGTTGTTGTCTGTATATCAATAGTTGTACATCTTATTATATTATATTTGCATATTTGAACTATACATAGCAGCTATGGAAATATCTTAAAAGAGCACGATGTACATACATATGTATGTACATACATATGTATGTATATACATATGTATGTATGTACATATATGTATATGTATGTATTTTATATATACAGCTACATATACTTAACTCTTTAGCCAGATAACATAGCTGGAATTATGCAAATATTAAAAGAATACAATTTGTTAGGATTTTATCAAATGATTTATGCAGTTAATACTATTGAAAATTGCGTTCTAAATTTTGAAAGTGAATATATCAAACCGATGAGGTCATTTAACCTGTTGTCTGTTAAATGCTCTGTTTTCTGGGATTTGTGTATGTGCCAAAGCAAGCGATCTTTTGCATTATTAATTTAATTGGTCAAACATGATCATCTTTAATTTATGTATCTTATATATCTGATTTGAATTTATGTAATTTAATTTGAATTGAAAAAAATACTGACGAGCAACAGGCTGTTAATTCGCTCCTTTAAGTTATCGATAAGTTTCCGATCAATTACAATTGAACACGAAGTGGCCATTCCTAGCCCAATGACTCTCAAGTGCAGCTTTTTGCACATACGCACACACACCCTCACGCTCGGATACAATGGATATTCGCATAGCTGTATAAACAAATACACAAGTCACTATTGTTTGCTTATTATTTTCAACTTGCAACGAAAGACTCGCACATTTTGTCGACCTTGAAAATGGCGTTAATTGAACGCTAATCAAGAAGAAGCAGTTAACAGCAGCGCCGTATGACTGTCAAAGGGGCCGCTAACCAAATGCCCTGTTATAGCACTTATTGGATAGTGATTGGTAAGTGGCTGTAAATTACTGAAGAGAAAGAGGGATAGTGAGAGATTGACAGCAGGGCAGAGAGATAAGAGCAGAAGAATTCGCAAATGCTTTACAATTTTGTTGTTGTTAAATATTTGTGTGTGGCATAATGGCCGTTAGGGTGGGGAGCGAGCGAGGAAACCCGTTTGGTCATGGTCAGTGAAATGATGTATGCTTACAAGCAGAAATCAACACTCGAACAAGATTATCATCATTGGCTACGCACACACACACAAGTTTACATATATACACACGTATTTACATACATATTCATTCACGTTCCATTCAACTGGAATTGGGTCAAGAGAAACAAGCGAAATACAAAACAAAAGAACTGCAAACTCTCTCCCATTTCCTCTCCCTCTATCTGTCTTCTCTATTTTGCTCTCTCTTTGTGTTTGTTGGAAATGCATTTTAGTTTGATCGCATTGCAGGCCATTCATTGAAAGTGAAAGCAACTTTGTCGACAGTTTATTTTTAGTTTTGCCCATTTTTTACGCACCGCCAGGTGTTGCCCAGTATGGGTATTGGCTTTGGTCCTGGTATTTCATTGTAGGCCAATGCATTTTGCCACTCGGCCGTGGCATGAATGCGAGGTGTTGCTGGCTCCTGTTCTAGGCCCAAGTGTGGACAAACTGTTGCAGTTGCAACAGTTCCAGCTGCTGTTGCTGCTTCTGCAGCTGCTGCTGAGTTTTCGCGTTGTTGTTGCTGTCCATCCAAGCGACGCTGTCGTTGCTCTCCTTGAAGTAGCGGTGCCTGAGTGCCAGCAATTTTAGATGCAGTCCGTCGAAAAGCAGGCGTGGCACAGTTTGTCGCTTTGGCACGCCAAATACATTTGGGCAGTGAATTCATTGTTTGCGCTCACAAAAGCTTTAACGTATTTAAAATTCCAATCAGATTTCACTCGTTTGCCGTTGATTTCAAATTGCTTAATGTTTTCTTTGACGTTGTCACACACAAACAAACTAAAAAACGCACACACGCAGCTATTTAAAGCTGTCCATGGGCAAGGCGAGAATAACAAGAATCGGTTCGCGTTTTTTCACGGAGACAACTTCAACTTCCGTCGGCCGTTGCACACTCGATGGCTGCCAGATATAAACTAGTCAAAAGCAAAGCTCAGCGCTTGGGCATCCGTCTGGACTGGGCTGGCAACATGCTTGCTGCGCCGAGTCAGCTGCTTTCTACTGACTGGCTGATGCTAAAGCGCTTGTGCGCCAGAGCAAGCACAAGCACTATCTTCGGCAACATTGTATTAAATTTAAATGTTGCAGCAACATATAGGCAGATGCTATACATACATATATGAATCTATACTCAGGAGAACTTGTTAGTCACAATATTAATACGTGTTATTGGTTTATCCCAAATTCTAATTGGAACTAAAAAATATGACCTTTACTCACATGAGTTGCATAACTATTTTTGTATCAATATTTAATTTATATATACACATATATATTTACATCTTAGATATGAAATTTCAAATTTCATTGCTATCTAAAGAAAAGTTCTTACCCATAAAATAGTTAAAGTCGCTTACATATTAGGTATATAACAATTTAAACTGTTTTATTGCATAGCATTCCATGCACTCAGCCATTCGGAACCAAACCAATTGTAATTTATTACAAATTTGTAAAGTCAATTAAAATAAAATATTTACATAAAAATTATAACTATTCATAGCCAACGGTAAAAGCTTTATTTGTATCATTCGTGTTGCTAACAAGCCTAGCAACATTGTTGCTTGCGACAACTGCTTGCAAAGTGGTAATGTCAACACGCATGCGCAGTTTCTTCAAGGTTTGACAACATTCTTGTTTTGGAATATGTTGCGGAAACATTTTGGGCGTTGCTAATCAATTTAATGTGTAAATAAATAATAATACAATATATATATATATGAACTTGGCTCATAGCAATAATAGCCTTGTTGATGTGGCCTTAATCTAGCATCTGCTTTTAGAAGTAGTCTGTGCTATAAATTAACAACTTATTAAGACTTCTCTTCTGTGTTCTATATCTATAGTCCTTCATATATAGATGCTAATATTAATGGTGCATGCTAAGCATTCCTTAGATTTATAAACTTCAATTATGATTCACTCTACAGATAAGCTTAATGTAATATGTTTAAAAACCCGAAAACGAGTATTATATTGTCAGCAATGCATGACTGCAGCATTTAGACACTATTATAATTAGAAAAAATATGAAAAATGCTAAATGATATTCTGATATACTATCATAAAATATCATTTAATGCATCGCAACCTCCCATTCGGAACTAATGAACCCTTAACGGGTAATAGATTATAATGCTAACTAAATATGAATTACGGATGACTTGTGTTTCATTAGTAAACGAGCTATGAAGGTGACAACTGTGCCTTTGTTAATCGCGATGGTATTTGTGGTGATCGCATCGGTTGACTGCCGGAAATCGAAGTCACGATTCACCAACCTCAAGTGCACCAGCTATGATGAGACTTATTCCAAGTTCGAGAAGTGCAAACTGAATGTCCTTGGCAGAGGCATAATTGCTGTCGATGTGTTCATTTCGTTGCTCAAATTGCCGATCCACAATGTTCACGTGAGTTTCCAACTGGAATATGGCAAAGATAAGCAGGACATGAGATTGTCATTCAAAGATTGTTGAGTTGACATTTTTTTGACCTTGTGTAGTAATTTTTATTGAAAATCAAGTAAAGTAAAATTTATATTAAATAATTATAGATTAACTGGAGCATATGGCGCCGCTATAATACATATCAGCCCTTCCTGCACAACTCCAGCTGCAATTTGTGCCAACTTTTTCTAAATATGAAAAAAAAGGTTGCGTTCGAGGCCTTAGTACTGAAAGCAATACAGTCGAGCTCCAACTTGAACCACACATGTCCCTACAATGTGAGTAGAGAGCTGAGATATACATAGAATATATACAATAATTATTAATTATAATTGATTTTAGCACGATATCATTGTGGACAATTTGGTGTTCACGGACGAAATGCTGCAGTCGCTGCCACTGCCTCAAGGTGACTACAAGATACAACTGCGATTCATGACTGACAAAAAGTGGAGACTGATGGTCGAAGTGTTCATTCTGCGAGTTGAATAGCAAATTGCAGCAAATAAATGTAGTAAATGCAACATATTTACTAACAAGGATTTGGTATTCAATAAAGTTGGGACGAAAATTTTTGAAATATACATCATTTATATTTGAATCTGATTGGAAATTATAATTTATATCATCTTGTCAAAAGCCTGGCAACAATGTTGCCCAAGTTTGCTGCGACGAATGCAAAGCTCGATGTCTTTGGCAACAATATTGCCAAGTTTTTTTTGAAGCAACATTTTGACAGCTGCTAGAGTTTATAGTTTATACTTAGCTATACATATGTATCAAAACTTGTTAATTATATAAATAATACTTTTAACTGACTACTTGCAAATAGATAGATAGATAGGGAGAGAGGAAGAACGATACAGATCATAATTGATTACAGATTTTTGTGTAATTATTATAAACTACATTTAATGATGATTATTATGTTTTTTCATCCAAGTCAATGCCTCAATGTATGTAATTGAAATTCATTTAATTATTTACGATCGGCCATTCGGAACTAATGCAGCACTTGTGTATGTAAAAGCATAGATTGATTTTAATGCCGTTGTCATTAGTGAAGCAGCTATGAAGCCAATAACTGTGCCTTTGTTAATCGCGGTGGTCTTTCTGGTGCTCGCATCGGTCATCGGTGGAAAGCCATCGTCTAGGTTCTCCAATCTCAAGTGCAACAGTTCTGATCCCGAATTTGCGAGGTTTGAGAAGTGCAAACTTAAAGTCATTGGTAGAGGAATCGTTGCCGCCGAAGTATTTATAGTGATGCTGAAGTTGCCGATCGATAATATATTCGTAAGTTTCCTATATGTAATCACTAACCATACAACACATAGACTGGACAGCTAGTATCATTTGACGAAGAACACGTATGTATGCACGTACAAGCCAGCAGCGCACAAGAATTGAATTTTATTCGCGACTATCCTATTTATTGCCTTCTGAGCGAAGAGTATACCGAACTCTTCAAAGCGTTTGCCATGCTCATACAAAATGTTAGCGTTTTCATGATTATTTGTGGTAAGGGTATGAAAGCGTTGCTTTGCATGAGCATGGCAAACCCTTTCAAAAGTACGATATTTCACAGACAGTAAGAATAGTAAGAATGCACACAGGCACACAAATAGTCAATTATCATATATATATATATATATATATTTATATATATATATATATATATATATATATATATATATATATATATATATATATATATATAAATTTAAAATAACAAAGGCAATTCTCTTGAACTCCTTTAATGATTTGATTTTATGTATATTCCTAAGCTGATTAGAAAGATCTCAAATTGCATTGATTTTTTTTTATAGCACTATGGAATTTGAATATAGCTTAATAACAAGTGATGGAAATGTTCTTAAGTTAGTATAAATTTTTTCTTCCTTATTTTCTAAGTCTTTCAAGTTTGCTTAGTCTGTCAAGTGTTCTAAGAGTCTTGAAAATTTTTTAAGTCTTCCTAATTTTCTAAGTCTTTCTAATTTTCTAAGTCTTCAACTTTCTTAGACTTCCTAATTTTCTAAGTCTTGCTAATTTTCTAAGTCTTTAAATTTTTCTAAGTCTTCATAATTTTCTAAGTCCTTCAAGTTTACTAAGTATGTCAAGTTTTCTAAGAGTTTTCCTAATTTTCTATGTCTTTCAATTTTTCTAAGTGTTTTAAATTTACTAAGTCTTCCATGTTTTCTAAATCTTCCTGATTTTCTAAGTCTTCACATTTTTTTAAGTCTTTCAAGTTTACTAAGTCTTCCTAAGTTCTAAGTCTTGCTAGTTTTCTAAGTCTTTCAATTTTTCTAAGTCTTCCTAGTTTTCTAAGTCCTCATAATTTTCTAAGTCTTTCAAGTTTACTAAGTCTGTCAAGTTTTCTAACTCTTCCTAATTTTCTGTCTTTCAATTTTTTAAGTGTTTTAAATTTACTAAGTCTTGCTAATTTTCTAAGTCTTACAATTTTTCTAAGTTATTAAAGTCTTCAACATTTTCATTAACATTATCTTATGTCTACAATTTTTCTTATATCTAATATTTAAACAATTCTTAAGAATTATTTATAACTATTACAATTTTGCTTAAAGTACTTAATATTAGAAACAAATAAAATATTTACCTGACCTCAGCACACTTCACTTTCACTTCACTTTCACTTTCACTTTACTGCACTGCACTATTGACCCCCACCGGGCCTGGACGACTGAAGAAATGCTGCAGCTGCTGCTCTTTATATAGGGCCACTTTACTCAAACTCCAAGGCGTGCTCAGATGTTGAGCCTGCGTCGAGTTGCGGTCGCTGCAGTCGATCGTGAAGTGACCAATGAGGACACTCTCTGCTGCTTCAAGCATTCTAACTGAGTTTAACTTAAATGTAAATGTAAACAAATATTGCTGAATACATATGTAAACAGAGACGGCAGACAGACAGGACAGACAGGACAGACAGAACACACAGGACAGACAGACAGACAGGACAGACAGACAGGACAGACAGACAGACAGGACAGACAGACAGGACAGACAGACAGACAGGACAGAAAAACAGGACAGACAGACAGACAGACAGACAGGCAGACAGACAGGCAGACAGACAGACAGGACAGACAGAAGGACAGGACAGACAGACAGACAGACACGACAGACAGGAAGACAGACAGACAGGACAGACAGACAGACAGACAGACAGACAGACAGGACAGACAGACAGGAGAGACAGACAGACAGGACAGACAGACAGACAGGACAGACAGACAGACAGACAGACAGACAGGACAGACAGACAGGACAGACAGACAGGACAGACAGGACAGACAGACAGGACAGACAGACAGACAGGACAGACAGACAGACAGACAGACAGACAGACAGACAGGACAGACAGACAGGACAGACAGACAGGACAGACAGGACAGACAGACAGACAGACAGACAGACAGACAGACAGACAGACAGACAGACAAGACAGACAGACAGACAAGACAGACAGACAGACAGACAGACAGACAGGACAGACAGACAGACAGACAGACAGGACAGACAGGACAGACAGACAGGACAGACAGACAGACAGACAGACAGGACAGACAGACAGACAGACAGGACAGACAGACAGGACAGACAGGACAGACAGACAGACAGGACAGACAGACATGAGATAAAGGGAAAGAGGCAGACAGATTTTCAGATATACAGACAGACATACGGTCAGATTAATAGACAAACAAACAGAGAAGGGTTCAAGAATATTTAGTCCTCCCCACCAATAGCCAATGAGAATACATTCTGCTGTATCAAGCATTCTAAATAGGTTTTACTTAAATATAAATATTGCTACAGATATATAAAGGTCTTACACTTGTCTTCTTCTATATACCTATATACTCTATACTTATAGAAATTGAGTTGTTCATGCACTATCAAATCGGACAATTACACCGACAGATAGATAGAAAAACAGACATACACATACATACACATGTTATATAGTTTCATCGGCTCTTGTCATAAATCATAGACAAGCTCAGCTCTCTCTCTCTCTCTCTCTCTCTCTCTCTCTCTCTCTCTCTCTCTCTCTCTCTCTGTCTGCCTAACCAAAGCAAGCAACAAAAATGAGCTGCAGATCATTTCTGTTGTCTATATGTATTCAGCAATATTTGCTTACATTTACATTCAAGTTAAACTCATTTAGAATGCTTGAAGCAGCAGAGAGTGTTCTCATTGGTCACTTCACGATCGACTGCAGCGACCGCAACTCGACGCAGGCTCAACATCTGAGCACGCCTTGGAGTTTGAGTGAAAGTGGCCCTATATAAAGAGCAGCAGCTGCAGCATTTCTTCAGTCGTCCAGGCCCGGTGGGGGTCAATAGTGCAGTGCAGTAAAGTGAAAGTGAAAGTGAAGTGAAGTGAAGTGTGGCGAGGTAAGCAAAATATTTTATTTGTTAGTAATGTTAAGTACTTTAAGCAGAATTGTAATAGTTAAAAATAATTGTTAATTGTTTAAATATTAGATATAAGAAAAACTGTAGACATAAGATAATGTTAATGAAAATGTTGAAGACTTTAATAACTTAGAAAAATGTAAAGACTTAGAAAATTAGGAAGTCTTAGAAAACATGTAAGACTTAGTAAATTTAAAACACGTAGAAAAATTTAAAGACATAGAAAATTAGGAAGACTCTTAGAAAACTTGACAGACTTAGTAAACTTGAAAGACTTAGAAAATTATGAAGACTTAGAAAAATGTAAAGACTTAGAAAATTAGCAAGACTTAGAAAATTAGCAAGACTTAGAAAATTAGCAAGACTTAGAAAACATGGAAGACTTAGTAAATTTAAAACACTTAGAAAAATTGAAAGACATAGAAAATTAGTAAGACTTTTAGAAAACTTGAAAGACTTAGAAAATTATGAAGACTTACAAAAATGTAAAGACTTAGAAAATTAGGAAGACTTAGAAAACATGGAAGACTTAGTAAATTTAAAACACTTAGAAAAATTGAAAGACATAGAAAATTAGGAAGACTCTTAGAAAACTTGACAGACTTAGTAAACTTGAAAGTCTTAAAAAATAAGGAAGACTTAGAAATTAATAAGACTAAGAAAACTTGGAAGACTTAGAAAATTAGGAAGACTCTTAGACAACCTGACAGACTTACAAAATTCGATGGACTTAAAAAATTTGAAAGACTTAAGAAATTTGAAGGACAGTAAACTTGAAAGACTTAGAAAATTAGGAAGACTTAGAAAATTTAAAAGACTTGGAAAACTAGAAGACTTAGAAAACTTAGAAGACTTTAACTGCCTAACAAATTATATTTTTCTTTAAAAAAAAAATAATTGGAAGATTTTTCCTTGAACAGCAATAGGGGTACTTTTTATATATATATAAAATCCTATGAGCTTTTCACTTTGTAAACTAATATTAAATGTCTTCATTTCTTTGTAAAATACAAATAAATCTACGTTTAAAATTTGAAGACTGTGTGCATTCTTACTATTCTTACTGTCTGTGGAATATCGAACTCATGCAAAGCAACTAAGCGGGCACTCAGGTACTTTTTCTTCAAAAATTTGTGTACTAGCTGTTCAGTCTATGTGTTGTATGGTTAGTGATGTAATCAAGGGTATATATAATTACAGTATACACTACGTGAATATGAAAAAATAGAGCTCGTGTCTCTTCCGACAATCGGCAGAAGCGATGTCCGTTTTTAAAGGGCACCATAAGTTAGGACAGCACGGACAAACCACTTCGATCCTACTAAAAGACTTCTGGACCCATCAAAGTATCAAGGATCTCATTATCTTTCGATATGTATTCATGCGATTGGCTCTTCTGATCCTAACGCACCATGTCCTGTCCAAATCCGTCAGGATTTAGTTTAGTTAGAGCTATTTTTCTAAAACTGGACATTTTTCTTAAGCCATAGCTCGACCAAATCCTGAAGGATTTCAAAAGGACATATCTTTATTGGTTCGTGCTGAGCAGGACTATCGATTTGTATTCAAAATTTTTCAGAATCTCACGAAAAATTTTCCTTGTAAATTTTGCAAGGGGTATGGTGGAAAAATGGCCAGCATGCACTTTATCTTGGATATTTGAAGGACTATCAGTATGTCCTTTTGACCATAGGCAGTCTTCATTATTCTAACTCTAAATTGACGATCAGAAGGATAAAAATCCTTTAAACAGTTGAGTTATAAGGATTTTTTCTTTTAGCTAAAAATGCCCATAATTCGGTTGTATCCTTGCGTATCCCGGTGAGTATAGTGTCAAATAAAATGGGGTCACCAGCGCTTCCAACTGGCCAAAGAACATTGAAATCATCATAGGGGCTTCCGACATATTAGCCATTTTGTATGTTTTGGCCAATTTACTTGCCCGCCGAGGCAGCCTTGAAGATCAAGTCCCTGGTTCTTAGATGACCCCATAATATTTTGATGCGGATCGATGGAGTAGGTCTCTATGATTCTAACGCACCAAATTTTTTCGTCCTGTGCAAGGATTTGGCTTAGTTATGGTCAAAAATGTAAACCATTAAAAATCCTCAAAAACAAAATTTCGTTGCATACCAAAAAGGGCAACGTCTTAAGTTGGCGGCGCATGAAATTCGAACCAAAATTAGGCCAATAACAGACTATAAGCAGCGATGTTGATTGCAAATTTACTTTGCATATCCTTCAGGCGCAAAAATTTAACCCTGTTTGCTATGCAATGCTTTTTTACCAGCTGATGTTTGATCGACTTTTGGGCCATTTTTTAACTGCCTGGTTTTTCAGCTATATTTTATAAAAATCTCTCTGCTTAAATAACAAAAATACTGATAAAAATTATATTTTAATTTTGTTTTTATTTAATATTTTCATTTTTTTTTATTTTTATTTTTTTACATAGATTAATTGGAGCATATGGCGCCGTTATAATGGATTTCAGCCGTTTCTATACAATGCCAGCTGCGATTTCTGTCAACTTCTAGCGCGTTCGAATAAAAAACTCGCATTCGAGTCCATGGTACTGACAGCTATTCAATCGAGATCCAATGTTAATCATACGTGCCCCTACAATGTGAGTAGATTATATATCCGTAATATGAAGTGGATATCCTCTTTGAATGTAGATTATATCTCCGTTAGCACGACGTCATTGTGGATAACTTGGTGTTCAAGGATTCGTTCCTGAAGTCGCTGCCGCTGCCTCAAGGCGAGTACAAGCTCCAGTTGCGCTTTGCCACTAACAAAGTATGGAAACTTATGGTGGAGGTATTCATTCAGCGAGATGAATGATGTCAGATGTTCCTAATTAATATGGCATTTTACCATTTTATACTATGTATTCCATATTTATTACAAAATTTGGTATCAAATAAAATGTAAACACAATTTCTGTGCATTTAAGTTGTGTTAAGATTTGAGATTATTGTGCATAGCAATTTGATGAAAATTTAATATAAATTTCGTTCAACTGCCTTACAATAAATATGAAGATGCGGCAGAAAGAAGAATACAAACACTTTTAGGCATTGAATTTTGAACACATCAAAATACGATACAAAAGAGTTGGAATCCTTATAGATATCATTACATATATATATGCGTATTCGTATAGTTAGATAAATGTGTAAATGCTTGGCTGGCTTTACTAATGGATTACAGTCTAGAATGTATGATTTTAGCGGGCTTAAGCTAAGAGTGATAACAAATTAAAAGTGAAAGTAAGATTACGGGAAAGTAAAATAATCAAATGGCACGTCGCAGAGTCGAACACTAAACGAATACAGAATAGACATAGGCTACATATACATAAATCGAATGTCATGTTTTCTTTTGATTTTATATTATTTGTAGATACTAGAAGAGACTTTACTTAAACTATGCATTCATTGTTGATGTCTTCGTTAGTTTTATAGTTTTATAGTTATGAATCGATATATGGAGTATATATATGTATGTTTAAAAGTAGTTTCCATCAATAAATATTCCACTGGCTGTGCAGCATTGGGAGGAGTTCCTTCACATGAATTGCTTTAGAATTAACTAGGCTAACATATACCTATGTATATATATATTTATATATATATATATGTATAATTATATGTGTATATGGCGTCGCTTGTATTTACAGTTCTATTCGTTCATATATCGCACATGCAACTAAAGGCTAAGCTAGAAACTAAAAAGAAACTATTTAAACTTAAAATCATAAATAAAAAACTAAACTTCAACTAATAAAAAACAATTAACATTCCGAATTGTTACTGCTGTTGTTGTTGTTGTTGTTATCTAGAACCAAGCTAATACTTTTGGCCGCGACTTCGGTGTTAACACTCGAATTCGTTGGCCGTAATGGCGCTAAGATCCTTCATGAGGCCCTCCAGATTGGCCATCTCTTGGTTCAGCTCCTCGGTGGATGTGCTGGGCGCCAGTCTTTGTATCTCATCGGTGGAATGCGCCACAGAGCCGCCGCTCTGCAATCGATTGGGCGTGGCTGCCGAAAATGAGGGCTTCTTGTATGGCGATTGATTCTGTGGACGTATTGTGACAGCAGGAGCTACACACCCAGAGAGAGAGAGAGGGAGAATTAGCAGGAGTTCAGCCAGGAGTTAATGCTGCAATGATGCGCTACTTACTGTGCTTATTAATGGGCGTGGCACCGCCAGTAGGCGGTGGACCCGGTACACTGAAACTCTTGAGCGGATGGCCACGCTTGGCGCTCTCGATCGTGGATACGCAGCCGTTGCCAGCAGCGCCTGTGCCGCCCGCCGGGCCACCGGCATAGCCAGCATTGCCACTGCAAAGGAAGAAGAATCAAAAATCAATCAACCAATTTATATTTTTGGTTTTTTTTTTTAATCTAGGTCAAGCAAGAAACATATCGAACGTATTACGTTGGGACATGGAAAAACATTGAAATTATGGCTTAATGCGTCGTCGGCAATCTTTGCCCAAAAAGTGGAGCACACGCGCCTGCTGTATCTGCTCCGCCTTGCGGGCCAGCTGAATGTACGGCAGACGATCCGCCGTGGTCATGATGCGCCAGGCATGCGTTGCCACCTCGGTGACCGTTGCCGCGGTGCGCATTGTGTAAACGCCCTTCAGCTGATGGTTAATCAGAATCTCGTCCAGGCGAAACTTGTTCAGGAAATTGAGAAACGGCAAAGGCGATGCCATCAGCAGCAGCTGCTGCTCCACATAGCCCGGCAAAGTTCTATGATCCAGCTGGAGCACACGATCAGTGGGACCGTGCACCAGATCGACCTGAACCCTGGGATCGATGCGCCCCCAACGTGTTCGATTGCACATTCTTCTTTTCCTTAGCTTTTTTAATTTTTTTCTTTTTTTGATTCTCTGTCTGATTTTATTTGGTTTTGGAGTTTTGATGTCTACAGACCAAAATGTGAAAGAATTTTTGTATATAATTTACTAGAACAGATCGAAATATAAAAATTAAATCATTAGGCCTGCTACAGGTCCAATATTTTTAAGAGAAGTATGAAGATGGCGTAAAAAAGAGAGGGGAAATAGAATGGAATAGGCATAGGCGGTGACTGAAGTAGAATATAAGCAGGAAATCCATTTGAAGAGAACGGTTGATGGTAGTCCTTGGGACGAACTGATAAGAGCGAAGTTAATAGAATATTGTAACCTTTTTTGGGCCTCATAGAACTGGCTATGGACGAGCCGAAGGGCTTAGACTAAAGAATATAGATATATTCAAGAAAATAATCTGCTTGCCTAGAAATCTTAAATTTGATTACATTTCTTGGGCAATAAAAGTAATATTTAACTGAATTTAATTCTCGACACGAAAATAATATATTATCTTAAGCAAATCCCACTCCGTACTCCACCACTTACCAGAAGTTGGCGTCGTAGCCACCGTAGGGATGCTCTGGCGTCTGTGCCAGCGAATTGTTCTGCGGCTGGGTGAGACTCTGTTGGGAGAGACCCGTGTCCATGGTCATGTGCGAACGATTCTGATGATTGTATTGGGTGCGTGGATACTGAGGTCGCTCCATGGTGGAGTTCATTGAGGTGGCTGCTGGTTGAAAATAGAAAACAGCATTAGTATTGGATGACATAGGAACTCCCTTCGATTCGACTCACTCATGTAGCCGGCCACATAGCCTCGCTTGTCCAGGGAGTTGGTCACGTGCGGTGGCACCTGGGTGTCCACCTCGTACTCGCTGTGCACCACGGAGCGGGGAAGGGTCAGGGCACCGCTGCTGGAGGCATTGTCACTGCAGACAGGCGTTGCAGAGTGCAGTCCCTTGTCAATGTTCTTCAGCTCCATTTGATCGTGATGTATCCATAGGTCTGGGGGCTTGGGCACGCCCACATTATTCTTTTGATAACTGTTTAGAAAATTGAAGTAGTTAGTAAAGTTAAGGAGTACCTGGAAATATATGTAGAGCTTACCTCTTCTTGGTGTGCTCTGGTGAGGATTGCGGCTTGCGGCGGCAGAAGAGCAGCAGACCCAGCAGCAAGAGGAAGAGCACCACAACTGTGCTGCCAATGATGATGTAGAGCAGATTTTGATTGTCAATGCCCTTGGCAATGGTGTCCGCCTCCTGCATGATGACCGCTGCGCTGGTCGTGAACGCCGCCAGGGCAGAGAAGGGCGCATTGTTGCCGCCCTTGGTGGTGCGTGCCTGCACCTTGAAGTAGTAGGTGGTGTAGGGCTTCAGATTGGGCAGCATTAGCATCGTCTCATCTCCAGCGAACGCCTCGATCGCCCAATCCCGATCCCGCTTCGTTGTGTCTGTCGTATAGTAGACATTGTAGCCCGTTATCTGGCCAACTGTGTGCTTGGGCGGCAGCCACTGAACAATCACATTGTGTGGATTCTGTTCGTCCAGGCGCACGCTGACCTCCCGCGGTGGCGTCACAGGCACATTCTGGTAGGTGGTGTTCAGCACCGACATGGACCACGCCGATTCGCGTCGTCCCTTGACCACTTTAACGGCGAATTCGTATTGCGTATTCGGGCGCAGATCGTTGATCATGTAATTCAAATCGGTCGTGTTGTGATAGCGATAGCGATTGGAGCCCGTGATGCCATAGCTGATCGTGTAGTGTCGATTGTCCGTTACGTGCTGGTTCTTGTTCAGCATCGTGTCGATCCAGTAGACAACGATCGAGGAGCTCGACATGGTAATGGCGCGCAGTCCAACAGGCACCTCCAGCGGCACAGGCACATCGAGCGGCTCCTCATCGCGGGTCTTGATGTTGTCATAGATGGGGGGCCCATCGCCTTTCACATTCCTTGCTCGCAACGACACCACATACTCCATGTTCGACTCCAGATTCTTGAGCACATGATAGCGTTCCGTTTCCTTCAGCTCAATGGTATTCTCATCGGGTATGCCACGCCCCCAGCCCAGCACATAGTTGCGTATTTTGATCTCCGGCTGCTGCGGCGGACCCCAGTGCAGTCCAATGTTATCAGCACCCGGCTGTATATTGATCCAGACGGGCTTGCCCGGCACCTGTGTCTCATCCAGATCGTTTTCCAGGGTATTGGCACGATACCACTCAGTGAATGGGCCAGAGCCATTGACAGTCATTGCTGCAATCTTCACTTGATACTCGGCATTGCGATCCAACGAGTTCAGCTCGAAGTAGCGTATATTAGCGGGCGTGCTCTTCGCCTGGGGCGCATCCTTCAGCTTGCGATAGCGTATCTTGTAGCCCGTTATTTGGCCATTGCAATCCTCCTCAGCGGGCGGTTCCCAATGCACTGTTATGGACTGTGAATGACAATGGGAGATATTAGCATGGGCTTTTATGAAAGAGTACTTGAGATGACTTACGCTTGAGCTCGTCACCTCCAGTGTAACATTATTTGGCGGCTCGGAAGGCGTTGAGGAAAAGGTCTTCACTTTGAGCTCAGCGGAGGAGTCGCCCATGCCATTGCGATTGAAGGGCACGACGCTGATCACATAGTCCGTATAGGGACGCAGATCGGTGAGCAGCAGCTCCAGCGACATGCTGTCATTGTAGAGATCCGCACCGCTATCGTTCTGTGGAGCATGACGAATGGTGAGTATATAGATACTTAAAGATTTCCTTAGTACTTACCTCGGAGTAGTAAACACGATATTTGAGTATCTCGCCATTGGTCACTGTGGGCGGCTGCCAGTGCACGTAGATCTCTTTGTGGCTGACTGCATAGGCGTCCACGTTGCGTGGCGGTCCTGCAATGTTCACCTCGGGCTGGGTGCTCGCCTCCAGGGGCTGCGAGGATTCGCCCATGCCGAAGTTGGTGTTGGCCACAACACGGAACTGATAGGTGCGACCCGGCAGCAGGGATTGTATGCTGACCTGCTGATCCTCATGCGTCTGGGTGACAATCTTCTGCTCACTGTGAATGAAATGAATCAATGAGTGAATAATCTGATAAATATAGTCTATGACAACTTACCGTTCACTATTGCTCACGCGATAGTAGACCGTGTAGGAGACCACCTCATTGGCGTTCTGCAGCGGCTCCTGCCAGCTGAGCGTCACGAAGCGCGGCTTCACAATCTGTGCCACCAGGTTGCGTGGTGCACTGGGCAGGCGAGCCACGAGACCGCTGCTCAGGGGCTTCACATCGCTTGGAAGTTCCTCGCCTGCGCTTAAATCTGTTGAGGCAAAATTGGATGTGGGGGACATTTGTTGTTGTTGTGGTTGCTGTTGTTGCAGTTGGTTCTTGTTCTTGTGCTGCCAGGAGGCCAGTATTTTATCAGCGCTCGCATCGTCATACTCATCGTCCAGGTCTTCGTCTGAGTCTCCGTTCTGTCGGCGCAGCGCACTGATCTCGCCCGCCTCAAAGTTGCGATCGTTGAGCGGCTGCTCGATGGGACGCGCTAATTTGCGCAACGGAATCTCTACGGATTTCTCATCCCCATAGCTGTAATCGTCACTGTCCGAGTCTAAAAAGCTGCTGCCACCTGATTTTGTGCGCAGTTCAGCCGAGTTGAAAGGTCGTCGTCGTTTGTTGTTGTAGTTGTTGTTGTTGTCAGAACTGTGCAGGGATTTTGTTGTTTGGCCTTGATGTTTACGTTGTTTGATTTTGGCTTTGGATGGGCAGGAGTGTGGATGGGATGATGAGGGGTTTGATAAACGATTGATGGAAATAATGATGTGGAGTGGAAAAAAAAACAAGTGAATAAACAATAAGTTAATAAATTAATTGATAAAATTAAAGAAAAATTCGTTTAATTCGCTATTTGAATGCCCACGCACGAGGTTGAGTTAAAATTTATAATATCAAAGATTTCTTATAGGAAGTTTAAGAAGATATTCAAGGAGTAATAAACAGGAGATGTGGAAGAGATAGAATAGAGCGTTATATATGTACAGAATTCCCAGCTAAAGACAGAATAGTTTCAAAAGGATACTTAAGAGGAGAATGAAAATATCTTTATTCTGATTGGAATATTGATAGAGAGTATTCTTATTGGACTACTTCTTTGATAGAGTATGAAAAATATTGAGTAGAGAAATTAATTTAAAATCGATATTATATAAAAATCGTTATAATTATGATCTGAATATCACATGAGATTGTGAGGTTTCTTAAAGTCGTACAAATTTAGAAAAATTACCTGGTCAGTTTATGTAGCTAAGATCTTTAAAAAAATATGAAGACTTCACTAATATGCTATAGATAGAAACAATTCCCATATTTTAGCTACAGCTGGAACTTTAACTCTGAGTAGATATTCCGAATAAATTTTACAATGGATCGAAGTTTACAGGATTTCTTTCACAAATATATCAAAAAGGTCAAATGTAGACTAAACTATATACAAATTGATTTTATATGGTAATTAAACTGATATCATCATCTACTTCTAATTCTCCCTATACCCTATTTTTCTATCCGTTCTATATAATTTGAGGGCAATAGCGAATTAGTTAGTTAAATGAAGGTAACTTATATTTAGAAACAATACAAAACACATAGGTACAAATACACACACACACACATATATATATATTTATATTGATTATATACAAAACATATGAAATTATTTTACAAGAGCTGAGGGAATTCGAGGTTTTTGGGAGTGGCGTTAATTTCGTTAAGTGTGTTTTATTTTTACAGTTAGAGGGCCGATTGCGTAAGCTGGAGCATAAAATACTGGACACCAAGCAAGTAGAGTCTACCACTACGTATATACAATTGGGATGGGGAAGTCTCTTACCTCCTGGCGGTACAACACGCAGTCGAGCCGACGCCTGAACGGTGCCGGCGGGATTGGTGCCGACGCACTGGAACATGCCCGCATCGGAGTAGAGCAGTCCTCGAATGCGCAGATTATGCCCGTTGACAAACTGCAGATACTCGTTGGGCGTGATGACATCGCCGTTCTTTAGCCAGCGAATGGTCGGCTTGGGCTTGCCATGGATGGCGCACTCCAGGTTGAGCACCTCCTTCTCGGAGGCGGTCTTGTCACGTGGCGCCTGGATGAACTTGGGTGGCACCTGCACTTGCACCGTCGCCTGGGCGTCCAGGGAGTCCACCGAGTTGCTGGCCCGGCATTGATAGTTGCCCGAATCGATGTCCTCGGCGCCGGAGATCTGCAGTGAGCCGGTGCCGGTGATGGAGAAACGGGAGTCCAGATGATTGAGATCGAGTTCCTCGCCGTTGCGTAACCACTTGATCTGCGGCTTGGGCACCCCATTGGCCACACAGTCCAGGGTGACGGTTTCACCCTCGCTGACCGTTTTGGGCGAGGGTCCCACTAGGAACGAAGGTGCTACCGCTTGCTCTGCACCCGCTTCCACCGGCTTCTTGATGTTTAGACTCGTCTTGCTGCTCAGCCGGAAGGCACTGCCCGAGGTCACATTGCACTGATAGGCGCCGCGATCGTTGGCGTTCACCTCATCGATTTCCAGCGCTCCATTTGGCAGCACCACCATGCGCAGCTTGTCCAGCGGCAGCGGCATGTCGTCCTTGTACCACTGCACCGTATGCTTCAGGCCCGGCTGCCAAACATGCTCGCCCACGATGCAACGGAAGTAGGCCGTCTGCCCGGGCAGCAGATACGTCTCGATGAAGTCCTGATTCAGCTCCGGCTGGCGTGCAATGGCCACCAGGGCCGGACGACTGAGGACGCTGCCAATGCCGTCGGCGCTAAGCAGGCACTGGTAGGCACCTGTCAGCCCACGATTCTCCTCCACCGAGCTGATGTAGAGCGAACCGTTCTTCAGCTGAGTGCGAAATGTGTCGCCCACAACGCCCAGATCCTGGCCATCGGGTCCGCGCCAGCGTATGGTCGTTGGCGTGGGCGTAGCCTTGCCCTTGCCACCCGCCTTGCCGGCGCACTGCAGCAGCACTGAGTGGCCCTCGGGCACGACAGAATCCTGCGGCTCCAGCGTGAATGTGAGTGCTGAAATCAAAGAGAGAGAGAGAGAGAGAGTGAATAAGTGGATAAGTTGTTGTTTCTGCTTGTGCTGTATGCGAGTAAAAGTCACCACCATGTGACCTGGTTGGAGCACGCGCATCCACTTGATGGAGAAGTGGAGGAGGCGGCAGCAGCACCGCTCAGCCAGCTGCAATCTGTCAACTTGAATAATTAAAGCGACAAAAGCATTGCCAACCACCGCCCCAGCCACCACCCACTCTTTGTTTTAGGCCCACCCTGAGGCTAGACAAATATTTGCATTTCCACTTTGACCTCACTCTCGCTGAACAAGAGACAGAGAGAGAGAGGGAGAGCGAGGGGCTGCTGCCAATGAATATCTAACATACTTTAATGGCAACAAGCGCCCGGATCGAATGCCAAGACTAAGCCCCCAAGCATAGGTCGACTTAAGGACCCGCTAGGCTGTTGCCGCCAGCCCCAGTGGTGGCACTTCTCCTAGGGCTTTGGGGCCAAGGAGATAAGCTCAAGGCATTGCATTGTTTCAAATGTCAAATTATGTGGAGCTTAAAAGCTGCTTGAAATTCGCTAATGAAGGGAGTTAAAGCGGAATTTGTAGCTAAATTTATACTAGAGTTTAGATGTTTAAAAGTAGAGAATAACGATTTGGGTAATTTTATCTATATGTTTTTATCTATATGTACAATATAATCCGGTTATAACGATTGTCGTTATACCCGGAATATGCTATAATTATACAAGTTTGCTCATATAAGTTTGTCTGGGGACCAGAATTTTCGTTGCAATAACCGTACGAATGCTATAAGCGGAGTCGTTATTACCGGATTCTACTGTAGACTTATATATATACAACTATTCTCTGTAGTCTATTCTATGTGAATCAGTTCTCCAGCTGTTTAGTTCCATTCGCTCTTCAAGCCAGTTCCATTTCCATTTTAGCCTTTTTCAAGCCAATTTGCATTGCCAGCTCTGATTGTGCTGTGCCTTAGTTGTTATATTTAAGTAGCATTAATTAGGCATCAAGGAGTCAGCTGGGCAATGCGGCGTCTTTTATAATTTGCAAAAATTTATCCAGCTGTGCAAACGAGTGCCACAAACGCACATACTTCAAGCGCAGTTTGAAGTAGGAGTTGGAGAAGTTAGAGCTGGAGTAGGAGTAGGAGTAGGAGTAAGAGTTGCTGCAGGTGCAGCCAAGTGGGTTGCTGCTGCTGCTGCTGCTCTGTTGCAAGTATGTTGACCGCACGTGAACTCCAACGGCACTCGGTGCTCGGCACATTCGAGTCGCAACCTCTTGGACTTTTTTTCTTTTTTAGAATGCTCGCAATTTGTTCGCTTTGTTTTGCTTCCGCCTCGCTTTAGCTTCAGGTTCTACGCTCGCAAAGTTTTTAAGCGACGAGTTTACGAGGCGTGTTAGCTCCTTGAGCTCATTTGGCGGGAATACCAAAATGTATGCTTCGACATAAACTGCAAAACAACTCAACTGTTTCTCTTCGTGCAGAACCCGAGAAGCTGCTGCCTTTGCCCATTGCCCATGGATTGTGCAATATTTTTCCCATTTCCTTCCAATTTCCAATTGGCATTTCTATTCCATTTGCGTCTGGATCATATGCTACTGCCACCACAGCTCTAGCTAGGAAGTCAAACATTTAAAGTTCTGACGTGCGGCTTTTATGGTTATTGCTCCGCTCGCTTGGCGACCCTTCGAGCTCACATTTTGCGGCTTTACGTGAGCGCCGCGACTCATTGGCTGCCTGTCACATTTCACTCGATCCATGTAATACAATGCGCAGACATACGGCCCCTCCCTAGGCTCCCTATGCAAAATACCCTTGGCTAGCTTCTAGTAGGGGTATACAAACCGATTGTCGCATTGATAGAAATTTTATAAGTAGAGGAACTTTCTCTTCTGTTGTGTAAAGTACAGAGAAACCCTAATGTTGATATAATGTATGTATATATAGATATACATTACGTAATACGTATATATCTTTCTAAAATAAAAGCGTGAGCCTATCGCGTTTGCCATTTCCAATCAGCCTAATGTAAACATATTATATTTTATGAACATGTTCTCAATTTCTATATAGCTCAAATTATTATAGCCTTGGAATACTAAAAGTAAGGATTGTATTATGTATATATAGTTGCAATGAAATGGAAATCAAAGCGAAAACCAAAACAATTCCACAAATATTTTACAGTACTATAATTTTAAATGTAATCTAAAGTAATATATAAAAATGATAGAAATATGCGAATTCCTCAAGTAATCAAATTAAATTACCAAAATAATATCGATAACTTAAAATAAAAATTCTAAAATTCAAGGCAGATGTGAATTTAATTACCAAAATAATATCGGCGTCTTTTATCAATAAGTGATAAATTTATGTGTACATATTGCTATTGCTTATAGCCTATAGCTTATATGCCATCAATTTAATTAATCTTTATTATCACATCTGGATTGATTTATTGTGATCAATAAGTAGATATTCATATCAGGTGCACATTTTAAAGTCCCATTTGATATGCATGGCCAACCAAAGTTTCCTTTCATGATCAACATAACTAATCTTACATAATATTATATCACTTATGACTTTCATATATTTACAGGGTATACAAATAGTCCACCGTCTTTAGCCACACGCTTTAAATAAGCTTTGGAGCAGTCCTTTAGGCGCTGCTGCATCAAACTAAAGACTTTTAATGCTGCTGCTGCGTTGCATAGAGACCAAACATAACTGCGGTCTAACCCTTATAAGCCACTCTTGCTCTCGCTCTACAGACACGTCCGTCTCTCTCTCTCACTCTCTCACTCTCACTCTATTTATTTGATTCTGTCTACAGCTGCATTTTGATTGACATTGGCTGTGTGAAGAAGTCTTATGTTTGTGGTATTGGATTTCATATAAATTTGTGAGTTCAGTTTTATGTGCTACCTGCACTTTGTGGCACGTCTCAATTATGCGTCCCAGCGGGCCACGCCCGCATCTTGCCGTGGCAAGGCAGCTGCATTTGTGGAATTCAAATTTGAAATTTTCAAAAATATGCCAATCTATAAAACATAATGGAGCTCTAAATCAAATAGAGACATTCACAATCAAAATTCGTAAAACGGAGCGAGCGCTCGAGCGCCGCGGGTCGCGCGTTCAATTAAAACCATTTTTATTGCTCGAATTGATTTTTATTGTCTTTCGCTTATATATGAATGCATTTCACATTTCACATTTCTCAGATACAGACACAGAGCTACAGCTACAGGCACATTTCGAAAGGCAAATCGAGGTTATCGCGGCTGCAGCTACCGAAATTGTGTCAATTGCTTGGGCTGCGTGAAAGGCTCTCTTATCAGAGTCGGGAATTCGAGGGGGAAACTATAAAAATCGAAGCCAAATCGAGGCACAATAATAAAGGCAGACACGCCCACTTGCACTCAATGAAAATGGAAATTAATTATCATATTTCTTATATGACAAAATAAGCAACGAAAATCAAAAACCCATTTAATTAAATGCTAATTGGATATATTTTCAAAACCAATAAACGAGGAGTGTAAGAGAGAGATAGAGGGGGAAGAGAGAGAGAAAGAGTGAGAGCTAAATGAAGTTGCAACAAGCTGAAAGTTCCACTCAAACCTCGGGCACATCATAATCACATTTCGTAAATTTCGTAAAATTTTGTATCGCAGCCATTAACAGGGCCTTTCACTTAGTTTTCCCTTTAGCCCACCCCCCTCTCTCCCACTATCTCTCTCTGGCTTCATCTCTCTCTGTCTCTGTCTGGTCGGAAAACCGCAGTGGCGCCGTGGCATATGGAAACTTTGCCGGTTGTCGTTGGCAATTAAATGTGGCAAAAGTTGTTGCTGTTGGCTAATGCCACACGCCTCCTCATCATCGCTGGCAACTGTTGAGCCGTCTGTCCGTCTGTCTGGCTTCCTGTGCGGCTTGGCTCGGCGGCCCTAACTAAACAGGAGTTGCGTATAGAACTTCCTTGACAATGCCATTAGCTGTAATGCTTTAAGTTGACAGTTTTTATACGCTGCACGATGTTCCGCTTCGCATAAACTCTTGAAAGTCACAAACTTTTAAGTTTTAGTTAACTTTACATAGATTCTTTCAAGTTGTTGAGAATTTGCTATTGGGAATGCTCCAAAGATCTAAATAATATAAAACAGGTTTAAAGACAAAAACTTTAAAAGTTTGTTTCTTTTAAGATATTTTCAAAAGTTTCAAGTTCAATTGTAATTTTAAGCAAAGCTAAGCTTTAATTTCAAAATTCGGAATACTCCAAAAAGATAAATAACAGGTTAAAAGAATTTGTTTTTAAAAGCTTTAATCCAAAGCTAAGATAAGTTTTACTTCAGACTTTTTTTTACCTCTGTTTATTTCTTTATTAATACCCAATAATTATTTACTCTAGTTAATTAGCTATTAAATATGAATTTTTATTTAAAAAGGTCCTTTTTTTATATATCTATATATATTTAATTTGACGTTATATCAAAGTTTTAATCTCAATAAATTTCTTTGTAAGCGATTTTTTCACTTTTCAACAAGATATTAACCATCTTTCATTAGCAACTCCTACTGATTCTAAAAACTCTCTAATTGGTGCTTTAAATACCGTAATAAATATCTTAATGAGCCTCAACTTGAAACTCCATTGCATTTCCGCAGAAATTGCAAGTCGGAACAGACCTATTGAATTTCATATACAATTTATGCATTTTACCAAACTGTGGTTGGCCTTTGTTTCAGCGGAAACAAAACGAAAACAAAAACAAAACAGAAAAAAAATAAAACCAAAACAAAACACACAAAAAAGGACGTACGTTGCATTACTTTTATTATGCGGCTACCCCCGCACTTCAATCTCCTACAATGTCCACCCTCGGCGAATTCGCTCTCCCTTCCTCCCTTCCTCCCTCCTCTTCTCTCTCTCTCTCTCCATTACAAAGCAGAATTTTTACGCTTGAAAAGATTTTTTGTGCATTTGTCGAAATGTAGGAGTAGGCTGTAAAATATGTAAATGTATAATGCATAATGGACTGCCAGGCTTAACTCTACCCAGAACCAGAAATGGTTTTCCACTCTCCCGCTCTCACTCCCTCTCTCCCTCTCAGCAAATAGAAATGTTTACCATGTAAATCCCCAAGTAACTTTTGTATGTAGAGACTTTAACGAAATGTTTTAAATAACCAAAAACAAATGCTCCCTAATCCCATGCAAAGTCGAGACCTTGGCAAAACTTTCATATGACAAATAAATTTCACATTTTATACATTTTTCCCCCTTCACATTTGAAAAAAATATTTATTTTAATTAAGGAAATAAAAGTCCAGAAATTATTTGAATGTGGAAAATATGATAATATTATACAATAATACCCGTTTCTCTGGCTTAATTGAGTTGTCTTCTACAACATCAACAATTGGCCAAACCTCCCCAACTCCCTCCCTCTCCCGATTTGCGTTTGCTTTAATTACGAGCTGTGCAGCCGCCGTCTTCATTGAATCGAATTAAACAATTATAATTTAGACAGATTTGTGCGCTTATTTCCCTAGAAAAAAGTTCACTTTAAATTGAAGCCAAAAGAAATTGAAAAGCAAAAGAGCGAAAAAGAGAAAAATTCATATATAAATGTAAAGTAAAATATTTGATTAAATATGTGTGTGTTTCGACTTAATTGACTTTAATTGTTCGAATCGTCGCAACTCAGGCAACTGCAACAACAACAACAACAACAACAACAACAACAACAACAACAACAAACACACAAAATGTGCGAGTCACGCACCACAGAAATTTACATAAGATTAAATAATTTTTTGATTCGGCGGGTCTCAGAAATGGAAATGCAAATGCAAGCCAAAGGAAAGAAAAGCACAAACGCATCAGTTGCGAGCCAAGAGCAGCGCAACAAGAAGCGAGGGCAGTTTAGAAAGTATGTGTATATTATGAATATAGTTTGTTATATATGTATAATTGAAATCGAGCACATTTGGTAAACAGGAGTTTAGAGCTGGGAGTCTAGAGAGTGTTACAATAAGTATACAGTAAAGAATTTGCTGAAAGAAAGATAGAGAAAGAGGGACAAGTGGCATAGCAAACAGCGAGAGAGAGAGAGAGAGAGAGAGAGAGAGAGAGAGAGAGAGAGAGAGAGAGGGGAAAGTAGAGAGAGACAAAGCGAGATTGGGACACCAGAGGCATAGAGATGTGGATGGAGGCGACACTGGGCTTTGAATTTGGCATTGTTATATTAAGATAAAACTCTTCAATCAGTTAGTAATCAGAATAAACTTCAAGTAAGACAAATACATCATCCACATGACCTAGGACCTCCCCCAATTCCACAATATCTCTCAGACAGCATAAGCTGAAGAAAGATACCCATGTGTGTGTGTGAAAATACCTAAAGACAGTTTAACAATTTGCCATCAATATGTATATGTGCATATATATAAATGACCTCTCAGAGTCTGCGTCCCATTGCATATATATAAATGACCTCTCAGAGTCCGCGCCCCATTGCACTCCATTCGCAAAAGCTAGCACATCAGTCAGCGCCAGTGATATAGTCGAATAGTCAACTCTTGACTCTAGTATCTAGTCTGTGTCTGGTCTGGTTAAGGCCACTCCGAGAGTGCACTGACAGAGTGACGTCCGTTGCATCCTAGACTCCTGTCGCCTCCGCTTCTCCCTCGTCTTCTTCCTCGACTGTCGCAGCAGCATGAATATTTATGATTTTCCAATGAATTTGCATATTTTACGATTTTTCATTTGCAAGCGATAAAAACAAACAACAACAGCAGCAGCGGCAAGTTGGACAGCTACAGCTCCATCCCATTGGCCATGTCCACAACCAGATCCACAGCTAACAAACTTCACTTCGGCAAACACAATATGCAAATGTTGATGTCAAGCGGCGACAGCAGCAGCAGCAACAGCAAAAGTAAACGATAAAAAATTAGCAGTTCGTAAGAAAAACTGCTGTCAACTTTTTGTTGGTTTCTTTTTATACTTTTTATTTGTTTTTCTAGCCAAAAAATTGATGGCCTAAACGAGAAAATGGCCAACATTTTTTTTCCTTTTTCAGCTGCTGCTGTTGCTGCAACTGGACGAGTTTTTGGTGCTTAAATCAATTGGCTAATTGCCAAGGCTGTTAGCTTATTACTTTAGCTGCCCAGCCACGCCCACACATGAGGGCAAACAGCAGCAGCAGAAAAAAAAAATAAAAATAAAACCAATCAAATTTACATTTGGCCAAAAAGAGAAAATGGTCAAAATACTTTGCATTTTAGCTTCAAAAAACACGCAACGAGCAGTTCGCGCAATTAGCCAAAATTGTATGTATGTGCAACAACAACAACAACAACAGCAACAACAACAACAATGACAAATATTTAAAGAAGCAGCTTGACTAAAGCGCCTATCGCCTGGCAAACATCTCCAGCTGAGAGAAAAGGCCATTAGAGCGAGCTAATGGTAGCACCTTTTAAGGTTAAATTGGACAGGGAACAGCAGCAGCAGAGGCAAGGAATATGTATATATATATATATATATATATATATATATATATATATATGGTAGGCTATATAGACAAAAGTCCAGCTGGTAAGTCAGATCCCGCATATCGCTAGCCAAATTTATGCGCAGCAGCAACAGCAGCCGGCACTAAGGGTTCGAAATGTGCCAATAAGCTGAGCAAAGAAACCAAACGAAAAGAAAAGAAAAGAAATGCGGGCCAAATGCTTAAAGCGTCTTGGCCAAACAACAAAATCTACATAGTGCCTGGCCTGGTCTGGCCTGGCCTGGCCCGGACTCAATTGCATTTGCATTTAGCCCCGTCGACGCTGTCTTCTGGGCTATCGGGAAATGTGCATCGCACGCTCGCGCCACAGTGCGACCCAAAGCCTTCGGCCCAAAACGCGGATATGGCCACAATTGCAGTTGCCACAGTTGCCACAGTTGCAGTTGCAGCAACAGCTTCGACTGCATCGATTTTCGCTGGGCTTGAGTTGATATTCCATTTGGCTAGCCAAATGAAATGAGCTAAAGCTGGGCCAAACACTATGCACAAAAAATAAAAAAAAACCTGGCTGGCGGAAATGTCTGCCGACTGCATTGGAAATAAACCACTCCCCCTCCTCCTACCTCCTCCCTCCTCCTGCAACTGGCAACTTCCAGCTTGGTGCGTGTGAATTCGATTCGTTGACTACAAATGGCCAGCGACGTATGAAACGCAGCCAAAGGCAGCTGCAATTCAAATTGTGCATTGCCAAGTGCACAGAGGAAGCCAATTTTCGCAGCTCCTCTACTTATTTAATTAATGCGGGGCGAAGGAGTGTAACTGTGTGTGTGTGTGTGTCTATGACAGAGGGAGAGTGAGTGTGTGTGTGTGTATGTATGTGTCTGTCTAGCTCTGCGACTTCATTGAACTTCGTGTAATGTGTCTTGGCAAAGCTGAACGTTTAATAATATGGAAATGAATTAAAAGTCTCTGCATTCAAGCGATTATCAATGGCAGAATTTAATTAAAAAGTTTAACTAAAGAACGTTTAAGAATGTAGTGCAAAATAGAAAATATAAACTTGACAATAAGTAATGTGCTAGAAGACGGGAATAGATATATTCGTATATATACATATATGATGTGATGAAATGAATAGTTAGAAATAATAATATAGATGCCAAGAATATGAAGAGTTAGAACAAGAAACATTCCGAATTAGAGAGAGAAAGGGCAATAAAAGAAAGAATGAGAGAGAGGGAAAAACATAGATATAGATAGAGAGGGAGAGAGAGAAGGGAGCTGAAAGAATAATTGAATATCTAGAATTGATTCTCAAAGCAGATAGTGGCCTTAAGCTATAAACCAAAAGATCTATGTATTAGAAGTGAATTACCATGCTTATAGAGTTGCTCAATTAACACATTAATAAGTTTCTTTGTTTGATATATGTTAGATATATACACCTATCACTAAACATTATTCTCTTGAAATGTTTCCGGTTGGCTGTTTATTTTTGTGCTAATAGCTGTCTGTCACCTTGGCTGCTTTGCTTTGATTAACACTCGGAGCGAACATTTTTCGCTTTAATGCGGCGCCTTGTTGAAGCCACAAAGTGGCCAGAAGCAGAGCCAGAGTCTGGGTAAAAAAATAAAGCCGGCTAAAATGGCTGCTGCCGCAGGCGACAAAAACAGCTAACAAACGAGAGACGAGAGAGGGGAGAGAGCAGAGTGGGACGCTGGCCGGTTGGCTGGGACAGGCTGCGTTTGGAGATTTCAACTGAAAAGGCGACAGGATAAGCGAAGCCGCATGATGCCACAATACAAGCGGCTAGGCAACATGCCCCACCCTGCACCACCTCACCTCATCTCAACCACCCACCCATCCATCCATCCATCCATCCATCCGCCTCTTCACTTGTGTCTGTCTGCGTTTGCCCTGGCGACACGAAATGCTGCACAAATATAATTATAAACGTCTGCCTACCATTAGATGGCCCAGACTCCCAGACTCGGGTAGCTGCTCCACACACACATTTTTTCATGCTCGCCCACTTTGCGCTCGGTCTGGATTGTCGCATCAAGTGAAAACATCAATGGACATGAAACAGGGAACACAGAACACAGAACACAGGGAACTGGGGAGCTGGCAACTGACCAAAGGGCAAATCAGCTTTGTCCGTTTATGCGCCCCTCTTTGCGCTTCTCAGTTGCCATGCCGTTGGCTGCACTTGGCATTTGGCATTTGCCATGTGGCATTTGCCAGCTTTAAAGTCCACTTTCAATTGATTTGATGGCATTTACCCCCTTCGCCAGTGCCAGTCTCTCTCTCCCTTTGCCTGGCAGCTGGTTTCAATCAGCATCAGCTTTTATTACATTTCAATTATGCTAATTACAAGCAGCCATCAAACACCTAATGGCTCTTGGCCAGGATTTATGTGTACAGCCCATGCCGCCAGTGCCCCGCCCACATTGACTTACCTCAATCGTCTCTTTCTATCTCTCTCTCTCTCTGTATCTCTCCTCTATCTCTCTGTCTATCTCGCTGCCATTTCATTTTGTCATTGAGCAATTGCGGTTTGCAGCTAATTTATGAGCTCAGTGACTCGTTTACCAAATTCCCCCCTTTAGCTGCCTTTGACTCGGGGCTCAACTGCTTCAAAGTGTTCGGTTCAGTGAACGGCGAAGACTGTGCTTGTATCCTGACTACGCATAAATAAAATACGGCAATAGTTTTTACATCCACTACCTATAAAATTGGCTGAGCGTGCCATTGGCCTCAAAGGAAATGCGTTTGCTACTTATAAGCTCCACAACTATCGATTGGAACTTTACAATTTTATAGTATAAAATTATCTTGAATTTTATAAATGGGAGACATCAGTTTGAATTGTCAATAGGGGGTAAGGCTTTTATGAATTCATGAGAATTGCATAGAAGGGCGCATGGTAATTGAAATACTTGAACTTTAGGAGAGTTTTGTGAACAAGAGAGTGATTGAGTCTTTAAGAACCATATGGAAGTTTGATTCATACTTAATGAATAAGGATTTATAAGGAATATAATATCAGATATTTATAAGTAATCTAACAATTTGTCTGCTATATTGAAGAAAAACTGTATACAAACAATCTTAAATATTTTAGAAAAACTCCCAAAAAGTAAACATAAAATTCTCTAAAAAATTCACCCGACAAACCTGATAAGAACTAAGAAGTATTTGCTAGTTGAGTTCCTTTTAGTACAATAAATTTTCTTGTTGTTTGGCAGTTGCAAAGGATAGCTATGCACAGAAGGCTTTTTGTATATATCGAGCTGGTCCATGAAATTGAGGCAAATGGCGCAAATGAAGTGAGCTCCGCAGGAGCAGTTGAAGCAGTAAGGGAGCAAGGAGTAGAAAGCCTTTGTGCTCGACCCCGGACTCTGACAATGACAATACAAAGTAAGCTCAAATTACGCAGCCATAACGAACAAAAGAGCTTGGAACGGGGCGGAGCGGAGCGGAGGGAGTGGCCGTATGAGTTGTAGTCGTAGTCGTAGTTGCTGAAGTTGTTCTACGATAGTCATCTATGTATGGCACATAATTTGAGAGGTAACAAATTTTATTATGCACAGCGACAAGTTTATCGCCAAAAGATATGAGACTGCGGCTAGTGATGGTGTGTGAGAAAGGAAACAGCAGTTGGTATAATGCGAGAACGAGGAGGTTTGGCATTGGGACATAAACATAAAGACATGCAGATACATGGAACTAAACATAAAGCATGCACATACAATGCACAGATATATATATATATATATTATATATATATATATACGTATATATGTCTACTTATTGTTCTGGGACTGGGGGTAGCAGAAGTCTCGGGAAGCGCCACTCAGTCGTCTGTCGGCCACATAAATAAAGGTGGTTAAGACCGAGGCTGTTATCATGTGGGCAACTGGGCCTGCATACAAATTGAATGGAACGAGCCAGCCATGGTAGCAAGTTCCAAGAAATGCGCAAAGATGACACAAAGGCCAAAGAGAGAGAGAGAGAAGCAAAGAAGAAGCTGTTAATGCGGCAACAAAAGCCTTTCAATTGGACTCGCTGCCAGCGAGCGGATTGTCGTCTGTATTTGAGCCACTTAAATAGCTGCTGGCTGGTAATAAGAAGCGCTGCCAAAAGTGCAGGCAATAAACGCCCGCAATGCAATCAGCCAGCTGCAGAGAGTTGGCCAAGTTAGCAGCGACTTTTTGGCTAATATAAAGCATCAACTTTATATATCAAATGCTCAGCATTCAGTCAGCGTATAATGATTAAAGTTTTATCAGGCAGCAGCCAGGCAATTGCTTTGGCCTCCGCCTCTGTTGCCACGCCCCATTGCTGCATTGTGTGTCTGCTGCACGTTGCACGTTGCACATTCAAAGGGAGTCCAGCTATGCGGCAGGCAGCTGCAAGGCATTTGCTCCACAGAATGTATTATTCATCTTGTTGTTAGCTTTTGTAGCAGAAGTTCTCAGAGGAAGAGCCAGAGAGAGAGAGGGTGGAAGGAATAGAGAGAGAGAGAGAGAGAGAGAATTCCCTGCCATATCATTAATCATTGCCGCATTGTCATCATCATTCGCATTTCTCTGCTTCTCCGATTTGTATCAATAGACCTTGAAGCTTATTGGTTTTTCTTGTTGCTTGCGCTTTTGTTTTGCTTTGGCTCAAACGAAGAAACCCATTCATTGGTGTTAAGCCTTCAGTTTATGACGCGTCTGCTGCTGAGGAAATGCCATGAAAAACGAGAACTTCATACGTGCGTTGTGCCTGCTTGCCTGCCTGCCTTCAACATGTTGATGAAGGAGCTGCTGTTACTGATGCTGTGCACAGATTGAATGGAAAATCGCCTAAAGAAATATTCTCAGCTCTCCATTATGCAAGAGACAAAAGCAGCTTTGCCGCCTGACAGCACTTTCAGATTACCTAAGCGGTATTTAAATACCCTTAACAGGTAAACTTCATGCATGCTGGATAGCTTTGCATGTGGGAACTATGTAGGGAGTTTGACCAAGCAGACATATTGAAGGGTAAGTGTAATGTACTTTTAGTGGGGGCTGTATGGAATTGTTGTAGTATTTAGGTAAAAGTATATAGCTTTTGACTGATAATATGTAAAATCTATTAACAATTCTTCAAACATCTGAGAATATGTAGAGAATTCGCATTAGAAATTCTTTTTCTATAGGTAATACTTAGTAGAAGAACTTTCTACATAAGAATTTAGTCTACAATAGGCAGAAATTATTAGATTTCCCAACAGATTTGGATTTGATTAAGATAAGGACAGATTATGAAATATATAACATCTAGACCTTTATATATATATGTAATCAGACCTGTGCTGATCTAACTATAGCTATTCAGTTCAAATCTATAGACTATAGACTATAGATATTTATTTCAGAACTATTTGAAATCTGCTCTGATCTAACTATAGATATTCTATTCAAATCTATTTGAATTCCTCTTCCAAAGTCACATAACGAAAATTACTTTATGCAAACTAAATCATATACACATTAAGAGTAAACACTTTTCGACTTCACACTGATTGAATTTCCATCATCGTCTCAGTTTTCAATTAAGCAGAGTTGCCAAGTTGACCGATTTACTCATTCATTTTCCGGCTGACTTATCAGCATCACAAGAGCCGCATCGCTTGCATCTTACCTGCAATTGAGATAGAAAGAAGCAGAAAAGAAACGTAAGACAAAAGAGTTTTAGACATTTTGTAAAGTTGTCAGATAAATTTTGTAAAACATATGAGTTACTTCTCCCCCACCTGGTTGCCCCACATAAATCAGTTACATGGAAATCGAAACAAGTTATCGATTACAGAAATGTGATAAGATATACGGCCCATTCACAATTGGGCCGCCATGATAGTTAACTATGATAACATTATCGAAATGTGTCGAAAGCTGCCTCAAGTTATAAATCAATTCTATGGCAGACCCTATTTTTTATGGATATATACGTATATCTATAGACTGTCACTGACCAAAGGGTCGGCCATTTGGTCAAGCTTAACGTAATTATGTGCAGATAGTAGGAAAAAGCTTGTGTGGAATTTTCAGCCCATGGGCACTTAAGCCGCTTTCGAGCGTTTATTAAATGTGTCTCTGTGTATGTGTGAGCATCTATGCGTGTGTGCGTGTGCGTGATGTATTAATTAACAATTAGAAAAGAATATGGCAGAGACTAGTCGAATGTGGAATACTCTTATAGCTGGTCTAAGGTTTGATTTGTGAGGTTTATATGGAGCAAATTATGTAAATAAATTAAAGCAGATATGTACTATTATTTAATTAATTTATTAAATTACCAATCCATGAGTTCTAAAGGTACAAATATGATTTACAAATTATCGACTTATTCAAAAAAAAAAAAAAAAAAACAAATAAATAAAAAATAAAATAAATAAATAAAACAAATCAAAAAAAAAATAAATAAATTAAAAAAAAAATAAATAAATACATATATCTATATAATGTATAATATGCATATATTTCTGATAATCTCCTAAAGCAAAAGCAAGAAAACCAACTAGTCTAAAGCTCAACTAATTAATTCATAATTATTAATGAATCAAAATGCATTGGATTTTAATTTAAACCATTTTAATTTAATTTAATAATTTAATAAACTCAATATCAACCTTTAAATTAATAACAATATATGATAAACTTAATATTATATTAGACTCAAATTGTTTTTAAAATATTGAGTTTATTATTAATTTTTATTTGTCTAAAATTTATTACTACTTTAATGACCAAAGCCGTATATTTATTTATTTTTTTAGACAGCTAAGATCAAATATTACAATTCCCATCTGCCTGCAAGTGTAATCTATTTTCGATTTAACTTTTTCCAAAAACTTTCTTTTTTAATTTCACTGTGTAACAAATGCCATGAGCTGCTCGCTACTGCCCATTGGAGCTCCCTTGGGGAGGCTTAGGGTATAATCACGACGTCCATTGGCGTCGGTGGCCAAAGTGGCAGCTGGTCAGTGTCGGCGTCAATGAGACGCGCCGTGCCGCATATCGGACGATAGCATTAGGAAGGGGTTAAATGGGCACGTGTGTCATGATTAGTGTGTGTGTGTGTATATGTGTGTGTATTTGTGTGTGTGTCTGTGTGTGTGGCATTTAGTTTCTCGAGCATAAAGCGCTGTCAACGCCTCATGCTGTGCGGCATGCAATGCATTTCAGTAGACGACAGCCTAGTTAGTTAGCCTAACTAAGTCATCGATTAAACCGAATGACAGTCTAATGAGCAGCTCGCCTGTGTGTGCGTGGGCGTGGCAAGCCTTTGACTGTGATATAGTGGAGCTCTCTCCCCAATTGGAATTCATTAAACTTTAATTTGACACAATACTTCGCTATGCACCTGCGGCTACGCCCACGCTCCTGGCTCCTGGTTCCTGGCGCCTGACAGAGTTCAATGTTTGCTTAACGTCTTTTTCTTCTACCACTACTACTATTTCTATGATTATATACATATATTTTTTCCCTACTGTCCGCTGCAAATGACTTTGGCCACATGCTGCTGCTGCTGCAAATGTTTTTCCGCTTTTCCGCTTCTGCTCGCTGTCTGCTGCATTGTCCTTTTTGGCATCCTGTGACGCCGCTTGTTGCACAGCGCAACTTTTACATTATGAAATTGTAAATGTTGCCATATATACCAAAAAGTGGGGGAGCTGTCGAGCTGCTACACTAGATAACAAAGCAAACTCTTAAAGTCCGTAGCAGTTGATGCTGTTGTTCGTATCTTTCTTTTGCTACTATCTTTATATATATGTATATATTGCAAAGACTTCTCTGCACTCAACTCTTGCTGCACAGTGTCTCCATTGTCATGCACTTGTCGCCTTGTGCGAGTCTGTAAAAACGGTTTTAGAAAACGCCTCACAGATGCCAACCAGCTAAACTTTTCACTGCCCCTCCCCTTCCCACGCCCTCCCACCATGAAAAGCCAGCCCCACATTCGGAAAAGCAATTTAACGCTCGACTTTCGTATGGCTCGCTGTTTTCCTTCTGTTTTGTTTTCTGATTGCATTTGTCTGGGGAGCATGAGGAATTAATTTCTTATCAACGCAGTTGACTTCTTCCTCTTCTACTTCTTATTATTATTATTATTCAGCTTTATTTTTCCTAGATTTTTGCAAATGCAGCAAAGAAGAAAGTTTTTGTTTTCAACTCAAAGATTCCCATTTACATTAGTTCCACACGCAGTTGGACAACTCGAGCTGAAGCTCAACCTCGACGGGGGCGAGGCCAGAGTTCGATTATCTTATCAATAGTGCGGTGCTTTCAACTACCCGCCAATTATTTTGAATTTCCACTGCTTGCTCAATTAATTCCATGCGATTGAATTAAGATTGGATCTGAATTGAATTGTAGCACAAGAGCTTTAAGGCAAAGACAAAGTCCAATGATTTTACTTAGATTTAGCAATTTCCATTCTCTACTGCTTAAAACATATCTATAATAGATTGTATATATAAAAACTTATCCAATCTTCATTTAGTCTTATTTTTCTAAACTCATGTCTATTATATAATCTTCAACTTGTGCAATGTTTTTATGTGCATAACATTTAATAAAATAATAATATTAATAAAAACTCATCCATTCTTCATTTACTCTTACTTTTCTAAACACATATCCATTATAAATTCTTCACCCCTGTCCAAGTTTTCATATTCAGCAATGTTGCGGCAACAATGCCAGAATAGATGAGGCAGGTAACTGCACAGTGGGCTAAGAGTAAATGCAATCAACACACGTAATGCTTGGCACATTGAGCCCAACGACATAGGTCAGTTTGAAGGGTGGCTTTCTGCGCTTGGGTTTGGGGTTGGTTTTTCTCGAATGTGAGAACCGAAATTGAGTTCTATTGATTTTATTGAATTTGTGAATGATCTGATGAGATTTGAGCAGTCCAATCGAGCAACCCCTCTGCAGTAGCCGGGTTCAGGTCAGGTGGTTGGCTACGGCTATGGCTACTGGGCCGCGTGTCAGTCCCGTGCTTGGCATAAGAAATTTATGAATAGGGTGCTAAAGCATCCCCCTTTCTTTATTTTTTTTTTCGACTGCCTGTATTTTCTCCATATGACACTCTGTAATCCCCGGCTGTAAAAATATAGATTTCTCGCTACAGTCGCTGGCTTTACGATACGCCTTAAAAAATCATATTTCTAGAACTAATGGCCAGTTGTTAAAGTTTCAAATTGATCTATGCATTTCACAGTTGGCTGCGACTGCACTTTTGCTCCTCCTACAATCCCCTCTCTCTCTCTCTCTCTCTCTCTCTCTCTCTCTCTTTGTATGCACGATCTTTGCATTCGTTTGATGTTCAGTTATAGGTGCTCTCTCCTCTCCTCTCTCTCCCCTTAAAGTCGTTTGATATGCGGCCTTTTGCCTATGTCAAAGAGCGCGCCGGAGAATATATAAATTTATGATTTATCGAAAGCATATGTGCCTCCTCTTCGGAGCTACTTCGCCCCGTACCGTACGGCTTCCTCTTCTAGCTTCGCTGGGGCCGTGCCCACAGGAAGTTGCCGGAGCTTACCACAGTCGCTAGTTTGACTGCAATTATTATTGTTGCTGCTGTTGTTGTTGTTGCTTAGCTACTTGTGACGACTTCAATGTGGCATTCGCTCAATTTTCCATAGAATTGCGTTTCATAGTTTTCATTTTTTATTGCCAATTGTTGCTTTATTACAAATAATCGTTTTCGAAAGCACTTCGATATGTCTGGCCGGCACTTAAAAGAAGTGCATACTAAGTAATAATAAATATGCTTTCTAGACTTTTACAGAGTGCTGTGAAAGTTCTAAGAACTTGATGTTTAGAAATGTTTATAGCAGTTCGATTTGTTCTTTGAATTCTGATAATTTTAATGAATTTTGGCATAAGTAAATTTGTATTATATATACTTAAATTTAATTTTAATGTCTTTAAGAATATTATAGATTTTTTTATTTTTGATTTGAGCTTTATAGTCAGAAATGAATGAATTTTAAGGAATTTTGGCATAAAGAAATTCAGATTTTTGTCATTTTAAGCCTAATACTTTATGTCTAAATTTACTTTTATTGCCTTCAAGGTTCTAAAAAATGATATTTTTACAAGAATTTTGTATTTTTTTGGCTGTGAGCATTTTATGACCAAATATAATTTTGAGCCTAAAAATAATTTTTAGTTTATTTCAGTTTTATGTTAAATTCCACAAATATTTCAATGATTTATACAGTTTTATAATCAAAGAATAGAAACTTAGATCTAAATATATATTTTTGAAATATTTGTCTACTTCTTTTATGCTTCTCAACTCAGTTTCAAATTTCAACTGTTATATCGAATTTCTATAGATTAAATTAATCTGCAGCATTTCAGAAATAGCTGTTGTTAATCCCACAATATCTACCTGCACGAATTGCTTTTAGGCATTGTCTACTGTAGACATTGTTCCAAATTGTTTCTATCCGTAATGGCATATGACATTGAATACAAAAGCCGAGGCACACAGCACATAAAACACCCCCGACGAATCGGATCAGCTCGACAGATGTTTCATTCTTATTTTGCCCAGCTGTTTGCCATATTCCCTAATCAGTCCTTGGGGGCAGCTCCTAGGCATCAATTTCTCAAATCAAACCCAGAAGAAGAAAAAAAATAATGAAAAACTGACTTGAAATTTATGACCTTAAAGCGCATCAATTTCCGCAACAGACGCATATGCAACATTCTGTGGCAACTTAAAAAGTTGTCTATAACTCGATTAGTAACTATGTCAAACTGGGGCAACAGCAGCACAGACAAAGAAAATTTGACGAAGAAGAAACAACAGACAGACACACATCATAGTTGTGTGTGCGAAGGCTAGATAGAGAATGGGAAATATACTTGAGAAGCACTCAAAATATTATCACAGCCTGAGAGCGCCACGGGGGCGTTCTATATGTGTGTGTGTTTGTATCTATATATGGGAATTATAATTTAACAGCATTAAAACAAATTAAAGCACCCAAGCGGAAGTTACAACAACAGCGAAAAGAACAAGAGCAACATTTGTGAAGAAGTCTCGAGTTTTTCTTGTTCTATAAATAGATGCGAATATTTTCAAAAAATTGATGGCAACTTTCTCAGCTCTGGCACACAGTGAATTATTGTTAAGGTTAAGTGCCGCTGACAGATTTTGACACATGATGCAGCAGCAACAGAGAGAGATGGCGAGAGAGAGAGAGAAAGAGAGAGTCGAATAAAAAAAGCAATAGCAAGTGCAGCATATTGCATAATACTCTAATGCAGGACATTTGGAAATATATGTATTCTTGATTGAAAAAGATTGATAGAGAGAGAGAGACGCATAGAGATAGAGACAGCAATAGCATGTGCAGCATAATTCATAATACTCTAATGCAGGGCATTTGAGTTCAATAACAAAATGTGTAAAACAGAGATAAATATAATATATATGTATATTTCTGATTGCCAATATAATTATTAGATCAACTACTATTTTTATGAACACATCTGTATATATAAATATATTATGTTTAATTGCTTTTCACATATATAAACTACCCTTAAATTCTACTTTAATTAGAGTATTTAAAATTCGTTTTCTCTTAATATACTTTTCTTGCTCTCCTCATTCATTATTAGTTTTTGTGTGGCATCAATGTTGATCGATGACAATTTCCCATTGTGAAAGCTAAATTGTTCTCGAAATAAAGGAAGTTTTTGGTCCTTTACTAATTAACATATGTTGTTGTTGTTATTGCTTTTTGAGTTGTGGTAATTTTAGAGCTAGTTTCGTTTAGTACATGGACAACAACAGCTGCTGTCCATGTTAACTTTTTCCCAACATTGTTGGCAACTTGCTCGCTGAGTCTGCCCAACAAATTAATTACGTATTATGTCCATACTCCACTCTACTATTCCACCCACACACTCTCACACTCACACACCCATAGAGTTATCCATAGACAAATGGCTTTACTGTATTCACTGCCTTTCAGTTCGGGTTACGTGTGGTGCGAGTTCTAAATGCCCCGATTGGAGTTGGGGCGCAACTCTAAAGGGGCTATTAAATACCGTATATTGCAGTGTCTAACGAATACCGTGACTGTTTCCTTCATTGTAATTCTTTCAATTGAAATTAATGTTTTATGGTTTCATGACGACGACCACACATACAGACACATAAACACACAGCCGGATCAGCCAACAGAGTCCGAACTTCTGTCAGCTGTTGAGCATTAGCGTGTCGTTACTTTTCATTTAACTTCTATACAGTTACCCTGTAACTGCTGTTAGAGATTTTGGGAGTATGTAGAAAGTCTAAGACTAGAAATACTTTTATTATAAAATTTTGACCAAGCCCTTAAACAGGAATTTAGTTCCTTCCATAAACTACGAACTACGCCACAGATCTGACACCAAATGTTTCCTTCTAATCAACAGCTTTTTATTACCTTTAATACTTTTGGGTATGCTCGCTTCGCGTCTCACTAAAAGCTAACCCTTTTTTAAGTCATTTCTATGGCCAGTCTAGCCACAATGAAAATGAAAACTGAAAAACTGGAACTGTAACTGTAACTGAATGGCTGGCAGGAAATGCGTTATTCAACTGACCCATCCTGTCTGTCCTTCTGTCTTCCTTCCTGCCTAGCCCTCTGGTTCTCGGTCTCGTCTCGTCTCGTCTTTGCCTTTGTTGTCGCTCGCTAATTGCGCATTCTTTAGCAAATTTCCTGTTTATGCTCCATAAAATCCATTGAAGCGTTTAATATTGGCAACTTGTCGGACGTCTCCATTGGCTACGTGGCCAGCGTGTGAATTGGCGACAAGTGAACGCATCCTCTGTGGGTGGTTGCAGCACGACATCAAGCCACCCGCTGCCTCTACCCTCCCTCCCTCCCTACGGCCCCTGACTCATGGGTCCCATATAGGCACCATCGGTAAATCACTTTAATCGTCTCTGCAGACATTATAAATAAATGAGTAGACAAAAGTGCATGAGCATTTGTGAGCTCCTCCCAATCATCTACTCTACTGTTGCCGCTGCAGTCTACAGTCTATCGAGTTTAATTGAATTTTCAAGTACGTAAATCAATTTGGGTTCGATGCACAAATGGTAACAGTTAATGATAAGTATATATGTATATGTTATATATATGATGGCATATATTATACATCAATTGGAATTTATAGCCAGACTGTATTAGCTCTTGTCAAAGTTAAGCTAAATTTAAGGTAGTTAACCTCTTGTGAAAGTTTTATTACCAGGTAGCATTGATAGCACTTGACACTTACTGTCAAAGCTAACTATTAATACAATATCGTTAACATCTAGTTAAGTTGCCTTTCAAATAATATTTAACATATAATTTATGTAAATGGCAACAGAAGTTTATAATTTACATGAGCAAAGATTAAGGAAACACAATTTTCTAGCTCACTTGTTGTTAAAGAGGATGTCAACTCCTTTATTCATATTGAAAATCTATTTAAACTCAACTTTAAATTGAATTAGTTGAGTTTACTTTCTGTCTGCATGTAATTATGCAATTATCATTTATAATTGAAAGGTAGTTTACCTCTTGTCAAGGTTTTATTACTAGGTCGCATCGACAGTACTTGACATTTACTGCCAGAGCTGACTATTGGTACAATATATTTGACAGTTAGTCAAATAATACTTGACACCTAATTGATGTAACTTTTGACTTCTTTTTCTTGACTTATCTATAAATATTTAATTTTTCTTCATTTATCTAGCTAACTTGAGCTGCTATTAAAGTGCTTGTCAACTCCTTTATTCATATTGAAAATCTATTGAAACTCAACTTCAAATCGAATTAGTTTCGTTTACTTTCTGTCTGCACTTAATTATGCAATTATTTTTTGAAACTTCGACTAGACTTTCCATTCCTTTTGCCCGCTTTACCCTTAAGCCATCGATGTCATCATAATTTTTATCAGTTTTGTCGCAGACAACAAGTGGGCCACACCTCAGCCTCAGGTCTTGGCTTAAGCCATAGCTTCAGTGGTGCCTGTCTGTCGGATTACGCAATAGAAGCCGAACTATGCCACACCACTTGGTGGTGCAGTGGCTGTGGCTGTTGCTGCTGTCAGTTGAGCATCCCACGCACCCAGCAACAGCAGCTCCTAGCTGCTCCTCTGGCTCTGGCGCCTGCCCACGTTGAATGCGATTAATTGAATTTGGCGCACAATAAAAATAAGACAGAAATAAAAAAAAAATAGAGCCATGTCTATATGGACACCAGTTATGAGCGTAATCGGAGCTGCAATTGCTGCTGGCCGCAATGGAAACGAGTTTTCAGTTTTGTTTTTTAACTTTTTATCAAATTCGTGTCAATATTTTTGAGGCGCTTTCGAAAATGTGTTGATTGCACCTGACGTCAAATTTATGCGTGCATTATTAACATATCTGGAACAACACAGCAGCAGCAGCAGCAGCCACTGCCTACTTATGACCGCATTAGTTAGTCTTTTCAAGCAATGACAGCTTGGTAAGTGAATTTGAGATACCCTGTATTAAATATGAGGCAGACTACTTAAAGTAATAATATAATAAAAAATATAATAAAAAGTTAGGGATTCTTATTTGAAAGTACCCATAATATCATTTTAATATATGCATAGCCCAACTATAATATATCCTATATATATTGATATTATATTATTATTATATATATCACAAGGTCCTACAGAGTTAAGCCAAGTAGTTTACGCAAAAGGTTTTCATATACTACCATCTATCATAAAGAAACATAGCCATAATACCCTCTTTATATCATTTACAGGGTATTCAAAACAACACAGTTTGACTTAAGTGATGCACTCACAGTGAAAAAAAAAAACAGTTAACAAAAATGATTGATAGATGGCTATAATGCTCATTATGTTTGGCAGCTGATTTCGACAGGTGGAAAATTTGGTTAACATAAACAAAATGTATTACACACATGCGTATAAGTAAATAAAACCATTAAAGCTTGTATTACACACATACATATAAGTAAATAAAAACATTAAAGCTTTGCAAGCATAAATGGAAAATGTAACGAGTGGAAACAATAAATCCAGTTATATATGTGGAAATGCACAATAAAAGAAAATATATTTGGAAAAGTATTTTGCTTTCAGCTCACAGATATGGAATAGAATCAGATTCAGTTTGTTTTATGTATTATATATGTATATGGTAATCAGAAATATGTAAAAAATCAGAAATATACTAATAAATATAATTTTTTTTTACTTTCTATATTCGGATTGAAATTTGTAAAATCTTCTTATATTTTCTATCTCCCTGCTAGACACAGATATTTGACTAGACTTTTCTATATATATTTGATTCTTTGTCTATATTTTCTATTTTATTAATTTATCTATTTAAATATGACTTCATATCTTACCCCTTACAAAACTTCCGTTTAATCTTAGAATTTGCTCATCTTAGAATTTGCTTACCTGAAAAGAAAAAGAAAATTTCGTGTTAAAAATGTATTAAAATGTTAAATATTTAATGTGAATAATTTTTTACAGCCAATGTGCGTTCATCTATGAAATCATGCACACTTATACACTCTCTCTGTCTCTCTCTCACTCTTTCTTTCTCTCTCTCTCTCTCTCTCTCTCTCTCTCTGTCATGCAAACTACAATTTGATTTAATAGCTTCGTTTGCTGTTCGTTCAAATTTTCAACCAAGTAAAAAATGTTTTATTGATGCCACCACGCCCACATTGGAGGCGAATATAATGGTGATGCTGGCTGGGACTGTTGCTGGGGCACTGGGGCTGCCACAGATAACACGTAAACTTTGTGCACGCCCGAATTGGGCAACAAATTATGGCCGTGCAAAGTGTCATCAAAGCCAAGTAAATCATCTGATTTTGTCGTGCATTATTATTTATGACCCAGGTTCAAAACACTCAAAGCCCATTAAAAACAAAAGGCTTCTGCACAGGAGCTCTTTCTGCTGCTGATGCTGCTACTCCTGCTACTGCTGCTACTCCTGCTGGTGCTCTTTGCACAGATAATAAAACTTGACAATCGGGCGAAAAGGAATTTTTTGTTTTTCTTGTATTTCTAAAGGCCATGCGAAACATTTCACTTTTTTTTTCGCTTTTCTGAATCATCATCATCAGCAGCTGAAACTGAAAACATTTGCCATGATTTTTCTCGCTGCCAGCCACCCATTATATGTTCTTTTTCTCCCCTGCTCCGCATTGTATTTAATGGCATGACCCGAACCCGTAGAGGCATCTGGGCTGTGCGTCAAAACATTTGTCGTGTTGGGGGCAACCGCAGCAACAGCGGCAAACACACACACACACTTATATATACATGTGATTCCGTAAGTATATCTATATATATATATATATAATAAAGTGAAGCTGTTGAAAGGCGCTTAGCCGTAGAAGTTGGCGCTCTGCGAACTGCGGACTGCGGATTGCCAAACGTCTGTTGCAAATCGTAAAAATATTGCGAGACGTGGCTGGCTGGGGGCAGGCACAGCTCAAACAGCTGAGTCTCTGAGTCCTGCCCCCAGTTGGGGCAGCTACAAGTAAGACAACAAAAAAAGTGACTATTTGTGACTAGACGAAGATTAGATACCCTGAGAAGATATGGATATTGGAAGTGGTTCTATTTGAAAACTCTATAAAATAACGATTGCAAATCGTATGTTATGTGAGTAAAAGTTAGTTCTATTTAAGAACTATAAAAGAATGATAGCAAATTGTATGAAAAGTGAGTTAAAGTTAGTTATAGATATATTGATAAGTATAAGTTGAAATATAAGTTCATATACAATCTTTTTAATGTAGATGAAAGTTTCATTCAACTTAAGTTGTACATCATTTTTCTTAAGGTATTTATATAGGTATATGAATAAAGTTTAGTTCCGACCGATTTTGAAAGATATACTGACTGCAACTGAAAGAAATATAGAAAGGGCACTTATATAATATATAGAACTATATTATATGAAATACAAGTTTCCTTCCTTAAAATAATATGCAACTTTCATTCAACATCTGCTTTTCATGAAGTTTCATTACTGACTGCAACTGAAAGCCATAATAAATCAACAATTAGAGAGTAGTTCTATATGCAATTATATGGTTATATTCCCCTGGATATTCATAAGAATGAAGAATATCTAAACTAAGCTTCTGATTGATTGAACTATCAATCTATCAACTTTACACTTCTCTCTGTTACAAATTTCATGCTACAATTCCATGACTCGATGCAAGTGTATAAAAATAAAAAAAAATCAATATATGCTTTTCAACGTATGAATTATGTGTCTACCAAGCACACACCACGCACACACTATACACACTCTACACACACTCCACACACACACTATACACACTCTACACACACTCCACACACACACTATACACACAGTCTACACACACACACTTCACATACACTAAGCAAACAACACACACACACACAGCATCCTCTTCAGTTTGTTTTAGCTGCGTTCAGTGCAATTCGCTCTTAAGGCGACGCTAGCAACCCATCTCTCTCCACTTTCTACTCCTCCTATCCCTGCCTGCCCCTCTCCCTCTCTCTCTCTTAACATTCTTTTGGCATGTTTTACGATCCGGCGTCAATTTTGTATTTAATTTGTGCTGTCGCATTAACAATTTGGCCAGCTCCACTTGGGCTTTTATTATTATTTTTATAGGCTGCCCACACGCATCTGTCGTCGTCACGTTGACTGTTGCTGCTGCCACACGGAGTCGCCGCCGCACTGACCGCATTAGATAGGCGCGCGCAGCACCGTTGCAGGCTCTGATGGAAATATGTTTGCGGCCTAGCAAATCACAGCAACCGCAGCTACAGCAACAGCAACAACAACAACAAAAACAGCACCAGTAGCAACTACAAGTGCAACATTGCTGCAAGTTGGTTAACCAAAAGCCAAAACAATTTTGTTGCCAAATTCATGTAAATGCAAAACCACAAAATCAAAACAACAACAGCAAAAATAACTGTGAAATGAATTTGAACAGTGAATTTCTATCAATGCACTTGAAGCGCATAAATCTTTAATTGTATTTCAATAGCTGCAATTGTTGCTGCAAAATTGTATTGCTGAGTGAATCAGGTTAACAGTTTGAATGAGGCTTATATATTTATACAATTAAAATATAAAAATTCTCTTAAGCCAACTCAATGCGGTCAACAGTTAAAACAAAGCCGTATTGATTGCAGCTACTAGAAATGTTTTTCAGCCGTAATGAAAATCGAATTAAGGTTGATCTAATAAGCAGTTGAGAAAAGCGAGTGCTGAACTCTAACCTGACTATTTTTCGGGGCTGCAACTTTCATAAATGTAGAAAGCGTTGCCTTAATGCGTTGCTATATGGGATGTACCTACATATGTATGTATATTGCCCGGTAGGCAATGCATGCTCACAGTCCACGGTCTCTGGCTCCACTCATAAATTGTAAGTGCATATAAGAGTATACTCAATTTTATTTATTACCCACTCTCTCACTCCACAATCCACACTCCCTCTTCTTCTGCTTCTTCGGGCAATGACGCCGTACGCACACCAAAAAATGAAAACAAATTTTCCTCCAAAAAGAAGGAAAGAAAACTATAAAATTGACCCACGACACAAGCACACCAAAAAAAAATTATCTTTAGATCGATTCGTCGATGGCCGGAGCTGAGAAGTCGAGTCACGTTATCAGCTTTTGTATTTGTATGCTGATACGACTAAAAACATAAACTTTTAGATAAATGGCATTATGCTACTTGTGGATACCCTGTAATGAATAAATCACAAATTCATCAAGATGTTTTATGATGAGAATTCTTTTTGAAGACATATAGAGCCCTTTCAAAAGACACATACATACATCCAATAAAAAATAGTTTACGATATACTATGTAGATCGTATACGTTGTAGCTGTATCGATGAAGATCGTATAGGTTCTTAATGGATCGAAGAAGATCGCACATCGTTATCTGACAGATGTTCAATGACTGTAAACTTCTTATCAAGCTATGTATTTGTACATTGATATGGGTAGAAAAAAGTAAATACTGTATACAATTAAGAGTGATTAACTATGATATACCCTATAGCCCATAAATTGAAGAAATTAGTTTTTGATATTATATTAATTATTATTTATTATTAAAGAAACATAAAAGTATAATATAAATTCAAACTAATAGACACCCTAGCAGTTATTTGTTTAGCTATATAGCAAATCAAATGCAAATTTGAAGTTTTTGAGTTAAGATTAAACATATGCTCAGGATTGTTGAACTAGAAGATATCCTAGGAAAGTCAACGAAAATTTCTGTTAATTTCTTTAAAACACTTTAAAATAAATTACAATATTCTATGGCTTTCATATATCGTATTTATAGAATGAATTTATCTATTGCATGCGCACGCTCCACTTTATAAAGCAATTTCTAAAGTCTTACGAGAGGCATCAGACCGAAATGCGTTCAGAAAAGCCTCAAGAATTGATAAGGCAATCAATAAAACAAATAGCGCAGTTTATTGAACCAGCAAAGGGTCAAAAGCCATTCGACAGGCAATTAAGTGACTTCATTGGGATTGCCAGAGATTCCAATATTAGAGCGCAACCAAGCCTATATACATACATCTATGTACATATATATATATATATATATCCAAATGTTTATTTCTAGCCTTAGTCAAAGATTAATGTTGGGTTAGCCAAAACAAAAGCCAAAACAAAACAAAGGGGAAAAACTCCTGAATAGTAGTCCCCGACTAGCTAGTCGAACCGCTAGTTAAGCGTATTATAGCCTTTGTTTGAGCTCTGTCACAAGATAATGCGGCAAATATTTACAACTTAGTTTCGAGCGTTCCAAAGAGACTTTGGCTGTCAAGTTAAATATTTGATCTGCAATAATATTTACACAAGCTAAGAAAACCAAATGCTGGAAATATCTAAGGTGTGCAAGTGAGTGAGTGTGAGTGTGAATGAGATAGAGCGAGAGGTGTGACACGTGTCTTGGCCCTGAACTTGTTGCCCCGAGGGCAAATGCAGTTGGCAATTTATGGTTTGACAGCAACTGCGGCAGCTACAAATGCTCAAAACATTCCCAATTTGCATATGCACACAGATATGATATATAGACGTTGATTTTCTTTTTGCATAACCAATTTTTGCCGATCGGCGCAAAAGTTTTAATTAAATGCTAGCCAGCTAGCAGAGCTGGCTGAGTTCGAAATGGCTTTTCCATTGGCTTGGCTTAACGACGCATCAATCACATTTTGGCAGCTGCTGCCCCGACTAACTCCTGCACTCACTCTCTCCCTCTCTCTCTCTCTCTCACACACACATCTGCTCTCTTACTCTTACCAGTCTAGGCTGCGACGTGACTTCCGCTTTGGCAATTTGGAGCTGCTGTTTCCCCAGTTGTGCTCTGCTCTGCTCTGCTCAGCTCAGCCCAGGCTTGGTCTCTTTTTCATAAACTTGTCTGCTTCTTCTTTTTTTTTTTTTTGCTGTCATGTCAAACACTTTGTGCAAAAGTTCAAGTGCGGGTATCGTTTGTAGTTGATGTTGTTGTTGTTGTTGTTATTATTATGCTTCCTCTTGCTCATCCTCTAGCCTCTTTTCAAGTGCGAGTAGCGACGCGCAATTTCACGCCTGTCGGAGCAGGACAACAACGGGCATCTCTCGGCATCTCTGAGACTCTCTGAATCACTTCACTTGGCCTTCGTTTAACATTCAGCTAACGGCATTTGCTTCTGGCCGCGTGTGAAAGTTATGAGTGTGCCAAAAGATCATGAAAGCTGCTTACAAAACTCAGCTCAGCACCGAGGTTAATCAAATGTTAAATATTTACAGCCAGTTCGTTTAAATTTAAGCACAAATATTTTATGTTGGTTAATTTGTATCCTCAAGATAAAATATATTTATATTTATCTTCAGTTTAAGCATCAGTTGTTTAGAGCATTAAAATTTCCGATTGAATTTATGAGCTAATAATTTTATGCAGATTCAATTTTATCCTCAAGCTAAATGTTTTTTATGTACATTGTAAATCATATGCAAACAAGCACTTGTTTATTTTTAAGATAATAAGTTTGTTTAAATTTAAATATATATATATATTTGGAGTCATTTCTCGATAACTTGTTGATAATTATGATAATGAATAATTTATCTGATTAACCTTTCAATTAATCACTTGGAGCTTGGCTTAAATATTAAAACTAAACCAATTTTGCAGACAAATGACCTTTCAGACATCAGCTTATGCTATTAAGAAAACTATTTATAAATGTTTTTATCTCTTTATAATGTAAGCAGTTTCAAAAAACTTTTAAGAATCCTTTTTTTTAGTGTCTAAAGGTATGCCAAAATATTAATGTAAAAGCAATCCACCCACGTTAGCCCCACCTTGGTATTTAAGCAGCTGTTTAACCAGTTCTATTGTCAACTGGCACAGAATGTCTCCTCGTTGCCTCCTGTGCAACGGTACGTGAAGTACATGCAACGTATTTGGCACTGGCTAAACAATGGCCCAGGGCACTTGGACCCATTGTAAGAGACTCAACACCGCAACGCCAGGCACTAGACAAAAGCAATTTGTGTCATTGCCAGACTATGAAAGAAGAAGAAGAGCTGCAGTCGAGTTCTGGCATTTTAGCACCTCGTTACAAAATTTGCATAACTGCGGCGCGACAACAGCCACAAATGTGGCAAGAAACTAAAATACAGACAATTGCAGTTAATTGTATTGCATGGAGCAAGATGCAAATCATATCATATTATCATTTGAGGACAACTGAGAGCAGAGAACAGAGTACTGAGACTGTCATTATCTCATTTCACCTATTAGAGAGTGAGGGGCAAGAGTGATTCCAGATTGAATATGACATTACTACTACTCTATGGAACTAGTCAAAGAAATCAAATGCCTCATCTCATGGCAATAGATCTAGGGGCTTACTGAATAGAAAAAAAGAATAGCCAGCAATACCTTTGCTAAGGGATTTTTTCCGAATAACTTATTAGATGTTCGATAGGTATACAGGATATAGAATATGCAAAACTACTGATATTTAAATGAATTTTTACTTTTTAATGACTATGTTGAAATATATTAGATATACTATATATAAATTTTAGAGAAGTTCCAATTATAATAATATTTTTAACTATAATATATATATTATAGATATAGGATCAATTTGATCATTGACCTAATCATTTAGAACTTGACAGCAAATGTTTAAATATTAAAACTAAATTAGCAGTGCGACAATGCTCTTGTTAAATGATCTGTTAACAAACCAGGCCATGAAAGAAACTATTTATTAATGTTGATTATTCCAATATTCTAATACAATATATATTTATGAATATTTATATTTATATTTAGCATAACTTTGTTTTTTTTTTTTAACTTTGTTCTTTTAAGATTCTTAATAATATATAAAAATGTTTACTACAATGACAAATATTCTCATTGCTGCAATATGAATATTTTGAATTTCCACTAACTACCTTAAACATATTATCTTTTCGATTCTTTGATTAAGATTGCCTGCTGAAATTGAAGATAACATTTAATATATCAATTTGGCATATGGCAGTTATTAACGGCAGTCTAGAAATCGTACAACTTCGAAGTCGAGTAGCTGCAGGTGCTGTTTCTGCAGCATTCCTCTTTTTGAAACAGAGCTAAGAGTGTCGCATCAAGTGAAGAGTCTAATGGACTCAGCAGCAGCAACAACAACAACAACAACAACAAACCAATCGAGTCATCAAACTGGTCGCATTTCAAGCATTTTACGCAAATGTCAGCGGCGACACGTAAATTAACAAACTGTGGCAGCAAACCTGAACATGACAGCTCAATTGAAGATGCCACACAGCGCACGTTGCACGTTGCTGTGGCCAGATAATTGCCATTAATCAGATATCGATGGGTGCATCATAAACTGCGCATGTAATCGACATTCGCTTTTAAAGAACACAAGCACACGAGAGACAAACAACAGCGGACAGAGCAGACAGCGAGTTCAACAGCTCAACAAAGTTTTTTGAGCCTCGGAGCCTCAGAGCCTCAGAGCCTCAGTCTTGGCCAGGTCTATGAGATATGCAGCACTTAGTACCTACTTAAGTTGCGCGAATGCCCGCATCGGACGGTTGGACAGCGTTTGAGATAAGATCACAACAACAAAGAGCTAACAAAGATCACTGACTGTGTGCCCATGTATGCGTCTGTGTGTGTGTGTCTATGTGTGTGTGTGTGGCTTAGGAGCTATGCACGCTTTGTCGTGCTCCCAGACAGATAGTGCACAGTGGTACAAACATGATTGAAAACAGTTTAAACTTACTTTCATTATAATTGATTCACATATATATAAATCTGAAATTTCATATTAATAACTTTCCATATTACGTATTCGTCTTATTTTCATTAGAATTGATTTATATATAAATCATATATTTCATATAAATTTCCCATAATTCGCATTAATATACTCAAGTTTGTTTAAGCCTAATATGAATATCATTATTATTATTTGATATTTGTTGATATAAACGTTTATGTCTGTCGCATTTATATGGACTCTATTTATTTAGATAACTTGAGACAGTTAAAGAAAAATGCTAAAAAAAATTGTATAAATATATTTATAAATATTTATTAATTCTGATTTGTTATTTCTTGAAAAAAGTGTTGACATCTAATATTCTAGTTTATATTAAAGCCAGTTTTTGTTTATTTATCATAATTGTTTAAAAATGATTAAGTAATCTTATATACAGTATTTTCAACATATAGTTGGAGTCAATTCCATATATAGCTTTCTCTTTCTCTCTTCCCGTTCCTGTTTATGACAATGGATATTTTTCTCCATATATTTTTGGTGTGCAAATATATATATGTATATTTGTTTGACTCTCTCTTTTTCTCTCTCTGTGTGTCTGTCTATTCCAATCGATACTTTTCTATATTTTCTTGTGCATATATATCTCTATTTCTCTCCCTCTCTCTTTAAATGAATGTATCTCTCCTTTCTGGCCCTTCATTCTCTGATACATTCCTTTCCAACTTCTCTTCTAATCCTCTTATCCTAATCTCATTTCTTAATCCAAATTTTATTATTCATTCAGATTTTATAGGCTTCCACCCACTGTGCCTAGACAGCCAGAGCAACGACAGTGGCATCGACTCGTAAGTGGTATGAAGTACGTGCATTTTGTAGATAATATTGAAATAATAGCAGCCGCTGCGCATTCGCTGAGTCGCAGTCGCAGCTCAGATCAGTGTCTGCTTCTTTTGTCTTGTGCTGTTCGTAACAAATTACTTGCTTGCCAGCCAGCTAACCGCCCCATCGACCCCTGCTACTCCCCTCCCCCTCCCTCCCGCCCACTTCCTAGTAGTGCTCCCTAGCTGTCCATAGTTTGTCGTCGCCGTTGTAAGCGTCGCTCGTTTTTCATGTTCTATTTTTTTTTTGTGTGTGTGTGGCAATCGCAGCCGCTAGATTACAGCTGCGGAGGAGGAGGAGGAGTAGTTGAGTGCTGCATCGAAGTGGAGAGTGGATCGAATGTTACGATCGATCGATCGATCTACTTTAAGGCCGGCAAGTAACGTTTTGTTGGCTCCGTTTGACCGATAAGCGCTGCCGATAAGTCGCTCAAGTCGAGACGCTTGGCGAGACATGAACATGCCGCCTAAATGACCAACTCAATTTGCTGCCGCATTTTCAATTAATGCTGCCTCAAGGCGGGGCAACTGCAGCCACAACAACAACAACAACAACAATGCAAAAAACTTTTTTGTGCCTTCAAAAATAATTATGAAGCAAAGTTGTTAGCAATGCCCTGTAGCTGTAGATATGAGAAAGCGGGCATAATCAACGTCAGAGAGACAGCAGCTACGGCTATAGGGTATATGCATACAAAATCAGAAATCAGGTCAACAGAGAAAGGTACCTAAGTCTGAAGTATAATGGTAGCGTATCTCACAGTTCACATATGCCTTATAGGACAACAGCGATTGATCGAGCAATCGAACAAGCGAGAATGCAAATTTTGATGTTAGATATTATCAGAACATGTTCTCTGCAAGCCAACTGCATTCTGTAGTAGCTCTCAATACCTGGGCGTTGCCTACCTGCACGACGATCTGGAATCTCAGATCAGTCAAACGTGATACGAACGAACTCTACAACTGAAAGTTGCTAAGTGCATACGAAACGATATAAAAGACCTGAATTACGATCAACGATATCGTAACATATTCGTATATAATAATAATAATAATATTTTACAAATTGATCAATCTTTGATTTATGCAGATTATTGGATACAAAATTGCAGTATTGTAGATAGGAATACATAAAGATAATTTAGAGCTCTCAAAAATATGTATATATAATAAGATAATAACTATAAATATATATCATACTTCACATCACTTTACCATATTTTAGGATCAATATTATATTAAATATTAATTCCCTTTTGATGTATTTTTAAATATTTGTATTGAATATCTATTAATCATTTTGAAATTGAAATTGACATTCAAATAAAAAGTGGAATCTATTTATATCAAATACCATTAGATCATTCAAAAGCGTTAAATTGTTTAAATGACATTAGTAATCTATATATAATAATATATATGATATATGAATACATATTTTCCTTTTCAGTGCATTTTTAGAAGTTTATCAAACAGAAATTTAAATAAAATTGCATTCATTCCTCATATACTTTTGTGTACAGGGTATCGTTAAGGCGAGCAGACTCAACTAATAACTCAACTACTCATATATCTATATACAAATATATATTTATCTTTTTCAGTCATTAAAGACTGCCGAGTGCCGAGAGTAAAGTTTTAATTGAGTTCTTTGCCCAGCTGCGGGCACAATTTCTACTCAATGCAAGGCGTTGCGATTTTTAGGGCGTGGCAGATCTAGGAGCTGGCAGTTGGTACCTGAGAGCTGTGAGCTGTGAGCTGAGAGCTTGATAGCTGCAAGGTAGCCATTGCTAGTAGCATTATGAGCCACGTTTAAAAAGAAGTTGAGGCTGAGGTAAAACCTCTTTCTGACTTCCGTTTGCAGCAGGTGATTAAGTGAATTGGCATCGTCTAGTCTGGTCCGAGATAATGTCTGGGGCGTATTATTTTTTGTGTTTATGGAGCTCTTTCAGTTACTTGTTGAAGCTCAGGAGCTGCTTAAGCCGGGCGCGTGAATTTTACGACCGAGTTTCTCGCTGCAATTTTGAAGGCCGACAGCAACAACAACAACAATTGCATCGAGAGCTCGATTCAGGATTTTGCACCTCTTAGTCGAAGACGGTGTGGCGAACGTTTAAAGTGCCGTTAACATAGCACTCGCTAAAACACATCTATTATATACACACCAATCCAACAGCACATGAAATTAACAATAACCACAGCTCGTATGCAAAAGGAAATGGTTTGGAAAATATGTAAATATGAAAATTAACGAATGGGAATTACTCTTTAAATGAAAGCAGTTGACATTGAATTGATTTTAAAAATAAGATTTAATATAAATATATATTTATTGATTTTAAATATAAGATTTAATATAAATATTTTATGGGCTGTAGATTAAACAAAAGTCTGCAGATAAAAATGAAGGAGAAGCTATCGATGCTACTATCGAGGTATTGAATTATTATTATGATGCATATCTATAAATGCACATTTGACGATCATTTTACTATCAATAGTATTGAATTTTTACGAATTATGGATAACAAAAATAACCTGCATTTTATAATAATAAAAAGGATTTAATATTTCCCTAGAATCTAGCTGTAGATAAAGCTAAAGCCAACTTGGTAGTATACTTTAGGAATAGATATTCTTTTATATATATATATATATATATATATATATATATATATATATATATTTCTTAAATAGAGTATTTTTAGTAAAGCCTTTAATAGCTGCTTGGTGGCGTAAACAAAGATTTAAGCATTTTAGAAAGTTTTTTTTCAAAAATAAATGTAAAGTCCACTCCAATCAGAGCAGACATCTGTAGATAGCGCATTTTCAGGCGTCCTATCTAAGTATAGCCAAAGTATACGAACTGAGCAAAGTATATTGAATTTATAGCACAACAATTATCTGTAGCCTTTCCACTCTATAAATCTTAAAGGTTTCTTTATGTAAAATAAGAGTATATAAATATAAATACTTTAAGTAAATTCTTATGTAGTCTCAGCTTCAGCTGCTGTTTTCAAGATCCGTCTGTAGTTTTTGCCTCTGTTTTAGCGCTAACCTCTCATATGGTTGTTGTTGTTGTTACTGTTGCTGGTAAGTTAACACCTTATGGCCACAGACTCTAGAAAAATTTGCATTGTTATGTTCAGAATTTACAAGGCTTCTCAGCTGCTGCTATTGCACTTTAGTCTCCAGCTTCAATTCTAGTTTCTGTTGCTGCTCCTTCTCCATCTGCTTCTCCTCGACTCGACTGATTGGCTGCCCGCCCACGCTTTCGCACTAAGCGCTATGCAAATTGGCTGCACGACCACGCCCACGTATTTTATATGCTGCTAGTTTTCTGATTTTCATTTTTGTGTAGAGTGCATTGCCAATGCCATTCGTAATTGCAAATGAAAATAAAGTGAATTTTATGGCATTTCCTGTTGGCATTCATTCGACCAGCGGCTGGTTTTTGGGCTCCTGCCTTGAGTTCAGGATTGTTGGGAGAGGCAAGAAGAGAACAACTCTGACCAGATATGGGTGTACGTGATTGTTGTTGTTGTTGGGCTGCTGGGAATTCGGGTGCGTTGAACTGCAACAGCAACAACAGCAACAGCAACAGCAGCGGGAGCAGCAGCAGCAGCAACAGAGTCTGCATCCACATCAACAACTGCCACAAATTCGGATTTTGCGTTTCGGGATTTCTCCTGTTTGTTGTTGTTGTTGTTGTTATTGTTGTGAATTATTCATGTTGTCTTTTGGAATTGGTTAAAGCGAGGAAGAACTCGGCCCAAATTGTAGCTAGCGTCCAAGGGAGTGGGAGGGAGAGCGCAAACATTGGGTGTGTTGTTTCTCTTACTCTCTTCCTTTTTTTTTTTTTTTGGTTAAAATATAGTTGTTGTTATTGTGGTCAAACCATAAAACAAAACAAAGCAACAACAGCAACATGACATGTCGAAAATGTATTCATTATTTGCCGTTGGTTTTTTTTTTTTTTTTTTTTTTTTTTTTTGTGAATAATTTATGTGCTGTGCAAATTAAAATTCACATTTGCCACAAAATTCGTTTAGTTTTTATTATGCACAGCTGGAGGGCGATAATAACTGCATAGTTATAGCTAAACAGAAGGCGTTAATGGTTAAGCGGAATCGTTAATATTTTCCAATCAAGCATAAAACACATAGCTTAGGCAAATAGCACACAAAAAAGGTGTAAATTGAAAATTAAGATGATGCAAAATATTAATTATTAATCTAGACAAATGGCAACTGCTAATGGAGTTTAGATAAACAGATGTGATGTGGATATATACATTTTAATATTTGTTGTCAATTATTTTTAAAATATGGTGAATGTCGCTAAATTTAGTTGTTTTATATGACTTATAATACTATTTTCATGAATTACGAGTATTTTCATGAGGTACTACTATTTTTAAATTACTACTATTTTCATAAACCACTACTATTTTCATGCATTACTATTTTCATCAGCTATTAATATTTTTATGAATCACTACTATTTAAAAAAAATACTACAATTTTTATAAACATGAATTAAAAGTATTCTCATGAACTACTACTATTTGAATTACTAATATTTATGAATTACTAAACAATATCAATCTTATATTATAAATATTATCATCATAGTTAAGTTGAGCTTGCAGCTCTAAAATATGTATACAAATTGCAATAACTCATATGCAAACAAGTTAAATTACTATCCCATGCCGTTGCATGCGAGTTCTTTCATATTGTCTGCTAGCTCGTTTGTCGTTTCGACAGGTTTCTGTCAACTATGGGTAAATACGTTTTCAGTCCATGAGGAGCACATTTTGCAAATTGCAACCTTGAACAATGTCAAAGCCACAGTCAGGTTAAATACACACCGACACACACACACACAATGACATCCGTTGGAAAACATGGCACAAACCACGACAAAGACTTCGATTCTACGTTTGCAACTCCCTTTTGGTTTCACCTTCAGGGTAACTCGCAGCACTGCTTCTTGGCCATGTTATTTAGTTTGCACTGATTGAAAATTGACAGAAAAGGTAAAGGAATTTGGCGACACTGCCAGATCCTTGCCAGCTGCAACTACCAGACTGCACAGTCCCGGCAAATTTCCGGGCCAAGGAAAGGCTATATACATACAGTGGCTGTAATTAGTTGACAGCCAAAGGAATGAAATGACCTCATTCTGGGCAAATGTGTCTCCACTTCTTCACAGTCACACTCTCTCTCTCTACTTCTCACTTCTCTACTTATTTATGTACATTGTGTACACATTGCGACAGAGCCCGAAGGCACCGGAGTTGTGACCATATGGAAATGTTTTATGACGAGGCAGTGAACAGCAGCAGCAGCAGTAATAGCAACAGCAACACCAACAGCAGCGCACCCTTCACGAAAATAAAAAGGGGTGTGAAATTAGAATAACATGTCACTCCCATACAACACAAATACATATACACATAAACATGTATGTATATTATATATCGTATAACACGTAATGCGGCCAAATATGCTGGTGGCTTAACTCAAGTCTGGCCAGGATTCGCACGGGCTGTGGCTATAACAATTGTCACAGTTCACGGGGCCAGGCACTAAACAAAGAATTATGACCATTAAAACTAGAATGCGACGCAAAAAAAATGGGCAGCAGCAAGAGGAGAAACAGGAGCAAAGCTGGCAACACCCAGTTCTTCATCATCATTGTTGTTCGTTGTTGTTGTTGTTGTTGTTGCTCTGTGTGTTAGTAAGATTTTTTTTAATTACCGCCTGGCCATTAATTAAGCGCACGTATGTGTGTGTCTGTGTGCTTTGAGCCAGCCTTGTTTTTCATTAAAGCCAACCTGTGCCCAACAATTACCATTCACTTCCGCAGCCAGCCAAGCTGAATGCGTGTCAAACTTGTGTTTAGAGAGTGAACGAGAGTCAAGGAATTTGCTTTGTCCTTTCAATTTTATCATACACTGTTAAAAATTAGTGATTATAAATAGTTCATATATTTATTCTCCTCATTACCTAATTCAAAAACATATCCGACTAATTATTAATGTCTCTCTGAGTGCTGAATTCATGTTAATATCCTTGTCCTTTCAATTTTAGCATACACTGCTACAAATTTGTGTGATATATTATTATTAACTATATATTTTGCTATTCTATTTATTTCCTTCTTTTCTTGTCCTTTTATAATACATACATCGTTTTTATGATCTGTATATTAACTAAATCTTTTGTTAATCTAGTTCATTTGAGTTCATATATTCAGTCTCTTAATTTCTTAATTAAAAAAGATACCCAATTATTAATCAATGTCTATCTGAGTGCTGAATAAACGACAAGGAATTTCCTTTGTCCTTTCAATCATCATACTGTTAGACAGTTAGACATTATAAGTCCTTATATTAACTATATAATCTGTTATTCTAGTTCATTTCAGCTCATATATTTATTCCCTTCATTTCTTAATTAAAAATATATATGCAATTATTAATCAATGTCTATCCTTCTATATTTAATCTCATTTCTGGTTATATATTACTATGCTTTCATTTTTGTCAGTTTTGGACTTTATTTTGATAAACCTAGCTCCTCCGTTGGGCTGCTCGCTTGACCCCCAACAGACTGACACGCAATTTGCATATGTATTTTAGCTGAAAGTTATTTGATAAACGGGCAACAGCAACAGCAACAGCAGCGGGCAACAGCTTATCATTTTTTCATTTTCATGGCCCCGACTTTTCCGAACCACTTTTCCGCATTTTCGGGGATGTTCACTTTTTAAGCTGATGGCAGTGATAAATTCCAGGCACCCCAGCGAGCTTAAGGGCTGGTTTTTCTTCTCTTTTTTTTCATTTTGGTTGCCCCGTCGTATCCGGGCATTTAATTTGTTTGCATTATTTGCGCATTTTGTGTGGATTTGAGCGCTGCTGTTTATACTATATACATATATAGTCGTATCCAGGCGATTTCAGATAGTAAATTGAAATTGAAATACGACAATATGCGAGAGACAGCTCGCCTGCCTCTGTAAAATTAATCAGTTAATGCGTTTCAGCCGGGCTACAATGGTGGATATTTGACCTGATTCCTCCATCTACCTGAGCCCGCGCCTCGCTCTCCACACATACAATAGACACTTGTTGTTGCTCTCTGGATTTTCATTTGGTTTTGTTTATGGGAATTCACTTTTGTTAAGACTCCCAAGTATTAATGCCCTGTAACGTTCTGTATAAGGAGTATGCAACTTGTTGACTTAGGGTTTTTGGAGAATTATAGGATTTCAAGTGGAAAAGGAGTACACCTGATTTATATTTTATCCTATATTTCAATATTTCAGAAATTAATATTTAAATTAAAATTCAATTTCTATTGATTTTACACACTCAAGAATTTACGGCTCTTAAGCGACTGTTCCAACTCTAACAGTTAGCATTTTAGTTACAGGGTATTATATAATCAAGATCTCAGTATTCTTACTACCACTTGTCATCTTCAAATAGTATAGGGTATCTGCTCGTCATTAACTCTTCTTTGCACAAACATAAAGCTCATATTCTAAGATTTCTGCACTCAATCTCAGAGTCAGACAAAACAATAAACAATCCATTTAGCTGAATGTCTATCAGCTTTGATTCTAGTTTTTATAGTATAGGGTACATGCAAGTTGATCATTCAACAAATTTAATGTAATTGAAGCCGCTCAACTTCAAAAATGAGACCCATGTACATATTTACACATTTTGCAAATTCTTGGCTGAAAGCCCAAATATGGATCGAACGATCAAACAACTTGAAATGGGGAAGACTCATTACGAAAATGTTTAATGCTGCCAAATAAAGATAAGAAATTGCTGATAAGCAGATAAAATGATTATTGTTCAGTAATTGGGTTGGGTGTACTTTTAAAGAAGTTACGTTTTTATATGGAAAATATAAAAGAAGTAAATATTCAATAAAAGTGGAGATTTGTTTTTTTTTTTTTTTTAATGTGTGGTTATATTATATTATTTTTTGTAGATTATATTATTATTTGTACTATATTCTTAAAGGTTGTCTAAAACAAACCCATTTTTTTCCTCCTATGCCCAATAGAAATTTTCTCTTCAGAGAAACTCTTTGCTAACTTAGTCTTAAATATACCTCAATATTTGTTGTCCTAATTATCGAGTGAGCACTGTAATCGGCAACGTCCTTGTCTTATCTATTTAGTGCCGCGACACACCGCATTAATTATCTCGAACAAAACGAAAATATATGACTACCAATATGTATAGGGAACGTGTGATTCGTAATTGCAAAAAAAAAAAAGTACCCAATTTGCGTCAAATTGGAAAATAAAGTGAAGCCTTGAGCAATATACTACAAATGAACGTAATACTCATTGGGTACATATGGTCAAATAGTAAAACTTATCAGCTGTTGACATAGTAGAGACCTATTTTCGAATAGTTGGCGAAAAAAAACCTGCGCTGTTGCACGTCGGCCAGACAAGTTGTCACCTGGTTCTGTTGCTATAGCAAATTGGTAATTAAGATAGGCTAACTGTACTTAGAAAACACATACATACATACATATATCATAGATCTAATAGTAATCAATTCGCTTACCTTGACTCGCTTCTGATTCAGTTGCCAGCAGTAGCAGCAGCAGCAGCAGCGGGAGCAGTCTCAATCCCATCCAAATCCATTTCCCATATCCATTTGCCATTTTTCTGGCCATTTGTTTTGAAACCTTTCTTGTTGTTGTTTTTCTATTACGTCGCTTTACGTTTTTAATTGGAATAGTAACGGTTAAGTTGTCGTTCGCTTTTAGTTCTTGCTTTTATTGCGCTGCATTTTGAGGGCCTCGTCTAACGGTTTTGGTTTCGGTTTCGCTTTCCTTTCGCTTTTGTCACTTTTGCACAAACATTCTACACATTCTTTCTTTGCATGATATTCTTATTATTTTGTTGTGCTCCTTCCACATTTATTGTGTATTCGTCGAATTTTCGCGTCTTACTGTTTAAATTCATTTCATTTCGTTTCGTTTTGTTTGCTGTGTTTCGTGCGTGTTTTGCCGGCTGCAACAACAACAATTTAAATTTCTCCTTTTTTTGTGCACTTTTCTTGTTCTTTTACCAACAAAACACTCGTACACATTCAGTTACAGCAACAGCAAAAACAACAACAAAAACGGTAACTGCATATGAGAATAAGCGCCAGGCAACAACAAAAACGACATCAACAAATTGCGCACACAGTAGCGTTGTCTCGCTCTAACTAAGGTTAGCGTCGTCTGGCCGCAGGCTAGCGTTGCGAATCGTATTTTTTTCAATTCATGTTTAGCATTCGTTTTTATGAATTAAAACTATTGCACTTATTACAGCAACACGTTCATATGCTGTAATTTTACATATTACCTTAGCCGCACAGCATTTAAATATTTTTTTTAACAAAACCGCGTTTTTAATACATAAAATTAATGCACAGCAAGCGCGCCACCGACCCGACACGACTAACATTGAACAGAAACTGAAGCCAAAGCATTGAGCAAGATGCAGAATTGCCTGCCATTGGAATTGTATGAGTCGGAGAGGAGAGCAAGTGAGAGAGAAAGAGCGCAACATACGTATTTTCATGCGCTGAGCATAAAACTTTGTGAGTATCGATAGGCATATCGATACTTTTTGTGAGCGCACAAAAATGAATTTACGAAATATTTAACGGACATTGTAGATATATATGCTCAAGAGTTTGAAGTATGCAATTGATTAAAAATATAACAATTAAAGCTGTCTACAATTGTGTTTAAACACTTTTACAACATTTTTTAGGCCTTTCCTATGCCTGTGGCACTCTCACTCTCTTCCTCTCTCATTTACCAACACTGCCGGGCGCCTAATTCGAATTGACGTAACAAATTAAATCGCTTTAAGCTTTAAATTGAATTCATTTAATTGATTTGTTTTGCATTGGCCTATTTGTTTGCAGTACAAATTAATTGAAAAAAAAGGCATTAAACAAGTTGGCAAATGTCGCAACTGATTCAATTAATACCAACTGTCATCTGAACAGTCATTTATTTACATATGCCCTTTTGACTTTTAGTTTTCCATTTTTTTCTCCACTTTTGTTCACATGCATAAAAAGTGCAAACTTTATGCATCTACATATATGTATGTATATATATGCATGTTTATTTGTTTTTTAATTTTCCGCTGACGCTTGCGGTCGGAACTTGTTTGATTGTCCAGTCCGGCCCAACCCTCGGGGCGAGTGTTAAGGGCCCCATTGCAGGGCTTGTGGTCGAGAGTTGTCGTCCACGCAGGAGACTCATAAACAGTTAGACAGCTAAGCTAAACCCTCAATTAAGCTTTAAAACTTAACTTAAAGATTTTTGTGGCTTACAGCTGAGAAGCTGAATGATAAATGTAAAATTAAATGCACAGACATTTGCACAAATTACCCCAAAAAATGGCAGGAGACGGACGAAGGATAGGGAAAGTTCGCTTTAAAAAATGAGTATCGCAGCAGGGGGGCAGGGGAGCTAGAGCTGGAACAGGAGTAGCAGAGAATGGCAGCGGGATGGACTCACTTGAAAGTGGGTCAAGTTATGTGGACTTATCAAATTGCCAGCTAAAAGATTTACAAGCTCGTCGCTAATTGCAGCTTTTTGTATGGGCTTACCAGAAATGAAGGCAGCAGCCACGCCTACTTCTCCTGCCTCTGCTGCTCATCAGTTGCCTGGCCAGCCTCCTGCACCACCTCCTGCTGTTTCTTCAAAGCCCTGCGCAATGCGAAACCACAAATTTTTGTTTTAATTAATGAAGCTGTCGTTAGCTGTTTCCATCTCTCCCTCTCTCTCTCTCTCTGCACTGCTTCCCCTCTCTCATTCACTCTCTCACTCATTCACTCCCTCTCCATCTGTCTGTTAGTTTGTGATTTGCAGCGACAGGCAGCGACGTAGAAAGTATTTGCCGCCCATTTTTGAACGCCCACAAACTGTGAGAGGCTAGGATAAATTTTTACACGAATGCACAAACAGCACTTGTCACATATAATTACAACAGATATTTCTGCTTATTTTTTTTATAAATTTATTATAAATTTATATATTAGTTTTGTTTTTGATTATGCCCATCTAGTGGTAAATAAGGAAATGTGACATTTTTGAGAGTTTTTGCTGAATGTTAACTTGGCATGTGATAATGTTGATATAACTTTTTAGAACAGCTATGTAAATTTATAGTTAACATAGTTAAGTTATAGCTAAGTCAAAATTATATATACCAAGAGATCATTATATCTGTATGTATGGAATAAAAATAAAAATGCTTAACTTATTATTAATATAATATAATAACAATTTTATAAATAATATTTTTTTAATAATTTAATTTTTTAAATATTTTAAATAATATTAAATAGAATGAAAATAATATTACTTATGGGAATGTAAATTGATATATACCTGTAAACAGCTCGTCTAGGACTGATGAATAGGACTAGCTGACTGATGAATTTCTAATGAAAATTAGAAATTAGCTTATAGGAAGTATAAAGTCTACAAAATGTCATCTTCACACATCTAACTTTGAAATTATATATAATATATGCATATCTATATCTGTTTATAAATCTAAGTATCACAATATTAGATTACTTTATTGTTAGGGTATGACAGGCTATGCGTTAGCTCTAATTGCAATTGACGTTGATGCATGCCACAAAATGCGTAGGCTGAGAGAGACAGAGAGAGAGACAGAGAAAGAGAGATGATAAGATGGCACACGTTATATAAAGAGCAACAGAGAGGGACAGACTGATAGAGAGAGCAAGAGCAAGAGCGAGAGAGAGAGAGAGAGAGAGAGAGAGAGAGAGAGAGAGGAGTGAAGTCCATAAGCAACGCACAGACAAAGAGCTCGAGTTAAATTAAGTTAGCGTCGAGACGACGACGACGACGACGATGACTTGACAGCAGCAACAACTGCTACAACAACAACAACAACAACATACAAACAAGCAACAACAACAACAGCTAAATAAATAAATACACATATTTATATGCATTACGCGCATAAATCAAAATCAACTTGTAAATTTAATATGTCGCCGTGTATTTTGTGGCGCTTGCCACATGATTTATGCCGATTGTATTTTAGTTGAATTGCCGCGAAAATATTAACATGAAGCGAGGGGCGTGCTAAAGCCAAGAGATACCCTAGAAATGGACGTGAGTGGTTGGAAGTGATGGGCTAACAAATGTTGGCTATATGTAAGGGAGGTATGTAAACATGGATGTATATATGTATGTAAATAGTGTTTTTATTGTTAGTTAACTAGCTTTTTAATGGCTAGAATACCCTAGCATTTTCTGAAAGGGGATTCATTGCTATACACAATTATCTTGTTGATTAGATATAGTCAATATATAGCATTTTAGCTGTATATTATATAAAGGCTCTAGCTAAAGGAATTTTTTTATAAAAGTATTTCCATATTTATCCAAAAATTTTCTATATCATTAATATATTAATTTTTTAATTTTATATATTTTTTAATTATATATTTTACGAACAGTAAGTTTGTAGAAATTTAAAGATATTTGTATATAACTTCATATATTTAAAGGAGCAAAAAAAAATCATATGTTTTTAAAAGAAAATTATGAATTTTGGTATAATTTTATTCCACTTTCCTTTCTGGCATATAGTATGCAATTTTATTCTACTTAATCTTCCCATTGGATTTATAGCCAATCCTTCACTAGTTCAGAATTACTTAATAGCAAATTCTGCTCTATATTATATAGATTATTCAACATCGTAAATATCTTCTCATCAATCCTTTCTTTATTTAGTTTCCATTTCTTTACCACGACATTCTCTAGGGTATCTATTTAGCTTATAACTAACTCTAACTCTTTATAATTCTTTATACAAATTTTTGGGCCTGCCTGCCGGGCTTACCAATCCGTTAAACACGCCCACCTATTGGCAATGCAATTGGTAGTTCAGACATTTAATTAACACTCGACAGGTTCTCATGGCCATAAGGCCGGTCGGCCCGGCTAGCAGCAACTTGGCTAATGGCTAATTGGTAGGCAGCTCAGGTCGTTCCAATTTCTCATGGATAATATAGAAAAGAGTGACAGGCATGCCCCGAAGAAAAACTTAATTTTCACACATTAAAATTAGCTGGAAAAGCAACCCCTCTCCCTATCCCTCCCTCTCTCTGTTTCTTCTCCACCCCATCTTCTATCCAAACGATCTATAGTGCGCCTCAACTATTTTGCTTTGACACTGAAAAATGACAATTTCAAGCCCTGGCGACAGTTTGACAGGCTCTGCGGATCCCTCATTTCCCATATGATATATATACATATATATATATATATATATATATATATATATATATATATATATATATGCATATATAGGAATATATATATATTGTATATACTTGTAATATTTCTCTTGTAGCTGTGGCTGGAAAACGAAAGCAAAATTGGGACTTGACTTGCACTTGGACTTGACTAGTGAGCAGAGTCTTTATGTGTGTGTGTAGAGTGTGTATGTGTGCATGTGTGTGTGTGTGTGTGTGTTACAATGTATGTCTGTGTGTATATGCCCCACGTCAGGCAGCTTTAAGCGGTGTAAGCAAAATAAATGAGTTTGTCAGCCGGCAGCGACATGATTTGATAATTGGTTTTAAATGCAATTCAAAAGCGAGACGAAAGTGGTCGAAATAAAAAAAAAACATACAACAAATAAATACAAATTATAACAGGAAACGGATGCAAAAGTGAACTGATATGAAAATATTTGTAAATAAATCAAAGAAATAGCGAAATTATTACAAAGCTATAAATATTAAGCAAATGTGTAAATATAGATTGAAATTTAAATATCATTATGATCGTATAAATATAGAGATAAATAAGAGTATAAGAGCAATTATAAGTTTGAATTTAAGTATAAATTTATGTGTACTATAAGGTATAAGGTATAAGGTATAAGAAATAAGAAATAAAGTAAAGAAAATGATGAAGTAAGAAAAGTTCACAATTCACAATTTGTTGAAGAAAAAATCTAATTATGAAATATTTTTATATATGATTCACAATTTGTTGAAGAAAAAATCTAATTATGAAATATTTATATATATTAGTTAGTTATGTATGTTTATACAAATATTTCTTATTTAAGCTAACACTAATTATAAGAGAACATAAAAGAAACACTATAAATATTGAAATAGATAATGTCACAGATTAAGACATAACTATACAAATATGCATATCAATAAAAATGAAAATACTTTTCTCTGTTCTACTGCGTCTTAGCCAACAGAAGTTGTGGCCATTGACTTGGGCCATTGGCGGCGATAATCAGCTCAAATTTTGGTGGCAACAGCTTCCAAGTGGTTGCCAAATGACTCATTGCGCGATTTTCAGATATGAATGTGGGCGGGGCAAGGCGTGGCGGGTTTATTGTGACGGTTATGTAAGGTCATTAAGACCCCACCCAGGCGACCCCAAGAGTGAGGCAAGTAAAAGCAAACATCGAGGAGGAGAACAGACACGAAGGGTAGAGCAGATCGAAGATTTAATACGCTTAAAGTAATATTAGATTAAATATAAAATATATAATACTAATTCTCTTTATTTGATTTTTTTTTAAATAAATTAATAATAAATGTACAATAAGAAAATATAAAAAAAAATGCGAATTATAAATAATATAATTTAAAAATATTAATAATTTATTTCTATAAAAAAATATTATAAAAATTTAAAAATATATTAAGATAATTTTAAAAAAATGAGAATATAAAATATATTTAGTTTCAAATATTTAACTTAATTTATTTTTATATAAATAAAATTATTATTTTAAATTTATTTTTATTTATATTTATATTTAAAAATAAACTAAATATCTAAAAATTATTTTTATAATATATGTGTACTATACAAATATATTTAATTTGATCAATTTTATGTATTTAGTATTATTTTTTTATATTTAAAAAAAAGCTAAGTATTAAAAAATTATTTATATTTATAATATTTTAAATTTGTTTCTTAACATATATTCAAATATTTAATATTCTTTTTTGTATTAAAAAAAAATTAAATACTTAACAACTTTTCATAAAATATATATGATCTTGAATTTCAAAGTTTTAAGCAATTTTAGTAAATATAATAATAACTAAAAATATCTTAAATTCTTATTATCTCATACCGCATGACAAAGTCGCTCATCCCACTCTTCAATACATAGGGTAATCAGCGAACAAAAGAACTTGAAGCTCAACATAATTCTGACACTCAAAAAGTTGTTTGTATTTTGTTTTTGTTTATGTTTATGAATGCATTCGCTGGGTACCGTTAAGAGTGGCCATAAAAACAACTTAGTCAGCAAAGTGAGCGTTAGTCAAACTATTTTAATTAAATGCCACCAGATACCAAGAAGCAAGAAGCAAGAGACGCAGAGGGGCGAGAGTGGCACAAGTGGCATGCGGCATGCGGCATGTGGCCAGAGGCAAGTGGCATGTAGGGCAGTCCCTACTGGGAGCAGAAGCAGAGTCGCTTCACTGTGGGCTATAATGAACTCGTTAACGTCAGCCTGCTTTACCCGCCCTTTCTGCCCCATTTTCTGCCCCGCCTTCACTTGCTGCACTTGCAACTGCAGCTGAGCGGCATGCAGCACATAAATTAATGCTGTCTTCCATCTGCAGCTTTGGCTCCCAGCACCACATTCGACGCATGCCAAAAAAATTTACAAGCGACAGCATTTTCCACATGCTTTTCAAGCGTGCATCTTTTTTTTCGCGAATTCGATTTGAGCAGAAAAAAAAACTCAACTGAACTGAGATTTCAGTCTGGCGCCCCAAGAGCGGATTATGGCAGGGCCGGGGGCGTTCATGGGGGCGTGGGGGAGGTATATCCGCTGCATTGGTCAACTTTGTGTCAAGTCAATTCGAGAAGGGAGCAAAAAACTGTGAAATTGTGAAATGTGTCAGAGAAGAAAAGGCCAAGCAGCTGCTGCAGGAAGTTGCAGTCGTAGAAAGGATTTGGATGTAGCTTAAACTGAAAGGAATTTATTTAGATATATATATTTAATATATATGAAGCATATATATTATAATGATATCGTTTATATAAATTACAAGAAAATATCTATTCAAATAATAGATATATATTTGAATTGTGACAATAAAATTTTTATGCAAGATATAAGTTTGTATTTTAATCAAAAAAAGATAAGAACGGACGTGAAAAAAGGGGGCCTGCAAATTGATGGTTGCCTTTTATCAACTAAAAATAAACCAACTGTAATTATACATTTAAATTATTAGCAAACATAAGGTAGAGTAAAAAGAAGCTCTGAGTGCTTCCTAATAAATAAAATAGGTATAGATTTTGAAGTTCAATATATTACACTAAATTCTTAGTAGCTCAATAATATTTTATATATATATATAAAAAAATATATATTTTATCTATATATTTTCATATATCTATTCATATTATTTACCTCTATAGCACATAAATAATTCATGTCAGGTTCCATAATTAATTAAGTTCTCGTTACATGCCCCCCGCACTTGGCCATGGAAATGTCTTGCTACTGCTTGAGTAACTGACATATCCTTGGTTGCCTCTTAGTAACATCCGCACTGCGCCTCCTTCCACCCACATCCACTAAGCGGATTTTCCGGCATTTTCCTCGCGTTGCCTGACAGCTTTTCACTGAGGCTGTGAAATTAATTAAGTTGAGTTTTGCACTTGTTTGGGCAATCGTTGCTCAGGCTGCGACGTAAGCCAATAAATCCTGGTCGCCTGTCACAGGATGCGAAAGAATTGAGTAGGCTGAGCAGAAGCAGAAGCAGAAGCAGCAAGCTGAACAGGTAACACAGGTAACTGCAGACAAATTAGATATATTTAAATTAGAGCAGCGCCTAATTTAATTACGAGCAAAAATGCCAAAAGAGTCCACAATTTTAATTGACTTCTGCCCAAAATGAATTGTCTGTTGGCTGGAATAAATTGTCTATACAATGTCTGTGCAGGTGTCCAATTGTCCACCTGTTTGCACATCATTAAAATACAATTCACACAAAGAGAAAGAGAGAGAGACAGAGAGAGAATTTGTGAATGCATTTGGGAATTTTATTTGAGTTTTTTTTTATATATTTCTTTGTTGATTTTTGGCAACTTTTTGTCTATGCGGAATTTTTGGATAATTTTGGAATTGACTTCAACAAATATTGACAGCTGACTGACAGACAGACAGAATGCAAAATTCGCTCATTTTTCCAATGAATTTGCACAATTTTAATATTTAAAGTTGAGTCAATGGAAAAAAAAATCTTTGTTAAATCTGAATCAAAACAAACAGCGTCTGACCACAAGACAGAAAAATCTTGTCTAAATATTTACGCAAGTAAATCAACTCGAGAACTGAAACTGGAGAAACGATAGAGTTAAGGAGGGAGAGAGATAGAGAGAAATAGAGCAAGTCTCACACATACACACACATATACATTATTATATACACTCACACACATACACACAGGTTTGGCATTTCAGCCGTTCAGTTAAGTAAACTTTGGCCAAAGCTCGATGACTTGCCATAAATTCTAAGCCAAATTGTTAGGAATTTCTGGCATATCATAGCTCAATAAGCTAAATAGTTAATATTGATATAAATAATAGTAATACGAGTGCGAAAAGTGCAAAAGTGACAAGCTGTGCGACTAGCTGATGCTCTGCTCTAAAGTATAATGAAAATCGCAGAGAAAGGCGGCATAGCCGTAGAGAGAGTTTAGAGTTGAAGGAAAGAAAGGTGTGTGAGAGAGAGAGAGAGAGAGAGAGAGAGGGTGAGACAGAGTTACAGAGTGATAGAAAGAAAGAGACGGTAAGAGGGTGTAAGTGGGAGAAGAGAGAACAGGGTAAGATCAAACGGAGCTAAAACGGCCTGACAGAGAGAGATAGGCAGTGAGAGAGAGAGAGAGAGATAGTAAATATAAGGAGACAGTCAGAGGGAAAGGAAGAGAATTAGAGAGACAGAGAGAGGGGGGGACTAAAAGAAAATAAATCAGAGCGATGGAAGTCGAGAACGAGAAAGTGAGTGAGATTGACTGATAGATGATAAACTCAAATAGTGACAGTAAAATGAAGAGGGGAAGAGTGAGAAATTGAAAAAGCTAATAATATGACAGCAATTGTAATTATAAAATATATATATACACATTTATAAGTGTGCGAAAAAGAGAAAATGAGAAAAAGAGAGGTAACTATCTATCTATTATTTAAAATTAAATAATATAAAACATAATCTTACATGATAAAAAAATACACAGAAGAGCATTCACTAAAATATATATCTCAAAATCAACTGCAAGCTTCTAAACACTTTATTAGCTCTTAAGAGCTAAGAGTCTTACTTAAACAGTCAAACACTCATTTACCCCGTTACCCCACAACTGAAAGGGTATATTAGTAATAATAATAATATATGTCAAGTGCGCACAGCTGTCATCTGAGACCTGCAATTGACGCTTTAACCAACTTGGACTGTGTGTCGACTACAGTTGAGTCTCTTGTGTTTACTTCATCTTAATTAAGCTAAAAACCATGCCCAAATTATCAACAAATGTTTGAGTGTGAATGTGTGTAAAAGTAACTGGAAGACAAACACAATGGCACTCTAATGACCATATACATGTTCTACACGCAAACACACGTGTATGCCTGACTGTGTGTGTGTGTGTGGCTCATCAATCATCAAGAGAAGTCCCTGGACTGTGTGTGTGAAACTTTTAGCGAAAACGTTTAAACGTGACTTCCGACTTTGGAGAATTTGTGAGTTGAACGTGTCGCCGCCTTCCCCTCCAGAAGAGATACATATTTATTACAGCGATATGTTGCTAAATAAGGTAAGCCACCAGTTGTATATATATTACATTTACAGACTGCGTCTTAGGTGTGAGTTAGCCAAAGCCATTAAGGCCACAAAAGCGCAGCATAAATCATATTTTACATGCATTTTCGATTAACTTAAGGCTTTACAGTGCATTGGCTCAGCAGTTGAACTGGTGGTGTGCATAATTGACTTTTGCATGCATATAAATTACATCAAATTACTTTAATAATTTATAATTTGCTCAAACATGCATTTCAACTTTTTCAAATACTCGCGCGCTTAGTTACAGTTCAGTGTTGAGTTTGGAGCAAATTGTTCAACACTGACATATACTGCTCAGCAACAGCGCTGCTATCGATAACTGAACACAATTTATCGGCGACATATACAAATATCTCTACGAACAAGCGAGCAAAGAGCATCAGAAATTTGACTCTATTTTAATTATATTAAAGTGTGCAATTTAAATGTGAAGATGTCACGTGATGAACTGAAGAAGCAACTGCGCGGCACGCGGCTGGAGGTGAAGGCAGCTGCCAAGGCAATTTATGTACAATTTGAACAAATAAGAAATGGCGGGACGTCGAGCGTCGCTTTGCAAACGCTCAAGTACGAACTAAATATATTGAGACAATTGTGCTGTGCGCTGCAAGAGAATTATCATCAGCATGCGGACATCTACTGTGAGATTGCGGCCAGCATGCTGCCACATGTGGCACCACAAGAAGCGCAGCCTGACTACTGGACCAATCATCTGGTCAGCCTGCAATATATACACCATTCGCTCTGCAGAGAGGTAAGCATTTCTAGAGAGGATTCGCTCGGTTATTAATAAGTCTGTAACTCTATTTGCTTTAGCAAACGACGCTGCAATGTCAAAGATTCTATGCCCTGATCAATGCTCAGGGCTGCCAAATGCAAAGCAAAACGGAATATAAATATTATATGAGCATTCATGTCAAGCATTTGTATTACTTTGGCCATCAGATGGCCAGGCAAACGGATGCCAAAATTAAAGATCAGCTGTGCGAAGCTCTGCAGGCGCTGGGCATGCTGATGCAGCAGATGCTTCAACTACAGCAGACACAAAAGAAAACGGATGTCTGTGGCGAAGTCATTGTGGAACTGAATCAGCTGCTGGGCAAGCGCAGCTTGGGCTATATCAAAATCCTGGCCAGCCTTCCAGTGGCTGACTTTAATAGCATGTTCGAGCCCCTCTGCCAGCTCATAGCCTCCAGTGTTGGCAGCCCAAAGCAGCTGAATGCTCAGTTCCCAGAGTATTTGAGTGCGCTGCTTCCCCTGCTCTATCTGGACGACAGCGCCTGGCAACAGGATGAGCAGCGACAGGCACAGCCATGGTCACTCCAGCTGCTACGTGGGTGCCGTGAGCTGTACAAGCCTCAGGCCAATCAGAATTATGCGCTCTCCTTGCTCTACTACTACCTCAAGCTGCTGAACACACGCAAATCCTCGCCAGCTGCGGACGTGAAGCAGCCGTACATCGATCTGGTCAAGAAAATCGTCAACTTCTTCGAGCAGAAGGCACTGCCGCATGTCGAGGAGCAATGGTACATTGACTTTCTCATGGCATTCATTCGCCTGCAGAAGCATCTACATCCGAGTGAACAGAAACTGCCCTCGTTGGACTACTTCTGGCAGTGCTTGGACGGAGCGGAGTCATATGCCGCCCACTTTGAGCTGCTGCAGTGCCTCATCAACAGGATTATGAAGTTGGGCAGCAGCAACAGCAGCTCCTTGGCGCCCAGCTGCAGCAACAACGATGCCAGCTGCCAGAGCCAGCGCAAGCATTGCGTCTTCAGCCTGGGCTGCTGTGCCGCCTACGCCTACAGCAATTGGCCATCCCAAGCAACGCTGCCCAAGGTGAGCCCCAGCTTTAAACCATATCAGCTACTCTTAGTAATCCCTTTGTAATCCCCTCTCTCTCTGTCAGCTCTCTCAGCAAAGTTTGGCTGGCATTATACACTATGCCATCGATGTAGTCAAGGTGACCAAGTGCTTCACGCCCACCTCCAATGAGTTGAACTTCTTTGCCTGGCATCTGATTAACATTGCGGAGAAGATTAACTCCTGCGAGCAGATGTCTTTCCTGGAGCTGCTGCTGAATCCCTTGCAGCAGCTGCGCCCGCTCCTGACTCCGCCTTATGCCAGGCAGCTAATACGTCGCATCTACAAGGCCAGCAACTACTGCTCCCATCCGGAGCTCGCAGCGCGTCTGCATTGCGCCTACGTCACCAGCTTAACCTGCCCCTCGCGACAATTCCAGCAGCTGTGCATCTACTATCGCACGCCCAAGAACGATGCCGAGCAATGCCTGCTCGAGCTGCATGCGAAGGGCACGCTGTGCAATCCCCTAGAGCCCGCTGAGAGGCGTCGACTACTTGAGATGGACATCTTGGCGGTGCTGTCTAATAAGAAGACGCCGCAGCTGCTGCAGTCGCTGCTGCAGCATTGCGAAACCGAATACCAAAAGGTGCTCGTATCTCGCCATTTACGATCAGACAAGATTATTGGCCAGCAATTCGAAGAGCTGCGCGTTAAACTGAATCGTAAAAAGCAGCTGTCGCGCCTGCAGCAGCTCATCCTAGGCCATGCGACGGTCACCAAACTCTTGGATGCGCTAGAGGCTCAGAAGACCAAAATACCCGTCAAGGAGACAACGGAGAAGACACTCGAAGAGCTGCTCATCAAATATAATCTATTGGAACTTAACATAAGCAGCGAAATGCCTCTCGTGGAACTGGCGACCACAGCAATAGAGGCTTTTGACAGCTTCTTTAAGCAGGTGAGAGAGGAAATGAACTGGTGGTGAAATTATATAATATATTATACTGTAGACTGTGGTAGAAAGTTGAGTAAAAGTCATAGCTTTAACTCTTACGTATATATAGAGAGAGGAATACTTTGTGATCGTTAATCGAGTAGCAGATAGAACAGACTGAGCTAGCATTGAGTTAATTTCCAAGTGAATCATGAGTGAACATTATTTATTCTCACTAATCACTGACTTCCCAGTTTCATCACATTCCCACTCTATTCCATTCCGCTCAGATTACATTAATTCTCAAATCTTAGATATTTTCACATAACCAAATTCTGTTATAAAATACAAAATGTATTAGAATTCAATAAAAGTGAAGGCTATAAATATTTCCATCTAAGATTTTTCCTATCTTACTCAGTCAAAAGGTGAGTTTTAAAATTTTTAATAGAATAAAACTTTAGTCGTAGTAAAATAAATAAATAAACAAAAAATAAAAAATAATAATAAAGCAAACTTAAATAAAATAAATAGAATAAAACAAAAATTAAAACTAAAATAAAACAAATACAAAAATTTTAAAAATTAAATTAAAATAAAAGGAGTAAAAAAAATAAACAAATAATGAAGTTAAAGTAGAGTAAACAAATAAATAAAATTAAAATAGAGTAAAAAAAAATTAAAATAGAGTAAAAAATAAATAAAATTAAAATAAATAGAGCAAACAAATACATAAAATTAAAATAAATGGAGTAAAAAATAAATAAAATTAAAATAAAATACATCAAAAGAAAGTAAAATAAAAAGCTAAAAAAGAATTTTTTTAAATAAAATAATAAAAATAAAAAGATAACGTAAAATTTAATTTGGTATTCCAAATATATATTTATTTTAATTTATATTTATTATTTATACATATGTAAATATTCAAATCTGTTTGCTTACCTGTGCTAAAAGTTCAATTACAATTGATATCCTCTTAGTAGGCTTAAACCTCCCAAATGGTTATGTTAGATAAACGAACTTTCACTCACAAAATTTACTTTAAATAATGATCAATTGTAAAGCTCAATTATCAACTCCCAATTTTCTTCCTTTCAGGCTGATGCCGAGCCCTTGAGCAGTGACGAGGCGCTCATCGACTGGGAGGCGCTGATTGATGATGGCATTGTGGCCGCCATGGCGTTGTCCACCATGGGCTATACGCAGCAAGCGGACAAGGCGTGGCTGCTGCTAATGCGCATTAGCCGCCTGCTGGGCGATAGTTTCAACTATTTGCGTGCTCTTAGCCACTTCTTGCCGCGCTACACGCAGCATCCGCTGCTCGAGCTGCAGGCGGAGGTTGTCTATGCCGAGCAGCTGCTCGACGAGCTGTGGCCGCAGCTGCAGGCCCCACACTTGCTGAAGCGTCATCATACGACGCTGTTGCTCTGCCTGTGCCACTTGGCGCTCTACTATGCGCGCCACGATTGCATTTGCCACGCCCAGCTGCTGCTGCTGCACGCGGAGCGGCTGCGCCAGGAGTTCGAGGAGCGGGCGGGCAAGTGCGACATAGTCCAGTTGACCATTCACACGGTGCGCTTTCGCATGTGCTATCAGCAGCGCCAGTGTCGTCTACTAGGGCGTCTGCCCACAGCGCTGCAACAACTGGACACCTTGACGGAGAGTGTGAGAAGCTTCACTACCATCTCGTCCATGGATAATGGTGCTCTGATCCTGCTGCTCGGCGACATGGTGCGCGACACAACCGAGTGCACAGCGAATCGACTGAGTGAACGTCCCAATTTCTCCAACAGTCTGCTGCAGGTGCTGCTCCAGGGCGGCCTGGTGCTGCGCGCCGTCGAGGTGCTCATCAGTTGGCTGTGGACCAATTTGCGCATGGAGTGCCTGGACAAAGCGCACTCCAAGCTGCGCATCATCGAGCACTTTCTGTGCATACAGCCGCTGCTCGAATCGATGGCTGCTCTCGAGCAGCGCCAGCAACTGTTGCCCGCTGCTCCCATGGATGCGCAGACCAAGCACATGAGCGAAATGGTGGGCAAGATGTTGGCCCTGCAGCTGGAGCAGGTCAACGTGGAGCCCATACGCAAGCAGAAGCAGTATCATGTATCATCGCCAAAAAGAGTAAGTAAAGATCAAGATGAAGCGAATATCATGCTCTCACATCCTCTCTCCTTCCTCCACAGGACCTACAGCCACGCAGCACCACGCTAAAACTCCAGCCCTATGTAACCCTGGACATGCAACAGTCCCATCCCGTTATGCGCTCCAGCGTGCAGCTGCAGTGCATCTACTTTATTGTGGGCTGTCTCTATGCTCGCTTGTACTTTTTGAATCGAGAGCACGAAGAGCTGGACGATTTCTATGCCTTGGCCAATAAGTGGCTGCAACAGAATGCCGCACGTGGCAACCAATTGGGGCACATGCTGCTCGTGCTGCACATGTACCAGGCGAACTATCTGCGTGCCAAGCGACGGCAACAACAGGCCATTGAGCTGACCGAAGCTGCGCTGAAGCTGGCCAGCAGCGAGCAGCTGCAATCCCGCGTGGACATCAACTATCGCTATAATCTGTTGCTGCAGCTGAGCGCAGCACGGCTCGAGCTGCAGCCGGTGCCACGCCCACAGAATCCAAGACGTGCGCTGACCTTCAACATATCGCCAGAAGAGAAGCCAAAGGCATTGAGCAAAACTGAGCTCAAGTCCAACAAGAAGCCAGCTAAATTTACCATCTATACGGAGGAAGTGCATCCATTTAGTGGCAGCGCCAGCAGCTGCTCCGGCTCCGGCTCCAGCTCCAGCGACATCGGCAGCAGTCCGGAACGAAAGTCGGGCAAGCGTCTGGACTTGAATGCCTGCCAGCTCATTGAGATCCTGGACCTGAGCGACACTGAAACGGAGCAGGTGGCACAGCTGAAGCCTACGAGATCTGTGCGCAGCACGCGAACGCGTGCGCAGCAGCAGGTGGAGGCACCAGTAAGACGCACAGCAACGGCGCCTGCCACACGGCGCAATGTCACGCCGGAGGAGAAGACGCCCAGCTCGCGTGTGCGCACCAGACGCCAGCAGCAAGCGGCCGAGCAGCAGACACCAGCCGAGTCGCTGAGCAGCCGACGTCGCCAGAGGAACTGATTACGCTTAGATATATAGATATATACTCGTATGCTCTCTCTCGCCTAGTTAGAACAAATACTATTTATCACCGTTTTTATACATATACATATATATATATATATAAATTGTTCCCTCAAAGACTCAGCTTAGTTGAGCATGTTTCGGGTGTTTTTTCAGTGGCATCAGCGAAGTTTTGCATATGTTATCGCTCCAAAGGCCGTGCTGCTGCACGCTCTGACCTTCGCTGCTCTGGTGATGATAGACGCCAATGCCGGACTTGCAGCCGTCAGCGAATTCGCCCACATAACGATTCCCATTGGCTGTGAACGAATGGGAAACCAAATGAGAAACGGCACGTGTGAGCGAGAAGCGTGGAGAGAAAGAGAAAGTTATGATTTAAGCGTGTTTCTCTCTTCAGCTCTGCAACTCATCAACTGAAGCATTGCCTGATCAATAGTTGAAACACCTTTTGCTTAAGTTCTTGCTTCTCTATTCATTTCATATGCTTCTATTTTAAAGTTACTTCTCCTTTCGTTTTGCTTATCTCAAGCTTGCTTCAACTTCTCTGGCTTCTCTTTTCGTTATCTTAAAGCAGATTACTGTTTGGCTCGTTTGGCTTATGTTGAGCTTGATTCTGTCTACGATTCTCTAATTTGCAAATTTTTAAGCGGAAATAAATGTGGGTTATGTTACGCTATTTCTATTTCTAAAAGTAGATTTACATTTGCACTCTGATGAATACTTTGAAAATGTTTTTTTTTTTTAGAATTTAAAATGATTTGAAATATTCTTATAAAAGCCAGAAGCACACACAAGTTAAAAGTTAAGTTCCCAGACTGTATCGTCAATGATTCTTGTAGAAATTAATTATAATAATTTTTAAGAAAAAAAGCTAAGGAGTAATAAAAGTTTTAATTTTAAATAGGTGTCTCAATGTCACAAAAACAGAAGTTTTCCAGACTATATCGTCTTTGATTCTTGTTTTATAAATAAATAATAACAATTTAAAATAAAGAAGCTAAGAAGTAAAATGTTTATCAATGTGATGTATTCCATGTATAAGATGTATAAGATATGCAACGCCGGAAACTTCTCATTTAGCGCTTCTCGCTTATATAAAAATATTTCAAATTGAAGATTCACAAATTTTAATTTGATTTTCCTCTACACTCAACTCTTCTCTACTTCTCATTTGAAACTTCTTTATTGCTTTACTCTGATTACCCCATGTTCCTTTTTCTTCTTCCCTTCCAACTTCAATGCCTCTCTCTTTAAACCTCGCTACTGCTTTATTTCGTTTACTCAATTTTCATTAACTTGATGACTTTACTATTTGCCCTGTTTCCATGCTCCCGTCTCTCATGTTCTCCTCTTACTGCACTGCTTCTCACTTTAAACTTCTCTATCACTTACTAAACTTTCTTCAACTTAAAGACTCTAGTTGCTTTGCCCATCTCTCCAGTTCATGTCTTCTTTGACTCCCAGTCTTCTACATTTCAATTCAATTTATTTTCTCTCTTTTACGTCTCGCTTCCAACTCACCCGCATAGAGTACACCACGGCCGTGCATCACATCCTTTAGCCACTCGCCCACATAGATGCGTCCATCTGCATACCACTGTATGCCACGCCCACTGCGCTCATTGCCCAGCCACTGGCCATAGTAAACGGAGCCGTCCTCGTAATACTGCTTGCCCTCGCCGCAGCGCACATTGGCCGCCCACTGACCCACATAGAGGTGTTGGGCGTGTCCATTCGGGAACAGACGCCGCAGCGTGCCATAGCCATGTCGCTGACCGTGCCTCCAGTGACCCTCATAGATGAGGCCGCGCCCGCTGGCCTTGACGCCGTAGCCATGATGCTGGCCATCCAACCACATGCCCCGGTAGTAGCCACCGCCGGTGGTGTAGCGCAGGCATCTGAAGACACTGTTGCCGCCACTTGCACGGCTCGACATGTTGCTGGCAACTGTCGGATGGGAGTCGGAGTTGTTGCTTCGATTTGGCATCTGTGGCGGTGCCAGTCGCCAGCGGGTGTCACGATGGGTGGTGCCGGTGCCATTACAGGTGGTGCGTTGCATTGTGTGGTGGTGCGCCCTATTCTAATCAAGCTGCTAACATGTCTTGTACCTTGCCACAATAGATTAGCTGGAATAGAGGCCAATGGCTGACACGCAAACTTAACCAAGTTTGCAGACGGCCAAGGAGGGAGGATGACGGCGGCAAACGAGGAAAATACAAAATGTGTTTAGTTGGGGTTTTGGGGCTTTGTTTTCTGTGTGTCTCTATTGTCTAGTAAAGTAAGAGCTTTAATTAAGTATATGTTATATGTATAAATTACAGCGAACTAACGCTAAGACATGCGCCAGATAATAAGAGGCTTATACCAATATAGACTACATATATGTATATAGACTGCAAGCACTTCGATCGTACATATACTCTATATATATATATCGTATTGTATAGTTACATGTGTGTATATATATAAAAAAAAGATTAGAGTAACATAATATATTGCCTTATGCGTATCACAATTTGCATTAGCTACAAATTCACAATTCTGAACATTTTGCATGTAGTCTAAAGCTTTACAATTGGGCCCGATTAACGGGCTAATATATATATGTATGTTTGTGTGTATGTAAGTATTTCTATGTATGTCTTTTACAAAAGTTTATTTCTTATTGTGTGCCAAGGTGTGTGCCTGGTGCCAATTATACAATATCACCGGAAGCGCCATAATTGAAGCCATTGTTGCGCGCATTGTTGTGCACCTCGAGATGATCCTGCTCCATTTGCTCCTTGAGCAGCTCCAGCTCTCGTATGCCCGAGACGGTCACCTCGTACTTGTGCGTCACCAGCGAGCGGTAAAAGTGAACGGCAAAGGCCAGGAAGATAACCATCACGGGTATCAGCACCACCACGGCCGACCAGGCAGCCGTGGTGCTCAGATCATAGAACTTCACCCAGCAGAGTATCGCAATCTCCACGAGAAACAGTATCAGGCCAAGCAGCGTGGAAAATGCCCAGGCCGTCTCAATGTACCAATGGAGACGCTCGTGCGGCGACTCGTGCACCAATGTGATGCTGTGCAGATTGCAAACGGTCTCAATGTTGGGCAGGATGCACGTGCTGATCATCAGGGCCAACATGTGGACGGCCACCAGCAGCGTGGTGCAGATGGCAAAGGCCACCAGCATGCCAGGCGGCACACCTGTATCCTTGTCCAGTTGCACCTCCACCATGGCCACCTGCAAAGAGCAAGAGAGAGAGAGAGAGAGAGAGAGATGTAGAAAATTGAGACAGAGTGAGAGGGAAAGCTCTGCTAGACTACCTGCTGGGCTCGTTTGAGTGTGCTTATTATTTATATTATTAGCCAACTCTTGTTGTTCACATTTTGGCAACAGACTGTGTTAGCTGTATATTATGTACAATATATATTTGCACATATATTACACATATTCAATATGCTACATATGCGGCCAATTTATGCGATTATCCTCGTCTGTCGGCCCTCTATTTGCTTGTGGTATGCAAGCATTTATTAATTAGCTAAGCAGTATGCGACTAACAAATACCTTGTAATATCGTTTTAGAATTCTCTTGACATATACCTTCAATTTTTTTCTATTAATTTTTTATTTACTGCTTTGTTTATTTGTAATTTAGGTTTTACTATTTTATTTATTTTTTAACTGTATACTTTATTTATTTTATATTTTATTATTTTTTTTTTTATTTATAGCTTATTTGCTTATTATCTATTTACTATTTGTTTTATTTAAATATTTTTTATTTATTTTATTTATTAGTTTATTTATTTTTTTTAAATTTATATTTTTATTAATTATCATTATTTTTTATTTATTTATTGTTTATAAAAATTATTTAAAAAAATTTCTTTTCAAGACTTATATAATATGTTTAGTCTCATAATCTTTATGACTTTTTGCATTATATAGATAATTCGGGACGTCTTTAATTATTGCATATTTTATCATTTATTTTTGATCTATGTATACGCGAGATCTGTTTAAAAAGTAAAGCAAAATTTGTTTTCTTTTCAAATATTATTCATTTAAAACTGATATCTGATTTGACATGAGTACAATTTGAATTAAATTAGCGTTACATTCTGAACAGATCTCGTGTATACATATTTATATATAAATCTATATATATTTAAATAAATTTTGTAGTTTTGTTTTTATGTTCAAACCACCCTCGTATATCTAAAACTAAAGATCACATTAAATTGCAGTGCATAACTCATAAGAAAATAGCCCTAACTAAACTATAAATATATTATGCTGATAAGTATCAAAAGTCTATATAAATATGTAAGAAATAATTGCTAATTATTCAAATTATATAAAGAAAAAAACATATATATATATATATATATATATATATATATATATATATATATATATATATATATATATATATATATATATAATATTTATATAAATATGTTTAAAAATGTGTATGTATAAATAGGTATATTTATAATCGAATAAATTTAAAAGTTCATTGATCAAAAATTTTAGCTCATTCATAGATTTATATTGAATATTGAAAATAAATTCAATTTGTTATATACATTTTTTAGGGTATATAATAATTATGTTGATAAGAAATATATGTAAAATTTCGATGAGGTCTTTAAACTCTCTTTAATGAAACCCTCGTAAATCAAGGCTAAACATGAAATACAAAGCTAAGTTGTTCAGAGTTTTAGAAAATAAAATATATAACTGAAAATTAGTTCTGTTAGCTAACCTAATCTATTATACCCATTTATCTAATTCATTCGTCTACAGGGCATAAGTTAGGGCGATTGCGCCATTATTCTAATAATTAATTAAGGAAACCAACTAATTTTTGATATTTATTAAACAAGACAAATTAAAATTAGATAAAGCAGTTTTAAGGTAAATGGAACTAGTTCAAAAGAACTGGTAGAGAACAGAAAACTTACCATAGCAAAACCAGATAGTAGTGCAGAAGTTTTACTGCTGGCCTTCAGCTTGGCCCGGCTCAGCTGCAGCTTGCGCCAGGACAGATAGGTGGGTGAGTGCAGATCCTCGCCAGACTGTGACATGCTGCTGCGGGTGATGCGGCGAGGCTGAAATCGAGAGAATTTATGCTGTTGATATGTGCGCAACTGATAGGGGGGATATGCACTGGACGAGGACTGTACTATGGAAGCTGTTGGCCCTGCACCTGCCAATGGCAATGGAAATGATGAAGGCGGCTGCGGCGGCGGTGATGGCAGCGGCAGCGGCAGCTGGGATGTTAGATGCGCGTTGAAGCGGCGCGAGCTCGCGTGCGGCGAATTCGTTGAATGCAAATTGCTAAAGTTGAGAAAGCGCGCCGAACCGATGTAGCTACTCGGTACCGAGTGGGCGGTACGACTGAAATTGTTGCTGTTCTGTGTCTGCTGCGACTGCTGCTGCTGCTGCTGTTGGGCATTGAATGTACGCTGTGGCCGACACGAGTCGCACATGCTGTTGTAGTCGCCGCCATGACAGTGGCTGCCAGTACATTGCGTCGCGGTTGCAGTCGCTGCTGCTGTATAGGCATCCACACTGGCTGCCAGCCGAGCTGTCGCATGCAATGCACTTGCCAGCGCAAAGCGTTTCGATTCAATCCGATTCGCCGCACAGGGCAGAAGGCGAGCAGAGGCTAACGGTTGTCGGCCATCATCTCTGTCCGAGTCCCGGGTTAACGGTGTGTCCAATGTCTCGCTGCTCTCTGTGCGCTCTGTGGAAGTGGGCGCACTGCCATCGAATGAGCTCTGCTGATGATTAAGCAGCAGGCTGCTATGGCTGAGATTTGTGCGGGCATAGCGTAGGTTAGAGTACATGCTCTTCGGATTGAGAGGTAACAAATTTTCGCTCTCTGCGCGCTTAACCGGATCACGCGTACGCCTCTTGCACTCGCTCTCTTTATCCTGTTGCGGTTGCTGTTGTTGTTGCTGTTGCTGTTGCTGTTCTTGATGCTCTAGCAGCGGCAGTTCAAGCTGAAGCTTTTGGCGTCGCGGCGGTTTAAGCGGCACCTCGTCACAGGCGGAACGCATGTGCAGTTAGTTCTCTCTTTCTGTCTCTCTGCATACACACACACGTATATGTGTTTTAGGTGTTTTATTTTTGTTATATGAATATTTATGTTTATTTGTAAAATTTCAAAACGTTTTCTTTTTGCCAAATACTTTAACAATAAAAAGCACTTCTGAGCAGCATAAAAGATTGAGCGAAGCACTAGCAGAAAAGAGAGTGCGAACGAGAGTGTAGAATAGAAATATTAAATTCCTTTTGCTCTTCAGTGCACACACTTCGTGAACTGCTCTCAGATAATGAGAGCAAAAGGGAGGGCAAGCGAGCGCGAGCGTAGACTGGAAATTGTTAAATTCCTTTCGATAGAAAACTTTCGCTCTTCAGCGCACACACTTCGCGAACCGCTCTCAGACAATGTCTGGCAGTTCGTTTCAGTTGGTTGCCGATGCTGACTATTGATGACGATGCTGATAGCGTTTTATTGTTATTGTTGTTGTTGTTGATTAATTATGGTGTTCAGTGCACATGAGAATTGATCAGTACACACAGACATTCACACACTCACACAATTACACATAAGTGTGCTATTTTTTTTCAACTTGGTTTAATTGTCAGTTTGTTGGCAAATTTTGTATTTTTTTGTTGTTTTTATTTGCGCTCGTTGCGTTGCGTTCCGTTTGCCGTCTTTCTCTTTTTAGAGGTGTGCGTGCGCGCGTGTGTGTGTGTTATTTAAATATTGACTTTTTATTTATAAACATTTTATAGCATATAAAATTGCAAAATTCATGTGTCAATAAAACACAATTTGGCACGTACGTATTTTTATTATTTGCGAGTACATTGAAAATGTATCTAAATGTATTTGATGGCAAAAACCGATAACCGTTTCCGTTCGCCAACGATGCTTTAATGGAGACACGCTTTACTGTTTAACCGTTTTCGACTTCACTCTACGAATATGTGTATGTGTATGTGTTTGTGTTTATGCATGTGTTTGTGCATGTGCATGTGCATGTAGTTCTTGTATATCTTTAGCTCGTATAGCATTAATCACGGCGACAAGTTCACGGCGAACTGCTGCACGATAATAAATTGAATAGTAATTTGGCTCTATTCGACACATTTAATTCATTTCTTTTTGCATTTCGCTGTGTCTTCCTTCCGTCGTAACGTCGCTTAGTCTTGATGCGTCTCTCTCTCGTTTTCTCTATTTCTCTCTCTCTCTCTCTGTTTCTTTAGTTGTCATGCGAACCGGTTGGTGAATGAATGAGTGTGGGTGGGTGACTGGGTGGTTGGGTGGTGTGTTGGTTGATCGGTTTGTCGATCGGTTGATGCGAACGCGCGAGAACGTCTCGTCTAGTTAACAACTAACTGATACGGCGACGACGGTGATGCCGTTGATGCGGCGACGTTGGCGTTGGTTGCTGAACTGTCGACGGCGGCGCGCGTGATATTCAAATTCGACAATCAATTCGGCGGCGACAGCGACGGCTACGGTGACGACGACGGTTGCGGCCTGCGACGACAAAAACAACAACAACAATATAACAATAGACAATCGAATTACAAATGCCATTTGAATTAAAACCGAACAGAAGGAAACTAAAACGTTGACAGCGGGTGCCTGTGTCTATGTGTATGCATGTGTGTGTGTGTTGTAAAGAAAACGGAAAACAAGCAAAACAAATAGATAGCAATGAAAGGTGCAAAAGAGACAGCACGTGATAGCGGTGCTCCCCAATCACTCACTCACTCAGCCACCCACTCACTCGCTCTCGCTCTCGCTCTCGCTCTCTCTTACTGTTGGCAATCAATCAGCAAATTTTTGCTACCTGTAGCGCATCCGTTGATCATCAATGGGGAAATCAAATGATGAACATTTTGGCAGCGCGACTTGACCCTGAACCTTGCAGTGATTGGGCAATTGATTGGACACTGATTCAATTATAAATTCGACACTGCCCGCTCAGCTGACCCAACAATCAAGCGAGCAGAGGAGCAGCCGCAGCAGCAGCAGAAGCAGCAACAGATGTATTAGAGATAGAGAGAGGCCAAGACCTGCAGCCAGTGGAATTATTTGATTGAAATCACGTAGGACAAAATGTAGGCAAAATGTCATTTAGGGATCAAATTAGAAAGAGCGCGTTAACCGATTCGCTCTTGAGCTTCCAGCTGATAAAGTTTCAGGTGTAACTTCGGCAAAGGAAATGCAATGAGAGGAGAGTAACATAACCGCTTCGCTCAGGCAGCGGAATAAACGAACTTCCTATTGACGCAGCTGTGCAGCTTAAAGAGAATATTTCCCCTGGATTTCGATGCCGGTAGATATGTATGTTGGAATATGTTGTAATTTATATGGAATTCGTATTAAAATACAATAAATACTATAGATATGTACTCAAAAGCTCTTTCTAAGAAACTCTCTGTAATTTGAGCTTTTGCTGATCTGAAGCAATCAATAATAACAAAAGTGTTATTCGATTTTCACATTCTGGTAATTGTTGACAAAGAATTCGCAGTATCAGATGATTGACGTTTTACTCAATTCGTATGATTAAAATGGGAAAAACAATAACAATGCCTTTTCTTGATTTGTTATCAGTTCATGTAAAATGTCATTGCATAATTTTCCAATCAAAATAATGTAAAATAAAAATCAAAATGGTAATAAGCTACAGTAATTCCTTGATAAACGTGACCTTCATAAATAACTATTAAACAAAATTTTTTTAGAAATATTGCCTTGAGAAGTATGTTTGTATAATATTTTAAATAAATTCCTCATAACTTGTAAAGAAAAAAATATATTTATTTTAAATTCTAAAAAAAAAATTACATCAGAATTTCTAATAGAACCAAACAGTTTTTTTTTCTTCGTCCTACTTTAACCAACTTGACCCATAAAATCGGCATATAAATGAATAATATTCTAAATTAAATATATTCCCAATTCAATGCAAAATCGAAATTTATGCAATTTTCAAAGGCGGTGCACAATTATTATGCATACAAATTAGAGCAAAAGGTTGAATAAATCCATTGAACAGGCAAAATCAAAACGATTTTATAATACTACTATTACGTTTATTTTTTGTTTTGTTTTGCCGTTTGGTGATATTGAAATTCTATTGTATGCATATTTTTGTTGCGCCGTGCCATGCAATGCCGGGTAACATGAAGTGGAATATAACAGATCTTATCGCTATATAAAAACAGCCACACCACATTTCAGTTGGCATTTGAAACTAATTAATATAAAAAACATGAATAAATAAGATTTTGTATATGCTGATTATAAACTGATACACACACACACACCTATCTATATGTATGTGTGTGTGTATGTGGGTGTGTGTGTAGGCGTTCAGGGCGTGGGCCCTATAAAGTGCCTAATTTTAATTATTTATCGTATGCAAACAATTGATAAAAACAACAAAAGCAAAGCTAAGACGAAGTGCGAATTGAATTGGAGAGTTTATGGAAAGAGAACAAACAAGTGCCAGAGCGAGTTGTACTAACTGCGTAATACGCTGTAGTAAATATATCAAAATGGAACTTAATTTTGATTGAAATGTGATTAAAAAATAATTGATAATAATGACTTTATAATATATAATTATATATTATATATAATTTAATAATATATAATTCCATTCAATGCTCACCAATATGCTCGCCTAATACCCCTGCTTAGAGAGCATCAAGAATAACAAACTAAGTTCTGTGACGTCATAGGCAAGCTCTAAGTGTATGGAAAAATAATAAGCCGCGTGCAATATTACGGTACGTACACACACGCACACGCACACACACACACACACACACATACACGCGCACATGCGCTAGCATGTGGGATCTGGTTCGACTTGAAATCGGAGGCCAAGTTTAGAGTTTAGACTGGAGATTTAACCGTGAACCGCATGTCCAATTGCTTGTTTCGATATTGCTCATTTCGGTGATTTGGCACAATTAGCGTGAAAAAGATAGACGAAGAGAGAGGGGAGACAGAGACACAGAGAGAGTGAGAGCGTGCGGGAGAGCTTAGGCGAGTGTTGGAGTTTTTTTTCGTCTGTCTTATTTGTTTTGCATGTTGGAATGTAGAATTTGATTTGTTATGGAGACTTACCTTTGAGAAATTTTGACTGGAAGCAGGTAGCTGTGGAGCCGAGTTGCTGATGCTGGAACGTTTAAAGCTGAAGGTGTTGTTGTTGTTGTTGCTGCTGCTGCTATTGTTGTTGTTGCCGTTATTGCTGCTGCTGCCAGAGCTACTGCCAAATTGATTGTATAAATTGTGATTATGAAAGGGCTGCAATTGCAGCTGATGTTGTTGTTGGTGCTGGCCGGTGGCTATGGTGGTGGCAGCTGCGACCGCTGCGGCGACTACGTGCTGGAAATGATGCTGCTGCTGAGCGTTGGCTGACGTGGTAATATCACTGCCAATCGGATGGCCAAAGTTGGTCGGAGTTGAGTTGTTGCGTTGAGCGGCGCTGAGCTGAGACTTGGCCGTTGACGGTGTGCGAGTTTGGCTATTGGAAGACTCTAGGCCATTGCCAGCTGAGCCAGTTGTCGTCCACACAGACATCTTGAGCAAGCGGGCCTGCAAAGGGTTGCAACGATTTTCCAGAACTGCACGAATTCCATTTTGCACAAATTCCCATGCACAAAGCAACAGTAAAACAAAAAACAAAAAAACACCCAAAAATAGGTAAAAGAGAGAGATGCACAAAGAACGGCGAACACGTACAGAGCGCGGCAAAAAAAAGAACAAATATAAGAGCGTGTAAGTACGAGGTGCTTAAGTACAAATTAAAAATTAAAAAACAGTTGCACTTGTGTGAAATTTACATATTATTTAATGTTTTTGATTATCTACATATTAGGCGAGTGTGTGTGCAAATGCGGAACAACCAAAACAGACTGACGCTATGGCCGCTGTTATCGATAAGCCTCTCTACTGTTAGCTCACACGAGCTGTTAACGAAGTCGGGCAGCGTTAACAGCACGCTGTTAGCCATACCGAATTTCGAGCTGGCAATGCTCTTAAAGAAGCGCGCGCGCGCATAATTTGATTTTTTGCTTTATTTCTTATATCTTATTTTGTTTTCAATTAAATGTGTTTTAATGTCAATGTTAGGCAAACAGCAATCGGAATGCACAACGGGGTGCCAGTAGGCCCATTAATCAAAACGCCCACGCTCATTATATAGAAACCGAAATAGAAATAACAAAATCAACGCAAAAATTCACTGGCTGTGACACATTTTTCAATTTGAAATTTGCAATTGTTTTTGTTTTTGTTTTTATTATTTCATTGTTGTTGTTGGGGCTGTTTGCTAATTGTTTTTCACACGTTTTCTCATTTTTTGTTTGCATTTTCGCTCGCTTCCGGCGTGGGCGTTTTATTTTCGTCAACGCAGCCACTGGCTAAAAGCTAAAAGTATCTGCATATGCGCATACAAAAGTATCTTTGTATCTGAAGGCTGTTGTTGTTGTTGGCGTTGCTGTATCTATGCAACACCTTCACGCGCCTTGAACTTGCTCGCTTCTTCTGATGCTTGCAACACAGCCGCAACAGGCAGCAGCCAGCCCAAAAATACAACAAACAATAAGAATACTTTATTTATACATATGCAAAGTGTTTTATGCAGATCTTGGTAGCTTTTATCTCGTACTTTGCTTTGTTCTCTGTGCATTCATTTCTTGACTAGATACAGTTATATGGTGACAGCTACAGATACAGATACAGATACAGATACAGATACAGATACAGATACAGATACAGATACAGATACAGATACAGATACAGATACAGATACAGATACAGATACAGATACAGATACAGATACAGATACAGATACAGATACAGATACAGATACAGATACAGATACAGATACAGATACAGATACAGATACAGATACAGATACAGATACAGATACAGATACAGATACAGATACAGATACAGATACAGATACAGATACAGATACAGATACAGATACAGATACAGATACAGATACAGATACAGATACAGATACAGATACAGATACAGATACAGATACAGATACAGATACAGATACAGATACAGATACAGATACAGATACAGATACAGATACAGATACAGATACAGATACAGATACAGATACAGATACAGATACAGATACAGATACAGATACAGATACAGATACAGATACAGATACAGATACAGATACAGATACAGATACAGATACAGATACAGATACAGATACAGATACAGATACAGATACAGATACAGATACAGATACAGATACAGATACAGATACAGATACAGATACAGATACAGATACAGATACAGATACAGATACAGATACAGATACAGATACAGATACAGATACAGATACAGATACAGATACAGATACAGATACAGATACAGATACAGATACAGATACAGATACAGATACAGATACAGATACAGATACAGATACAGATACAGATACAGATACAGATACAGATACAGATACAGATACAGATACAGATACAGATACAGATACAGATACAGATACAGATACAGATACAGATACAGATACAGATACAGATACAGATACAGATACAGATACAGATACAGATACAGATACAGATACAGATACAGATACAGATACAGATACAGATACAGATACAGATACAGATACAGATACAGATACAGATACAGATACAGATACAGATACAGATACAGATACAGATACAGATACAGATACAGATATATAGATACTTCTATTACTGAACTCGAGTCATGTGCCGCCTTTGCTTTATAACCAATATCTATGCTAACAGAGCTGAATACCCTGTTTTATAGATATTTGTATTTGGGGTATATTGTTGCTGTGTCAATGTTTGTAACAATCAAAGTGAGTGTAGCATTACTTCAATATTTTATGATCTATGATTGATATTATTATTATTATTATTATTATTATTATCAAATCGATCTATGAGTAAAAGATATATAGCTTTTATAGATATTATATATACCATATATTTCAAAAAGCTAAGCTCTGCCTAGTGTTTAAGGTATCTGTTAGTCTTGCACACCCAATAAAGATGCCGGCAGACTTGTTTCTTCATTTTACTGCTTAAATAAAACGCAAATTTCAAGGTGTTACGAAATCCATATGAATAAATACATACATATATTTATACATATATGTATTTATATGTACATATATTTATACTCATTTCTATATATGCGTAAATATACTATTCAAATTCTTATCTATTTACCAACAGCGGCTCGTTATGACGTTTTGTTTGTGAAAAACAAAAAATTAATTTATAGAAAGTTCACAGAGTCTAATACCCATTGCATTCGCTTCGATCGTGATAAAGATTGAGCTGGCAGTAATAAATTTACTCTGCTTTTTCATTTTTCTCTGCTTCTTCTTCTTATTTATTTTGTATTCGGTATTTTTTCTTTCTTCGCTTACATTAATTAAAAACAATTGAAATCAATAAATTTAACTCAAGTACAACAAATTGTTAGCCCTCAAAGTTGCAGGCAAATTGAAACGCTTGACAATTTGCTCAGATGGGATTTATCTGATATTTGAGCTGAATAAATATGTAGATATATGTATGTAATATATATGTATATATATATATGTACATTATATATATGTCACGGGCTTATAATAAATGTATTTCTTTTTTAACTACTCAGAAAATTTACTTTCGATAACAACAGCCACAACAACAGAGGAACAACAACCACAATTAGATATGCCGAGCAACAACAGTTGGAGGTCTTTGAATATTTGTTTGCAAAATGTGCATGTTTATTTAAATACCCTTTAACAATTACAATAGGTTATGATAAGCTTGACCAATAGTTTGTAAAGTGTAATTAAAAGAAAGCATGAAAGAAAATACCAAAATATATCCAAAGAGAGAGAGAGAGAGAGAGAGAGAGAGAGAGAAAGAGAGAGAGAGAGAAGACTATAAAAATAAAATTTATTGGCTTAAAATATTTAATATAAGTTTTTATATATCATTATATTTCAATAGCTTCTCTAATCTCTAAACTCTAATGAAAATTTGTATTTGATAACTTATTGTGCTGTCTCTTTCTATCTCTTCATATTCTTTCACTTTCTCTCTATCTCTTTGTCTACTCCTCACTCTCTCTCTCTCTCTCTCTTTCTCTATCTCTTAGTATTATTTCCTCTATATGTATTTATCTCTTCTTAACCCTCTGCACTTATATTAAGTATACGAAAATCGCATAGAAAGGCATTGTTGATCTTTCTGTGATTTCATCCTTCTCTTTCTAAGCCTCTTTTTAATAGTATTTGTACTTTTCATAAACTGAGTATCTTCTAGTCAAGCACCTCCACCTTTGCCCTTTTTGTGCTGTTATTTTCCTTAAACTTCTATCGCAATTGAATTTTGTTTGCCGCCTTTATGATTTCTGCTGACGCTTTGTCTGACTTATGACGTCGGTTTCTAAATATAACATTTACGCCCTATGCAAACCAATCGATAAAAAGAAAAACTTAAGCCTGAGATAATGAAATATATTTAGAGATAAATATAGAAAAAGGTGTTTTTGTAGCGGCAACAGCAGTTCATAGAAGTCTATTTACTTCTCAAGCTATAGATCAGTTTCTTGACACGCTTTAGAAATATGATGATAAATATTTAAACAGATTTATTAGATATTTAAACAGATTTCTGAAAATAAACGAAGATTAATATTTGTACTAAAATTCAGAACAAATTCGCAATTTTCGCTGTTTTGAAAATGGTTTATTAACCTACGAGAAGTGCGTCAAATGTGGGAATTGTGGAAAACGTTGAAGAATGCAACTTGAATCGAAGTAGAAATTTGTCACACCTCAAAGAATAATAAAAAGGGCTGCAGCGAGAGGCAGGAGAGAAAGTCGAGTACCCGCTTGTGTAAAGAAACGTTTAAGAATGCAACGCTTAGGCAAAAACAAGCTAAATTGATTCATTTTCAATACAATTTATGAAAGCTTTAACACCTAAAGGTGATAAAATGAAAATATTCATAGACACGGCCTGAAAACGTTTAAGAATGCGATACAAAGCAGAAATAGAAATGTGACTGCACTGATAAGAAATAAATGCGAAAGAAAGACTTTGATTGGAAGCCTCTATCAACTTAAAGTTTTCAGCTAATAAATGATTTAGATTTAGAAGAAGGAAAGAAATAAATGCTTAAGAATAAGAATAAGACTCTAAGCTATTAAGCGATTTCGATCAAAGATAAAAGAAAGACAAAAAAAGAAAAAAGAATTTAATTTCTCTGCAGACAGTAAAATACGCCACAAAAATCATAGCAGATATATACAACAACCGTTTAAGAATATGGAGATAAAGAGAAAAATCAAAATGTTGATTTTCCAAAAAGAAAAGATTTGCAATATTGAAGTTTTTTAAATTATATATGTCAAGTGTAAAAACAATGTATTTTAAAATCATTTCTGACACATAAAACATTTAAAAATTAAACACAAAGTGAATGCCCTTTATAAGAAAAAAAGAGGAAACCATAGAAAAGTCTAAGACGACGCAAAGTCTTACTAATTCGCTTTCATTGTTGAATGCTTAAGTAACAAATACAAAGAAGAAAGCTAAAAACAAAGAGTAAACCGCAAACCTTTAAGAATGCATTGGAAAGTGAGTGGAAATAAGCAGTAGTCAAAAGAAAGGCAAAAAGAAGACAAAACGAAGAATACAAACGTTTAAGAATACTCAGAAGAATGTTAAAAATTTTCCTCCAAACACAAAGAATAAGCAGTTTGAGAGAGTAAGGCAAATAGAAGACTAAGATTCGCATTCACAAACATTTAAGACTAAGGCAAAAAGAAAAAGAAGAAATACAATTGCACTGAAAGCCAAATTCCATATTTAGCAAACCTTTAAGAATGCAACACAAAGCATAAGCTATAAATGGCAGCCTTATTACAAATGATAAGCGAAGGAGAAGAGAGTGAGAGAGAGACAATTGATGACTAAATTGGGTAAGTTTACGACTCAATAATAATAATAAAAACAAAGTTAAGTTCATTTCTGGAAATTACATTCAAATTGCGATGCTATAAATAAAACACAATCAAATATATCAAAGGCAATTTGTATTATTAATTTTAATGCTTAAAACTGAGATTATAAAAAAAAAGTCTAAAACAAATTGTAAATATAAACCCGAATCGGTAGGTAAAACAATAGACAAAGCTAAGTACGCGGCACAACTAAAAGCTAATGGACAAGATAAACATCACATGACAATAAAGATAATATATATAATAATAATATACAGTAATAATAGAAAATTCCCCAATGTCGGGTAAAACCCCGCTCGCTGGCTGGCCCTTATAACTAGTAACTTAGCCTAGGTTGCACAATTTCAGATATTCATTGGACTTATAGTATATATCTATCGATTATATAGCTGGGATCATCGTCTCATCTGATCGTATGCTCAATGTTGCCCATCGATTGTTTGCGCTGATTGTTGACCTCGAAGCGTTCCATGATCTTGGCCACAATCGACGAGGGCGGCTGATCCGAGCTGGAGGTGAGGCCGCGATAGCCCAGGGCACTGGAGTCGGCCAACGAACTGGCCAGCTGCAGACGCTTGACGAACGCCTCCGTATCGATGCCCGGCACCTTGGAGGGCTTGAGAAACCGCTTGGGTATGCGTGAGAGCATGTCCTCGGTGCCGATGGGCCCGAAGCCCAGATTGATGAGTATTGCCTCCGGATCGGGTTTACGTGACTCCAGCAAACTGTCCACGCTCGAATAGCGACTCGAGTCCGACTGCATCGAGACGGAGCTGTCACGTAATAGCAGACTGCTAAACCGATGCTGTCGCACCGCCTGCGGACTCATCTCGGGCGCTGTGCTGTTGGAGTCGAAGGACTCCTCGTGCCGCAGCTGTCGTCCACTGTTGGCCAAGATGTGGCGCTGTGGCAGGCGTGGCATGATCAATGGCTCCGACATCTCCAGATCCCCATCGGCATTCTCCTCCAGATCGGCGGCATAGGTGCACTCATAGCTCAGCAGATGATGATCGTCGTCGTCATGATCCGCATCATCCACAATGATTGATTGTTGACGTTGCAAGCGTTTGCGTTTGCGCAACGGTTTGTTGGGCGGAAATGTGGGCAACATGGTGCTGTTGCAGCTGTTGCTGGTGGCAAGTCTGTGTGGCAAGTTGTCGCTGCTGCCGGTAAGCGGCTTGTTGACACCAACAGAGGCGTGCAACGCCTCCGGCGCGCCCTCGAAATTGCTGCAGCTTTGCGAGCGCTCCATAGTCTCAATAATAATAATTGTTGTTGTTGTTTCTGGTAAGTTACGGCTGCTTGAATTACGTGGTTATAGCTAAAGCCAGGCTAACAGCTTATGCTCATATTTGGTAAGAGCTGGCAAAGCCGTTACGCTTCCCGAGCTGCTGCTGCAGCGACTGCTTTAGTTTTGAGATCAAGTTCGCTTTGGTAACTTTAACCTCGACTCGTCTCGCTTTGATTCTGTCTCTCTCTCTCTCTCTCTCTCTCTCTCTCTCTTTCACTCTTCCTGCAAGTGCTGCTGTATATTGCTCGCTCGCTCTGGACTCTGGCCAAGAAGCTGATTTATTTAATTAATTAAATTTATTTTTATTTACTACTTGTTGTTTTCTTCTGGCAACAATGCCAATAATTTCAGTTATTTTGTTTTTATTTTTTGTGTGTCTTTTTTCAGCTAGGAAAACACAAACACGAAACGTGTTTCCACCTTTTTTAGTCTTTACTTTTTTTGTTTTGCTGTTTCTTATTGTTTTGTTCGTTTTTGTCTTATTGTTTTTCTGTTTTTATTTTTTTTGCGCTCGCTTCTATTGAACGTTAATCAGCCGCTTGAGCACTTGTGACCCCGGATTCGTTGGAGCGGACAGCACTTGACATTGATATGCGAAGACGGAATTGAAAATTGGGGTTTTTTTTTTGTTTTTGGCAAGTTTTGGCAAGAGTTGAGTCAGTTTGATTTTTGTTTATTTATGCTTTAAGTACACAAAATAATTATCGACTTCTACCAATACTGTCTCTCTCTCTCTCTCTTTCGCACATACGCTCTCTGCGTGCGCTCTCCCAAAAGCCTGAACCGAACGCTACGAAATGATCTTTAAAACTGAAAACTGAAAACTGAACGCGAACAAAAGGCACGCGAAGCCGCTGCCAAAGCTCGTGCCGTCTCTGCCTGTAGAGTGTGTAGAGTTTTGTAGAGATTGTGTGATTGGCAGAGTGTGCGAGTGTGTGAGAGTGCGTGTTGTTGTGAGTGTGAGTAGAGGCGCGCGCGCGTGCACTTGCTCTCTACACACTCGCATTCTACACACACACACACACACATGCTTGCGAAGAGAATTGGAAATTATTTTGCGCGCATTTAACAATTTCCTCAAGCGCGACGCCAATCAATACAAACTTTTGATTAAAAGCACAGCGTTTTGCGGTTAACTTCGCGCCTGCTTCGTTGCTGACAGACCCCCCCTTCCCCCTGCGCCAACAATAGCACTTTGCTGATCAATGCAAAGGCGTGGTTGCTGAGGGGATTTTTTTCTTATTGGAAATGCGAATGAGGCCAATTAGCATTTATCTTAGCTTAGCTTAGCTTAGCTTTTATCATTTATTATTATTAGCATTATATAACATGCATTTATTTATTTAATATTTTTATTTCACTTACTAACTTTATTTTGTAATTAGTCATATCTAAATTTTGTAATGTCACATTAAGATAAGAGAATTGTGTGCAATTTACTTTGTGACTTTTTAATTGCCAAGAAATCTGATTTGCCATGTAAATATCGTTAGACAATCTCATATGAAACTCATTTCGAAATGTAAACTGACGTTAATAAACGAAACATGTTCCACGGTGCGCGAGTGCAGCAAAGGAAAGCTTAGCGAAAGCTTTCGACGCGCAGCTGATCGCACGACAAGCTTTAATGGTAAGAGAGGCGAGCTTGAAACAACAAAACATGTTAAAAACATCAAATGCAATTTGCCTAAACCAAAGCAATTATCTTAGGCCTGACGAAGTTTAGATACCCTAACTTGATAATCATTGTAAATTTGGCTAAAGCACTTAGACACTTAGAAATGAGTGGAAAATTATTAAGAGATTTAGACAATACTCGTTGATTATAAATTGAAGAAAAATAAAATTACACAAAAGAATTACTCTTTGCTTTAATGGAACTATAAATAGCAAAGTGTAGGCTGAGTTGTGTACGCTTTCAATTTTGTTTAATTAATAAAGTTATGTAGGGAAGTATCAAAAGTTGTTGAGGTCTTTAGTTGAAAGAGGAAATTTAAAAAAAAACTAAACCTAATTTTTTGTAGAATACCGAAGCATCAAAAGTTGTTCAAGCAATTGCAAATTTACTCTATGAACAGCACATCTTTAAGCCTAAACTTGGATTTTCGATAAACTTTAAACCCCGTAGCAAATTCTATACACAAACAAGCCAAAGAAATATGTTTTTCAGATTAAATTGATATGATGATCACTCATGATGTAAACAACATCAACAAGATCAGCAGCAGCAATACCAAAATATGTTGTTTAAAGGCCTTGTTAACAGTTCATAAAGAGAGATGTGGCAAGCGACTCTCCGTAACACGGCCGTAATATTGATTATTCGAGCCCATTTGGAAATGTGTGCCAAGATAAAAGCAAAAGTCAACAAAACAAAAAATTTGATATCGTCTGCTCGAAAATATTAAACAAAATGAGAGAGTCATAAATTTGCAGATGATTCATAAACTTCTGCGCCTGCAAAAACCAGAACTGATTTTCATTTTGGCTTAAAATTAAATTATTACAATTTTTTTTTTTACTAAATGCACTTTTGATTCTTATCGAAGCAAATCATTGGGCCAAAAAAACAACTGTTAAATAATTAACTTGACAAATTGGTATAACATTTGTTTGTTATATTGAAATATAATTCCGTCAAAATTTCTGAATACAGTTAGGGAAATTCTGGATTGAAGCGACTTCTCAATGCTCTTTCAAAGGGGAAATAATAGCTTTAGACATTTTTATTTATAGAGTACACAGTATAAGGTAACTAAGCAGAATGCACAATAATAATAATTTAGTATGGATGATTTATAGGTGAATATGAAGTATATAAATAAGTAAATTTTCATTTAAAATGATTTTTAATATATTGTTCTAAAGCATATGAACAAAAATATTATTTTATGGCTCATCTGAATATCTGTTTATCAAATTCTTAGAGTTAGCTGAATACTACTTATCACTAATATACCCGTTTACAGTATACAGTTAAGTATTATGTCAATTGAAAGCACTTAGCTACAGTTTTTCCTAAAAACCAAGCATCCTATGGGCAAAGCTAAATGAACTTCTCTAATACAAAGTCTTTAAAGTAAACACTATAACAACAACCCATATACCCTTCTTCCACTGTACAAACAAGTATTAGGAACAGCAAAAAACAGGCGCTAAAGGTCGCCCGGCTAGGGGAAATTCCATTTCGAGTCGAGTCGAGAGTATGCATCGCTAGCATGTTTTGAACTTTGTTTTCCTTGGCATAGCGCATAGCATACATACATACATATATATTAGAAAATTATAAAATTGGATACTCGGAACGTAATTATAAATGTTGATAATGGATAAGCAGATGCTAACTGCGCATGCATCATGCACATAGTCATAGTCGAAGCTCAGGCATTAATAACAATTAATGCGCTAACTAATTGTTAAATAAATAAAGAAACGAATTACAAGCATTATATTTTTATTCACACGGTTATGAAAGATCTCAAAAAATATATATACATATATTTATATAGAGATGTAGATTATGTCACACACGAGATGGACACTTGCGAAAATAACTGTTATTAGTAGAAAACGTATAGAATAATAACAAACAAATGCATTAGCATCAACTTCAGTATCAGCCATAGGTGGCATCTGGTCTCGCGTGGCTCGCGTGCCTTTCGTATGGCAGCGTCGATCAGGAAGTGGGGAATGGGGAATGGAGACTGGGGGGAATGTCAAATTCGATCTCTTTGTAGTCGAACCCGAGTGCCTTTCAATTGGATTTAATTGCTTTCGAATTGCAAAGTTGTAAGCATGCGCGCCATGCACCACAAAGCAAATGGAATCTAGTGAAAGGTGTTGCACTTTAAGATATCCTATAAATAGTTGACATTCCCGGGGGAGTGATACTGGGTATATCGAATGTAGACAGACTCTGGGACTCTATAATTATATAATGTTAGTCTAAAAAATCTTTTCATTTTGTACTTATTTCTTTCCAAATATATAAAACATAAAACAACGGAATTCAATTCAAACATATTTTTTACAGAAATTTAATTTATCATATAAACTTGTAATTAATTTCAAAAAATTTTATGAATAAAGTTAATTTAAAGAATCTTTTCCACATTCCACATATAAAACATCAATCAGTTTAAGCATTCCATTTAAATTAGCAATGGATTTAAATTAAAGTATACTTTAAAAACAGTTTAATTTATTATAAAAAATAATAATATATTGTAAAAAATTCTACACTTCAAGTAAGTTTATCTATTTTTAAATTTCTTCCACATTTACACTTTTCCCACCTATAAAACCTCAGTTTGATCATACCATTAAAATTAGTAATGTACTTTAATTTAAAGAATCTTTTATAAAGAAATTTAATTTACTATATAAACTAAGAATATATTTCAGAAAATTCTATACTAAAAGTAGGTTTAATTATCTTTTCACATTCCCACACATAAAACTTTAATCTATATCATTCATATATATCTTACTTTGCTTCTGCTTACTTTTGATAATCTCCCTAATCTTTTGCATAATATTTAATTCAGTTTATAGAATTGCATTCCTCAGTCTTTATCTTTGCCAAGCAAATTTATCTGGCTTTATCACATGCTCCATTTATCATAGGCCTCATAAATCAACTTGATCTAAAACAGAACTAATTTAATTGTCACACACATTAGCACAACTCTACATACATATATACAAGCTACAAGGTATATAAATTTGTAATAATATTAAAAAAAATATATAGATAAACAAGTGCAACTGTCTTTCATTACTTAAATATTTGTAGAAGAGGCTCAAATTTCTTACCTGTCGCAGTGGGCTAGAAATGCAGCCAATGTTGTTGCTCTTACGTTGAGCACATGCACATAAACAAAACAAAAGTATGTCAATTAGCTGGCATTTGGTTATGCATGTATGTCTGTGTGTGTTTGTAAGAAACCGTTATAAAATCAATCGATAAATGACTTTTTTGTAACGGCATCGGCAAAAGTTGTCACTTTCTAAGCCAATCCGAATTCCATAACTCGCAGTGCAATAGGTTAGAAAGAGATGCAAATAGCAAACAGCAATAGCGACACACAGATAACTGTAAATCACAACCGGCACGATGCACACGCAGCAACGAACTAAACTGAGTAGTGAACAAAAAAATGGTGAATGGCTTCTCGAGCGCGCACTTGGCATCTATTGTTAAGTCTTTCACAGCGAGCCGTTTTATCTGTGGCTGGTAATCAGTTTTGTCATCAGCCGTGCGCTGACATTAGAGATCATCCAAGATCTTATCTTTACACACACATTCCCGCACATGCACATTTCAGTCCCATTGTACTTGGCATTCGCCTGTTAAGAGCAGATTTTTGACATATTCTGTGCAAATTGCAAATAGCTGCAAAAGTCTGCACAGCGGGCGGCGATGCAGCGACAACACAGTCGAAAAGAAAAACTAATACTGAACTGCCGAAAGCTAAGCAGACGACTTCGACGCAGCACGAGAAAGACAGATGTGGAGAGAGACGTGGAGAGAGCGCAAGAATGAGAGATTTAGGCGCACAACTGTTGCAGCCAGTTGCCATAGCAACATGTTTGCTTGAGTAGAAAACCGATTTGATTGCCGGCAACTCGACAGCTTGAGTGGGCGCTCTTTTGCATAGCACATGTGGGCGAACAGGCATACATGCTTTCTCTGTCCAATGCACTGCAGCCCACTCACTCAAGCTATAACAGCAGCAGCTATGCAAAATGGGAGAGTTCAAGCAGTGCAAATGCTCGCAAGCAAGCTGTTAACATGCTGTTACGTTAACATAACAGCGACTGTACTGCCATAAACCTTGTCCAATTGGAATTTCCGCCTATGTAAAATAGATAAGGTTAACAAAATATATTGTTAATAACTGACAGTTAAGGATAAATATAGAATAAGATGATTTAATTAAAGTTAATGCAAATATTATGCATCACTGTATAAATAAGTACACAGTTCGTTTACTTTTTGTTCTTTATTTAAATTTTGTGTATTCATTATGATAATATTGTACAATTTGTTCATCTTTTTTTGTTTTGTTTTTTGTTTTGAAAATTTTTCTCAAGCTCACATACATACATACAAATCGCTCAGTTTCAGTTAAACTTTTACTATTTTTCGCGGAATCGTTTCCAACAGGTAACAAAAAATAAATTATTGGCTTTTCAAATATATATATAAGAGTATATATATATATTTTATATATGTGTGTTTTGTAGAAAGAGCATAAAACTTATAAATTAAAACTAAACATATAGATTTATAACATGTCGGCAAGATATTCGATTCGATTCTCATTTCAATCATTTGTAGATTTCTTCTTCTCAGTTAGATTATCATTATTTTTATAATTATTATTATTATCGTAATATCGTATATGTATATATTTATATTATCTCTTGAATTATTACGTTTACAGCTTTTTTTTTAGGGACTACAACTAAAAACAAATTGTGATGTACAACACCGAAAGATGATTAATTGGAATACAAAATTTTACTGTGTCTTATACTCGAGCAAAAGAAGAAGAGAATATGTGTGTTTGTGTGTGTTTGTGTGTGTGTGTGTCTGTGTGTCTGTGTGTGTGTATAGTTAAAAATAATAAACAAAATTATAATATAATATTGAGCAAGTTTTGATGCGGAGTATTAAAATTGTTTAAAAAGCAACAAGGAAAAGATTTTTGTTTCCTTTTGCTTTTGTTTATAAAATGTTTATATATATATATATATAGAAAAAACAATTGTTAATTAAATTAAGTAAGCTGTTAATTATGGCAAACAAAGATTGTAAACGCACAATGTCATATATATGCTGTATAAAATTTAAATTATTTCTATTATGAAGTATGTTATATATATATAAAGATTTATATATATATTTGTTTAATATTATTATTATTATTATTGTTTTTTTGTTTGTTTTGAATCAACTTTTATTGATGTTGATTTTGTTTTTTGTAGATTTTTCTTGTTTTACAACAAATGCACACAATTTTTTAAGTTTGTTTGTTTGTTTTTTTTTTTAAGATTTTTTGTTGTTGTTTTTCATTGCCTTAACTTGGGACTTAATTAAGATTTTTATCAACATGTTTTATTGCAGAGCTTCTTACATATATATATGTATATATGTTTCTTTATATATATATATATTTTTTAAGTTAATTACTTTGAAGAGTTTTTGTTTTTTTTTTGACAATTTCTTTTTTTTTACGTTTTGTTCTAGGCATTGAAAGCAAAATCGGTTTTTGTTTTTGTTTTTTTTTTTTTTGTGTTTAGCAGAGATCCTAATTATTTTTATTTTTGTTTATGTTTATTTGTTATTAATTAAGTATATATATATATATACATATGTATATATATATTTCAACATTTATAGCCACAAATAACAATGTTTGAAGAGACAAAGAACAAACGATTTTTAAAGAATTTTACAACAATTAAAAAAAAGCTTAAATAAAGTTTATTTAGCATAGAATTTGAAATAGTTTTGGACAAATTTCAGAGGGTTTTTTTTAGGGAATTTTGGACCTAAGGCCTAGCAGAACTTAAACGCTTAACTGGACAGACATTTTGCACTCTATTCTTGTAAGACTTAACTTAAGCTAAAGATACAGATACATATATATGTGAATATATATGTATATTATTATTATTATAAATATATAAAGATGATAATTTCACTTAATTCTTGTTGTTCTTTTCTTCTCCTTCTTTTATATATTAACATAGCGAGAATTGAAATTTGTTTTTAGAAATTGATGTAATCTCATTGTTACTAAAGTAGCTAAACAAAAACAATTACAACTAAATTTTATATATATATAAAAGTGTTTATATATATATATCATATTTTTCAATATCTGTCATATATATATATAGATTCATATTCATGCATATCGCGCGCTTAGGCCTAACTTAGGGCTTATTTTGAAAAGATGGCTTATTGAAACAACTTTTATATTTAGCAAAATTGTGTCCACATATTTGTGTGTGTTTCCTTTCTTTCTCTTTCTCCCTCTCTCTCCCTCTCTCACTCACTGTCTCTGTTTTGAGTTTATTTACTACTGATTGGGTAGCTCTGTGAGCGTCACATCGTACAGATCGTCCTCGATCTGTTGCACTTCTAGCAAGAAGATGTCCTCGTTGCAGTAGAAGGATATCATATCATCATCAATTTTCGCCGTAATCCTGCAAGGCAAAAGAATACATGTAAGACAATTGTTTTATATTGGTTTTATATATATATGATTCATATATATATATAGAGAGAGAGTCAAGTCGAGTCGAGTCAGTTTCTTTAACCAAGTTAAGCGTTAGTTGGTTTTAGACTAAACTACCAAAAGATGAACGTGTTTTTTGCCTTTGTTAGTCTTTCATGATGTTCAGGTGCAATTGGTTGAGTGTGTGTCGTGTGTGTGTGTGTGTGTAGTCTGTTGTGTGTGTGTGTAGTATGTGTGTGTGTGTGTGTGTGTTTAGCACTTGGACACAGCTGCCTTACTTACCCTTTCTTATTTGTGCGATATATGTTATTTATGCTCGTTGTTGAGATTTTGTATTTGTTTTCAATCTGCAATTGAGAAACGAGAGAAATATGATGTTTTGTCTGTTGTGTTTTGCACGAGAGTAACGAGTAGCGAATAACGAGTAACGAGTAGCCACTAACGAGAGATCAAGTTCAATCAAAATATTTCTCTTTTAACTCTTCGTGTGCTTGTAATGTTGTTCATTTGGAAAATATTAAAATATTTTTAAAGAATTTGTTGGATATTTTTGTTTTGTTTTTAGCTATTTAAATATTTTAAAATATTATTTGAAACATTTCTTGATTTTCTGTTTAAACTATTTTAAAACCATTTTATAATATTTTTCAAACATTTTAAATAAAGCATTGAGCATTTTTTTAAGTTTTTAAAATATTTAATAAATAATTTTAAAATATTGTTAGAAACAAATTATTATTTTTTTATATATATCCTTTTTTTCAAAAATGATTTTTCAAATACTTATATATTTTATTACAAAATTTTATGAAGTTTTTTAACTTCTTTTAAATATATAAAAAATATATATATTTAAAAAAAATTATATATTTTTTGATATTGTTTTTAAAATACTTTTAAATTTTTTTATAACACTTTTAAAGCACTTCCAAAAGTAAAAAAATATTCAAATAGTATTTTTGGTAGCTATTAGGTGTTTTTAAAATATATATATCAAATACAAATTTTAAGAAAATAAAATATTGGTTCATTATATTTTAAAAATACTGTAAAATATTTTTTCAAAAAATCTTTTTAATATTTTTTTAAAGAATTTTTTCAAATATATTTTTTTTATTAATATATATTTATCTATATCTTGCTCAATATTTTTTTATATATCTTTGTATATTTTTTCTGTTGTTTTCTTTTTTGGGTGGTTTTAGCCAATCTTCAACTGTTGCCTGTGCCGTATCGTGTGGGTTAAGTGTAGTTATAGATGGATAGATATACACATAGGTATACATACGCACATACATTTATAAATAAAGTATATATAAATGTATATGGTACATATAGAGAGTAGTTTTTATTTTTGATGATTTATATGTGACTTGGTTACGACGCTTTCAATTAGTTTCAACTACAATTTAATATATATATTTATTTTAATTTTTTTTTTAAATTCATTTTGTTTTAATTAAAGATGAATTACGATTGATATATGAAGTTTGGGTTTTAACAAAATGCTTTAGTTGAATATAAATGCATTAACAGTTTTGTTTATTATGTTTAGATAAACGAGGATTCTTCTTCATTTTGGATTTGAAATTTTAATTTTATAGTTTCTATATATTTGTTTTTTTTTTTTTTTAACATCGTTTTGCGTTTTACCAATTCGACCAAAATGAACAAAATTACAGACGTTAGAGTTTTTGGGCTTAATTTATTTTGATTTTTTTTAGACTGCATTGTGAATTTTATTGGGGGAAATATATGGATTACGTTTTGGATAGGTTCACATGCTGGGTCAACCTGCCGCTTCTTCTTCTTCAACCTCTTCTTCTTCTCATCTTTTTCACTTACCGCATTGAGCAGGCCAATCGTTGTGGGCGGCACCACATGCAACGGCGTATAGACCTCCTCGTTCTCCTGCCGCACATACAACATGACGCGCTCCGTGGTTGGCGGCGTCATGCGACCCCGCTTCATGGGTGGCCCAAAGTCGGACATCGGCGTGCTGGTTAACATACTCTGATCCAATATATGATCCTTCTTATCACTAAATATATATAGATTAAATAGATTTGAAGATTAGTTGAAGTGCTCTTGGGCAGCTAGAGGCTCGTCCTCTGCATAAAGGATGACGATTTTTACTCACGTCTGCATGTCGGGCGGAAAATGATTGTGGAACTTGAGCGTGGGCGTGGCCACCTTCTGGCCGTGCAACAGAAAAGGCGAAGCGCCCTTCAATTCCGGCGAGTCAGTCTCATGGCCATAGAAGCTCTGCGAGATTAGAGAGGTTATATTATATATATCTTTACCTTTGTTAGTATATTTCTGACTTACCTTTTCCATATCCTCGGCGGGCGAGAAGAGCACTGGCGGCTTGGCCAGATCCTGCATGCCATAGAACTCGGAGCGATCTGTGACCGGATGGTAGAGCTCGTCCAGCTTCTTGCGTCCAGTTGCTGTCATTTTGCGCTTGGCCGCGCGCCTTTCCTCATCGCGCGTCTTACGCTCGGCGCCCTTTAGTAGAGAGAGAGAGAAATAAAGAGAGGGAGAGAGAGGTTTAGATAGCTGCTAGATAGAGTTGGTTGCTTGTGGGAAAGCTTTTGAGACATTTTACATATTCAATTTAGGTCAGGTATTTGTTTTATGTAAAAGACAGAGAGGCAGTTTCTTAAAAGAGAGCCATATTTTAAATATAGATTATTTGAATATATAAAAATTATATATGTAAAGATCATATCAGTTATAAATGTATATGCATTTGAACAACACTGTATATTAGATTAAGAAATGAAGTCTTGTTTATATGAATCATAGAAGAAATAATTATGAATAATATTTATTTTTATTTTTATTTTATATATTTTTATTTTATTTTATATTTTATATTATATATTTTATTTTTTATATTTTATATATTTTTTTTTTTTAAATACACATAAAACTTTTTTTTTTTTATAACAAAAGTATGTACTTTTTTTGGGTACCCCAAAAGCATATAACCTTCTTTTGATGGCCAATAAAAGATAATTAATTTTAGGCACTTTGCTGCAATATTTATTAGTGTAGCATAGTCCAGGGTATTTGTTAGTCGAATACTGAACTTTTAAATGTTTTAATTGCGGGCTTAGCTAAGCGCTTGGACACTTGCGCAAGCAACGCCAGGTGTGTTGCTTACATGTGTGTGTGTGTGTGTCTGTTTTGGGTGTGCATATCTGTGTGTGTGTGTGTGTGTGTGTAATTAGCAATCAATCAAAATGCATGGGATGCGCACATTTTGTTTATTGCATTTTTTGTTTTTTTTTTCTTTCTTCTTCTGCATCTTCCTTCTCGTATTTTCTTTTATAAATTAATTAAAATCGTGTAGCAAGTGGCATAAGCCTTGCCACAGCTTGTGGCAGACAGCAGACGCTTCAAGAGCTGTTGCTGCTGTTGCTGTCGCTGCTGTTGTTGCTTGTTGCCTGTTGTATCTCTGCTGCCTGTTGCCTGTACAAACAAGTTTTTGGGTGCCACCAACGCTGTGGCCAATAAGCGCTTTCGGCCAGGCACCGTTAGGGTCAGCAACAACAGCCAACCGATTTGTTGTAAAATTATTATAAAATACTTAGCGAGATGCTGCATAAATATGCATACATCATAAATAATTCGGCGGCGGCGCCTGCAGCTTGCTGTTGCAGTTGCCTGTTGCCAATTTGCCCACCTGAGCTGAAACACCAACAGCAGCAGCAGCAGCAGCAGCTGGCTTTGCTTGATTGCCACACACATACACACACAGACACAGATACACTCATTTATATATGCACAAAGACATGTCGCTCATAGCTAGCGTTCACTGTGATTGCAGGTTTGCGTGTAAACAGATTCTTCTCGCTCTCTTTCCCGCTGCAGCTGCTGCTCAGTCTTCATTTTGCATTTGTAATTAAAAATCAAGCAATTGAGGCGCGCAGGAAGTGATATTTTTTCCCCCTTTCATAGAGAGCGTCGCCTTCTGCTTCTGCTCCTTGTCTTGTGCTGTTCCTCTCTCTCTCTCTCTCTCTACCTGCCTCTCTCCGTCTCTCTCTCCCTCTATCTCTAGCTTCTGTCCATTTTTTGCCGCTCCGCTCTGTTAGGCAATTTTTTTTATAGCCTTTTCTGCTCAAGTTATGCAAGGATGTGAAGATGTGCTTATGACTGCCTGCCAAACACACACTCACACACACACACACACTCACTCACACACTCATTCACACACACTCCCTGTGCTACCCATAAAGCCTCGCCTTGCCTCTCACCTGTTGCACTTTCTGCTGCGCTTATCACAGCTACAAAGTTTTTTCTTTTTGCCTAGAGCATTCGCTGTACATCATTTGTGCATATACATATGTATATGTATTCATATACATACATGTGTGTGTATGTGTTTGCCTGCATGTAAATAACTGTATTTTATTACATACTTTTATTTTATCTTGGCAAAAATATCGCCAAAAGCCGCTCAGACAGCGGCTCGAATTGCCGCCAATGCGGTCAATGTACGCCTTCTTCTTCTGCTGCTGCTGCCACCTCCTGCTCCTCCTGCTCCTCCTCCTCCTCCTGCTGCTTCTTCTTAATCGACCAACTGAGCTAGTGGCTGCAGTGAGAGGCGTGTAGGAGGGGCGGGGAGCGGGGGGCAGTCGTGCTATGGTCATCAGTTGCGCCGCTTATTTGGTTAGCTGCGATAGTCGCAGCGATTACCAAAAGCGCAATTTTTTTTATTTTTTAGTTTTTATGTTTTTTATTTTCTTTGCGATATGCCAACTTTTTATGTTGTGTTTATCGATAAATTTTACTTGGCTGGAGATCTTAATAAATAAATGTATATATAAATGCGTATTATAAACTTTCTCTGTGCCACAAGTGAGACGCAACTGGAGCGAAATTAATCGGAAGAAGCAACTATTAACTGTAGCTTAGTCTATGGAAAAGTGTGTCCTGATTGAGTGATGGATTGAATGACTAATTAGTAAGAATCAATTGATTGATTGACGAGCTAATTGACTGCTTTAATTATAGATGCGCTATAGTACTGATTGACCAAAGTCATTGATTGACTGATTGATGATATTAACAGAATGATTGATAGACTAAATCACGGAGTGATTGAAGAACTATTGATTAACTGATTAAATGATTGACCAATTTAATAATAAACTGATGACTGATTGAAGAAAGGATTGATTGAAGAAGTGATTGATCACCCCAATGACTGACTTATTAAAACACTGACTGATTGACTGATTTGCTGATGGATGAATAAATAGAATTGATTGATTAATTGATAAATTTTAAAATTAACAAGCTGACTGATTGATTACCTGATACTCAGAGTGAAATATGCTGACTGCATGACTGCGTGATTGACTGGAAAACTGCTAGATCGCCTGAGTGACTAACTGTTGGTCACGCTAACTGACGGAGTCATCATTCAGATGTACTCACTGAATGACTGATTGAAGATCTACAAGTCTGTTTAGAGATTATAAAATATGACTTTTGCTTTGTGTATGATTAAAATAGTACATAAATAAGAAGCAGATAAGATTAGATCTTGAAAGGAGGTACCTAGTTCTAAGAACTATTCAAGTGTGAATAAAGATATATTCAAATAAATATAAAAATAAATAAATATCCTTCTTTTCCATTATGACAGACATATTTCTTTATCAACAGAAGAATTGATTATTCAGATTATGCCAGACTCCGCAACACATAATACCTTTATTATATTTTATAATTGATTGCAAATCAGAAATGCATTAAATTTCTTCATACAATCCTCACAATGCAATGCAACCCATACCATTTTTTTCCTGCCTCATACAAGCTGAAGATCTTTATCTGTGCAGTGAAATTTGTTTATCGTAATGTGGCGGCAGTTTTTTAAACGATTTTTGGTTCGTTTTCTTGATTTTGGTGAAAAGACAGAAAACACGCAAAACCTATATTTCTGCATTGATTGCAATGGGAAAAAGGTGCCAAAAGGCGGCAATTGCAGCCGAATTGCAAATGCAGAGAAATCGACAAAAAGTCAAGAGAAATGCGTGAAAAGATACGAGATGTAGCAGAGCATGTATGTATGTATGTGTGTGTGTGTGTGTATGTATATATATATATATAAAATAAGCTGGTACGCGAAATTTAATTGATACATTTATCGATAAACATACGCCTCGAAGTTCCAGGTTAAACCCCCAAAGTAAGTGTGTGTGTGTAAGGGTTATGGATAGTATGTGGCATGGAGTACAATAAAAGGTAGTCAGGCCTGTTCATGGATGGACATGAAGAAGAAGAAGAGGCAGCAGCAGCACTGGCAGCAGCAGGAGAAGTGTAATGATATGAGAAAATTAAATTGGAAATCCACGAAATGATTTATTAATAAAGCACATCAAGCGCAAAAAAAAGTGAAGGGTTCGCATACAAACCAACCAGAGAGAGAGAGAGAGAGAGAGAGAGAGAGAGAGAGAGGGAGAGAAAGAGAGGTGCAGACCAAGGCGAAACGTTGGCTCAAAACAAGGGCACGACAAAAGGCGAAAGGATGATGCCAGAGAATCAGTGCCAAGGAGAGGCAGCCAGTGGAGGAGAAGAGGGGTAAGGGAGGGAAAGGGGGCCCTCTGCCCTGTCCATTTACTTTTGTACGCGTTACGCTTTCCACCTGAGCTCGAAACGGACATTGGTTACGTTGATGAAGGGACAAGCCAAATGCCAGGCCGCATGCAGCATGCAGCAGGCAGTTGGCCCCAATTCGATAAAAGCAGCAAGCGACAAGTGGCAACAACAACAACAGCAACAGCAACAACAATTGGCAGGGCTTTGCCTCGAGGCACGTCGCAGCGCTTTTAGTTAGCTTCATTCAACCTGCTGTGTTGCACGTGGCAGCTGCCTCTGCCTCTACCTCTGCCTCTACCTCTGCCTCTGCCTCTGCCTCTACCTCTGCCTCTACCTCTACTTCTGCCTCTACCTCTGTCTGTGTGTGTGTGTGTGTAATTATGTATCTGGAGAGCTCTCTCGTATGTGGTAGCCTTTGCGAATTGAGAATCACTTACCTTATCGCAGAAGACCTTTATCTGACAGTAGCCGCGATGAAAGACCGTCGCATCGCGTGGATCCTCGAACGTATCGATTTGTACGTGCAGCGGCAGGCCCTGCAAAGATATAGAAAGATAGGGAAAAAATATAGTAAAAATATGTTGAATAAATACCAAGAAAATACCAACAAATATATAGCAATCAATCATGAAATACTATAAAACTAAGCTCTAGCTGCGCACTTAGGCAGGCCACACTGTAGCCCAGCAACAACGCTCGTTGTCAGACTCTCAGCTCTTCGTGTCTTTCTGTCAATGAAATATCAACTTAATGGTACGCATTACAACATACAAAGGATGCTGCAACAACAACAACTACTACAATAACAACAACAACAACTGCCTACGTCTCAACATGTTAAGAGGCAGAACTGTAGCAATCGCCTCTTGACTCTGCCTCTTGACTCTGCCCCTTTGGGCACATGTTGTTGCTTTTATCTTTTATGATGTTGGCCTTGCCTCGGCTGCGCCTTGGCGGGTATTATGACTATGTGATTAAGTGTGTAACACAGGTAACAGGTAACACAGGCAAACGGGAGCACAGGGATACGCCTTCGGGCTCATCAACCTGTACGGTGAGCACACACACACACACACGCACACACATAGTCAACTCTGTGTGCCCAGGTGTTTATTAAGCCAAGACAAAGCTGAAGTTGTTCGATTTGCCTACAATGTGTGCTGCCTAAGAGAGACTTATAGACCAAAGCTCATATAAATAAATTGTTTTTAAGCTATATTCATAACTCCATTAAATTTATTTTGTATTTTATATGTAAAGGAATTGAGCTAAACTCAATTGAAATGACAGAGTTTATATAATTATATATATAATAACAGTCTGGCAACACCTAATTAGCTTAAATGCCTTATTAAGTTGGCTGTGCTTCAATCTGAGCTTGAATTTGTTGTTTATTGTTTTTGTTTTTTTTTTTTCATATGCATACTAGATATTGTTTCTAGTATATTAACTATTTCTTTAAGGTTTCAATCTCTATGCTTTGACAGATTTTTTTAAAGATTTGTTAATGATAGTGATAATAATACTAAAGAATACTAGAATACTACTACTAATTAATATTAGGCTCAAAGTCAAATTTATATAAAAAATAAATGTCAATACTAATATTATATAAATATAAAGTAATATTAGTTTATATGAAATAGTCAAAGTTTATAAAAACCAGTAACTAAACTTTAACATATGTATATATGTAATTCTCTTAATCTGCTTCTTCTGTCTTCTGTCTTCTGTCTTTCAGACTATTTCCAGATCATTTTTTTGATTTTTTAATATCCATGTTTTCATATATATAAAATTGTTTTTCAATCTTACTTCAGATTAGTTAAAATATCTCAATTAATTTTCAATACTATATCGTGTATCAAGTTTTAAAAATATTTCCAGATCAGATAAGATATCTATCTATATCGATACAGTCTGATTTCTCAAATGAACTACATAAACTTGCTTTATTATTACTTAAATATATATAATATTTTATAATTGCTTAATCTTATCCCAATTATTATATATATATGTATACAATTCATATGTCCATATAGGAAAAACTCACCTTAACACCTTTCTGACTGCTAAAGTCCGTGCTGAGGCACTGAACCGCAATGTTGATCTGTGAAAATAAAATGCAATTCAATTAAAACAATGCAGGCAATTAATAAAAGAGAAAAAAGATTGCGAAAAAAAGGAAATAAAAAAGAAATTAAAGCAAAACAACAGAAAAGACACAAAAAAGTGCGTCTGGGGGCAGCGACGATGCCGACGTCGACGCCGACTGCAGCAGCGACAGCGACTGCAACTGTTATTAGAAGCAATTGTTTTCTCTCTATTAAGTCGATGTCCTCTTTATGCCCACGACAGTTTAAAAAATTCCAACACACACATTCGCACACACACGCACACGCACAACAAAAGGCGTGTATGCTGCATACAGTTGGGTCGGTTATATGGCAATGGCAATGCCAATGGAGACTAAAGCTGGAGACAATAACAAGGCAATACACAGAGGACCAAACCGAACCAAGCCAAGTGTGGAGAGTGCAGCGCGGTGTGGTGGTGGTGGAGAGTGAGCAGTGGAGAGTGAGCAGTGTAGAGGGGAGAGATAGAGGCAAGTTGACTTTTGCAACGCATCCAATTCATTTTTTTTTCGACTTCGATTCAGTTGCTCAGCGACAGACTTCAAGTCGCTGTGTGTGTGTGTGTGTGTTTAAAGGCATTTTAAGCATGTCCAAGCCAGATGCGACGAGCCAAAGACAAACAGTCGGACACAACAACAGCAACAGCAAAAAAAGAGTAGAAAATCCATCAACGCAAAAATACCAAAGGAAACAATCTTAATGGTAAAAGTGCAACGCGCTGTCGCTGTCGCCGTCGCCGCTAACGTCGCAGTCGCCGTCAGCGTCAGCGTCGCCGTTAACGTTGTCGATGTGGACGACGTGGAGCAGTATTTAATGTGAATAATTAGCGGGCGCGTACCATATAAGCGAAGACACAGACAGACGCTTGGCTGGCAGGCATTGAAGATGCAGTTGCAAACAGATGCGAGATGCGAGAGGCGAGAGGCGAGAGGCTGAGAGGCTGCGACTGAGGCGGCTGACGAGGGGGAGGCTGTGGCAAGCTGCAGCACCTGCGTGTCGGTGCGTACGAAAGTTTTTTTCTGTGTTTTTTTTTTTTTTGTTGAGCGGCCGCTGGGAAAGGCAAAAGATACGCGCAAGCATACAGCTGCAGATACACAGATACAAACAGCAGCAGTCGCAGCAGCAGCAGCAACAGATACAGATACAGCAGAGGCGTGGGGGGCAGGAGGAGGCGGCTGCCTAACGGCATAAAACGAAATCGACATTATGCGGCCTTTGGCTGCAACGACTCTCTCTCTCCAATGTCTGGCCATATCCACATACATATATACATACATACATATATATATATATATATAGTTTTTTTGGGATTAACATCTCAGCGCGTAAACAGTTTGTAAATAAAAAGCGCGATATCGAAATGTAACCAAAATGCACTTATGGCCACATGAGCCAAGTCAATTGGCAACAAGACAGACAGACAGGCTGGACAGACAAACAGACAGACAGACAAACGGACAGACAGACAGACAGACGGACAGCTAGCGAGCCTGTTAGCCAATTTAATAACTGCTTGCCAATTTGACACAAGTCACTGAACTTGACAACAAGTGGAAAAATCAGTGCAAAACACACACAAAATAAATCAAAATTGTTCGCAAAATATTTTAGGCCGAGCTGGGATTATCTTGCATGCGTCTGTAGCCAAGGCCTCAACACAAATATAAGACAGAGGAGCTATACAAAATATTTTGCATATATTAAATTTGTTAAGTGTGCTGCAGTTGATCCATATCTATATCTATTTCAAGCAGTTTGTAGCTAATGGAAAATTAATTGGACTTAACTAGATAAAAATATGTATATGACAGTGATAAGAGATATATATTTTATAGAGATGTGTCTATAACAGGCTTAGAAAGAGTAGTAGAAATAGGACGAAATGAATAACTAACTGCAAACAGCTTGAAAAATAGGATACATATTAGATTCATACACCCAATGGCATATCTGAATCTAATATATATGATTTTTTTTACTTTACTTTTTAAACTGTTTGCATTTGTTCAATTCGTCCAATTGTTGCTACCCTACCTACCCTACCATAAATTTTCACCTTTTGCTAAGCCTTTTATTTCATTCATGAATTTTCTAATTTTCATTTTCTCCTTACTCTATTACTCTGTCATTTCCTGCAGAATCTCAACTCTTCTCCAGTTTTTTTTTCACTATTGCCAATCGCTCTACTTAATTTGTTTGTTTCTAATACTTGTTCGCTTTTCAATACTCTTTCAATCAGAATTTTTAAATATCCAAAAAAAAAAAAACATCATAAGATATTTAGATTTATATATATATCTATAATAAGTCATATATAAGCAATCAAATAAATAGATATATGTACATACATAAATCATATACGAAGTAAAATAGCAGCAATAAAATATATAATATATCCAAAGACTTTTCTGAAGCAAATATACTCATATTTATATAAATTTGTAGAAACTTGCTTCTATAGTTAACAGGGTATCTCCCAGTCCATCATACATACATCATGAGCAATCATTGCTTTATTTTCTCAAATTCATTTTTGGATGGGTGGAGCTAAACATGCTCGCCACTTGTTGTTTATTATGCATCTGCATTCAAGCGCATTGTGGCTCAGCTGTGGTGCGACGGGGCGTATACGTAATCTGGCGGCGGTTGGCGCTTGATTTGCTCAATAGAATTGCAAATATTCGACGGGGATTAAAATTGCTGATAATTGCTAAATTAAATGCGCTTGGGAGCGCAGATCTAAAAGCAAAAGCCAAAAGCAGCCGAGCAAACAGAAAGAGATGGCAAGAGTGGAGACTAAGTGAGAGCGAGGGAGAGAGAGAGAGAAACGTTGAAAATTGTCGGGGCAGGTGATTAAAACTAAGTGTCATAAATAAATAAATGCATAAATTATTCTTTTCAAAAAGAAACAACGCTCGAAAGTGAGAGGGAGATACAGCTAGCAGTCGATGCTGGGTGCGAGCGAGCTGGCAATATACGTGTGTGTTTTGAGGCGACTGTGAGACGCGCGTTGAATAATTTGCGTTGTACGTTGCAATTGAAAATAAATCACAAATTAATTCTTACACATACATATGTGTATATATATGTATATATATGTGTGTGTGTCATTTGCCGTCTCGCTTTTTTTGTGCTTTTTTTTTTTAATTGAGGCGGCGCTCGGCTACAAACAAAATGGAGACTTTTATAGCACTCAGGCAGAGGGGCGCTACGACTTGAAACGGGGTCTCTAAGAACTTACCTTGGCAGAGCTCTCGAGCGGATTCCAGTAGACGGCAATGGCATTGTGCGACACTTCCTCAATGCAGCCAACGAGACCAACCGAGTTCTTTGTATCTGCAGAGAGAGAGAAAGAAAAAACAAATACATATATATAGAAAAGATAAAGAAATAGAGTCCGAGGAGCTAACATATCGTTTGTATTAACAATTAAGGAAAAATTGTCTGTGACAAGTGCCTAATGAGTTATGTTTGATGGGGCAAAAGCGCGCAACAGGTTGCAACGCCAGCAAGGAGAACTCAAAGAGAGAGAGAGAAAGAGGCGGAAAGAGAGGCGGACAGACGTAGGCAGCTCTCAGCCAGAACTAGCCAAGATTATCTGCAATCAAACAAAACCCGAATGCAATGCGCGTTTATCAATGTCATAACTCTGGTTGCACCAACTGTTGCTGCCGCCTGACTGCCCTCACCTTGCCCCACCCCCTTACCTCCCCTTGCCACATTCAATAAAAACGAAGAATTTACGTTCTGGAAACTCTATACAATGTGTGTTCGGCACGCTGTTGGAGCCCGCTAAAGCTAACGCACCTGCATCCAAGATTCTCTGCTTCACGGAATGCTGGCGACTATGCCAGAATTGCCAGGCCTTTATCTCGTCCTCGGGACTCTTCTCCTCGCGAAACATCAACATGATCACACTCTGCAAAGGGAGAGAAATGAAAATATATATGTATATTAAAATATATATGCAATGAATATTGACATGATAAATAATAAATAAATAATAATATTTATATCCATATTTATTTTTATTGTGATATTTGTTGTAAAGAAATAAATGCTAAGGTTTTTAGTGAAAAATTCATATTTGTAATTGTAAATAAATAGCTACATAGCTATCAATATGGATTGATATAGAAACATTGATATAGTAGTTTGCTGAAATATATTCACTAAATTAGTTTTATATTCCAGAAAAATAATAATTTTTTTGATCAATTTTTATTTATTTTTTAGAAAGATAAATAATGTGTTTTGGTTCATGATATTTCAAATCAGCGAAGTCTAATATGCTGTTTTTAAGAATTATATAGCACTTTTGCCATTTATATGAGCAAAAGAGTATACCCTGTAAAAATAATAATATTGCGTGTATTCATTTCGTAGAATACATAGAAATACATATATGTATACCCTAAACGGTTATCAGCTGACTGTATACAATATGACTATATACAATATATGATCAGATGAATATATAATATTTTATTTTTTACTAAATCCTTTAACAATTAGTTGCTAATTCAAAAAAAAAAAAAAAAAAAAAAGAAAAAGATCTTTTTAAGAAAGTTTAATCGGAGCTCAATAAAAAACTCTCAAGTACTCGTCTGTTCAGCATTCCCAACTATATGTAGGGTATCAAAAGTGTCAACTGCATGATGAATTCATGATCACACACAACATATTACAGGGTATCTATACAGTGAACTGATCTACTAATCGTATCATACACAACTTTAATTGGATATCTATTATCAGCTGCTTGATGAACTAATGCTCGCACACAACTGACTATAAAGTATCTACATATATTATCAACTCTTTAATCATGTATTTTCACCTAACAGCACGCACACACAGTATGTACAGGGTATCTATGCACAGTTCATTGCTCTCCTCTAATCACGCTTGATATATACGCGTTGTGACATATGTTTTGGTTGTCTACGTCTAGCTCCGTAGGCTCGCACCCTACAAAGTCAAAAGGATTAAAGGAAGCGAGAAGCATAAAAAAAGAAAGGACGAACTCGATTTAGCAGAAAAATATCTAACACATTTGTCTCTTCAAGTAACTCGAGTCTCTCTCACTCTCGCCTCTCTCTTTGTTCCCATAGATATTTGCATTTTGTGTGCATCATTTATGTATTTTCTTATTTTTTACATTTTGAATAATTACGCTGACAGCGCAGAAGGAAGCGCACAGATAGGATGTAGGCCGAGGAAACGAGTCAAAAATTGCAACCCCTTTTGCTATCAGCCGCTATACTACCCCTACCCCTTCCCCTACCCCCTACCCCCTATGATCTTTGCTGATTACTGTGCATAAATATTTTTGTGTATTTTGTGCGCCTTTTTCTTGAATCTTTAAGTTTTTCTTCCACTCACTCTATCTCCCTCTCTCTCTCACACACACACACGCACTCTCTGCTGTTATCGTAAATATTCATGGGCTAATCAGCTCGTAAATTATACTTGTTTTTTATACCCTGATTTTCTTTTATTTTTGTCAGTTTTTCACCGTTAGACGCTGGGAAATTGATAGGGAAATGGACACGTCTATGCAAATGCGTTGCTTTAATTTTTCAACTTTGGGTTTACATTTTTCTTCAGCTTCACTTTATAGTCGGATATTTTGTTCTACTACTCATATCGATGGCCGCTGCCAGCCCCGAAAAGGGCGAGAGGGTTAAACAAATAAACTCGTAAATTCATTTTGACACTTTTTACCAAAGTCTAGCGCAAAAATTATTGCACTTTTATGGTAATACGAGACTCGTCTGCGGCACTTCATAAAGCACAATTAGTTGGGTAGCCGAAAAAAGAAACAATGAGAAAATATGATATAGGGGCACTGAAGACTGTCGCCAGGTGGGCTGACTTCAGAGTCCAAAATCATTTTCTGTTCTATTTTTAGTGAGACGTTTATAAATGCAGTCAAGATCTTTGAGTTTCCGAATGTGAATTATAGGCTAGTGACTAAGAAATTTTCCTTCTATTTAATCTATCCTTCTTTTATTATAACTACTTGCAAGTATTCTAAGGATCTTTAAGAAATTGTTATAAGTTTCCCTTAATCATAAAAAATAAATATTTTAGATACTTTTTAAATTAAAAATACATTTTTTAAATAAAATTAAATATTTAAAATATTTTATAAAATAAAAATAAATATTTTAAAATATACAATACAAATAAATACTTTAAATAGTTTTCAAGTGAAAAATAAATATTTCATAAAATAAAAATATATATTTTAAATTTTTCAAACTAAAAGAAAATATTTTATAAAATTAAATTTGATACTTGAAATATTTTATAAAATATAAATTAATATTTTATAAAATAATATAAAATATTTAATTTACTTTGTATAATATAAATAAATAGTTTCTAATTATTTATTTCATCAAATTTTCAATCTGCTAAGTATTTTTGGAAGATTTTTAGGCAAGTTTAAATAAATTAAATTTTTGTATAAATTAATATTTTATAAAATAATATACAATATTTAATTTACTTTGTATAATATAAATAAATAGTTTTTAAGTATTTATTTCATCAAATTTTCAATCTGCTAAGTATTTTGGGAAGATTTTTAGGCAATTTTGCTTTTAAATCTTTTATCCCTATAATTTTGTTCGAATTTTCTCATAAAGATCCCTAAAAACAAGTTTATTCGAATTTATTCGTAAGTATCTGTAATCCATTTCAGATCTAGATAAAATCGATTGGGAAATTTTCAATTACTGTAGCAAATTAATCCCTTTTCCTTCACTTTTATCTCAAGATCTTTGGGTTTTCCTGTAACTTATTCAACAATTGTGTAATATTTAGTTTCTTCTCTTTTTGGTGTTTTTTTTTTTGTTTATTAAGAGTTTCCTGTACTCTTTTTTACTGTTATTCTTAACACTTCACGATCCTTGGACAGTTCTAAGGAACTTTTTTTGTTGCTTCAATTTGTCGCAGCTTTTTTCATTATATTTACGTATGCAAATGCGAAATGTGAAGAGACAGTTCCAATTTCAGACCCTAGCAAGGCGCAGAAACTCAATCTCAATTGTTGTTTACTTAGCCGAACCGTTGGCACTTCCACATTCAGCAGTAGCAACATTCCTCATTCGAGCGACCCAAAACACACACTTTTCACATTCAACTGTAACTTTGATTGTCTAGAACTCAACGGGTTCAGTTTACAATTTGCATTTCATCCAGTAGCGAGTCAGAAGACGTCATTTAAGCTTATCTGATTGATGATGTTGATGTGTATTGTGGAAGAAGAAAAAAAAAATATATATCCTGTGTAGTCCTGAATAAACATGGAATGTGTGTGCGTGTGCGTGTGTGTGTGTGTGTGCTGAAAGGCTCGCAATTTGCATTGAGCGGCATATTCAAATTCTCATAAGGACGGACGGACAGACGTCTTGGCGTATCATTTATCATTTATCATCGGGATATGCATATAAGGTAGACCAGATCGCAGCGCCTTAAGCAGGATATGCGATGTCCTTGCCGCACTCTCTTTCGCTCTGTCTGTGTGTGCGCAATTGAGCAAAGGGTGGCGATAGCTGCCAAACTTGATTAGCGCTCAGGCAAACTGACATTCAGCTACTCGAGAGCGCACAGCTGACAAATAGACTGAAAAGGGTTTCAAGCCTTAAGCCTCAAATGATTGTTGACAGCCAGAGCAAGGCTCACGATCAACGACTAGCTCCACAATCAATACAGAGATAGAGTGTAAGAGTCTTACCTTAACTGTTGTATTCTTGATTGGCTTATCCGCATCGTGCACATACTCCAGCGTAATGCCATAGAACTGACCCTTGTTGATGTAGGTGATGCGATCGTCCTCGCGACGCTGCGACGAGCTGATCGGGCTCTCCAGATGGTAGCGAAAGCCCACATTTGTGAAGCTAAGAAAACACACACAGATAAAAGAAAACAGATATATATTGAAATGTGAGTCTATTGAGATTAAAGTAGAGCTGTGCTCTGAAGCGGTGTCAGCATCTCATCGTTTCACAGGTGCGAAATAATGGAGTTAGTATAAAATATACGTAATATATGAAGTTAGACCTATTGTAAATAGTTTTTTGTTCTTTTTTTAGTAACCCATTATTATTTTCATGAATAATTAAATTTTGATACAATTTCTTTTGCAAGTCCTCGCTGTAGCCCTGAAGGCAGAATCCTTAGATTGTAGCAAAAAAAATCTAAAAGTATTTATTTAAATATTCGTTTCAAATTGTTATCAAAATATTATGATTTATCACACCTCAGTCGCACAACTGTATATATGTATGTATATCTATGAATGTAGTAAATATATATGTATATATATAGGAAGAATCCAATTTAGCATAAATTTATCTAAATTTATATCTAAATATCTTTTTATATCTTTTCTATCTTTTTAAGGTATTTTGTTGTTTATTGTATTTTGTTGTTTGGTATATGTGTATATAGAAATAATCCAACTTTATTTAAGCTCAAAGTAGTTTTATCTAAGCTCATTTCTATATTAACTTCCTAATTTACAGGGTATTTTCATTTAGCTCATACTTACATTTTTGGTATTTGTATTTTATCAGCATCATTTTGGCGTCCGAAATCGTGCCAGGGCCTCGAACGTGTCGAACCATTTGTGCTCGTATCCACCAGCGATGTGGTTGGACTATTCTGGCTGCCATGCACCACAGTACGCTGTTGTATGCTATTCACTGAAACGGGTATGCTGCCATTGGCATCGATGAGGGTGCCCGGCTGACAAAGTTCCGTATAGTCGAAGGACTGTTCGAAGAGAAGTTGAAAATATATATGATTAGTTTAGATTGAATATGATATTATGATAAGATTATAGTATATATAAACTATAATTTTAATGGACACGTCACGCATTTTTAACTACTCGTTACTCGTTATAGGTTACATGTTGCTAATAGAAATTTGGGTTAGCTTTGGCTATAATATATGTTGTATATGGGTTCTACCAGTGGAATTATATCAGTCACCAAGCGCTAATCGCTCTACTCGCCGCTCTTTACTCGCTACTCGCTACACGTTACTCGTTACGCTCTACTTTAAGTTTGCTGTTTGTGTTTCATTGTGTTTGTTTGTTTGTGTATACCTGCTGTATGTGATTTTGATCCCGCGGCGTTATGGCATCCGTGCCAATGCCCGAATCGGGACTGGGCAAGTCGACGGTCAGACCCGCCGCCGTTATAGCCTTGGCATAGAGCGGCGTCCCACCGTTCTTGCCCGACTGCTCCTGTTGCTGCTGCTGCTGCTGCTGCTGTTGCTGTTGCTGCTGCTGCTGCTGCTGTTGTTGCTGTTGCTGCTGCTGTTGCTGCTGACTGTGGTGGTGTGCATTGCTGCTGGTTAGCACTGTGGTGGTGGTGGGCGCATTGCTGCTAAAGCGCGCCTCATAGACACCGCCCACTGGCTGTGGCTGGGCGGCTGCCGTTACGGAAACATCTTCGCCGTAGAGACTCCGTGCTGTGCCCGCTGGCACGTAGCCGCCTTGGCCATCGGGTGCGAAGTATTCACGATAGTAGGGCTCCGTTATGAATGTGGTGGCAGGTGGCGGTCCAGGTGGCAATCGTGTCGTCGTGTACATGCCATAGCTATCCGTTGTGATATATGGACCCGGACTGGGACTCTGGGCTTGCAATGTGCTCTGCTGTGTGCTGGTTCCATTGCTGTTCTGATGTGAGGTCTGCAGGAGTTCAGGTCAGTCTCTCACTCAATCTCTCTTTCTCTTTCACTCTTTTTTATACACTTGCTCCGTTTTTGGCTCACTCACCTGTAGATAAATCTGTGTGCCGCCCGTGGTAGCATACATCTCTAGATCTGCTGTCGCTCTGGCGGGACTAGTTGCAGTTGTTGCAGTTGTTGCAGTTGTTGCAGTTGCAGTTGTTGTTGTTGCTGTGGTTGCTGCTGCTGTGGCTGTTGCCGTTTTATTGGCTATATCGAATGCAGTTGCAGTTGCCTCAGTTTCTTCACTTCTAGCTGCATCCACGCGCAATATCTGTGAATTTTCGTTGGGATTTGTGTTGGTTTTTCTTGGTTTTTGTTTGTTTCGATTTTCTTTCAACTGTTGGCAACTTGGCTACTTAAAGATACTTATTCTATAAACTACAATCACGATTATCATTTTCTTGGGTATTTCCAAAATTTTTGTTATTATAATCTGTTAGTTTAGATTGATTTGGTTTAGAGTAGCGTTTTGATTGACCATAGCATAGAATCTTGACAAACTTAATATCTATTTTCTATTTGAAGATCGTTTTAAAAAAAAACTCTTCAAATTTGTTTTTCAAAGTTTTTTTAATTAATATTCAGATTATTCCAAAAAAGTCGTATGGTTCAAAGATTTTTGCCAAAGATCTGATATTTATATATATCATATATAATTCCCATATCCGAAATCTGGGAATGGGAATGGGAATAAATCGGAGTTGTGTACATATAGTATATATTACATAGAAGAACCCTTGAAGAGTAAAATTAGACTAGATCGGCAGGTATAAAATCAACATATAAGATCTATTTTTATGTATAAAGAGTTTCTATATAGAAAGTAATTATGTAGGACCAATTAGAATTCAATAATATATTCAGGTTTTCAAGAGCTTATCTCAAATATACAAAAAATGATCTTGGCTCAATCTCCGACCTTCAGAAGAATACGGCTTAGAGCAATATATTTATATACATATTGATATATATATAGACTTCCAAGACCTTCATTAGATCATGCTCTAATGAACTTTAATTGCACGCACATGGAAATTGTTAAAAAGCCTTTTAAAGCTGATCTCACATAGAGATCAATGAAAGCTCTCAGACTCTGAACCCCACATGAGGCTTATGAAACTGAACTGAACATAGATCACAGACCCTAAGTGAGGAGCGTGCAATATATGAATTCTACGAGCCGGCACAAATAATATTCATAAATACTTGGGGGTATCGAATTGGTTCAGCTAAATGATTTGTTTGCTGGAATTACATTGATTGATCGCACACACGCTCAAAAGAGACAAACGACAACAACAACAACAACAACAGGAACAACAACCACAACATGTGGTCAATGGCTATTGTTGATTGATGACTGATTATGAACGCGGAAGGTCAAAATTGAGCCAATGGTGACAAAAAGGTAAGAAAAACAAGAAGAAGAAGAAGAAGAAAAAATAGCGCGAACTTCGCTGAAAGCCAAGTTCTTTTTTAGGCGCTTTATCCTATAGCACAAGCTGATTCATAAATACAAAAAGTACAGTTTATGAAAACAAAAAATAAAAAATATATAAAAACAACAACAACAAAATTAAATGCTATAAAAAATCGAAACAGTCGTCGGTTGTCGAGTGGAAAGAAACCAATTAAAATGCGAGAAAAAAAAAGCAGCAGCAGACAGACAGACAGACTCAAAAAGTATATAACTTTTGGTATATAATGAAATATATATATATCTATATATATCTATATGTATGTATGTGTGTGTATGCATATATGTTAATTAGCATTGCTTTTTATTTATTTTTATTTTATTGATCGCACCAAAATGTCAAACGTTTTTCGACTCTGCGCGACTCTGCGTTGACGCTAAATGAGGTAATACGCCAAGAAACAGCTACAGATACAGATACAGATACAGATACAGATGCCAAGATATACATACATATATAAGATACATAAGATACACTCAATGGCTGGCAGCTGCCACGCCCTGTCTTAGCATCTAAATTAACATTTTAGCTGATGAGTGTTTCACGCCAAGCCAGAAGAAAGTGAAATCAAGAGACGTCATCAAACCAAAAGCTGCCCAATGAAGCCCAGCTATAAAAGCTCCAAATTTAACTAAACTTAGGTTCATTTATGCAGCAATTATTTTTGTTATAGTTTATATATATTTTTTTTTTCTTAATTTTTTCCCATTTTAATTAACCAAATTTAATTTTATTAAAATAAAAGCTGCCTAGCTACAAAAGTTCAAAAGCAAACTAAATTTAAGTTTATTAAAACGGCAGATATTTGTTTTATGATTTATATTTATTTTAAAGTTTTTCTAAATTTTTCTAATTATTTTTCCTCAGTTCAATTAACAAGATAAATTTTTTTCCAAAAAAAGATGCTACGAATTCTCAAAATCTAACTAATTTTTTAAAATATGTTTGCATTTTCTAATTTGTATATATTTTTATACCCTGAACCCATTGAAAATGGGAAATCAGGGTATAATGTTTTTGTGAAAATGTATGTAACAGGCAGAAGGAGACGTGGCAGACCCCATAAAGTATATATATTCTTGATCAGGATGACGAGCTGAGTTGATCTAGCCATGTCCGTCTGTCCGTCCGTCCGTCCGTACTAACGCAGAGATCTCCTAAACTACAAGTGCTAGAGACTTGAAATTTTACATGTATACTCGTGTATACCATACGCAGTACGAGTTTATCATATTTTTTCGATAACTCATCCCATTTCCTTTTTATCGATAACAATCGAAAATCTGACTTTGTTTTTAAAGCCTAGTTTGAATACTGTTAGAGCTAGAGACTTCAGATTTACTGTGTAGATTTATGTGATGAATACAAAGATTTTGTTGTTTACAGATTTTGGATGCCACGCCCCCTTCGCCCTAAATTTGAAAAAAACGTATATCAAGTACTAGAGACTTGTGCTTTGGCATATACACACATTTGAATGTTATTATCACGTTCTGAAAATTTGATGAAGATAGTCTCACTACAAAAAGATTTATTCAACAAACAAATTTTCATAATATAGCCCACACGGCAGCCCAAGCGCAGTAACTGCGCAGTTAGCAGAGCAATTATTTATGCGTTCGTATGGATGCATGCGTACGGGTGTGTATATGTGTTTTTGTATATGTGCATGAAAGAAGTGTAGAATTGTTGGAATCAGTACTTTGCAGGGTTCAGGGTATCTCCTAGTCGAGCAGTCTCGACTAGAGCCCTCTTACTTGTTTTGATATGTTCTCCCTTTTTAATTAACAAAATAGATTTTTCTTAAGGCAGAAGTTGCCTTAGTGAAGTCCAGCTGCAAAAGCTCCAAATCTAGATATATATCAGTAAATTCAGTTTTTAGTTATTTCTTATATTTTATAAACATTTCTAAATTTTTCTGAAATTTTGTATTTTTTCTCATTTTTATTAACAAAATTGATTTTTTCCAATTTTTGTTTCTTCAACTCTTCTTTTCAGTTTTCCCGCTAAGTTCTTGAAGCTAACAGCTAAATTGTGTTTGCGTGTGTGTGTTTATTGATTGGATGTGCGTGTTTTTTGTTTTGTAAAACTTACATTTAAAATGTATACTAATGTAGCTTGTCTTTGTTGTCTGTCTGATTGTCTTTTCTTCAGAGCGGCTCAGAGAGGGGGCCTAGCTCTACAGAGATTCTAGCTGCGAGCTAATTAAATTTGTTCATAAAAATCAATTTGCATTTTCGAAAAATAAGAAACAAATACACACGCACACACACACGCACACACACACGCACACACGCTCAGCGTGCAACGTCAGAAAAGGCCTTGGTGAAGCTGAGCCAAACGAATCGACAAATATTTTTTGGTTTTTTGATTTTTGGTTTTTCGTTGTTTTTTTCTTGTGCGTGTCACAAAATTATCAAAACTTTAGGAATCGTTCGTTAGCTTGTGCTATTATAAAACAGCGCGCTTTGCATATGCCACACACACACACACACACACACATACACACATAGATCTATATATAAACTATATATTATATGCCCATACTAAACTGAGCTATTGGCTGGCTAGAATTATGCTAAGCGCGTCTTCTGGCACATATTTATGTATGAGGAAGAAATAAAACAACAAAATGAAGTAAAAAAAAATCTACAAAAAAATCTTTAAAAAAAACTAAATTTAAATAAAGCCAATTAACTATTTTAATGCCTTTTGGTTTTGATAAAAAGTGAAACTTTTTTCTTCTTCTTTGGCTGCTTCTTATTCGTTTTTGTCAAGATTCTATTCAGCTGGCCGTTTTATGCATATCGTTAATTCTCGGAAATAAACCAAGGCAAAACAATAATACATACAGCATTATTGTCAGTATCATTATTGTTATTATTCTCACTAATATATTATTATATATCGTTTCTTAATAGTTTTGTTTTTTCTTTCTGCCTTTTTTTGGGGAACTTTTGTGAATGATCGTTTTTTAGGGTTTTTTCATGCAGGCCTAGCCTAGCCTAAACTAAGCTACGTTTAACTAGTCAAAGAAAATCGAAACTTACGAAATGATTTAATTTGATCAAATTATGCAAATTAAGTTGATTAAATCGAAATCGATTAATCGATAATTGGTTTTGTTTCTGTCTGTTGATTATTCTGCCTCTTTTCTACAAAGACTTTTGGATATCTAGTTAATTTCAGTGCATATAGTCAATTATGAATTTAATTTAATAATAAATGAAATATTAACTATTGATACTGTTTCGAATGATTTGTTAAAGGAATTTATAAATAAAGTTTAATATTCGAAGTAAATTCATTTCATTAATTTCATTTTATAATTAAGACTAAAGCCAAGTTTTCAACAGTTTGAAAGATAAGAAACACTATACATATATATATAGTTATCGATAACAAATTTTGCCTCGCTATAAAGTATTTTTGTATGTTTTTAAAGTGCAACTTTCTTCAAAAAAGTCATTTAAGTCCTCATATAGAAGAAAATTATGTTATCGATAACATCCTCATGACAGATTTTTGCTAAAATAGATGTAAATTCAACTTTTTCTCAAGACACTCATATTTTCATAGATGTGTAGCTTATCGAAAGCTTCTTATCGATAATACTTATCAATAGCAGTTAGTCCCATTGAATTAAAGTCGCCGAAAGCTTTTTTTTACAATTTGAACTTTGCTTTAAAACAGTCACTTAATTGTCACAGCAACAATGATCGATATGTGCAAAACATATCGATAGTTTTTTTTAAAACTAACATTCGCGCATTCTGAGAAGTTTTTACAATTAGTCGAACAGCAGGCGGTTTATTGACACCATTTTTATATTCAGTATTAACTATTTGTTGTTGTTGCAGTTTTTGCTGTTGTTCTTGTTGTTGTTTATTGGCTAATGATTACATTTTCCGGTCTAAAGTTTCAAGCATTGCAATAAATTGCAATATCAATTTTTCATTTATCATATATACATTTTGTTGCCAATTTTCTCTCTCTTTCTCTCCATCGTTTCATTATGTCATTTTGTCGCCGTTGTTGTTGTTGTTGTTGTGTTCAATTTAAATTCTGTGGCATAAATTAGTTAAGCGATTTGTTATACGCAAAAAAGCAAAAAAAAAAAAAAACAAAGTCTCTAGACTTTATCAACTAGGCGACGCGTGTTATGCAAATGGCGTTGGCCAAGACAAATCTTGCGAATAATTAGCGAATATAAAAAATAGTTTTTTATGATTTTATATTAATGTACAATAAATTAGAGTGCAATGCAAATTGCATATTGTAATTGTTAAATGCCAATAACAAGCAGAACAACAACAACAACAACGAAATGTAGAAAACAAGGCAATTAAATTGAGCCAAGAAATTATTTTGCTCAATGAATTTTTTTCTTTTCAATAATTCACACACACACACGCACACGCACATACTATAAGCCCACTCTCATCTGCAAAAAGCGTTAAAAAGCAACAACAAAGTGTCTGCCGTTGTTGCTGTTGTTGTTGTTTGGGTTCTCGCGCGCCAAACAAAAGACTTAGAGCACAAACTTGTTCGCCGCGCGTGGGTGTTGAAAGGCAACGCGTTTTGCGGCTCGGCTCAGCTCAGCTCAGCTGCTGCTGCTGCTGCTGCTGCTGCTGCTGCACGCCCACACGCAACTTGCTGTTGCTGTAGTTGTTGTTGTTGCTGTTCGTTCGTTCGCTGTTGCTGTTTGTTGTTTGTCTTTTGCGCGTGCTCGCTCAATTTGTGTTGCATTTGTTATTTGATTGTTGTTGTTGCTATTGCTGTTGCTTTTGTTTCGTTTTCGATTTTGAACGCGCGCACGTTTGCATTTTGATTGCAGGTGTTTTTCGTTGTTGTTGCTTGTTGCATTAGCTAACTGGGCAACTGGGCGCCCACATTCCAATCAAGCGGCACTATATATACTATATATATATATCACATATCATAACACAATATGCAAAATAGCAAAAGGCATATCGAATTCGGCCAGACACAGGCAGACACACACACACACACATACACGCACACACTTACATTGGTTTAGTTAAAGGGGAGGCTGAGATGATTGGGTTTATTGACACTGATCACTGAATCTGAACAATAAGACACTTTAACACGTTGTTGCAGTTGCTCTTGTTGTTTGTCGTTGTTGTAGCTGCTGCGCTCGCATTACAAGATTTTACGCGCAGGAGAAGCATTCGCGGCGCTCAAATATCAGACGAATCGCAGAAACGATCCTACTCCGACAGCGTGATACGACTGACTGACCGATTCCCCACGTATGACAACGTCGGCGACAGAGGCAACGGCGACGGCGACGGCGGCTGCGACGGCGCTACCTGAACACTGAACCAACCAACACACGCACACACATACACACACACACGGACACATATATATACACAGCGGCAAGCGAAGACAGACGTCAGCAGACGGCAGCGTTGCCTCGGCCAGTTGGACCAGCAAACACACATACAATCATACACACAGCGATCACACTCATACACACACACACACACACACACATGCGCGCATATCAGTTCAAAATGGTTGGAATCTCTGCCTGGCTGTCGCGTATTCTGACATGCGCAGCGGCCGGACAGGGCGTTACAAGCAGCGCAGCATTAAAAAATAGTTTTCATTGATTCGCGCGCTCGATCGTACTATGAAGGAAGAACGGCCACAGTGGGCCGGAAGTGCGCACTTAACTTTTGTCGCCTTTGGCTTAGCCTCATGTTGCCGTTGCTGTTGTTTTTGCCATGTCGCGCAATTTCCCAGCACTTGTTGCGCTTTAATTATGCCAGAGGTTTTTCATTAGCTACCTTATATTTCGTAGTTGTTGTTGTTGCTTTTGCATGCAATTGATAAAATATAAAAAATAAAAAAACAGCAGCACAGCGCAGCGGGCATCGAACATGCAACATGCAACTCGAACCGGCTGGCTGGCTGCACACTAGGCGCAAGCAGGCCAGATTTATGCGCAGTTAACGTGCGTGCGAGCGAGCGCAATATACAAATCACACAGGCACACGCATACACACTCACACACTCTCACACATGCTCGCATACGCAAGCACAAACGAAACGAACAGCATTGATCGTGTATAACAAGTTGGGTGTATAACAGTTGCGCGAATGCAAACTGAGCGACGGCTGCTTCTGTTGTTGTTGTTGTTGTTGCTGCTGTTATTGCTAGCCTGCCTGCCTGCTTGTTGTTGTTGTTGTTGCTGTCGTCTCATTGCTTTTGCGTCAATAGAACCACGACGAACGACGAACGACAGCGGCAACAACAACAACAACAACAGCAAACGACGTTGATTCGTATTGGCTGCAGCCCACAAATACTCATTGCTCACACACACACACACACAGCGGGCCAGACCAATTGCAGGTCTTAGAGCAGCGACAAAAACAAACAACAACAACCACATAGCGCACTCGCATGTTAATTGAGACAAAGTAGAGCGAGCGCGAGCGCAAATACGAGTGCGAGTGCTCGCAGGATGTGAGCGACGCTGGCGTTGGCGCTGGCGCAGCAGCTGCTGCTGCGCCTCAAATATGTAACTAATTTCTAATTGGATTTTGCTGTTGTTACAGTTTGCCTCACTCTTTTCTTTCTTTTCTTTTATTTTGCGTTTTGCGTGCGTGTCCATTAAAGCGTTAAATACGTAAAGCTTTTGATTACGATTTCTTGAATTGTTTTTGTTTTTGTTTTGTTTTTTTTTTTTTTGTTTGCCTACCTTCTGCGTTATGACTGAACCGTTCGCTGAGGCGCCCAGGCTGCCATTCTTGGCTGGATCCTTGCTCAAGTCTTCGGGCTCACGTTTGATGCTCAGCAGCTGCTGCTGCTGCTGTTGTTGTTGCTGCTGCTGCTGCACTGCAGCGGAGACAATCGAGCCCGCGCTCCCCACTCCTGCCGTGGTTATGGTCACAATGTCGCTGGGATGCGGCGGCTGCTGCTGCTGCTGCTGTTGATGCTGCTGTTGCTGTTGCTGCTGTTGTTGTTGTTGCTGTTGTTGCTGTTGCTGCTGTTGTTGCTGTTGCTGCTGTTGCTGATGCGAGATTGTTGTTGTGGAGACAACGCCGGTTGTGGCGGACGACGATGAGGGGTGTGAACCAAGCAGAAAGCCTTGAATTTCATTTTGCGATAGGCCAGAGACATCGATAGGTGTGGTCTGGCCATTCAGTTTGCCGGCGCTGCTCGCATTGCTGCAAAAAAGATCATAAGACGAAGGAAATGGCAGAGCAACAGAGATAGCAATTGATAGAAATGAAAGAGAAAACAGATAGAGAAAGAGAGATAGAGAGAGAGAGGGAGAGATAAGGAGAGGGAGAGAGAGAGAGAGAGCATGGCATGAGTAACATAATTTAAATGTTTAAATACTTAATTAATTATAATTAGCTTGGAATTATCAACAATTATGCTTAAATACTTAATTACTAATGCCCACCCACACACACAGACAGACACACGCCGCCTAACGGTACACCAATCAAATGGCAAATCCCAATCAGAAAACTGACAATCAAAAGTGCGCAAAATATGCAGAAATTGCAAATTTTCAATTGCTAATCCGTTGGCTGCGCCTAATTTGCCAGCCAGCCAACAACCACATACACCTGTAGCTGCAGCTGAAGCTGCGACCTGTTACCAACTGGCCAATCGACTCAAATACACAAACACACACACACACACACACACACACACTTATCCGAATAGGAGCAACGACAACTGAAAAACCAAACCAGATTCCAGCTGCAGCGCGTCCAGCAAAAGAAAAAAAAACAAATACAAATACAAATGAAAATAAAAATAAAAATAAACCAGTCGACAAATTTATATATACAAATATATATACATATAACTGCACAATAAAATCAAATTGCATTCAATGAAAATAATCAAAAGCTTTTATTTTTTGCTCAGGGTAAAAGGCCTAAATCTCTCGCCCTCTCCCTCTGCCTCTCCCTCTCTCTCTTTCTCTTTCTCTGCTTATTTCGATGACAAACAAAATTGAATCATATATTTTTATACTGTTTCTTCTTCTTCTTAATTATTTTTGTCAAGGTCACAGCCGTCGAGAGCTTTGCCAAAGTTGGTCAAGAATTTTGAGTCACTTTTTAAGCCAAAAAAATCTTTCGGGAATTTCTGCTCGAAATAAAAGCAAAGAACTTGTTCCAATTGACAGCTAAGATATTTTTTCTCTTTTTTGTTTTTAAATTTTTATTATGACGTCAATTGTTTTTGAAAATAAAAACAACTATATATATTTAGAATTTCTGTCAGCCTAAATCGTAAATGTTTTAAATTAACTCAATTGTGATGCTAAAAAGTCGCTTTTTATGAGTCGACATTTTTAATGGACTTTATAATGGCATAGTTTATAAAGTATTTAAATATATATGTATATATTTAAAATATATTTTTATTTGTTTTTAAATATAGTTACATATAATTATATATTTAATATATATATTTGTATAGAAATAATAATTCTCATTAACGACAGCTTAAATATGATTCAAAAACTTGTTTCTTAATCTGTTTACATTTGATTAAGAATAAAATTGTTTTGAATTACAGATTTAATTTGTTTGCTAATTTTAGTGAAGCAAAAACAAATAATGCATGTTCCAGCAGTGAAAAGTGCTGAATTGGATTGGAGATATATGCTAAGGGTAGAGTCTAATAAGTCTAGTAACTGATACTGGTACTGATAAGGATTGGGTTTGAACAATATGCTTTCATAAGACCTCGGCTAGAGTCTAGTAGGTAATACTGATCCATTAGTGCTTAAGATTGTTTGATACATTCTTCGTTTTCAGAATTTGTAATTTTTAGGAAAAAAAATATAGTTTTTTTTATGTCTATCGGCTTTTATTGCGATTTTTTGACCAGGTTTAGGGGTTTCAAAGTAAGCTGCCATCTTTGATTTTACAACCAAAGATTATACTATATATCTTCTTATAATAAATAATAGATAAATTTTGTGGTATACAAAAAAAGATTGGTAACTCTGGGTGCCAAAGTGAGTGAGATAGATATTCACATGTGAAGTGCGCTATCCTGATGACGCATTTTTGGGAAACGTTTTTTGTAAGCATTTGCTCAAAATATTTTTAAAAATATTTGCTGAAATGATACAGAGCTCAGTTTTATTTTATTTTAAGAAGAAATAAACAGAGTTTAATAGAAAATTTATAAAATATTATAAAGTTTAATAACTTAGAATATACAAAATATTCAAATTAAACGGAGATCATAAAGAGTGTGCTATCCTGATGACGCGCAGTGTATATGTATGTATGTACATACATATATAGAATGTTTATAAATAAAGATACACATTTGCAACAAGCTCAAGTTGACAATAAAAAGCTTTATCATAATAATATTTTTAAGAAACGAACCATTAAAATGAAAAACAACAAAAAATAACCGACAAAAATGAGAACAAAATGTCGCAATTTCTTTAGCAGCTGCTGTCGCTGTCGCTGCTGCTGCTGCTGCTGCTGCCGTTTGTTTTTTTTTTTTTTTTTTTTTTTGGCATAGCTCTGCTGTCTCGATTGCGAGATACATTTGTATCTATGATCGTGTGCATTTGGCGGCGACCTCAACTAAACACCGGAGCGCCCGTCGAGTGCCCGATTTCACCCGAATTCCAAAATTCTACGACATGTTCTCCAACTTAATGTGGGGTTAAGGCCGCAACGCGGACATCGGACAGCTGAACGAGATACATATATATATATGCATATATACACATATGTGTATGTATGTGTGTTTATGTGTACAATATGAAAACATGGCAACAGTTTTATCTTTTATGTTCTACAGAACATTTTGCAGAAACCAAAACATTTTCGTAATGCGATATGTTTTTATATCTAGCTTGGCTTATTAGCCATATACATATCCATATAACATATATATGTTTGTATATACACAAAGCATTGGGCCGCCCGTTTTTAGGGTCAGTTTCGTGTAAATCACGTAGCTGTTGTTATTAGACGACAGCAGCAGTGGAAGCAGCAGGGGCAGCAGGGGCAGCAGCTGAAGACGGGGACAAAAAGCGCTTAAACTGTCTTTTAATTGTGTTTCTAAGCCAACGGCTATCCGCAACGACCTTTTCCATGCCCCCTTAGCGGTGCTCAGAGTTCGCCTCCCCGTTACAGTTTCGACAGCCGAACGAACAACCTGAACTTGATATTAAACGAAAATAACAAGCGACCAAATGACTTGAGAACTTGAGCCACAGCTTGTGTGTGTTTGTGACCGCAAATTGTATACCCTAACATAGAGTGAACAAGGAGTTTGATCAGAGAACAAAGGATGTAAGTGCAATGCATTGTGAAAGCAGCACGAGCTGTGCGAGGATAAAGCATAGAGAAATTCTATAAAGAATACATAAGACTTAACTTATTCTTTTAAAAGGAAACTAAGAGACAATGAAGGAGTGTGATATTCAGTTAAGCAATTCATAGATTTTAATGACCAAGAGGAAGGAGAGAGAGAAAGAGATTTAGAAATATATTCTTTATACATATATTTCTATATTTAGTGTTTAAGAGTTTGAGATAGATCTACAGATTTTTAGAGAAAGAATGAGAGCAAAGAGGAGCTCTAGAGAGATCTATACACTGAGAGAGGGGCAGAGTGAAAAATAGATAAGAGAGATGTAGAGAGAGAAATAGAGTAAGGGATGAGAATGAGATGTAGAGAGAGCGAGAGAAAAATATAGATGTAGAGAGATAGATATAGATGCAGAGAGAGAAGGAAAGAAAGAGAGACACAGATAGAGAGTGAGTGAGGGAGAGAGAAAAAGAGATATACACAGAGTCAGAAATGTAAAGAGATGTATACAGAGGGAGACAGAGATGTTTAGAGAGAAATAGAGAGAGAGAGAGAGAGAGAGAGAGAGAGAGAGAGAGAGATAGGGAGAGAGAGAGAAAGATTGAGGGAAAGAGAGGGAGATAGAGAAAGAGAGAGAAAGATTGAGAGAGAGAGAGAGAGAGAGAGAGAGAGAGAGAGGGACAGGTGAAGAGAATATGAAGTATATAGATAGTAATTGGGAAACATATATACATAGAGAGAGACGGAGATGTGGAGAAAGAGAGGCAGATGGAGAAAGAGAGAGAGGGAGTGTGAAAAAGAGAGAACCATAAAGTGAGAGAAAGTCAATAATGTGACCATGGAAGACATTTAGTTAATTTATGAAAATAGGTTAGTTAGGCATTGGGGACTGTCAAAAGAAAGAGTCTATTAAAAAGAGATTTAAAACGTTAAAATAAAATCATATGAAGGCAAACACAAAATAATGAATTAGATGCTAAACAAAAATATGCGGAGATAACGAACTAATAGATATTGCAGCTATGGACTCTATTAATTGAAATCAATAAAATAATGTAACAATATGCAAAATAAATTAAAATTGAAAACAATGGAAGAGCTTAAATAAATGTTATAAAAGATAGGTATATTGTTTTTTAAAATAAATATAATAAAAGAAAGGAAATGATGTGAGCCTTGAAAAATCAAGTGGAACGAAAGAAAACAAGTGAATTTTTGTATATTATTTTTTTAATTAATGCAAAAGCGATCAAAATAAAGTTATTAATGTTATGAATGCAAATGCTGAATCAAATCAAAGCGGTAAACAAAATAACAACAACAAAAATCAATAAAAGATAATAAAAATATATTAAAGATCATAATTTCCATAAAGAGTTTGGCATAAAAATCTATAAAAATGATGAAGAAGAAGAAGAAGAAGCAGTAAATTAACCAAGACAAACTGTTGGCCATAGTTAATGGAGTCGAACTTAGTTAGATCATTAAATGGTCTGTGTCACAGCACAAGTCCAAAAAGAGGAAGAAAAAGAAGAAGCAGAAGAGGCAGAAAAGAAGTGAGAAAAGCAGCACAGAAGCCGCACAAACAGAATTTCATAACTAGATATTTTTCGGAAGTGCCGCTGGCTACGTGCCGCCGCCAATTTCCACGAAGTTCGAGAAGGAACGACGGACGCACTGTGGAACACACACACACTGAGAGAGAGAAAATGGAGCGCGGGCAACCCAAATTCCAGCTGGCAGAAAGCAGGAGGCGGAAAAGGGGGAGGGGGTGGATAGTGGCTTACCTCCACACAAGCTGATGTTGCTGTTGTTGCTGTGATCTGTTATTGTGCTGCTCAGCATCGACATCTCTGTAGTAGCTGTAGACAGCATAGGAGGAGGCGGAGGAGGAGGTGGCAGCGGCAGCGGCAACATTGGGAGCTGCTGCATCGCTGGCTGCTGTGGCTGGAGGCGGCGGTGTTGCCTGCTGCTGTTCGCTCAATTGTATCTCATCTGCCACCGATTGCATTAGCCCAGCGGCAGTGAGCGGCAGGTGTTGCAGATGCTGCTGCTGCTGTTGCTGCGTCTCCTGCTTGGGCGGCTCATAGTAAGGCGAAGGCGATTGGCTGCCATAATGATGCTGAGGTAGATGTTGTGGCAAATGTTGCTGCTGCTGCTGCTGCAGATGATGAAGTTGCTGCTGCTGCTGCTGCTGCTGTTGCTGCTGCTGTTGTTGCTGATGCTGCGCGTCTAGGCTGTAGCTGCTGCGTCTAACAGGTAGGGTTGGGTTAATCAAAACAGAGGAAACACGAAAAGGGAGAGCAGCTTTGGAGCTGAGCTTTGGCGGCGTTCAGGTGCGTGCAGTTAGCCAGTCGAGCGAGCCCCATTAGCATTTATTTACATAACACATTTGATTTTCTGTTTCTTTTTTGTTTTTTTGGCCAGGTGTGCGTGTGTGTGTGTGTGTGTGTGTGTGTCTGCTGTAACTCTCTTGCGGCAGCTTTTAGCTTTTTTTTTGTTTTTTGGGCAACAACAACAAAAAATTGATTCGTTTAGCGCTATTAGCGCGATTAGATGAATGCTGTTAAAAATGCCAATGAACAACAACAACAACAACAACAACAACAATGACGACAACAATAACAATTGAAAGCGGCTTGAACTCTCTTTCTTCAACACTTGAGCGCCGGCCAAAGGAATCGGCAAGGAATCGCCGCAAGTGGTCCGCTAATTACTCAGTTCCCATGGCAAATGGAAGAGTTTTAAGTGCAGGTATTGTATTATATATATTTTTTATATATTTCTGCAACAGCCAAACACTTCATTAGCGAGCCCAACGGGGCGGCGGTGGCCGGCAACAAGTAGCAAAAAAAAAAAAAAACACACAGAAATAAAAAAAATTGGAGTTTTTGGCAAACGCATTTTGCAGGAAGCGGGGCAACCCTAATAGACGGCAACCCTGTGGATTCACATGCAGCGCATTAACACCTGAAAGCTTTAGCTTTGTGAAAGAAAAAGGGGCCGTAACGTAGGCCGGGCGCTGCGGTATCAAAATGCCTGGGAAGTGGCAGCCCAGGGGCAAGCCAAGGCAAACCCAGCCAAACCCAGACCAGCCAAAGGTAAGACAAGGTGTCCAGCTTAAAATGTCTTGGCGCACAAAAAGAGTAGCATAAAACCGGATTCAGTGCTAGTGCAGCAGCTGCTGCTGCCGCTGGACGCATCCGAGACGCAACCGTTAGATCATAATTGATATTTGTGGCAGGGCCCAGAAGGAGACTCGAGCGTGTAGACAATAGCCCAAGCAGCTCGGACAGCGTCCCTTTTCTTTCCTTACAAAGCGCTAATTTGCATAATGCTTTCAGCTCTGGCCTTTAAGCAACTCTGAAAAGGATTCATCATTCCGGGCTGGCCGGGATTCACATGGGCCGTCTGCAGCATTTGATACGGTCGAATGACGTTAAGCAGGAGGAGAAGAGCTCTACCGCTACTACAATTATTGTTGTTTTGTCATTGTTTCTCAACGTTGGACATCGCACCTCTTTCTTTGCGCGATCGCTCAGCGTCTCGGCGTCTCGGCGGCTCAGCGGCTCAGCGGCTCAGCGTGTCCGGCGCTGAGGACACTCGGCTGGCTAGAGCAACCCCTTCTGGGCAGCGTAGAGACAACGCAACTGATTTGCATAAATATATCAATCGTGGACCAGGTAAACTTTTCCATTTGCTTAAGTTTTTTTTTTTTTGTTTTTTCATAAATGCATGTTCATTCCGTTTCATTTCAACCCCCCGCCTGGTCCTTAATAAAAACAACAAATCCTTTGGGCTCTATGTCCACCCCGATTGTCCCTTGCTCGCTGCGCATTTCTGTACAGCCAAAAGGATAACCGTGGCGAGCCCCGAAGTCCATTAATTTGTCCACAATGCCCGAGCGCGCATCCTTTGCGCCTGACCATGGCCATGGGTTGAGTGTGAGAAATTTGTTTTGCGTCTGCGCTGCGGCTGATTGGATTCAATTCAAAGCGATGCCCAGCTGTTCCAATTGGGAAAACTCAACGACTGTTAAGCATTTGCAGCATTTACATGCTCATCTTTTATGCAAATGGCAGACTCTCTCTCTCTCTCTCTCGCTCTCTCTCACTCTTCCTTGGTGTCTCTTAAATGTCGATGGGTCGAGCGTGGCTAAAGCAAAGCCGCCAGCGTTTATTTTATTTTTGGTTTTTTCTTTCGTTTTTGGTTTTTTTGGGCGTGGGGGCTATAAATTTCTCATTCGTATCGCATTAATTACTACAATATTATCAACAGCTACAGCAAAGACATAAAAACCAAAAAAACGAAACAACAAAAACAATAACAGCAGCCACAGCTTCAGCCGCCGCCGCCGCCGTCGCTGCCGCAGCGCAGCAGCAGCGAACGCATAACGCAGCGGCCATATTGAAAAAAGATGCAAAGCATGCGAGCGAGAGAGGGAGAGAGGGAGAGAGAGATAGCGAGCGCCTGCGCGACATTCGAAATGAATGAACGAACGCATTAAAAGCTTTTTAGCTTAAGAGCTTTTCATACAGCAAATGTTACAGCATATTACAATGTTACACAAATACACACAAACACACACGCGCTGTTATTATAACAGTGTTGGAGGGGGTGGCTGGCTAGAGTGGGCGCCCGCACTTGAACGCCGTCAGCTGCTGCTGCTGCTTCTGCTGCTGCTGCAACTACCGTGACTCTGCTATCCAGTCTGTATAGGATATGGCATAGCTGCTGCTGGCATCCTGCATCATGTGCGCAGCCGTTAAACGAATACCGTTAACAATCGCACAAGTGCTCGGAACTGTTCGAAAAAGGCGCGCGCGCGTGCCCGTGTGAGCAGCTGTTATACGTAGCTTCGTCCACTGTCACTGCTGCTTCTGCTGCGGCTGCGTCCAAAGCTCATGTCGACCGTTTGGCAATGTAATTGAAACTACAATTGAAGCACATTGTTGTTGTTGTTGTCGTTGCCTTTTGCTGTTAGTTCTTGAAGTGAGTTCTTTTTTTTGCGTTTTTCTCTTCCTTTTTTTGCTGTCTTTGTTTTTCTTTATCTTTGCGCGCCGCGGCGTTGGCAACGTTGCGAGTTAAGCTCGGGCACTGATACGCATTCGCACAGTTATATTCGGCAAAAAGAATATATGTACGCATATATATAACACATAAGTATGTATGTATATATAAAACAACAACAATTTGTATATACTACATATATAAACTTGATGCTGTTGTCGACCTTGTGGCTTTTCGATATCAACTGAAAACCACTTTGAGCGTTCGATAAACTTGTAGCGCCAATTCACAGTGTACATGTGGAGATCTAGAGATGTGGCGAAGTGTAGAGGTGCTAGAAGGTGGAGAAGTGGAGTATACCAGCAGCAGCAGCAGCAACAGCAGCAGCAGAGACAACAACAACAACAACAACAACAACAGTAACAACAGCACTACACTAACAACAACTGACGACAAACGACAGTCGAAAGCGTACGACGTTGAATTGTGTTAACATGTTTCTTCTTGTCTCGCTCGACATCATTGTTGTTGTTGTTCTTGTTGTTGTTGTTGTTGTTGTTGTTGTTGCTGTTGCTGCTGCGATTGCTGCGCTGCGACGACTGCTCTGCTGCAGGTAGACTGCGCAGGTGAACAGGTTTGTTTTTGTATCAAAATGTCCAAACGCTGTTGCACCTTTAATATTAATAATAATAATAATACAAAAAAAATGAGACGAGAAAGAAAAACAACAAAAGCAAAATCAAAAACAATAACAAAGACAAAAGACACAAACGATAACGACAACGACAACTGCTGCACACCGAAGCTCTGTTGCCCTTATAGCCCAGCGATCGCAGTTACAATCGTAACTTTGCTTTGTATGTTTAAGAGAGGGAGATAGAGCATGAATGTGCTTCTTAGTAGGGCAAGAGACAACCAGAGAGAAATGGATAGTTTATCTTCAATATTCAATAATTGAATATCATTTCTGAGAGCTGCTCTCTATTCACTATTTCCTAAAACGCAAATTAATTTGAATATTATTTTAAAGTATTGTATGTAATTATTTTAAATGTAATTATAAACTTCATTTAAATTTAATGCTTTATAGCCTAATTTCACTTTGACCTATATAAATATATCTAAAAAACCATGGAAAAGGAATACAAAGACTTAAAGAGCTACACAAATCTAAACATATGTAGCTCAACTAAAGATTATTTGCAAGTTATAAAGACAAAAAGCTCGTGAAATATATAGCCTATAAGCTTAATTAAATATCTGCTTTCACATCACATTGTATGACAGTTAAAGACTTCTTCTTGAAAAGTTTCAGCTTTGCGAAGCTTTAGCTTAAGTTGCTTTTAACAAGTAGTTAATTACATCTTTGAATCGGATTTAAAGCTTTAAAGCAAATAAATGTTAGAAATAATACATAATAGCATATAAAACGTTTACAAAAGCTTCCAAATAGAGGATATATCTGTTTGATCTATCCTATGTTGATAAAGTCTGCTTAAGAAATGATAACAATGCAGTGAGCTTTTAGGCTAAAAGTCAGCGGCAAGCTTTTAATGCATTTCAAAGCGGCATGACAAAGCATTTGTCTAAGCAAATATGCCCACAATGAACCTAATCAAATTTAAATGCTCCATTTCCGATGGGTGCTCAAATGTGTGTGTGTGTGTGTCAGTGTGTGAGTGTGTTAGTGTGCAAACAATAAGCCCACTGAAATATTGTCAATCGAGGGTAGTTAGGGGCAAAGTCAAAGCCAATAACAAAACACAATGCAATAATAAATGCGCTTACGGCTCAAATATAATTAAAGACAGTCACTGTTTACATTCGCTCGATTAAAAAGGTGTCGACAATTTGCTGGCCAGCACTGTACACCAACACACTCACACACACACACTTACATTTTTTATCGTGACTAAAATGTCATATTAAAATAAAATAAAAATAAAAATTCAATAAAAAATGGGGGAATAAGAAAAGAAAAAAATGCTAAAATAAAAACAAAATAAAATATCAGGCAAAAAATATGTTTTGCAGCTCGGAAATTTAATACGAACACTAAAGTGAAAGTAAGTAAATAAATGAGGTGTGCCTGCCGGACACACACTGTGTGTGTATATGTCTGTATATGTGTGTATGTGTGTGCGTGTGTGCGTCTGAGTGTATGACCGCGAACGCCCCACAAGGAAGGCTATCATGAAGGGCATCCTTATATATGTACGAGTATATGGAAATTTCATAAAGTGCAATTCATTTTAACACAATTTTCTGTGGTTTCCGCATGACAAATTAAAATACACTGCACAACAAAAGTGGGTAAGGTGGAAAAGGTAATAGTTTGAAAGCAAATTCATTGAAAATGATTTCTTATAATAAACTTGGTTGATATTCTGATTGATGTTCTGATATTCAAGCTAATGGAAATATATCATTCAATAAAAATTAATTCCTCAATCTGTTCCCAGTAAACATTTTTGACGAACAAAAATGTTACGAAAAGTTAAAGTAGGACGGGAAGAATCTCACTTACAGTTACTTAACACAGGATCAAAAATATACAGAAGCAACTGTTCCCACATTGTAGAAAGCAGCTTAAATATGAGAATAGAGAACAGTTTAGCTTACTTTTTTAAGAGCAGAACCAAAGTAATGAAAATAAACTATTCTCTTATTATAGAGAACAGTTTAAAGATGAGAACAGAAACTGAGAACAGTTTAGTTTACTCTTCTAAAGCAAAGCCAAAGTAGTGAAAGTAACTATTCTCTTATAATAAGGAACAGTTAAAATATGAGAACAGTTTTCAGTTAACACTGTTCTCACTGAGAACAGTTCGCCGATTTCTGATCTCACATTTAAACTGTTCATAGTTTACTCTTCTAAAAACAGTTTAGTATACTGTTTCGAAAGCAGTTCCTGCTTGGCTAGTCGCAATGTAGAAAACTGAGAACAGTTTAGTTTACTCTACATAAAGCAGGAACTGCTTGAAACTGTTGTCTCTCTGAACTGGGAACAGTTTTTTCTAGTCATGTTATAAGTACTTCATATAAAACAATTTTTTTTCTTAATGCTCCCACTTAAAGAAAACCTATAAAATAAGAACAGTTGCGCTCTGAAATGCTTTTGTTTTAAGTGAACTTTATACTTTCTCACGGCACGGCAGGTGATCCGGGCCGGCAAGCGCTGAACTTTGATTTAGATCATTAATTGACTTGTAAAATCGTCTATGAGATGCACATAAATGATGGATATTATGTTTTATGCCCACCTATGTGAATGACGAACTGATTGACTGACTGTCTGTTGCACAAGATGCTTTTAATGAAAATGCAATAGCCGTTAAATCGTGTTGGTTTTTGTTGTTGTTGTTTTTTTTTTGTATATTTTTTTATAGCGCCTAAGCAATAAATAAAGCCATTCAATGTTTCTTTATAATCGTGCATTGCTTTGCACTCAACCGAATAATATGGGTAATAAATGGCGATGGCGATGGAGCTGGCGATCGTTGAAGCTTTCGTCACAATGCCTTGACATTTCATCAAGCTTGCAAAGCTCCAAGATTAACTAAGAGCGAGAGAGCGAGGAGCAGAGCTTAGCTTTGTTGCACAGTGTAGTCGCTTGTAAGCAGCTTATTTATGCGATCCATGGCAAAAGGGTCCGTAGGACATGGAAAGGTACGACAGGCGAAGGATTTGCAGTTAATGCAGAGAGCGTCAACAGCGACAACAACAAAGGTCACACGCAGATGGCTTAATGTCAATTTAAAAGCAATGGAATCAGCAAATGTGACGGGTAGATACCCTGTAAAATGCGGGAAAACCTTAGTGATGCAACAATAACTAATGAAATGATTACAGACAGGTTTTATATCAATAAATCATTGATATTGGAAGATGAAAATTCCATTATCGACTTCTCAATACCCCAAATAAAATATGTAATGCGATCCTCACATATATAAGTATAGAATATCTTCTGTACATATGTTTTTAAATATAATCATATAAATAAAAAGATTAAAAAGAACTACAAATATGACTTATAGATACTCTGTAATACATTTTGTATTTAATTTTTTTTAGCAAATTTTAAGTCTTGGACATGAATTTGGCTTTTCTAGCAAATTTGAAGTTCTGTATACTCAGTTAACAAAAATCGACTTTTAGATACCCTGGAACTATGTTTGAAGCCTACCTGTATTAATACAATTAAGCATAAGAAATATCTAATATACATGCTAAACAGAGCATAATGAATATATGATACCCTGTAATAATTTGATGTAAAAGTTATCAGAAAAACCTACTAAAAAGTGACTGATATATATTAAAATAAAAACCTTTAAATAATATTTGAAATTCTAAAGCGATCATCAGCTCATAAAATACAAATTTTATAAATTACAGAGTAAAACTACTATGAAATTATTTTTAATTTAGCTAGTAACAAAGTCAATGCAAAAAAATAAAACATAGAAAATGAGCGCGAGACAAATTGACTCTGTAATTAATATAGCCTATGATTACGCTTTCAAGTATAGGGTATTGAAATTAGGCAACCACAATACGCCAAAAGTGTCCCAACTAGAGATGAGAGACAGGAGAGAGACGAGAGACGAGAGAGAGAAAGAAGAAAGAAAGAAAGAACTGTTGGCAATGCAACCGACTACATATCAAGGAAGGCTAAAACCAACTGTACAACATGCGAGGCGAACACCAACACGCAAGCCGATTGAGATGGAGCTGCGATGGAGGCAGCTGTGGCAGAGGTTGTGCCAGCCGATGTGGTCAATGTGGCGCATTTGTTAGAATGCGACGAGGCGAGGCGAGGCGAGGCGAGGCGAGGCAGAAGACATCGCCATCAACGTCTTTGGGGCCAGCGCGTTGGTCAAACAGCATGCCAAACGTCAGAGGCGTCTGCCGAGTCCAACAAAAGTCCAGGGTGTCCACGTTGTCCCGGCCAGCGTCCATATGCGGAAACGCAATTTTGTCGTTATTTATGGACCTTGGCGTGCATGCAACATGCATGGTGTGCTGGAGCAGCAACAGCAACAACAGCAACAACAACAACGTATCGCAGCCTCCGCTATAACAGGATGACCATCGACGTGGCATTAGAAGCAAGCACAAGAAGAAGAGGCGGCAGCAGCAGGAAGAGGAGGAACAGAAGACGAAGGCGAAGCTGTTGCAGCGGCATGCAGATGCAGATGACGATGACTTAGTTGGTGTTGCAGCAGCAGGCATCAGGCAGCAGGCAGCAGGCAGCATGCAGCACCTTGCTCGAGGTGCTTACCACACGGCGCACATTCGAGCCGTAACGGTTCTCTATTAGATTAATTTATATTCAAATTTTTATTACTTGCGCATACCAAAAGCGCGACGACGATGATGATGATGGCGGCTGCTGCTGCTGCTGCTGCCGAGGCTGTTGCTGCTGCTGCTGCTGCTGCTGCTCTAAAATGAATTGCCAGGCGCTGTTGCCGAGGTTGAGGCTGTGGCACATCCGCGTGGAGGCTGCGGCTGACTCTTTGGCTATGTATTATTAGCCTCTCGCCTACTTGCAGATTCGATGCACGCCAAATGCCACAGATGTTGCTGCTGTTGTTGTTGTTGTTGTTGTTGCAATAACGTATAGTAGAAACAGTTACAACGGAAGCTGTCATTCGCCTTGGGAATGGGGTCTGAGGATTGCCAGCGAAATGTTTGGGGCCATGGCTAAAATAGGGGGAATTGCGCTGGCGTTGCAGCCAGTTGTTGTTGTTGTTGTATTTGTTGTTGTTGCTGTTGTCTGTTGCTCTTGTTAGTGTTTGTTGCCTATCGCAATAATTAACAGTAAAACGGACAGCGGTTAATTCAAATGCATGAGAAATGCAAATGATGCAACATTTTGTAAGCCAAAAGGACGTTTCGATGCCACCAACAACTGTTGTCAATGAAGTTGTTGTTGTTGTTGTTGTTGTTGTGGTTGTGGTGGTTGCTGATGCTGTTGACGCAGCTGTTGCAGCTGTTGCAAGGTCCAAATATGTGCTACAATTAGCCAAGATTTATAATAAGATGTGGGCCGTGGCACATGGAGCAAGCAACAAGTTTAATTAACAAATCAAAATAAAAGGAGACAATCGATCAGCAATCGATTACAGTAAATCGATATCGCAATTGAAATTCAATATTTTTATATGCACTTGAGATGTCTTAATTGCGAATAGAAGCAAATGTCTTAAATGAAAGTAATATTTCTATATTTCTATAAAGATATCTATTATACAGATTATAAGCTTGTTCTATTACACTGATTGTTCCTATAGCATATATATATTTTGTATGTATACCTTCTCTATTATTTTTTCTGAAAATGAATATATAATATCTTCTCAACTAGTTGAAGAACTTTTCGTATGCTGAAGATATACTAATATAATGTATTACAATTCCGATAACAATTGATTCTTTATAGATATTGTAGAGTAATTATTAAAATTCTGATGACAACCACGAATGCTGTAAATGCCAAACTTTTTTCTGAATAATAAAGAGAGTTATCTATAGAATTCTTATGCAAGAATCGGGCAGATTCTATTATGGAAAATCTCGCTAAAATTTCATAACATTAAGCAGCTCTTTGTCTGATTTGCAAACTAAATATATAAAAGGTTACTCAGCGCTGTTGTTGACAATGATCTACATTATATAAGTATATATAGAGATATAATAAATATGCCTAGTTTTTAATCCTTCTGGCATACCAAATTAAAATGGATTTTACATAAAATAATAATAAATAAATAGCCATCAATATCTATCTCTGTTTCGATCTCTATCTCTATCTCAATCTCAATTACTAATAAAATCATAATACCCTGCACATGTCTATAACCGCAGCTAATTGTTATTGTATCATTAGTCAGTTTATAATTGATGGATTTTCCAGCACTCTTCCTTTCATTGACTCAATTTGCTAGCGATGACGAAGCGAAGCAATAAACTGCTTTAGATAATCATAGAAAATTATAGAAATATAGAAGAAATTAAAAAATACAGAAAAAATCGATCAAAAAGCGAAAATGATCTACATAGAATATGCTGAGATTAATTTATCGACTCAGATAAAATTAATCTCTAAAATATGTCTAATATGACTTTATTATATGCATATTAGATATATTTTGAGATACTTCAGTTGTTTAAAAAAAAAAACTTAGAAACGTTCGAGAGTTCATTAAGTAATCCAATAATGCTAATATTAATAGAGTTACGTGAACACAAAATATTGATTCAGATATCAACAAGAACCAGCGATGATGTCTTTAAAGATCAACCAAAACATTTCACATCATCTTAGAAGTTAAGAAATCCTAGCTCCAATGATCTATAATAATCTTTTATAATTCTATTATAATAATATATATTGTAAAAACTAGCCTGAATTCCAAAAGATTCATTTCAGCCTCAAAATATCTTGCATATACCCAACATATGCAAGAAATCTCTAAGATACATTTATATCTAGGTTACCGATCTATAGATATTCCTATAGTACTAGATTAAGTGCTTTACTCACCCCTGTAAATGTTCCTCGACATCGGCGACTATGTAGACGGGTTGTCCTGTGCCGCTGGTGGTTGTGGCATAGGGCAGACCCGCCTGCACCACCACCTGACCGTCCGAGACGAGGCTGCCAATATCACCGCCCGAATAGATCTCGAGACCCTTCTGATCGCTGGTGGAGTAGATGACGGTCTTGCTGCCATCGTTGTAGATCAGATCGATGTGCTTGTCCGGCTGATACAGTTCCGGATCCAATTTCTGTGGCACGCCCGTCAAATGCGGCAGCTGCTTGACGTTCACATTGACGCCATTCGGATCGGAGGTGGTGTAGATGATGGAACCACCGCCGGCAGCATGCTTCTTGTGATCCTCATAGATCTCCGCCTCCGTTTTGATCACATTATCGTTGCCATAGTGCAGCACCGAGGCATCCAGGGGCAGGGGTGAGGTCTGATAGACACCCTGATGCTCGTTGTTCAGCTTCTGGGCCTGGTTGTACATGGCGGTGGCCACCGCATTGTCGTTCGGCATCAGCTTCGAGGGATCGCTAACGATGCGTGTGAGTATGTGCTCGCCCGCCTCGTTTCTGGAGAGGATGTGGTGCTCGCCGTTGATGATCTCCCTTGATATAATTTGCTGCTGCTCGCCATTGGGACCGACAACGCGTATGATTTGATTCTCATCGAACTCGATCTTGGCCAGCGGCTGATGCTCCGTCTGCTGCTGCTGCTGCTGCTGTTGCTGCTGTTGTTGCTGCTGTTGCTGCTGCTGCTGATGCTGTGAGCTCATTTGTGCCGCAATGCGTGCATCTATCACCTGGCCATCGTCATGGCCGCCATTCGAGCCGCCACCACCGCCACCATTGCCACCGCCCGGACCACCGTCCGGCGGCATCACCACCTTGGGTGTCTCGTAGATGAAGACGGCCTCCTTGTCGTACAGCTTGGCCGAATCTGTGTGCAGATCTAGGACATTCACGTTCGTCATGGTCGCCAGCTCCGGCTGGGGACTGTCCGGCGATCGATGCATTGTGGTTAAGAGTGGAACACCGTTCTGGCCCAAGGGCGAACTGTTGCTGCTGGCTACGATGTTGGCGCCCTGCTGGATGGGCGAGAGTGAGGCGTCGCTTAGATGGCCACCCACTACACCGACGCCGCCGATAACGCCAACGCCCACGCCCACGCCCCCAACGACGCCCAGGCGGTGTGTGTGTGTGTGCGTGTGTGGATGCAGCGAGTGTGTGTGCGTATGCCCGTGGGCGTGGCCGTGTTGCTGATGGGCGTGTGCGTGGGCGGACAGCGATAGATCGTTGTTGGACGTAATGACGCTCGTTGTCGCCGTGGATGTGGACATCATATATATATATATATGGGGTGTATATATATATATGTGTATATATATATATGTGTGAGCTTAATTATTGAACAAATTTGTGGAAGACTTTGAACTTTGAACTTGAGTTGATGCTGATGCTGATGTTGCTGTTGTTGTTGTTGTTGTTGTTGCAGCTGGCAAATGCGAAGGCATTCGAAATGTTGCAGGTTGTATGTTGTTGTTGTTGTTGTTGTTGTTGGTGGCAAGCTTGGTTTGTTACGAGTATATAAACATTAATAATATCACTATCACGTTATGAATGAAGGCACTTGTTGTTGTAGATGTTGTTGTGGTTGTTATTGTTGTAGATGTTGTTGTTGTTGTTGTCAATGTTGTTGCTGTTGCTTCAATATTGCTTTTGATTGTATGGCACTAAGGAACTTGGATAACAGTTAGCTCCTTTATCGTTGTAATTAACTGCAATAAAAGAAAGTAATAAAAAAATTTAATTTTTTTAATGCTAAAAGAAATATGAAATAATATACTAATAAAAAAATATGAAAATATAAAATATTTATTATGCTAAACTTTATGAGATGACTGTGAAAACGAAAAGTCCTCATTAACACAATTAATTAGAAAACTCTCAACAATTATCTATTTTTATTTCATAGCTTGAAAGTCCTGTTTGATCTAAATATACAAATATTTTTAGATCAGCTTAATCATTGGAAATACAATCAGCAAGTTTGTATAGTCGAGCCTAAATAGAGATCTTGCGTATTGCATTTCTTATCTTAAAAAAAGCTTTTCAATTATTTGTAGATTTAAGATTCACATTTGATTTTTATTGAGATAAGGTGCGTCTATATATCTATTTCTTTTTTGTTAGATTTATTTTTTTATGATTAGATATGTTTGTAAATATATAAAATATTTGATTCATCATATGCAGTCTCTGTTCAAACATAAACATACATTTGCTTCTTCAAAGCTTCACTTTTAGGAACGGCATTACAACATTTTCTTCTTTGAGCTCTGTAGAAATTTCTGTAGCTCAAACAGCCCCTCTTAGTTTTTACTAATAGTTCACACAGTGAGTATTAAAAGTACTCAAGTATGCAGAATTGGGGCTCTGAGCATTAAGATAACCACAGTAGTACTTATAGTACAAATTTGTGTCTATTAAGGCATTATATTTGCCTTCACCTCTAAGCGACAGCTCCTCTTTAAGAGTCCTATAGAGCTGTCATGCTCAATAGTAATAAATAGTTATTATTAATAAGAGCGACAGTTGAATCTGGATTTGAAGAGCGGGAATGTCGCTCTCCCTGTGTTCACTGCAGCTGAGTAGATGGGGAATAATAATGAGTATTTTAAATAGAAACCAAAACCAAGTAATTTTTATTGGTGATTTAATTCCGCGAATGAAGAAACCGCAAGCTGCAAATTAAATATATTGGACAATTACATAGATTATTTATCGCTTATTCTCGTAGCCAGTTGCTAAATGTTTAACAGATCTGCAGTAATTTTCAAGCTTTAGTTTCCATACTCAAGTCTATAGCAATTTTCTGTTATAAAATGTGAATAGTTATTATTTACAAATCGGTTATATTCCATTATTTTCCATTATCTTCTATATATAGTTATAATTTTTAAAATATTTATAATATTTATAATATTTATAATATTTATAATATTTATAATTTTTATAATATTTATAATATTTATAATATTTATAATATTTATAATATTTATAATATTTATAATATTTATAATATTTATAATATTTATATTTAGAGGGCTCTAAGCACCAATCTATCTCTATAGAGGTCTATGAATGTACCTTTTCTAAACATTGTATTGAAACTACTTCTATAAACAGGAAGTATGATTAAGAAAATTGCATGACCGACTTGCATATATCCTGTAAATAGCATCGCACAGTAAGTCGTCTACCTCCTACCCTATATATAAATACTCTATACACATTGCACCTTCACATATATTGACAGTCTACTCACAATCCCTATAAAGTCCGCCCTAATAGGCTTCCATTATAGCTCAGATAATTATAAAGTTTGTTAGCTTCCCCATTCAACTCATTTATAATAATAAACAATTACAGTCGGGTAAGAGATATTTATACTCTACAAAAAAAAACTGGGCCTGTTTGACCGGGTGGATCGTGCCTTCTAAAAAAAATATATTATATATAAAAAAATAAATAACAAACTAAACTAAACGTTAACGGAATGTGGAACGGGTTCAAATGTTTGCGGTTTCCCCGATGAGTCGATAATGCGCTGCGATGTTGTTGTTGTTGTTCTCTCAGTTGTTGTTGTTGTTGTTGAGTTGAACGATTTGCAAAAAGCGAACAAACATGCAAACAAACATAAACACAGAAAACCGAAACAGAAACGAAATAAGTGGGAGGGCAGGCGGGAGGCCCAAAGGGAGTGCGACAGAGAGAGAGAGAGAGAGAGCGCCAGAGACAGGGTGTGAGAGAGGGAGGGCGAGCGCTGTTGGAGGGACGGGCAAACAAAAGCTGTGCACACGTGCCCGTCGAACTAGTTTGACTCCTTCGCAAATGTCAAACGTGTAACTGCATAACTCATCACATCAACAACAACAGGTGGAAAGAAGAAGAAGCAGCGGCAGCGGCAGAAGAGGAAGCAGAAGCAGAAGCAGCAGCAGCAGAGGCAGAGGTAGCAGCTGAGGCAGTTGGCAGCGCAGTCGACGCTGGCAGCGCTTAGCTTATTTGTATTTTGTTTTGTTTACTGTAAAAACGGCATTAAAGTTAGCAGCAGCAGCAGAGGCAGCAGAGGCAGAGGCAGAGGCAGAGGCAGCAACAACAGCAACAATCTCAGCTGTGAATGAAATAGTCCAGTTTGTTTAACTCTTTAACGGTTTCTGTTTCTGTTTCATTATTCAATTTCGATTTCAGTTTTACAATTTCAGAATCTCACAAAACAAAACATGTTTGATAACAACAACAACAGCAACAACAACAACTGAAACGAAACAAACAAACAACAAGAGGCAACAACTTGTTGCCGTAGTTGCTGTGTTTTGTCTTGTTTTGTTTTGATTTTTTAGAACAGGTACCGGTAGGTAGGTAGGTAGTTCCAAACAACAACAACAGCAAAAAAAAAAAGAAAAAAAAAGCAGCTACAAGTCATGTGCTGCCGCCAATCCTTGACCTAATCCAGAAGTTGCTGATGCTGACTTTCTGGTTCAGCCACAACAGGCCCAGGCCAAGCCAAGCCAGGCCAGGCCAGGCACAGCCACTGGCACTGGCCCAGCCAACGGCCCCGCCCCCGCCTCCCTGCCTGGAACTGGGGAACTGGAACCCGGTTCAGGTGGCACGTCCACTGCCACTGCCAGTTATTGTTTGATAAAAAAAAAAACGACACCAAAAAACGAGAAAAAAAAAAGTAAGCAAAGTAAAGTTCATGAGGCTGTCTGTTGGGGATGTGGATAAACTTGTTTTCTTTTCTTCTCTGTATGTTTTTTTTTTTTGTCAGTTCAACTGAGCTGAGCCGGTTGGGGTTCAACTGGCAGATCGTGTGTCTGCTCCTCGTTTGCCCAAGCTGCTGCTGCTGCTGCTGCTGCTGCTGCTGGTTCCGTTAGTAGGTGAGGTCAGTGTCATGTGGCGCGCTTTGTAGACTAGTTTTTGGCACACACAGAGAGACAGAGACACACAGAGAGAAAGAGAGAGAGAGACAGAGTCATAAAGTACACCCAACCCCTTGTCAGCTGTTGTCAGCTAAACCGGTCAATATCTTCTATATATAAATACTATATTGATGAGCTGCACGCCCGGCACGTGGCCCCAAGCCGGGCTTAGAGACTGGCTGGGCTGGCCTGGCCTGAACCGCCTTGCCCCGCCCCGCCCCGCCCCGCCCCGCCCTACCTCGACCCACCTAGCCTATTCGCTAGAAAGTCGTCAAGCAATTAGAAAACAATTAAAATGAAATCAAGAACAAATTCGGACTCGGCCAATTTGTGCAGCTTTATTGCTTTATATAACGATTGAGGTCAATGTGATGTGCCCTTCGCTGCCCCATGACTCCCTCTCTTTCTCTCCCTCTCCCTCTCTCTCTTTCTTAATCCCTCACAAAGTGTTTCGAGTGTTTTTGCCCCGAAGCCATCTAGATATGCTCAAGCGTATTTATTCTAGATATTTATCCACTTAATACTTTCAAGAGCAAAAACCCATAAAAAAAAGAGAAAAAGAAAGAGACTGAGAGAGAGAGAGAGAGAGAAAGACAGAAAGAGACAAAGAAAAGCTGAGCTAAATCTTTGGAATTGATTAAACGCTTTTGTCTAAACTGATCTAGGCAAATTGAAAGATTCAAGCGGTTGTTAATGATGTTCCATATATTCTCGAATTTCGAATAGATGTCAGACGATATGCAATTTAATTAAATTAATTCTATATCTCGGACATTTGATGTGATAGAGGAGAGATTTTCGAATCGAGCATAATGATTCTGTTAAAGAGGATGTAACAGGCAGCAGGAGGCGTGGCAGGTACTATAAATTGTATATATCCCCGATGGGGATCAATAGTCAAATCGATCTAGTCTTGTTCGCTTGACGTCTATCTGTCTTTATATATGAACGAGTATTTTCATATATAAGAACAGAGGCGTGGCAGGCCCTATAAAGTGTATATATGATATATATATAATTTCAAGCGAACAAAACTAGATCGAGTTTACTATTGATCCTTAACAAGAAGAAGACGAACAAGAAGCTAACTTATTATAAAAACAGAGAGGGAATAAGTGTTTGGAAGCCAAATAAAAAATAAAATATATATAACATATTTTCAATATAATATTTTCCCAACCTATATCCTTTGAGCATTGATTTATGAAATAATAATAATATAGAAGTTATGCCTTAAGGAAACCCCTATTTGAATCCCAAGCCAATGTAATTTTATATTTTTTCTAAGTCAACATTGGTTGATTGATATATTAATATATATATACCATATATATATACCATATATATATACCATATATATATACCATATATATATATTATATATATATACCATATTATAATAATAATATTCCCAAGAATTCTCGGTGTTGTTTAAGCCGAAGTCAAAGGCAACATTGTAGCTGAACGTGATTTGCATTTAAATTGACTTTCATATCATAAAGCAAGTTATATTATTCCAATAATAACAAGTAGTAGTGCTCTAGTAGGAAGTGTACGACTAGGATTCCCAGCTCAGAGCAAATCTTACAAATGAACGAGAGAACAAATGAATTATTTATGATTTGAGAGTAGAACATATACTCTAGCTCTCGGAGGGTTCCTAAGATCAAATAGTTAAAAAAAAAAAATACTGGACTAGATAAACTCGACTATAGAAACAAAGGAAGAGAATATAGAATTTAAGTCAACGACCACGCCTTCTGCCGCCCTTTACTAAACAGATTCAAGCGGAATTTGCATAATCAATGGGTTTACGGTAAACGAATTCTTGCTTATGCTGGGGAGTTACGAAAATAGATCATGCTATTTATTTATATATTCACAATGAACATAATTATCAACTAATTAAGCTTTTTAACCTAATTGACTTTTTATTAAAAATTAATTTATTGAAAATCGCATTCATCTAAGACACATCAGTGAAAAGGAAAAAAGCATAAAATAAATATTTTATGGAACCAAAAACTGTTTTAAAACAATATCAATAATTCCCAATATATTCTTTTTAAATTCAATTTGAATAGATTAGGCTGTTTATCTATAAAACTAGAGCGTAGATATACAAATATCTTTGCTATAATCTGCTGTATACTAATCGTAACTGTTCACAATAGAGGGAACTACCATTTAACTTAGAACCCTATGATGCCCCTAATATCTATAGCTGTCATATGACAAATCAAAGTTAACTATAATTTCTCATTTGAATCTTCCTTTGGGAATATTTCATAAGTTAAATATAGATATACAATATGCCTCAATCAAAATAATTAATATTCATATGCACACAAATCTCATCATCTTTCTATATTTTTAATATGTACGTAATCTTAGCTATCGGCAAGCACATATCTATATATATCTATGTATATACATTAAGTGAAACCCCGTCTCTAATTTATTCACATTAGAAATTTAATCTGTGCATTGTTTTTATTATTGAATGTTAAAATCGTTCGTATTTGTATTCTCGCATTTGCCCTAACTAACTGCTTGACTTTCAGAATAGGGGAATATAATCGTTTCGAAGGCAATACCATTTGGAATCCCATCAAGATTTGACATAATTTAGACCCCGACAGTCATTTGATATAAAAGTATGCAGAGATATGTACCCAACTATACAAGTGTGTGTGAAAGTGTGTGTGTGTGTGTATGTGTGTGTGTGCACCCAAAGACAAGAAATGTACGAACCTAACCCTAAGCCATCGGTCAAAGCCGGGCATCAATAACTACACAAACTGAACGAAAAAACAAAAAAAAAAAGACCAAGACGCAGACACTGAGAGCCCAGAGAGAAGGTAAGAAAAACGCAGAAAAAGAAAAGAAAAACAATAAACGTTAACACGAACACGAAAATAAAATAACTCTCTCACGAAGTTAACCCCCGCGCCACTCCCCTCTGCTATTCATTCTTCTCCTCCTCCGCCTCCTCCTCCTCCTCCTACTCCGCAACGAGCCACCTCGCTCTGGCTTTTGTGTGGGTTAAGTGTGCCCCGAGTCTTTGTAGTTGTGCTTGTGTATGTGTGTGTGTGTGTGTGTGTGAGAGCTGACGTGCACATGTGAGTGTCATTGTATATTCGTATGTGTGTGTGTGTGTGTGTGTGTGTCTGTGTCTGCTGCGTAGTGGCTAACGCAAGACAACGACAGCGACAGCGACAGCGACGGCAGCGGCGACGTTGTTCATTTTACTGTACCATAATCGCAGCCCCAAATTGATCGCCATCATCAATGTGCGGACCACTAACAAAAAGTATAAAGAATAATACATAATACAACAACAACAGAAATAAAAGAGCAGCAACAACAACAGCAACAGCAGCAGCAGCAATAAAGCCAAAGTCAACGAAGTCGCTGCCCAAACGCTACAAGAAGCCACGAGAAAACGTAATCAAAAACACAGCAACAACAGCAACAGTAACTTCGATTTTCGAACAAGTCGACTGAGACGCTGGCCGCAGCAGCAGCAACAGCAGCCGCTGCAGCAGCAACAGCAGCGTCACATACACAGACAACACCTTTTGATCCCTTTTCGCTCCCGCTTCGCGCTGCTCCGTTGTCTGACCGAACGAGCGAACGAACGAAGCGAACGAGCGAGCCAAACGAACACGCGCGCTTGCGCTCTCCCTCTCTCTCTCTCTCGCTCCCGCTGACTGCCTTACACGCTCTTGCGCACTCTCCAACACTATTGCCTATTACCATCGCGGCTGCGACGTTGACAGCGCACCTTACAGGGTGCTTTATATTTGGCTTTTATTGATGTCGCTGTTGCGCTGTTTCTTTTAAGCCTGGCTCTGAGCGCAGTGTTGCATTTTATGCATTTATAATTACTTCTCTGTATATATGTATATATATGTGAGAATAAAAGAGAAATACTTACAAATATGTATATTTTGTATGCGTTGCAGCTGTCCGTCCACAGCGCCGAGTACCAGGTAAAAATGTTGTTGTTTATGTATATATATATATATTGGAATTTTGGCACTACAATTCGTAAGGATCACTATGGCACACTATCACTGGAAGGCTGGAAGGCTTGGTAGGCGGCGACGGCATGTTCGAAATTATTTCGAAAAAAAAACACCGTAAATGTTTAACGAACAAACGAACGCAACTGTGTATGTGTGTGTTGTGTGTGTGTTTTGTGTGCTTTTTGCATGTATTTGTGGTGCCCGCTTAATTCCGTGGCTGACTGCTGGAATTGTTGTTGATTGTTGTTGTTGGTGGTGGTGTTGCTGCTGCTGCTGGTGGGTGCACCTTTCGCCACTTTTAGCGCTTGCTGCTGTTGGTATGCGTCTCTTTGGCTCAAAGCCTGGCTGCTAGCTGTGAGCTTCTAATGTGCGACTCCTTGGTCTCGTTGCTGTTGTTGATTGTTGATTGCTGTTGTTGCTGTTATTGCTGCTGCTGTTGTTGTTGCTGTCGCTGTTGTGTGCATTTTGAACGCACGCACACACATACACATACACACACATGCACATGCACAGCTCACAGCATTAACATTTGATTTGCGTATTTTGCATAAAACTTTTTTAATTGCCACGACGAACACGAAACACGGCTGCGGAGGCGGCGCTGGCGGTGGCAGCGGATGCGCGCAGCATTTGCGTCTCTCTTTTGTTGTTGTTTTTGTTGTTGTTGTTGTTGTTGTGGTTGCTTTTGCACTTTTGTTAACAGTTTATACATTTTTCATTGTGGAGCCCGCCTTAATGCTTTAATTTAGTATTTTAGTATTTTTTGCTGTTGTGGTTGTTGTTGGTATATGTATATACACAGACTGGCACACACAGACACCTACATGCGCGTATGTGTGTGTGTGTGTGTGTGCTTTTGGTTTACGCGCTTTTTTAAATTTCGCCTTTTGTTGTTCTTTTGTTTTTGCTTTTTCGCTTTTTCGCTATTTTTGCGCTTTGTTATTAATCACAATTTGTATTTTGAATTTTGTTATTGCTGTTGCCGTTGCTCAGCTTTGATGGCGTCTCGTTTTGGCTCACACAAACGCACGCACGCACACAGCGACGGCTGGCACGACTGGCACACGCACACACACATGGGCACACCACAGCGAGTACATGCACACACACACAGGCAGATAGACAGAGACACACACACACAGGCAAGTTGCTGGCACACGCGAAACGAACGCGAACGTATTTCACTCACTCACTATGTATGTGTGTGCGTGTGTGTGTGTGTGTGTTTTTTGTACTTTTCTTCGTTTCTATTTTTCTTCTTCTTCTGCTGCTGCTGCTTACTTGCTTGCTTTACTTCACTTTATTAATGCTATTTTAAATTATATATTTCGCAGAGTTTTTTTTCGAATATGCTGGCAACTCTGTGCTTCTCGCAATTTTGTAATTAATTATTTGTTTTCAGTATTGAATTTGTTGTTTATTGAGGAGCCAAAGCGAAAATGTGTAACTCGCCTGCACGAAAGGTACGAAAAACTTGTCGCGGATGAACGTTGAGCTCGGCTATAATGCCCAAAGAGTCAATTGGAGATTGTTCAACTGTTGAATGTGTTGTTGCTGCTGCTGCTCACGTCGCTGCTGCTGCTGCTGCTGCTGTGGCTGTGGCTGTGGCTGCTGCTACTCGGCTGCGCAGTCGCTGCTCACCTTTTCTCTCTCTCTCTCGCTCACGCTCTCTCGACCTGTGTCTGTGCAGGCGCTCACAGGTGAATGTCTGTGTGAGAGAGCGTGCATGTTGCTCGATTATTATTGCTTTTTATGGTTTCATCTCTTTCGTAACTGATATTGAGCGAGCTGCGTCGGCATCGGCGTCGACGTCGACTGCAGCGACGTGCGAGCGAAACTCAAATTCATCGATTCGATGATGATGTTGTCTCTACACTGGCAACACAGACACGCACACAGGTAGCAGACCATATACATTTGTCCCTGCGCCTGTTGCGCTGCCAGTGTATGTGTGCGTGTGTGTGCGTATGTTTGTGTGTGCACCTGCATAGCTCGAGAGCCGCGTTTTCCAGGTACGCATTTAATAGCTTGTGCAATAACAAATGACTCAGGCAACGAACTTGCTCGCCTTTGTTGGTTTGAAACTTGGCTAAACATTATTTCAGGCGCGCATTCAGAGCATTCAGTTAAATGGCGCCCTCTTAAAGAACTCACTGGAGCTTGCAGCGCCTGCCCGCTGATCCGGCCCTGTAGTTTTTTGCGCTTTTGTAGCTTTCAGGTTCATTTTGTGGCTAGCATTCATTTTCGAACTTTCAAACATTCGAACATGCTGTGCCTTGGTTTTTTTTGGTTTGTTTTGCCTGTTGCCTTTGTTGCGGCTGCGCTGCTGCTGCTGCTGCTGCTGTGGATGTTGCTGCTGCAGCGCACATTGTGAAAGTGGTAGTGCAGTTGGGCACCAGGTAGAGGCCAACGTTGGTAGCTGCCAGCAGTGACAGAGAGACAGAGAGAGAGAGAGAGGGCGACATATGTAGAGAGAGAGAGAGAGAGGGACACACACACACTCTCACTCACACATGCTCAGCAAAAATAGTTATGCATGTAGCACAAATGAATGCCATGTAGCCGTCGGCACAGACTCCGACGCCGCCTTACGACAACAGCAACAACAGCAACAACAACAACGGCAGCAACAACAAGAGCAGCAGCAGCAGAGGTGATGGCTACGTCGACAGCGACGGCAGCAGCAAAATCAACGCTTTGTCGTGTGGACGGTACCGACTGTTTGCTCAGTGTGCTTTTTGCCGTGTTTTCTGCCAGTCCGCATACAGGGTGCTCCATTTGAGGCCTTTCGCTGTTGCATTCACATTCACACTCTATTGAGGCTCTGCATGTTTGATTAAAATTTAAAATACACAAAATTATAAATTAAATAAACTGATGCAAATTTAAACTATTTGAAATTTACATTTTTAAATTATAAATTTAATACTTTATATTTAAAACTAAATAAAATTTAGCTAGCATATAACTAAGTTTTAAATACCAAAACATAAAACAAATAATTGACTTTTAAAAATTAGAAACTAAAAAAAAAATAAAAAAATATTTGAAAACATTACAAAAATTAGTTTTTGATTTTCGGCTAGTTTATAGCTAAGTTTTATCTTTGATTTATAGCTTTATATTTGATTAACAAAGTATTTTATCAAAAATTTTACTTAAATAAATTTAATTAAATAAATTCAAATATAAATGAAAATTGTAAATTAAATAAATTCAAATATAAAAAAGAAAAATTTAAAAGCATTACAAATTTTTGTTTTTTGCATTTTCATTAAATTTCAGTTTTTATTTTCATGTTGTTTATTGTTGCAATATATTAAATTTGGTTTTTTTTTTAATATTCTAAATGTATGCTTAATTTAAACATGTTTTGTATTCAATTTTCTTTTTTTTTTAATTTTTGTATTTTTTTTATTAATAAATTTAATTTGTTTTTTGTTTTATAACTGGTCGAAACTTTTTACTAATACTTTGTTTTTGTGTTTTTCTTTTGTTTTTTTTGCGATTACATTTACATTTATGTATTTCATATACAATTATATAGTATATATTTATATATATGTAAGTATATGTATATGTGTGTGTCTGTGTGTGTGTGTATGCGTGTGTGTGTTTGTGCGTTTGTATATTTGACAAATTAAAAGCAAATCTATTATTATCTAAACTATTTTCACTCATAGAAAAAAATTGTAAATTTAATTTTAAGTATTTTGTATTTGTTAACAAAGCATAGAAAATGAGATATTTGTTTAGGAAAATCGATAACATTTCGATGTTTATCGATAGACATAATTCTAATGCAAATAGGTTGTCGAATTTTCAATTCCATGTCGCAGCCTGAGTGATGTAAATTCAATGAGCTTTTTGGTTTAGGTCTACAGTTAGTTGGTATTTTCTATGGTATTTTGTTGGTATTTATCTGGGTACTATCTGTCTAGTGTGCGAATAGAACTAAAGCTATAAGAGGAATAAAGGCAACTGGGTTTAGGATAGGTCTACAGTTAGTTGGTATTTTCTATGGTATTTAGTCGGTATTTTCTGAGTGTGCGAATAGAAGTAAAGCTAAACGGACTAAAGGCAACTGGGTTTAGGTTTAGGTCTACAGTTGTTTGGTATTTTATTGGTATTTTGTTGGTATTTTTAGATTCTATCGTCTAGTGCGCGAATAGAACTGAAGCTAACCGGACTTAAGGCAACTGAGCTTAGGGAAGTTAGAAACAAAGGAAAATACCGCTGTGTGTATGTGTTTATGTGTATTTGACTATTAAATACATATTTAAAACTAGACACACCAACTAGCTAATAGCTACTTAAAACATTTTCTTTATTTCAACTGAGGTAACACATTATTAATTTTAAATACGAAACATTTGTATTTTGTTTTTTTTTTTTTTTTTTTTTGTGCTTTAAAATGCTGTGCCTCGAACTACGTTCACGTAATTCGTCGTTTCAGTTGTTAAAACTCATGTTAACTTTTGCTTATGATTTTTGTATTTTCATTTTTAAATTTTAAATTTTTTTTCTAATTAATTCGACAACGTTTGCTAAAAATTTAAATTTAATATTTAATAATAGTTTTTAGTTTTTTATTTGTTTTCAGTTTTAACACCTTGAACACTTTGCAGAGCTGTTTAAGTAAAATTTTATAGCTTTATATGAATTTTAGGAGAAGGCGAAGCAAATTTGAAGCTTAAGCCATTTTGTTGAAATACAGCAAACTTTAAAAAATGTATAAAAATCCCAAAAATTACCTTTGCAAATTTAAGTATTATGTTTTTGTAAATATATAGATGGACAATAAAGTCTTTTTTTAAGGCTTCAAAAAATATTTAATTTAAAAAAAATTGTATAAAATTTAACTAATTTATTGATTTGTTATATTATTATAAATAATAAGCCCAAGGAAAATTTTTTAAAGGCAAATTTAGTTTAGGTATACAATTTTATAATTTTTAAAAACTAAATAAAATTACAAAATAAATAATAGTAAATTATTTTTATAAAAATATTTTGTAATTTAATTATTAAGCAAAAAAAATTGTGCGTAAAATATATATATATATATATATATATATATATATATATATATATATATATATATATATATATATATATAAATAATAGTTGCTCACATTGTTTGAGCTCATTACAAAAAATAAAAAATAATCTTTTTTTTTTAATTTAAATTTTACAATTGGTTTTTTTATTTTTTATTTTTATTTTTTTAATTTTGATTTAATTTGCTGCATTTAATAATTATTTTTGACGTTGAAATATGTGAAGTATTGCTAAATCTTATGTAAACAAACTCTGCAAAATATATTTAAGCTGCGGCTATGCCAAAAATTTTTTTATACACGTTCATGAAGTGAAATGGGGTATATTGGTTTTTATTTAAAGTTCTTATTAATTTTTACTCGACTGTAATCTAGGCACGCAACGCTAAGGACTTGATAATCATATAGATTCTTTTCTAGTTAAATCGGAACAGCCCATAGTATCTTTCAAGCTGAAACCTTATCTACAAGATTTTATATCATATCCTCTTTTCTATACGAGATACACCTAAAAGATTCATTAGAAATTATAGATATATACCCACTGGCAAATCGAAAAGTGAAACTATATCTACTACAGTTTTAAGAAACACAATCGGAACCTAAGTAAAAAGTTACTAGAACTATAGTATACAACCGTCAGTTCGAGGCAGATCGGAATACATCGAGATCTTATCCAAGCCGTGAACAAGTATTGTGCAGTCGCTAGCAGCCGATTGCAATGTTCTCTCCTCTCATGCTAATACTGAAGTGTGTTGAATGCAAGAAAAACTAACGCGCTTCAGCGTGTGAATTTTTGGGGTTTGTTCGCCGTGGGGCAGAGCAGAGGCGCGATGCATGGCTGTAAGGGGAGGGAGGGGGGTTGGTTGTTGTATTGTAGTATCATCTTGATAAGCCCAGTTCGCAGTTGCCTGTGTGCGTGTGTGTGTGTGCGTTTGTCTGTGTGTGTGTGTGTGTGCGGATAGTAAACGCAACTGCTTTGTATGTGATACATATACATATATATATATACATATATAATATATATATATGATATATCTCTTGCGGAGTTGGCAGTGATATTGCGAAACGTTTTTTTCTTGTTGTTATTTCTCTTAAATATTTTATGGTTTTTTGTTTGGTTTTTTTTTTGTTTTTTTTTTTTTTTTTTTTTTGTTTTTCGATTTGAAATCAATGCAAATAAAATACTTAGTAAATGCGCAGAGTTTAGTTGCGTGCGCTTGGAGTCCGACTAGGAGACAATTATTTAAGAACTTTTTGACATTTTCTTCTTCTTTTTTTCATTTAAAACAAATGTACAATAAATATGTAATCTATGTATATATATATATTTGTAATGCTGTTATAAACATGAGACACAATTTAAATTGTCTTGATTCCGAGTTCGTATTACTATTTTAAATAATATATATGTATATATTTGTAATATTATTTCTTTGTGAAAACTAACGAACTGCAATGCCATGTCACAACGTAATCGCAACTAAATTGCTATTAATTTAATTAATTATATTATTTAATTTATATATTTTTTTCAAATTTTGTTGTATTTTTTTTTTATTTACAGAATGCTTCGATGTTGCTAGTCATATATATATAAATATATATATGTGATTTGTTTTTATATGATCTAAAATGTTCTTTCAAGACTAATTAAGTTACAAGTAGTATAAATGTTAAGTATAATACGTTTTTTTAAAATGTTTGCTTATTTTTGTTTTCTTTGGTTTTCTTCTCATTTTTTGTTTGTTTTGTTTTTGGAAAAGTATTTGCGTGAAAGTTGTTTGTTTTTGGTTTCAATTTGATTAATACGTCTTAGTATAAACAATTATTACAATATAATGCTAATTGTTTCGCAATCTGTTTAGACTGGATACCAGACTGGGCCAGACAATACAAACTAATATACATTATACAAATATTTGTAGCTTATATCTGTTTCTTAAAGTTTCTCCCTAGAAATGCCTGCTGTATATACTATAAATAGTATATATATATAGTTGGTATTATCTAACCCGTTGCCCGCCTTTAGGTTTAACAACTAAGTTTTCTTTTCTTTTCTTTTCATTTCTTTTATATAAATTGCCTAGCTTGGATTCTTTGTTAACGACTAGAACATTGTAAAGAAGGAATCAATTTCACATAATGCATCATATATCGTCTAAGTTGGTTGTTGCGTTGTCCTATATATATATATATATGGTATCTATCTCGAGTCAATTGCAACTGTTGCCACTGCTTCCACCGATCGCCAGCTAACATATAAATATATATATATATATATCTATATATATATATTTCGCTTTTGGAATTAGTTGTATTTATTTAGTTTTGTATGACATATTGCTTCTATATATTTTTTGGTTTTATTTTAAATAAAAGCTGAGCGAACGGCGGCAGGACAGCGGCTACAGTTGTCCTTAGTCGACTCGTAAGAATTAACCCAAACAAATAATAAAGAATACTAAAGTTAAAAGAAAGTCCGAAATTAGTTAAATAACATTCTTAAGTGGGACTATCCGCCTTGGAGCCGGCATTCGAATTGTCTTGCAGTTGAGCGAGTGTCTTGAACTTTTGCGAGTTTAGGAATCTGGGAAGAAAATCGATATATTTATATAGTTCCTTTATATATAAAATATATGTATTCTCACCTGGGATATGAGTCTCTGTGCATCAGCGTATAGATTTGTATTTGAGCTTCGTCAAAGGTGCGAGTCGTCGGCTCAATCATATTGCGATTGACAATCTCACGAACTCGCGAATCGAGCGATACCTCACGCGGGGATAGTATCGATATATAATCCTCATATATCAGGCGCGCCTTCTCCTCCACCACCTCGGGGCTGTTCTCCTTCTTCAGATCCTCGCAGGCTAACCAGAACAATATGTTCTCCTCACTAAATTCGCTGCGCAGAAAATCACGAAAGACTTTGCGACCATCTGAAATAATATATCAATATATTATTATCTAGATATATTTATATATATGTAACTTACTTGAACTCGTCATTAGTTTATCAAAGCTTTTACCCCAACTACGTATTTCTTCTAATGTGGGTCTGCAAATATTTGATTGGATATCAAAAGTTCGAGCTATAAATTTGATATACTCTATAAGTAGGACTTACTGATCGCCATCTAGGAATTCGGCGTTAACGAGATCACGTTTGGTGGGCGCATTTTCATCCGCATTCTTGATGGCAAGACTGAAAAATTAAAAGGAAAATGAATCATTTATTAAGTATAAAGGGCTAAAAACTTTAATATTAATGATATGAATTGCGAATGATGCTTATATAAAAAAAATAATAAATATACATAACAGGTGAGGATTAGACTGGTAGGCATAGACAGAGCTATTCATATCTCCAATATAACCTATAATTCCTACCAATATCTACATAATATAGTTAGTAGTTAGATTTTCTCTTTTGAAAATTCATTTTTTAGAAGTAGATTAACAAATTTATGTCATTTTGTCAATAGGAGTTAAAGATATGAAGCTATCTTAAAAACTGATTCAATTAAAAAATTTGTTGTTGACTAATAATTTTTAGGGTAGCGATATGATATGGTAGGTAGAACGACCTCATCACTAAAATAGGTGATTCGTACATATATCTATTATAAGTAGAAAGTCATTTTACTTTATTATAACCAAAAAAAAAAAAACAATAGACAAAAGTCTTCATACATTTACATACGTACAAACATATATGCAAACATATTATATTTACTTATTATCAAACATTTTTAGATTTTACATAATCAATATCTCTAGTCTGTATCTATATCTATACCCTTATCTGATTTTCTTCAATATAACTTTTTAGAGGGTATTTTAGAGCACATTCTATACATTCCATACGTACAGCAAACGCTTAGTTAAGCCAAACATTGAATGTTTCTCTTTTTGCTGCATTTAAAGCTTTTTCGGGTACAACTTTGAATCAGCTTAGAGCTTTTACTTAGTGTAACTGCGTTAAGGATCACCGATATGTGCAAGCTTTTGGCTACTTGAGAAACAGCTGTTGCCAGTTACTTTAACGGTTTGGCTTTTGCAGACTTTCGTTGACTCGGCTATATTATTTGTTGTTGCCAGCACAGTGGTTAACTGTAAACTGGCCACACGTTATCTACGATTAGATTTGGCTGCCTCATATCAGGTAAGCATTACAAGCACCCTCTCTACGTAGGAACTCATCAAAGTTCGTTATCTGTTTACCGCGCTTGGACAGCTTGCCAATATAACATAGTTACGTACGTCCATATGTACATACATATATACGCCTGAATATGCGTATATGAATATGTGTGCGCGTGTGTGTGTGTAAGTACTTGGTATGATTAAATGCGTATAGATGGACAATAGCTAAGCATAGAAAAGCGCGGGAGTAATGGCCACCCAACCAGGCAACGGAACAGCTTTCATTTTCATTCACGAAAACTTGCAACATTTTTGCAACAACAGCAACAACAGCAGCAGCACCAACAACAATAGCAACAGCATTAGAATCAGCTTGCCGTCAATTGTGTTTTGCTGTGATTTTTGAAAAATACTCTGCTCAGAGCTTTTTGGCGCTCCCGCGAATTGTGAATGAAACATTTGTGTCATTTGGCTAGTGTGGTAGTGAGAGTGAGAGAGCATGAGCATGAAGAGAGTGCTTTTACTATTCGCCTAGCAAACAGAGCATTGCCAGCTGTAAATAATGATGAGAGCAGGCAGGCAGGCAATGCCCCTAACTGCGTGGGTTTTGACTGTGTGCGTGTGTTCTTGTGTAGGTGTAGATGTAGGTGGATGTGTGTGTGTGTGTAGGTAGGAACTTACCACTTAGCCCTGTTGTTGTGGTTGGACGACCCGTGGAGCAGCGGCAATGAAATAGATTCGGTTGAAATATATATACATATATATGTATGTGTGTGTGTGTGTGTGTGTAAGTTACCTACATATTGTAGGCAACGGTTAAAGTGTGGATTGTACTCACCAGGAGCAGGAACAACAACAACACCAACAAAAGCAGCACGGCTTCTGTGTTTGCGGCCGCTGCAGCGGCGCATTTGACTCCTGCAGCACATTCGATGTGGCGCTCACGCTGCCCTGCAGCGTTGTGCTGGTGCCCGTTGTGCCGCCGTTGCCGCCAACGCCCGCTGCGGCGCTGCCAGCTCCAACTCCAACTCCAACTACGACGCTCTCCCCGCTGCCGTTGCCATTGCCATTGTTGGCCGCCGCCGCTGCTGCAGCCGCAGCTGCGCTCTGTGAGGATGCATTCATGCCGCGCAAGCGACAGCCGCTGGGCAATTCGGAAACGGTGCAGGACATGCTGGAAACAATATATACAAATTGCGAGTTGTTATCAGACCAATCAGACACACACACACACACACACGCGTGCCACACTTACCTGCCCTTTGCAATTTACAGTTGATGTTGGCGTTTGGCGTTGGCGTAGCTGCCACAGCTGCCGCTGCCGCTGCCGCTGGCGCTGGCGCTGCTGCTAGGCTGCCGCCCACTGCCACTGACCTACCTACTGTCCGTCTCGTTCTGCCTCTCCCACACACACACACACATACACAGTTGGGCTGCGCGTTGGCGTTGGGCGCCCTTTGCTTGACAGTGAGAGAGAGTGAAGGAGAGTGTGAAAGAGAGTGAGAGAGGGAGCGCGAGTCCAGAGAGCAAGTTACGTATTTATGTTTTTGCTAATAACTTTTTATCGAGTGCTTTTGCTTGTGCTTTGACTCTCGCGCCTTGCACGCTCTTGATTTTATTGCTGCTGCTCTGACTGCTGCTGTTGTTGTTGTTGTTATTATTGTTTTTGTAGTTGTTGTGCTTCTTGTTGTTGTTCTCCGAATTATTCCGTTTTTTTTTTCTTTTTTGTATTTTAGTTTTTACATGCATATGCAGAGAAATATTTGGCTCTGCCTTTTGGGCGCTGCTTCTGTTCCTTTGATTTTTTCTATCTGTCCAGGCGAAGAAGTTGCCGAAGGGAGGGTGAAAGAGAAGCGCAGAAAACAGTTAGAATATTTGTGTATTATTATTATTCTTATTATTATTATTATGATTTAGTGTGTGGTGCAGCTCTTGACATGTCCGTTCTTGCGCGCTCTCACTTTCGTGCGTGGGCAGGTGCTACAGATGGCACGGGAATATATGCGTAGGAGGGGGGCGGGGGTAAGAGGGGGAACTGTTGGTGGGTGTACTAGTTTATTGTTCTTGTAGTTCTTATTGCTGTTGCTGTTGTTGTTGTTGTTGCTGTTGGTATTTACAGCGAAATTAGTTTGTAATGGGAAGCAATTGAAACGGGAATTTTATATCATGTGTTATGAAATTCTTTTTATTTTTATTTGATTTCTCTTTTAGCATTTTCTTAGTTCCAGCGAGCAGCTGGAGATGTATTTGGAATTTTTTTTTTGTTATATTTATTTCTTGTGCTAGTCATTACACACACTCACACTCACACTCATACACACAGACACATGCCACACGATGGCGGCAGCGAGGTCGCCTGACCGTTATTTTCTTCAATATTTATGTATGTGTGTGTGTACATACATATGTATGTATATATTTGTAAGTACATATATATTTTTTTGATTTTCGTTATGGCTTGCGTTGGTTGGGGCTGATGGGGCGTATGCGTGATTAGCTAGCCTGACTGCTGCTTGTTGTTGTTGTTGTTATTGTTGTTGTTGTTTGTTGTGCGTTGTGGCAGCTGCAGAGGGCAAAGCTGTTAATTGCACTTGATGCTGCTGCTGCTTGTTTCTTAGCATTTAACACACAATCACACACACACATACATATTGCAGCCGTTACATTTGCTAAAATTTATATTGAACCATTTCCAATCGTGTGTGCTTCCGCTCACATTTAGACAAACACACTCACACATACATACACATACACACACATACACTGACATACACTTTGATTTGATTTTGTTTTAGTTTGTGTGTCTGCTCTATGTATTTAGGAGCAACGAATATATACAATTTCTTTTCTATTTTTTTTTTTCTTTTTTGCCACACTAAAAATATGTGTAGGTATTTTTCTTCTTTCTTTCTTTTTGCTCTGAATGATTTTGCTTTGATTCAACTTCTACACAGAGAAAGAGAGCCAAGGAGAGAGAGAACGCGAGCCAAATTCACGGGAATGGAGGGGGGACGGGGCGAGAGGGCGCGAGGCTTCAGGAGTAAGCGAGAGAGTGCGAGCAAGTAGTGCAATTGAGCTAGACACTCGTTATATTTGATTATTACATTCGTTAAATTGTTGGATTCTCATATTCCAATATTTTTCACATATTTTGGCAGTTTTTCTTCAGCTTGACACTTGCCATATTTTGTATTTTTATTTATTTTTCATTTTGATTTTATTTTTTTGGGAGGGGGAGGGCTTTGGCTTTACCACATTATTGCCGTTTCATTTTCACTGCTGCGCTTTTTTCTATACGTGTGTGAATTTCTTTGCAATTTTTTTTTTTTTTTTTGGTTCTTCTTTTATTCTTTTATTTCGTATTTGTGTGTGTGTGTGCGCGCTCTGATAGCCAAAACCCAAAATCCTCGACGACAACGACCGACGACGACGGCACGAGCACAAGTGCAAACGTTTCTCTTCACATGGGCAAAGGCTAGCGACTGACTGCTGATTGAAGGAAAAGCTTTCAAATAGCTATACAGTTGCTGTTGTTGTCGGGTGGTGGAGCCGAAAGCGAGGCGATTAGATTCCTGGTACACATCGCGACATGTGCGCGCGAAGCGCTTTTAACCAAAAGAGAATACGCGAAAAGCTTTTGCTCTCACTGACTCTCTCTCTCTCTCCCTCACGCGCTCCCACTCACTTCACATTGTACTGGAATTTGGTTGGGATTTGTGCTTTCGAGCATTGATGTTGATGTTGCTGTTGCTGCTTGAATTGAGCGCACCAAAAAAAAAAAAGAACTGTAAATGTATTAATGAGCAGCAGCCTTGTTGTTGTTGGTTTTTGGTGTTAGTTCGTAATTTTACGCTCTTTTGCTTTCCGCTCTTTCTCTTTTTCTCTGGCTAAACGACCCCCGGGGAGCAGGCGCCGAACAGTGATTGCTCGTTGGTTGGGTGGCTACGCTGACCCAGGGTTGTATTCAAGCTTTTCCAAGCAGGACCCACCAGACACACACCGAATGTGATTCAATTGGATATATTGTTACTACCGTTCAACATTCATATTACAAAATTGAGCGCTTAAAAAACTAGAGATGCTGCACGCTTTATGTGTAGAGTCGGATTGTGCAATCGGCACCTGTTGAGAAGACCCAAGGCTGCACCGGATGCCAATTAACATCCAGGACGCCAAACTCGTCGCGTTTCTCGTGCGTCTGCAGCTTCTTTAGCGGCACTATCAATGGATTTTGGAGCAGATCACTAAAAGAGAATAAGAGAGCATAAGCATGGCATACTTAAGGGAGCATCGATTTAATACTCACTTATAAACCATGCCATGTGAGACAATGACCGCCTGGTCATCGCTGCCGGAGGCAAACAAAGGATAACGCAAGTGGAAGGCCACGCTGCGCACGGCATTGCGATGCAGACGCATTGTCTGATAGGGTTTGGTGGACAGATCCAGATCGAACCAGAGCATCTTCTTGTCATAGGTGGACACCAGCAGATTATCGCCCTTCGGATGTATGGACATGCCCGATATCCACTTGGAGTTGGTCAACAGCTTCTTGATTAGCTCCTGCTTAACCAGATCATAGATGCGAATGTTATGCTGAGTCTGTAAGGGAACAGGAAGGAGATGTAGTAAGAAGAAAATATGTGAAGGGAAAGGAACTTACTGCCACAAAGAAGCAAGGCTTGACTGGATGGAAGAGCACGCATTGTATCAGGCCCTTGCTCTTGGAGAAAGGTATTTGAGAGCGACGCTTGGAGAGCTGATGTATGAGAGCAGATCGATTGGCGCCTTCGGGCATTACGGTGGCCAGGTAATCACCGCGACCATGCCAGGTCACCTGGCGGATGGGCTTGAAGTGTGTGATGACCACACGCACGCCCTTCTCCTGCTCCTCGGGCTCCGCATTGGACCATTGGACAGCAGTCTTAATGCGCTCACTCTCAATAACATCCAGACTGGGCGATTCGGCGAGCAGATCGTCCGTTTTCTTAATGATCAGCTTATCGCCCACCTTAGGATTGATGAGCAGCAAGCGACTGCCGGTGGCCACAGCAATGATGGATAACTTGGCATTGGGACACCAGGCAACGCAGCGAACCACATCGTTAGTCTCGATGGTGCGAATGCAACGTCCAGTGGCAATTTCCCAAACTAAAATGAAATAAAGATATTATCATATATAGAGATATATAGTGGATTCAGTTGATTCACTTACTCTTCACTGTTTTGTCATCGGAACCGGACACCAAATACTCTCCCTTCGGCTCCACGCTCACAGAACGCACCAGATCCGTGTGGCCGCGATAGACCAGACTCTCCACAGTGGGGAATGGCTGCAGATCGCGTGGCGAAGGCAATTTGGGTATCAGATACTCTGCATCAATATTCAGCTTGACGCGCTTGGCACGCGGACACAAATACAGATCCAAACAGCGCAGGAAACGCTCGCGCAGATAGCGGGAATAGGCGGGAACCTCACGCAGGGATTTGAATTTCTGTGGCATGAAGTGCAGCTTGCGCTTGTGTGGCTCATCCTTGAGTTTAAGCCACTCCTTGGTCTCCTTCGCATCAAAGAGGTACTCGGGCGGCGGATTATACGATTCAGCATGTCCGGGCAGGTCTCGCTTGGGCGCCGACACGGGATCGTGTATACGACGCATATGTTCGCGTCCCGTATCCGTTTCCCACAGCATGTAGAATTTGGGACCACGTTTCTGTTGCTTCTCGCGCTCCACTTCCTCGGTGGTCTTCATCCAGCCCATTTTGAGGGCGTGGACCATGCGTGAGACTTTCTTCTTTTCGGAGACCGAGGGCAGGAACGAACGTTTGTGATCCGGCACATTCTTAATGGGCATTTTCTCCACCTCCGAGGTGAACCACTCGATCCATGGAGCATATTCATCGTGTTCAGGATTTGGTATGCGCGACGAATTGACACGCTTAATCAGCGCTATATCCTCGTCGGTTAGCAACACTTCCTGACCCGTCATCGGGTCCTTGACAGTGCGCCAGAAGTTCGGATCCTCGATCTTGCGCAAGAAATCATCAATTTGATCGCCCTTCGGCGGTTTTACAATTTTCTTTGCATCCCAATCGTAGCCAATGTGCTTGTATTCATCATACCAGTGCATGGGTATGTTGCCGACTGTATTCCTTATATCCTCCTCATCAGAAGTGTCCGAGTCCTCGTACTCAGGCTTTGAAGGATCACGTGGAGTTATCTGAATAATGGGTTCGGCTTTTGTCTGGGCAGCAGCTGCTTTACTGCTGCTAGGCTGATCATCTTTAGCTGTTGCAGAGGCAGCATCGGCATCGCTTTCCTCGCTATCATCATCAGAGTCATCATCCTCATCCTCTTCCTCATCTTCATCTTCGCCTTCACCTTCTTCTGCTTCGTTGCTGCCTTTTCTGCCCAAATAGTTACCTTCTTCGTCGCTCTCAAACTCAAGATCTTCGCTGCTGTCCGATTGATATTCTTGATCTATGCCCTCATCATCAGTCGTATCCTCTCCTGGATCCTTTACAGCTTGCAGCAGGTCCTTGTCAAAAAACAAACATTGAAGTCTCACTTTGGAATGCATATGTATATTTTCTTGGCTTACCTCATCTTCTTCATTCTCTGATTGCTCAGAAACTGAAGATTGTTCATTTGTGGGCTCAGGTTCCTTAACTTTACGTTTTACTGTCCGTTTTTTCGTCATTTTTAATAGAAAACAAAACGAAACAACTTGTCGCACGTGTTGCGGCACAAATTTCGATTAAAATTCGTAAATCGATAACTAAATGACATACGTTTTGTGTGAATGTCACATTTGCTCAATTATGCGCTTCAGGCACTTTACTGTGTGCCCTTACTCCTTTTTTTAAATTATGAAGCAAAATAATTAAATATGATAATGAATTATAAGTGATTATAATTTATAACCAAATTAAAATTTATAAAGGATAACAAATGTATTAATGAGACCATGTATGAACAGGTGTATACCTCTAATATCGTATAAACATGAGTGTAGCAGCTGTTGCTGTTAGCATGATAAATACCATGTGTTAAAGCAGGAAAACAATAGTGCTGTAATTCACAGAGCTGCCACATCGTTGATACCGCATCTTACCAATTATATATAAAATAACCACCTAAATAATGACATAAACGTACTAATACTACACAACTCTGATGAGAATAAAAATTAAATAGAGCTTGCCACAAAAAATGTAAAAAAGAGTGCTTAATTAGCACACAGTTCCACCATATACATCGCAAACAAACAGCAACAAACTATTGCATCATAGCCAAACAGAAAACAATCAGCTGCAAGTGCCATCGATTTGCAACAAATTATTAAAAACTAGCGAAAATGACTGCCCCGCGACGTCTGCGCAAGGAGCTCGTAGATTTGCAGGAAAGTAGTTTAAAATCGTTTCGTGACATCAAGGCCGACGATGATAATCTGCTGCGCTGGACGGGATTGATTGTGCCCGACAATCCGCCCTACAACAAGGGCGCCTTCCGCATCGAAATCAATTTCCCGGCCGAGTATCCCTTCAAACCACCAAAGATTAGTTTCAAAACAAAAATCTACCATCCGAACATCGATGAGAAGGGTCAGGTGTGTTTGCCCATCATCAGCACCGAGAACTGGAAGCCGGCCACGCGCACCGACCAGGTGGTGCAGGCGCTAATAGCGCTCATCAACGATCCCGAACCCGAACATCCGCTGCGCGCCGAACTGGCCGAGGAATTTCTCAAGGACAAGAAGAAGTTTGTGAAAAATGCCGAGGACTATACCAGGAAACACAGCGAAAAGCGTCCAGCTGATTAGTGCAATTAAGGCGAGAGGAGCGAGCAGAGGCGTGGCGAGGAGAGGCGCCGGCGCCGCGTAATGAAAAAAACCAAACTAAACCAGGATGAGAATTGAGAAGCACCCAAAACACACACATACACATACACTAACACCTACACAAATACTTATACACACACTAATACATGCATACACTAGCACCCACATACACAAACACGTACGAAATTTTTGCTTAGAAAAAAAAAGATGGAATTATATATATATACATATGTGAATATATATAATAATATATGAGTATATATATATACATATATATAGAAATGCATAAACGTCAAAAATTCAGTTTATGCGCGCTCTTGTCAAATTTGTATAAACTCGAGAAATATTTGTAGTAGAAATTAATTTGCATTAATTGTTTTTAAATACAAGAAACAAAACGAAAATTTCCAGCATTGAAAATATGTAAAACTCAGTAAAAATTTAACGATCATTGATCATATTTTTATGTTATAAACAAAAAAATACATGATTAACACACGATCGTCGCAGTCTCATTTATAGCAGAAGTCGGCGCCTCCTGTGCCTGCTCCACACTGAAGCGAGTGGGAAATGAATCCTCGCCCAGCATGCGACGATAGCAACTGACCAGGAGACTGTTGTTGTAGAGGATTAGGGCATTGGCAAATGGATTCTTGTGCAGCTGCTGCAGCGGCAACAAGCTGTGCAGGGTATCCAGCCCATCAGACACATCCTCTCGGAGTAGACTTTGTAGCTGCTGCAGCTGCTCCAGGGCTTTGGCATCCACTGATAGTCCACTTAATGTTATGGTTTGATTTTCAAATTGAGTTTTCTCGTAGATTTGCTCCGCCAGGAGCAAGAGAACAGATGCCGCATAGTGGCTGAGGAACAGAAATGCCTGGAACACAATTTTCACTGGGCGTTGCTCGACCAGTGAGTCAAGCAAAGCAACAAAGAAACGTCGCTGAACTTTATAAAATGTTGACTCATCGTCGGCGCTGTCAGGTGCGTAATCAAATGCGCGCATTATGTGATTACTGCCATCGTATAGTGAACATTTTGCCGCCGTTTGCCAAAGCGGATCCAGCTCAAAGGTCTGCAGTAGACGCAAGCGGAGCAGCAACACCGGCTCGGAGGCAAATAGACTGCTCTGCAGTTTTGCAATTGGAGCACCTCGACATGGCTGCAGTTCCAGCTGCTTGGCATGCAGCTTCACATGGCTATAGCTGCGCAGGGTAGTGGGACACTTCTCCAGCTGATTGAACTCCCGACGCAGGCAGTAGATTTGCTTCAGCAGATCGCCCTGACGCAGATGCTCTCGTTCCGTATAGGAACCACCATAGACAGGCACCGATAAACCGAGGGCCTTGTTGATGTCTGCCTGCTGCACGATGCACTGCTCGTCGGCCAGGGGTCGCACCTTGTAGCGATTGTAGTACATGGAGGAGACGACGCCGCGCAGCTGATGCAGATGGCGCAAATAGTAACGATCCTTGGACTCGTACGCATAGATGCTGCCCTCGATGGCCTCCTCTTGCAGCTTGAGAAACAGCCGGCAGACGATGTTGTGCTGCAGCAGGAAATCATCGGATATCTGTGACTTGGCAAACAGCGGCATCACCATGGCATCGTTTGGCTGTGCAAGTCTTTCCCGCATCGCTTCCAACAGCTGCGGCAGTTCAGGGATATTCTTCCGATATTTAAGGCATATCACATAGACCTCCGAATTGCCTCGCTTCGATGTGGCCGGCTTAAAGATGTGCACTTGCTCGAACAAACAGTTGAGCAAGAACATAATTGATACGCTGCTTGCTTCGAAGAGCGTGAACATTTTGATAACAAAGTTTCCACAGGGGCTTAGTATGTAGAGTGCACTCAAGATCTCTGCGAACAGCAGACGCGCCACAATCTCCTCCTGGCAATCGGGTTGAGCTGAGCAATCAATGGAGCCATCGGCTGTTATCAATTGCACACCAGCTGGAAAATCCTTGGCACAGATTTCCTTCATATGCTCAATGTTCTCCACGTTGAGTAGATTTCCAGTGAAGTCCCGGTGGAAGAGCCAATTGTTGAGCGTGTGATAGATGAAGCGATCGTCGGTTATCATTTCATTCAATGCATTGCCCTCATAGTAGGGATTGAGTGTAGTGGAACGCCAATGCCAGTTGATCTGTAAAATTCAAATTAATTGAGCTAGTTAATCATAAGATAATCCATTTCTAGGTACCTCCTCCTTTTTGTAATTCGAGTGCAAATAGTGATTGAGTGCGGTTATAAATGCGCCTGGTGCCTCACACAAATGCAGAGTATTCAATTCCGCTTGCTTGACCAATGGATATCGATGCAGGCACTCGAAGAATTTGCACCAAGCTACCTGTCAAGCAAAGAGAGAGAGAGAGAGAGAGATTAGAGAATCTCTCAGTTTGGATGCAATTCCTACTCACAGTCACAAACTCCGCTTTGGTTTCGTTTTTGAGTCGCCAGGAAACTTCGCCCGATGGGTCACGACGATTCGTATGTGTGCTCCACTCTTGTACGCCATAATTATTCAATTTGCTTTTGACATTGTTGAGCTGCTCCTTCAGCTCCTGCAGCGATTCGTATTGATAGAATTCGCTGAAGAGCGGCTTTTGTACCGGCAGCAGCCAGGGATTGCTTCTCGGCTTCTGGTAGTGAAATTTCTTCTCAAACAGCTGCTCCACCTCGTCTCTTATGTTTAGTTTGGGTCGCATATTAAGCAGCTCTTAATTAAGAGAAATAATCAAAATAAGATTTGTTTAATTTTCTCAGCACACAAATAATCCAAAAAGTAGCCCTAACAGAGCCAATTGCTTAACATTTTCATAAACTGTTATTAACAGTGTGTAGTAACAATGAAATTTAAATTATTGATGTAATATAGCTAATAAAGAATAAAAAATAAAGCAATTTAAAATATTTGCATTCCATATTAGTATTCATTTAAATTAATTAAATATATTTGATTTATGATAGTTATTTCCAATTTGAACTTAACAGATTGTTACCAGCCGTAAAACTATCGAGGATTATCGATTTATTGTACTATTGTTAACTATCGTCGTTTGCTGGCAAGCAATAGTTGGCAGCGCTAGACTTGGAGCGCCATAATTCAAATTTTATGCAATCAACAAGTTATACTTTAATTTGTATGACTTTAATACTTTTAAAATCGGCAAAAATATCTGTTGATTTATGCTTTCATTTAGCATTTGCTTTTATTTCTTTTTCTCGTTTCTATCATATAAAATAAATACAAAAATTTAAAATAATATATAATAAATTTAAAATTTAATTTAATAGCAAAGTTTGATTCCGTATTTTTAGTAACATTTGAATGTTTACAATTTAAAATAAAATGATTACATAGCATACAACTTTGGTAAAATCATATTGACTATTATGTATGCATTCCCAATTTATAAAAATTCTACTGTTACTGAGTTGAGTTTATTTATAGATTTTTAGCAATTTGATTTCTAAAAACCGTCTTATTTAAAACTTGTCATTAATATAAGTAGCTAAAATTTTTTGTAACTTCTGTAGTCTAATGATAATGTAAGCCATCTTCTGCAGTTCTTTATATTATGCGTAAAATGTATTTATTTTAAAACTCTGTTTGGATTTTTTTTAATGAAACTTATTCAAATTCATTTAGTTTTTGTAATTATTATAAAAGCTGTTCATTATAGAAATAATAAGATTATTTTTAATTATTTTAATGGTCAGAATATACATATTATATTTTACAAATATTAAAAATATCTATAAAAATTAATTAATTTAGTTTTTTTCGAATGAAAATTTCTTTCAAATTCAAAAATGCTTTCAAGCCTAGCTTTCCCAGCTTATTTCCGCCTAACTTTAGGGGAATCTTTCATTTTTTCCATTGAAAATTAGTTTCCTTTCCTTTCATAAAAATATTTCTACATATATGTGCCTAAAATATGAAATTGATAATTAAGAGAAATTTCTACAGTTAAGTTAGCGTTGGCATATTAGGGTGAACTATAAAAAAAGAAATAGACAATACTAAAATGAATAGAGAGAGAGAGAGAGAGAGAGAGAGAGAGAGAGAGAGAGATATTATGAAACAGACAGACGAATAAGTATTTATGGATAAATCGATGGATCGCCCGATGCATATAAAGCTGTGAATTATAATAGAAATCAAATTGACTCACAAGCGGAAATAGAAATATGGGTAAGAAAAAAGAAGGAAAAAAGAAGAAAAGGCAACGGTACTTTGCTAAAGCTAAGCCCTGATGCCTTATGTGAAGAAAAGGGTTTTATAGTTGATTTTTGGAAATCAAAACCAAAACCAAAACCGAAAAAAGTCTTTGAATCATTGCGATGATGTCCCAAACTTTGGAATTCAAATTGTTTCTCTTTTCATTTTTTTTTCTTTTTGTTTTTTGGTCACTAAATTGGCGCGTGAGCTGCCGACTTTATAGCACTTTATAACGAAACGAATCAGGCGACGACGTGTTCATATGAATAATAATATTCAAATTATTAAACAAATACTTACGAATCCAAATGCATTTCAATAGCAGAACAAATGCTACTACAATATACATATATAACTCAATGGTATACACACTTTTTATATAACAAATATATATATAAGAGAGATATATGTATGTGTGTGTGTGTGTGTAAGTGTAAGTCGGCAGAGTTATATAGCAGAAGGCAGCTCTTGGCCTGGCACGTGACTGTTTTATCTAATTGGTCATAAATACATGTTTGTAATGTGCAGAGAGCTCTACTTGGCTACAGTTTACTGCGAAGGTCTGGTTGGTCCGTCTGAAACCGTCCGATCCGTCTGCGCGGTCTTCTTTTCCATGCAAGCTCTCTATTGAAATCCCTGACTTCGGTTACGACTATGCTTAGCGGAAGTAACGCCCTGGCTAGTGGCCAGTGTGGGGCTTGCAATCAATTGACTTTTTGGTTTAACTGCAACAACAACAACAACAACAACAACAACAACAACAACAATAGCAGCAACAACAGCAACAAATTCCAATACGGCGGCAGTTTGTCGGACCCCGAACGTGGACACGGCGGTTTTTATTTATATTTCTCTCGACTTTTTTTTTTTTGTTGGCAACAAAATTTTATTTTAATTTCATATTTCTTTTGCTCAAAAGGGAGTTCATTAATATGCCGAGCAGGCGCCATTGCGCTAAAAACTCAGCGCTGAGCGCTCAGCGTCAGCGTCAGCTACCTGGCAGTCTGTACAGTATATACACAGGTGTGTGCGTGTGAGTGTGTGTGTGTGTGTGCACCCCCACTTTGCATAGGAGGTATTTAAAGCGTGTGCGTCGTCTGCTGGCAACGGGTATCAATCCCCGTTTTAGACAACATTTTTATTGTATTTCTGCTTCTTTAACTTTTGTTGAGCTGCACATCACACACACACACGCACACTTACACTCACACACATGCACATAAATTGAAACTTCTTCAATTGTCGCTTTTGGACTTCTAACCGTGCCGTCGACGTCGTCGTCGTTGTCGTCATTGTGGTCGTAGTCGTTGCTCCGAGCCGAGGTGTGGTGCTAAGCTCGACTCATGGCTTTCAAATCAGTTGCCAATTAGTCTTCATCGTTGACGGATTACAATTGTCTCTGCCTCTTGTTCTTCTACTCCACTTCATACACACACTCATAGCTAAAAAAAAAAAAACAAAATAAAAAAAACTTGTTAAGTGCCTATCAACAAAAAAAAAAAAGAGGAGAAACAAAAATAAGAAGATAAAAACAAGCATTTCATTGATAAAAAAAATAATACGTTTCGTTCATGCGAAATTACAAAAACAAATTGTTTGAAGTTTTTTAAATTTGTGTTTCAAATATATATCTATATGTACTATATCTCGGTTTATCGCATCTATTGTTGAATTGGCAAGATGTCGGCATAGCTGACGTTTGTAAGCGCATTGTATAGCGCTATGCTGCATCTAGTCAGTTATTCAATGGAACAATCAACAATTATAGTGAAATCATGAATTATTTATAAATATATATACTTTTTTGTTAAATTATTGTCCCCGGAATACTACAGTAACTCAGCAATAAGTCGTTCCATTCAAAATTGCTTGTAGACATTTTAAAAAACATATTTTCTACTTATATTTTAACTTTCTTTTCAGCACAGAAAGAAACCTTACAAGGATACTATAGAAGGATACCCTACAAATTCCTTTAAAGCACTAATCAATTATCTAATAAAATCATCTCTAGGACGTGTTCTGCAAAGCGGGATTATAAGGAGTTAAAATATCTTCATTCCCAGCTCAATTACAGCATTTAAAATTTTAAGCACTTTTCCCATAGGCAACGGATTAGTCTATACTATTGCCGTAATTTAAATTTATTTGGTAAACCTATTGAATTAATTATTTAAATTATTTATAATAAATGTAAAAATATAAACCCGAATTGAGTTTTTTATTCTAGACGCAACTGTTTGTCATACGCAAACATTTCCTCACAATAAAAACAAATTAAATTTTGACATTTATAGCACAATAGCAATTGGGAAATTTGCTGTGACCACTTTATAAGCAAAACAAAAAAAAAAAGAAACCTTCGTCCAACGTAAACATTTGAAAAGTAAACAGAGTCAAAAGCCCGCAATTCAATAAGCTCATAAGCACTTAAGAATTATGAAGTTGGCAGCACCATTTTTAAACTTGCAGCCGTTTGGCGATATCATTTTGCAGCACTGCTTATAATCGATATTAAGCTGGCTATCGCAACAGAGCTGATTTTTCGATTAGCTTTGTCACTGTAAAAAAAGTAAACAACTGTAGAAGAAGATTAACTAAAGCTGGATAATCTACGTAAAAACATTTACTTTAAGTGATGGATAGTCAAGTAAGTTTAATTTATGCCACTGTCGATACTTAGAGCAATTGCAACTGGAGCTATCATGGTGTTGTTGTCTATAATTAATACTTCACACACAAGTGTGTATTGCGCTATTTCGTTATCTGAGAGTGGCTTTGTGATAAATCTGCCTAATATTTACACATACATAGTATATGGGCATAACAATAGGTATTAGGAGCACAGACGGCGGTCAATGACGTAATTAACATAGCTGAGTACATATTTCGCGCAGTTATCAGCTTATCGTAGTTACTTTTTACTTTTCGTCGAGTCTAAGAGTGGGCGTTGCTATATTTTCACAGGCACCGATTGATGATCTATTATTGGACATTGTGGACAATGCTTGGCGCATGGAAGCACTGCCATACGATCAGATATTAGTACCGATTGAGAAATTGCCCGATCCAGAAGCCGATGGTGGTGATTCACATCTAACCTTGAGCGAGCAGGTGAGCAATAATCAAAAAAAGTGATTTGCCACATGTTCCGGTGTCATAAACTTCTTTTGTTAACAGGAACAAAAGTGGACAGACTTGGCGCTTGGCTCGCTGGCACCGGACGCTGCTTTAATCGATCAACTCAATATAACAGCTATCTAACCAAGCACGGGCAGCCTCTGCGGTGGCACGTCCCCAACTTTACTAATACCACAAGTTTTATTTTTAACACCGCAACATGAGTAGCAGCAGCAACAATAGTCACAGCAACAGCAGCAATAGCACTAGCAACAACAATTCAATACATCAACATCTGCATTCACCCAGTAAACTAACCGAATTTGCGCGTAATTTCGAAGATAAACCAGATTCGCTATTTGGTCGAGTGGTTAATAAAATTCAAAATGTCTATAATCAAAGCTATAACACAGTCAACGATATATCCAGCGGTACGAGCAGCAGCGTTCAAGTGGGCAAGTCCAAATTCTACGAAGAGCGCAAGTCATCGATCATCGACAGAAGCACTGCAAACTTGGACAGCGACCACACACAGCACAGCTCATCGAGCAGTTTGAATACAGTTCGGCCACAGCCACCAACAACGCTGAAGTTGCGTAAAAGCAGCGAAACCCAGAGCAGTAGCACGACAACAACGGTGGAAGAGACAGCCGAAACCAACGAGCGTGTCGAGCAGCTGCCCGGTGAAGCGAATCAGGTTCGCACCGTTTCCAACGTGGTCAAACACATCAGCAATATTGTTGCCTCAAAGAATAATAATGTGAGTGTGAAAATATCGGCCAGAAAATTACTTTAATCTCTCATTTTTATAGGATTTGTGCAACTATAAGAAAACGGAGCTGCAGAAGCTGTGGATGCCCGATTCGAAGGCCAAGGAGTGCTATGATTGTGCACAAAAATTCACAACATTTCGTCGCAAACATCACTGTCGGCTTTGTGGGCAGATATTCTGCTCCAAGTGCTGCAATCAAGTGGTGCCAGGCAGTATTATACGCTGCGAGGGTGATTTGAAGGTGTGCAACTACTGTTCCAAGATTGTGCTCACCTCACTGAAGTCCTCCAGCACGAACATGGATGAGAATATGCAGGCATTGCAGCAGCATCTGAGCAACAAGCTCGAGGTGCAGGATGATGCGCCCAGCACTCTCTCCGCCCAGAAGCAGCGCGTGCAGCTCTCCAGAAAGACTTCCCTGGGCTACCAGGAGGAGCGCTTTAGTTCTCAGGCGAACTATACCATGTTGTCCATGGATGATCGCAAATACATACTGCAGCAGTCCAATTCACTGATCACACTGCACGAGGAGATGCAACGTGAGCTGCCTGTCCAAAACTGTGGCCAGCTGCTCATCGAGTTTCTCAACACGAACAACAAGTCGGCCAACGAGGTGCAAGCTGTGGCCATACTGAATGCCATGCTGGCGGCTGGCTTCCTTGAGCCAATTGTGCCCGATGCCGAGCAGACAGAGTTCGATGCCACATTGCACTACAGATTTGCGGAGCTGTCCCGAACAGGTGCAGCCGTAGCTGCTGTTTTGGACAAAGGCAACGAGTTCCCCAATCTTATAAGTCCACAATTCGATAGCAGTGTGGAACCGCAGCCGCCCAAGTCCATGGATGTCTCCTTGAGCTTTCAATCAGCCCACGATCTGGAGCTGGAGAATGATATGTGCTCCACGGCAGTGTCGACAAAACTGCTGGAGTCCTACTGCGAGCACGAGGAGCAGCTCTTGGATCAGCTGTTGCGCGCCCATCAACTGGATGCCGAATGGGGCAAAGTGCTGCAAACGCTCTGCTCCACCGCTGCGAATCATTTCAAGCCCGAGTACTGCACCAACGATCTCATGGACATACGTAACTATGTCAACTTTAAGAAGGTGCCGGGTGGCAGGCGCAAGGATTCAGAGATTGTGCATGGCGTGGCATTCTCGAAGAATGTCGCCCACAAAGATATGGCCACACGAGTCGAATTCCCGCGCATCCTGCTGCTGCAGTGCCCCATTGTCTACGAGCGCATCGAGGGCAAATTCGTGACCATTGAGACGGTGCTGCTGCAAGAGAAGGAATACCTACGCAATGTCTGCAAGCGCATCATGAAATTCGAGCCGAACGTGGTGCTGGTGCACAAGAATGTGGCTGGCATCGCGCAAGACTTTCTGCGCGCCGACGGTGTCACCTTGGTGCTGGACGTCAAGCTCTCCGTGATGGAGAGATTAGCGCGCACGCTGCAGTGCGACATCGTCAGCTCCATTGAGTCGAACATTACAATGCCCAAGCTGGGCTATTGCAATAGCTTCCACATCCGCAACTATGCCTGCGGCAAGACTCTAATGTTCTTCGAGAATCTGAACAGTCCACGTGGCTACACCTGCCTGCTGCGCGGTGGCAACAATGCGGAATTGACGCGGGTCAAGAAAGTGGCTTCGGCGCTGCTCTTTGCCCGCTACAATTGGCGACTCGAGATGTCCTTTCTGCTGGATGAGTTCGCGCAGCCACTCACTCCGAAACCATCGATATTCGACTCCAAGGAGCCCAGTCCCAACACTGAGAACGCTGACGAGGAGCAGCTGGAGGCGGAGCCGCAGATGCGTTCATTCGTCAAGCGGCCATTGACTGAACGCAAATCGGATGAGAAATTTACGGCCGCCGTCAGTGAGAATGTAGCTGACTTTACGGATCCACTGCGCTCCTCGCAGATCGAGCCCGTGTCCAGCTCTGCGTCCAACATCAAAGTGCAAGCCCTGGAGGTGGAGATGCGCTATGATAATCGCTTCCGCAATGCACTCAGCTCCACGGTGTTGTCCGTCAGTCCGTTTTTGACGTTTCCGCTGCCGTATCTGGAGACGGAGCAAGGTCGCAAATGTAAGCTGCGCAAACTCTTTCCGGCCGAGCTGTATTTCTCCAAACAGTGGTCGAAATCAACTAGCGCTCTGGAGCGTCCCGATAGCCTCGAAACGGATCCATTTAAATCCAATGCCGAGGCAGGCAACAAGGAGAATGAACAGCAGCTGCTGCCGGCACACGATTTTGTCAAAATGAAGATCACAACGGCGGTGACCAGTCGGGATATACAGACGCTGCTAGCTGAGTTTCGCTCCTTCGGCGGTCGCTTTCCCAAAGGCAAGGCGTCGAGTGAGTATCCAAAGAATGCCCCATTTCCCATTTTATTCTCTAATAGTCCTTTTGCCTTTGCAGTGCTCAAAAAGAAGAAGAAGATGGGCGAGGTTATACAGCGGCCGCAAAAGGTCACCGATGAGCAGCTGTACAAGGATGCTCTGGATCCACAAAATCATCAGCGTTTGCCGGTGCTCTTCTGCAGCTTTCACAATAATCCGAAGGGCGTGTCCTCCTTCTGCAAGCTGCCCATGCTGCTGGACATGAAATTCTATGGCCAGCATGACATCATGCTGGAGCAGTTCCTGCAACGATACTGTTGCCTCTTCAACTCAATGTGTCCGTCGTGCAATCTGCCTATGTTGGGTCATGTACGCCGCTACGTTCATTCGCTGGGCTGTGTTCATGTTTATCTCACCGATGATTTGACGCGCTCCGATCCCAAGCGCATCTACTTCACCTCCTGGTGCAGCAAATGCAATGCAACGACGCCGGCTGTACCGCTTTCGGATGCAGCCAAGCGGCTTTCCCTGGCCAAGTATCTGGAGTTGCGCTTCCACGGCCACGCCTACATACGACGCCCGCTAACAGAGGCTGGCAGTGGAGCTGCTGAGCAGAGTCCCTGTGAGCACTCACTGCACCGGGATTATGTGCATCACTTCAGCTTCCGTGGCATTGGCGCCAAGTTTCAGTACACTCCGGTCGAGGTATGGGAGACGGAGTTGCCCTCGCTGACGTTGCAATTGGAGTTGCCCAAGCCATTCATAGGCGTCCAAGTGCAGGAGGAGATCAAGAGCTTCTCGATACGTGGCCACGAGGTATATACGCGCATTCACGAGCGTATTGCCGACCTGGCCACCGAGGAGGAGAACTCGCCATTGGTGTCCACGCTGAAGGCCACACTCACCAAGGATCAGTTCATATTCAAGCAAAAGGTGGAGATCGTGCATACGCTCCTGACGGAGCAGACGGTCAACTCGTATGATATAGCCGACGCCCTCATCATGGCCAAGCGAGTGCTGGCCGAGAACATTGAGCTGTGGGGTCCGCGTATGCACGACATCGAGCAACTGGCCCAGAATCATGCCAAGCAACCGCATCAGGTTGATGCTGGCACCATATGCACCGAGGAGTTGCGGCCAGAGCAGCCGGATGCCGTTGCCAGCCAGGAGCTGGCGAGGAGCAAAGCCAACAGCCAGCAAGCGGATGGCACTGCAGTTGAGTATCCAGGTGAAGATAATCCAGATACGGATAAGAAGCTGACCGTTGACCAGATGCTGGCCTCAACGGTGAACATGAAGAAGTCCATCAAGTCACGTTTGCTCACCCGGCGCCAGACTGCGAATAGCCAGACCAATCTGCTGCAGAGTCCGTTTTCGGCACAGGAGCATCTCACCCTGCCCTTGGGCTCCATACCCGTGGTGGTGCATGAAAACGATCTTAGCTCGGTGATTGCTTACAGCCTCACCTCGCCGGATTATCAGCGCTCTTTAGCTGCTCTGAATGCTGGCGATGTGATCAGTGGCGATGCCCAATCCAGTCCGCTACCGAAGCACAAGCAACTGGACAGCGATGTCGATGAGCCAGCCGGCAGTGTTGAGTCCGAGGAACGCATCAAGGCAAAAGCACAGTCACAACCACAAGCTCAGCCCCAGCCTCCCAGCTCACACGTCACACTCACCTTTGGCCCCAACAGTCAGTTCCAGTGCAAGATTTACTTTGCGCGCGAGTTTGATGCGATGCGCGCCAAATGCTTGAGTCCGCCCAAGTTGGATAGAACGCTCTATCGCCGGCTGGAGAAGAGTAAGATGCGCGAAGAGCTAAGAATCTCACAGAATCGCAATGGTTCCGATATAGAAATCGTGCGCAAGCCCAGTGATGTGTCCGGCGGTCTGCCGCTCAAAGAACAGCTGGACGTTGAGGAGGAGTCACGAATTGCGCTGGCGCGAAGCCTCTCCAGCAGCGTGCAATGGGAGGCACGTGGCGGCAAATCAGGCTCACGATTCTGCAAAACATTGGGTGAGCACATATCATACATCTCTTCTATAAGAACTTCTTTAATGTTAATTCCCTTCCAGATGATCGCTTCGTACTTAAGGAGATGGGCAAAAGGGAGATGGCTATCTTTGACAACTTTGCGCCTGAATACTTTGAGTACATAGCCAAGTGTCAGCAGCAGCAGCAGCAGCCCACGTTGCTGGCCAAGATCTTTGGTGTCTTCAAAGTCAGCATTAAAAAGAAGGAGTAAGTAATGCCCACTATTTCCATTTAAGTACTAACTCTCATTTGCTCTTGCAGCTCCTTTGTGGAAAAGTCTTTGCTGGTTATGGAGAATCTGTTCTATGGCTGCGATATATCCGATAAGTTTGACTTGAAAGGTTCTGAACGCAATCGCCTCGTAGATCCCACTAATATGAATGGCGAGATTGTGCTGCTCGATGAGAATCTAGTGCAGAGTAAGTGCAGCATGGTTCAGTCTGATGAGAATTGCTAATCAATGAAGGAATTGCCTTGCAGTGTCCTGGTCAAAGCCGTTGTATGTGCTGTCCCACAGCAAAACCGTGTTGCGTGATGCCTTGCAAAGGGATGCCTCGTTCTTGGAGCGCAATGAGATCATGGACTACTCCCTGCTGGTGGGATTGGATGGCGAACGTAATATGCTTGTGCTGGGCATAATAGGTGCGTCTGAATCAACTCAGCTCCCACTTAGCTCAAACTTATTTATTGGCCAATTCTTTCATAGATTATATACGCACATTTACGCTGGACAAGAAACTGGAGTCAATGCTGAAGCAGACCGGCCTGCTGGGCGGCGGCATGGGCAAGCCGACAATTGTGGCGCCACAACCGTATAAGCAGCGCTTTGTCGATGCTATGGATCGTTATTTCAATATCGTGCCGGATCGCTGGGAGGGACTCTCTAAGATCTGACATCCGAAAGCTGCTGACGTATCAATAATTAAACCCAATAGCAATTAGTTAAGCTGTTCAACAACAACAACATAGTTAACATTGATTTGATAAACCAAAGTAACATGATGGTTAAAATCACATTTACCTTTAAATAGACGACATATCCGTCCGCCAATTGTTTTGCACTTGACCTACATGGGCGTCCGGAAATGGCGCCCAGTTCATGACAATTGAACGGAGGCAGTCAAGGCGGCTGTTGTTGTATTGCGTGCTGGCGTTGTGCGGAAATAATTTATCCAGATTGAAAATTGCGTTGCGAATCGTTAGTGGGGGCATTCGGATTAGGACAGCAGTGCGACTTCATTATGGATGCATGCAGGACACACGCGAAGAGCTGACAGCTCGCAGTTCGCAGCTGAGACCCAATCAATTGCATTATGCCATGAAATGTGCCTTGCCTCCTGGCTGGCTGACACCTACTACAACGTGATTCGCGCGCACTCAGGGACAAACACACACACACACACACAGCACGCACACTCACACAAATACAGCACACAGCTGGCAGGACTCGTGCTTCACATTGAAAGTTTTTTTTGGCGTGTGAAGTTGTACATTGGCTTCAGTTGGGATTTACGATCCGTGTGGTCAAGTTGTGTGTTGTTAGCGCGTGGCATTTAGTTGGTCGCGTGGGGTCAGGTCTTCCGCTGCCGCTGGGCTACTCCTGCCCGAACATGGACAGTGGCCATCGAGCTTTAAGCCTCATCATGTTTACGCCCAGACATTGTCCATTTCTGGTTCAAGTGCTGCCGTGTGCCAAGCACTAAGAGTGAAAAGTGAAAACTGAAAAGTGAAAACAATAAAAATGGACTGGAAAGCCAGCGATGGGTAAAATATAAACAAGACACTCTTTAAATATGTATATTGAAGGGTGCTGCAAGTCCATGGCCTTGGACACTGCATTCATGTTAACATAATGCCGCATTCATGTCTCCTGCATTACGTATACGCCCAGTGGCGTGACATGCAAATGTTGGCTAAATGCCGCCCATAAGTCTATATAATTATGTGCAGAGAATTGTGTGTACTTCGCTCGCTGTTATTGTTGTTGTTGTTGTTGTTGTTGTTATTGTTCTCAGTGCTGTAATTGCCAATTGATTAGCATATTTAAATGGGTTTGCGTTACGCCTGTGGCGACAGAGTTAAAAATAGCGAAAGCCTTCAAAGGTCATTTGGCATTGTCAAGATTAGAGCACTACTGGACGGACTAGTTACGAGAAACTAAATTGAAAAGAAAACAAAATAATAAGGAAATGCTGAATGTGAACAGGTCGACTTTGAAATGAACTTGCTGCAATTAAACTGGCTAAGGAGTTGAAATAATAAAAGATTTGAAATATGAATAATACTAATATGAGAAAGACACAGAAGAAGAATTCTCTTTTGTACGAATTCAGCTTAATAATTTAATAATTTTTAATCAGATCAGAGAATCAAATATATTCCAGGGAAACAAATGGGCTCCAGAAACAAATGGGCTCAAATATATTCCAGACAATCAAATAGATTCCAGAGAACCAAATATTTTCTTTTATTTTATATTTGATTCTCTGCAATCTATTTGATCCTCTAGAATCTATTTGACTCTCTGGAACCCCTTTTATGCTCTGGAATATATTTGATTCTCTGGAATCTACTTGATTGTCTGGAATATATTTGATTCTCTGGAATCTATTTGATTCTCTGGAATATATTTGATTGATCTAGAATCCAAAATATTGCAATGAAGATAGAGTCCAGACTACTTCAATTGGATGCTTTTTATCTAGAAATATAATAAAATACATATAACATCTCTCTCTTCGATTTATAAAATAAACTTTCTCAAGATATGACCATACATAGCCTCAACAGCCATAGGGCATTCACACTTCGTTTTTATTTTTTAGCACATTTTACCCATTTTGCCTTTCATTTATTACCTTGAGGTGGGCGGCGAATTGGGTCAGCCTTTTGGCACTCTGTTGCTATTAAAAGTTTTGGGCTCGACATGATTTGGGCGCCTTTAACACTCGCAGCTGGCCGCTGCAGTTGCTTGCGTTTGGGTTTGGGTTTGGGTTTGGGTTTGGGTTTGTGTCTGTTTCCGTTTCCGCTCCCAACCAGCACAAGTCACGCACGCAATTACAGCTGCACTTGACAGCAGACCTTTTCCCTTTTCCCCTTTTTTTTGGCCAAAAACTGATACTGAGCTGACGCTGAGCACCTGACAGCACGATTTTGATTACAAATCATAATGCGCTAAGTTGGACTTTGGCTAACATGCGAATTTAATTTTAAGTGAACTTAGTATGCAAAACTAAGTTTAGATTGGGCATGGCGTGTGGTAGAAAGTCGGCGATAGCTGAGCAGGTGGCTTTTATGCAGGTGCATGGCTCTGATATTGCCCGAGTTCATTTTTTCACTGTTGGAATATAGAAGGAAAATTCGTTAATATATATACTATATATGACAATAGATGATCACATAAGAATGAAAAACCAATTAATATTATTATATATTATATAATTATTATTCATTATCATTAATATCATAATCATTCATTATTATTATGTTTAAGGAATTATATGAATATGATCATCATTGTCAATGTCACTAATACCATAATGATTTTAGTAATTATTATGATTAATAATAGTTACACTATTAATCTAGCTTTATCCATAATTCTTCCATAACCCTGAAATTTATCTTTGCTTAAAGAGATAGATGTATTCTCTTGTCTCTTACTTGTATTTGTTTCTCTATCTCTCTTACACAATCTCTCTCCCCCTGTATCTCTTATTTTCTCTCTCTCTCTCTCATTCCCTATCTGGTTCTACTTCTTACTTTTCTCTCTCTATTTTCTTTTACACAGTCTTTTACATTTCTTCCAGTCTTTTACATTTCTCTCTCTCTCTCTATCTCTTACGTCCCCCCTTCCTCTCTGTCTCTCTTTGTGCCTCTATCTCTCTCTCTCTCTCTCTCTATATATATATATATATATATATATATATATATATATATATATATATATATATATATATATATATATATATATATTTCCCCCCTCTCTCTCTCTCTCTCTCTCTCTCTGTCTATTACTTTTCTCTCTCTATTTATAGTTTCCTCTCCCTCTGCGCCTCACTTTCCACCCTCTTCCTCTCCCAATCTCTAGCTCCTCTTAATACTTCTCCTGCTCCACATATATATATATCAATTAAATACCATGATATCATCCTAAGCTCATTCGCTTCGTTTGCTAAGCTCTCCCCTCCTCCGCCCAGCTGCCTGACACTGTTGGCATTTGCACACAGCGTTCCAACTTAAGATTGATGGTTTTACACATCGGAAGTTCAAAAAATAGCTGCAAATGCATATATGCAAATGCTGCGACCATTAAATATGCAAATGTGCCAGCCATAAATGAGAGCAAGAACAACAGCAGCAGCAGCTGCAAGTGGAGCAGTCCAGGTTGCAACAGGTGTGCATATTTCCATATGCATGCGAGGCAACGGTCAACAGGATGGTGGGGTTGGGGGAAGTGGGTCTACACAGGTATATGCATTAACAAACTGCACTGCCTGGCCTGTAATTATCCACTTTTAATGGCCAATTCTAATGAGCCCTTGGCAATTGCAAAGCAAAACTTATTTCCGCTTTAAGGAATTGGCTTAGGGGACAGGTGAGCTGGCTGCAATGTTTATGGTTGCATTCTGCGCAATTGACAGCTATTGATTTTGAGCAGCAGCAGCAGCGAATCCTTTTTCCTTCTGATTCACGTAAATATTCAAACAGACAATTTTCCAATTTGTTGCAATTTGCTTTATTGTTTGTCTGTTAGATACATATATATATATGTGTGTCTCTGTGTGTGTGTGTGTGCCTAGCAACACATGCCATCAGGTGTGCCAAGTTGCTTGTGTGTGTGTGTGTGTTTGTTGTGTGCGTGCTGGCACGCTATGAAAACATTCCTTCAGAGGAGCTCTTAGCTAGAAACTTAGGAGGCGCATTGGTAGTATTATTCATAAGGCAGCATTTGGGCTAAGGCATACTATCACAGCGACTATATATGTATGTATGTATGTGCTCGTCTCCACTATAATGGAATTACTTTATTACTAGATTGCGCTGTAGAGTATATTAGTTGTAGAACTTAATTGTATGCGAGAAAATCATATATGTATATAAATCAATATTTTATTATAGCATTTCAGAAAATTTAATTTAGATACAGTATATACGAGGGTGGACTAACAAGATGACTAAATATTAATAAAAAATTTAATTTTTGTGCTTGTCATTATATATATTGTTAACATTATTGCCAATTCAATGAGTATTATTATCATTATCGCTTTCGTTGTCAATTACATTATAGTTTACTAATTTAACTACATTACTGTTTACTATAATTATTATATTATATTTATTATTATATACCATTATTATTATTATTTTCATTATAATTGAAATTAGCATCTTCATTACCAATTTTCAATATTTTTATCATTATCTTTATCACTTTTTATTATACTATAATTATAATTGTCCTTTTCACTGTCAATCTCATTATTACTCTACTTATTATAATAATAATAATTATTATTATCATTATTTTTATATTCATTTATGATTATCATTTATATTATTTTCATGACCTTTATTATCATTCCAACTATTTCAATCACTGACTTTGTTATGTCATTATGCTTATTATTAATCTTAATATTATTATGATATAAATAATTATCAAAAACAAAATCATGATCCTTAATATCCTCTAACAACCTAACTAACCTTCCATATTAAAATATATCACTAGCATCCAAATACATGACATGCTTACCTATCCATAACTGAATTTTGGAATAGATAATCAACAGCATAGGCATAGGGTATCTCCCAGCTGAGTACGCCAACCTCCTATCAATTTACCAGTAGCATATTTGTGCTTTTGTTGCCATTCTGTGCGATTTAGTTTCGATTCCCTGTTATTTGGTTCCAATGGCAACGCCAACGCCAAACGTAGCCAAGGCCCCCCTAACCAGCCCCACTCCAAAAGTGGGATTTTGCCAGGCCAATTTCTGGCTAACAATATATATTCTGTCCGCAGTGCCGAGGCGGAATTCAACTGGAATCGTTCGTTCTCGGAGCCAGACCTAGCAGCCAGCCAAAAGCACAGCGATCGCTTCACAATCAAACATCTGCACGAGCATCTAGCCGTCGATGATCTCAAGTTCTTCCGTCGCCGTCAGCCCATTCCCCAGCACACGCACAGCAACATCTGTCTGTATGATAGCGAGGCGCCAGTGCTGTCCTTTGGCTCCCTGAAGTCCGAGTATCGTAAGCATTACTGTTGCCAGGGCCACGCCCACGCCCACGCCCACCCCCGAACACTGCTCAGGCGTGCCACATCGCTGCGTCTGGAGGGCTTGATGCAGCTGCTGTCGGAGCATCAGGACAAATATCACTGGTATACGCCCGAGGATCTGAAGTAGTAAGTAATTGACTTTATATATGTGATTATAATTCTGTAATCTTTGATAATCTCTTTTTAGTTCACGCACATTTCCGGTGCGTAATCCGGAGAACCTGCAGCTGGGTGGCGCGAATGAGCCGGAGGTAATGAAGAGCTCATCGTATCTCACCTATCCCATGGTGGACAGCGGAGCTGAGATATTGCCCCGGCAAATGTTTCGCGATGACAAGGAGCAGCCATCCAATCGTTTGGCCAGCGACAAGTTTAAGCGAGACTTAGCCGCCCAGGAGCAGAATCGCTGCCATCTGCAGATGCGGGCACAGGGCACACAGTACGAGCCAACGCCATCCGAGTACAAGCGACAGTACGTGGAGCAGTTTCCCATCGAGAAGGCGCATTCGATACCCCAGATAAGCAGCATCAAGATGCAGGGCGACTTCCATACGGTGCCCGAGTACCAGGATAGCTTCAAGATGTATGCCAACTACTCGAAGAGTGCGCCCATCAAGAAGCACGACAATCTGCGCGTCTCTGGCGCCGAGCAGGAGCAGCAGCTGCCAGTGGAGAGCGGCAGCGATTTGCCCGAGTATCGCGATAAGTTCAATGTCCCACCCAAGCACATGGCCAAAGAGAAGTCCCTGAAGACGGACGATCATCTGCGGCCGCGTGGCGAATTCACCAAGGAGGTGCCCGAGTATTATGAGAGCTTCCGTGATCCGCACATCACCGAGATGCCGGAGCGTGGCAAGGTGCGTGAGCCGTACCTGCGACTGCGTGGCAAGATCGAATTCAATCCAGAGTATCGCAACAACTACTTGGACTTTCCACGATCGCGGCCCGTGGTGCGCAAGCCAGTCTCCTCATTTCGATTGCCCACCAGCAACCAGAACACTACCACCAACAACAACAACACCACAGCCACAGCCAGCACCACCACCGCCACCGCCAACAGCACAAGTCCACGCATGGATCGAGAACCTGCTGCCAGCTGCCTGACTGCCGATGAGCTAACTGCCACGCCCGAGTATCGACGCGCCCAATACAATTACCAGCTGCGGGAGCGGGAGCGGGAGCGTTCACGTGAGCTGATTGCTCCGCCTGGTAATCTGCGCAAGAGCTCGGACTCTTCACTGGATGCAGCACAGGTGCAGACCAAGCGACGTCCAGCGCGACAGCGCCAGCTGAAGGATCCGACCCCGCCAGCGCTGCCCGTGGCGCCCAGCTTCGAGGACGTGGCCACTGGTGGCGCCAAGAAACCAGCTCGTTATGGACGACGCGGTTCCGTGCTGCAAAATGCAGCCAAATGCCGTGACAAATCCTCCATCATCGAGGGCAATCCCAAGTATGCTGTGGGCTGTCGCCGTTCCAAGCAGAGCACAGAGAATAACCAACAGGATTCCTTTGTGGTGCTGGATGAGCCATGCAAGCCTTCCAATTGGATGAAGAAGACCTGGTATGATTCTTAGGCAGGTTCATCAACAGAATGCAATTAAATAAAGAATTTACTTATATATAATTGAAGAGTATGATATTATTGTAAAGTATTTTGAGTGGGATATATCTCTTTTCTAGTATTAATAATATTCTATCTGAATGTTGTCCTATTTTCTATTTCCCATAAAATTTTTATAGTTTATAGTTCAGTTTAGTTTTAGCTAAACGGCATATACGGTATATAATTGCAGAAAGAAGCGAAACGAGAAGTTAGCTGTTTTTACTATTCTTCTTCTTAATTATACGAACTGCCAATGCTTAATGATCTTAAGTGGGTAATTGACCAGAATTCAAGGACCTTCAAGAACGATCTCGAATCTAGCTAACTAGCTCATTAAAACTTCTCTAAACGCTTCTCACTTTTCTATATGCGTAAAATGCATAGATCTTTTATCAATTAAAAGTCTATCGGAAGCAAAAGTTAACTGAATCCGGCATACTTAACCTGCATTAACTTCTCTCAACGCTTCTCTCCCGCTCTACTCCCAGCACATTCTCAACAATTGCTCAAGTTTGCAAACATAAACAAACCTTGGCGTTCTCCACACGAGACTCATTCAAGCGTTTTTATCTAATCAATACCTTAAACACACATACGCACACACCCAAATTGATAAGAATACCCAGAGAGCGCTGCTTACTCATAGGAGCCGTAGTATCATCCGAAATTTCGCATTTGAAACATGTAAAACGCAGTTAAAGCAGTGAAATCACAGAAAATCACATACTATTTATTGTTTATTATTGAGAATATGACCACGGAGCTGGGTCATGCAGCCAGTCCGCCAGCTCACATCCTGGGCTATGCGATACGCAGTCGCACTCGCATCTATGTCTCCTACATAATACCCACCTGCCTGGCGCTTTTGGTGTACATGCTGCAAACCTCAACAGACTTGGCCCTGAGCTATCAGCACTTTCGCAGGCAAGAGCCGGGCTATGGTGCTGGCACCCTGGTACTGGTGCTGCTGCCACCACTGCTCACCTATGTGCTGGTGCTCAGCTCCAGGGAGCAGCGGAGCAGCGTGAGCGCCAGCCGGAGTAAATGTATGGGCTGCAGCTTGGGTCTGCTGCAGCTGCTGTTTTTCCCATTCGCCGTGGTCTACAGGTGAGTCATAGATTAAATGAATCAAAAATTTGAGCAATCTTTGATCTACATAAAAATACTATCTAGGTTCACCATGCGTTTGTTTTGGTCTGTTGAGGCGCTTTACCATGCGGACGACGACGTGGAGCGCATGAAGTGCTTGGCCAAGGTAACGCAAACATCCAACATTGAGTTATATCTGCTCATCCAGGCATATGCCCAGGCGGCGCCACAGATCATCTTGCAGATGTACCACATGCTCGCCCAGGACATCTTTCGCAACTATGAGACAAGTGAGTAGAGAGATTTGCCCTCAATCTGAACTCGACTAACTGCCCTCCTTTGCAGCCACCTTGCAGAGCATGTGTCTGGTATTTGCAGCCATAGATCTGGCTGGGATTACAACCAGCTATCATCGCATCGAGAGCCAGCGGCGCGTGGGTCGTAATTATCCCTGGGCAACGGCGCAGCAGGTGGAGGCCCAGCGGTGCCGGCTGGAGCAGAATGAGCGGCTATGCGGAGAGGCGGAGCGGAGAAAACGGGAGTCGGAGCGCTCAGTGGCCACAAGTTTTCCGCAATCAGAGAAAATCATGGCCAACTTTCATGCCCGACAGGAATCAGGCAGTCAAGTTGAGACATCAGCAGTGGGCAGCCATGAGGTGCACGTAGCTGGACAGGATGAGGTGGATAACGATGCTGTGGAGAAACTGGAGATAATAGCCATGCTACACCCGCCCACAAGCACTGTTCGGGGCAACATCACAGACGACGATAAGATGCATCAAGCTCTACCCAAATTACACTTGCGCCGCGAGGAGATGAAGCATTTGGATAGCATAGAGGTGCTGGACGCAGTGCCAGAGACGCCAGCTCCGCCACCGCCACCTGCCACAGCGCCAGCAGCGCTGCCCATGCTGCGGCTGCCCACGGAGAATGATCCGCCTGCGGCACCAGATCTGCGACGCACTGCATCGGATACGGAATACAGAAGAAGCAAACGCATGACACGTCCTCTGTCGCAGCTGGAGACGTTTAAGGATATGCTGCTAGTGAATGCCCAGTTGTATATTAAGGATCACGTGCCACGGCCGCCCAAAGCACTCATTGGGCGTGTGGATGAGGAGCACAACTCAGATGAGCATACTCCCTTGGTGCTGGCACAGACTCCAAAGGGCACGCCTATGACACCCAAGGACGTGGTCGACTTCTACTTTCCACGACCCACAAAGATTGTGAACGGCATCCAGCAGGATGACTTTGCCGGTCGCACCGTTGCCTTCTTCGGCTGGATAGCCTTCATCATAATGCGCATGCTGTCGCTGGCCACCTTCTGTGTCTTCTATCCCCGCGCCTTCTTCATTGTGGTGGGCGTGCACTATGCCTTGATGCTGGCTGCCTTGGCGCTGGAGACGCGCTGCCGTGTCAGCTGGAGTCGCTGTCTTTTCTACCTGCTGCTTGCCTACATTTACATTTTCGTGCTGATCGAACTGCGAGTTTGCTTCAAGAGCATACGACGTTGGTATATCGCGTACCTGGTGCTCGTGCTGGCGGAGAATATAACAATGACAGCCATTTGGTATGGCAACGAAGAATTCGAATCCTGGTGGTTTGGCTTCATTTGGGAGTGGATTGTCTACAGCGGCATCCTGTTCCTGGCCACCATTGTCGTCTACTATTGCATATTGCGTCCCAAGGATGTGACGCTCATCGTCGAGGAGGACGAGACGCCGCCTCAACAGTCAGAGCAGTCGGTTGCCTAGCTACCTCGTTGTCAAGCTTCAAATGTGTGTTGATTGCCCTGCCAAAGCATTCAGTCAAACACTTTTCATTGCTCGCATCATAAGCCTATTAAATACATAAATAAATTATTTTCGTTAGCTTTAATACACGCCTAAAATGGATCAGAATGAAAACTTTCGCATCAAGGGCAAAGGACCCTGCATTGCAGAGCGCACCGAGACGCAGGATAGTTTTGGTGTACCTTACAGAAATAAGATGCTTAGTAACAGCCTTAAATATCAGTAAAAATTCAGTTTAAGTAAGTTACAACTATATTATTACAGTTACGCGTGAAAATCACATGAAGAAATTTCTGTGGAAGGAACTTCTAGATGAGTACAATCGACAGAATTTAGTTGTACCTGATTTGGGACCCAATCACACTGAATATTTTGAGAACTTCTGCAAAGATAAGCCACCAGAGGACGAGGAGCGTTTGGAATTGCGTGTTAATAAATATCCACTGTATTGTACAACGCCCATAACTCTTTGGAATCATGAGGGCGATCCTACAAAAACGTTCAGAGTTAAATATTCCATAACCAGACCATTGCAGGAATGCACTGAGAAGTTTGGGCAGTAAATAGAAATGAACGTTATTTATTATTCAGTTTAGTTTTAATGTTTTGTGTGAAATTTTACATTACTATAGCGACGAGCTTCTGCGTAAATTAAATACAGTTTAGTTCAAGACTTTATTTAGCATTTTTAAATTTATATTTAATGCCTGTGTTTAAATTAAATCACTAACCATACAACACATAGACTGGACAGAAGAAAAAGTATGCATTAAAAAAAGTTCGATATTCCACAGACAGTAAGAATAGTAACAATGCACACAGGGCACAACTAAGATGGAAATGCCCTTAAGTTAGTTTACATTTTTTGTGAAAGTACTTGCGATAATTATTTAGAAAATATAATTTTCAAGCAGTTAAAGACTTCTAAGTTTTCTAAGTCTTCTAGTTTTCCGAATATTTTAAGTTTTCTAAGTGTTTAAAAATTACTAAGTCTTTCAAGTTTCTTAACTCTCAGATTTTTTTAGTCTGTCAGGTTTACTAAGAGTTCCTAGTTTTCTAAGTCTTTCAACTTTTCTAAGTCTTCCTAATTTTCTAAGTGTTTCAAGTTTACTAAGTCTTTCAAATTTTCTAAGTCTTTCAAGTTTTCTAAGTCTTCCTATTTTTCTAAGTCTTTCTAATTTTCTAAGTCTTTCAAATTTTCTAAGTCTTTACATTTTTCTAAGTGTTTCAGGTTTACTAAGTCTTCCTAATTTTCTAAGTCTTTCAAATTTTCTAGTCTTTCAAATTTTCTAAGTCTTTAAATTTTTCTAAGTGGTTTAGGTTTACTAAGTCTTCCTAATGTTCTAAGTCTTTAAATTTTTCTAAGTGGTTTAGGTTTACTAAGTCTTCTTAATTTTCTAAGTCTTTCAAATTTTTTAAGTCTTTCAAATTTTCTAAGTCTTTAAATTTTTCTAAGTCTTTAAATTTTTCTAAGTGTTTCAGGTTTACTAAGTCTTCCTAATTTTCTAAGTCTTTCAAATTTTCTAGTCTTTCAAATTTTCTAAGTCTTTAAATTTTTCTAAGTGGTTTAGGTTTACTAAGTCTTTCTAATGTTCTAAGTCTTTAAATTTTTCTAAGTGGTTTAGGTTTACTAAGTCTTCTTAATTTTCTAAGTCTTTCAAATTTTCTAAGTCTTTAAATTTTTCTAAGTCTTTACATTTTTCTAAGTGTTTCAGGTTTACTAAGTCTTCCTAATTTTCTAAGCCGTTCTAGTTTTCTAAGTTTACACAATGCTTAACAATTATTTTTAACTATTACAATTCTGCTTAAAGTACTTAACATTATTAACAAATAAAATATTTACCTGACCACACTTCACTTTCACTTTCACTTTCACTTTCACTTTCACTTTACTGCACTGCACTGCACTACTGACCCCCACCGGGCCTGGACGACTGAAGAAATGCTGCAGCTGCTGCTCTTTATATAGGGCCACTGTCACTTAAACTCTAAGGCGAACTCAAATATTGAGCCTGCGTCAAGTTGCGGTCACTGCAGTCGATCGTGAAGTGACCAATGAGAACACTCTCTGCCGCTTCAAGCATTCTAAATGAGTTTAACTTAAATGTAAATGTAAGCAAATATTGCTGAATACATATGTAAACAGAGACGGCAGACAGACAGACAGACAGACAGGACAGACAGACAGACAGTCAGGACAGACAGACAGGACAGACAGACAGGACAGGCAGACAGACAGACAGACAGACAGACAGACAGACAGGACAGACAGGACAGACAGGACAGACAGACAGGACAGACAGACAGACAGACAGGACAGACAGGACAGACAGGTCTGTCTTTCTGTCCTGTCTGTCAGTCTGTCTGTCTGTCTGTCTGTCCTGTCTGTCTGTCTGTCTGTCCTGTCTGTCTGTCCTGTCTGTCCTGTCTGTCCTGTCTGTCTGTCTGTCTGTCTGTCTGTCTGTCTGCCTGTCCTGTCTGTCTGTCCTGTCTGTCTGTCCTGACTGTCTGTCTGTCTGTCCTGTCTGTCTGTCTGCCTGTCCTGTCTGTCTGTCCTGTCTGTCTGTCCTGACTGTCTGTCTGTCTGTCCTGTCTGTCTGTCTGTCTGTCTGCCGTCTCTGTTTACATATGTATTCAGCAATATTTGCTTACATTTACATTTAAGTTAAACTCATTTAGAATGCTTGAAGCGGCAGAGAGTGTTCTCATTGGTCACTTCACGATCGACTGCAGTGACCGCAACTTGACGCAGGCTCAATATTTGAGTTCGCCTTAGAGTTTAAGTGACAGTGGCCCTATATAAAGAGCAGCAGCTGCAGCATTTCTTCAGTCGTCCAGGCCCGGTGGGGGTCAGTAGTGCAGTGCAGTGCAGTAAAGTGAAAGTGAAAGTGAAAGTGAAAGTGAAAGTGAAAGTGAAGTGTGGTCAGGTAAATATTTTATTTGTTAATAATGTTAAGTACTTTAAGCAGAATTGTAATAGTTAAAAATAATTGTTAAGCATTGTGTAAACTTAGAAAACTAGAAAGGCTTAGAAAATTAGGAAGACTTAGTAAACCTGAAACACTTAGAAAAATGTAAAGACTTAGAAAATTTGAAAGACTTAGAAAACTTGAAAGACTTAGAAAACTGAAAGACTTAGAAAATTAAGAAGACTTAGTAAACCTAAACCACTTGGAAAAATTGAAAGACTTAGAAAATTTGAAAGACTTAGAAAATTAGGAAGACTTAGTAAACCTGAAACACTTAGAAAAATGTAAAGACTTAGAAAATTTGAAAGACTTAGAAAACTTGAAAGACAGAAATTTGAAAGACTTAGAAAATTAAGAAGACTTAGTAAACCTAAACCACTTAGAAAAATTTAAAGACTTAGAACATTAGGAAGACTTAGTAAACCTAAACCACTTAGAAAAATTTAAAGACTTAGAAAATTTGAAAGACTAGAAAATTAGGAAGGCTTAGTAAGCTTGAAAGACTTAGAAAACTAGAAAGACTTAGTAAACTTGAAAGACTTAGAAAATTAGGAAGACTTAGATAATTTGGAAGACTTAGAAAATTAGGAAGACTTAGAAAACTTGAAAGACTTAGAAAATTAGGAAGACTTAGAAAACTTTAAAGATTTAGAAAACTTGAACGACTTAGAAAACTCGAAACACTTAGAAAATTAGGAAGACTTAGATAATTTGGAAGACTTAGAAAATTAGGAAGACTTAGAAAATTAGGAAGACTTAGAAAACTTGAAAGACTTAGAAAACTTAATGGTCATGCAAAGCAACACTTTCATACCCTTCCCACAAATAATCATGAAAATGCTAGCATTTTGTATGAGAATGGCAAACGCTTTGAAGAGTTCGGTATACTCTTCGCTCAGAAGGCAATAAATAGGATCGTCGCGAACAAAATTCAATTTTTGTGCGCTTCTGGCTTGTGTTTGCATACATATATGTATATGTGAGAGAGCACAGCGTTTTCTTCGCCAAAAAATTTTCCACTAGCTGTGTAGTCTATGTGTTGTATTGTTAGTGATTAAATTCAAATTAACGTGCTAAATTTTATAAAATTAGCATTACATTAACAATAAATCGATTAATTTTTCAATATATTTACATTGCGTACAAGTGTGTACACACTGTTTTTTGTGTGCGTTTTGTAATGGCCATCTCTAATATTCATAGTTAATAGGCAACACTGTCGCTGACGTGTCTGTAAAAAATATCGAAGCTGAAACAGGCGGTGCTGGGCTATTTACTCGTTTTTTATTTATTATCCTATAGCATATAAGGTGCGTTTCACAACGCTATACAATATAGGACAATGCTTAAAATAGGTAAGTCACAAAAAACCATTATAAATTAAAAAAACCATTGTCAAAGTCAATGGTTCCTCGTGTGTGTGTGCAGCACAAACGCCGGCATAGGCGCTGTCGCTATCTCTTTCTCTGTCACACTTGCCGGCGTCGACGTTGACTCTGCGTTTTGAAAACTTGGCCAACACATTTTTCCACAGTATTATAATGATTTTTTCTTTCTGCTACAACAGCCTTTACGCTACTATGCGTACTTAGCGTCGCTGCAACGACTTGGAGTGCGCGCACCGTCGATAGCCATTTGGGGCCAAAGGATCTCACCCGCCTGCAAAAAGTCTTTGTTGATGGCCTCAGTTCCAACGATCTGCAAGCGATTTTCTTTGCCAGCCTAAACATTGAGACAACTGATGCTGCGACGAAGGAAACGCTGTGCCAAAAAATTGTAACGCTGCATGCAGAATCAAAACTAAATGTAAGTATAAATAATGATAGATGAGTTTTTCATATATTATAACCTTTGGCCCTCTTGCAGAACTTTGAAAAAGACTACTACCTGATTGGTGCCAACAGAAATCTGCGTTGCACGACAAAGATCGCTGAAGCATTGCTGTCTAAGGTCTACAGCTCGCTGGATTCCGAACTGACCACCACACAGGAGATTTACTATCGTTTAGCGACGCACAAAGCACTCGGCGTTCAGGTTAACGAGGCAACGCAAGCAAAAATTGTGAAACGTTTGCAGGAGGTGCTGAAAAAGGATGACACACTAAGCGGTCTGGGCTATGCATTTAATGTGGCTATCCAACTGGGACCTAGTGCCAGTTTCATTGCCGATCGCATCGAGGACGCAATTGTTCAAGCCGACGAAGTTGATGGCCGTCTACTACAATTCGAGGGTGGACTAAGCATCACCGCGTTGATATTAAATGGCGTATTTGGCGTATCGAAGGCGTTTAACAAGCCAGCACCAGTTGCAGCCGATCAAGCTGTTAAATTTGCCAACTATTTGCTGAGTCGTCGTTCGGTGCAAACCGCCAAGGGAGCCCATGTGCTAATTGAGGCGCTAAAAACAGTCAGCAGCGCGAACAAAGTAGCACCCATCTGCGTACAGCTCATTGGAAATGGGCAACTGGAGGCCCAGTCGCCAACTCTTAACGTGGCAGTTGTTGATTTGCTCGGCAAACCCCTGTCCCCAGCCCTGACGAGCCTCAGTGCCAAGATTAGTGTGAAGAAGGATGGCTCTGTGTTGGCAGAAAAGATTCAGCTGGTATCGAAGTCTTCTGACAAAACCACCTATGCAGCGGATTTGAGCAGCCTGAAACCAGGTCGCGGCATCTACCTGGCCGAGTTGAACGGTGATGGTGTTTACAAACAAAAACTGCAATTCAAGGTGCTGGGACGGGTCAAGCTACAAACTCTCGAGCTGGGCATTGCCGAATCAGATGCCAGTGCAGCCACACGCAAGCAAAGCATCAGCTATCCCAACAAGCTGAATTATACCCTCACGGCGGACAGCACACAGAAGCTGCTGCTTAAAGTGCTGCTGGTCGATGAGAGCACCAGCAAACCCATTGCAGTGCATCAGGCATTTGTACGTCTGCAAAACCGGGAAACGGACAAAGAGATCATATTCGTAGCTGAACAGGATAGCACCAAGGCCTACAGGTTTGACATGGATGTGGGCAATCAGGGCAAGAATTTCAATTTCCAAAATGGCTTGTATAACATTTATCTGACTATCGGCGATGCTTCGTTGTCCAACTCCTTCGATTGGTTATTGACTGATGTTCAGCTGAAATTCAATCAGCCAGACAGAGGTAAGTGTAGCTGATCTACAATTAGTTTACTATTATTAAATTGAGTACTCTTTGCAGATGTCAAGCCCAGTCATGTGAATGGGCCTCTGCCAGAGATTGAGCATCAATTCCGCGTGCCCGATAAGCGTCCGCCCCGCATCGTTTCGGATATCTTCACTGGCCTGTGTATAACGCCCCTTGTGCTGCTCTTTGTCTTCTGGGCTAAATTGGGCATCAATGTGTCGAACTTTACATGGGCACCTAGCACAATTGGGTTCCATTTGGGCTTTGGTGGCATCTTGGCGCTCTTCTTCGTTTTTTGGCTGCAACTGAACATGTTCCAGACACTGCGCCTGCTCATACCAATCGCTGTATTTACATTCCTCTGTGGCAATCGCCTGCTGCGACGACTCTATGCACAACGCAACGCCAAGAATCCAGCTGGTGCTTCATAAGCGACATTACCGAAGGCTTTAAGGCTGTGCTCTGTTCAGCATTCGATAACTAGATCAAAATTAGCCGGCATCAAGAGCTGCTAATTAAGGAAATGTGTTGCAGTCACACTCTCTATCTAACAAACTATAATTAAAACCAATCTTTAATAAAGCGTTTAGTGTAAGCTCTATTAAAACACACAACCAAGACTTAATGTAAAATACATTGGGCTATACAATGTTGGGGAGACGATAGCCAATAAGGAGTCAAATTAGTACAGTATAAAATTTACGAATAAGGTTTAATAATATATACATATACGACGATATAACAAGCATATACGAGTATCGTAATACTCCCTAAGGAAAAAACAAGTAACAATATATTACAAATGAGCCTTCATGAAGGGCTTCAGGTATTTGTGAAACGATTCGTTAACCGGCTCCTTGTTGAGTGGGTTCTTCTTAATTGACTCAAATATGTGATCATACACTTTGCCATCATATGCACCCAATGCTGAATCCAAAACACGATCGTGCAAACCAAAGCTATCGACCAAAGCGACAGCATTGGGGCGCAATCGCTTCAGACAGCTCTCTAATCGCACTTCCAATTTGGTAACATCCGCATCAGTAAACTCAATGAACTGCAATTTCCGTCGGTTAGTAATAGCACTTTCTCATATATCGTAACTAGATAAGATAGTGTCTGACTTACCCGTAAAAAGTCACCAATACGATTAAGGCACGCATCAACGAGATAGAGCTCCAGCACCACCTTTAACACGTCAGCCAGTGCCGGCGAAACCTTTTTCGAAATAGCCATGAGCTCTGTGTAGGCGGTTTGTGCCAAGAATGCGCGTCCGTGTAGCTAAAAGTGCAGTTAAATTTTAGTATATAACTAAGCTATAATATTTGTATTCCTACTTACATCTGCGGCGCCTGTCAAGAAGACGCCACTGAGATTGGCGGCCACCTCCGTACTGTGGCCCTGACGGCGACGCTGTTCGATTTGTTCATAGGCGACGCGCGTTTTGCTATAAACATAATATTTAAATTAAATTACATATTAGATATATACAGTTAGTATATACACACTTACTTCGCTGCAACGAATTGGAATGCCTTCACTATTGACTCCAGCGTGCCATCGAAGTTCACAAATTTTTGTAGCTTGATAGCTTCGTTGATGTAGGCCACAGTTGGTACCAGTTTCTCACCAGCCAGTGCCTGGCCATAGACTTTGACAAGATAACGTGCCGTTTGAAGCAGCATCACCGTGTTCTCGCCCTCGTACGTACACACGGCTGTTGTCATGCCATAGATGGCAGGGAAATTCGAGCAATCCATAAAGCCATGACCGCCGCATGAGAGACGACATATTTCCACTCCAGCTGATGCATCCGCGCTGCAAATGGCCTTTAGGCAACAGGCGAGCGCATGCATCTCGGGCAAGCGTTCCAGGTTGCCGTGCTCCATTTCACCGGAGACCCCATTGTACATGTCCCAAATAGCATCGCCCGCTATCTTAAACACAATAGCCTTCGATATTTGCGGGAATACCTTCAGCTGTTGTGTCGTATGATCCATGATCTGAGGCTCTGGCTCCTTCGGATCAATGGGACTCTGTCGCCGAACTGCCGAATAACGTGTCGCAATTGTCGACGCCTTAGACAAGCTGTGAGCAGTGTCCCTGATCAGTACACAACGTACAAACATCATGGTGCCATAGGTGAGGACACTATTCTTGGGCGCCACATAGGTACCATCGGGCAGCACCTGTTGGTTCTTCATTAGCATTTGGTTCAGCGGCACACGCACATTCTTCAGACCCAGATAGCCATTGTTGACACCCTTCATGCTCAGCTTGGTGCCGATGTCGCCAATATCAATGCCCGGCATGGGCTGATGCGTCTCCATGTGTCTGAGCTGCACAAGAAACGGAGCCAGACCACGAAACTCGCCCTTGGTATATAGCTGCGCCACGACAACAGCATAATTCGTCGTGTGACCCACTGAGAATATTTAAGTTGGAGTCATTTGATATTATCTATGTGGCTGCTAAAATACTTACAGCCGCCAGGCCACCATTTGTAGGCTGTTATCGTTGGAGTATTAATCACAAACTCTTGCGTGCTGGCATCGTAATCAGCGCGTGTTTCCAAGCCACGTAGAAAGGTGCCGTGTCCCAGCTCTGTTTGGGCATAGGTTCCAATTATCTCACAATCCCAAGCCTTGGGCAGCCACTCCACCTGCTGTTCCATGGTGCCCTGAAAAGATTAATTCAATATTAAACCAACTCCTAATAAATACAAACTTAATCCTTACCTGACCCATAATGGTGGGAACAAACATGACATAGTGAAGCGACATGGGATTGCCCTCCTTCAACAAGGCAGCACCCAATGAGCCGCCAAGCAGAGCACTGTTGAAAATGTGTATCAAATATATAAATAAATTGAAAATATGAATATAAATTAAAATTAAAATGAATATAATTAAAATACTTACGTATATGTATCCACGCCATCCTCGCCATCAGCACGCAGCTTTCGTATCTTCTCACCAATGAGACAAGCCTTGCGTACACTGTCCTCATAGAGCTCCTTGTGGGACATATATGATGTAGGCAGTTTGTCCATCAATGCAGGATCCTCGAGAAACAATTTCTCTGCAATTGGTAGTATGTCAAGTACATAAGTACGTAACAAGGTTTATTAAGTTAACTCATATAAATTCTGTTAGTTTATCTATCTTTCAATCAATCACATATTGGAGCTACTGGTATTTTCTATTATTGGCTACAAGCGATTAGTCCAAATTGACTGGACGTATATAGATAAACCTTATCAAAAGAACACCAACGATTTATGGCATTCTTAAGTACTGTTAAGTAATATGAACTATGCGACTTTAAAAGTAAACTCAAAGTCTATTATTCACCGCTAATGATAGCGTACGAAAACGATTTAGTTTTGGATGCTGTCTGTCACTGGAACAAAGTTCAATGGCTTTGTTTACATTGTGAGACTCACCTCTCCACTTGTTGCATTTATCATGCGATAACGATTATTACGTGTAAAATTTGCATAAATCGTTTGGGTTAAATGCCGTCGCTGATTAATTTTTGAATGAGCAAAAAAAAAAGAGAAGATACCGATCACAACAAAGACGACAAGAGGGCCGGTCAAGGGTTGCCAGAAAAGTTGCCAAAACTGTCACACAGAAAAAATCTATCACCTGCCTATTTAATTAACAAGGTTCAAAAGTTAATTTGACAACTTGTTTCATTGCGTCATGTACATATTACTCTTAGCTCCCATTTTATTTGCTTTGTCATGCTACTGCAGCAGCAGCTTAATTGCGACATACCACTGAGTAAGCCAGAGCCTCGCTCTTTAAGTCAAGCTTATAGAAAAAACCAGTTAATCGCACTGAGTAAAGGCTGATTACACCTAAGCGCGATTCGACTTACCCAAGGCTTTCTTCTCTTTGTATTTCGCATCGCCACCAGCCCAAAAAATTGAAAACTCTTTCGGATCAAAGGTTGCCGTATTACGCTCCTTTTGTAAATCTGGATTGACTTCCAATGCAGGCATTTTGCTTGATTAATATCAGCAGCAACAACAGCAATAACTAGAAACGGGTTCAAATCAAGTTTTATTTCTTAACGATTCCCTCTGGTATTTACACACAAAGAAAACTTTCACGTGTGTCTTCTACGACGACCGAGTACTAACTAAATATATTGTAGAGCCGACCTCAATGTCTATTGCCTTTTGAAAGCACACAGCTTATGCATACGGATGTTCGCTCGAATCTTATCTGCTAAGTCTCAGTGAACTTTAACCGTGTGCACTTTGTGAAATATACATGAATGTACTCATTTTTTGCGTCTACTTCTGCGAAAGATTATTGGCGATAATTGTAGTTAATCAACTTTTTGTTGTTGCGACATATGAGCGGATACTCATAATCTACTGTTGATAAATCCGTTATTATTATTGTGCTGTTGCTCTTTGTTTGTGTACAATCAGCTGAGTGTCAGGGCTGCAGTGTAATAAACTATGCACACGGCGTTGCCAGACTATTCAGAAATTTAAATACACCATAAGTTTGTTTTTCTGTTACTTTTATTTACTTGTTTACTTGTGTTTATTATTGGCTAATTTTGTACAACTTAAAACATTATTCTAATCTTTGGCTTAGTAAATTACATAACATACATACATACAGCGAATAGAATAAAATCACGGTTTTAATACGATTTTTGGTTAGAACACATATCAATATAAATGCCTTATATGTCAGCCTAAAGGCTATTCGCCTGACTGCTGGTTATTGTAATGCCCCGCTGATGTTGTACCAGGCCAGAAGATTCATAGGCACAGCAGCCATTGATGCTGCGCGACTGCTCCAATTGCAATCCCCCCATTTCCGTGGGATACCAATGTGCATCGTGTAGCTGGCCATAGTTTGGATCGGCGGACATCTGCGGCTCATTGCGTGGCGTCTTTGGGTACGATTGCATCTGTGAACTCTGCCAATCCATGCGCGTGGAGCTGAATGACAGGTTGGAATTGCTGTGTCGATTGTGACCTTGATGCAAGTGCTGGTGGAACTCAAAGGGCCAGCTCTGTAAAATTGATAAATAATTTCAAAGTGTGAACTTTAATACTTGGACTTAAACTATAGTCTCAAGTATCATCTATAATGAATTGTTAAGAAGGGGTAACCGCACAAAGCTATAAATGGAACAATATGACGACAGCGACAGCGCCATTGTTTGTTTATACAATTTTGATTGTTTTTAGTGGCTCTTTGAATGAAATGTTTTCATAGTTGAACAATAACATCGTCATTAACGTATCTATAAAAACATAAACAGTCCACAGACAAGAGACACTCTTCGGCAGCCTGGGTTAACCAATGGGTAATGGGTAATTGCTATAGTCTCTCTCTCTCTCTCTCTCACACACGCTGTTTCTCTGTTTATATTTTCCTTTTCTCTCTCACTCTCTCACTCACTCACTCTCCCTCTCTTTCTCTCTGTATTTCCCAGCCCTCAGCCTCAGAGAGGCGGCGCGTGCGACTGAGCTAAATTAGGGTGCCGTAGATGTTTAGGAAGCTGCGCTACGATCCTGTCAAATGCAAACAAAACACTGCCACCATATGGGCACAAGACGCCGTCCGAATATAATATTTGCTCAACATTTTTCACGCATTCAACTTCAGTGAATGAATAAACAATTGCCGGTATTCGAATCGGTAGAATTTTTATAGAATTTTGTGGGTAATTCCATAATAGAGGCAAATTTTAAAGGAATATGCAACTATATATATATATTAGTATTTTAAATATAAAAAAAATGTATATCTATATATAAAAACAATTGCCCAGATGGGTAGATATTCTATGGTATAGCAGATTTTAGAAGAGCAAAATACAACTAGATCAGTAATGCCTTAAATATTATATTTATATTCTATTAATATATGAGGAGAAAGGTTTTATAAAGTTTCTGCAATATATATTTTATTGATAGAAATATATCTTCAGATATATTTCCATCAATAAAGGGATCTTAGGGATGTCAGGGAATGCTTCGATTATATTTCTGTATATGTATATAGAACATAAAAAAAAACAATTGATCTTGATTGAAATTGAAAATATCAGCAATGGTTGTACCAATTAGCAAATGGAATTGGAGATCAGTAATAACTCATTAGTAATAGTAATAGATAAGTAATAACTCATTACTATTAATTTGTGCAACTATTATAGATATTTTCAATTTCAATCAAGATCTCTAGGTCTCTAATTGCTCTACAATTGCTGATATAACCAATCTCATTATAGGATATCTGTGATTTGAGCAATCGCTGACTATAAAATGCTGATTTGTTTTAATTACATACTACGGACTATTTAGCTAAGAGTCGACAGAGACGACAGTTTTCCCTTGCATGTCATTCATTCACTTTGGCTTGGCTTCAAAGTCGTGCATCTTTAAAAATAACAAGAAATACTGGCGAAGAAATAACCAATGTTCCTCTGCTCTACCGCACCTCTCGTCGAGTCGCTCGCCACGACTAGGCGATGTCGATGTCGATGTCGATGTCTCCGTGTGAGTCTGTCACTCATATTTAGTATTTTTGAAATTCACAAAAGTATCTGATTACAGGAAAGCCAGACACAAACTGAAATCACAAAATGTGATTTGTTGTACTTAAAATTGGTAAGGAGGCTGGAGGAGGGGACTCTACACCTACGTAAGGTATAGAAGTACTTGAACAGATGTTGCCCAACAGAACATATATATAAATATATAATTTTGGATGATGTTTATACAAAATTGCTCAGTTTGGAGGAATAAAAAAAATATTATAAATATATATGTAAAATGTCTTTTTGAAATTGTAAGAGTAATTTTTTAAAAATATGGGGCAATGATGGACGTATATTTACAACAAAATATTATTTGCAGTACTATTATAAAAATTTTCGGAATTAAAACATTGGAATTCTAGGATACTGGAACCACATTCCCTTAAGCCATATCACAGCATCACATCATATCAAATCATAGCTAGCCAATTACCTAATAGTAAATGGATTACCATTTCAGCTCTTGGGTTTTAAATGCCGTAATATCTAAATAACATTTGATTTAATGATATTTTAATTGGGTTAATTGCAATCTGTCGCATGTCTGACAAGAAACTGAATGATTTTTGAGCCTATCAACGCCGCCTTTCATAACTGAGCGCTGACACCTGCCACAAATAGACGCGGTCCAGCTGCAAGTACCAACAGCTAAGATGTGTGTATACAAATACATATATACGTATATATGTATGTATATCCCATCGCCAATGCAACGCTAAGTGGTGCCACTGACATCACTTATACGCTTCATAGCCACAGGTCGGAAAGCTAACAGAGTTTGCAGGATGACACTTACCATGCCGAGCTGTCCAGCATTGTGGAAATTGAAATTTGTCGTCGTGCCGCCGGCTGAGCTACCACAATCTGTTCCCAGATTTCGCGTATCCAGCACATCGGCTATGGAGGCAGCGGCCGAATTTGGATTGGCATTCGGACTGCCACTGCCTGTCTCGACGGCGTTAATTAGCTGCTTAATGTAGAGTGTGGCCAAACGTAATGTGTCCAATTTTGAGAGCTTTGTGTCCGGCGGAATGTTGGGCAATTTGGTCTTCAAACGTCCATAAGCACTCGACAGCACCCGCATGCGCATACGCTCCCTGGCATTGGCCGCATTCCGTTGCACCGGCGGCTGGGAGCCTTAGGGAGGTTTTTGATAATTAGTTAACATAGCTAAGTGGAATGATTCCCAATGGTGCTTACTATGCGAACTGGCATCCTCATCGAAATCATCATCATACAATTCCAGTGGGCTGGAGGCGCGCTTTTTGCGTGGCATTAGATAATCGGTATTTCTTTTCAAATATCAATTTTCCGACAACGCGAAATTTTCTGTTCTTAAGGCACTTTCACTAAGACAAACCTTAGGTTGACCTTCTTTAAGAATTATTTAAAATTTTGGCGAGCTGAATTTCTCTAGCTCTACTTCCCTAAGATCGTTTAGTTCGAACCGTCTCGCAGCACTTATAAAACACATCTGAATATTACGCACGGAAAATCTTCCTTTTTACACACACACGCATTCCTCTCGTTCTCACTCTCTCCCATCTCTCACCGATCTCTTGCTCTCGTCACATTGCCTATTTTTGGCACTTGTAGGCGTGCCCCTGCTCCGTAATAGTTCTCAGCGGCTGCTACAATTGGTGGAAGCCGTAAACACATGGTGTGATCTCTGCTATCTCCGAGACCGAGGGCGGCACGAGATTGGTCCAGCTGGTAGCTGCTGCCGTTTCCTTGTTTACGCTAGCCAAATTCAATCAATTTGTGTTTATCGGTAATGTCTTATATTCGGTGGCTCCTTACGAATGAATATGTTAAGGATGCCCAAAGTGAGCCCAAAGCGTGCTATAAGCAGCAGCTGGAACCACCTGGTACTAAATTTGATAGCGTTGCCTAATCCACTGTAGAGTTTGATCTGGATACGACTGTTCCTGACAGCCCACGCGCCACTGATATAATGTGAAATTAATATTAAGTTGATCCACTTTAAAGGGATTCAGAATTTATTCTACTATTATACAAATTTTATTGAAATTTTTAAATTGTTTATTTTGATTTATGTACATCTTTGAATATTTTAAAAAAAAAAATGTATCATTTGGAATTGCTATATAAATTTATATAGATTTCAAATATTTTATTTCTATATCATTTATATAGATTTTATTTGTTTTTCCTATTTCATTTATGTATTTTTAAAATATTGTATTCTATATTAATTTATATATATTTAAAAGATTGTATTCCTATTTTATTTATATATATTAAAAATATTTTATTCCTCTTTAATTCATATATAATCAATAATTTTCAACATTAAATTTGTATGCTCCATTGAGAATATTTTATAAAAAGTAGTTTTAACAAGTGATCTTATCATTTCTTTTAAGTTAGAAGATATCGTTTTAGAGAATATTCTTTCCATAGCTTTGCCATTCAAACCTATAATTTTATAGATTCTCTCTTATATATCGGCTTTCTCAAGTCAAACCACAAGATGGGACTCTGAAGACATTTTTACTATGGTAGTCAAAGAAAGCAGACATCATGCGACAGGATCCAATAGCGGAAGTCTGTATTATGTATGGGGCGGATGTCAGGCTGTGGAGCAGAACAAGGAGTGTGCGCAGCTGGCAGCTGATATGTGGTTAACCTTGCAAGGTGACCTCCAACAAAAACCTGTGCCCGCTCCTATATGAAAACCTATTACATTCATTAGAAATTCAATTATTTAAAAAAGTCCAGTCATAATATACTACTATGCATTGGATACCCCCAAAGGCCGTAATTAAAACCCAACTAAACTCTTCCTAGAAACTAGTTGCCCAACTGGTGAAAGGTAGAAGCCTCTTCTTTCTCTCTCCCTACCTCTCTCCCTTTCACTCTAAGAGCGCGCAGACAGACCCATTCAAGTGCCCAGAGAAAGCCATAAATTATATTGCGCTCGGCTCAATTGTTCGGAGAAAGGAGATCGTAATACCCAAAGACTGTCTGCCCGAATGTCTGCGGTTAACAGTTCAATTAATTTTGTTATGCAACTATTATGACATAATGGGTGAGGTTCCTCGAAGCATTTTCCCAACGTCTCGTAATACGATATGAGACGAGAATGCAGCAGACACGCTGTCGCCGTGCCTTTCGACTGGTTCTAGAATCCTTAGGATGGACAATTGAATTATGGCGCAGAGCATAAGCAGTTGTATCGAAATATCATACACCAAGAGTAAAATGTTATATCAATGCCCATTCCCAAAGATTTCATTTATAATTTACAATTATTCAGTTTTTTCATTATAAATGTGTTTTATAACTTATCTAAGTACACGCTTCTCGAGCCATAAACATATATATAAAATACTGTGATCCTGAATAGGTCGACCAAGCCTTCTTCTTCTATGCCGCATTAGCTTGGCCCTGAGCGGTCTCAATGGTGACAGTCGACGCTGTATTCGATGTGTCGAACTGGGAGGCGATCAGCTCTTCCAGCTCGTAGTTGAACTTAAATATGGAACGCATTTCAGTTTTGAGACGGCAAACGACGCCCGCTGAGCCAATATTCCAGTTCCAGCAGATCATTTCACATTCAAGGGCCTTCAGATCGCCGTACAGTGATATTATATTCTGTTTGAGCAATTATTAGAATTTGACTTGAAATTGGTTTTAGTTTAGTTAAAGTACTCTTGACCTACCATAGCCACTGTGTAATCAATGGAATTGATTTCCTGACCCTTGATCACCACCAAGTGTACTTTGCAATCCTGCTGGTTAAGATAGGCCACAACTTTCTCCTTCAGGTACTCGGCAGAGGCATAGTCCAGTTTCTGCTTGACATCGACAAGGGCAATTTCATGGCCATTGATCTATAGGAGGGAGATGAATATATTTGATAGAGAGAATATAGGATATAGATTATAGAATATTATTGCTTACCTTCTCAAGCGTTATATGCACTTGCGGTCGAGCGCTGCTGTAGAGTATATAGATGAGATTGGCAATGATGCCACAGACGATGCCATACTCCAGGCTCCAAAACAGACAGGTCACAATTGTCACCACAAAGGGAAAGAGATCGCGTTCTATAAAATATATATATATACATACAAAATGAGCTTGAATTAGGCATACGTCACTCACTCTTAGACCTCCACATATCTGAAATTCTCTCCAGTTCCACTAGAGATATCATCGCTGCAATGATGAGCGCAGCCAGCGTCGTTTTGGGAATATAGTAAAAGGTTTGTGTGAGAAAGGCGAGCGCCAGTAGCACGAGGGTGCCCGTTACAGCTCCTCCTAGGGGAGTTCTCACCCCGCTGGCATTGTTGACGGCTGTGCGGGTAAAGGAACCTGTCACTGGCATGGAGAGCACAAAGCTGCCCATGATGTTGCACATGCCCAGGGCAATCATCTCCTGCGAGGCATCCACAATTTTGCCCTTAGCTAAGAAATTAAAACAAAATTAAAATCAGACAAAATGGCATAATTCGTTAGTCCTTACAGAATGCCTTGGATATGGCCACAATTTCGAGTATGGCTATCATTGGAATAGAGGCCAAGGATGCGCCCACAGTGCCTATCATATCTCCAAAGGACACGTACTCCCCATCGATCGTTGTGCTGAACGGCGGCAATCGAAATGGTGGAACTCCCGCAGTTATGTTGCCCGTCACCCGGAAGGGCTGATTGCCATCTCGACTGAGTATGTAGGCCAGGAATGTGCCAAAGATGACAGCCAATGCATTGCGCGACAGAGAGAGATACTTCCAGACCAGCCTATTGCCCCACTTGATCTTTGTCAATTGCTGCAAAAGAGGAAGAAGAATGTATAGATGAGTGATTACAGATTAAAGATTAGAGAATACAATTACCTTCATGAGCAGCAGAAAGATCAGAGTCACAACACCCAGCAATGCATCCCAGACTCTGATCGAGGGCAGATGCGTAAAGAAATGCTTCCATGAGGGCAGCAAATCATTCGAAGGACCTGTCAAGGCAAGAGTTTAAAGACTTTTAATTTAAAGGCTTTATTTGATATACTCTAGATATACTCGACTATAGTAGAGTTTGGATGCTATTATTCTAATAAATTGCTTGTAAACTAGAATTAAATATTAAATGAATTGTTTATTAAATCCTAAAATTCTTCTGCTGCTCTTTCGGGCTACATCTATAAAAGTCAATGCCATTGAGTCAATCGCACAGTTTTTTCTTGATATTTGAATTTGAATAGATAAAAAAGTTGGGGCTGTAAAAGTACTTTACAAACTGTCTGGTCTCCATTTCTTATCTCCATTTTCGACTGCAATTCAGTTGTCATATGCATATGCTCTACAAAAGAGTCTTATGGACATTACCTATTGTTGAAGGCTTACACGATTTTCTAGATATTCCCCACTTGATATTTTGACAGATATACGAGCTACCATAATTATAATAATCACTTCAAATTTAAGAATTCTCCGCTGATTAGACGATAAGAAATTGGAAAATTTAAAGCTTACCCTTGAGGCCAACGAGATTGTTTATCTGTGCACTGCCGATGGTTGTGGCTGCAGCCATCGTAAATCCAGTTATGACCGGAATCGATATGAAGCGCACGAGCACGCCCATATTGAGCAGACCCAACACCAGAATAATCGAACCCGCCAAGAAGCAAACAAGCACCGCATAATCCGGACTAATTGTGGCATACTGATTGACCATCAGAGCCATAATGGCAGTTGTGGCTGTAAAAGTTGTGTCAGTTAGCCAAGATTGCAATCTGATCTATTGCAGACTTACCAATGGTCACATCCTTGCACGAACCAAACACAATGTACGTAAAGCAGCCCATAAAGGCCGAGTAGAGGCCATACTGGGGCTCCAGGCCAGCCACTACGCCATAGGCAATGGCCTGAGGTATTGTTGTCAGTCCGACCGTAAAGCCGGCTATGAAATCCTGCACCACATATGCCGACCGATAACGTGGCAGCCAGCTGAGTATTGGAAATTTTCGGGCTATTGTCGAGGGTCGGCATAACTTGCGTCCACTCTCTCCGATAAGCGTGCCCACATTCGGCAACTGCTCGCGGTAAAGATTCTCTGCAAGTCACAAATCCATTAGAGTCTATAACATGTTTACGACCCCGCACTATTAAGTCATAAATTCGAACGATTCGAAAATCTGACCTGGTAGCAACGGACTCAGACAACATTTACTGGAGGCCTTGATTAAACAGAGATAAGCTTGTTTTTATTTTTAAATAAATGAACTTTTTTTTTTGAATAATTCACGTATAAGCTTATCTTTTACTGAATGAACCGGCTAAGTCTTGTAAACTCAAATTAGAAAGTATTTTTATTGTTATTTACAGTATTATTTTTTATTATCATATATTGTTGTTTTTTTGGGAAATTTCATGCTCATAAACTTCGAGATAAAGCTTTGATTGAACTTAAATAGCAGCTGGTATAATGCAACTGGTATATATACAAATATTATCTATATATTATGTAGCTATTTAGCATACACTTCAATTGCATTCAAGAACTTTTAGTCTGATATGAGCTGCAAATTATTTTAATTAATTATTTAATTATTATTCTTAGGTTTATTATAGATTTTGTTAAAACTTAGACATGCGGCTACCTTTAAAGCTAACCCGGAAAGCACATATTTATACTTCGAATTTAGGATCTTGGTATTTACATTGAAATTTCTCACATTATTGTCGCATCGATCAATTGATAGGTCTGTCTTTTGTTGTTCAATTTAGCTGAAAGTTGCTCAATTGATTGTCGCACGCTTTCTAAGCAGCCGTGAAGTGGCCATAAATAAACAAGTGACAGATGAAGCGGGTAATTTTCGATTTTCCCCGCTCACCTGTTGCCCGCATTTCGTATGCAATGAAATTACCTTCATTATCGTCGGCTCTCATAATGTCGTTGCAAGCTCAACGATTTTTACAAGATTATTCACGTATACTTTGTATATATATTGATATTTTATTTCTCTAGTTTAGTATCAGGTTCGGTGCTTATTTCCGCGTCAAATTACAATACCGAAGCGAACGTTCGCTCAGTGCGACGCTCCGGACTTGAATGACGCTCTAATCGCTTGCCCGCGGGCTCGACAGAGCCCAGACTGTGTGCAAACACACACACAGATGCACATACACTCACCCACTCACACACACACTCACCCACTCACACACACACTCACCCACTCACACACACACTTATTCACACCCATTGGCATTATATGATTTGCGATTATGATTATCATCTTATCGCCTCAAAGCGAATTACAATATTAAGACTATGCTGATAACGAGAATTCCAATTCAAAGTTGGCTTAAAATCAAATGGCAATTAAGCTGTAATTAAATAGAAATTACTTTATTTATTTAATTCGATTACAGTCTCGCTGCTCTGCCAGATCTTCAGATTGTCCGTGCTTTGTAGCGCCCCCGTTGCTATCAGATTCAATTTTGGATGACAGTCGGTGCAAACGACCTCGTTTGTGTGCGCAAGCAGCTTCTGGGCGAGCTCTTTGCTCTGCAGACTCCAGATATACAGTGAAGCATCCTCGCTGCCCGATACGATCCACATGCCAGCCGTAACGGAAAAGTTCACGGAGATGCAGTACTTGAGATTCGTGTGACCCTTGTAGATGCGCAAACATTTCGGCTTCTGAAAGTTCCACAGCTTTATCTGACTGTTCAAATAGGCAGCGAGTATATATCTGCCATTTGGGGCAAACTTCACATAGCCCACCGGGGAATTGTCTTCGTCGATGAGCGTCTTCAGCACTTGGCCGCTGATGGTTTCCCAAATGCGAACAAGCCCGTCAAAGCTGCCAGTCACAAAGAGCGACCCGTCCCGATTAAAGTCCACAGATGAAATGGGATCCATGTGGGCGAGTATTTGTTTCAATGCCTTGCCGTTGCGCACATCCCACAACCGTACGCTGCAATCGAAGCTGGTGGTGGCTATCAGATTCGATAGCGGATTGACAATGCAGGAAAACACATATCTAGTATGGCCTATAAATGTCTTTTGACACTGGCCAGTGAGCGGATCCCACATCTTGATGGTCTTGTCGTCGCTGCAGCTGACCATGAATTTGCCATCCGGCGACCAGGCCACATCGTTTATGCCCAACGAATGGCCAGTCAGCGTATTGTGCAGCTTAGCCGTGCTCGTGTCCCACATATTGAGTACACCATCAGTCGACGCACTGCTTAGCCACTCACCACCGGGAGAGAAGCGAACCGCTGTAGTCGGACGCTGATGTCCCTCGAGCGTGTGCTTCAGCTCATACCCCGGCGACACACCCTCGATTTTAGTATTGACTATGGTTTTCTCCTCGGTGCTGGGCTCCTTAAATGGCAGCGGCATCTTAAAGAGCTGCTCCACACTGCTGGCCGCTGGGTCAACACCGCCAAACAATGTGTTTGGCAATTCCGAAGGATCTGTATAAACCAATTCCATGTTCAAAACATCATCAGCAATCAACATGGCGCTCTTTATATTTTTTCTTTACAATTAAAATACGAATTAAAAAAAAGCTCCGCTGATAGGCTTAAATATGTCTAGTAACTGAATTTCAAATTGTGACAGGGCAACACTTTTCAGATAAGTTCAGCTTGATGCGCATTTAATAATATTTCATATTAAAATCTTTGATAATTTCTATAATTAGAGGCTGTACACAAATCGATGATCAATTAATCAAAACAGACAAGTTGCAGTTACGGCTCGTAGTTATGAAAACACTTTTGCTAATTTTAACAAACCAGGGCTGCATCGGCACCTTTTTATGAATTTCATATAAGGAAAAGGCAACACTTAACGGACAGAGCAGGTCAGGAGGCTCTTTTTGCTAGAGTCCAGGGCTGCATTTCAAGCGCCTTCTAATCGAATGTCAAGAAACGATTACTTAACGAAAGTTTTCAATATTACATTCTGCCTGCAAGCTCTTTACAATCGCTCAAACGTTCATTCACTTTGAAGTGTCTAACAAAAAGCTTTTAAAATGAATATTTTAATATTGAATATGTTTAATCCTATTTAAGGGTATCCAGCTGTCAGTTACTTTCTCGCAGAGCCCCCGCCTGATAAAGAAATCGTAAATGATATTCAGAGCTATGCAAACAATCGTAATTAATTTGTGACAGGCGGCAGTTGAGACGGCTTGTTTATCCAATTTGTTGGTAGTGTCAGGCCAGACATGTTAACAATACATTAAACAAGCCAATTGGCAAGAAGATATGTGCCAAAGGTGTACACAGAAGTCAGTGAACTTCAAAAATGCCTCGTGGTTTCGTAAATAAATGTTGATGGAGTATATTGAACAATTGATTTGAATTAACATTATTCTTAACTAAATTTAAATACTTAAAACTATTTGACTTTGAAGAAGGATGCAATGCTTTTGCTGCCCTTGGCGCTCTTTGCCAGAACCTTTTCCTTGGCCGTCATGGTGCGCTCCTTGAGCGGTGCAGGTGTGCTTGGCGGTGAAGTGATGCTCTCCTTGTTATCATCGCTGTCCAGCAGACTGCTATTCCTTAACTGTGACGCAGCATCTTCGCCATTGGCGAGTTTTATTTTCTTACTATTCGCACTGGCTTGGCCTTGCTGGGATTTTCGCTTCTTTGCCGTGGCATTTTCCTCAACCAGCGCCTGAATCTCGCTTGGTATGTCCAGATAACGCGTTAGTTCGCCATGCAAGTCCGCATCCAAGTAGCGACCCACATAGTCGCAAGCCATGCGCAAGTAGTCCACTTCCTTGACATCATTCTCATCAACAATTTTTTCGCTACGCACAAAGTTCTGCGACTTGGCACCCAGGCCGCAATGCACTTGCTTTTCCTTGAGCACGGACACGACTTGTCGTGTCTTCACTGCAAGCCACGATAACGTTCGATCTTTGTTGTATTTGTAGAAGACAAGCTCACCAGATGTCTTTACATCGGCCACGCACTTCAGACTGTCAGCACTTATGAATTTGGTTAGCAGACGGTTTGTGCTAGCATCCGTCTCATCTACACTAATGCTGTCCAGAGACATTGCGCGCTGGGCGCAGTGCTTGCGAAGATGATGCAGTGCAAGAAACGTTGGGTCTATTGGCGTCGTCATGTACGTGCGTCCATTGGAACTGACTTCACTATTAAGTAGCCAGCTGCGTCGGAGCTCTGCGTACTCCAACACCTCCATTATCTGCCGTTCCTGTAACGTTATAAACAAAGCTGATTGCCCCTTGCCGGGATGATAGAAGCGCTCCAAGCACATTCGCTGACCGTCATCGGTGTTGAGTAATTTCTCAGATATGTAGAATACTTTCTTGATAGCACACACTTTTTGCTGCTGTGGCGCCGCATCTGGGTCAACCTTGGGTTTTGCGGATCGTGTTGACTTTTTACTCATATCAAAATCTATTTATTTATAAAAACAAGAGATCCCGCCTTTATTGATGTTTATGTTTTGGACACTCGTGTTATTAGAGCTGCCACCTTTGTGAAATCACCCAATATATTGGCGGCACTATCGGTATTATTTTATAAATACATCTATTATATATTCGCTGTACTATCAGTATTAAAATGTGAAATCACAAGATGTATAGGCATTATTACTCTGTAAATTCATTATTAATTTATGAAATCAGCCAGAGTATTCGCAGTATTGTTCTTGATCCATAGAAACTTTAATCGATATACTCTGCTCAACCAGCTCTAGCTTCGAAATAGTTGGCAAAGTGAGAATCAGTTTAATCCAGTTGGCAACGCGTGTACAAGCGTCAAGTTAAACCGCCAAAAGTGACTAACAAATTAAAATAAAAACATTCAAGGATATCAGTGCGCAAACCAATGGAAAGAGCAGAGGTTTGCAAGCGCGAAATGCGCTCCTTTTTAATGCCACGTGATCCCAGCATCGATCGTCGTTTCCGTCCTCGGCCCAATAAGCAAGTGCGACTCTTTGACGAGGTGCTCCTCGAAACCAGCGATAGCTCTACCGACTGCTCAGACACAGAATCGGAGTACACAAAAGCAGACGATGAGGGTGGCAGCTCAACAGGTAGCGAGGTCGAGACTGGGCCTCAGGTATTTCTACGACTGCGTCCTGTGGAATCCCCATCAAAATTGTACATAATCTCCGACTGTGGCAATGTGTTGATCACTAGCGCCGCCACCAACGAAAACAGCAGCAACAATGTGAACCGCATGGAGAAGCACTACAGCTTCACCAACATATTCGATAGCGAAGTTGGTCAGCGGGATATCTACGACAAATGTGTGGGTCCACGGATTATAGACGAGGAATGCGTTACTATTATGGCTTATGGTACATCTGGATCGGGTAAAACCTACACGCTGCTTGGTATGTAATCATAAGTTTCCGTATCAGTCAGAATCCACATTCATGATTAGTTTGATTGACTACACCAGGTGACAGTGTGAGGGCCGGCATCATACCACGCGCTCTGGAACACATCTTTACCCTGTACAATAAGCAGGTGTATACGGCGGCCAAGCTGAAGCTTGTTAATGCGCGCATGGTAATCTTGGAAGACGATGTTACCATGAAGGAAATGCAAATTCGTCGCCAACTGTTGGCACTATGCCCGGATATGCAGGCTCAGCACCAGCGCCTAAAACAAGTAATCCATGGCGATCACGAATTCGAGGAGAAGCCAGCCGAAGAAGTGTCTGTGATGATTTGGGTGTCATTTGTGGAAATATACAATGAGCTCGTCTACGATCTGTTGACCTTACCTCCACGCCAGCAAAATATGGATGCTAAGCGCAAAAATCTAAAGATCGTTTGCAACAAGGGCCAAGTGTTCATCAAGGGCCTGACAAGCATATTTGTAAGAACCAGCGAGGAAGCTTTGAAGTTGCTGCGGCTGGGACAGCAACGTCTAACGTACGCTTCCACGGCAGTTAATGCCAACTCGAGTCGTTCCCACTGCGTCTTCACGGTGGATGTGCTGAAATACCATCGCAATGGCATGACCACACAAAACACTTACAAATTCTGCGATCTTGCCGGCTCGGAGCGTGTGGACAAAACGGGTACAATCGGATCTCGTTTAAAAGAAGCACAAAGCATCAACACGTCACTGATGGTGCTGGGTCGTTGCCTGGACGCGGCCAGCTCAACAAAGAAGAAGGTCAATGCTGATGTCATTCCATATCGGGACTCTAAACTAACGATGCTGCTGCAAGCCGCTCTGCTGGGCAAGGAGCGCCTGGCCATGATTGTCACAGTAACGCCTCTTGATAAATATTACGAAGAGAATCTGAATGTGCTCAGTTTTGCCTCGATAGCGAAAAATATATTATTTAAGCAGCAGCTGGTGAAGCAGCACAACACGCGCTACTCGCTCTTCGCCGAGTACAGCACGACTGGAGAGTCGGCAGACAAGGAATATATAGCAGAACTGGAAGCTCAGAACATTAGGTAAGGCAGACATAGTTATAAACTGATATTATTGTTAATATATCACTTGACAGCCTACGTGCTGAGGTCGATCGACTGAACTATGACATTGTGCTGAAGCTGCAGCTGCAGGAGGAGAAGCTGCGCAAGGAGCTGACCGACACATTCCAGGCGAGCATACAAGCTAATCTGAAACAGTGTGAGGAACGGCAGGAGAAGAAGATAGCCATGCTAAATCGAGAATTCGAGGCGAAGGTTTGTTCCATTTAAGTCTGCTTCTCCTATTGATTCAAATTGAAGTTCATTTTATATTTAAATAGATTGCTTCCATCAAGCGCAAATATGAGGAGCAAATCGAGGACTTGCAGGACGAAATCGACGAACTGAAATCGCCCAATAGCGACATAGAGATAATTGATGACGAATAATTGATATATCCAACTATTTTAAATAATGTTCTGCGTGTGCTTGTGTGTGTTAATTGTCGACTGCGTGTCTTTTTAAATTTATGTTTACTGTTTAAGTATTTGCTAGTTGTTATTCATTTAAATTAAACAAAACAAATTTGCCCAATTTTAAACACTGCAAAAGCATTTTTTTTTTTTGCATTTTGCGTTTTTTTTAACATGTTTAAAAAAATATTCAATATATGTATGTGTATGTGTAAATATGTTTCTCTATGAGAGATTGAGATGAGATTTTCTTCTCTCGATTTTTCTTGCCGTCGATTTAACTGTTGCCTACAGCTTTCTCCTTATGGCAGCGGAGTTTTAAAGAGCTGCTCCACACTGCTGTCTTCTGGATCAACACCGCCAAACAATTCCGAGGGATCTGTATAAACCAACTCCATGTTCAAAATATCATCGGGAATCGACATGCCGCACAAGAAAATATTGTATATCATCGGTATTGAGTAACTTCTCGGATATGTAGAAAACTATCGTGATAGCACACACTTTTTGATGCTGTAACGCCGCATCTTGGTCAACCTTGGGTTTAGCGGAGCGTGTTGTCCTCTTACTCATATCAAAATCTATTTATTTATAAAAACACGACATTCCGCCTTTATTGATGTTTATGTTTTGGACACTAGTGTTATTAGAGCTGCCACCTATGTGAAATCACTCGATATATTCTCGGTATTATCGGTATTACTTTGATAAATAAATCTGTATATTCGGTGTACTACAAGAATTACAATGTGGCGGTATTACTTTGTAAAATCCCTCGTTATACTCACGGTATTACCGGTATTAACTCATGAATTCACTCAATGTATTCGCGTTATTGCTTTTGATCCATAGATTCATTTATCGATTTACTCTGCTTAACCATCTCTAGATTCAAAATAGTTGGCAAAGTTAGAATCAGTTTAATTCAGTTGGCAACGCGTAAACAAGCGTCAAGTTAAACCGCCAAAAGTGACTAGCAAATTAAAATAAAAACATTTAAGGATACCAGAGCGCAAAATAATGGAGAGAGCAGAGGTTTGCAAGCGCGAGATGCGCTCCTTTTTAATGCCACGTGATCCCAGCATCGATCGTCGTTTCCGTCCTCGGCCCAATAAGCAAGTGCGACTCTTCGACGAGGTGCTCCTCGAAACCAGCGATAGCTCTACCGACTGCTCAGACACTGAATCTGAATATACGAAAGCCGACGACGAGGGTGGCAGCTCAATAGGCAGCGAGGTCGAGACTGGGCCTCAGGTATTTCTACGACTGCGTCCTGTGGAATCTCCATCAAAATTGTACATAATCTCGGACTGTGGCAATGTGTTGATCACTAGCGCCGCCACCAACGAAAACAGCAGCAACAATGTGAACCGCATGGAGAAGCACTACAGCTTCACCAACATATTCGATAGCGAAGTTGGTCAGCGGGATATCTACGACAAATGTGTGGGTCCACGCATTATAGACGAGGAATGCGTTACTATTATGGCTTATGGTACATCTGGATCGGGTAAAACCTACACGCTGCTTGGTATGTAATCATAAGTTTCCGTATCAGTCAGAATCCACATTCATGATTAGTTTGATTGACTACACCAGGTGACAGTGTGAGGGCCGGCATCATACCACGCGCTCTGGAACACATCTTTACCCTGTACAATAAGCAGGTGTATACGGCGGCCAAGCTGAAGCTTGTTAATGCGCGCATGGTAATCTTGGAAGACGATGTTACCATGAAGGAAATGCAAATTCGTCGCCAACTGTTGGCACTATGCCCGGATATGCAGGCTCAGCACCAGCGCCTAAAACAAGTAATCCATGGCGATCACGAATTCGAGGAGAAGCCAGCCGAAGAAGTGTCTGTGATGATTTGGGTGTCATTTGTGGAAATATACAATGAGCTCGTCTACGATCTGTTGACCTTACCTCCACGCCAGCAAAATATGGATGCTAAGCGCAAAAATCTAAAGATCGTTTGCAACAAGGGCCAAGTGTTCATCAAGGGCCTGACAAGCATATTTGTAAGAACCAGCGAGGAAGCTTTGAAGTTGCTGCGGCTGGGACAGCAACGTCTAACGTACGCTTCCACGGCAGTTAATGCCAACTCGAGTCGTTCCCACTGCGTCTTCACGGTGGATGTGCTGAAATACCATCGCAATGGCATGACCACACAAAACACTTACAAATTCTGCGATCTTGCCGGCTCGGAGCGTGTGGACAAAACGGGTACAATCGGATCTCGTTTAAAAGAAGCACAAAGCATCAACACGTCACTGATGGTGCTGGGTCGTTGCCTGGACGCGGCCAGCTCAACAAAGAAGAAGGTCAATGCTGATGTCATTCCATATCGGGACTCTAAACTAACGATGCTGCTGCAAGCCGCTCTGCTGGGCAAGGAGCGCCTGGCCATGATTGTCACAGTAACGCCTCTTGATAAATATTACGAAGAGAATCTGAATGTGCTCAGTTTTGCCTCGATAGCGAAAAATATATTATTTAAGCAGCAGCTGGTGAAGCAGCACAACACGCGCTACTCGCTCTTCGCCGAGTACAGCACGACTGGAGAGTCGGCAGACAAGGAATATATAGCAGAACTGGAAGCTCAGAACATTAGGTAAGGCAGACATAGTTATAAACTGATATTATTGTTAATATATCACTTGACAGCCTACGTGCTGAGGTCGATCGACTGAACTATGACATTGTGCTGAAGCTGCAGCTGCAGGAGGAGAAGCTGCGCAAGGAGCTGACCGACACATTCCAGGCGAGCATACAAGCTAATCTGAAACAGTGTGAGGAACGGCAGGAGAAGAAGATAGCCATGCTAAATCGAGAATTCGAGGCGAAGGTTTGTTCCATTTAAGTCTGCTTCTCCTATTGATTCAAATTGAAGTTCATTTTATATTTAAATAGATTGCTTCCATCAAGCGCAAATATGAGGAGCAAATCGAGGACTTGCAGGACGAAATCGACGAACTGAAATCGCCCAATAGCGACATAGAGATAATTGATGACGAATAATTGATATATCCACCTATTTTAAATAATGTTCTGCGTGTGCTTGTGTGTGTTAATTGTCGACTGCGTGTCTTTTTTTAAATTTATGTTTACTGTTTAAGTATTTGCTAGTTGTTATTCATTTAAATTAAATAAAACAAATTGCTCAATTTTAAACACTTTTTGCAAAAGCATTTTTATTCAAATTTCTCATATTTTTACTTTTTACTGCATTTTACTTGTTTTCATTAATGATTCTGCATCATCTTGAATTTTGTTTTATATATCGTCTTGGTTTTTAATAAGTAGGTATTTTTCCTTTTCTTTTCTATATGTTTATAATTAGGAGTTTTTCTTTTTTAATGGAATTAGATACATATATATATATATAAATATATATATATGCCTGTTCTATATATGTATGTATGTGTGTGTATAGGGTGTGTGTGTGTGTAGTTTGGGTCTAAAAAAAAATTATATTTAATTAAAAAAAAAGTACATAATTATTATTTATGTAATTTATTTCTCATTTAGCAAAAATGTGCAAAATCGAGTATTTATTATAAATTTTGAATTCTGTTTCATTTGCTTAAAGGGTTTTCTTTTTGTTTTTGTTCGAGTTTTGCCTTGTAAACTTGCATTTTGTTTTCTCTTCTTTTCTTTTTGTTTTTAATTCGTACTGGCTAAAAATTTAGTACTATAAAAGGTTATATATTTCAAGGTTTTCATTTTGTTTTTGTTTTCCACATACTATTCTTAATTTTCTCTTCTTTTGGGGGTTCTTATTTTGTTTTCTTCTTATTCTTGATTTTCTTTTTAAGTTAAATTCTGCAAAAGCAATTAAGTTTTGGTTTTATTACAATTAATGATAAAAATACACATATGTCGCATTTGCTTTGCAAACGAAAAGTTTTATATTCATTTTTTTGTTTTTGTTTTTTGTACATTTTGCATTAATATTTTTGTTTTGTTTTTGTGTTTGTTTACTCTTCTCTAAATTCATATTGCGTGTGTGTGTATATACTAATACTATCAATTTCCTGTAAATTATAAATTTTCTTTTTTTTTTTAATATTTTTAGCTCTACTTAGCTGACAAAAAATGTTAGCAACGCTTTCCCATTATCATTTTCCTTTCTTTTTTTTAAACTCGAAACGTAAATTTCAAATTAATTGTTATAATATATAATAAATTATTGTAAATGTGAGTGTGTATTTATGCAATTCTTAAGGTTTCGCATTTTATTTAATATTATATTTCAATTGGTTTTGTTTTAGTTTTGTTTTTGCTGTTTTGCCTGTTGTTTCTTTTCTTTTTTAACTATACAAATTGTTTTTGTGTTTAGTTATTTAATGGGGGATTTTTCGTGCATTTTACCTTCTTTTTGAAACATGTTTAAAAATTAAGCTCAATAATCTTAAAATATATATTTATGTATTATTTGCCATTGCCATTTTCTCTTTTTCCGGTTCATTTGTAAATGTGCTGAGCTTGTCTACACGCTTGTTTTCTTTCCCATAATTTCAAGTTTTCTTTCATTTATTCTTTTAAATATATGTATGTGAATATGTTTTTCTAAAAAGTTGTAAGCATCTGCGTGTTTGTGTGTGTTTTTGTCACACGTACATTTATTTATTTGGATTTTTGAAATTAAATCGTTTACAGTTTTTGTTGCTGCCTGGTGTTAAATGTTGAATATGTTGTGTTAGCTACTTTGAAACAATTTACAATAAATTACAAAAATGTTCTGTAATTGTTACAAATTTAATTTAATACTCTTTTTCCCCATTGTAAATTGCAATTGCACACAAGAGTTTCCCTCGTGCTCCCATATTTTTTCTTTAAGGTTTCCTCAAATCTCTTCTTTTTTCTTTTAATTAGCATTAGTTACGATGTGTGTGTGTGTGTGAGTATTATTATAAACGCTTTTAAACTACAGCGTGTAATATATATATTTTTTTCAATTTTTTTTTTTTTTTTTAGGTTTTTTGTTTTGTTTTTTTTTCCTTTATATACGTAAAGTGGGTGCTTTAATTGTTTATAGAATTTTACATCAATCGTGTAGTTTGTTTTAATATATATAGTATGTGTGTAAATATTCATTATTTGTCCATGACTCCACTCGACATGGTAGCTATATATTTGTTTCGACGCTTGCCTAGAATTCACTTGCTAATTGCGTGAGTTTTTATAATTTTTTTTTTTTTTTTTGTTATTATTTAGTAAGTAATTTTTATGTGTTTAGACATTTGCGTACGCATTCTGTTCGTGAAGCTAGAAGCTGCTTATCATTGATTAATTTTACGTTTTTTTTTTTACTTTTAGGGGCTTCTGCTCTTTAAATTCAACAAGAGACAAACATCTAATCGAAAGAAAGTTAAAGAAAATCTAGCGAATTATTTGTTTTTGCTTTTGTTTTTTGTTTTTGTTTTCATTTTGTTATAGTAGATTTCATATTAAGTTCTAATATTTGGAAATCTATGTATGTGAATTCCTTATTTTTCCATTCGCATTTGGATTTGGATTTGGATAATTCTGCATTAGCAGAACTCTCAAGAGTGTGTGTGTGTGTGTGTGTGTGTGTGTGTTTCCTACACCTAAATGTGTGTGTGTGTGTTGTCTCTTCTGCGCTTGCCATGTATTGCATTTTGTTTCAAATTTTTGCTTGATGCAGAATACAATTTCACGTAAATATCTACAATATATATGTATATATATATATATATCATTATATATATCCATATATATTAGATATTGGTATGTTGTGTGTATATTGTGTGAGAGGTTGGAGGGGGATTCTAAATAATCTTCTTGTTATTCTCGCATCGAACGCAACAGCGTTTAAGTCCGTCCGTTCCGTGACCAACTTCTAGTAATAAAATATCTGTCCGGCCTTCTGACGTTTGCGCTCCTCCAGCTTGCGATTGATCTCCTGCTGCCGCTCAGCCTTGCTGAGCGCTCGTGCCACATATAAGAACTTGTTGTCGCCCAGCTGCTTGCCATGCAGCCCAATGACGGCGGCCAGCGCCGATTGTGGACTCTCGAATGCCACGAATCCAAAACGGCGCGAGCGTCCCTCCTCATCCAGCATCAACTAGAAATGAATTCCAAATTAATAATAGCAATTACAATGACCACAATTGTTTGCTGCGGCTGCGACTGCTGCTCCTGCTGTCCAGTTGCAGCAAACCTTTGTTGCGGGCCGACGACAATCGGTTAGTTAATTCTTTAGGGCGGGCATGCGCATCACTTGGCCGGACTAAGAGAGAGAGAGTGAGAGTGTGTGAGAGAGAGCTGTGAGTGGCGTTTTCTTAAGAGATGACAAAGTGTGCCACATGGTTTATCTGCAGCTCCAGCTCTCACTCATACTCCCCCACCTCTCCCGCCACCGCCCCGGCATTGGCCTGCCTGCCCTAAAATATATTCACACAAAAAAAGGAAAAGAAAAAGAAGAGAATTGAACAAACAAAATTAACATTAGAGTGGACGCACCTTGTGACTGGTGATGCGGCCGTAGGGCTCGAACATTTCTCGCAAATGCTGCTCGGTGAACTCCTCGCTGAGATTCTTCACGTACAGATTCTTGAAATGGGTTGCCTTCTCCTGCTCGCGATCGCGTCGCGGTATAAACTTGACCACATGCACCTTCTGATTATTGCATAGCATTCCATTGACCTTCTCGATGGCCGCCCGGGCGGCTTCCTCCGAATCGAAGTGCACAAAGCCATATCCACGCGAATTGCCATCCTCATCCTTGGCCACATTACAGTTCAAAATGTTGCCAAACGCCGAGAACGTATCGTACACCGCCTTGTTGTCAATCGAACGCTCCAGATTCTTGATGTAAATCTTTCCGCTATCCGGCGAACTATTGCTGCTGCCGCTGCTGCCACTGGCCAGAGCACCGCTCGAGTGCGACGAACTGGACGTATGCCCGGTATTCAGGGAGTTATGTCCATGTCGTCCCAGCACAGCAGCAGCAGCCAAATGATTGCTAGCCGCATGGCCGCCGCCAACGCCATGGCTCAGGTGCCCAGTGGCTGCAGCATGATGGTGCAGCTGCTGCTGATGATGGGCAGCGGCGGCGGCCAGCGTATGATGATTGAGTGCCGGCTGCTGCTGGTGATAGTTAGCCGGATTTCCACGGAACGTCATCGAATTGACGAACATTATGGCTGGCTGTTTGTGGTGGAGCGTGGTGGCAGCTAATAGGGTGCAGGTGCTGTAAGGTGGTGTGTGCTGGCTGTGGCTGAGAATTTTGACGGTCTTCGGCAGCGCGCTGACTTTTCTCGTTATTTTCTATGGTTATTATTATTATTGTTGTTGTTGTTGCAGTAGATGTTGCTGTCGTTGTTGTTATATTTTTATTATTATTATTATTTTCGCTTGCCTCGTTTCGTTATCGCTTGGCGCCGTTTAAGTTTGCGTTTACGTTTACGTTGCGTTTCGGTTTTGCTTCTGCTTTCAAATTATTTTCGGCTTCAATTGAAAATGCAAATACAACAAACAACATACAAAAATACCAATTGCAAACAGGCAGGCAGGCAGAAAATGTACTCACCAGGTTCTGCTCAATTCACACACACGTTTCCCTGTCCACAGCAAATACGAAAATCCGCGTTGTTCTCTGAAAAAATCGTTTTTCTCTCACCCAGACTCTGGCTCTTTTTTCACCGTTCTCGCTCGCTCTCTTTCTCTCTCTTGCGCTATATGTCTCTATCTCTCTCTTTCACACTCTGTCACACTATCTCTCTTTTTGTACTTTTTCTGGGACTTTCACTTTTGGCTTGCTCGGGTTTACCCTACACACGTACACGTTGCAAACAAAGAGATGCGTCTTATTCTATGTTACAGCAATAAAAAATGTAACTACTTCGGCGTCTTTTTTATAGTTTAATTTAGTGAGTGTTTAATAAAAAAAATCTATATGTTTCTGCCGAGACCTATAGGGATGTGTACAGTGTGACCGCGAGCGGCCAACGTGAAAAATACACTGAACCAATTGAAAAAATACCAAAAGTATAGTCGAAATTTTATTTCGATATATTAATGTGAAACTACCGAAATACGATAACGATAAAAAAAACAAAGCTTATCAACTTATGATTTTGTAAGGATATTCCTGACAGCCGTTAGCCCGCACTATTTGAATAATTATAGAATTATTTTTGTTCTGTATAAAAATGTACATACAGGTATATGTAGACTTATACATTAATATATATACAACCTTGCGGCTTATCCATATTAAATAAATAAGTATTCATGTATGTATACTTATTTACATATATAACCACAAGACGATATGGTTTAGATAACTGGAAGTTATATGTATAATAATAAAACAATACTGTTTGCTTATCACAACAGTAAAACATGTGAGTTTATTTAAGATTATATCGCTTGTAAAAACATTTTCTTAGTACTCTATATCGTTATACGTCAAGTTCTTCTACAATATTTGATAATTAATATAAAGCATTCACTTGTAGTAACCTTTCTCGGCGGCAGCCTCGACTATGGTGCGAATCGCGGTAAGGGCTTCACTGGCCGTTGGCTGTATTTCCACAGCGGGCAGAATGAATAGATCTTGGCTGTCGGGTGGGCCACGTAGCTCGAATGTGTAGGCGATTGGTATACCAGCTTCGGCATGAGCCCAATCCATGCTACCACCGCTTGATGGATAAATCGTCTCATATAGATTGCCACTCACGTAATCTCGTCCACTCTCCGCCTTGATGGCTGCCGATGCCTTCTTACCGAATTCCTGCAGATCGTCATAGTTGGACACATGCTCCTTGGTGTAGCCATATGGGAACATAAGCATCTGGGAGTACGAGTGTAGGGAAATATACGTCTTTATCTGTTCCTTTTCAACATTGCTGCGTATGAACTCAATCAGACGCTGTGTCTCCACTTCGCTTGCTGCACTGGGCCCAGCAAAATCGTAGCGAGTGGGATCACTGCTGGAGCCCGTCGAGTTCCAATGATCGGGATAGTTGCGGTTCAGATCAACGCCACGGCAGGTCCCAAATAACTGACGATTTTTGCGCCACATGCGATCATGCTCAAATGTATATTTGTAGCCATCGGGATTGACACACGGAAAGATGAACCAATTGTAGTTCCTGGCCAAGCTCTGAATGCGCTCATCCGTCGAGCTCAACAGCTCGTTGATGATGTAGGTGGCTGTGGCAGGAGCGATCCACTCGCGTGCATGGATGCCGCTCTCAATAAAAATTGCTTTATTCGCCGGATTGTTGCCCACTTTGACGCCCTTAATGTCATTTCCCTGGGTGCTGGTGCCCATATTTAGTACACTCAACTGATCCGGATACTTCGCAGCCATGCGATCCAACCAACTGTAGATTGTTTTCAAGTGGAAAAAATGCTGCCAGTCGAATTTGGAGGCATCGACATCCTCTGGCACAACTTCTCCCATATTGCGATCAATTTTCTCCTGGAAATTGTATGTCTGCAAAGTAAACAATATATTACCAAAAGAAAATATGACTTAGAATATGTTCCCGCACATACCAATACTCGATGTTGTAGCTTGTAGGTCTCCAGCAAGTCCGCAAAGTCTGCAACGCGATGAGCTGCCACCAATATTGAAAGCTTTTGCCCGATTTCGCGTGCGTGGCCAATGAAGGTGAGGCTATCGCTCTGCTCCTCGAGTTTCTGGAACAACTTGATTTGCTCCTCGTTATCAAACTGGACATTATATATACGGTAGTGATCATAGCGCGCCTGATCTTTCACTCCGCTTCCAGCGCCACAATTATTCACCGAGACACGTTCAATATTTGTTCCGCTCGCAGCCATCGTTAAACGTTAAATGACCAAGAAACGGGAGTGCAGTTGCCATTTAAGCAAATACAAAACTCTATATATTTCCATTTGGGAGAGACTTGAATTTTGTTATCGTCAACTATTTAGTACATACATATTTACGAGTGCGCGAGCAAGAGCTATAAAAAGCGAGCGGATTAACCTACTCACTCACACTCTCATACAATATCTACATGCAAGCAAACGCACACGCACACTTACAAGCATGCACATACTTATGTACAATCTGTGTTTGTCCAGGCAAACAGCTGTTGAGCATCGGAATTCGCAGGTAGTGCACTTAATTACCCCCCATAAATATGCAGAGAGTAATTATTCTTATACCTGTACAGCTGGTACTCAGAATATGAATATATATGTATGTACGTTATATGCAAATTACTTGACCTATTTTAGCTTTCTTTCGCTCTCTCTCTCGCTCACTTTGCTTGCAGCTGAGGTCAATTTTAAACACCCGCCGTTATTTAGTTGGTTACAAAATTGAAGTAGTTTAATCCATTTTGACTAATCCTTATACAGAAACGTCAACATATGGACTTGCGGTGTTTATTACAATGATATTTTTGAAAATATTGCCGGCTTTTCCGCTTTCGCCTGTGCTTTGTTGCGAATTGCATTGCTTAAGAGAAATTTAATTCGCAATTCACAATAGCCAAGTGAGTAGTATCGGCATATGTTACAAACAAAACTAAAAAAAAAAAAAAAACTACAATTTATTATATTGAGGAAAAAAATATTTGTTATATTAATATATTTAATAAAAAATATTTAAGTTAAAAAAGCTTTATTCAAATTCATTCTGCCATTGTATCGATAGTTCGAATAGACATAGAAAGTATCGATATTTTTGCTGCATCATCTTGTCACCACACTTTTTCGTCGAATACATAAATTGCGAGCCGCGGAGTGTGTGAATTCTTAGTGTCAATGCAAAAAAAGAAATTATTAAAAAAGGTGTAGTACATTACAAAGCGTACAATAAGTTGGTGGTAAGTAATGAGATAGTATGTTGTGTTATAGTTATGTAAGCGCGTCAAATTTGTCGTGGGTTTTATTTTTCGTTTTACCTGTCCCTATCCTCGACGCTAAAGTGGCGCCGCCATTTTCTTTTCATTGCATTTTTTCTTTCACCGTATGTATGTAAGTCTGTACGTATTATACATATGCATATGTAATTGCCAACCGTTGTATGTATTGAACTGCACAAGTTCTAATACTTTTAAAATATTTATGTATTTTCCACAGACTCAGTCACAAGAAAAAGGCCAAGGTATAATAAACAGCTTCCGCTCCTGCTCATGAGTATTCATAGAGAAGGAGCTGAACTCGATCGAATAACTGTCAAAATTCACAATATGAAACGCAGCGCATCCCGCTCACCAGGCAGAGGAAACCTAGTTAGAAATTCGCGCAGTATGGGTCGTGGCTACGATAATGGAGGAGGTGTCCCCGGTGATTCGCCGGAACGCATGTCGCCAGAACGTATGCGTCGTCGCTTAGACCGTTCGCCAAGCCCGCGCGGTCGTTACGGCTCTCCGCACCGTGAACCCTACATGCGCGGCCCGCCAGCTGCAGAGCGACCCGCTGGCTACAAAGTGCTGTGTGTGAGTGCTCTGCCTCCGAAGGCCCCTGACGAGTTTATCGAGGAAACACTCTACCGCGAGTACAAGAAATTTGGGGATTTCAGTGTGAGACTCGCGCACGATCTGGACGAACGTGTTGCCTACGTCTGCTTTCGCACACCGGAGGATGCACGCGAAGCCAAGCATCACAAGCCTCGTCTGATCATCTATGATAAAATGGCAATTGTGGAGCCAGTTTATAAGTCGACGACACGGCCGGAATACAGGTATGCGAACTATATTGACTATTATGGTTAGCTTATGGCTTGGTATTCACACTTGAATATTGTATTTATAGACCCCGGCACTCGATGTCGCCACCGGACTATGAACGGTACCATTATTCGCGTTCACCCATGGGACCCGGTGTGCCATTGGATCATCGTCGGCCACCAATTGATCCCTATGACCGTTATGGTCCACCCATTCATCCGCATTCAGTGCACCCACGTGAATATCGACCCATGCACCATGAGTACCCACATCCACCTCGCGGCCCGCCAATACATCGTGGTCATCCTCACGCCCATCCTCATCATATGCACGGCCATCCACCGCCTCATCAATATGCACCGATGCGTCCAATGGCCCCGCGGCCACATGTGCCGTACGAGAAGCCGGAAAGCAAAAAGGATAAGTTTCCCAACTATTTGCATCATGTGCAGCCAGAAGATGATCCACTGTCTACGCGCACCCTGTTTGCTGGCAACCTGGAAGTGACCATTGCTGATGATGAGCTTCGTCGTATTTTCGGTAAATATGGCGTAGTGGATGATATTGATATAAAGAGACCGCCTCCTGGTACCGGCAACGCTTTCGCCTTTGTGCGCTACCAGAATCTTGACATGGCCCATCGTGCCAAAATCGAACTATCTGGCCAGTACATTGGCAAGTTCCAATGCAAGATTGGCTATGGCAAAGTAACGCCGGCCACACGGATCTGGATCGGCGGTCTGGGCGCCTGGACATCGGTGACACAGCTGGAGCGTGAGTTTGATCGCTTTGGTGCCATCAAGAAGATTGAGTACCAGAAGGGCGAGCCCTATGCCTATATACAATACGAGACCGTGGAGGCTGCCACGGCAGCCGTGAAGGAGATGCGTGGCTTCCCCCTGGGCGGCCCGGAGCGTAGGCTGCGCACTGACTTTGCGGAGCTGCCTGGTGCAACGCCAGCGGCTCCATTCAAGACCTCAAAGCCGTCATACGATGAGGCCGCCATCGAGTATAGGAGACCCGAGTACGATCCCTACTATGAGGAGGCGGCTGTGTATGCTCCACGCGGTGGCTACTCGCCATATCCACCTCGTGGCGGCTATCGTGGACGTGGTGGCGGTTACCGCGGACGTGGACGCGGCATGTATCACTATCACAATGATGTGCACAGGCCACCGCATCCGAATGCCATGGGTGGTGTGTCGTCGGTGCCGCCACCTGGCGGTGCTGATGATGAATGGCGTCGTCCGCCTGGGGAATCGTATGAACGGGCCCGTTCCGGTTCGCGTGAACCCGGCGTGGAACGATCGCGTTCGCGATCACCATTGAAACGTTCACCCGGCTCGGATTCAGACACCTCGACGCGGCGCAATGATGCCCTCAGCTCGGCGGCCACAGTGCCCGAGGTGGCGCGCAAGTGCAGCACAATTTGGACAGGCGCACTCATACTGAAGAGTTCCTTATTCCCGGCCAAGTTTCATCTGACAGACGGCGACACAGACATTGTGGACTCGTTGATGCGTGACGAGGAGGGCAAGCACAATTTGCGCATAACACAAAGATTGCGACTGGATCCGCCCAAGCTGGAGGATGTACAGAAACGCATTGCATCCTCGTCCTCGCATGCCATATTCATGGGTTTGGCTGGCTCCACAGTGGACACTGATTGCGACGATGCCAGCGTGCAGACGCGTCCATTGCGTAATCTCGTCTCCTACTTGAAGCAAAAGGAGGCGGCTGGTGTTATATCGCTGCTGAACAAGGAGACCGAGGCCACGGGCGTGCTCTATGCATTCCCGCCGTGCGACTTCTCCACGGACCTCTTGAAGCGCACATGCCACAGTCTCACCGAGGAGGGTCTCAAGGAGGATCATCTGGTCATTGTGGTTGTGCGCGGCGGCACCGCCTAAAACAATGGACAAACTGTGGGCAACCAAAGCAACACAGTGCTGGGCAGGCACATGATCCAAGAGAGATTTGTTGCCACGTAACATAGATGTCGTAGACTTATACAAATGAAAAGTATATACACATACACATACAAGTGTATGTGTATTGGTAGAAGCATAATTCAATCAATAGACCATTGGAGTTACCTCTAACAGAAGCCACCAGTGACAACAGCAGAAGAAGATGATGAAGAAGAAGAAGAAGCAGACATACACACACAACTATAATATATAATATATAGTCCCTATATATTTACATATATATGTACATATATGAATATGCATTAATCCATATATTATTATTGTTCTTTTTACAGACCCACTCAAGCAATCACAGAAATAATATTATTTATGGTTATTCCTTACACATGATTCTGTTTCCTTGTGTAGTGAGAGTGTAAAAGTTTCAAACAACAACAACAACAAAAGAAAGTAAAATCCAAATTTTTTTTAATAATTACAATTGTGCCAAAAGTTTTGAATTGTTGTTAACTATTAATTGTTTATTTGATTTCAATTATTTTTCACAGTGTAAAGATTTTCTCATTCCATACGAAAAGAAAATACGAAAATGTTCTGCATTCAATTTATTTTCAAATGTGCATTTAGTGCAAAAATCAACAACAAGAAAAAGTTTAAATGAAAAATCCAAAAATCGAAAATCAAAAATAATATGTTAATCAGTTTTTGTGTTAACTCTTTTGTGTTAAATAGTTCGAATCAGTTTTAAGCAATTATGATTTGGTTAATGAGAGTTGATTATGCTGCAAAGTTTTGGTTTTTGTGAAACAAAAATAGTGCTAAACACAAAGTGCTTGCCCCGCCCCCATCCGAAAGTCTATCCAAGATATATATATATATATATTTATGTCTATGGGCTTGCTATATATAAAAAGTGATTTGATTGGAGTTCTTGTTCTTTTGTTGAGGTTCCTTCTATATTCATTTATATATATATATACATTTATATATAACTATGGATCGAGTGTTTATAAAGTGTCTGAACTGTGCCCTGTTTCGGCCAATCCCAATATCAATATCAATATCATTGTGCAGTGAGCTGTTTCAAGTTTGATTTGTTTTTGGAATATCTCTGTTCCAATCATCCGGAGAGAGAACGTCGTGTAGCATTTGTTTCAAAATGTTTGAATGGGTTTGGCAAATGTTACATTGGTTCTCTTATGGGTTGCTCTCCAACAAGTTCTGTGTCTATATACGTATGTATTATATCTACATATACATATATGCATATATACTAAATTAAATCCATGCAAATTTCTTATGTGAGTTGAAGTGTCGTACAGATAAATGATGATATATCTCTCAAAATATATAGATGCGTGTGTGTATGTGTGTGTGTGTGTGTCTGTGTCTGTTCATGTGTGTGGCCAATATATAATATCCAGATATCTATATAAATATATATATGTTAACTACATATATTTTGAATATTTGATTAATTCAAATGTTGAATTACAAATTTAAAATTACAAAAAAAAAAAAATTAGAAAAAGTTTAATAAATTGAATTTGGTTTTTGTGTCGAGTTGCAATTAATTATGCTTCACCATATTATATATCTATTACATATATATAACTCTTTAACTGATATTCAAATAAAAATGAACAAACGGAAAACCTAATTGAAAATGTGTTGTGATTTATTTAACGAGTGTTTGTTTATTTGTGGTTTCAAAAATCAAATCAAATCAAATTGTGCGACAAAGTGAATTAGTGGCAATTCGTAAAGCACTCTATATATCTATATAAATATATATACCTGATTTCTTCATAGATTGTGCAGTTGACATCGAATTGAAGCTGTAAGACTTTAACTATTCTTTCCATTTCTGCTTATTCATTATTTTATTCTTCTTTTTCCATTTATCTGTTTTCCTTCCTCCTACACTCCTTTCTCCCTTTTATAAATTAATTTTCGCTGATCTTTCTTTTATTATTTTTATGAATTTTGATTTTAGGCTCGTTCCTCAGTCGTAATACAAATAGAATATGGTGCAGACGGCTATGAATTTGGGTGTCTTGATGGAGTAGGTGACAAAGCCGTCCTTCTCGGCATCCCACAGAAAGTTGACCATGGAGCAAAGGCCCTGCATGAGCAGCTCTCCAACGGTGACCAGCACTATGTAACGGTATCTGAGCAAGCAATATCAAATTAGGCAAGGTATGATAATGGAATTGGATCACCCACCTATCGAAGTTCATGAGCTTGATGCTGTTCTTGATCTCTTCGCTGACCTGGGCGGCCAGATGATATGACTGTCTTGGATGGAATAGATAATCTTCGTTGTAGTTCCTATTCATGATTGCGCGCATGGTGAGCTCCAGGCGTTCCTTGTTCAGTGGATTCCTGGGCTCCATACGATAGCTGGGCAAATATTGTATAATCGCCTATAGCAGTAAGGATAACAATAACAATAATCCAACTGGTGGACATATACACACATGAATCACTTACCTTTGGCGGGACACCCAAGGCGCCGGCCACATTGGCCTTGGTCAGGGATGTGCGCTGGCTGCTCACCTGCCTCTGCATGGTGACAAAACGAAAGTGTTGAAAAAGAATGTATTACACTACATGTTCCATACGCGCTATGGATTCACACCCACTCCCATTTATCACCCACCCAGCCAGCTAGGCAGCTATCTTAGCCCATATGCGTGACTTTGCCAAATTTTGGATACTTGATTCGATTCGGAGCATGTTCGACTCATTACCGCTTATTAAATAAACATTAAGTATCCGTATTTTATGAGCCCCTGCAATAAGCACACAAAATCAATCGGAGTACCTTCTCGCGCTCCTGGCCCAGGCACAGCGTAACCAGACCCGACCAGTTCTTCGCCGCGCTGGCCATTTCCCGTGACGTGCCGCCTTCTTTTTTCGTCGTGCTGACTCTTGGCTCTTGAATGCGTCGCGGGTTGTCATAAAACCGCAAATGATTATTATACCATTTATTATGGCATTTGCGGCATAATAGAAGAGCCCTGTCGCCGTGGCAATGAGCTTTGTGCGGAATGTTGGATCAATAATTGGCACACATTGTCCTACGACACGATACGCTTAACTGACCTTGCCCACCTGCCAAATCCTAGCCGCAGTTAGCTTTCATTATTATTTTCATTAACTGAAAACAAGTCTATTCCCTTCGACAGCCGGATGCCCTGGAAAATGCATATTTCAAACTTAGCAGCATGTTAGCATTACAGATACAGATGGCTTATTGTGGATATACATATGTTCAACTAGAGGTATATAATGAATGATAAAGTCTGACGTTTAGTTATTAATTTGATTGTTTTTCTCACAGATCGCCTGGGTAAGCAGAATGAGATGGGTGTGGAGATGGAGATCGTAGCCTGACATAACCAGCTTGTTCATATTATTTCTAATGTGTTATATACCTACCTATGTTAAGGAATAGCTATTTACTACTATACAAAATAAAACGTTAAATGTCTAATTTGACAATAATAAATTCAACCTGGAAGACTGCGGTTCTTGTGTATAAAAAAAGGAAAACGGTGTCAACTTAATGAATACCCTATTCAACCTACTCCCACTACTACTAATTTTGCAAAAGCTCAGCAAGCAGGGTCAGCCTCATCTGTGTATATCGTTTAACAAGGATCAGTCGATATCAATCAACTGGCAACCATCGATGAAGAAAAGAAATCACAATTACCATCCGTATATAGATTGGCGTTGAGTTACAACGATAAATACTTTACACTTTATTTGGTTTACATATGTATGTATAGATATATAGTAGTATGTTGATCATATATAGTTTTCGTTACACGTTTAATTCGCATTAGTTTTGGTATGTACTTATATATATATATATTACACACACATATATGAACATATACACAGTCAGTTACATAAAAAACACATAGACATGAATACAAACATGCACATCAATATCAAATTACAATTGTTTCTTGAGTTTGTTCAATATGGTTGGGAGTATACATATATATAAATATAGCTTTTGCATTTATGCATTCGCCTGTATTTCTTCTAAACATCAAAGACATATGATTCAATTGATTTACGGAGATTACCATTACACACATAATCAATAAAATTCGTTTGTCGACAACAAAAATCATTGGAATAAACACCAATAAAAACAAAAACATAAAGAGTAAAACGTTGTTTGGCATGATAATAATACATTTGAAATGAAATGATATTCTCAATCCTTGGCCGTTATGGCAATAAAAAAGGTATAGCGCACAACATGGAGGAACTGAGTACATGGCATAAATATACACATACATACATATGAATGATAGTTATAAGTAGGTTATTAGTAGTAGAACGCCTTCGTGCGAATTTTGGTGCAGACTTATAGTTAACATAATTCATTTGGAAAGTTCTCAATAGTTTTAGTTTCATCTTCATTGAAATCGTGTTTCGCCTTTAAGATTCTCGTACCAAAGTTATTTTCAGTCGTGTAGTGGTCGTGTATATGTTGTATATGTAAAGCTTTAGTTGCGTACGCTTGACCATTCGCCATTCTCGTATCGCAGACGTGTGTGGTTTGTAAATTACATAGACAGATATATTATATAGACGTACATATCAATTGAGTTCATAAAACAGTTTTCATACGTTATGCATATTAGATAGATTTGTTGTGGACACAGATTCAGTGGGTTTCGTTAGTAAATATATATGTTATTACTTATATATGTATATATAGATATATTATGTAGTCACTTATAGTTATTTTGTGGATTGTTGTCTTTCATTTTTTTTTTTTTAAGTAGCCCAATAAATAGTTTACGAATATGTATTGTTATATGTATCTAAAAATGTATCTATCATTTTGTTTTTGGTTATTCTCAATTGATTTGTTCTTCCAATTTTTCATCTTTGTTGCATTTAATATTATGGAACCGTTATTTCATAACGCCACATTTGGTCCAAAATGTAAATATATAAAATTCTTTGCGTTCTGCTTAATCATTCGAGCGCACTTTGCGCAGGGAGCCACGATTGAATTTGCAAATTGACTCGAGCAACGCTGAGCGCGTCGGTTCATCTTCGCCAGCATCCACATCCTCGGATGCAATATTCGGAGTCGATGTTTGCCTCTCCACGGCGACATTGCTGCTCGCTGGCATCTCCTGGTGTGGCGACTGCATGACTGCTGTGAATGTTAAAGGAAAATCGTTTAGCAATTTCAGATATTCTGGTATTCAATTCGCAAAACTTTAGCTACATTTGAGGCCAGCCAGAACGGGTTCTTCGGGTGTGCTGTCAGAGCGGTTGAATGAATCTGCTGTGCTTAGCCCACCGCCGGAAGCAACTGTGCTGGTCGATGCAGCTGTCACGGCCGCCAGCGACAAGCGTCCATTGCTTGTTTGGAGCGAACCCTGTTGCTTAAGCTTCGATTGTTTGTGCTCTAATTTCTAATTAATACCACAACAGAAAAGAAAACAATAAAAGAAATACGTGTTGATAAGCGCATAATCGACTGCTACAGCTACTTAAAAATTAGATCAGAGTTAAATGCTACTAACTGCTTTTTGCTTTGATTTGCGCTTCTCCTCCTCGGAACTCATTAGCTCCTGAACGCGTACAATACGCTTCTGGTTCTTTACCGACTTTTGCTCATCACGCAAACGCGTCTCGCTCTTAACAGCCGCCTGCCTGAGTAGCTCCTTTGCGTTCTGTGAATGTGATAAATAATCGATGTGGTAGAAATTACATTTATATATATTCCTATTAAAGATTACCAAAGACAACTTAAAATGTGGCTTCTCGGATGTGGCTGGACTCTCTGATGCGTACTGCGTAAAAAATCTGTGACCTATCAATTGATCCAGTGTTGGCAGGCCTGCCTTGCATGCTTCCTTCGATAGTATGCTCTCCAACAAAGATTCTGCCAGTTAAGAAACGTCATTAATTCCATTCAGATATTTATAATTTCTTGGTGCATTCATACTTAACGCTTCAGGGCATTCGGTGATTTGGCGCACAACAGACTCTTGTAGCGGATAACCCATAGCCATTTCGAATAGAACGTGGCCAAAGCAGTAAACGTCAATTGTCTCAATGGTATGAATCTTGCTGTGTTGTACGAAAAATGGGCGATAAAAAGCCGGCACGCCCAGTAAATGGTTCTCGATGTCCAACAGCTTAACACAGTCATCCACAATGACAATATTTCCCGAATGTAAGTGACCTGTAATGGATATAATAATATAATTATATACTCCTCGAATATAATTTAAATAAAACTTACCACAAGCATAGCCCTTTGAGTGCAGGAATATAAGAGCTTCTAAGATTTGCTTGCCATAGGTGGCCACTTGCTTCATGGAGAGTGCTGTGCGTCCCTTAGGATTGCCGTATTTGCTTAAGAACGGATTCTTTGGCGTGGCCATGCAAAGCACATCCTTGAGAGTGCCGTGCTTATGGAATCTGTTGAGCAGAAGTCTTGGAATGAAATCTATATATGAACAACTATAAATCGTGCTTACTTTCTGATGATCAAGCAACCGTTCTCTGTATGCGCAGCAAACACAACGGCCTCGATGTGCGGATGCTGAAGACCCATTAGACTCTTCAGCACGCCATGCATTTCTTTCTCATCGACGTACTTGTCTGGTCCATATTCCAGCCATTCGGCCACCATTTCTGCATTGGGATCGACTGTGCCGGCATCTATTGAGACTGAGTGGCTACCGCCATTGCTGCCGGCAGCAAAATGTTTGCTTTGCTGATTCTGTGAGCCACTCTTGACCAACTTGTTGCTACCCTTCTCTGGCGGCTTGGTGGTCACCTTAAAGTAATGCTTGCGCAGACGCCAGCCTATGGCACCCATGGTGGGCCCCAGGGCCCACACCGTGTCGTTGCGTAGGCAGAGCATTGCATGTTGCACTGCATGGTCTGAAATGAAGTATGCAATTAGTTGATTCCATTTATAGTTGAGTTGAGTCAGTCCACTTACCATGGAATGATTGCGAGTAGCTTTCGGGATCAACGAAGCGCTTGGCTGGCAGCGATGATGCCAAAATGGGATTCATTAGTATTGTGTTTATGTAAACTTGTAATGCTTCTTTCCGTTCAGCTATGAAGTCCGGTCGCATATTACCAAAGATGCGCTTGCCAGGCAACGGCAGTTCAATGCCAGAGATACGAAGACATTTGTGCAGATTGTTAAATTCATTGTAGCGGCGAAGAACATTCCAGGATTTATCACCTCTCTGCACGCGCAGCAGGTATTCCTGCAACAACAAAAATCACACCTCATTTGTATATATGAAAAATATATACATATATATACACTTATACACACAGAATAGAGTCAGGCACCGTCATCAACAGAATCGGCAGCGGCAGCTGCGTCGCTGATTATTGATTTTTCTTTTGGGGGATATAAATTTTCAGAAGAGTCATATACACTCACCGTATGACCGTCGACCTGCTCGACTGTTGTGATTTCGCAGCTTATTGCCTCGGTGTCATCAATTGGTAGTTTTCTTTCATATCTGCTTGCAAATATTGCCATTTGTTGGTTCCAGATGCATTTTCACTTCGCTTTCGCTGACGGCACTGCCAATATGTGTGGATGTATCTGTGTGTATAACTGTCTCCACCCTTTGGGGAGTTGAAAATAAATGGCATAAGTGCTCTTTAATACATCACTTCACAATTCATTTTTAGAGCACTTACAATTTGTTGCACCTTAAGTTCTATTGTTTTCTTTTTGATTTATTTTGTGGCCAATTAGGCCCGACCGACCTGTTTTCTTTTATTATTATTGGTAGACAATTTACTAGTGTTGGAAACGAAACATCGAAAGCTCTGTCTCATAGTCGAAAATACCGAAATCGTCTAATACTTTTATTTTGATTTATCGATTACTGATTCGAACTTAAATATAATCGATAATTGTACGCAGCCCTGTTTGTTTACTGTTTGCACATTAAAAATAAGAGTACATACTTTGAAAATAATTTCGTTCGCGCCTAATTAGAAATCAGCTGTTGGGTACTGATGCTACAGCCAGCCAATATGATTAATATTAACAACAAACTGGCCGCCTGTTTAGATGTTGTTAAGAAATACGAATGGTTACTGGACTCTTATGTGTTGGTAGGTAGGTTTGCCAAATTCAATTAAAGAGAGATAACTTGATCCTCGCTGTGCCTCAGGACTTTTATGTGGATGACCATTGGAACAAACTGCCACAAAGCTGGCGCCAACAATTGCAAGACTTACCTGTAGAACAGCTGAGCGAGTTACTGCAACACAGTGAGGACGTTGCACGTGTTTTATGGCCCTTGGAACTGCTGGCACTGCGGCAAGTGCTGCGCTCACTATGCATCAGAAGGAGTCCAACGAAGCAGATCGATGTTGGTAAGCTAGTAAATCATGATTCGACATATTCACAGCTATCCACATTGCAGGATACACTACCATCATGTCCACTCCTGGAGCACCGTAAGCTGAAGCACATGTTCATGAAGTGTGTGAAGCCGAAAAAATCGCACGAAATCAAAAGAATGGCCGCAATTTGTGCAAGAAGCTGCCAGCAGACCTCAATTTCGTTTGTCGTTGACTTTGGAGCCGGCGTAGGGCACTTGGCGCGCGTATTGGGCTATGGCTATGGCATCAATGTGTGTTGTCTTGAAATGCAGGCAGCTCTTAATAGACAGGCACTGGAAATGGATGCCAAGCTTGAAAGCATGGCTGCAAAGCACTTGGATGCCAGCGAAACAATCCACTTTAAACGACCGGCGCATCTCACTCAACGACTGAGCAGCGATACAACGCCAGAGCAATTTATCGAGAGCATACGACAGGCATTCCAATTGTCCGACTATAATTTTAATTTTGGGATAATTGGGCTACATCCGTGTGGGGATCTGAGCGCCACGCTAATGCGCATGTTTTTGAGCTGCGAACAAGCTAAATTCTTGAGTTTCGTGGGCTGCTGTTATCAGAAGATGAGCACACGATCAACGCACCCACAAATGAAGCTACATGGTTATCCGCTTAGCTCCCAGATGCAAAGCGCAGACAACTATCAACTCACTTATGAGGCACGCGAAATCGCTTGCCATGCCATAGAACTGTACTACGACCGTCTTCAATCTGGAGACTATGAATATCTGAAGATTCATTCCCTACGCGCGGCAGCCGAACGCATTATTGTTCAACATTTGCCCGACTTAAGGCATTCAGCGTTGCGCAATGTAAAACATGCGCCTGGCATGAGCTTCAAGGAGTAAAATAAAACATTATACTTTCTATATATTTATACATTCATTAAATACAAATACATTTCAGCTACTTTCAAAAGGCTATTGAGGGCACCCAGTTTTCTATGCTACAGGCAACGAATCCTGATCAAATCGAAGCAGATCTTTTGCATTGGCGTCGCATCGTTTGTTTTTATACACTACGGTTGATGCTAGCACCCCTAGGTTGGGCAACTCAAGTTTTAATTGCTTTTTAAATAAATATTTATGATTTTTTGTTTATTTTCTGCAGTGGAAAGCATTATTCTGTACGATCGTGCTTTATTTCTTCTAGAGAATGGTATGATATTTTTTGTGTCTTGTGTTTTGTTTGTGAATATTGTGTTAAACAATACATTATTTGTTTTTCAAGGCTGCCAAATAAAGATCGAGTCCATTTTCAATCCTCGCATTTCACCAAGAAATCATATAACGAGCGCCATAAAAAGCTGACGGGACAAAAAGAGAAGATTTCAGGGGGTGGCTCAGCTCAGAAATTATAAACACTATATATATATATGTATGTACATACAAAATGTAGAAATAAAAAAAAATGTAATAACAATTTATGTTTATTTTGAATTGTATATCAAACCAATTGGCTCTTTCATTCAACAACTGTAATCTAATCTTGAACAAGAGCTGCATGATTGATGAAAGTTACGAGTATTCCTGCTGTCGTCTGTACAGCATATAAACTTTAATTCCAAAATCATTGGAATGATTATATATCAAGAAAACTATCAGTACGCATACTTATCTTTTTATATTATACTTATACTTTTACATATGTTCATATGTTACACATTAACCTATACCAACATTTCACGCACACACACACAAAGGAGCCGGTGAGCCGCATTGAGTGCCAAGTGATAAGTCAAAAGGTTCTCAGAGCGAGCGAGAGAGGGGTTGCACTCAACAAACATATTTAGAGTTGTCAATACGTTGCTCACATGAAAAAATAACATTCAAATAGACAATTTATTTCAATGCATAATTATATACATATACATATATACATATTTATATAAAATATTTTTATTTATACCTATTTAATTAAGTGGAAAAACTAAATTCAATAAATTTCTTTTCAAATAATCAAAGTCACCCAAACACATTGCTGAACGTGTGACGTCACGGCATCCGCCAGTGAAGTCGCGCGCAGAGAGTGCGAACCTTCATTAAGAGAATAGTCATGTCGCTGTGAGGGTTTTTGAAATTTCTTCCTTTCAATTTGGCTGCTCACAATTCAGTTTGGTTTTGGTGCTAACCAAGTTAAGATCAGCTAAATAAGAAGTGATTGAGTATGGCATTTCTGGAGCAACGTTTGAATGACGCGCATGGAAAGCACATAAATATTAACCGTGATCGCCAAGCGTTCACAAAACATTACAACGCTCTGCGAGATACAATCTACAAAAAACTGCAGGAAGTAGCGCCATTCGACAAGTGGCTAAAGGGCCACAAACTGGGCGGTAGGTGATCAAATAAAGAATCATTAAATTTTGTTCTGCATCTTTATTGTAATTATGTTTTTGTGAAACGTCATTAAAACTTATACATTTAAAAATTTATTGCGGATGTGCATATGCGTATATATATATATATATATATATATATATATATATATATATATATATATATATATATATATATATATATATATATATATATATATATATATATATATATATATATATATATATATATATATATATGTATGTATGTAGTATATGTATATGTATGGGTTGTATGCATGTAGTTATTACTCGCATTTATAGAACGTCTCGTCGGGATATTCCCCGATAGCGCTAAAACTTGAAAAAAAAAAGAAAAAAAGAACTAATATCTCTACATCGTAAAACCAGTGTTGCCGTTCTTTCCAGCAAAAAAGAGCTAGATCTAGCTGGAAAAGCAACCAAAAAAAAAACTGACTCGTGATAGCAGGGTTTATATATAATATGCATATATATAAATAAGCACTCGTACATTTGTGGATTTTTGTAATTTTTATTAGATTTTATAAAAAAGCTTTTTCAACTTTTAAAAAAGCTAGAATTTACGCTAACCACATTTACAAATGTTTTCCGCAATCGCACTTTGGAATAAGGCAGGTTTAGCTGAAAATAAGCCAAAACGGTAACACTGCGAACAACTGCTTACATACATACATATGTACATTCAGTTGATCAATAGACCGGTCACCCCAAACCTAAATGTTTGCTGCTTTTTAATAAAAAACTTAGTTTTAATGATGTAATTGTAAGTTGTTAATTTTGTAGTTCTTAAATTTTTATTTAAAATGTATTTTAAAAAAATTAGATGCTGGCTGCAATAACCTGTTACCTACTAAATGTATAGTAGTATAGGTGAAGTACTACCATAATTTGATGATAATAATAATATCAATTGAATTGAATTGATGTCATTTTGCAGTTTAAATTCTTAAGTTGATAAGTTATCAGTTCAACTATCTATGACTAAACATACATACATATGTATATAGTGTGCAGTTATAAACTATCGCAAAATGCGAATAATTTTCCAAGAAATCTGTTGGCACTTTACCTCTTTATATCACCTCTGTGATATAAATGATATTTAATTGTTAGCTCAAGGATTAATCTATATTACTATTATTATTTATTAATTTATTGTGAATGTCTATTCTACACAGGAAGTTATGGCGACAACTTGAAGATTACAAAGCCCGATGAGTTCGATTTGGTAATTTATTTAAAGTTTCCCGAGAACGATAAGATTATTGTGGAAAAGGATCGCCGTAGACCTGGCAATGTTATCCTGGACATGACAGAAGTGTTGAAGATCCTGGAGAATCAGGACCACAATAAAGTCACATATACACATTTGCAAAAATTGGTTTCACCGAATAAAAAGCTTATGGAGGATAAGCTGCAGGCATTGATCACGGGTGCCATGACAAAGGTCCTTAATAGCATGGAAAATAAGATTACTGTGGATGGTAATACCACGAAGGTGGTCTATAAGAGATGTGGGCCTGCGCACACGATGTTTATTGACACAAAGGATATCAAATATTCTGTGGACTTTGTGCCAGCCATAAAGCTAAATGCAAGCCAAAATATCTTGGGAGCAGAGGAACTTAAGTACTTTGAGAAGAGTGGGTCTTGGGAAGCAATTCCGAAACCTTTAAAGCCCAGCGAGCCGAATAATGTTTCATTCCGTGCCTCCTACTATGACTCCGAGTTCGTTATGCTCAAGGATAAGCAAAGGCTGAAGGAAATCATCAGATTTATGAAGAAGTTTCGTGATAACAAGCAGAACATGAGCAACATGAAGAGCTATTATATAAAGACTGTTTTGCTTTGGCAAGTTAAGGAAAAGCCCTTACATTATTGGAGAACGTCTCAGCTCAAGGATGTACTGATAGATGTAAGTGTTAAAAAAATTCTATTCTTTTTATCAGAATCTTATTCAATTATTATTATAAAAGAAGTAGAATCATTGGAATAACAGCTCTGCGCAGAGGTCAGGGTATCTCCTAGTCGGGAATCCCTGATCAGAGCGTCCTATCTCGTTATCTTTGTCTTCAATTAATTTAATAAAAATGTTTTATTTTTCTTTTGAATGAATATTAATTAGATGCTCAGAGAGCTGAAGAAATCTTTGGCCATGTCTGGCCGCAATGGAAAATTGCTTTTCTTCTGGGATCCCAAACTGGATTTGTTTGCCTCATTGACACGAACTCAGCGCTCCGATATGTTCAACTGCGTTACGGGGGTGCTTTATACACTGGAGCGTGCAGATGGCAACCTGACGAAGGACATCGATAACTGTATTAAATTGATATTTAGTAAGAATGACGTTTGCGATTGACACAAGGCATACGACTAATTAGCTAAATATGTTTAAAATTTAGACACGCCCGAAAATCCTGACTGCGAGAGGCCCACAATAGTTGTGCGGCCACTCGTAAAACCGCAACAACCGCAACAACCGCAACAACCGCAACAACCGCAACGACCACAACAACAGCAGCAGAGCTCGGGACCAAGTACTGCTGCCATTTGTATAGGCGCTGGAATCGTTGGAGCCCTTGCCCTTGGCGCGGTTGCCGTTTTGAAGTCTTCAAGGTCAAGGGCCGACTGAGATTTCCCACTGAGGTGAGTTTCAAGACTTTATTAACAGCAAAATGTAAAGAAGTTCACTTTATATAGTTTTGTATATAATTCGTTGCGGCTTATTCCTAGTTTAGATGTGCTTGTAGATGTACGCGTGATGTCCTTGTTTATTAAGTCATTTACAATCCGCCGCCGGAACGATCGACGCTGATCTTCTGCTTCAGATTGGCCGCCTCGTGCTTCTGTTCCTCCAGTTCGGCCATGCGAGCGAAACGGGAATAGGCCACGTCGCCAGTCTTAATCGCTGACATCATCTGTACAATTTAATAGTATATACATATAAGTATGTTAACATTGTTCCACTATGTTTAAAATGAGTATATTAGTGATATGTAATGTCCGTTTATAATGTTTCAAAATTATCGACTTTTATATATGTATGTATATCTATGATAATTTTAACAACTTGTAAGAGTTCCAAACTTCCAAATATTAATATAATGACTACTGCGCAGTCGGATGTAGCCGACCAGACCATATACATATATATATATATATATATATATATATATATATATACATATATCTTAACTGCCATTTGTACTGTGCATGCTATGAAATAAACTTCAATTCGAATTGCGAATGCACTCACCTGTAGATATTCATCCAGCTCCACCTGGCCATTCATGTTGGTGTCGATCTCCTTGAGTATGTCGTGCAATTGCTCGCCGGAGACATCGCCATCGCCGAAGCTCTTGAGGGCACGACGGATATCGTTGATGGACACGTAGCCCTTCTTGTCCTTGTCGATAAGCTGGAAGCGCTTCACATATGTCTGAATCTCTTCCTTGGATAGCTTAATGGGTATTCTCTCCTTGGACGTGCGATTGATGGCGTGTCCCATTTCGTTGGCCAAGAATTCAGTGGCATGCTTAATTTGGCGCTCCTTCTCATCCTTGGACCATTGCAGCTCCTCGCCCATAATGTCCACCACAACGGGCAGCGCTTCCTGGGCGGCCTGCACATTGAGGAAGGCCAGACGCAGACGACGTGCAATCATGTCCACAGCAGTGCAGGCATATTCACGCACGCCATAACGAATCTCAGCATCGATGTAGGGGAACTCGGGATGGATGCGATTGCCAATGATGGGCCAGCGTTTGCCGGTTAGCGATGCCATCTTGGACACGGCAAAGGCGCGATCACCGTACGATTTGGCCAGATGCTGGGCCACCTCGCACTCCAGGCCGAAATCCTGCACCAAGCGGATGTACATGGTGGGTGTCCAGCCCTGGCCGCCCTCGATCTTCAGGTACGACGTGACGGCCTCGGGGCGCTCCGGCTTCAGGTTGCAAGCTGAAGGAAAAACAGGAAAATCAGTTCAATTTAATTACAATCGGAGATTTGATAGACAAGACAAGTTACCCTTGATGGCCGCATCGAGAGTGTGCTCCGCCATGGCTCTGTATGTGGTCCACTTGCCGCCGGCAATGGTGATCAGATTCGAGGGGCTGACATGGACGATATGGTTGCGGGCCAGGGATTGTGTGTCATCTTTGTTGGGGTCAGAGACGAGTGGGCGTATGCCGCTCCAGGCGGACAACACATCGCCGCGACGCACCTCAACGTCAGCGTTGAGATAGTTTTTGATTTCGCTCAAAATGAACTGGATCTCGTCCTCAGTGGGCGCCGGATTGTGCGTTATTTCGCAGGGCAGATCTGTGGTGCCGGCAATCGTTTGCCGCTGCCAGGGTAGGAAGAAGATGACACGTCCATCGGACGTTGAGGGATCGAGCAGACCCATCTGGTCGGGACTATAATAGCCAGGCAGCACAATGTGTACGCCCGAGCTGGGACAGCAGATGCTCTTCACCGTCGGATCGTCCATTTTGCGTATGGAGTCGGTGAAGGGGCCCGTGGCATTGATGATGCACTTGGCCTTAACCGTAAATTCTTTGCCAGAGATATGATCCTTGACCTTGGCGCCGCACAGCACCTGTTTGCCGCTGCCGTTGTCCTTCTTGAGCAACTCCTTAACCTCCACATGATTGCACACCACAGCGCCATGACGAGCCGCTGTCAGAGCCACCGCCAGACACATGCGTGCATCGTCCTGCTGGCCATCATAGTAGACAATGGCGCCGCACAGCTTGTCCTTCTTCAACATGGGAAACAGCTCCAGAGCATCCTTCTTCGATAGCAAATAAGAGCTCTTCACATTACGATCGCCGGCCACCAGATCGTACGCCTTGATGCCCACCCAGTAGTAGGGAACCTGCCACCACCTATAATGGAATATATATATAAAATAGATATATAGTTGATCATACAATTAGGAATCGTTGCTAATTACGTGTATACGGGCAGCATGATTGGCAGCGGATGCGTCAAATGTGGCGCAGACTCAAGCATATTGGCGCGCTCCGCCAACGCCTCCTTAACCATTCTATATTGCTCAAGATCTAGCTGTAGCGATAATGAGAGATATACATATATAAAAAGCATTACTACTAGCTATATGAAATAATACTACGATCTTAGGTTTAATGAGAGTTGAACATAAGTATTTATATAATTAAATTATGTTCAATAAAACAGAATTTGTTTTTCATTTTGTACTTTTAACTTATCTTAAAGATCGGAGCTTATCAGTCTACTCGTCTCTATATCTTTATTGAGGTCATACTTACGCCCAGAATAGCCTTCTGCAAATAGCGCACGCCACCGTGTATAAGCTTGGTGGAGCGCGAGGAGGTGCCGCTGGCAAAGTCATCCAGCTCCACGAGCGCCGTCTTCAGACCTACCTCACAGAAGAGAAAATAGCTTTTGAGTGTCATAGTTAAGGATGATGAGTGAGGATCACGTATGCCTACCTCGCGTTACGGAGTCGAGGGCACATCCAGCGCCAGTGGCGCCGCCGCCGATAATCAGGACATCGTATTCCTCGCCGTTCATCAGGGATTTGATTTGCTCGCTGCGCATGGGCAGAGTACGCTTACGCTTGGGTGGAGTTTGCACGGCATTGCTAACCTGTAATTGACAGTTAATTAGTTGTTTAGTTGCTTAGTGCTCCTCTAATAAACTGGGCAATCCAATGCACTTACCACATGTGGAGAGTTCCACCGATCGATGCTCCATGCGGCAATCACAGAGCCTGCACAGGCGCTTGCGGCGGTGACGCCAAATTTAAACATACGCGAGGACATCCTCTCTCTCTAATGTTGTTTGACTAATTAAAAATGATTTATAATACTATAATTAGGCGGCATATCAAACAGTTGTTTATCTATTAGTTAAGCTCTCTTTCGCTCGCTCTCACTGTTTGTCGCTCTCTTCGGTTGTTCCGACTCGGAAGTTCCGATGAGAGAGCGCGCAAAGCTTTTTTTTTGTATTGCGAACTATTTTTTGCGCGCAGCAACTGTTTGTGTGCGTGTGTGTGTGGGTATGTGTGCGTGTGTTTCATTCCAACATTCCAACGCACACACACGTATGGGTCGCAAAAAGAAAAAACGAAGAAAAAACGCTAAGTATGTATGTTAAATCGATATGGGCGCGCTCCATTCCACGACATGCCGCAGCAGTGCGTAAGCAAAGACTCAAAACATCGCTTTGCCCAGTGTTGAGTAAACGCAAAAATCATGAAATGTATTCAAAATCTGTGTGTTGCGTCGTTTATGCGCTTCCAGACACGAATGGCGAATGTTTACCTTGAGGTCGCTTCCAGCCAAACTGTTCCCAGCACGCAATAAAAGCTGAATAATACCGAAAACACTTCCCAGTGGCCACAATGTCGTCGATTCTTAAAGAATTTCTATGCGATTCGATATATTTTTCATTTGGCGAGCGTAACAGCGAATGATTACATCAGAGTTTTATTCACATTTAGTTCACACTCGGCTCGGTTGGCTGCTACCCTCTGTATTTAGTTGGTGCTGCCGCTGTTGCTGTTGTTGTTGCTGTTGCTGCTGCTGTTGCTTCGACTGTTGCCGCACGTTCCGCGCGTCTGCTTTAAGCTAGTTCAAAATGTGTATTAAGCTTACCGCTGTTTGTTATTCTGATGCTGGAAATTCGTAGTCGTCGCTGCTGGAATTTGATGAACTGCTCGTCGCTCTGCTACCCCGTCCGTGTGCTCTGCCTGATAGTCGTCGTCGCTCTAAACGCTGACCGTTCACGTATAACCCCATACAGCTGGCTAGCTGACTATTTGTTGGTTGCTTGCTTGGCTGCTTTTTCGCTGGGGATGCAGTGGCAGCAGCAGCAGCAGCAGTAGCAGCAGCAGCTGTTGCAATTACATGTGCAGCTTTTTGTGGCCCAAAGAACTTGCAATTCGCCGTGCTCCCCCCCGCTGCTCGCACACCCCTAAAAACAGCTGTGCTCGCACCACCCGCTCTCTAATTGGCTAACAAAATTGAAATTCACGAACTATTCACACACAAATCGTCTTGTCTTCGTGAATGTTGAGTTCACCTTGTGTGTGAACTGCACGGCACACGGCGAAAACTTATATTTATTTTAACCACAAGTTTTTTTTGTTTTTGTTTTTATTTCTGTTTCGGTGTTTCTTTTTTTTTTTTTAACTAGCCGAATGCGATTCTTTATTCATATCTTTTTCGACACGTATGTAGATCTTAACAATAATATGCCCTGTATTCGTATACGTAATGGGTATGACAGGCAGCCGCATGAGTCATTCAAGGGAATCTAGTATTAAGCCCGCATCGAAATAGTTTTCATACCATGCAGTGCTTTATCAAAAATTTGTATATTACAGAAAGCAAAAACTATACAAATTAATTTGAGCAGTATCTGTGAGTCGCCCTTCCGCATATTCATGCTATAGTTTTTACCCCATGACTGTGTGATTATTTAATTTGTTTGCACATTGCCCGCTCTCTGTAGATACTATTGAGGGAGTACTTAGTCGCATGTTTGTCGTTCTATGAAACTTCTAGGCGAAACTCTACAATCTTCTCAATGAAATTACACTAAAAGTATTCGTATATTCATACAATATATTATATCTATAGTGTTTGAATGCCTATATTTTATCATAATTTTCCGGTTACACCTTGAACTAGCGCCATTGATAAGCGAAATTTTGTCGAGTGCTTTACGCTTCACGCTTGTCGCTGATAAATGATTCATTAGCGACAGTTTATAAATGAAATAAATGAACTAAGCAAAGTTATGGCAGCGCAGACAGATCCAGCGCTAATTCATTAGACATCGTTCCGGGGCAGAGGGAGGCAAAGATACTTTTTCTAGACAGAGACCAGACGCTAGACGTGCATGATGACGTCCATCAGCAACAGTAGCTGGTTGTGTTAGGTCAGTAACATTTGTGTAGCCAAGACGAAGAGTAAGAATTCGAAATGCTATTTATATAGCCAGACCCAGACCCAGACCCACAAAGTGCAGACCTACAAATGACCTTCCCCCAAAAACTAATTTGTCAGGCGATTCTTTTGCTCTTTGATATCTTTTCGCTATTTGATATAAAATGCTGTTTAGGTCGGTTTACAGCTTTTCGCCATATTCTGCTTTCCACGATTCACGATTCACGTATCTGTTGCGTGTCGTACACCCACTCCTCCACCCACTAACACGAAAAGCTTGAAAGCTTTAAAGCTTTTTAGCAGACAGACGTTGTCGGCAGAGTCTAGCGCCGTTACGCTTTCTCAGCACGTGAACATTATCAATGGAATTATACTAAGTAAATGCATGAAAAGTTGGTTCTTTAAATACGCCTACGTATACTAACTAACAGTTTGATTGCTCGCCGTCCATACTAATTCGCTTGGCGACCGAAGCCGGCCCACTGAAGGTTAGTGGGTCAGAATGGCAACACGCTTCAGAGTTTTTGCTATATAATATATATATATATACCAATGTGCGTATCTGCAAAAGTGAAAAAGGGTTAAAAATACTGTAGATAATGAAATTACATCATTAGTAATATAATGAAATCATAGAGAATGAGGAGGGCAAGAGACTGACAATTAAGGAAAAAAACTAAGAGATAAATGTGGATGGAGAGAGAGAGAGAGAGAGGAAGGGATAGATAGAGAGAGGTAGAGAGATCCAAGGTGAAAAGTAGGAGATTGCGTTAGAGAGACCCAAACACAAAAAATTTAGCAATGAATTAATGAATGAGAGAGAGGGATGTAATGAGATAGATTGTAAGGGAGAGAGAATGATGAGACTGAGCTGACTGGAAAGAAAGACAGAGAAAGAAAGAGAATGAGGAAACAGAGAGTGAGAGAGAGAGAGAGAGAGACAGAGAGAGATAACTACTGAAAGAGCCTATGAGAGCAATATAACCATAAATATAGATGCGTTGGGAGTTACTTAAGCAGTTAATTATCTATATCTAGTCTAGACCAGTTATACAAGTCTTTTAGACATATGAGAATAGTAATTCCATCTTAATTAATTAAGATCAAAAAAGGTTTAGTAATGCAAATAAATGAATTTCAATTGTAAATATATTTATATAAAAATGTTTCACACTGCTTTTGTACATGGTAAGAAATAGGAGATCTCTACAAATTCTATCATATATATTTATATATAATCTTTAACATTTCTGATTTAAACGTTTATAAAAATATAAATTTGATTTGTTGTATGTTAGGTAAAATATATGCAGATAATTTAGTTCCGAATCAGACATTTAAATACTAAGAATCGATGTGATTTTACACAAATTTTTTGGTTAACATTTTTGTATCGATTTAAATTCAGTGCGTATTACAATAATAATCATAAATATTATGCGATAAAGATATTCAAAGAGGAGAGTTCAATTGTGTATCAGAAAATATATTAGAATACAAACTAGAATTTGTAATAAACTTAATCGTAAGTTAAATAAACAATTGATTAATTGATCCACTGAACGATTCGCGAATTTTGTGAATTTTGGATAGGCAATCTATAGATGCCATATATTGATATAATCGATGCTAATGATAAAAGCATGTTGGCATAAACAGCGGTTAAAAAACTATAAAAATATATATGTAACTGAGGCGACTGCATTAATCAGGTCGCTGATAATGGCCGCTAAATAATTATATAAAAAATACTTGAAATCATAGATTGGAGGACGAGTCGGCCGCCGTTTCGGCCACGTTGTCATCGCTGGTGGCGCTGCCTGGATTGCAGCTGCCACGATTGCTGCGCATCTGCATCAGCTGGCCAATGAGATCGAGCAGCTGGTCGTCGGTGAAGCTGCTTTGCTGCAGTAGCTGCTGCAGCAGAGCAGTACGCTCCGTTTCCTGGCGCACCATCGTGGGCACCTGAGCCAACAGATTGCTGCGGCAGCTGTTGTTGATCTTCGACTTGGCGCATATGTACTCCAGCACAGAGTTGGGATTGAGGCGATCGCACACTACGGAGGACAGATTCTCGCGCACCGCGTGGTCCAGGAACTCTTTGGAATGATTCTCGGAGAGCGTTTCCAGCACACTGGTCTTCAGTTTATCATTGCCCTTCATCTGATTCGATAAAAATTTGGTTAAGCTAAGTGCGCTCTTTAGAGGTGAACTATTCGGCTTGGTCATGAAACGTTGTAGCACTTCGTCCAGCGAGCATTGCTCCACAGCCAGATCCAAGGCAGACTCTGCGTCCAGTATGGCCAGATCTTGAGGAACTGTCGCTGCTGCAGTCTCTGCATGATCCTTCTGCACTTCCTTCTCTGCTACCGTTGTCTCGTTCCATTTGAGCGAATCGAAAGGCTCATCCTCCGCGGCATCCGAGGATGACTTGTCCATTGACTTGTCCAACGCTGCACTCCGGGCTGTCTGCTCATTGGCAAACCTCTCGATCTCGATGATGCTGTCCAGTCTTCCACGTCGCTTCAATGCCTGCCGTAAATCAGAGTTCTGGCCCACCTTGTCGAGCACAAGGACACGCTTTGGCTTGCTGCTGCGAGACTCCTCCACATCGCGCAGATACTCCTTCGTTATAGATACGGGCGGATCATGGAAACTCACACGCTTACGCTTCTGTGCCGGCGACTCAAAGTCATCGATGCTCTCGCAGCGCAGCTTCCGTTTCAATATCGAGGCTGACGGACTGGCCGACGGCGAGGGCAGACGCTTGGAAAATATTAACAGCTCTTTCGCCACTTGCTCTATGGGCGTGGACGTGTGCTCCGCAGCAGCTAGTTCGTTCAGCTCACAGGTGGGTGTCGACACCTGGTCGGAGCGTTCAACATGACGCACGGGCGTCGCATGGCTGCGTGTTGCCGATGAGCCGCCCAATGGATAGGCTGTGCCCGCATCCAGTTTCTTATTCCGTATCATATTGATCAGCTGCGCTCCGCGTCCTGTCAAATGAGCCGACGGCTTGGGGCGCAGCGTGGGACTTGTCGAGTTGTTTGTCTGCTTGCGATCCGGCGGCGAACTCTGCAAAGGATTAATGGATATTGTTGAGTGGATTTATGCATAAATATATTAGCTAAACTTACCAAATTGCAAAGTCGCGTATTTGGCTTCCTTGGCGAGGTCTCTGCATTGGTTTCCATTGGCTCCGATGACAACTGTGTGCTGGCTATGGATTCCGCATCATGTTCGGGTGACGTACTAAGCTGCGTTTCCGGCACACTTGAGGGTTTCTTGATCACCTCTGGCAGCACCTGTGCAGGCAGTGTAGGGGTTACAAAATCGGCAAACAGATCCTCGCTCTGCATTGGGGTGAGTTTGGCCTTCTTGCTGACAGCTGTGTGAAGAGAGACAGAAAGAGAGGGAGAAAATTGAAAACATGAGCTAAATAAAATATTTGATGATGGTTTTTGGCTTTTACCTGCGGCAGCTGTTGCTGTTGTTGTTGTTGTAGCTGTAGTTACTTGAGGGTTCGCTGATTGCTTCCGGGGCGAACGCAGGCGCTCAGTGGGCGTGGTCGGTGGCTGTTCGCCATTGTTATCCTTTTGCGCGGTTCGCTTGCGCGTCAGGCGCCCAGGTGCATTGTCGCCAGAAGCTGCTGGAGAAGTTGTTTTGGGCTCATCTTCGATTGGGCCGCGTGGTTTGCGGAAATTGTATTTGTCCGTATTGGCATTGCTGGAGTCCGTGTTGGCTGTTTCACCCAGCTGACGCCGGCGTGCAGGCGTAGTCACAACTGGAGTTGACAGCTCTTCAGATGGTGAGTCCTCAATGGTAACAATGTCATCACTGTTCGGCTGCTCTGCATTGCGATCTACGATAATGGAGATCTCTGATTGTTTACCCTTGGCAATGACAACCTTCTTGGGTGTCCAGGGCTTGATGGAGGAGTCCTGCGACTGGCTCATATCGTTGTACAGAGCTGGTATGTCTGATTTCTCGGCAAAGCGTTCCTTTTGGCGATCTGTGAGCTTGTCCGGATTCAGACTCCATACGGAGGGTATGATAACGAACAGATCATCGCCCTTGAACAGCTCCTTTATCTGATGGGCCATGGTCTTCATTGGCAGCTTTCGGAACTTCTCCTGTATGGCACGCTTCCACTCGTTGAGGAAGCTGCCCTCGTACTTGCCCTTGCTCCAGCATTGAAGAGCTGCTGCCAAGACGGGTTTCAGTGCATCAAAGACGACCATCAGCTCATTCTGGCGTAGTTCCAGGATGACATTGCGCAGCGTATTCAGACAGCCCTCGAGCAGTGACTGCGTCAGCGCCGAACGCTCGAAGACAGCTTGCATGAGGGCAAAGACATCCTTATAGAGCGGCGGGTCCTTGCAGATGCCCAGCTTAAGCACTGCACCCACATAGATATCAAACAGTTCCGCGAAATGCGGCTCCTCTTTGCTGCCATTCTTCAGCAGCTCAAGCAGGGCACTCTTCAATTCCACCACAAAATTCTTGCGTCCACTTCCATTCTGGCCTGCGTTGATGAGCTGGCGCCACTGCTCGCAGAAGACCCCATCGAAGGAGCTGCTGGCGCGTCTGCCAGCAAAACTGGCGCTTGTCTGCAGAGGCCAGAGTATCCATTTGTCCACCAGAGCCGCAATGTGGGCCACGCGATATTCCAGTGCATTGTCGCGCAAGTAGTTGAGCAGGGCTCCAGACACCTGTCGCCACATCTGCAGCTTAACACCAAAAGCCTCGTAGTCCTCGTCATCATTGTTTTGCATGAGCACCATCGCAAAGCCGGACAGCTGTCGGAATTCGTTGCTGTTGCGCGCCTCTAGCTGCTCCGGGGCATAGATCAGCGAGATGCAGCGCTGCATTATGGCAGCTGGCACCTCGGCGCGTGCCTTGAGGCAGAGTTTCATGTAGGCCGCCAGCACCTCTTGGGAGTCGGCACGCTGTTGGGGCATCGCTATGCCAGCGCAGGCATTGAAAACGGAGCGCAGAATGCTGCCATCCTCTGGCAGTGTCTTTTCCAGCTCTGCGCAGCAGGCGACTGTGAAGGGCGCCACACGTAACTGGAACATGGCTAGCGTTATATTCCGCAACAGCAAATGCAGCAGCTCCTGCTCCGACTCCGAGCTGTTCTGCTTGTTTTCGCTCAGCATTTTCATGCCGGCTACTGCGGCTGCTAGCATGGGTTCCCAGTGCTGTTGCATCAGCTCAGCGTTCATTAGAGGAGACGGCTGGCTAAGCTCCTCGAGGCGCATGCTGCGTAGAAAACGTTTGAGTGACTCCGAGCTGGTTTCCATATTCCACAAGCTGACCAGGCAAGGCAGCGCCAGCTCTCTCGCGGTCTGATAGGTGTGTGCCAAGCCTGTTGAGTTGCCACGCGAACCGCCGCCAAAGAGGAAGCTCAAGAAATACTCAACTGCGTTCTCGAAGAATTTGGGCAGCTCGGTGTCCAGGCAACTGATCAGATACCACCACACACGCACCTTAATGCTGCTCACATGAGGTGAGCGGGACTGAGAGGTTCGCAGTGGTATGAGGAGCAGGCGTAAACGCTTGGCCGTTCCCAGCTCGTTGTAGGCAGCAAAGATCTTGATGAGCACTCGCCAGCAGAGAAAAGCCTCAGAGCGAATGCCATTGTCCGGGTTGCGAAAGCCCAGTTCGACTACAGCCAGGAATTTGTTGATGTAGGTGCAGCCACGCAGCAGATCGCTATCCATGATCTGCACCAACAGCGTCCAGATCTTGTGCCAATTGTTATTCTTAGCGTCTCGCATCTCGCCAATTAGCGTCGTATAGTTGTTCACGAATTCGCTGCGTATCTGTGGCCAGCATTTGGCCTCGTGTATGACAGCCACGTCTAGGGCAACGAGCGCTTCGGCCATTGCAGCCACCGCACAGTTCTGTATATTGCGATCTGAGTCAAACATCAGAGGTAATATGTCACCTAGCCAGAACTGCACCAATTCTTCGTTGGTAAACGAGGTGCTCAACAGGCCACAGGCTTTGCAGCTGCTGGCCAGCAGGTCTATCATCTACATTGTTTAAACAATTGTCGTGGTCAGCATAGTAGAGAAATGAAAATTTATTGAAGTTGACTTACATTGCAATAATGTTGACGTCGGCTGGTTTTGAGCATTTCTTTCGTCGACAACTGCACCGTGTGATACGCCTGACCTACATCTGTGTCGATGTCCATTGTGTTGATTGTTAATTGAACCAATATATATTATTGAAAATTTAATACACTGTTACACTTCACTCAAAACGATTTAACTACGCGACTAATGTGTTTGATGGCATTCATTTCTCACTAAAAAGCGCGCGAACCTACTCGCATAGGGATGAAACTAGATACAATACATACAGCTATCGATAGTTGAGACTCTCACTATCGATATGTGTATTACAGAGCTTTACAGCACTGAAACACAGCTTTGAATTTTTGAATTTTACCAATTTAAAAGAAAACGTATTTCATTTTTTTTTAATTCGAAATACATATGATGAAAATAATAACAAAAACATTTTATGATATTTTACATGCCTAACTTTATTAATATGTACTTAATTAAGGTATTATAAAATTAAACATTTTGTACGAGTATTATTATATCGTATAATGCGCTCCAACATATTTAAACGTTATATATTAACATACATATATATATTTAATTTGATTAAATACAGTGACTATATTTCTTTGCACATTAAATAGAAAACATTGCAAAAGTCCTGAATCAATACTTGTTCAGACATTTATATTCTATGCAAAATATTTACAATTTACTAAATTGTGGATATTTTTTCTTTTTCCTTTAAAACATTTCCTGAACTGTATCTAAATTAACTTTGTGCGTTTAGATAAAGCTGGCGCACCAAGAAACAAAAAATAAAGTGGAAACAAGGGGAAGGCCCCCACGTAAAAACGCATGCAGTGAAACTGCTTTATGGCAATCGAAACGAGAAGCAGCAGTGGGCCGGATAGAAGGACGGAATATTTAGTTCGAAGAAAGGACTTAAGGACTTAAAACAAGATTTTTAAATAAGCTGTAACTTGTTGCTTTTTTTTTTGTGTATGCACTCATCATTTTGTATGCCCCAAAGGACGATTTGCTTGTTCTGCTGTTGCTGTTTTTGTTGTTGCTTAGTGCTTGGGATCCTTGTTGTAGTCCACATAGACACGCACCACTTCGCCGGAGTACTTGCGCTGCGACGGCATGAAATAAAAGTCTGGTGTATCAGAGCCACCATTCAAACGTGGATCCTCGCGGGATCGATCATAGCTGGAGTCGCGCTCATTTCGCGCACGTCGCTCATCGCCCCGTTCACGCTCCCGTTCCCGCTCCTGGCGTGCCGCACGTCGATCGTGCGTATAGTAGCCGGATGGCTGCATATTGGCCGAGCTCTGCTGATAATGATGATTCTGGCGGGGCAGCGAATAGGCACGCTCCGCATAGCTGCCACGCGAATAAGGTCCGGGTGCTGTGCTTGCAGTGCCGCCCACGCTGCTCTCCTGCATCATGTGGCGACCGTTCGAGGAGCGATTGCCATTGCCGTTGCTGCTATGCTTGCCATTGCCATTGCTGTTGCCGTTGCCATTGCCGTTGCTCTCGTAGTACATCTGTGACTTGCTGGTGGGTGAGTGGGACATGGGCAGGGTGGTCTGCTGGCTGCTGGCTGTGGAGCGATTGCGTGCCTTCTCCTTGGCCGTTGTGCTGCTGGTCATGTGCTTCTCCTCAGTTTCGCCATACGGATCGAATGCGTAGTTCGTGTTCGAGGCAAACTCCTTCCATGGGGAGTTCTGCAAAAGTTTCTCCTGCAAACAAGCAGAGTAGACAGTAGACATATAAAATTAGTTTTTACATTGATCAAACTCTTAGCGCTTAACCAGTCAGCATTTGTTGTATGGTCTCAATTCGAATAGTCTAATCTTTTGGAACTTTCAAGTTTACTGTGCGCTAGACATCGTTGAAGGACTACTATGTACTATATAGTTTTGCAACTGGAATGTGCCTTGTGCTTGCGTTTATATCAAATTTAGCTAAATTCCATATGCTATATGAGAAGCAGAGATAGTCCACAGATATGACACCCATATATGGTTTGATTGTTAGGGAGCATTGTGAAAGAATAAAAATGAACTACTCAAAAAATACATAGGTTTATAGTATGCAGAAATATAGTTTAGGAGCTGTTGGCCAATATATGTTGTATGCATGTATATAGTATAATATTTGGTTTAGTAAGAAATAGCATAGATCAAATGCTAACTGGTTTGGCTACAAACACACATAAGATATAGTAAAACAAACTAGATAGATTGATTAGGAACGACAAAGATAGAGAAAATGTGAGTTAGAAGTAAAGCTCCAAAATAAATAGAGTGTAAGTGAAGAATACTGGGAAAGCAAAAGTATTATAAGGGTTTTTTTTTGGGTGTTAGCAAAGTAATCACATATATAGATTTAATTGGGGTGTTAATAAGTACAACAACAAAACAAAAAAAAAAGGAATTTAAATTACCAATGAATTCTTTATGTCTAGAATTTTGATTTTGATAAGCACGACTCAACACACAGGCGAATATATATACATATACATATATATATATATATATATCTATATTTATATATGTATATATAGAGAGTACATGTATAAGGATGTCCGCGTATTTGACTAACTGTATAAGATTTATTTTATATCGTTTTTACTGGGCAGCTTGTAGCTCTTATTGCATTTGTTCAGGCAGTGAGAGAGAGACGAGTATATATTTCATTTCTTTTTTTAGTATATAGTATATATATATAGTTGTGGTGGGTAATTTGTGTTGATATATGTTTTTTTTTTGTATTTTTTTATTATTTTTTTTTTAATTTATTGATTTTTATAGATCGCTAGAAGGCTGATAGTAGCGTTGGTGTTGCCGCTGTTGATATATGCGCCATTCGTCGGGTATTACGTAAACCAGCTTTAAATAACATTATACAATTGAACAGAACATTATTAATCGTGAATTGAACTTTTTAACAAAGAATTATGTGCGCGTTAAGTAAAAAAAAAAAAACAAGATATAAACTGAACAAACAGAATTTAAAGTTAATGCTAAAAGAACTCGTTTAACTAAAGTCAATGGCAAATTGATCTAAATGAATTTACCTTCGTGCTCTTGCTCTTGCGCGATGTCTTCAAAATGGTGCAGAATGCTTGGATCAGGGCTATAAGCACCAGGGCTGCAATCAGACCTAGGACAATATACAAACGTGTCTCGGACAGATCGAAGAACGACAGCAATGTATCCTTAGCACTCGTATCATCGGCACTCTTGACTGTGAATGCAGAAGGCAGGTTAGGAAAGGATTTAACCTTAGATTTAAATTTTCAGGTAAACTTACATTCCAGCGCCTCAAAATCCAGGAACTGTGGATCCACAGTCAGGGAGCCCACCTTGCCAGTGTTGATTTGATCCAGCAACGCTGCCTTAATGGCATCCGCATTCTTTTGCACAGCTGCCTCGCTGCTCTTCTCTATGTTGTTGGTATCCAGCGTATGCTGTTTCTCTACATCGGCCTTGTCGAACATGGCCTGAACCTTGGCCACCATGGAGTTGCCTTGCCTGTAGAAAATAAATGGAAATTAATTAGGTTATGTTTGCTTAATTTGCTGCAATCTGGCAGCACTACAAGTCAGGATGGTGCCTTATTAGGTTAGCGGCGCTTCAGCTATGCTCAAATTGAGCTTTAGATACTGTTAATGGTGTACTAAAACTTCTATAAAAATGCTCACTTTTCAAAGCCAATAATTTCAGTTTTATAGTAGCCAGGTATGGGCGAAAGTATGCCATTGAAGGAGTCCGAAATCGTAGCTGCCAGATTGTTAAAGTCCACGGTGCCTGGCTGGGGTGCCTCAAAGGATTCAGCCAGATTCATAAGCTTCACGCCCACGGCATAGACCAGACGAGTGGGTGCTGGTGTGCTGGTGCCCACGAAGATAGCTTCCAGTTCTACAAAAGAAAAGAAAGAATTCATTAGTGAAACATTCCGGATTTATCTCTAGTCCAATTTACCCTTGCCGCAGGACTTGATGCAGACACGTTGCGGTGAAATGGGTGGCACCTGCTCGTGCTTGCGTGTCTTCTTGTTGACCACGTTGAAGGCACCGCCCAGCACGGGGAAGAACAAATAGAGACAATTGTCGTCCGTGAAGGACAAGTCCTGTTCGTCATTGCTGACGCGCTTGCGCGTAAACTCCAAGATGGTCACGCCCTTCTCGATGCGACCAGATGCATTGTAAATGTCCTGGCGATCGTCCAGCTTGGGCGGCGCATAGCCCAGCACCCAGGTGTCCATCAGGAATGGACGACCGCTGCGTCCATCCACCCAGCCGATGATGGCATCCGTCTGCGACATGCGCTGATCCGCGCTGAAGCCAATGCCCGTCCAGGTTTGTGTGTTCGAAGTCTCAATGTGCCAGCGCATCTCGTCGCCGCGTCCCACCGTTTCCCAGGTGGCGTAGTATTCGCAGCTGTGCTCCTGGGGCGAGCAGTTCGAGGGGTACTTCCAGTGGCCATAGCAATCGTTGTCCAGCACATTGGAGCTCAGATCATTGCGATCGGTGCTCGAGGTGGACTTTTCTTTCTCTGCAGCGATTGTAATAGATTAGAAGGGATTAATTAGAGATTCACCTAGGCTTACCAAAGAAGTTGATTTGGGTAACACCACGTTGTGAATTGTGTCCATGATATTTGATCTCGTCCTGTTGATAAAAGTCCTTGGGCATTGGTGATTCATTTCCCGATTCAGCAGCTGGCACATGCACAAAGCTGCCCGGCTCCTGACCCTTGGCCCAGATCACGTGAGTGAGTGCATCGTCCAATGTGTGATCTGTGGGTTCGGTGGCCACCAACTTCTTCCGGAAAATAATCGTGGTCATGCCGTTCTCTTCGAAACCGGTGCCCAGTTCCAAGTTCGACTTGCCCCCGAAGACCTCATCGACTCGCGGCGTGGAACGATCCCGACTGTAATAGTCGCCCACACGGCTGGCCATGCCACGTGCTGCACCAATGACAACATCCGTGCAGTCCATGGGATTGAAGTCGTGGCGTGGAGTGTACGGATTAAGCTTGTACTTCGGCTCTGTGGAAATATGAATGTGGATCAGTAAACTTTTCGATTGAGTCAGGGCAAAGTGATTCGTGTGAATTTGGTGTTTTATTTGGTTAGTAAAGAATGAAAATCGGGATTTGAAAATGCGGAGCCTTTACCAATTCACATGCGTTTACCTGCTGACTGAAGGTTGGCGGATTTTTTGGGCGCAGGTTCGCTTTTGGGTGCTGGCTCGCTCTTGGGCTCTGGCTCGCTCTTGGGCTCCGGTTCGCTCTTGGGCTCTGGTTCGCTCTTGGGCTCCGGTTCGCTCTTGGGCTCCGGTTCGCTCTTGGGCTCCGGCTCGCTCTTGGGTTCTGGTTCACTCTTAGGCTCCGGCTCACTCTTAGGCTCCGGCTCACTCTTAGGTTCCGGCTCACTCTTAGGCTCCGGTTCACTCTTAGGCTCCGGCTCACTCTTAGGCTCCGGCTCACTTTTGGGCTCCGGCTCACTTTTTGGCTCTGGTTCGCTCTTTGGCTCCGGCTCGCTCTTTGGCTCCGGAGTAGTACTCTCCGGCTCACTTTTCGGAACTGGCTCACTCGTTGTCGTAGGCTCCGGCTCACTCTTCGGCTCCGCTGTGCTATTAGGCTCTGTTGTTTTAGCATTTTGTGTTTGTTTTTTGTTGAATAGAATAGATTTGTGTGCTTAGTGTTAGGTGCGGGTTTGAAAGAGGTCAAAAGTAGTAGAAGCGCAACAAGGATAGCAATAACAAAATGCAGTAAGTTTCTAGTACGCATCTCTAGAGGATCTGCAGGGTAACGTGTTCTTGCCACTACTTGTATTAGCTTTCTCTAACTCTAACTAAGTTGCAGGTGCACAAATATTGCTGTTGCTCAGACTCTTACCTGTAGCTTGGCGGCGACTGCGTCCGGACTTGGTGCTAACGCGATAAGAAACGCTGGTGGCCACAGAGGTGACACCGTCTATGTTGGCCAGTTCGTCCTCGTGCTTGGCAACACGCTTGGTCTTGGTGCTCGGCTCAGCACTGGGCTCGGCGGCTGGCTCGCTCTTGGGTTCCGGTTCACTCTTAGGCTCAGGCTCACTCTTGGGCTCTGGTTCACTCTTGGGCTCAGGCTCACTCTTGGGCTCTGGCTCGCTCTTAGGCTCTGGTTCACTCTTAGGTTCCGGCTCGCTCTTAGGCTCTGGCTCACTCTTGGGCTCTGGTTCGCTCTTAGGCTCTGGCTCGCTCTTAGGCTCTGGTTCGCTCTTAGGTTCCGGCTCGCTTTTAGGCTCTGGTTCGCTCTTGGGCTCCGGTTCACTTGCCAGCTCTGTTGCCGAGCTCTCCAGCGTTGTCGTCAAGTCTCCGATGTCTCTCAATAGTGGGAAATTCTTGCACTCGGGCGTCATGCCACGCGGACGCCAGCCGAGACCCACCCAGGAGGTGCTGTTCACCTTGAGCACGATCTCGATTTCTTTCTGCTCCTCCAGCAGCCGCCAATACATGTGGTAGTCGGGCGAGAGCTCCTTCTTGGTGTAGCCGGACAGATCGAGGTTGGTGGACTTGTAGGGCGAGCGCTTGCTGCAGCCAAAGCCGTACCAGCCGAAGTTGCAGTAGCACTGGCGACGCGGCAGCGAGGTGGCATCCAGATCGATGCACTTGCCCTGGGCACCGCAATCGGCATTGGTGGTGCACTCGTCATGGTACTGGCACTGCGGTCCGTAGTAGTTCTTCTCGCACTTGCAGCGCGAGGGGAAGTATTTGCCTTTGCCGGAGCAGGTCTCCTTGAAGTCCTTGCGCTGCTTGATGTCCACATCCGCGCAGGACCAGAAGCGATAGCTGCCCGACCACTCATCAGCCTGACGCAGCAGACGCAGCGTGCAATTGTAGCATTCAAAATCCTTGGGTATGCTCACCTGATACGACTGAGCGCTGTGGATTAGAAGAGACGAGGCTTAGTAGGCTGAGCATAGAACTGGGTCTAGTTCATGACTTACGTGACAGATGGGGTCACAAATTCCGAGTTGTTGACATGCGGTGTCAGATCCAGAACGGGTCTGTCAAGCGCATCCAAAAGTTGCAGACGAAAGCCGCCCTAGAAACAGCCATGAAATGAGCTATTTAATAAAGCTCCAATTGCGGGTTTTGAGGGGGAAGCTCGCTGTATTTCGCAAACAATGACTGAGAACTTTGCTGGCTATCGGTCCCTCTGTCCCTCTGTCTGTTAGCTAATTCCCATTGGTTTTTCAATTATGGGAACTTCTAACGCAATACGCTTGACTTTGAGTCGCTGGGCCCACTGATACTATCTATCTATCCAAGTATCTAGATGCTCGTGCTCTCTGATGGTGCATGTGAGGCAATCATTACAACATTTGCGCTGTTACCCACTATGATGCACACATGTCGGGCTAATTATGTTTGACAGAGAGATAAGAACACGGTTTTGCATTGTGGCTTGATTGCCCCAGCTTAATGGCCCCAAAAGATTTTGCAAGCAGACTACAGACAACAGACTACAGACTAGAGACTACAGTTCCACTTACCTTGTGCGCAAAAGCCAAATGCCAGGTGACATTAAACACGGAGCCCGACAGCAACGAGGTGCGTATGGAGCCTGTAAAGAAAAACAAGTTGAGAATAAGTATTTGGAATTGGATAACTTGATATTTGTACCATATGCTACAATTTACCATAATAAAAGAGTTATCTTCATGTTAAGTGTTTGACATGGGGCTTAAGACTTAAAACTTAAGCAGCAAAGAATCGATTTAATGATATAATAAATAATTAAATAGTTGGCTTCATGTCAGTCAACTTCATGGTTGTTAACTTCATACTGGTGAACTTCATGTTAGTAAACTGCATTCTAGTCAACTTCATGTTAGTTGATTAGAGGCTAACATTTCATCATTTAAGCACATACAATTTTGGTTTGAATTGTATTAGTTTTGGCAAATGGAATTGAAAACTTCATGTTAGATATTAAACATGAGGTATATATTTCAGTAGGTATATTTGTTTCAGTTTTCCAAATGGAATTGAAAACTTCATGTTAGACATTTAACATTTAAGCTTTAAATTGAAACTAAATAGAATCGCTCTACGGCAATTTGATCTATTTATTAAATCTAAAATATAAATCATATGATTTCTGATGTACTATAAAACATTTAGGTATAATTTTTATTATAGAAATTTAATAATTTGATTATATATAACAATAATAATAATAAAAATCAAATTCATAATCATAATAAAAATCATATGAATAAAACCTTTACAATTGATTTGACTTGAGCTAGTTTCCTCAACGCAACCAATTCTCAGAAATCTTACGAATTTCCCCTACGATCCTGAATAGGCCAAGTATCAATAACTAATGACAAGCTATTGAAATGTGGTTCGTTAAGTGCAGAGTGCTAGAAAAGTAGAAACGGAATTGCGATGCTAATGATGATCATTGCTTAGCACATTATGACGATGCTGTTTATCAGGCCATGCAGTTGGGCTGATCAGGCAGCACATAAAGAGAGGGAGAGGGAGGGAGAGGAAGCTGAAGAACCAACTGGCAATTGGCCTAACTGAAAATATGTAACGCATAATTAAATGTTTTGCCAGCACTCAAGCTGAACTGGTTTTGTGGTTCTGCATTGCGTAGCGCAACGAGTGAAGTGGCCTGCGGTGTCTTGTAGACTGCGACTGCGACTGCAACTGCGACTGCAACTGCGACTTTGAGAGGCAATCATGAAGTGATCCATGGCGCTGATGTAGCGCACCTGCGTACCAGATTCCAGCAATTGCAATAGGCGCGACGTTGGCCAGTTGGCTGCACTCGGCCCAGACCCAAGCCCATGTCCAAGCCCAGGCAGAGAGAGAGAGAGAGAGATGGAGACACACAGAGCCACAGGAAGCCACACACAAGTGCCACACACATCTTCGCTTTGCAAGTTTTTCTGCTGGCTGCAGACAAATTTCATATGCTTACAACTATTGCATAATCTCAATGCGGTAACCTCCTCAACCAGCTGCAGCTGGGCCTGAGCCAGTCAGTCAGCCAGCGAGTGGCGGGCGGGTGGGGTGTACAGTGGACACTGGCAAAAGTGGGCAATTGAATGGCCAAGCACAGATCGCACATCGCACATCGTTGTCAGCCAATACATGCGAGATGCGAGTCGCGAGTCGCTAATTGAAGCCATTAAATGGCCATAACGATACCCCAACGAGCGAAAAGCGAAAGCCCAACCGAAGCGGGGGCTACTCCATGGAGGAGAGGAAGCAGGTATTTTACAGGTCTCACTTTCCAGTCAGCGTTACGACAAGACAAATAAGGAAGCTGCAAAATTATGATTACTTTTGCCGGTTGCTGCTGTTGCTGCTGCTGATGCCATCTCTTGGCCATCTCCACATAGCTGTATGTGGCCTAAAGACCTGGCCAAATATTGAGTACTAAGCGGTAGCCACGTGAAACCATTCAATTGCCACAGTCTTAACTCAGTTTGACCAATATGGTCAGACAACAACAACAACAACAGCAACAACAAGTACAACATTTAACATAGAAATAAACTCTTCGTCTTTGTCTCCAACTGCCACTTGGCTGTTTTTTGTCTCTCTGCTGTCAATGATGGCGCTGATTACAAGCAACTGTGAAAAACAAAATCAAGCAACAAGGCTGTTTATGACTACAAAATACCCTGTAATAGAAAGACATTAATATGAAGAGTTCAGCAAATTTGAATTAGACAATTTGACTTCAATGGGATTGGCTAAAAAGCTCTAAGTAATTATTCCTTTAGAGTCAGAAACATGTACAAAAAATTTAACAAAAAAAAATATCAATTCAAAAAATTATAAAAAAAATTAACATTAAAATCTAAAATCTAAAAAAAAAATCGTAAAATAATTATTTTTATTTAAAAAACAGGATATTGATAAAACAAGTTTCATCATAAAGATCTGACCTTAACAAGATATTATATAGCCTAAATAAAAGCAGAAATTGATGTCCAGACAAGATATTGCATAACCAAGATAAAAGAAAAGTGTGTCAATACTATGACTAAATTACATTAATAATTAATACATTTTATTAATCGCAAGAATGTTTTTAAATAGAACTTAAATTTGTAATATTTAAAACAGATATTAGATGTGTAAGAAAAATCGGATTAGATAATTGAACTATTGATTAATATATAATATATAAATATTAAAAACATTATGACCTGAATTCCCATTTTCAATGGGTTCAGGGGATAAAAAAAAAAACAGCCAAACATTTTTGATGAGTATGACAATACGGATTAATAAATTCGAGCTATAGAGAAATATTCATTAGCTCTTATTGCCTGATAAAACTTAAATCAAGTTTAGCTCTAACTATAAAGGGTATATAGTTAAAGTACCCATTTCTATCATACCCACTTTCACACACAAGCCAACACATTTACAGGGTATAAAAAAAAAGAAATAAAAAGACAACAAACTTTATACAGCTGCGTGTCAATGGACATTACAGCGACTTTTGTAGGTCAGCAATTGAATGCGACTTTTGATTTCAATGGCGCAATTTTTCTCGACTTCGATAATTCTGAACACACACACACAGAAATTGCAAATGGCGATTTCCGCACCTGCAAGCCAAGTGGACCAAACATTTTCACATGGCCAACACGAACAAGAAAAATTAAAAACAACAAAAAAACACACCTAAATACGATTTTAAAGACTGAGAAAATGGGTTAAGTTGGGTTGGAAGCAACAACAAAAAAACTAAAATATGAAAAGACTTGAACAATAAATCAATGGAGCACATTAATAAGTTGAGAAAACAACAAGAGCAGCAGTAAATATTTATATGTATATATCTCATATATGTGTATAATATATGTCTGTATATATATCTTATTTTTGGGCGTAACCAGTTGCCTAAAAGTTGGAAGCTGGAAGCTGGGAACATGCAGCCCAGAAATTGGCAGGTGCTGCTGATGCTGCTTTTGATTTTTCTCATGTAGAGCCGCCAGATCTACTTTGCTCTCCCTCTCTTACACACTCTCCCTCTCTCGCCCTCTCTCTCTCTCTCTCTCTCTCTGTCTCTGGTTTGGTCATTTTCATATTTTGTTTCGGTTTACAGTCTGTCATATTTCTCACGAGCGCGAAAGTTGTTCACCTTTGATTATTTTGTTTTGGAGGCTGCGTTGCATGAATATCGAATGTTGAGCTTGAACTCGCCTCTCGTCTCGCTCGCTTTTCGAAAGTTTCCAAGAAAAAACAAGCAAAAACAACAACAACATTGATAATGATAATGATAATAATTCTCAACAAGTGTTTTGCTTAGTTTACACACGCAAATTATAATAAAATATGAAAAAGGAATTTTAAAGAAAAGAAGAAGAAAAAAAACAACAACAAATTATTTAAATTGCAATTAATTGTGAAAAAGTTGATTGTTGTTGAATTTTTTTAATGATGTCTTGATTGATTTTGCTTCAAATATCGCTTTAATGATCAGCATCATTGATGAGCTACCGAAAATTGAGGGAAATGAAAAGTTATCGAGGCTTTGTTTGGGCTGGGTTTTTTTTTGCCTGCTTACAATCGAAATTAAATTTAAAATTTATGCGTATAAAAACATGTTTTAGATAATCATTTTCAGCTATAATTCATAATTATTATTGGTAGAGTCGATTGAGAAACGTTCGCCGCATTGCCGCATTCCATTGTTCAGCATTCCAGACCTTTGATGACTATCTAAGCTGTTTCCATTTGCTCTCTTGATTAAGAATATTTAAGTAAAGCTCTATACAATTGGAATGTTTAACTATTTATAGTACAGGGTATTAAGCAGTAGTTATTAGTAGTTATTAGACTGAACTTGCAGTTTATTTGAAAGACATACCACAGCTAGTAAATTATCCCCACAGTTATATAACAAATATTAGACATTATTAATTCTACTTCATTGCTAACTCTATATTCATTTATTTGAGATGATCCATAAAAATCGTATAAATATAAGCTAGTTTTCGAGTTTGTCTTCCAATATATTTGACATATAATATTTGCCATCCACACACATTAAGTATGCCACTCTGAACGTAAATATCAACCTAGTTTTACAAACAGCTGTATATTTGATTAAGAAATCACAACGTAAACTTCTTTCCTGTTTGCCATTCATTCAGAATGAAATATTCGCATTTTGAATGAAGTGAAATAAATTATTTGTTTATCGAGAAATAAATCTTAGACTGTATAATGCTGAATAACTTTAATGCTAAATGAGAGTGTTATTAGCATAAATATCTTTCAGCTGCTGAGCCATGGACAAACGCCTGCTAACCGTAACGGTAACAATTTAATAAACTTATCAATTATATAATGCTAATCATAGCTATTAAGTTAATTGCAGTTCTCTCGCTTTTGAGAATTGAAAATTGTGTAAAAGATAATTTGCAAAGTGTTCTCGCTGTTCTCGCAGTTCTTGCAGACTTTCCGAAGAGATTCGGCCACTCACTGGGGTATATATGTACACATATATATGTATATAGAGTTGTATGTATGGGTATGTATGTAGGAATTGTCTTGGCTTTTGCATCATTTTCATAATGGTATGCTCAGCAGCAGGCAGTCGAACCTTGAGGCCACTGGGCTTAGTGTTGTGGAAAGGCAGGATGGAATGTGTGTGCCTGCATGCATTCTAATTGCAGTGCCGCTTGCATGACCACCAAGCGACCAGCCAGTGGGCGTTGGAGGCGTGGCAGTGGCAGCTGCCAACATGGCTGCCAAATATGGCGTGTCGCTACAAAGGCAAACACTTCCGCAAACAAATGCATACAAAGACACATACATACATACATACACTCTCACACACACTCATATGACTAATACCAACACACACACTCACACTCCTGCTGCTGTTGACAAACTAAACTCGAGCTATGCCATTTATTTTGGCCACCATTGTTGCCTATATGGACGCCAGCGAGTGCAACATGCCATAAAATGCAATTTTCTTTGGCAACCCTAAAAAAAACAAAAACAAAACCAACATAAAAAGGAAACAAAATAGCAACAACATAATATTGCCACCGTTTCATTTGCCGCAACGTGGCAAGTAGATGTTGCACTTACATTTCTGCATTTGCATTTGCATTGGCAACTGGTAGCCGGTGTTAGCTGGTTAGCTGGTTAGCTAGTTACCTGGCTAGCTGACTATCTGGCTAACTCTTTACCTGGCAATATGTCTGTTCGTATCTTTTTGGCCCGCTTGTGGTCAAGGAGCTTTTCGCTTTAGTTAATTGCTCGTGACGTTGTCTTAGCCAACACCGCAGGCCCAGCAGCGCCTGCTGCGGTTGGTATTTATGGCATGCCACACGATATGTATCGCATAATATGAGCCATATACACTGCAAGATATTACGGTTAACTTGTCAAAGGCAAGTATTTAAAATACTTTTGCAAATTGAAGCTGTACTACATTTAGTTGGAGTCAATGTTAGAGAACTAATTAAGCGGAAAGGTTTAAATGTAAGCTTTAAATAGATAAATCTTTATATGCCTATGTCTCTATATGTCTCTATGTCTGTATAGTATATACATGATGCATCCGATTGATGAACTGTGTTGATCTCGTCTTGTCTATATGGCTGTATGCCGGCATCTAGTTTTTGACTGTCATTTGAATAGATTAAAGCTTATGAATTCTTTCGATTTCCAAATACATTTTCGACATGTCGCTAAGAATCGATATTTTTATATATTTTTTATATTTTAGAGCTTAGCTTGGAAACTGTTTAGACAAGAGTTACCAAAATAGAATGCCTATGGACACACTTTGTAGTTACTTTCAATTTGTATTACTTGTTCCATGTCAATGAGAAGAGATTTTCGAATATTTTAAATGGATACTTTAAATTTCAAAAATGATATATTTTTGTTTATAAGTCTATGGCAATATTAAATACCATAGACTTATGAATAGATATCATATTTATGCCTGAATATTAGTTTATCTGTTTAAAATGTCAAAAAAGCTTTTTTTTTAAATGACAAAGCTTTGTCTTATGCACTTTATTCTAATTAGGGATAAATTCAAATTTTGTTTTTCTTAACATTGCAATCTATAAAGAGATATTAAAAAAGTTAACTCAAAGCTCTTTATTGAATCATATCATATATGACAAATAAGCTCTTAAATGCTTAAGATTAATTGCATTGACTTGCTGCAATAAAGCTCGCTGAAAGCTTAAAGTTCAACAGAATGATAAAACATTTCTAGCCAGCAATCCTCTAAAGCTGTCAACAGCTATGCCAATTAGCATTTAGCTGCTATAAATTTGGCTCAGTGTAGCCTTCTAGTGCACATGCTCGTCACACGTTTGCCATTTCAAATGCCATTCGTAGAGCGCGCTCTCATTGATATTCTGTGGCATTTTTTTTATGGGTCTAGTGCAAGTGAATGCTGCTGCTGCTGCCGCTGCTGTTGAGATTTGTATGATAATTTCAATGCGACATTTCAGTTAACAAATGAATGGCCATTGGAAATTGAAATATGAGCGTGGCATAAACAAAAAAAACAAAAAACATGAAGAAATAACAAAAAATAGAAATAAAACCGAACCGAAACGAAACGAAACGAAAACAATTCAAGTCACTGCAGATGCTGATAAATGGCTCTTAAGAAATGTTCACAAAAAAATAAGAGGCAGATATATAAATTGAGATGATAAACAGTTTTGTATAACTGAAGCTCAGCTTGGGCTATAATATATATTTTTTAATGCACATTTATGTGGCTGCACTTCTTTTTTTGTTGGCTAATTATAGAGCGTAATTACGGTCAGATCTTTGAAGGGCCTAAATGCAATAAAAAGTGTGACACAAGGCAGCTGGACAGAGACAGAGAGTGAGGGAGAGGGAGAGAGGGAGGCCACAACTTGACCTCCATTTAAGACAATTACAAAAGCTGAAGTAGAAGAAGAGGTAAATCAAACGAAGACATTTGGCCCTTAACAAGCGCAACGAGTGTTAACAAATTGAGTTACAAGCCAACAATAGAAGAACAAGCAGAAGAAGAAGAAGGCAAACAAGAGGTCAAGAGAGTCGGTTCAATGAGACTGCCACAGATTGTGGCTGGGGTGGCACTTGCAACAGCCGAGGCAGAGCAACGCTGCCACAACAAATGCGGTCACTGTTTGTTTTGATACAGTTGTTAACTTGCATCATCTGGCAGCATCTCTGAGGCAGCCTTCCCTACTACTGCTGCTGCTGTAGCTGCTGTCTGTGTGTGGCGCAATGTCCATATATAAATATAGTATATATATTTGTATTCACAGCATAAGTGAAAGTTTTTCACTTGCATGCAGCTTGTCGATGTTGTTATTGGCAGCATATATCATCATCATCATCATCATCATCATCATCATCGTCATCGTCATCAGCGGCTGCAGTCAGCCGCGGCTGCAACTAGCCAATTCGCATTGGCCAGCCAAGCGACGCCTTCCGCAAAAACCAAAAATAAAAACCGTTGAAGAAAAGCCGCAAACGAAGGCAAAAGTTGTCATGGCCCGAAATGGGTTAAACGTGCAACCAGTAGGCAGACAGAGAGACGGACGGACGGGCATACAGCCAACAGCAGGTCGCGCTTGCAGCGCCACAAGCGGCGCACGTTGCGTATACGCAATGCGCGCACTTGTATATATAATTAAAAACGTAAGCGCAGAGAAAAAATATTTGGAAAAAATATATACAAAAATGTCGTTGAACAAGTGTGCAATGCACAAGTCGCGCGCTCTCTCTCTCTCACTCTATCTCTCTCTCTCCCTATATATATATGATTATATGGTATAATATGCGTACTTATAAGCAACCATAAAATTGATTTGGCATTTTGATGCGACACACGTGTGGCTGTTATGTCTGTGTGTGTGTGCGTGTGTTTGTGTGTGTGTGTTTGTGCTTGTGTGTGCGCACCCAAGGCAATCGAAATTCAACTGCTTTTAGTTTAATTAAAATATTTATATATGCTGCAAATATACACATATGTATATATATATATATATATATATATATATATATATATATATATATATATATATATATATATATATATATATATATATATATATATATATATATATATATATATATATATATATATATATATATATATATATATATATATATATATATATATATATATATATATATATATATATATATATATATATATATATTATATATTATATGTATATTATATATATATGTGTGCATTTGTTTATCTGCATATATTAATCTGTATTGTGTGCTCAGATGAAACCACATCAAATGTCAAAAAACCTCAAAGAAAAAAAAACAAGTGGGCAACATTTTTGAAAGTGTTTGAGGCTAACAGATATGCAGGCAATAAAAAATACAAATAAGAACACATTGAGATGAACGAAAAGCTGAACTGAAAGATACCCTGTAGTGAGCAGGTAATGCGAGTATATTTATTACTCATATATGCAGGCTAGAGAAGATTTGTACACCAATAAACATATAAATTTAGCGAAGATCTAGCTCCGTTTTTAAAAGTGAAAAATAGACATATTTCTGCATATAGGATATATAAAGCTTAAAGTTTTAAATGTAAAATTTTATATTTAGCAGCATTTTATGCTTTAAAAAATTTATTTACTAAAAATCTATTTTTTCAAATTGGGAAATAAATTGATTAACTTAAAACTTTTAATTTAAAAAAATTATATAGTAATAAAATAATATTTGAAAGTACTAATTTTGTAATATATATGTTTAATTATTATATATTTTTAATTTGCAATTTATTTATTTATTTATTTTTAACTTATACATTTTATTGTTTACAAATGCTTGAAATTTTATAAACATGAATTTATTTTTACTAATTTTTTTTTTATATAAACAGATAAATACTATTACTATTAATATATATATTTTTTATTTTTCTTGTTGATCCGCAAGTTTCTTTAAAAATTATATAATTTAATTTTTTTTTAAATTAGTAAAAAACTGAATTACCAAACAATTAATATGTAAGCAGATCCATGCTACACTTTCTATCTAAATTTTATTTTGTTCTTCGGGTATACAAAATTAGGTTTCCAATTTCAACAGGACGAGTAGATTAGAAGAACTTTGCTTTTAAATTTACTTTTTATTGTTTTCAATAGCTGTATTTATTGTCAAGACATCGCAAAAGTTACCATAAAATTCCCACACCTCCAAAGAGTCTAATTTGTAATCATAATCGTAGCTGGATTGGACCACGACCAAGAGCTAGAAATCTCAGCTTTAAGGAGATACATGATATCGATTCAGGTGTTTGCAGTGTGCTTCACTTTACAGCTTTTAGTATATCAAGTGGACACTCATACCTCATTTACAGGGTATTTATTTAATATAACTAAATAAACGAAGGATGACCCAATTTTAAATAGTGAATGGCGTCTGCTATGCCGCTGCTGCCTCTCTAACATATGCAAATTAATTGGTAACACTTTGCTGCAACAACAACAGCAAAAGCCACAATAACTACAACAACAACAACTATAGCAACAACAACAACTGCACAACAATAATAATCATAGTTAAGTAAGACGCAACAATACAAAACTTCAAAACTGAACTGAAACTATGAATAGTTATGCAACAAATGCACACATCAGTGAGTGTGTGAGTGTGAATCATAAAATGCATGAATACCATTCATGAATGATCGCTGATGCACATGCGCACACAGCTCTATATAAATATATATTTATTTCATAAATGAATCTGTAAATTGAACGTGCGCAGCCAATTTAAATGCTACCCAAAATAGCTCTGGGCCAATTCACTACTCCAATGATGATCAATGGGTATTATGCGAAGTCTTAACACTAAAACTCGAAGCGTGCCTCGAAACGTAAACAATTCGAGTTTATTATTTGATGACTAAACTAAAGCAAAGCTAAATAATGTTATTGTATTATGGCTGTTTGTGTTTGTATGTGGAGCATACGAGCTGAAACGTGCCTTAAAAGCTAAAATTTGTCGCTGGCTGAGACTGCGACCGGTGCCAGAAATTTACAAAACAAAAGAATGCAAACAAAGAAATTCACGGTGAATTAAAAATATATACAAATATATATATTTTAGAATGTTTTGCTTAACCAAAAACAGCAAAAGAGTGCAAAGCTTTAAGAATATTGCATTTGATGTTTTATATAGAAATTGAAATTGTGGAAAGAATTTGTATTCTACAGCTCAAAGAGATTTCTTATTTAACTATGTATACATTATAGGATCGTTTTTAATAGCTCCAGTCTAAAGTTTGCGACTAGGAGATAATTGCAATCCAATGCTGAGCTGCTTAAAATCGATTTACCCTGCCCGTCATCAAAATAGCGCACTCTTCATGTGTTCCGTTAATGTTGAATATTTTCTACATTATTAGCGCTGTAGTCCTAAAACTTTTCTCTTGGACGCAGTTTTATTCTTTTTAAAATAAAACAAGCCTGAGCTCTGTATCATTTCAGCAAGTATTTTAAAAATTATTTTGAACCAATGCTCACAAAAACTTTTGGTAAAATATACTTCATCAGGAAAGCGCACTCAATTTCAGATGTAAATGTTTTACTGAGTTTGGCAAACAGAGCTACCAAATTTTTTTTATATGCCACAAAATTGATTTTCTTTGAGACAAAAATTATGATAGGTAGATATACAGTATTATCATTGGAGGAAAAATCAAAGATTGAAAAATTGGCCTCAAATCGCTATAAAAGATACAATAGCTAAAATAAACCCAACCAAAAAAAAAGTATTATATTATATATATATATATATATATATATATATATATATAAAATAAATATATATATATATATATATTATATACACATCTATTATAATCCCAAAGAAAGTTCTCCATGCCAAAAAGCTGTGTTAATTATAGATTAAGAACAGCTTAAAAGTCTTCCTCAGCTAAGATTGAGCATTTGTCAGCTTAACGAAAAAAACTGAAGATGACGGAAAGATATGCTTTTTAAGATTAAGACTAAGTAAGAAGCTTAAGACTCTTATGGGAGTCCAGTCAAAAGCTCTTGGCCACATTTGGTTAGCCAAAGTGGCACAAAAGGCGCCAACCAGCTGCAAGTGTTGGCCCATGCAAAAACAAAGAAAAAATATATTTATATATATAAAAAAGAAAAACCGGCCATAATTCCCACGAGCTGCTGCTGGCCAAAGAGTAAGCAAATAAATAAAAAACGACCAAAAACAAGTCAAATATTATTTATATGGTAAAAAAAAAAGAAGTTAGCAAAAAACAATTTGTAGGCAAATGCAGAGGCTGAAGGCTAGCCATATCTCGGCTCAACAGCTGCCTGCTGGCAGCGAATGCAGGTCAAATTGCCAGGAGTTTTCTCAGACCCACTTTTACCCGAAACGAACGAGAAAATCAAAATGGAAAATGGAAAATGGAACTACAAATTCGAACTACAAGTAAAATAAATCTTACCTTTGGGCATGCCGCAAGGCGCCTTTGTGCGCGCATTGTCCAAGAAATCCAGGTCCAGGCGGCGTGCAGGTGGATAGGTGAGGGCCACGTGTGCCTCGGCGCCCAAAGCCAGCCAGATCAAAGCCACGGCAAAGGCGGCGCACAGACGGCCAGCGGCCACGCCCTCTTCAACACTTTTATTAATTGACATTATTGTCGGATGGTGTTGATTGTTTGTTATTGTTGTTTGTTGCTGTCGCTGTTGTTGTTGTTGTTGTTGTAATTTATTTGCAAATATTGCGTATTTGTTGTGTAGTCGAGTCTCTTTCACATTAGCTTTTTGAATTGTATTGTAAATCAGAAATCACAAATGATATAACAAACAACCACAGAGATCACACCTTCAGTTTCACAGGTGTGCGGCTCGAACTGAACAGCTGGTCAACAACATGAATTATTGACGCATTTTTGAACGTTTGTATCTTTAACAATATCTGCAAAAGAGAAGAAATAAATAACAAATTAGTAAAGGGTGTAATAGAGGTGTGTTTGCGAGAGAGAGAGGGCTATGCATATATATATATATACATATATGTATATACAGACAGAGATAGATAGATAGATACAGATACATATACAGATAAAGATAAAGATAAAGATATATACAGATACAGATACAAATGCAGATAAAGATACGGATACAAATATAGATAAAGATATAGACAGATACAGATATAGGTACACAGATACAGATATAGATACACAGATACATATATAGATACACAGATACAGATACAGATACAGATACAGATACAGATACGGATACGGATACGGATACGGATACGGATACGGATACGGATACGGATACGGATACGGATACGGATACGGATACGGATACGGATACGGATACGGATACGGATACGGATACGGATACGGATACGGATACGGATACGGATACGGATACGGATACGGATACGGATACGGATACGGATACGGATACGGATACGGATACGGATACGGATACGGATACGGATACGGATACGGATACGGATACGGATACGGATACAGATACAGATACAGATACAGATACAGATACAGATACAGATACAGATACAGATACAGATACAGATACAGATACAGATACAGATACAGATACAGATACAGATACAGATACAGATACAGATACAGATACAGATACAGATACAGATACAGATACAGATACAGATACAGATACAGATACAGATACAGATACAGATACAGATACAGATACAGATACAGATACAGATACAGATACAGATACAGATACAGATACAGATACAGATACAGATACAGATACAGATACAGATGCAGATACAGATACAGATACAGATACAGATACAGATACAGATACAGATACAGATACAGATACAGATACAGATATAACTTTCGTCATCTAATCTACCCTTTTCGCCAAGAGTTTAGGGTATACGAAAATATTCATTACTTATGCGTTGTTAAATGAGTTATTTTAATGGCATGCCAAAAGCTAAATTGCATAATTTGCGCAGATCTAAAAAAATTACCTATTGCCTTTGCTAGTTAACGCATTGTGCGCTTATGTATTGGACTGAGAGCGATAGGAGAGCGAGGGCGAGCACTCAGAGTGGGCTTATGCAAAAAACAAAAAAAAAAGCAAAAATGCAAACTGACAAAAACAATGCAAAGCAAAGGAAATTTTCTCAGCCCACAAATAGATTTTCATCATAACAGAAAGGGGCAGCAAAAAAAACCTCCATAGGCAAATGTGTTGAAAGATATTTTTTGGGGGCGCCTGTTGACAGACTTTTACATGGCGTGTAATAAAGCCATTAACCCAAACTCAAACTCCAACCCAAAGCCGAATTCAAATCCAAACTCCAGACCAAAGCTTGAAATTGAAGCCGCCTCTCGATATTGGCTGCAACTTGAAAAACGTCAACAGATTTGGCCGTTGGACAGCGCTGAGCTGCGTGTGAAACTCAGGTTCAATGTACAGTGAACACTCTACACGAGTGACGCCTTCACTTCAGTTGAGTTTGGGGGAAGTGAAATCGAAGGTTGATGTTTTTTGGCCGTTCAACAAACTAATCAAAGCCAATGACAGCTGCCAAAGCAAATGACATGCTTAACACGGGCCAGAAATCAGCGCGGGTTACCGCAGCTCAGAATTAGGCAGCACGTGAGTGCTGCACACTTGAGATACCCTGGAAAGTTTTTAATATAGATGGAAAGAAGATGAGAATCGCATAGAGCTGCAGAAGAAGGAAATTAACATGAGAATTGCATGGGAGTGTAGACTGTTAAGTTAGCTTTAAGTCATCTAACAATTGAAGGTCGTAGTTTAATTTAATGAGCTGTAAAAGCTCCTACAACACTTAGGAAGGAAGTAGAAAGCTTTTTGTCGATGAGCAGTATTCATTGAGCTTGAAGTTACATTTAATAAACACAAAAGTTTATTTAAGTTTTATGAGCAGAATTTATAAACAATGAAATTTAAAAAAATGTATTTAATAAATTTATAAATTCTAAAATTAATTAATTTAAAAAAAAAAAAACAATGAACTAAGTTCCCCTAGCTCTTAGTCACTTTTAATAAAATTCCAGACACATTGTATTTGCTTAAAAGATGCAATGCGCTTAGAAGCTTTCATTACACATTTAAACAGCTTCCAAAATAGTTAGTTGAATAAATAAGAAATACTAAATACACAGGCGAACAAGATTAAGTAAAGAAAAGCCGAATTTAACTCTTTCATGTCTTCGATGGTGAAGTTAAACAGAGATTTGTCTGGGGTAAGTCATACTTTCACATACCATAACTGACTTAATATCTTAATGATGTTATAGAGTTTATACACCTCAAGTATACATAAGAGCCGTGTCACATCCGATTTCACGTTCTAGTTTCAGATTTGCAAAAAGCAAACCAAAAATAATTGGCTAAAATCCATTTTAGTCAAACCTATTTTAGACTAGTTTAATTCTGGATCAATAAATTTCACTGGACAAAAGGTTGTAAAATTTATTCCAAAAATGTAAGAATTCAGAGCGAATGGAAACCCAAACTTAAAACTATCAAGTTCGATTTTTGAAACCGTAAAAAATGGAAATATTTCAATTGACTAACAAATTCTTTTCAGCCCGATTCAATACGAGTTTTTCAGTGCCCAAAATTTAAATGTGAAAACAAGTTTTAACTAATATCTAGGGTATCGAAACCTGTGGGCTTAGTTGTTGTTTTTATTTTTGTATTCGGTCTTTTTCGAATAAATCCATAAATAAGTTGAACCTAAACTGTGGCAGCTACCTGCAAAACATAGCTGAAAGCTGTCAGGTGGGCGTGGAAAATCTCAACAAATCTCAGCGGATCTCAACAGATCTGGCCAACAAATGGTGTCTTAAATGGGCGTCTCAAATTTGTGCTGTTGTGGCACAAGCGTTTCTATTTTTGTTGTTGTTGTTGTTGTTGGTTTGTTTTGCCGTTTGTCGTGTCTCGAATTGTTTTGATATGGAAAATTGTGGCTCGGTTTTTGACGGGCAAATTGCATGTGGCAAGATAAATGAACGCCAATTGGTGTTAGTTGGTCGTGGCAGCAGCTAACCAAACAAATGATTGGCAAAAATGACTACAATTTAAAATAGAATTGGAACGACGCAAAAAAAAAAAAAAAACTAGAAGAAGAAGCAGCAGCACCAGTTGGAGCCACAGCCAACTACAGCTAGAGATGACGATGAAGATGTGGATCTGTTGACCATTTGCACGTTCCACTTTGCAGTTGGCGACGGCTCGTAATTAAAGTTTATGCCTGGACACCCAAAGCAATAATCTAACCAGTCATTGTACAATGCCAAACCCAAAAGCAGCAACAAATCAGATATATACTACTATATATATATATATATATATATGTATGTGTATATAAACAATCTTTTATAAGCCGTAACGGTAGCTCGACTTCCGAACAGCTGTTTTTGCCTGGCTTGTTCATCATGTTTTTTCTTCCTCTTTATTTACTTTATATGTTGTAGTAGTTTTTTTTTTCGTCGAGGCCTGCCTCGTTTGGCTACTCTAGAAATTGTCTGGCATTGAGAGCAGCAGCGACGGTGACGGCGACGACGACAACTGTGACTGACGACTGACCACAAAATGCTTGACATTGAACTACATACATATCAAGTTGGCTAAAGCAGCGACAACACCAACACTAACAGCAACAAATAATTGGCTAAGTGCACATGTAAACAAGTAATGAGTGTAATTGCTAACATAGAGATACCCTGTATTATACGAACAACGGAAGAGAGAGCGAGGGAAATGCAGAAAGTGATGAGTATATCAAGAGAGAGGAATAGAGTTACTTAGAAGTAAACAAATAGAAATATAAATAGCTAGAGAGATAGAGCCTGAAAGAGAGAGAGAGAGAGAGAGAGAGATATTTCGATTGAGAGAGACAGAAAGAAAGAGAGGGAGAGATTAAAAGAGATAGATAGCAAAAAATATAGATCAAGAGAAAAAGCAGGAGATACAGAGATCAAGAGAAATAGAGAAAGGAACAGAGGCATAGAGAGAGAAATATAAAGAGAGTGAGAAAAAGATTAAATGAGAGATAAGGAGAGAGAGAGAGAGAGAAAGAGAGAAGGACCCATTTGCAAAATATTAAAATATAAAAAAAAAAACAAAAAAAAAAAACACATTTAATATAAAATTTTTGCAGCCTACTACGTTGAAATTTAAATAAATCTTATACTTAATATTTAACAATATATTTTAAGCTCTCAATTATACAAACTATATTGTTATATAAACATCTATAGGCCTAGGCATATATGGTAAAATAGATTATGACATTTTAGAAATTTATACAAGATGATTTTACTGCAATTAAATTTCTTCCACAATTCTAGAATCTCAATATGATATGCCTCTCTGCAAGACATCTTACTACAGGGTAGTAAGCTAATAAAAATAAACTAATTAAGATAAGGTAAACACAAAATGAGAAAATGCTGTCGCAGCTTTGAGAAAAAAAACATTAATTGAAAAAATATTTAGAGCATAGATTGAAGCGGATCCGCAAGTGGGTTAGAACAAATTGGCAATGCCCAGAGGCTCGAGCGGGACGGACAGGTGGAGAGGAGGAGGGTCCACCGGGCTAGAGGGAAATACCATGAAATTGTAGCTGACCCGCATCGAATTTTGTGCCCGCTGTTTGTTCAGCGGTTTTCGCTTTTTAGTTGTTTTTTTTTTAGTTATTTAGTTTATGTTTTTTTGTGCCCACATTTTTTGAATTTCCACGTGTTTTCTTATCCCCGCCACTGGGCCACCAATTTAGCTGCACAGCTGGAAACAGCAAGCGGCTAAAGATACACACACACACACAGACATAGAGATACAGATACAGCTATAACTATAGCTTCAACTACAAAAGATAGTTTTTCTTTGTTTTTCTGCTGGCTTTTCTCGTGTGGCAAGCACGCAATGAGTTGGCTAAATTTCTTTCGTTACATAACTGCTTGCAGTGCATGCTGCGCAGTGTAATTATGTAAAGCTAATTAATTAGAATCTGGGCCTAATTAGCATTAATTGTTACAGCTGCAAGTCACATGCAATTAAGCCAACAATTCAACATGAGATGCATCAAAGAAGTTCTCTTGAAATGCAAACACTTGACTTTGTTGTGATTGCCGTCGGCGTTGTTGTGGCTGGCTGGCTGGCTATCGATTATAGCCAAGACATAAACATTTTGGCCACGCTACAAGCTAACAACAACAGCAACAACAACAACAGCCAGAAAAAATGCAGTCCAACTGGTTACGAAATATTCGAAAAGCTCATTCATGTTCAGCTTGAGATACAATTTTCAAAAAAAAATATATATATACAAGAGCTCAAATAAAACGAATACAAATTTGTACCGCCAACAACGACTGTGTGTGTGTGTGCGTGTGTGTGTGTGTGTGTTTGCCCAGTAACCGGTTGCTGGGCCATAACAAAATAGTCAACTATTAATGGTTTTACGATAGAAACTCACACTAGCGAACGGCCAAACAAGTGCGGCCAAGTGTGCAAGTATCTGTATCTGTATCTGTATCTGAGTATCTGAGTATCTCTGACTCGAGCTGAAGCTGCCGCTGTAACTGTAACTGTATCGAATGCGGCAGCTTCCTAGGGAAACACAGCGCGCAATTTGTGAGCGCGCGCTCCAATTTTTAACAAGAAATTACCAAAATTAGAAAATAGTTTGCAAAAAGCAAAAGGAAATTAAGTAAAAGACTTGAAATTGATTTTCAATTGAGCCTTTAAAGTTGTGTAATGGCTCTTAAGTGTTTGGCAGCACTCGAAATGTATCTATTTGCATTAAACATGAATAGGGCTAAGGCAAGCAACAGGTAGAAGAGAACAAATTTGCTGTTTACATTTTTTTTAAGGCTAACTAATTGCTTGATGTAATAATAATTATGTAGATTTATTTAGATATATTTTTTTAATATTTCGCTTGCGCTTCCTTAGATAAACTAAAAATAAATTTAATATACATACAATATATTTTAAATACATTTACAGTCACAAAAAAAAAACATTATTTTTAAAGGGTATTTATTATTTTATTACATAGAATAAATTGTAAGAAATCATTCAAAAAAATGTTTTGAGATTTTAGGACAATAAACTAATCTCTAAAATATTTTTATTGTAGGCGCAGTCTTTTAAATAAAAATAGATATTTATATTTATTTATTTAATATTTAAATATATTTGTTTGTAGCCGCAGTCATTTAATTAGAAATAAAAATACAAAGAACACACTCTGACGCATTTCCAGTCATTGTATTTTAAACTTGAATATATTTATATTATTAGACTTATTTTAAATAAAAATGCAATAAATATTTTGCTTGGCAATCTCACATTTGTCTACTGAGAAACAGCTCAGCTATTTGATATACTGACGTCACTAGAATATTTATTTAAATATATGTATTATATACAATTTTCTAATTATTTATGATAGACTTTATCAGCAAAAACTTATATATATATTTTAAATATTTATTTATTGTTTATATATATATATTTATTTATTGTTTATATTATATAAATTTTCTACTTATTTATGATAGAGTTTATCAAAAAATAAACTTGCATAATTTCTTTCAGTGCTTCTAATGTCAGTCATTAAAATTTTTAATATATTTTAATCTAAAAATATTCTTCAAGAAATTGTTTCTTTTTGCTTTTAAACTAATTTATATTCATAACATTTCATTTGCAGTACGTTGTTGCAATATTAATTGTCGAATTCAGCTGACTTGATTGGGATTTCATTTCTGTTGTTGTTGTGATACGTGCTGTGTAGGCTTTTGAATGCCTTTGCCATATGACAGTCGAACACATATTGTTATTATTAGCTAATAAAAAAATCACAAAAAAATGAAAACTTTCTAATCACAATTTATTGATGAACTGCACACGTTGACTCTCTGAGTTGTGATAAGTTTGAGTTTGAGGCAACATGAAAGAGTCAACACAGGCACACAAGGCGTATGCGTGATGTGTGCGTTTGTGTGTGTGTGTGTGTGTGTGTGTGTGTGTGTTGACCAGCGGCTATTAGCGGCTTGCTACTTGAGTTTTTTCTTCACTTTGCTGCGAAAGTCAGCTTCATTATGACGATGATAGCTGCTCATTATGATGCGTATGATTATGATGTGAGAGAGCGCATTTTGATTTCTATTTGTAATGCCAAAAAGTTTTTTTTTCGATATTTTTTTGAGCCTCAATTGAACTCAAAGCTGATTGACAAACACTTGGCTGCCAATTGGGCCTCACAACATTTGCTATCTGGCTATTTTGTACTGTAGTTAGCTTTTGATTCGTGACATAAATAGCGCCACTTGGCCAACAAGTCGTGTTAGCGGATCTATTTGCTATTTGCCTCGTTGTTTAACAGCCAAATGTTGGCCAAATGTTGCGAAGTCCTCGTTTGACTTTGATCCGAGTGCCCAAATTGCCGAAGCTTGTTAATCAATTTAATTAATAAAATAAACACATCACACAGCAAATGACAAACGACAAACTCTGGACATAGCTACGCAGTGAAAGTGCGTTCGATTTTCAATAATCAGTTTTCTATTTCAGCTGGAATGCAGCAGTATTAAAAAAATACTAAATTAATTATAGTAAAAGTAATTTGGGGTTTTTCCTTTTTTTTTTCTCAAAATCAGAGTGTCAACTGCTTAGCCTTAAATAATGATTCATATATTTATGATTCGAATTAACATAAATTAGCTTGCAAATGTGTGTAATCTAGTCGAACTGGTGCAGCCAGTTCGTGTCTTAAGTCTTTCGATTTATGCTTAGCATATATATGCGAGCACGTTTTAATGGTGAGATGACAGATGAGAGGGGGGAAGGGATGTTTATTATACACTTGCATTTGTGGCTATTTTAAATATGTTGCCCAACATGTCACACGCTGAAGGCGAGGCCGATTTAGCTGAATGTGTTCAAAATTATGCAATTCGTAGTTTTTTAATAACCAAATTTATATCATTTTTCAAGCAAACTTAGATTACTTAATTTTAGTTGTTTTTTCTTTGTAGTATAAGTAACACTAGTTAAAGTTTCTTAGCTTTACATGCCTTTTAGCGCTTGCTCAGCTTAGTTAAAAAAATGAGTTTCTCCAGTGTGTTTCTTATTACGTTTATGTTTAAGCAGAAGCAGTTGACATAAATATTCATTAAATATAATCATCATCATGAGCTTATAGTACATAAGATTAACTAAGAGCCAAAGGAATGTCAAAGAAACAAAGCTATGCAGTCAACAAAAACATAAAGTTAGCCTTGAGCCTTTGCTGCTTAAAATGTTAACAATAAGAACTTTTAAGTTTGTCATATATAATATAAGCCCAAAAAGTCTGGACTTCGTTTTATTTATTATTTCAATTTTTATATTTTTTTAATAATATTTATTTATTGTGTTTTTTTTTTTAATAATATATATTATATATTAAATAATATGTTTTTTATATTATTTATTTAAATTAATATTTTTTCTTTTATATTTTTTAGCAATTTTTACTTACTGTTTTTTTTTTTTTTATTTAAAATTTTTTCTAAAGTATATATCACGAATTTCTAATAAGTTTCTAATAATTATAAAATATACAAAAATCTTTAAAAATAATTTTTTGCTGCTCAAAGTAAAAGTTATATAATATATATAAATTTTGAAATTTGTAGTTTTTCTTCAGCAACGGAAGCAAATATTAGAGCATTTTTATATCGTTCAGCCCAAAGTTTTGTGTTTCATTCTCGTTAGCGTTAAATAAATTTTTGGGTATTTTTAAAACACAATTATGGAAAGTTGAAACAGACACCCATAGAGAGAGAGAGAGAGAGAGAGAGAGAGAGGGAGGTAGAGTGATAGAGAGAGAGAGAGACAAAACTTGGATAGATCAGCAATCAACTTTCACAAGAATCAAGCCCAACGAGCTACACAAGTTTTTGTTGGCTTTTAAAAAATAATATTATAAAAAAAATTATAGTCAAAGTCGAGGTCAGGGTTCAGGCAGCAGCAGCAGCAGCAGCAGCGTAAAGCGTTTATTTGTAAGACGCTTGTCGTGTTTATTGTCTATTAAACTTGATACCAAATGCACACACACAGACAGACAGAGAGACAGAGAGACATAGACAAACATTGCCTATAAGATCATATTTCATCAAGATGGTAAAACAATTGTAAAACTGATGGCCGTCTTGCCTGAGCGGCTGCTATTTGTATTTGTATGCGAGGGCAGGCGAGACGAGCCTGGGCAGCGCACTTGAGACTTCATCTTCTTCAACTTATTTATCTTTATGGTTGTTGTTGTGACTGTATTTGAACTCAAGTTCAGTTTGCATTGGGCGTGCGTACAAATTGTATTTGTAAACATCAAAACCCAATTAGATAAGCTCGCGCTATGCGTGTTTCACCTGTTTTCACAAATGGTTTTGCCATCTTCACACTTTAGCATTGTCGATTTAAATAAAAAATTAATTAATTAACGGTCCTCAAGTGATTTGCATTTGCATTTGCTAAAAACTTTCGCAGCGCGAAGAAATTTTGTTTGTCCCTTTTGTCATTTGCCAGCGAAATTTTACGTGACTTTTACAAAAGTTTTTTGTTGTCGTCGCTGTTGTTGTTGGTGCTGCTGATTGTTTCGGTAAAAAGCATGCTTTGATTTATAAGTTGGCTTAGAAAACGGTTTACGGTTAAGGTCGCTTAACACCAGCTGCTGCTGCTGTTGCTGCTGCTGCTCCGGCTGCGGCTGCTCTGCTGCTGCCCAATTGATCGATTGTTGCGTCAGTTTTGATGACTGCGATTACCATTATGGCAATTTACACGAGTCGCTTACAAATTGTGCGCACAGCTGCTTGCTTGGCATTGAAAGCAATTGTTAATGCGCGCGCCAAAAACCCAAATGCCAAAAACCCAAAGTAGAAAAAAATACCAATCAGAGAATGAGCTAATCAAGCGGCTGCTGCTGCTATTAAATGCCCTCTGCACATGCCACACAAAATACTTAAATGTAAACGTATTAAATCAAGGCTGTGTCTAACTAATTAGGAGGACAGCGTGTTGTCTATATATATATATATATATATATGTATATATGTATGTGTGTGTGTGTATGTATTTATTTATCAATAAATTGTCGTGGTTTATACAACAATTTGACACCAAGTTGTTAAATATGCGTTATTTGATAAGCTGCAGAGCTCTTATATAGGCTCAGCTTTCGCAAGCTGTAAAGAGACAAAGGGACATGGGCGGGCGAGGCTGACGGAGAGTTGGAGACCTATATAAATATATATATATACATATACACATTATCTACATTAAAAATTGTCATTCAGCTGTTAAACCTGCACTGATTAGAGCCTACATAGCAAATTTGACAGTCTCAACTTGCATAGATTTTTATTCAGATAAACAACAGACAAAAATAAAAATTTAATATATATATATATATATATATATATATATATATATATATACCGGAAGTAAACCTTTATACGGTCATCTAAGCCCACTACTACACACACACACGTCTTCAGCTTTTGATTGAAAGCTTTCAACACATGCGCATGCTCGACAGTGCATGACCTCTAGGCGCATATCAAAAGACTTAGGCAACGAACTCTAAGCATAACCAATAATAAAAAAATAATTATGCACTAACTTGAACATCAATTTAAAGTTTAAATTTAACTCTGTGCTATGCTAAGTATTTAATAGATATAGATATTTATTTTTAGATATTTGCATAGAATCGCAGCTGCGCATTGATTACAAAGCGATGATATATGACTATTTTCATGGAATATTACAGAGCTAAGCTGAGATCTCTGGTTGTTGTTGTTGTTCTTGTTGTTGTTCAATCAAGATGCGCTCCAAGGTTTTTATAACTCTGATTGAGCGAACGTCTGCCAGCTTGCTCACTCCAATTACTTAAATAACTCTTGTGCTCTCTCTCTCTCTCTCCCTCTCTCTCTCTCTCTCTCTCTGTATCTCGCCCCCTCTCCCTTTCTCCCTCTCCCAGTATACTTTGTATTTCTAACCAGTTTCGGCGCCCTCACATTAGACAAATCTGTCGACTGGTTTCGCTTGCCTTATTCTCACTTTTTTGTTGATTTTTTTATACACTTTTATTCTCGCTGGACTTAAAAAGCGTTTTATTGTCATTTCGTTTATTGAAATTCTTTGTAGCAGCCTGCTAATAAAATTTTATAACTTTGTAAACTTCTAGGCATCGCTTGACCACTCAAACAGAGAGACATAAACTTCTAGCGCGCACTGTGCGGGGGTTCGGTCGTTAGATGCAAATGCAGATGCCATCCGGTTTTTGCTTTTGTTTTTGAATTTGTTTTTGAATTTGTTTTTGAATTTGTTTTTCTTTTTCTGTTTTTATTTTTTTTGCAGCTGGCTTAGGCAGCCAGCGCACTGCCAATGCGGTTCGGCTGCATTCCAGGCATGACTAACAGACACCAAAGAGTTATTACCCTCAAGGTCATTTGTGTTGCTCGTTTGTGTATGACTTGCGATATTGGCAAAAGCGAACTGCGTTAGCTTTTCGCTTGAGTTGAATTTCAATTTGGATTTGAAGTTTCAGACATTCGATTCTAAGTGCCCGTCAAATGGGCCAGATTAAAATCAAAATCGTAGCTCTCGGCGGCTTATCAAAGACCCACAAAGTGCGATGAATTCTGTTGAACAAAACCCACAATTAATTACGCGCAGAATCTTTAAGACAACAGCAAGAGAGAAAGAGAGAGAGAGAGAGAGAGAGAGAGAGAGACACAGACAACCTTTTGTCTCATTTGTATTTAATGAAAGTATTTAAAAATATCGTCTCTGACTCAGTGTACGAAACATTTGGACTTGGCCAAGCTCCGCTTCGCTCAGCATTTCCTTTGTGATTAATGATTTACAAGCAACGGACAAGAATTTTGTATTCTTTTATCTCTGTCTCTCTCTCACTCACTCTTTCCCTACCTCTCTGTCTTTCTTTTGGCCATTCTTTTGAGTGTTGTGTGTGGAATTGCGGTTGCCGCTGTATTTGATTGTTTTTGCTCTTTGATTTTAGAAATGATCTCATCTGCTACAGCATCCACAGCCCACATTGGATGAGCATTCGTTACGGCAATTGTGAAGGCTGAATAATTACTAAAATCCAGCTGTCAACCAATATATCCAATAAACAATTGGCAGAAGCAAAAAAAAAGGCACACATAATTGAAATATTGCCCAGGCATGCAGCTAAGGTGTGTCTTCTAAGCTCTTTAAGAGATTGCAAATCACAGCTCATCAAATTTAACACCCAGCAGATGCTTAAGATACTTAAGAATGCTACTTATTTGCTGGCAGTTTTTAAAGTAGTTTTATAAAATTAAATTTTAAATGTATGTGAAATTCTTTTGAATTTTGCTACATATATAATATATTTTGTAATTTTTAAAATCATTTTTAATTTCTAATGAATTTAACTAAAAACTTTATTTATTGTTCTAACTAGTCCAATAAAAAATATGCTAATCAAATATATTTTGTAACCACTATGTTTAATTTGTAATGTATTTATTTTAAATTATATATATTTTTTAAAAGTCAATTAAAATCAAATAATATATATACATGTTTATATAATTATTATTTTAAATTTCTATATTTTTGATTAGGATTATTTTTTACTATATTTGTTATTATTATTGTTTTTGAATTTAATTTTTACTTAATATTTAATAGCATTTTTAAATTTAATAATCTATATATAGAAACCCAATCTAAAGCCAGCATATTTAAAGCTAAAAAATTCTCTAAATTGTTCAAGCTCAAAGTTTTTGCTTAAGCTAAACAGGAAAACACCTGTCCGCTGACTGACCAAATCCCTTCACTTATTCTGTTTATTGTTTACTATTTTCAATGCAAAATCCATTGGGTATTTCAGAGAAAAGAAATATAAATAAATTAATGCCCAAGCGCTCCTGCCAGGCCGTGCCAAGCCACGCCAAGCCAGGCCGTGCCAAGTAAACAAAACAAAACAAAAGAACAATAAATGGCAAATGCGAATTCCTTTTGATGCTCACCTTCGAAACGGCAACAGCTGCAGCAAATTATGCGATGTAGGCGGCGATAAGTTACGAAAATAACAACAACTACAAAAAAAAAGTAGTAGCAGTAGCGGCAGCAACAACAATGTGAAGCGCAATGTTCCAAAGGGTGAACTGCAGCTCCTGGTCGGTGCGGCGTCGCTGGCTGAAGAAGAGACGCGTCGGATAAAAAAAGCTAATCAAAAGTTACGACACGCACGCGCTTGCAGCGAGAGATGGTGGGGGGAAAGAGATGGAGGGAGGTCTTAGCACACGATCAAAGTCAAAACAATGCAGTCGCGCGGCACTTTGAACGTAGTATTACGATCTAGGCAACGGTATTCCGCGCTCACCCCTAACACACACACACACTAACTATCGTCGATCGCAGCACCCACACGAATACACATAGAGACGATCTAACGCACACACACACACTATTGTTGGCTGTTGTTGTTGTTGTTTTTGCGATGTGTTAATCAATAAAATCGAATGCGCATCGAATGTACATTTCGCTTTGCTGCATTTTGTTGCTAATTAAATACTTTTCGCTTGATTTATTGCAATGGCGCGTTCTATGCGCGCGCTAAGCTACAGTACGTGCCTTGCACAATTGGGCGGGCAAACACAGACACTACAGCACAAGCACTACAACTCTGACGCAGCACACACGTCTGTTCCGTAGCAAGTCGAAATAGAAACTGACGGCCGCAGCTCAAGCCGAACTTCTATGCACCTGCACACAGACTCAGAAATCAGAGAGAGCGGGCGCACTCAAGAGCGGGCAAAGCTTGACTGCTCTCAAATTGAGACTGCTTGCTATATTACTGACGATCTTTTTTTAACTGAGTGGCAACATCAAAATGTACTCCAATTGGCTGAGCTAAAGAACAGTAGACTCGTAGACAGAATTAAAGAGAGCTTTTGCCAGTTAAACTCTTACATGCATTAGAAAAATATTAAGGAAATTTTTAATTAAATTTAAACTGTTTTTTTTTATATTGTACATATTAAAAAAAATTATTTATTTAATATATTGTTCGTTATTAAATAAATTAAAATAATAATAATCGATCAGTATAAAAATGCATTGCCACAAAAACAAGTTTAGTTGTTGGAAAGTTCAGAGCTTTCAAAAGGGGATTTACAAATACTTATTCTTAAATAAATAAATTAATTTTATAAGTTGCTCATATTTATTATATAATAGATATTGACACTTATTGTTGAGTACTTTTATTAATAGTTAAAAGTGTTAAAATTTTTTCTAATACAATTTATCAATTACTTTACTTAATATAATATGATTTTTGTTGTGTTTTTTTTTTTTTGTGAATTGGCAGAGCTAAGTTACTCGCCCCACACAATGCTCTCAATCCAATCTGTGTAGAGGTAGACCTTGGTGTAGACTGAGGGACGACCTCTGGTGCCGCAGATGCCGCCATAGGAAGTGATGCCAATTAGAAGCTTGAGGCAACTGTAGCGCGGATGCTGCACGAAAATGGGTCCACCCGAATCGCCGTTGCAGGTGTCGGCGATGCCGTTGATGGAGCCCGCACAGAATTGGGTGCGCTTTTCGATTGCCACTTCGAGACGCTCTTCGCACAGATCATCATCGAAACGTTCGAGAGATACCTTGAGCAGGTGCGAAGATTTGTGGCCAGCATCTTTTGTGAGGCCCCAGCCGGCGGCTGTTAGCTGCTGCTGATCGTTGCCCGTGCTGGGCGGCAGGCAAGCAGGTGCCACATACTCATTGAGCGTCGCATTCCTGTCCAGCTCGATTATGGCTATGTCGTTCTCCACTTCGCTGTCGCCATCCTCATCATAGTCGGGATGCACCACATAGTTGACGACCTTAAAGTCTTGCGGCTGCGCATCATCTGTGGTGCTGTTGTAGTCCAGTTCGCCCAGACGAACCACAAATTTCGGCGAATCGAAATTGGGATCCAAGCGCTGCTCCTTGGTCTCTGGAGTTTCCATGCAGTGAGCAGCTGTGACCACAAATCTGGGATGCACCAAGGTGCCGCCACAGTCCCAATTTATTTCGCTTTTGCCACGAACCGCAAGTCCAATCAGCGCCATAAAAGGAAATTCACGGCCATCCGCCTTGGTGCCGCCCACAATAAAGGGAGACTGGTGACAAGCTGTTCTGATATTGTTAAAGTGTTTGCATTCTGTGAAAGATTTGAATGAGGATTATATAAAAATATATATAAAATTTTTGCTTCTATTGCTTACGCTTCTCATAGGAACGATTCTCCTCCACAGGCTCCACAGCTTGCTTTTGATTATTCCGAGCTAGCGGACAGCACACGATGTCGTCTATCTCGTTGCAGTACTTGATTTCATTGGCTATCAAATGCTGTATATAGAATATAACTGGACAATCTGTTGCAGTCAACTCTTTGCACACGCCAGTGCCTCGATCGCACAGTTCACAGCACACAGAGGAGAGCAACAGCGTTAAGAGTAAGCCAATCAAAGCGTGCATTGCGAGCAACATTGCGAATGCAACTAAATCGCAGGCAGAGTTAGGCAACGGGTAAACCTGCTCCCTAAACTCAGCTGAGACAAGTTCTGGTCAATAGTCGAGAGTGTGTGAGAGCGATCATTATGAATTCTAGACAGCATTTAAAACTACGAATACTTATACTAAACTAATACTATTTGTTGTTATTGTTATTGTTGCTGTTGTTCTGGTTACTATTGTTGTTGTCTTTATCTAGTTGTGACGCATGCCCATATTTTGCATATGCTGTTGCTGTAGCTGCATGTGTTGTAAGTACATTTGCTGCTGAGGATTACCACCGCTGCCTAGCGGCAAGCTGGTGGTTGTTGCAGCCACCGGCGGTGCTTGTGGTTGTTGCTGTTGTTGTTGTTGCTGCTGCTGCTGTTGTTGTTGTTGTTGTTGCTGTTGTTGTTGCTGCTGTTGTTGTTGCTGCTGCTGCTGCTGTGTCTGTTGCTGTGGTTGTTGCTGCTGCTGCTGAGCTGTGTGCAAAGGCGACTGAGTTGTATTTGCATTGGCATTTGCATTGGCCTCAGCACTAGAAAATTATAATAAATAAACAATCAACACATTGAACTTGCATATTAAACTTACATTTTCTCTGTATGTATATCTTCCAGATTTAAATGAGTTATGAAACGCAAGCGCATTTGTAACTGCGGACGCAACTTCTTGATAATTGCCTCTGACTCGTTTTTGATAATATTGCCAACGTGAATGTACTTAATGTGATAGCTAAACAGAAATAACGACTATTAGCATAATTTCATATTGATCTCATCTCATCTTGCTTACAGGAAATCACAAATCTGATCCATATACTCCAAGGGTTTGGGTCCATGTTGTTTGTCCACATTTTCGAGCATTTCATAGAGGAATATAGCAATGCCCGCCACTGCATTCGGTTTCTCCTGCTCGATGCGCTGCAGGAATGGTCCGAAGACATGGCATAGATATAGCAACTGATGTTCGGTGCGCACACAAGGCTTCAGTTTCTCCTTGATGTATCGGGTCATGGCAGCCAGCTTGAAGGCGCCCATGTGATGGAACACTGCGTGCGCCACGGCCAAGACAACAGCATAGCTCTTCTCCAGCATCGCCTCACGCACAGTCTTAAAGTTGAACAGCTCAAAGGCATTGAATCGATATGTCCAGTTGAGCATGTTGGGTGTGTTTAGCATATCCTGCAGTCTATCGTAAATCCCACTCCAGTATGGCTCCGGCAGAGCAGCCAACACAATGCCGACCGCATTGATATAGCTGTGTATCTCCTTTTGCGGTATCACCGCATAGCCATTGACAATCACATCGATTATGTTGCCCGCCACCACAGAAGGCGCCAGCGGCAGGCCCAGCAACTCCACACAGGTCACATAGAGGGCATGAGTGGGCGCATTGGGGAACTCATTGAAACGCCAATCGGTGGTGTAGAAAATATTCTTGCCACTGATAGCTGAGTGGGATAAATGTAGATGTATTAGTGAGCAGGTAGCTCGAGTATTTTCTGAGTTCAACTCACTGTCTGCCAGTCGTCGGATGAGATTCATGTAATAGCTCAGCTCAGGCGTCCATAGTGGATCCTGACTTTGCAGATATACCTTATATGGCTCGCTCACACTCCAATTAGCTGGACGTATCTCGCTAAAGGCACTTGTTATGGTGCTGACCTGAGGAGGGGAAATTTATTAGTATATAAATTTAGACAGTAATTTTAAAGACGGCTTACCAGCTTCTTCTTGAGAGGCAGACGATCACGCAGTATACGTTCATAATAGTGCAATGTATTATACAAATAAGTAATGGGACGATCTAAAAGCAAGAGATATAGGTTAATAAATGTAGAGCAAATGAAACTGAAAATGCGAAACTTAAACAAAATTGATAATAATAAATGTAGAGAGCATATTTTCAAAAAAAATTTGTATAGGCTTTAACAAATTAAATAGTCACTCTTTTTAAGCTTATAAATACTCTATGGCATCATAGATTCGCTCTTGCTCATTAAAACTCTGCTTTAATTCCAAAATCTGCTGCTGAACACGCGGAGACTTACCATGAAATTTATAGAGTATGCTCAAGTGATCCAATATAATGCCTAGAATTTGATGCACATTCGGTATAGTTAGCTCTATAAAGCGATGTACCACCACGTCGAGCACTGGCAGAAAACGTAGACACACATTGCTAAAGTAAACGGGCAGTGGAATTTGTGATGCACTCTCATCCGGTGCGAATTTCTCGGGATAGTTCTGATGAAATTGCAGATGCTTTTCATGCCTGCCAACAAAAAGTAGAAAGAAATTTACATTCAATTTCAATTTAGTTTAAAAGAGATTAACTTACCAATTGCTTTGCTTCCAATGATCAGGATTATTGTCCTTGCAGAATTCTTGCACGCGATTGCGCAGCTCAGACGCTTTTAGCAGCAGCAGCTGAATTATGATTAAACAGACCTGCGCCTCGTTGCCCTCGTGTGTGCGCAGAGCCAGGCAGAGCACAAGGCGATCTATGGTAACCACATTAAACTTCCAAATCATATTGTTAATGGTATCCACACATTTGTGTATGAAGTCGCGACCATCCGAGGAGCTGGCCACTTCGGCAACCAAATAATCGCAGAACTTGCGCAGATGAGTGGACAAGGCGCGTGCGCTGATGCCCTCTAGAATTCTAAAAGTTATCAAAAAGAGCAAAATTTTAAAAGGAATGTTTAAAGAAGACTAAACCAACAGTGCCTTACTTGTATGCCACAGGGCTGATGCTCTCCGTTTCCCAGATGATCTTAAAAAGCAGACACAAAAACAAAGGATTTGTATTGGGCCTGATGAAGTGAGCAATGATGTCGTTCTCATTGGACATGGAAGTCCAATTACGATACTCCTCCTCCACAGACTTTTTCAGCTGCTGTTTATTGTCAGCCGGATGATTGTTCTGCAAGAAATACTCGTTCAGTGCTGGCGGGAAGCATGCCAGCGACTGCACTGGCCATGAATGAGGAGTGTGCTGCATTATGTTGGATAGAAAATCCTTGCACCAGCCGGCCAATTCTTCACCGCCGCCATGAACGTGCATGGAACGTGCCAGCGTCAAGATGAGAACACGATTAAGTTCCTCGCTTTCATTTGATGCCACGCCTCCAGGTGACTTGTCATTCAAATAGCGTGAGAACTGCGACTGAAACTCAGCGGAACCGATGCTGGTAATTAAACGCAATGCGGTGGATTCAAAGCTACGAAAAAAAAATTAAATTAATATAACAAAAAAGTATTTAAGCTAGGCAAACTTACCAGAGATTTAATTGCATTTTATTAGTCTGTGGCACGGAGGAGAGCGAGTAGAGCAATGAGAGCAACTGGACACGATAGTGGGTGGGCACATGATGCAGGCGATAGGAGAACATTTCCATTAGCGTGTGCAGCATGGCCCAGGCATGATTCTTGAATACCGTTGGCAGCAGTTGAGCTGTAAGAATACAAAAATATATAATATATATTACAACTATCTTTAATTACGTATAGCTGTTAACCAACTCACATAGAAATCCCTTAATGCCCAGCGACTCAATCTCAGTGTAAACTAACAATCTAGCATAAGTTTCAATTAGTGCAGGCGCTGGCACCAGTGTCTTGCTCTGCGCCTGCTTCAGCATTTGCGTGACAAAGCTGTGAATTAGTGACATTTTGCTGTGCACCGTCAGACTGTCGAGCACCGAGACGGAATAGGTGACCGCTGGTATTGGTGTGCCATTTGTCGACTTCGCATTGCCATTCATGGCGTCGAGCAGAACATTCATGTGTCGCGCAAAGTAATCCTGATTCGTGGAGTAGGCATTACAGATGAGTATAATACGAAAATCATTGCCCAGTGTGACATTCATCATGTTATTTGGCGCAACCAGGTGCTGCAGGAAGCTACAAAAAGATTTTACTTAAATAAAAATAGCCAAATAAAGAGAGACACAAACTCACTCTTGATGATTTTTAAGCGCAATCGGCAATGGCCGTGTGATATTCATATTCTCTACTCGTGCTTTTTTCATTAAATGTATCCAGATGCAGATGGGCGCCATGTGCCGCACCAAGGAAGACTTGTTGTAGTCGGGCAGTTTGAGCGGTTCCTGCTCCGGATAAAGCAGATCAAAGAGTCTAAAGACTGGTAAAAAGTTTGTGATCTGTAAGAAGGAAATTTAATGAATGAATAAACTATTTGACGAGCTGATTTTGTCTACTCACTGGATTCTTTTGTATGCTGCCTGAGATGAACTGCAACAGTATCCACATCAGCTGATCGCGACCCTTGCGTAGCTCCAGCTTGGATAGCTGCATAAAGAAAGTGAATATATTAATATTGAATAACTAATTAAAGCCACATTGCTTACCTTCTCATGCAGAGCCAGCACAATGTGCATAAAGCTGACAAACTGAAAAAGCACAAAATAAATCAGTTGCGAGGAGAGATGCAGCCACACCCATTCGTTATGCGAAATCTGTTCGTCGGTTGCATTGAAGCCACTGCCAGCAGTGGCATCATTTGTTTCCGTCATTTCCATGGCATGTATGATTAGATTGACCAATTGCTCCTCGAGCGCATTGTAGCGCTGCTTCTGATGCTTCTGCAAATTCAACATGACTGAAACCATTTCGCGCGAATACGGCTGCTCTAGCACATAGCGCAATAGAGGCGTCTGATCCTCCAGCAGTTCAGGCTCATAGGGCAAACTGCCCTTGAAATTGAACTTTAAAGTGTTGTGATCCAGTCGCCACGAGTTCATCAAGTGATCAGCGTAACCAAAATGTTCCACAATGGGCAGCATATTTGCATGTCCAATGATCGATACCATTTGCGCCGTTGCACGAAATTCTTCAACGAAATCAGTCATCAGTTTGTTTAGTTTCCAGTGATAGGGAAATGGACGCATTATTTCATTGGCTATGAAATAAGCGGGCAGCAAGCAATTGTTGCGATCGAATATGAAGCGAATTATCTCCTCGACAGCAAGCAATTGAGGTAGATAGGTGACGTTGACATTCAGTGGAAACCATTGAGCCTTGTCCCTGCAGGCCTTCATGATCTCCCGGACACCCTTGTAGTCGACATGCGAAATTACTTTCTTTATCAGCCGAAAACTCTCGATCCAAAAAGTTTTACGCTCATAGTCAAGTTTTTCGCAGGACAGCACCTTGTCGCACAGCATTCTATGGAGGTATATTATATAATTTTGATATTAAATTGAACTGAACTGAACTCATCTACCTTGCTGTAATATGATGTGCATCCACCAATTTGGGCAGCGCCGCCATCAGCACCTGCATGTGGTAGCTTGGTGCTTCTGCAGCGCGAAGCAAATACGCGCGCAGCACCTGCTCCGGGTTCTCCACATTGCCGAATGCGGTAACTGTAATAAATACATATTCCGTACATGCTTCAACATCTTAAAATTTCACTTACTTAAATTATTTGTGAAATTGCTGGCTTTATCATCCTCGGACTTGAACACAATGACGCTCACAAACGCTTCATCTATGGAGTCCACTTTCTGTGTGAATTAGTGGGCATATGAGTTACATATCAATTGCATTTTATTTATTCCTACCAGAAATTCATTAACGGCGTCTAAAATTTGCGTATCCATTTTATTGCTTATTTATTGTGCATTTTTTCGTCACAAACAACTATTTGTGCCGGCTAGAGACTTCATAAAAAATAAACTGTTATCGATAACATTATCAGCTGATGACCAGTGCTGCACAAGACTAAAAATGAAATCCTTAATTGCCGCCATAATATTCGCTTTTTTATTAAGTAAATTATTAACAATAAATTTTTATAATTAAGAATTGAAATTAATATTATTTTTTTAATTTTGTAATACCATGGGAAGCTTTGCGGTGCCGAGACAGACTAGTTGGGCAGGTGAACGCAGCCCCACATTCTTCACACTTCTTATCCTTAATATTCAAATGGCCTTTCATATGGTTCTTCAACTGGACTCTCTTACGATACGTATTATGACATATATCGCATTCAAATGGCCGCAGATTCAAATGAAATCCATTGATATGATAGTCGAGCAACAGCTTCAGCCTAAAGGATTTGCCACACAGCTCGCACACAAACGGCTTCTCGCCCGTATGGACACGAGTGTGCAACATAAGATCATTTTTCATTGCAAACTTGCTATCACAGTACCCGCACTTGAGCAACTTTTCACAATGCTGTCGCAACTTGTGTCGCTCCATATCGTGCGCCTTCTCAAAGCGACGCGGACACTGCGAGCAGAGAAAGGGCAGCTCACCCATATCGTGCGCCTTGACCATATGGGCACGCAGGCTGTAGTCCATGAAGAACCGCTTATTGCAATATTCACAAGTAATGACGAAGCTTTCCGATTTGGCTGGTAGAAAACTGCACAATTGCAGATAATGCAGTTCCGTTTTCGTACAAGCGCGCCGCATTTCCTTTGCCTTCACTCGTCGCAGAGTCATATTTGTCCATTTACGCAGTCGCATTACGGCCATATAAACTTCTGTTTCGTTCACGTGTATCCCTGGCGCCAACAGTTGAGCTATCTCAATGTACGCCTGAGTTCGTGCATTTATCGACTTGAAGGCTGGCAGGGAACTGTCATATAGCACTGGAAAACTAGCATAAATCTCAATAAAATTTGTTGTCATATCATTGATCTCCTTGAAATTTAGCTGAAAATATATTAAAAGGTCAATTAGATTATTATAAGAGAGTTTGAATTTCGTACTCACCTGTATTACATCCGATTTGTATTCGTCTTCGGATTCTTTTGCCTCAGAACACTCACTGATTGAGAGAAATTTACATTTGTTTAGGTAAAAGGCAGGTACTCCAGTCAGTTGGCTGTCGGACGCCTTTCCCCGTGCCAATGCGTATTGCTTAAACAATTGCTTTAGAGATTTCTTCAATTCAAATTCAGTGAAGAGCACATTCACTTTCTTATCCATTCCGGTAATTATCGCACTGTAAGCTTCACTTTCGGCCAACTTAGTCTTGAAAAATTTATCATTCGGGTTCCACAAGCATGGATGTTTCTTGACTTCTGCGATGAAGTGCACCACACGAGGGTTTTTCCGCGTAAATGATATTTTCAACTGCAATTCATGATGATATCCAATTACAATTTTCTGTATATTTACATTATATTTCAATATACCTTGCGTTTCAGACTCATGGGATGAGTTTTGCTACCTTTGGGCTTCTTTTCTTCTGGTTCGTCATCCGAGTCTGTGTACTCGTCTGTGTAATCATCTTCGATATCATCATCGTCATCATAGCTGTTGCTGTAATCTGATGTGTCCTCCTCGTTTTTCTAATAATTTATACGTTAGATTGGTGCTACATTTAAAGGTATCTTGAATTTATTTACTTGCATATCTTCCATTTCTTGGCTTTCAGATTCGTTTCCATCTGTGTCTCTGCTCTCTTGATTATATTCTACACTATTAGCATTAGTAGGAGACATGTGATAATCTGTTTCAATGGACGATTGTGGGTCTTGCTTAAAGATTTCGTCAATATGATGCTGTTGAAGGGATGAATTGAGATATATATATGTAAATCAGAAAATAATAGTACGTGCACTTTGCCTACATAAAACTCTTCATTATCCTGTTGCCATGTGTTATTTTCCTCTTTTATATCCATGTTGCTGTCATTGTCTTCGTAAGCCTGGTGGGACTCTTCCTTAGGACATTCGTTTTCAATTTCAGATTGGTCGCTTCCTTCGTCGTCGGCATCATCGAAAAGGTGGGCCTTGCGTGCATGCAGAACAAACTGCGGCCAATCTTCCAGATCGCTTTCGATCGAGCAATACATGCACTTTAATTGGAATACTGTGTAGTTGCTATTTGATAATATGCTGCCGCATATTTCCATTTTAACGGCTGTAGAAAGCTAAATCCAGAATTATGTATTTACGTCAAGTTGAATATGATTAGCACAGCTGCTTTTGGACTAGTGCTGTGCAATGCTAAACATTTCAACGACTGTCAAGCATATCGATATTAACGGCGCCTTTTTCGATTTATTCCGATATATTTTAAATAAAATAATTTTATGATATAGTCTTACATATTTTATATGTATTAAAGTTTATTTTTAGAAAAACAGTGAATCAATTAATCGTTTCAGAAGCTATAGTCTCTACTGATTTTTGTGCATTACTCCGAACAATATTATGCGTACGTTTCATGTGCGAGTTGAGACCGACAAACTGTGAAAACCTGGCTTCACAAAGTTTACAAACAAACTTTTTAATTTCCGAGTGTATCTGTCGATGTCTAATTAGCGAATGGCAACTGGTGAATCCTTTACCACATGTTGTACAAATCTTATCCCGGATATTTAGGTGACTCTTAATGTGGTCCGACAAGTCAACCTTTTTTAAAAAATCCTTCGGGCACATAGTGCACTTAAATGCTCGGATCTTTGTATGAATGGCAGTGACATGCAGCTTCAACTGAGACCTCAATCTAAATGCTTTGCCGCACAGCTCACAGAGTATATTGTTTCCGGTGTGTGTGCGTATGTGCAGGCGAAGATCTGAATTAACAGCGAAAGTACGCTCGCAATAATTGCACTTGTATGTCTTTCCAATATGGAAGCGTTGCATGTGCGTCGATAGCTCAGCGCGTCCCACAAAACTTCGATCGCACGATGTACATTTGAAGGGCAGCTCGCCGATGCTATGCACCTTCCACAGGTGCGCTTGAAGCACATGATCCGAAGAAGTTTCCTGCTGGCAGTATTCACAAATTAGCTTTTGCTTGAACATCTTAGGTGGCAAAAAGGCACAGGCTTTCAAATAAAAGAGTTCCGACTCATTAGTGGTTTTAATTGCATGCTTCGTACTCTTGTAGTACCACTGACGAAGGCACTGTATAGCAAGGTAGACGTCATCACAGTTAATGCCACCATGTGGCACTATAGTCTTAGCTGCTATTGCTTCATATGCCTGCTTACGAGAACTTATGCTTGAGAAATCCTTATGCTTGCAGTCGTAGAGCTGGGGAAAGTTGGCATACAGCTGTATAAAATCTGTGGTGATCTTGTTGCGTTTACAAAAGTTTAACTGAAAACAAAAGAGTTCCAATAAGCCATTCAAAGCATACAGTAAAGCATAGCATAGAATATCACCTGAATTATTGAACTTTTGAAGGCATGCATTTGATCTTGGCTTGCTTTCAGAAAGCTGCAGCTTGTATAATGATTGTAGGCTACGGAGCTTGGTTTCTGGTTGCCGTTCATAACACGCTTTTCAACCATATTATACTGTATATGCAATTTCTTGATCGCCGCCTTCAAAGATTGCTCTGTGAAGACAACAGATATCTGAGCATCTAGCTCCTTTATGAGCTGCTGATATGCGGCTTTACATGCAATGTGATCCTTATATTTACTACAGCCGGGATTCCAAAGGCAAGGCTGACTCTTATAGGCCTCAATGAACTTCAGTGTGCGTGGATCTCGTCGAAAAAATGATGGATTAAACTAAAACAAAAGTCATAAAAGTAAATATTTGATAGTCACAGCATATTTACTTACCTTATCCGTGGGCGGATTCGAGCTAGACTTATGCACATCTTCATCCTCTGTAGGTGCTGTGGATTCACTTTTTACTGAACTATTTTCACTGAAACTTGCATCGGATAATGTTGAGCAGGGTCTAGATATATCCGTCTCTGCAACAGGCTGATCTTCAATGGGTATTATCACTAGCTTTTTCTCAACACTGTCTTCGTTTACAGCCAGTTGCTCGATATGCAAACAATCTGAGTTATCCGTCGTTTTCATTCTGTGTGTGTTCTGAAAGTGGAGAACAAATTCCTGCCACTTTTCGATCTCCATGTCTATGGTACAATATGAGCAGCGCATTAGAAAATTTTCAAATTCGCCGGCTCTGCTCATAATAACACCGCAAGTTTCCATTTTAATTTGAATTACAAAATATAAACAATCCAACAAATTGCAGAGCAATCACCAGCTGTTTTGCAGAGCTGCCAGATTGTTTTATCAGTTCCGTTTTTATTCAGTCAAATCAGCTGTTTTCAAATTATTTTATGTGAATGCTTACGAAAACAATTTATCTAAATATGCACATATAGTTAATTTTTTAATGTTAATGTATATATCGTTAATTTAAATAATAAATATATTACTAAGTTTCTAAAGATTTATTTGCGGATCGGAACTAGTTATTATTGGTTCTTAGAAGGTGCCAACGAAGCAGGACATCTGGCAGCTCTATTGTGTTTATCAGTATTTGTTTACATGTCAGGCCACCGTACGGGAGCTAGCTCTTGGGAATGGTTAAGCAAAACGAATTGCAATGGAGGAACACAGAAGTCGACTTTCATACACATTCTACATGCTAACACTATTTCTGTGCGGCGCTGTGCTCTTTTTGATAGGTTTCTTTCCGGCTTCATATTCCGTTGCAGGAAATGAACAGTTCATATCCATTGACCGGCCAACATCACTGCATGGTGAAAAGTGAGTTGATTATCAGTTACTATGTTATATCAGTGTATGCTTTTTTACTGCCACATATGCTCACTTCAACAATAAATTACAGACTGAAACCACCGCCGGCCAGCTACGAATCCTTTATACTATTCTTAATAGATGCTCTCCGCGATGATTTCCCCAATGAGCACACTATGCCATCAGTCGATGAGAGGGCGTGTCTTAAGCTCTCTCTGCACGTCGACATACCGACTGTGACGATGCCTCGGCTAAAGAGCATCACTACCGGCACATTGTCCAATTTTATAGACATTGCGCTCAATGTAGGTCACACGGAGCAGGTGGACGATTCTCTGCTACATCGGCTAAAGCAACGTCAAGCTGTTGTCTCCTTTATCGGCGATCACACTTGGGTGCAACTGTTTCCAAGTGAATTCACACGTAAGGTAGCCAACAATGATTCGTTTTACGTGAACGATTTCTATGAGGGCGACCGAACTGTGACAAATGCACTGGCGGAGGAGTTGGAGAAAACGGATTGGAAGTTATTGATCTTGCACTATCTGGGCCTAGACCACATAGGGCATGTTGAGGGCAATGACAGTCCACGGATTGAAACTAAACTCAGGGAAATGGATGATGCGGTGAAAAAGATATTGGATCATAAGGCAAGTTTGAATTGAAGCACTAACCATACAAGCATGGCAAACCCTTTCAAAAGCTCGATATTCCACAGACAGTAAGAATAGTAAGAATGCACACAGGCACACAAATAGTCAGTCGATTCATTTGTATTTTACAAACAAATGAAGACATTTGATATTAGTTTACAAAGTGAAAAGCTCATAGGAAATTGATTTTATATATATAGAGTACCTCTATTGCTGTTCAATGGAAACTTACAATTTTTTATATTTATATATAAGTTTAAAATAACAAAGACAATTCTCTTGAACTGTAAGTGCCGAATGTATGTATTTTTTATTAAAAACACCTGGTGAGGTCCTTTAACGATTTGATTTTATATATACTCCAAAGCTGATTAGAAACATCTCAAATTGCATCGATTTTTTTAAAGCTCTGTGGGATTTGAATATTGCTTTAATCATAAGTGAGGGCTCGTGAGGGCTCGTGAGGGCTCGTGAGTGCTCAACTAAGAAATGCCCTTCATTCGATAGAAATGTCCTTAAGTTAGTGTAAATTTTTTGTGAAAGTACTTGTGATAATTATTTAGAAACTATAATTTTTCAGGCACTTAGTCTTTCAATTTTTCTAAGTGTTTCAAGTTTACTAAGTCTTTCAACTTTTCTAAGTCTTGCGAATTTTCTAAGTTTCTAAGTCTTCCTAGTTTTCTAAGTCTTTCAAGTTTTCTAAGTCTGACAAGTTTTTTAAGTCTTGCTAATTTTCTAAGTCTTGCTAATTTTCTAAGTCTTTCTAAGTCTTTTTAGTTTTCTAGGTCTTGCTTATTTGCTAAGTCTTGCTTATTTGCTAAGTCTATTAAGTTTTCTAAGTCTTCAAAGTTTTCTAAGTCTTCCTAGTTTTCTAAGTCTTGCTTATTTGCTAAGTCTTTCAATTTTTCTAAGTCTTTTAAGTTTTCTAAGTCTTCAAAGTTTTCTAAGTCTTGCTTATTCGGTAAGTCTTTAAATTTTTCTAAGTCTTGCTATTTTTCTAAGTCTTCCAAGTTTTCTAAGTCTTTAAATTTTTCTAAGTCTTGCCCTTATAATTAATATTTAAACAATTCTTAAGAATTATTTATAACTATTACAATTCTGCTTAAATTACTTAACATTATTAACAAATAAAATATTTACCTTACCTGACCAGACTTCACTTCACTTCACTTCACTTCACTTTCACTTTCACTTTACTGCACTGCACAATTGACCCCCACCAGGCCTGGACGACTGAAGAAATGCTGCAGCTGCTGCTCTTTATATAGGGCCACTGTCACTCAAACTCTAAGGCGAGCTCAAATGTTGAGCCTGCGTCGAGTTGCGGTCGCTGCAGTCGATCGTGAAGTGACCAATGTTGAGCCTGCGTCGAGTTGCGGTCGCTGCAGTCGATCGTGAAGTGACCAATGGGAACACTCTCAGCTGCTTCAAGCATTCTAAATGAGTTTAACTTAAATGTAAATGTAAGCAAATATTGCTGAATACATAAAGACAACAGAAATGATCTTCTGCAGCTCAGTTTCGTTGCATGCTTTGGTTAGGCAGACAGACAGACAGACTTAGAAGTAAAGAGAGAGAGAGAGAGACAGACAGATTTGCAGATATACAAACAAACAGAGAAGAAGGGTTCAAGAATAGTTAGTCTCCCCACCAATAGCCAATGAGAAAGCTTTGCTATAGCGCAAAATTTGCTAACACAAAGAATATTTTTATGGTTTTGTATTATTGTTGTTTTTTTTTTTTCAATTCAAATAGGAAACTTTTAGAACTCAATGACAAAAATACTAATGCATGTCTGGGTGAACACATTACACTATTTGCTTATAGTAATAGGTATATATAGTAAATCTTTTATTTTCTATTATTTTCCAATATATATATGATTATGTTTAAGCAGATAAGAACTAGGGTATCCTATACTCTTAGCTAAAAACTATAAAATACAACACTTTTGTATATCTAATTATTATTATTAAAATAGTGTCCCAAAAAAATAAAAATAAAACATTCATTTTAATACCTGGCACACAAAATATATATAAATTTGTTTAACAAGCAAAAGCAGAAGCAGAAGTAGAAGCTTGTCTATGATTTATGACAAGAGCCGATGAAACTACATATATAGCATGTGTATGTATGTGTGTCTGTTTGTCTATCTGTCTGTCTGTCTGTGTGAGTAGCTTCCTAATTTTGAAAGTGCATGAACAACTCAATTCCTAAGTACTGTAGGATAAGTAGGATAGAAGAAGACAAGTTTAAGACCTGTATATGTCTGTAGCAATATTTATATTTAAGTAAAACCTCTTTAGAATGCTTGATACAGCAAAATGTATTCTCATTGGCTATTGATGGGAAAGACTAAATATTCTTGAGCTCTTCTTCTCTGTTTGTTTGCCTATTAATCTGATCTATTAATCTGTCTGTATATCTGCAAATCTGCCTGTCTCTCTCTCTCTCTCTTTATCTCTGAGTCTGTCTGTGTGTCTCTCTGTCTGTCTGCCTAACCAAAGCAAGCAACGAAAATGAGCTGCAGAAGATCATTTCTGTTGTCTTTATGTATTCAGCAATATTTGCTTACATTTACATTTAAGTTAAACTCATTTAGAATGCTTGAAGCAGCTGAGAGTGTTCCCATTGGTCACTTCACGATCGACTGCAGCGACCGCAACTCGACGCAGGCTCAACATTGGTCACTTCACGATCGACTGCAGCGACCGCAACTCGACGCAGGCTCAACATTTGAGCTCGCCTTAGAGTTTGAGTGACAGTGGCCCTATATAAAGAGCAGCAGCTGCAGCATTTCTTCAGTCGTCCAGGCCTGGTGGGGGTCAATTGTGCAGTGCAGTAAAGTGAAAGTGAAAGTGAAGTGAAGTGAAGTCTGGTCAGGTAAGGTAAATATTTTATTTGTTAATAATGTTAAGTACTTTAAGCAGAATTGTAATAGTTAAAAATAATTGTTAAGCATTGTGTAAACTTAGAAAACTAGAAAGACTTAGAAAATTAGGAAGACTTAGTAAACCTGAAACACTTAGAAAATTGTAAAGACTTAGAAAACTTGGAAGACTTAGAAAAATAGCAACACTTAGAAAATTATCAACACTTAGAAAACCTGACAGAATTAGAGAACTAGAAAGACTTAGAAAACTTGGAAGACTTAGAAAACTAGAAAGACTTAGAAAAATTGAAAGACTTAGAAAACTTGAAAGACTTGTAAAATTAGCAAGACTTAGAAAACTTGGAAGACTTAGAAAACTTGGAAGACTTAGAAAACTTGAAAGACTTAGAAAATTAACAAGACTTAGAAAATTAGCAAGACTTAGAAAAATTGAAAGACTTAGAAAATTATCAAAACTTAGAAAACCTGACAGAATTAGAAAACTAGGAAGACTTAGAAAACTTGAAAGACTTAGAAAATTAGCAAGACTTAGAAAAATTGAAAGACTTCGAAAACTTGAAAGACTTGTAAAATTAGCAAGACTTAGAAAACTTGGAAGACTTATAAAACTTGAAAGACTTAGAAAAATTGAAAGACTTAGAAAACTTGAAAGACTTAGAAAACTTGAAAGACTTGTAAAATTAGCAAGACTTAGAAAAATTGAAAGACTTAGAAAATTATCAACACTTAGAAAACCTGACCTTAGAAAATTATCAACACTTAAAAAACGTGACAGAATTAGAGAACTAGAAAGACTTAGAAAACTTGGAAGACTTAGAAAACTAGAAAGACTTAAAAAAATTGAAAGACTTAGAAAATTAGCAAGACTTAGAAAATTCGCAAGACTCAGAAAAATTGAAAGACTTAGAAAATTTGCAAGACTTAGAAAATTAGCAAGACTTAGAAAACTTGGAAGACTTAGAAAATTAGTAAGACTTAGAAAATTAGCAAGACTTAGAAAAGTTGGAAGACTTAGAAAACTTGAAAGACTTAGAAAACCTGACATAATTAGAAAACTAGGAAGACTTAGAAAAATTGAAAGACTTTAAGTGCCTGAAAAATTATATTTTCGAAATAATTATCGCAAGTACTTTCTTTAAAAATGTACACTAACTTAAGAACATTTCCATCGAATGGGTATTTCTTAGTTGAGCACTCACGAGTCCTCACTTATTATAAAATTATTTTAAAATTATTATTTGAAGACTGATTATTTGTGGGAAGGGTATGAAAGCGTTGATGCGCATAAAGAATATGTTTTCGCGAGGGGCATGCACACACATTTTACTATTTGTGTGCCTGTGTTCATACTGTGGAATATCGAACTTTTGAAAAGGATTCGCCATGTTCATGAAAAAGCAAGAATAAGCTCAGCTGCTTTTGGATAAGTGCTGTGGAACTCCTAGCATTATACATATATCGATTGTTGAGTATATCGATAGCACAAGCGCCTATTTTGAAAGGAATTATATTCAAATATCTTTACGCTCTATTTATAGAATATGGATAACTATTTGCTGATGCTGACCGGTGATCATGGCATGGCTGATGGCGGTGGCCATGGCGGCAATACGCCGCCCGAAACCACAGTTCCGCTCTATGTGTATAGCAAGAATTGCAGCAAATATTCGTAAGTATGCAAACTTCTTATTAATGAGTACGATATGCTAACTGTATACCTATATCTTAGCCCTAGCACAAAGCGCTATAATCAAATTGATTTGACGCCAACGCTGGCAGTGCTGCTATCTGTGGAAATACCTACCATGTCTATTGGTTGTTTGATACCAGAGATGCTGCAATCATTAACGCTGGAGGACCAATTGTACGCCTACTTCTACAATGCCCATCATCTGCTTAATAAGGCACGCGTTAAATTTGGACACGACAGTGTCCGTCTTAGTGGTAGGGTTAGTTATTAGCGACTTTCAACCAGCAGCTAATAATAGTTATTTGTAGACTACTATCATTGGTATCAGAATGCCACGCTGCTGCACAAACAGCTGCTGAAGCCGCTCCGGGTCGGAGACGGCAGCGGAGCTAGCAATGTGCACTATCAAAATGCGAAGCTTAACTATTTGCGCGTGGCCCGTGAGATTTCCGCCCAGCTGTCCGAGTCGTTAGTGAAATTCGATTACGGATTTATAGCCGTGGGACTGGCTCTCACAACAGCTGTATGTATTAAAAAATAATCGTATGCAAACTGCATATTTTATTTAACTGTTTCCCCTTTCTCCTCTGTAGAGTTCCTTGCACCTTTTACTGAGTGTTTTGTTTCTGGACATTGCCTCTGAGAAATTGAGCTTGCATAACTTCAAAGTGGCTCAGCTGCTGCTCTCTCTGGTAATTGGAACTCTGCTGAATGTAGCCTGCCATCTGCTGGATATAGTGCTGACCAGCTCCATGCTGTATAGCTTACTGTTGCTATTGCCTATTATCGCCTCCATTTACCTGAGCATTGATGTAGTCCAAGCACTAATCAAAATTGCCTTGCCGCCTCTTTATGCGCGACGCTTGAAACTATCGATTCCTTTGCCGATCCCTCTGCTGTTGTGCTTCGCTATACGCATCGGTACACTGGGCTCGTCCTCATTCATTGAATATGAGTACAAGACCTGGTATTATCTGGGCAACACGCTTCTTCTGCTGACTACATTCAAGACGCTGCGTCGCCGCATCACTAAAGCGAATGTGGAGCTGGATGGACGACATTTGCACAAAATTGCCACAGCATGTCTTTGGCAGCAGCGCAAGATCTTTGTGGTGCTCCTGCTGCTCATACTGATGCGCTATCTACATAGATTGTCGGCCATCAAGAGCACACTGATGTTGTTTTCCCTATTAATGTTTTGGGCACGCCTGCGCAAATTCACGAATACACCGCAGACCGTATTCAATGGCGTTGCCTTCCTGTTAGTCTACTGTTTCCGTGGCCTGAATGGTCAGGTGAAGTTCGTGGAGGTGCCCTCCTATATGGTGTAAGTTATGGATATAGTACAATTGATAGCATATTAATCTTGACTCCACTGCAGAAGCCGCTTTCTGCTGCCCGTCCTGGTGCTCTTCTGGTGCTGCGTGGCTCTCGTCTTTGTCCTTGGCTATCGCACGGCATTGCCGCAACAGAGCAGCGGAAAGACCTTGCTGGATGAGCGGCCCAAAAGCAATCTGCTGAAGCTGCTCCAAACGAATATGACGTGCTCTCTAATGCTCGTTGCCATGCTGTATAAGGTGCAAAATGTTGTGCTGCTGCCCACGATGCTCATCACACTGGACGAGACATACAAGCTATGCGACGCGTACGGCTCCACGGCTCGGAAGTTCTCCGTGCGCGTGGTGCATGTGTACAAAATAATTATGACCCTTGTGGTGGCCAGATTGTTTTACTTCTATCAGGGCAACTCGAACAGCCTGTCGACCATTGACCTGAATCCCGGCTACATGGGCCAGACCAGCTACAATCCGGTCATAGTTGCCTTCTTTGTCACGCTGAACACCTACAGCGCCGAAATACATTCCTTCCTCTACCTGATTGTGCACACCCTGCGCACGGATCTCCGCGGCGTTGGCATCATTCAGCTGCAGCCGCCCTATGCGAGGGCAGTCGATACGCTGGTGGTGCCGCTGTATGCGGCACTCGTATTGTTACCAGTTGCTTTTTACCTCTGTCTGATGTTAGTTTTCCGCTATCATCTCTTTATCTATTCCGTCTTTTCACCCAAAGTGCTGTACGACTGTTATACTGTATTGGTATTCTATTTAGTATTCCTATCGACGAGTTTGTACTTTAAATTGTTTAAACATGACGCTTAATTAAAATAATAACTTAGAAGCTTTAAAAACTAATCCTAATTGCTCTCCACACGCAACGCGTAGTGTATATCGTCGGCGCTGACGTTCAGCAAAATCTTTTGGTATAAATCGTGACGCGAGTGCTCTGAGATTATTAAGCGCTCGGCGCCCAGCTTTGAGCATAGATGCAGTGCACGTCCTGGTGCTGGCAGTGCCACGCCCATAAACGCTGCTATCGTCTCGATCTGTGTGTAAACGCCCATAAATGTTGTCTCCTCGACGCCGGTGCGTGTGACCTCAGCTGCAACGGCCTGCAGAAAGATTTGCTCCAGCCGCGAACAATTCTTGATGGCCTGCACCTTGGCACTGGCTATCATCTCGGCCAGCGACTGCTGCACATGCAGCATAGTCACGCATTTGATCCCATCCGGCTGTGCGTCGGCAGTGTCAGCGACTTCCGTTGCACGCCGGCATATGTCCAGGGCCCGCCGTGCATCTCCAGAGACGGCGGCCACCTTGCGGGCCACCAGCTGCACTGCCTCGCCCTTGAAGGCCTCAGAGCCGGCCAGACGCGCTGTCACAATTTCCTGCAACTGTTTATGTGTATAGGGCTGGAAGGTGAGCCGAGTAAGGCCCAGACGAGATGTAACCTTGCCTAAGGAATCATCCAAAGATTAGTTACTGCTTGAAAGGATATGGAAAGTGAATTTCTGCTTACCCATCAGCAAACGCTCGGGCAGATCCATTGTATTCGCGATGGTGACCACGACTAACCGGGCCGCCGATTTGGTTGGCCAGTCGAGTAGATTGTAGACAACATCCTGCCGCCGATTACACAGTATGTCTAGCTCATCCACCAGCAGCACGGTTGTCACTCGTCGAGGCGCCGGCGTTGTGAAACGCTTCTCCAGCAGCGTGTGCGCATGTTCCCAAGAAACCGTTTTGCCCGTCAACTGCTTGTAGATCTGGACATAGGCCTGCCGTGGCTCGGTCAGGCGCATGCCATTGATCTCCAGAAAGTCAAAGGCGGGCAACTCATCCTTCTCAACCAACCGCTGCAGCGTTCGAATGACGCCAGTGACGGTTGCCGTTTTGCCTGTGCCCGGCACACCAGAGACGTACATACAGCCGCCACACTGATCCTGAATCTTGCCTTCGAGAAAGCTGAAGATGTTGTCGAACTCCTTCTCACGGCACGGCAAACTCTTGGGCACCACCGAAACGTGGAGCTGTTCGCGTGCCAGCTGCAGCTGTGATTTGCGACGCTCATCCACGGGCTGTTCGCGCTGCTCCATGCTGGGACTCAGCTCGCCTGAGCGTATCTTTTTTAGCTTCTGCGAGGGCGTCAAGGGAGCCTGCTCTTTCAACTTTGTAGCCGAGGGCTGTTTGGTGGTGCTCGATCTGCGTGAGCGCGTGGGCGTCTTTTGGCTTGACTTCTTGGGCGTGTAATCTGCATCCACCACTTCGTCTGTGAGTTTTGAGCGACTGCGTTTGGGCGTAGAAATAATCTCGTTGTCTTTGAATATGCGCTGCTCCACAATGTTGGACAACTGAATGCTGCGCCTAGGCGTACCCTCGGCTGTCAAGAAGAGATAACTTTAGTATGAGGATTACAACAGATAGATATCTACTTACCCAAGCGTGTCGTTGCGGATTTCAAAATACTTTTACGACGCGTGGAGGGCGTCACGTCTGTGCCCACAGACTCCAGCAGCTCCTTGGACTTCTTGGTGGGCGTATGATAAATATCACCATTGGTGACACCTAAACGCTTCCGTCGCTGCTTACTGCTGGGCGTATCCAGGGCAACATCTAGAGGATCACAATCATCATCCAGCGATTCGAGGCGTACTGATTTCCTGCGCTCTGAGACGCGCAATTTGATCTTCATATCATTTGAAGGAGTCTTGGGATCTGGCGTCTGCTGCACAATCGAATAGTTCAAACAGTCCGAATCAGCTGTGGTGTCTGCTCCTTTGTCCAGGCTCAAGTTCAAGTTGCGACGTGCTGCCGAGGCTCGCGATTTGGGTGTCACAACTTTTTGATTTTTTTCAGTCAATGGAGAGGCCATTAAATAGTTGGCATTGATCTCCGGCTCAGCTGTCTCTGTTGATTTGCTCTTTTTCTTCTCAGACAGACGCACCACACTGCGGCCACCCACAATTTTGATGGGCGACACTTTGTTCTCGCAGTTGTAATAGTTGACATCGACGAATTCGACAGGTGTTTGGCTCTCTGCAGCTGTGGAGACGCGTCTACGTGAAACGGATTTGCGAGCTGAAGCGGAGGCAGGTTCTCGTATCGAGCGCCTACCGCGCGACGATTCCGTTCCATCGAGCTGAATTTCAAGCGGTATCAGACGATATGTGTTCTTTACCTTTAGAAACTTATAGCGAGACACAAACATGGGACAGTTGCGTGGGATTCTATATTTCTTAATAATCTGCTGAGCAGTTTGATCGGAAGTTCCTTCCAGTACCAGACACTTGCGCAGTATGCAGCCCAAAGCCACGTCGTTGTCGTAATAGCGATGCTCCTCAATAACCTCAACTCCGAAGTCTATTTCCAAATTGTCTGCATCGAAGAACTTATGGGGTATGGCCTGCGGACGGGAGTACCACTGTACTATAGCTCGACAGGATTCTTTGTCGGTCATTTCCCGCAGCTCGTAGAGATGTAGGATCTTTGCGATGTCGCAGCCGTCTACTGTGTCGGGCTCGGGTGAATCTGCATTGGCCACCAGTATGTAGTCGCCCACTGATAATGTTAATGGGCCGTAAACGCACTTTTGGTAAAAATATACATTCTTATGCTCCAGACTTTTCACGTAAGTGTTCTGCTCGTGGCTGCCGATCCAAATGACCTGCTGAGCAGCGATGTTTGCATTTTCTTTATTAACCATCACGATTTGTGTATGTAGTCAAGCAAATATTCGTTGTCAGCTATTCAAAAAATGGGTTGCGCTCTACTTCGTCTCTTTTTTTTTACAACAATAAAATCAGCAGTTTGCCGCGCTGAGCATTCGTTTTGGCGCAAAAACAAATTCTAATCGAACGATCGATACTTTGAGCACGATGTATCGATGAGCTTGTTGTGCAGTAAGCAGCCCTGGTATTTAACTAGCTCAACACTGAATAATTAATGAATCATCCTGAAGGAGCTGAGGAGGAGGCGCCAATGGAGGATATGTGGACTTGTGGTTTCTTTTTGTCAAAAGAGCCGTATAAAGAGTTAGTTATAAAATGCTTTATGTGCGACAGCTTGTTTTATACCATACAACAATTTCAAGAACATTTGGCGCGCACACATTCGTTTGAAGAAGAAGACGAAATACTTAAGTCTACTAACTTACATGAAGACTTGTCTTTGAAGCTTTCCAACACCGAGGTAATAAACGAAAATTAATTCATGTAGTTTTAAGATGTTTTAAATGATTATTCTTATTATTTAAGACTGAATTGCAATTGGAGGAAGATGAAATAATACAAGAGTATTATTTTGAGCAAAATCTGGAAAGTACCATAGGAGAAACGATTATAAACCCTGTCGAACCACCAAAAGAGCGCGGCTTAAAAGCTAAAAAAGAAGGTTCAATGTGTGATAAATGTGGAGAAATATACAAGGAGCGCTTTCAGCTTCAGAATCATTTACGTGTAGCACACGATAAATTGCGTCCATACCAGTGCAGCAAGTGCCCTAAGAACTATGCTCGATTGACCCACTTAAACGACCATATGCGTTCCCACTCACAGCAGCGAGACTTTGTCTGTAACACATGCTATATGACGTTTCGGCGCTCTCAGGAACTGACCCGCCACAAGCTACGTCATCAGCAACAGAAAAGCTACAAATGCTCTGAGTGTGATGCTAAATTCAATCAGCACTCTGGACTTTATCTCCATTTGAAGATCAAGCATGGCAAGAAGAAGAAGGCGTCTTGTTAATTGAGAGTAGCGGAAGAGAGGCTTGTAGATTGGTATAGGTATTGGTATATTGGTATGCGTACGCTTTTATTTATGGTTAATGGTAGTTGAATATAATGTCAATTTTTTTCTTGGGTACGTAATGAGTACAAATATCAAGCAAATCGAATCAAACATTTTTGCATTGCATGCATAACAATTATTTCACTTTTTTTTTTTTTTTTTTTTTTAAATATTTTATATAACATTTATTCTGAACTTTTTTTTGTTTGTTACTTCGCTTCTATTTAAATGGCATGTGATTTGTAAAGTCCAATTAAATAAATCAACAATGAAGCATAAAACGACGTCAACTACAAAATTTGAATGCAAATCAAGTCGTTAATTGTTGTTGCTTAAATTAAAATCAATCACAATCCATATATACATACAAAATATAATACTAAAAAATGCTTAATAAATTAAAATATGTAAAAAAAAATATTAATGAAAAATCACTGGTTGTTTTCGAAACAATTGAAAACTAGTCCAAATAACTAACACAAACTATTACAAAAACTGAATACTTGCTACGAATATTAAGCACATATTGAAAAGGTTTGTGTTTGCTGCGCTAATTTACGGCAAATGTTTTGTGTCTGTGTGGGTGTCTGTGTGTGTGTGTGTGGGTGAGTAAAACTAACAGAGATATTCATTTAAGTTAAGATGAGTTAATGCTTTGATAGACTTTAGGAATCTATTCAATATCGTGGAAGCGTAGAATGGCGCGTCCGGGTATTTCGGAATTGATCAGCTTCTGTATAACCTCGGCGGCCTGCTCGCATGGGAATACGGAGTACGGTGGCGGCTCGATCTTTTTGTTAGCCACCAGCTCCACCAGTTCAGACAGCTGCTCAACGGTGCCATTCGATATTGGTATTATCTCCTGCTGGTACTCATTCGATAATCTAGAGAACTTTGGTAACAGCTTCTCGGCCACCTCCTCACTGATGAGCACAACACCGCCCTTGGAGAGGCAGTGCATGGAGCGATGCAGACTTCTGGAAGTTGTGCCAAAATCAATGACCACGTCCACAGGACCGCCGCACACATCCTTGGTGCGCTCAATCAGCTGTGGCTCATACAGACACTCGTTCCACTGCACCACGCTGACACTGTAGATAAGAAAATGTTTTAATTAGTTAAAGAGTCTTGGCTAAGAGTATTCAGATATATACTCACTTCTTGATCTCTGTAGCTAGACGGAAACCCTCGTCCCTTAGACTGGCCACTGTGATGTCCACGTTGTGTGCACCAGTCGATGCGAAATGATAGGTTGCAATGCGCACTGCCCACAGGGCCAAGCCACCAGTGCCAACAATCAAGATCTTGCACTTCTTATTGGGATCCGTTGCGGCGCGCTGATTCAGGATTTCCGTGACAACGGCTTGTGCTTTGAATACAGCGTGCATGGCCAGCAATGCACCTGTCGGCAGCATCGCTGCCTCCTCCATGGGCAAATTATCCGGTATTGGGACAATGTACTTCAGATCGGGCACCACCAGGAGTTCTGCATAGCCGGCAGGAGTCTCATCGAATGGATAGACAATAACACGCTGTCCAACGCGCAGGCCACAGTTGTTGGCCTCTGTGATCTCGGAGCCCAGCGCCTCAATCACTCCCGCCACCTCAAAGCCCGGAAAGAATGAGCCCTCGCGTATGCCCTGATGAGCCGGCGATGACATCGATGTCACCGACGGACAATAATCGCTCAGCTCCGACGAGACAGACGATACGCTGGTTATCGAATTGGCGCGATCGCGGCGACGATAGCAGGCGCCGGCGCAAACGATCTTGATGCGGGCGCCATGTGCCGGCGTATCCTCGATGGGCACAAAGAAATTAAAAACACAATTCTTGACACCCGGTCCGGGTGATTCAATTGACACTTGACGACACAATTTGTTCATGTTGTGATGTGGATGGTGATCGGGATCTGTCGGCGGTAGAGCAGACGACAAGGAGAGTGCGTTAAGCGACAAAGAGGTATCCGTTGTTCCGCTGCAAAATATAAAAGAAAATTGGATTCATTTGAAGTATACAATAATATATGTATATGCTTAATTTATCTTATTAAGAGCAACAGCTCATGGCAAATTTTATATATTTTTCTATGCAAGTATATAGAGGTCGTAGCAAGATCAGGAAAATATATTATATCAATAAGTATAAAGTAAACTATGCAAATCATTATAAGTCTGAGAAAATATTTTGAAAGTCAATTTGTAGATTTAGAATATATTTAATATATAAACACATATACTTATACATAAATGTATACAAACATATGTACATATAATATAAACTTTTTATCACAGCTAAGAACAAATTTAAGTATACATTTCATTGTTAAAAACGCAATTAAATATAAATTTAAAATTAAATAAACAATAAACTTATATGTAATGATGGAAATAAAAATAAATGTTAAAGAAAATTGTTTTTAAGATCGACATCTAGTGTAAAGTATTAAGAAAAAATCTAAAATATATATATGTATATTATATATACATATATATATAAAATCTTTATTATACTAAAATTTGATTTGATATTAAAAAAGTACAAAATCAATTTAAAATTAAAATTTTCTATATAAATAAAGCATCTTTAAAAGCAAACATATGTTTACTCTATGTAATATTATTACAAGTTTTTTATCAACATTTTTTGTTATTTAAACGCAAGCGCTTTATCGTTTATACAGCCCCCATTTGGGAACAAGGCCATTTTGCATTGAAAACTCATTGCTTTTCATTACACAACACAACGCAAACACTAGAATATTGTTTGGAGAGCGACATGAGATAATAATTAATCCTTATGTAGTAATTGGAAATGCGCAGATCATGATATTTAATTTGGTATATAAGCAACTTATCTTTGGTTCCTATATAAAAAAATCTTGAACTCAATGCCAACTACAATAAGTTGATTTAATGTAAGAAAACAACAGATTTTTTTATTCTATTGCTAAGTGGACACGTTTGTCAGGTATGTACGAAAAAGGTCAAGTATACAGGTGTGCTAATATATATAAAAATACATAAATATGCAATGGAGAGCTTTATCTATTTATACAGCAATTTCGTTGTGTTTTATTTATTGACCATTTGGCGTGACAATATTTATATTGATTAATTCGTTTGACAGCATGATTTAAGTATTTGCACCTTAACCCGTTAGGTTAAAGAACTCGTTCAATGCGTATCATAAATATTTAATATAGTTTTATAATATTTAATATAGATTGTAATTGGCATTCACCTCATCAAAATTAATATTTGTTCACTCTGATTACGGAAATCGTTTAAAAACTTTACTTTTATGGCAACAATTGAAAAGTCTATAAAAATAACTTTATATGGGGCTTTACCTTAGGGAGCTTATCATATTTGTATGCTGCTGCTGACTGCAAATGTCGACCGGCATATTTATTATTATATTAACTTGGCTTTTAGTCTTGTTTATATTTGTCTTTAATAAACCGTTAACTTGGTTAAATTTGTTTGCTTGGATTCTTTTCGAAACACTTTTGACACTGTTTACACAGCGATACACAGAGATTTTTCTTTTTTTTCAAACTGCTGATACTCTTCCAGCACTGGACTTATCGAGCGCACTTCCAAAGAACAACTGAAATTTTCCTCAGACGATGCGCGCTCTAAAAAGCAAATGAAGCCGGCAGCAGCGACGGCGACGTCGATGGCGACGTCGACAGCGACGGTGTCAACAATTGTGGAATGAGTTGAAAAATCCAAAAGCTGTACACATACACTCACACAGGCATACGCTCACGTACACTGAACTTATACACACACACACACACACACCCGTATACAACTTCTGCACATGCACGCAATGCATGCACTGAGCGTGCACACTGAGATACATATGAAAATATTTATAACAAATTTATTGGCTAAGATGCTTGACTACCAAAAGTTCTAATGTATTTTTGAATATGCATACACAGCAACTAAAACTAATGAACAAAAAAGTAAACAATATACAAAATATATATAACTATCAGTTAGGCTATTCACACATTCATTTTTGTCAGTGCATATCATCCAGTATTTTATTGTTTATCTTTTGTTTTCATTCGTTTCTGTATGTATGTACATATGTATGTATGTCTATAAATCGAATTAAAAATTCTGAGCAAAACAACTCGACGCGATCCGTAAACAAAATCACAGTAACAAAATAAAAACAAATGTTTGTATACTATATTCCATTTACTACAGATTCATACATACATATGTATATGTATATGTAAATATATTTATCGAGGCAAATTTATAAACACAACTACGTCGCGTGGACCCGTTGTCAAGGGGGTCCTCAACTTTTGTATTTTTAAATGATCTAATAAATTTAGAAATATTCGTATGTATACAAACTATGAAATAAAAACAAACGCTGAATTAGTCACGTTCTCACTCGTTGCATGTGGCATTACGTAGTAAGCAAGCTATTGAGATAGAACCCTACCCATTGATAATTTTTATTTACAATAAAGAATATTTTATTTATTATTTGTTTCCAATCAAAAACAAATAAACAACTTTGTACATATGTATATACACAATTACATCGATTATGCACACACTCAAACAGCCATATTCACACTCATATACATAAAAGCACATAGCACGCACACAAACTTATCGAAATATGTGTGTATGTAGTATATGCACGCCTTTTTGTTTGTTAAAGTGAGTAAGAGCGATGTTTGAATGGAAATGAGGGTCAACACCAGCACTACCAAAACAACAACAACAACAACCAAAACAGCAAGAGCGAGCTACAACAGGCAGCAAACATGTGAGCGCTGCGTGATTATCACGCACTCAACGCGTGCAAAATATGTACATCAGCCGGCAAACTGCTCACTCTCACACACTTTGTCGCGCTCTCTCTTTCACTCTGTCAGTCAATCGCTCTGTCGCTTTAGCTCGCTCTCTTTTCGGTTCTTGTTTTGGTTCTCAGTCTCACCCTCAAACTACGCTTAGCTGGGATAAAAGCGCATTCGGGCATTGGGCGACCGCTACTTCGCAAGCTATAGAAACGCTGTTCTCAAAACAGAATGCGGAGATAGAAAGAGCAATAATATACATACACACACACACATGCATACAAACATCTTCTTTTGTGCGTAAAACGGCCTTTGTTCTTTGTTATAACACTTGAAATTCATACATATGTACATAGTATATACATACATACGTACAAAAATTTAAGTATTAATATCTTTGCATCCTGATAATAAAAATCTCAGCAATCATTTGTGAGTCTTATTGAAATGCGATGAGGTCAGTTTTTGGCAGTAAGAATTTACGCAACACTTAAAATGTAAACATAATGAATTTTATGGCAGCCACATTTTGAGAATGAATCTCCTTGTATATACATACATACAAATGTATTTACATACATACTTGTATGTATTTATAAATACATGCAAATAAATGTACATAGTATGTACACGCGTATACATACATACATACATATGTGTGTACATACGTATGCAGATCAAGCCGAAAAAGAGCGAAAGTCCCATAAAATGCGACATTGCGAAATAAATTTATGGCTACTTCACAGTTACGCACACATTTATCCATTCATTAAGCTCAATTTATGTTTTCAATTAAAACTTTTCTCTTTAATAAAAGAAATAATGCCAATGGCAGTAGAGTAGATCTGTCAATTGCTTGCGAGATCAGCGCATGGAAGTTTTTATTCAAATGCTAATTTATTTATTTATTTATCGTTGTTGTTGAGCCACACTTTAATTGAAAATGGAATTCTCCATTCAATTTTCAAATACTATGTCAACAATGATTGACAATGCATTCATTTTGTATACTGGCGCCAACGTTCCCCATCAATGTAGTGCACTTGCTGTTAACAACTTTAGTCACCCCATTTGATTTAGCCTGGGCACTTGATTTACATTTGTAACAAATTATGCAGCAATGAGACATTAAATTTTATTTTATTCGCTTGCATTCAACCGGAATGAACTCTACACAGCAAGACGTTGCTATTTTTAGACTCTTTGTTGACGGTCAGCACAAATAAAATAAAATAAGAATACAATCACTAAAGCCTCAGCGTCCACGCTTTGTGATTATGATTATTGATATGAAAATAATTTATAACCATCGAATACACATACATATATACATATATGCATATGTTTGTATATATGTATGTACATTAAGTGTGATTTTCTATTGTTTTCATTTCGTAGATTGGAGCACTTTCATTGCTGAGTGGAATATCCAGGGGCTGATAGGATGCCATGAGTAGCTTATTTATTTGCTATGCACTTGATGGTCATTGGAAGAGTTTTTTTATGCATGAGATGGCTTGATTATTAGATTAGAATTCAATAATGTTTTATTATGGCGTGTAGAAAGTCAGGTATGTATTATGTTGCCGTACATATACATATGTATGTACATACTAATGTTTGTATGTATGTAGGTGTGTATGTTTGCTCACGCAGACGCCCAGTTTGGTCACGAATTACGCAGTTAATATGCTACAGTAACGGCATATGCCAATAACATGCGAAGGTAACAGCCAAATTAGAGACGGCGTCTTTATGTACATTAGCTTGTGTGTTTGTATATACATAAATAACGGTACAGCAGTAGACCCTTTGTCCATATGTCGCCAAGGAATTGCGTAATGTTAATTATGATGAACTTACCTTATAAAAGTTGTAATTGTAAATTGACACAAATTGTAGTTACTGGCTGGATTTCCAGTTTTAAAATCTTTGTTTTATTTTGTATCAAAATGGGGAATATTATTAATGTTAACTTTGCACACGCCTTTGGGAGCGTTTATTAAAATGCAATTACTTTTTGCGCTTCTTGTTTTGCTTGCAAATCCTTTTTCACTGTTATACACCACCGTTGCCGCACGGCGTTCAGCTCAAGGATATATTTGACTTTGAAATCTCCTTTGCTAGATACAAACTAAACAGCGATGTAAGTGTAAATACAAGACACGAGTCTGCGCACTTCCAGTGCTGAGTGTTTGATTTTCAAATTTAACAGTCATTGCAAGAAAAGCTTTTACAACACTGGCTGCATAGCCAATTGGCAACACCAAATAAAATGCTCTTCAAGTCAGTTAGGTGACTGCTATGAACAGCGTGACAAAAAGCTAACTGCTATAAAAGTGTGTTCAGTTTATTGAGAGCGCGTTTATTTGGTTTCTTTTTTGCATTTTCTGCACAATAATCAATAAAAATATGTCAAAGAAGCGTGATTAAGATATTCTAATGACCATGCGCAAAGCGTCGCGATTGATTTTTGCCTGCTTTAAGATATGGCCTTCCACAAATATATCTGATTCGTACTGCAAATAGTTAACGCTTTTCTCCACATACAGTAAAGATTCCTCCAACATTTCCTTGGGCGAGAGATTCGACTGGAGAGCTATGCGTCGCGTGTGCTCAGCAATCGCTGAATGCAGCTCAAAGCAAAGGGTGCCCAGCATACGCACTTCACCTATGTAAATAATAAATATATTTAGTAAACGCTACGTATACGTGATATTTGATTGTTAAATTCTCACTTACATGGCGCCAAGATCTCATAGAGTTCAATCAACTCCTTGGCATATTTCAGTTTCAATTGCAGCTGCTCATCGGGCAACACCATTAGCTCCTTTTGATCCTTGGCAATGAGCTGCACCTGCAGAATTTTCACCTCACTGAGATGATAATGCTGTGGGGGCAGCCATTTCTCATAGTGTTTCAGGTATCTAAAGGAATATATTGCCTATGTTATATAATATATTAATTTAGTTATTGGCAGACCTACTTGAAACCATTTTCTGCTGTTTTCTCCATACTTTGTATATCCTTGCCGGCGCGCTCCAAAATGCCATCCACATATTTGCGCTGGACTTGCTTCTGGCATTCGCGGCAGCTGCAGGAAATTTAGCATTAAACGAGGGTGGTTTAAAGAATTATGGGGATAATATATACACACCGCCAGCAGCCATTCCAGTCATCCGCCTTGCTGGGCAGCAGCAGACCCGTACACTTGCGATCCTCGCACTTGAGGGCGCTGTAGTAGGTGCCCAGTTCGGTGACATCCACGCAGCGTTCGCAGCTGCACTTGAAGAGCTTCGTCTGCATCAGATGACGCTGCCGATCGGCTGTGCCCCACACAGCATCCGAGTAGCAGATGCTCAGATTTGCACCCTTTTTGATGGCCTTTGGGGCCCAGAGAATGCAGTGGCCGTTCTTGGTGAAACTCTTGGCCAGATTGGGCACACAAGAGTTTTCCGTAAAGGAGGCCGTGTAGAAGACGGCCACGTGCGGCGGATCCGATGTGGGCACCTCATGGCCATTGATCTGCAACGCGCCCACAGCACGCATGATCTCCTCCTCACTGAATTTCTCGGTGCGAAAGAATCTGTGCAGGAAAGAGTTACATATATGAATAAAAAATATATATGTATATATATTTACTTGGGTATGAATTGTCCAATGCTGGCCAGATCCGCCTTCCATTGATTGGAGCCACGACGCGTCTGCTCCAGTGACTCCAGCTGCTTGAATTTCTCGGCATTCTCCGGATTCGTCTCGTTGATGAGCAAGCACCTGACCGTGCTCACGCAGGTGTACAATGGATGCGGTCCATTGAACTCCTGCACATTGACTTTCTGTCCACGCGCCTGCGTCAGCTGGCACTCGGCC